>JAUZTG010000029.1:2879287-4318930 GCA_030734395.1 Sarocladium kiliense
TGTCTATGGGGGCTGGGTCCAGGTTGAGGGCAGCAACAACCAGACTCTCTCTCTGCCATACCAAGGGCTCGCTGGAAGCTTGGGAGCAGGATCAGCCATTTCACCTGGCCAGGAGGGGGGCACCTTTATGAGTGTCGTGGGCGGCGGTGAGGCAGAGACCAACATGACCTTCACTTTGCCGGTCCCGGATGTGAACAATATTGCTACAGCGTACATCAGTCTCCAGCCTGGCGATCCGCAGTACTACATTTTGCCTCGAACTTCGGCACCTATCTTGCGAGTCGATGTGGTGGCTTTGGAAGATATCGACTTCCCAACTGAGGATCATCTGGGATACAAGTCCCTTGGTACACCGATCGACTTGTTGGGTCCTTTCCCAGTTCATTACCCGCCCCGAGCTCCATTCTCGAGCCGATTCTTCGGCGTGGTGTGGCCTGGTGTTTCGATCCCAGAGGGCTATTACCAGCTGGTAGTGAGCTCTCTGAGAGTGTATGGTGACGAAGACAATGCTGAAGACTGGGATGTAGTGGAGCTGCCGCCATTCAATCTCAAATACAGTGAGGACTGAATGGGTGATCTCAGCCCATTAGTATAGCATCTATGGGTTGCATTGGCACAGAAACGGTACGAGTAGTCTAATGCCAATGTCATCGTGTACTTGTCTGTCGCATCAGCCACTATAGATACAGTTCGAACAGTAGTCTTGGGAGCCATTCAAGGTTCCTGCACTCTTATCTCCAGAAACAGGCATCTTACCACTTCACAAATATGCAGAAAATCTTGATAGAGACTTCAAATTGGCACTGCTTCGCAAAGTGTTAGCGTAGCGGAGATGAGCGTATGTACTAACAGAGTTGCCAGAGTACTGGACAGTGACATGGTCGATAGCATACGCAGCAGGCGAGGGCGCTTGTACACAATCGAGATGCAGAGCCAGGGCGGGTCATGTTGTCCGTCGCCACACTGCCTGATATATCTCATTTATCACATCCAAGCCTGCTGGACACTTCCTGGCTAATATCAGCGGCTGTCACTTCCCGTCGACTGACAACCCTAGTGGTTGCTGGCGCGAGAAATGCCTGAGCGTTGAGGCTTGCCGACGCAACTAGCCAACGCCACAAGGATGATCGACCACAGCAATGAGAATAGAGTTCAAGCCTCATGCTAATCATTCTCCTCAATATATAACCCCAGGTCCCGCAGGCTCTCGTAACTTCGCACTCGACTTCCAAAGCTTGCAGTTAACATCAATGCTCTCTTTCGCTTGTATGATACCGGAAGCTCAGTCACGGTTAAGCGCGAAGCCCATGATCCAGAGGAAGCAAAATGTTACGCCCAAGTGGTGTGATAGTAAGTGATTTCTACTTTGGTATCAAAGACTGGCAAAACGGGTGAATGTCTATACGCGGGGGCTTCTTGCTAACCACAGCTTCGATGATCCGCAGGTTTGCGAATGGGTCTTCGTGACCCTCGCCTACATCACGGTCAGCGCCAGGGTTTGGGTTCGACTCTACCTCAAACGAACGAAGATCTTACTATCCGACATCTTCCTACTCGCGGCTCTTGTGTCTGCGCAAGGCCTCCTCATATGTGACACTTTGACGTATCACATGGGCCAGATGGATAACTTCACTAATCCGGACGAGCGACTCCTCAAGGTATGAAAAGAACCTCATTCAGACTAGTCGCACCAGGGCTTAAGCACTGACTGTTTGTGTGCTCCTACAGATTCGATTTGCGACAAACTATTTCTTCGATTTCGGGATCTATCTTCCCAAATTCAGCATCATAGCATTCTACTACGTCCTTGTACCCCGATCCACCCGGTCTATGAGGATAATACTCCACGCCCTTACGATCGTCACCGTGGCCGCCAGTCTTTTCACATTATTTGCGGATACCTTCTGGTGCGGGCGAGACCCATCATTCAACTGGTGCGTACACTGGGAGACTGTCATTTGTTGATGACGACACATTGAGCTGACAATTTGAATTATAGGCAAGGACCTGCAGATTCTTGCTCTGTATTCACGTCAATGGACCTGATGCGGGCGAACTGGTCCCTGAACTTCTTCACAGAGGTCATGAGTACGTCTACGGGAGCTGTCATGTTAGAATGCTTCTAATTTTTCCATAGTCGTGATCTATCCTTTCCCTATTGTTGTGAGCCTCATGTTGCAGACTAAAAGGGAGAAGTTCGGCCTTGGAGCTCTGTTTGCCATGGGGTTCATTACCATTGGTGTCAGTATTGGCAGGTTCATAACAATGATTTACGTCGACAACTCTATCTCCATCTGTGAGTCTATATCCTGTAGTCCATTATACCGGAGCTTTGCTAGTCTTGAAGGATGATTAATGTGGCTTTCTAGACATTTGGGCCACCGCAGAATTCTGCATTTCGATCATCATAGTAGCTCTCACGGCCCTTCGGCCAATGCTCAAGCGGCTCACGGGCCTAATATCGACCAATCTGTCAAAGAGCAACGAGAGGCCAGGCCATCAAGGGTCCACCACAGTCAACCCTTTAAGCAATAGGGTCAGAGACCACAATCACTCATGGTTGGGGACGAGCTGGGGTCGTGGTGTTGGGGCTCGCAGTCACGCTGTGGCCACTCGTCGCAGCGAGGATTCAGGCGGAAGCGAGATCGAGCTCACGGGAAAGGTGATTCTGAAAATGCAAGAGGTCATAGTGAGCAGAGAGCCGGCATCGAGCCAAGCTAAAATCTCGACCAGCTCCATATCGGAGATAGCCTAGGATGTTGTACCTCAGCCTGATGCGGTCGCATGATGGATTTGCTGTTTCACAGTTGAAAGGACACTTTGACAGGGCGGTCATCAAGATGAGGATCGAATGATGTATACTAAGAGAGACGATGAGGACGATTGAAGCCCAACGATGATAAGTGTGTAACGCGTTTCCTCGGACCGGGCTCGGAGCTAGCACTGGCGCGCGGAACCGGAGCGGCGGTCAGAGGGGCTATAGCCGGCAACAGGCATTGGTCTTTTCACACTCAATACTTCCTCCGAGGCGACGAATTCATACCAGAGTCGATTTAAGAGCTTCAACGGAAGCAAATTGTCTCTCGGATTTGTATGCAATTTCATGCCGTGCGTGCCAGCCTCCCCTTCCATCCAGCTCATTTCGTGTTCACCCCGAATCCGGGCGCGCTCTTTCAGCGGACTCGGGGCTCTTGGGCGGCGCGGCGGCCCCACCAAAACCCCTCGTTTGGCGGGGATTCGGTCCACTGTGGCACAGGTGCGGCCCCTCCTGTGACGCTGATGGCGAGGGTCGATCATGATAACAGCCACGTAAACATCCGAAACACCATCAAATCTTTCACGGTGAACTTGGCATAGCTCGCATTGCAAAGGCGCTCTGTTAGATCAATTTCAAGGCCTCAACAGTGACGATCTCAGCCTCTTCGGATAACTTGAGACCGTCTAACGACGCATTCACGACGCCAGCATTCAACTTCACAGCCATGGCTTATCCGCGCCCCGATTTTGAGCGTTCAGCCCTTCGCTGGCAGTCTCTCAATGGGCCATGGGACTTCATCTTTGATGATGATGATGTTGGCCTCACCTCTCGTTGGCAAGCCACTGGTCTTCCGTCATCGGTCACACTGTCCAGCTCCGGCTCAAATGACGGCGCTTCAGCAGAAGCTGACTCCATCATGCGTGGCATCGTCGGTGAGGCCGGCACACTCATCAAAGAAAACATCCTCGCGCGCTCAGTGGGCTCAAAAAATGAGAAACGCAAAATCGAGGTTCCATTTGTTTTCCAGTCACCTGCCTCGGGGATTAATGACCGTGGTGTTCATGAGGTGCTCTGGTACGAGCGCTCCATCACCGACCTTAGAACCGACGGTGAAAAGAAGACAGGCCATCGCGTGCTGGCACGATTCGGCGCTGTAGACTACTTGGCCAAGGTTTGGGTCAATGGTCAGTTCATCGGCGGGCACCGAGGAGGTCATGTCCCCTTTGAACTCGACATCACCGACGCACTCGAGGGGAACTCATCACACGATGGCACGCACAGGCTAACCATCCGCGTGTATGATTCCGCGTACGACCTCACGCAGCCACGCGGGAAGCAGTACTGGAACGCCAAGCCAGAGAGCATTTTCTACACTCCTTCTGGTGGCATCTGGCAAAATGTGTGGCTGGAGGTCGTGCCCAGTGCCAGAATCGCGGACAGCTCCGGCGGGACTGTCCTTCGCTCGAATGACATCGCGTCCGGGAAGCTGTTCAGCAAGATCGCGGTGGATGGGCGGCGAGCTGCTCAGACGCTCAGTGTACTGATCGAGGCGTCTTTTGCTGGCGTCAGTGTCTCGAAGTCCGAGGCTGTAGCTCTGCCCAAGGAGAGGGATGTCGTGGAAATACCATTGGACATGAAGTTGTCAGAGGAGCAACGCAAGTCCCTGCCAGTAGCCGCCACTGAGAGTGCTTCACTGTCTGATGAAAGCTGCTGGCGGGACGGCGTGGCGTTGTGGTCTCCTGAGCACCCCCAGCTTTATGACCTAACAGTACGCCTTTATGATTCCGAAGGCAAGACCATTGACGAGGTCAAGACTTTTACTGGTATGCGGTCACTGGACTGGACGACTGGCGATGGCACCTGGCGTTTGAACGGCAAGCCGTACTTCCAAGCCCTTTGTCTCGACCAAGGCTACTGGCCTGAGACTTTCATGACTCCGCCAACACAGGATGCCCTCCGGACCGATATTGAACTAGCCAAGGCTATGGGTTTCAATGGCTGTCGCAAACACCAGAAGGTTGAGGACCCTGCGTTCTACTACTGGGCAAACAAGCTGGGCTACCTTGTCTGGGCCGAGATGGCCAACGCGTACCAGTTCAGCCCTGAATACGTTGAGCGTTTCGACCAGGAATGGGTCGAAAGCATGAAGCTGGCTATCAACCACCCTTCAGTTGTGACTTGGACCCCGGTGAATGAGAGCTGGGGCTACACATCCCTCAAGGACAACATGGAGCAGCGCAACCACATCCGTTCGCTGTATTACACCACTAAGTAAGATCTCTCTGCACCTCCCCGAGCACGAACTGTCTCGGCGAACGCCTCCTCTTTAACGCTTTGACACTCACCGCCCCTTCCAGGACACTTGATCCAACGCGTAGTATCAACGACAACTGCGGTTGGGAACACGTACTCACCGACCTGACCACCTTCCACGACTACAGCGATGGTCCTGAACTCGCCAAGACAGCTGCCTCCCTGCAGGCCATCACAGACAAGAAGGCCGGACGCGCAATGTTCTGCGAGCGCCTGGCCGATGCTGAGCCGGAGATTAAGCACCGCACCGGCGCGCCCGTCATGTGCACCGAGTTTGGCGGCGTGAACATTGCACCGCCTGCTGCTGCGGAGACGGCGACTGACGGAGGAGCTGCTGAGTGGGGTTACACGACGGCTAAGGATGCTGGAGATCTGCTTCAGCGATTTGAGAGGTTGATCCATGCGGTGACGAGGGGTGGATACTGTTGTGCGTTCGTGTATACCCAACTGTGAGTCTTGTCCCCATTCCCTCGTCGTTCCCCCTCCCTTCTATTACCCCTTGTCCCCTGGTTCGCCGTTGTCTCACCAGTAGATGGCTTGTGTATCACGAGAGAAAGGTGTCATTGTGCTGACAAAAGCTTGCGTTTCGGCAGGACGGACATCGAGCAAGAGACAAATGGTCTCTATTCGTTCAACCGCGAGGCAAAGATGGATCCTGCAAAGGTTAAGGCAGTGATCGACGGGGCCATGGCTGAGTACTACAAGGCCACGCCGAAGACTGCGTGAGGTGGTAACGATAAGTCAAGTCAAGCCTCTCAGTTAGTCAATCATTGCACGGACATGCTGGGAAACGTGGGAGGCACGGGAGCAGAGAGATAAGGTAGTGGATTAAGGTTGAGTAGGTCTCAGAGCAGTGGCTTGGGGATCTGAGTCAAACATTGTGCTGCGCCTACGACGGACGCGCACAAGCATGCCAGATCATCGGTTGGGCAGTCAGTCATTGAACAGGGATCAATAGCTACGAACTGCGACGCAGGTGCACGCGCCTCACTGTCCCCTCTCACTGGTGCATCTACTGCTGCGTATCATCCATTTCTTCGCTCCTCTTTTTTCCGCTTGGCCGAGGTCTGTGTTTTGCAAAAGAGAAGGATTTACACTGACGCATCGCGGTATCCATTGTTGGGCACGTACACGCAAGGATACAGCCTACTGCTTGCGCCAGGAGACCCAGTATCACAACTCCACCTTTGTGATTGTTCGCAATCTGCGCATCTAGACAACCCGGATCTGGGATGGGTCTTGGCATGTGGTATGTGAATATGTTGTGTGAGGTGGATTTGTGATTGTGAGATTGGTGACGCATCGACTAGATGCGTGTGACGAGAGAGGCGGGATGCGGTGTTGTCTTGGTTGTGATCACAAAGTTATCTTCCTCTTGGCTTCATTCCGCAGGGTTAAACATCCCATGCTCCGTATTCTTGGTTGTTGTTTCGACAAATTGCTTTTTTTCACTGCCACGTCTGTCTCTTTGGACATCTACCCTGGGTTATTCCTGGACCTGGTCCCAGTATCTGTCAGTGCGTAGTCGCTACACCCCCCATCTCCGGACCCAGCCTCACCCTGCCAGCAGATCTGCTTTCTTACGCGTCCGGTAATCAGATCTAGCCGCCGCGATTCCTTCAGATTCATCATTGTCACCTCTAAAAGAATGCCTTATCAGCAGCAGCATCGCAGAATCCCACGGGAAGAACCCCGAGTGACGATCAGAAGAGCCCTATCCACGCGGCGCCGGATGTAATGACCCAAAACGGGGAGCCCGACTTACACCGGAATGTCTCACCTCGCAGATTTCACCACCAGTCGTCACCCCCTCCCAAGCCTCATCTGCCGGGGCTAGGTAATGTGCCGGGGTGGTGGTGGTGCCCCTTTGCCTGGCTATCTGGCTGTCTAGTTCTCCTCCTCTCGTTTCCCCTTTGCTGGTCAGAGATGATCGACTTCGCATGTAGTTAGCCTTGAAGAGGGACCCCTTATCGGAGCAAACCTGTGGAACCTCTATACCCACGATGATTGCGTAGCACTGTTGTCGTAACACGCACAGCCCTCCTTAGTAGTGCACATACACCGACTCACGTTTGATCAGCGCTCATCGTGCCTCGCTCCTCTGCTTATCATCGTCGATGCAACAGGACTCCTCTCCTCCCCTCGATCTAACTCTCCCTCCCCGTGGGACACTCTATGCCCTTCCCGTCGCCAAGGCCCCCCATATCCACACCCCACCGGCGGCGGCGGCGGAGACACCTCTTCGTCACGGACGCCCACTCCACTCCACCCCGGTCAGTGGCTGGCGCACTGTTCGAAGCTTGGCCTTCCCTTGCTCAATGGCGTCCAAGCACCTAGTAAATCCAATAGCGAGGATACAGGGCGTGCGGTGCGCTGCAATACCTTCTGTGAATCATGAAGAAAGTCAAAACAGCTTCACAAACTATTCTCGCCCAGCCATGGGCCCCCTGCACATCCAAATGTCTTGGTATAGTCACGGGGATGCGGCTTCCCGAGATCTTGAGCCCAGCTCAACAAACATAAAGAGAGACAAGATCCCACCCCTGGTCTGCTCTCTCTGTTTCTTCTCTTCTTGGTTTGTAACTTCCTTTCTAGATCTTTCTTCCTATTATCAATTACCATCTTTTATCAGATCTCCAGCTCGACCAAACACAGATCCCTACTGAGTCCTCCCTAGTAGTGTATTCCTATTTGTTTGTCGTCCTCGTCATCAGGTGCCTCTCCTGTCCAACACACCTCCTTCTCCTTCGAAACAAACCGTCAACCTCGACTACCGACAATACTCATCATTTAATACTTATCGATACTTCCTAAACTCTCACTCCTTCTACGCCCTCGGAGCCTCTTACCTTCTCTTGATCTCACAACCACAACAATACCACTTATAAACCTTACACCAGCCTGGCATGGCTAGTTCCTTTGAGCCTAATGAGGAGCTCTGCCAGAAGTATGCCCAATTTGCGGCCCATCTCGACCGATGGCACTTCAAGATCATCTACTGGTCTATGTTCGTTACGAACCTCCTCGTTCTCTTTCTCGCTTCCTGGACATACACAAGGTACGACTCATGACCAATTTACTCCCACTTCTCACTAACGCAAACTCTTCCAGGGGTCTCGATGTTCTCGAGAAATACAGCGGGGAGACGAGAAAGCGTGCAAAGCAGCTTCAGCTTTACATAGGCCTCTGCTTCGGCTGTGTCGTCACCTCCACTGTCATCGTAATCATGGAGGCGTTTTGCCTTATGGCTCTTCAGTTTTGTGATGGAGAAGATCTTATCTCTCTATACTGGTCAACCTGGACCATGATCCAGGTGGGCTCACTCATCGCCATGGTGGGCATCATTCTTGCTCTGGTGCACTCTCTGCAGGACCGCACACATCCGTAGGTTTCCCAGATCTCTTACATCGCGAGGGAAGAATTCCAATCATACTGACATGTCATACTACTCAGACCATGGGCACTCGCCTTGGGCACACCGGTCTTGGTCATCGCTGGCGCGCTTCACTTCACACACGCCTGCATCAGCCGTCGCGTCAAGACAATGAGGCATTCCACCGAGGAGAAAGAGGGTGGTCCTCCAATGAGCCAAGTGTAAGACATCCATGGCCCTCATCCTGAGACATAGGAAAAACTTTATGGGAACTGACAAGGTCCTCGAACAGAAACACGATCCAGGCAGACCCTGAAGAAGACGAGGAAGTCAAGGGAGAAATCGTTGGATTTACCATTGAAGGCGGACCTATTGTCCGTTTCGCACAGCCCTTCACTCAGCCACTACCAGACCACGCCGATCTCCTCGGTTCTTGCGAGGACAATCGCCCGCTTGTCGCCTATCGAAAGGATTCTCTTCGTTTCCTTTCCCTTAAGGACGAATTCGAGCCCAAGAGCGGTGGGCCGGCATGAAACAATGCCATCATTTGATAATTTCGTGCGAGGAGTTATACTGGTTTCAATTTTGGGTACTATCAAATTGGGTTTATCAAAATTATGTTGGGCGGAAAGCGGCGTCCAGACTGGGGCCGTGTCCCAACTAGGATCTGCCCATGCAAGTCCCGAAGTCATGGTCGGGGAACAAGGGAAGTGCAAGGGGAGGAGATACCCGGATAAGGGAGGGATCATTTGCAAGGATTCATTCGGGCAGGGGGAGCATGCCCAGTAGGTAGAGAGCCGACCAGGGCTGGGAGATAATCCATAGTCCCAGCGTCACAACTTGAGCACGTTTGCATCATCGAAGCCGTTATTTCTTGACGCGATCGAACTATCGCTGGTGCTTGTCTGTGATCGTTATTGAAATGCGCCGAGATCTCTGAGCATAGTTCGGCTCTGCATTCCTAGTAATGACGAGCTTGTTAGGTGCCAGGATGGGTGCTGGCTCGCCCTAGCTTGTGGTTTTGACGGCGCGGCAATCTGCTAGGGGGGTTGGAACAGGCTGCTCTTGGTATGGGGCCAAGGGCTTGGAAAGCTTGGTAAGTCACCAAGACTGAGCCAGTCAAGCTCGGAGGTCCGGTCGCCAGATAAGCTTATTCCGAAGTCAAAAAATAAGAGAGACATCATCTTCGGACTTGGATATGCATGTGCGTGGAGACTATTGCGTGGTGTTGAGGCGATGCCTTGTCCGGTCGAAGACGCGATGCAGCCAAACTGTACTTCTTCAGCATTCCTTGGGCTATCGACGTGCTGGGTCAAATGGGGTCGATCTTGAGGCTCTCCGAAGCTACCACGGTTAAGAGAGTTGCATCCCACGCTCTATCTACCGGAGGTTGGCCATCCCGGTACCCCACGCTCTCGGATGGTCCAACTTATTTGAGGCAAGGACGGGTAAGGCAACAGCCAGAGTAGTAGGGCTGGTATCTGTGGCCCCATCCAGTGATCATCCGCTATCGCGCGTCGTTGAGGCTGAGCCACTGAAGGTTCAAGACACGGCCCGCTCGCCAGACACGCCGTCAGCGGTGGGAGAGATGCCCGGTCTTGGCTCCTCCGTTGGGTAGATGATTGACACTGGCAGTAGTGCTGTCGAGAAACTTGGACACAGAGTCATGTTGAGTGTGTGATTCGCTGTCGAGGTAGTCTTAGCTCGACATGTCCTTGGCAGTCAAGGCGTCAACGACTTAAAATAGGGGAGACGTGTCAGCGTTTACGCATTGGACTAGGACCCCTGAGTTCGCTCAAGGATGCATTGGTCATGTGGGAGAAACAGTGTACCTGTGGCCCAGACCATCGGTGCCCAATACTGTGGTCAGGGTGCCGTTGCTGGGTGAAATAATCCAGGTGACAGGGAAGAAAAGAGATTGGTGTAGCAAGGGGGCTTGCCAGCAATTGCAGGGGAGGGGGTGTCACTCACCTTGGAACGGCAGAGATTACCGTGAGCCGCGAGATGTTGAGATCTGATCTGAGATGGCGGCGGGGCGGGTGGGATTGGCAATGCACTGGCAGGCAACAGGGGTCAAGCCACAACGGCTGAGGCGAGCGGCCACAGTGGCGCAGCACCTACTTCACTTACCTCATCGCGCCCCATCCGGCATCGGCCTCTGTTGCTTGCTTTCTTTCTGTACGTTTTATGATGGCTTCGGACGAAGAGGGATACTGCGCTGCCTTGAAAACACTTTTCTATGCTCACAGAATTATGGTGCTTGTAAGATCTGACGAATGAAATGAATTGAAATTCATTATATGTATTTTACTTCACTTATATTCTACCCCTACTACCGTCCGTGAACCCGTAAACCTCCCCACGTGGGGCATTTCCTTCAACGGTTGATATGTCAGCCAACTTCTTTCCGCTCAAACACCATCAAGCTTCTTCGTCTCCTTAACAACACTCCTAAACCCGCCCTTCACTCCTCCTCATATTCTCGATACGAGGTACAGCGTCTCGCCTCGGCCTTGCATCCTCGGTTCCCCGGTCCCAAAGACAGCCAACGCTCAACCCCGCGCCAACTTTTCTGAACCTTGCTCTTGCCCAGGAATCCGGTCCAACCATGGGCCTGGACAGGGTCCGCAATGTGGTCTTGGTATGTGCAATCACCCCTTGCTCGAAGTGAAGCCTGTCACGTACGACTTTTCCATGACCTTGTGACTCACTTTCTGTCTGCTAGGTCTTGTCGGGGAAAGGTGGCGTTGGCAAGTCCTCGGTCACAACACAGCTCGCGCTGTCCCTGTCATTAGCAGGGCACTCTGTCGGGATCTTGGACGTCGATTTAACGGGGCCTTCCATTCCACGTATGCTCTCGATTGAAAGCTCCAAGGTTACCCAAGTACCTGGAGGATGGGCCCCTGTTCTTGTTCACGACGCTGTCCCTGAGCGCGGCATCGGAAGCCTCCATGCGATGAGTCTGGGCTTCCTCTTACCTAACCGCGGCGATGCTGTCGTCTGGCGCGGACCCAAGAAGACCGCCATGATTCGACAGTTTATCGCGGATGTTCTCTGGGCTGACACAGATTACCTCCTTATCGATACACCTCCAGGAACCAGCGACGAGCATATCTCGCTAGCGGAGACACTTGGTCAGGTTGCCAGGCCCGGCCAGCTTGCTGGAGCCGTTGTTGTAACCACACCACAGGCTGTATCAACAGCAGATGTCCGCAAGGAACTGAACTTCTGCGCAAAGACTGGCATCAATGTCATCGGAGTAGTGGAGAACATGAGTGGCTTCGTGTGCCCGCACTGCTCTGAATGTACGGATATTTTCGGTTCTGGAGGCGGAAAAAACATGGCAGAAGAGTTCAAAGTGCCATTTCTGGGTACAGTCCCTATGGATGCGCAGTTTATTGCTTTGGTGGAAGAAGGCAGAAGGCCGGCATATCCCGTGGGAACTCAGGTTAATGGCAAGGATATCTCGAACGCGAATGCGGTGAAGGATGATGGCCCGGACGTCGGAACGCTGGTTGACAAGTACCAAGATTGTTCATTGTGTCACATATTTGCAGACATCAGAGGCAAGATATCGGAGTCAATAGCTACAGCGCAAGGGACATAGACGAGCTGAAATACAAGAATCTTGACATACGTACGGGTGACGCCAGCTTGCAATAGATCGTTGCCGATTCTTTAGAAGAACGCTCATATGTATTGCAGACTGTGAAGGGGGCTCCATACAGATATTTCTCCATCAGAGATAAAGACGTATGCAATTTCCCCAGTCTAAACTACCAGCTTATTGGTATTACTCTTGTGGTATCATGGACGAGGTTATCACCGGCGGCAGGTATAGGGTAGTTATAGCAACAGGTCGGGGGAATTGACTTTGGTCTTGGCCGACAGATATCCACGAGATATATTCCTAAGAGCACCCGAAACGTTGTGTTATCGTCTCAACGGCTGTGAGTAATTTAAGATCTGCTTTGTTGCGTTGGAGCTTCATCCGTTCGTCACACGACAACTCCAATCCCAGCGTGTGGTGCAGCCCGCCTGGGTGCCTGGCAACATAACGTCACAGCCCAGGATATTTTTTTTCGCGGCTTCCCAACCCCTCCACCTGCCTTCACACACATCTGCATCTCTTACGGCCCGAAAGGTCAAAATCTCTCAACAGCCCCGACAATCGCCAAATTGCGTTGCAAACAACTTCGCGACAGCCCACAAACCTACGGAGACACACTTCTCGTGCCTCTGCTTCCCCAGCCCAATCTTCGCATCTGCAGTGTGCCTGTCTTTGCGTACGGCTTCTTGGCTGATCGACAGCACACGACACTCTCGACACAGCCTGTGACCCAACTTCTGAGACCTCACCACCCCGACAATTTCGATGAACAGCTTCTTTTGTTAGACGTCTGACGTCTCAAAGACCCAGCTGTAGCTCTACTTGTCAAGCTAGCCTCGCTTCAGCCTTCTATGCGTTCAACGGATCTTCTCCGCTTCCTCTTCACCCGCCCTTCCAAGTATGTCCAAGGTTCAGAGTCGCTCGAGGCAATCAAGCTAACCCTTCCGAAGGCCTCGATAGCACCCCTTTGGAGTCTATCGATATACAATCATATTAAGAACTACGTTCTTCACCAGCTTAGCCCTGCCTGTCGTCCTCCTGTCGCCGCCCTCGATCTCCAAACCGCCAACCCCCACGCTCCATCCTCAAGTCCCATTGTCGTATCGCAAAACACCCCAAAGGATCTCGATCTCTGCATAGAGGCTGGCTCGGCCAGCACTTGTTCAAACCGATAATCTCCAACAACTAGTCTTCTCTCCTGCCACTCGATTCGGTCCAGGATTGTTGACCAAGCGAATCTCGACGTTACGACCGATAATACACTAATAAAGGCCAAGGGATATCGCTCGGGAGCGATTCAATCATATCGAGATGGTCAACCTTTCAGTTCCCAAGGACTACACCTTCTCGCCGTCTGAGGGCACACCTCATCTCACCATCAATCACGATGTTGCCGCGGACCTGGACTCGAGCAACGCCTTTGAGGGTGAGTAAATAGTAACGATTCATCCTTCTGAGCATGGAGACTAACCAATGTTCAAAATAGGCCCCGAAAAGCTCCTCGAGGTATGGTTTGCTCCTAGTGCTCTGAACCTCCCTGCTGGTACTCGTCCCAATGGACTCAAAGCCGTACCTGCCGAGACTTGGGAGACGATGCTGGACATGGTCAACTGCAAAGTTCTATCCGTTCTGGAGTCGGAGCCCGTCGATGCCTACCTCTTGTCCGAATCGAGCATGTTCGTCTTCCCGCACAAGCTGATTCTGAAGACTTGTGGCACCACCACGCTTCTGCTTGGGCTTCAGCGTATGCTGCACATCGCGGCAGTCCACGCTGGGTTTCCTTTCCACAATGCGAAGTCGGTGAACGAGATCAAGGCCGCTGCCACCCCTTATCGCGTGTTCTATAGCCGGAAGAACTTCCTCTTCCCTGATAAGCAGCAAGGCCCTCATCGTAGCTGGAAGCAGGAGGTCAAGTACCTGGACGACATGTTCGAGGGCGGCAGCGCGTACATGGTTGGCAAGATGAACGGCGACCATTGGTACTTGTACATCACATCTCCAAATCAAGCTCTCACGCCTCCCCGTACTCCTGAGAACGAAGGCGAGAACGGCAAGATCATGACGCCTGCCAACGCTACGGGCTTGGACGATGGAGATGAGACTTTGGAAATCCTCATGACGGACTTGGACCCAGAGAATGCCAAGAAGTTCTATCTTGAACACGCCAGTGCGACTGCAACGGACAAGCTGGCTGCAGATGCGCGCCAGAATGCTGTCGACAGCCTCGGCGGACTATCTTCTGCCGCGGATGATGGCGTCTTCGGGCACAATATGGACGTTGACGGCGATGAGAAAGCAGACAAGGACAACCTGGACACCGTCGAGGCCCTGACCACCGAAGGACACGCCCTTGGCACCGTGGTGTCTGAGCACTGTGGCTTGTCCGACGTGTACCCTACCTCTCAATACCCTGATGCTCGGGTCGACGCTTACCTCTTCAGCCCATGCGGCTTCTCGGCCAATGGTGTTGTTCCAGCTCCACCCTCCGCTGAAGGTGACAAGCACAGTGCTGCTCACTACTTCACGGTGCACGTTACTCCTGAGCCGAACTGCTCCTTCGCCTCTTTTGAGACCAATGTGCCGGGGGGCCAGAGCGGAAGAAGCACCGCCGAGATCATTGAGCATGTTGTGGACATCTTCCGGCCGGGACGCTTCAGCGTCACTCTCTTCGAGGCCAAGGGCAAGAGTGCTAATCCTTACGGCATGGCGGATGACGCGATTAGGGGTAACGCTGCGAAGCGCCTGGTTGACCCTGTCCGGGGCTACAAGCGCATTGATAGGATCGTGCATGATTTTGAGGATTATGACCTTGTTTTCCGTTTCTATGAACGGGAGGGTTGGGCTGGTGAGAAGGGTGCGAGGGTTGGCGAGGTTAGCACCCCTTGAGGAGGGGATCGTGCCATATTTGGTCGAACAAGCAATGGCCGTTATGTTTCATGTCAAAATGCTTTCATATTTGCGAGTTTCCCTTTACTTTGTTAGCTATCGTATCTTCTATTCTCTATCCCGTTGTCCACACTGATGGCTTCCAATTGAGGTGAACTCCTATGACTAAGCGCTCGTGGGCACCAAATACCAAAAGTGGGCCCACTCCAAGTCCCCGACCAACCTCAAGTTTTTTTTTCTTCGATGAACTGAGCTCCAGCTTGTAGCGCACACGACCACAACGACACCTTTTCCTACATCTCCTCTACGTCCAATCAATTCGAGACCCGAGAAGAAAACACACAAACACCGCCGAAATGCACCTCATGTACACTCTCGACTCGCAGGGCAACCGCCTGTACACCCTCAAGAAGGTCGCCCACGGCCAGGTCACCAAGTCTGCACACCCTGCGCGCTTCTCTCCCGATGACAAGTGGTCGAGGCAGCGTGTCACCCTGAAGAGGCGCTTTGGTCTGCTATTGACACAGCAGAGTGAGTAACTTTTTGTTCTTGTAGACCGCAAGTCTGTTTCAAGAAGGATGATTCGCTGACTTGCCGTGCAGAGGAGGCGACTGCTTGAGCGAACGACATGAAAACCGACTGAGAATCTGAAGTAGGGCCTGCAGGAGGAATGGAAGAAAATTGAGAGAATGCGAGGGCAGAATCGAGTCGAGAGGATGACTATTGGCGCTGGCGGTGCTCTTTTAGGCGTTTTGGGTCTCCCACAGCGTAATGCTGATTATTTTTCAAAGTGTACATGAACCTCACATTGCACACACGGCAATTGATCATTGAAACTTTCACTTTTATTTATTTTTGATTCTTGAGCTGGTTTACCGTCTGCGCTTGGAGTTGATGTTCCTTCCAGCTCCCACCTTTATCCTTCCGGAGCCACCAGGTCGGTCCCCGGTCAACAGTCCCGGCAACCTATCCTCATCCATTAGATCCTTCTTCTTCTCGCGCTTGAGCTCCTCTCCTCTCTTCAAATACTCCTTCTGGTCCTCTGCAAGCATGAGATCCCGGCCCCAGCCGCCCTGGCCTCCTGTGTTCGCACCCTTCGGCGGCAATCGCCCATTAGAGCTTCCATGCGTGGGCTTCGGCACGCTGTAGACGTTACCCCGGTTATTCCACTGGTAGTTCCGCTTCAGATGAACACGAACTTGACCCCTCTCGTCAGTTGAGCAGGAAGTTCTCAGTAAGGTAGGTTGACCACATGATGGACAGAACTGCTTCGTCATATCTTTGGTGGTGGTGAAGCATCCGTGACAGCGGAGGATCCAGGTCTTGAGACGGGTGATACGCATGAGGGAGGGGGAGAGGAGGTTGAGGTTCATGCGGAGGGAGACGTTTTGCATAGCGTAGTCGGAGGTAAGGAGGGCGGCTTGTAGGGTTACGGGTCGGGCTGGAGTGGCGGCATTGGGATTTGTGACAGCGGCCGAAGCATCAGCTGCTTGCTGCTCTTGGAGGTTGGCGGGAGTGATCCAGCCTTCGTCGTCGGTGTCTTCATCGTCTTCCACAATTTCGAGCTGGTCGACTTCCTCCTCAGGAGTGCCTTTGACCTCTGGAACCGGCTCAGGCTGCTTCACAGGGGGGGCTGAGGCGCGTGGTGCAGCCTTACGACCCTTCTTCTTGGTGGTAGCCACAGTCTGCCACTCATCCTCTTCTGGCTCCGCCTCCGCATCGCCTTGCAGCTTCAGCTCTGAAACTTCTTCAGCAAGTCCTTGAGTTGTGTCCTCCTTCACTGCCTTGTCCTCCTCTGGATCCTGGACTGCATCGGTCTTAGGCTCTGCTTTCTGTCCCTCTTTCTTCTCTATTGATTGATTTTCAGACTCTTCTTCTTCTGGTGCACCGGGCGGCCGTCCGTTCAGCCTCTTCTGACCCGGCACTCGTCTCAAACGCCAGTCTCCTCCGTTCCGCTCGCACTCGATCTCATATGCCAGAGCAATGAGATCCAAATCTGTCTTGCTGATAGCAGCGAGATCACCAGTCCGGCGGGCGAACCCTGTCACGAAAGCGACACTCTCAGGCTTAGGGTTGCGCACCTCCAAGAACGGGAGGAGCGTCAGCTCGACTCGAGACTTGGTTGCAGGGTCTCGGATTTCGGATATGACCGAAGGGATGGTATACAGCTTCTCGGCCTTTTCTCTGAGGACCGTCGGGAGAGGATCGTTCTTGATAATCGGTCCTGTATCGACGACAAGACTGTGAATGGGCTTCAGGGTCTGTGGCTCGGCCGATGGTTGAGGGCTGCCCGCAGGCGCCTCGGCTGGAATATCGCTCATTTCGTGATGCAACAGTGTCCAAGGCTTTCGGAAGTATTGTAGAGTAGAGGTAAACGGGTTTCGTAGCTGTTCGTGATGTTCGACTGTCCCCTCTGCCCAACGTGGGGTCGCTCATCAAGGTGGGATGCACCAAAAATTGTCGAAATTTCCTCCGACGCCTTATCGATAAGAAACATAGGCGGCCCAGGGTTAGGGTCACCCGAGGTCAGCCTCCCAGCCGCCTACGTTTCTGTCCCATCTCCAGCTCCTCCATCATTAATCCTCCGTTCTCCCCATCATTCGAGGCTTCCTTCGCCAGGCAAGGCGGCCCCATGGGGTTCAACGTTCTTCATCCGTGTTTGCCGATGAAGACGAATTGATTACCCCTTTTTTACGTTATGGCGCGGTTCCAGAAGCATGCATTGCGTTCATAAAAGTCTCATACTTGATTCCGGCAAGTCTCTCCACGCACCGACCGGTTCCATGGGGTCCCCAGGATGGTCTAGGATAGTGACTCGCATTGTGTACAGCCTCGCTTTTCGTCATTGGAAGTGTGGCTCGAGCTTTCCTTTCTCCGTGTTCTTCCGTTGAATGTAGATCGACATTCGTCTTTTCAAAGTTGCATCGCTTGTTGCTGTTGTGTCAGATGACCAGTACATAACGTTCCAGTTCACAGATGACTACACGATCAAGAAAGCCTAACAGACACTCTAGTGAATCCACATGAAGTTTCGAACGGTACTTCACGAAACAAGGCTTGCACACAGATCACAAGACACAATGCGAAGCTTTCACGACCCATTGTCAAAGTCGCCCTGCCCATGGGGAAAGCCTCGACGAATGGGTATCGAACCGGGATGCAAGACCACTCTGGGGCTGGCTTCACGATATCTGGAGTCAAGATGCGTGTGCTATGTTTTCCTCTTACGTTTCCATGACCAATCGACGCAACATTAGTCGGGTGCGGACGGGGTTTCGCATACAGTGGCCCCCGAGCACGCGGAACATGTTGACAGTCGCCTCCGTCCATTCCTCGCCTCCCCAAACCAAGTCAGGTCAGCGCTTGCGAGATCGACCCACCAAGACCGGCGGGTGGCTTACAGGCAGGAGACGACGGGCTTCCAGAAACCTTCCAACAGCCCAGCTAAGGGCAAGCCTACGCACCGTAGCAGAGCCTCCGATTGTAGTCCGGTGGTGATCTACCGGACCTAGTCCCAAAGGCTATTAGCACCGAATCCTCGACACCCAGCAGACCATGGTGCGAAACTGCAGAAAATTCCTGCATCCAGGCACACACCAGTGAAGACCAGGCTGGTCTTGGAAATGGGTGGCTGTCCAGAGATTCCGATTCGGCGAGGTCCCGCCTTGGCCGCTCACCTCTGAGGCTAGGAACGCGCCCATCTGCCGGCTTGGCTTGACGACAGACCCTTCACACCACCAGGTCACGTCAACGACAAGTCATCGACAGCATTTTGGAGAGTTTAGAAAAGCAGCGAAAAGCGAGGAGCATGCGAGTGCATCTCACTCCGGGATTAACCGTGCACTTCCCAGCAGGGGACATGACTTGGGAAGCGGTATTTCTTGTCTCCAGCGATGAGATCTCTTGACACATCGATTCCGCCTTGGACGACCGACTTTGAAATGGCGCCGGGCGCTATGACGTCCCACAATGCTCGACGAATATGAACCACCGAGTAAGAGGCAGAGGCTCCACCTCTTCTCGAACGTAGTACGACGTCGAAGAGTCGAGAGTTCCGCGATCCGGCGCTACTAACACGGGCCCGCTGTATTACTGCCCTTTTGGCACACAACCTCACCTGGTCCCTTGATTTGCGGATACGCTCTTTCGCGGATCATGAGGTTGACTCGTCAAGAAGGCGCCTGATTAGATCACTGGAAGGAAGAGACGGACCTGAACCGGCGTGGTTTCACGTTCTCCAGGATGATCGAAGCTGTGAAGGAAGCGAAGACTCCCGAGGCCCCAGAGACATGTCGAGGCTTCTGATGAGGGATCCATCCTCGTTGAGGTCCATCTGAGGTGCGACTGAGTAATGCTGCTTCTGAGGGCCCATCGAGAAGGTCCCTGTCGGGTCCCCCGGACGAAGTGTTGGTCAACACTTACTTGTCATTGACTTGTCTTCCCTCCATCCTGGCCAGTGACCGTCCTGCTTTCTGCCCTTATCTCGTCGCCCCATCTTAAGCTTCGCCTTCTTCCGTCGCGGCGGAGGTCTATCCCAATCCCCCACAACACCACGCTGAGCTTGTTGTGCCCTAGACGTGATCTATAAATCGAGGACACCCCTCGACCCTCCTGGATCGCGTTTCCCCGACCTTTCCATCATATCGGTTTCTGGCTTTGGCACCTTCTCTCTTCCCCAGTTTCATCACTCCCTCTCTTCAAGTCCTATTCAACATTTGACATTATGTCTGACCGCATCGCGGCTGTCACGCCTGTGGCGGAGACCAACAAGAAGACTAATGTGCCCGACGTGGAGAAGGCTGAGGGTTCCGATTCTGGCGACAACTCGAACTCTGGTGGTATCGTGGGAGACTCATCTGAGTATGGAGAGCCCAAGGTCGTGGACCCTGAGACCATACTTGCTCAGCAGAAGACCGAGGAAGGCACCCACAAGTTTTCCCGCCTTGGCTGGAAACGCCTGACCGTCGTCCTCATTGTCGAGGCTATTGCTCTCGGGTCACTCAGTCTCCCAGCCGCCTTCGCCACCCTTGGTATGGTGGCTGGTGTCATCCTCACAGTTGGTCTCGGTCTTGTAGCCATCTACACCAGTTACATCGTTGGTCAGGTTAAGCTGAAGTACCCTCATGTTTCTCACTACGCCGACGCTGGTCAGCTCCTCTTTGGCCGCTGGGGCTATGAGATCGTTGGTGTCATGTTCGCTCTGCAGCTTACTTTCCTCGTCGGCTCCCACTGCTTGACTGGTACCATTGCTTTCCTCAACATCACCGACAATGGCGCCTGCTCTCTGGTCTTCGGTGCCGTCTCTGCGATCATCCTGCTCCTTCTCGCCATTCCTCCTTCCTTCGCCGAGGTGGCGATTCTGGGTTACATCGACTTCGCTTCCATCATCCTCGCCATCGGTATTACCATCATTGCTACTGGTATCCAGTCCAGCGACGCCGCTGGCGGTCTGTCTGCTGTCAACTGGTCTGCCTGGCCCAAGGAGGATCTGAGCTTCGCATCCGCCTTCATCTCCATCACCAACATCGTGTTCGCATACTCCTTCGCCGTGTGCCAGTTCTCCTTCATGGACGAGATGCACACCCCCAAGGACTACGTTAAGTCTATCTGGGCCCTCGGTATCATCGAGATTGTCATTTACACCATGACTGGTGCGCTCATTTACGCCTTTGTTGGCGATGAGGTCAAGTCCCCAGCCCTGCTCTCCGCTGGAACCACCGTATCTAAGATTGCTTTCGGTGTCGCCCTTCCTGTCATCTACATCTCCGGTTCCATCAACACCACAGTCGTTGGTCGCTACATCAACGGCAGGATCTGGGAGGGCACCAAGCGATCCCTTAACGTCTACGTCAACACCAAGGAGGGCTGGCTGGCGTGGCTGACTTTGATCACGGTCATCACTGTCATCGCCTGGGTCATCGCCGAGTCCATCCCATTCTTCTCCGACCTCCTGTCCATTTCCTCCTCCCTCTTCATTTCCGGCTTCACTTTCTACTTCCCAGCCCTGATGTGGTTCATGCTTATCCGCGAGGGCGGTCTCTTCGAGCGCAAGAACATCGTCAAGACCATCGTCAATACTATTGTCTTCATCATCGGTGCCGTCGTTTTGGTCTGCGGCACCTACGCCAGTATCGCCGATATCGTAAGTTCCATTCTTTACAAATCATCTCCACTGTTACGAGCTTTGAACTGACTGTTGTTTATAGATCCACAAGTACCAGGACGGTACCGTCCGCGGCGTCTTCACCTGCGCACCACTTGAGTAGAATGCATCACGGCCATGCGTTATGAGAAAGAAGATTAGCATACAGGCGTTTTTCCTGGAGGTGTTGAGCTGCGGCATACCCATTTGGAGGACATGTACCATATGCAATTGCTAGCGATTACTTTGTTCTTTTTTTTACCTTTTGAACCCTTATCTAAGCTTTCGGTTGAACCAATGTGCGAAGGTGAAGTGATCGGCCGTATCTTGGTCTCGTGACCTTTTGTAGACGGAAACTTACTGGCTCGGATCTTGTCCTCCAGGCGAGACTGTATCTCTGGAGTTAGATAAGCTTTAGCTTCGTATGTTCGTTTCTCTGGCGCTCTAGACTGTAACAAAACGTCCAATAGAGAACCCCTGGAAGCTGGAGGATGCAAATGACCCGCGCATCACGAGGACACTCCCGAGTACTTCCTGGTACTTTACAGTAGACTTGCCACTGCACTACGAACATGGTCAAGATAACACCTCTTTGTTCTAGTCAGTGATTTGAATCATCACTCCGTATTATTGTAGGCACTGGCGTGTAACGACTACTGTCTTCGGACTAAATAGAGCCCTCTAGAAGATGGCATCGTAACAAGGAGCACCATATGTGTTCCCTACGCATGGTTATTGTACTTCTCAGCTCATGGTGTTCTGAAGTTGAACCCCAAATTGACTACCTCCATTGCTTTTGCCCTAGCAGCTTCCCGGTCGCTACATCCCAGCGGATACGATTGTTCTAGAACATACTCTAGGAAGTCAGCAATATGGGTGTGGCCATGATCTTGAGCCTCTTCGACCGTAGTCCTACCGCTGCCATTCCTAGCCTCGATGAAAAGGATCCTCCGCGCGTCGTTGGAGGATATGTGATCGTCCTGAGTCTGTCTTCGTTCGTCGTACTCTCCCGGTATGGCTTCGCCGGCGTCCATATCCCTGCGGTCAAAGAGCCGGAGTATGGCCCTGACGAGTGGGAGTTGACCCATTTGCGCGGCCACATGAAGGCCATTGTTGCCATCATTATTGCGATGAGTAAGAAGCATGTACTTTTCGCGCTCCCCCTGGTACCGGACAGGATCGTTGCCGCACCAAGCGGGGTGTAGCTCACAAGCTCCAAGAGCCTTGATGTTACCTGAACGAACGATCGAGTGAAAGAGTGTGTCGCCCGTGTCTGCATCAACAGCCTGAAGCCATATCTCGACACCATCGCAGTCGTATCGTTTGAACGTGAACTTCGTTTCTAGATCATTTTCACCTTCCAAATGAAGGTCTGGAACTGTGCGAAAGATGGTCTGTATCAGAGAGGCGGGGAGAAGCTCGGGGCGTCTCTCATCTGAGTCCCAATGTCGGCGGCTGATTTTGCGAATGGTATCAACGTCCAAGGGAAGACTGGGCTGCTCGATTGGGACCGCAACCTCGACCTCAGATAAAGATTGGTTTGAGCTGGGAGTCCTGCTCAGATCGCGATCAGCTTGCGGCTGGAGCTCTGATTTGTGCGCGCATGACTGTGAGACTATCGAGGTCTGGCTCTCGCCCTCGTCCGATGAGTCATCCACGTTGCGGAAGAATCTGGACATATGAAGGCAAAGTAGCTGTACGCCAATAATTGTATAAAAAGCGAGGTTAGATTTTGGTGTTTTGCTCGGTGCTGACAAGAAATGGATGCGCCATATGGTGGTCCTTCCGATGAGTCAATATTGTAGGTCGCTTAATTACTTGGCGAGCCGCGGATCTGTCCTTCAATCTTCATGATCTTGTCATCGGAGCGCATGGCCGCATCCTACATATGTTGGTTGTATGGCATACAGTTGAAGAAGCCGCCATTAAGGCGTCTCGGGTGTATAATGAATTTGCATGTTCAACATGGCCCTATCTATGCTACTTGCAAACGTAACATTTCGCCGCATTTGGATCACCACAGCACGACTTGTACTTCGCCATTTGTGGGTATGGACACGCAATTCGTTCTCCTAAGTTGCCATTCGAGTCCGGCTGTTGGTATTCCAACGTCTCGGGCACGATGCCCTCCTCAACCCATAGCTTCAGGGTGTTGAAACTTGAATCAGGGTGCTGTGGACCAACACAATGGGCCAAACCCGGGATCTCGAAGTATCGATAGAAGTCGGCAACATCAGGGAATCGCTTTGTGACCTCGTCATAGTATCTTCGGACAATGCCGGCAGAGATAAGCTGATCGGACTGAATAGTAGCCACCTAACGTCAGCACGCACTGCAAGGAACGAGGAAAACACGTATGACTTACCAGGCCATGATAGGTGAGAAGCTTGCCACCCAGTCTTCTGAACTCACCCAGGTCCGGATTGAAAGTCTGCACATGTTCTCCAATAAGCTCCTTCGCCTCGTTCAAGCCATCGTAGAGTTGCTCCACCGTGAGCTTTGTGTAATCGAAAGTTGCGTCCTTCACACCGAAGATTCGAGCAGGAGCATAGCCCAACTCGATCGGAAGTCCCATGCAGCCTTCTTCTGTTTCGTAGCAGGTGGTGGTCGCGACGCCAATGCCAGTGGTGTTGCCGGTCAGGTCGGAGCCGGGGAACATGCCTGGATAGAGTATATCGCCATCCTCATCGGGGAGGCCAGTCCATGTCGCATTCACAATCAACGCTGCCATTTCAGTAATACTCGAATCTCCATCTTCGCATGCAATGGCAGCTTCACCCACGTACGCGAAAGGATCGAAGTCCTCGCACACATGGGTATCACTGATGATGTTGTCCTTGACCCCATCCTTTCCATCGCATTGCTGGATCGCCAAAGCCGTGAGTGAGTCCATCTCGCAGCTCCGAGGCCAAGACTGGGCCTGATTCATGAGGAACTGCGGCCAGAAGATGTAGTAGAGGGTGTCGAGCATGCTGATGACGGGCGCTGCCGCTGCAATGCCGTCGAAAGCATCGGGGTACTTCTGCGCGAACTCATAGCCATGACGTCCTCCTTGTGAGCATCCAGCAAAGTATGAGTATGCTGCAGGCTGCCCATAGTACTCTTTGACGACTTCTTTGCCAATGGTTGCCTTTGCTCTGTTAGCCAGGAACCCAAGCCAGTTCTGAGTTGAGACGCACCATGTCTCCAATTGCCACGGATCCCCAGTTTCTCAACGAGACTTCGTCCAGGACACCCTTCTCTTTCAACGCGAACTCGAAGTTCGTTACGTTCGGAGCGCCTCCGTCTGTGGTGAACGACGCGTAGCCCTCGTTGATGAGACCAGACATGAATCGGTACGTGTCGCTGAACTTGCCAGCCGCAAACCCACTGCCGCCACTCGCGATCAAGCGCTCATTCCAAGAATCATGGTCAGGGAGCCATGCTTCGAAGGCAATCGGATAGTCCTCCTCGCCAGGGTGTGAGTAGACAATGGTGACGTTACAGAAGTCCACGGTTCCGGAAGGGTAGAAGCCAAAGTTTGGGATTTGCGCTGCGTCTTCAATTGGAAACCCAATTACCTGAGAAGCATAGACGGAACGAATGTCAATTGACGGGAAAGACAGCGAGGCAAAAGCCTCTGGCGAGCACAAAGTAGGAGCCATGACTTTTGAGCCTGAACCTCAAGAGAAAGCTCGAGAGAACCCCGCAGCTTGGAGGGAACTGTCTGGATATGTATTATTATTACGCATGTCTTACCTCTCGCTCTTCGGACGGATAGGAACAGCGTCACATCCTACCCCAGACGAGAGCGAATTACCGTGGGACCAGGGCCAGTGTCTTACCCCAATGACTGTGAAGAGTATTCTTGCTGCCTGGAGACAAGTGGACCGGGAAACAAGGTTGACTTACACAATAGGTAAGATGCAAGAAATCCCCTTGCGGTGCCAAGACGGCGATCCTTGAGCCTCTCGTTGCAGAGCGGTTTGCCGAAAGACCGATCGGGCCGTGAATGAGAATAAGAATCTCCTCTCATGTCGTCATGTCCCTTGCGATCGGATCACACAAACTGCGGGGTGTGGCCTGTAAGCTCGGGGTGACGATCAGCAAGAAATTATCCCTATCAAGGGGTGAGATGACAAAGGGCCATCGTCAGTGGCCATGCAAGTGATGAGATGTCGCGACGACGGAGTTTCTCTCAGTGGCACCGGAATAAACACAAGTCTTCAAACAGTCTCGTTGGATCAGTTCGGCTCCATCGTGTTCGGGGGTGGTCATTTACTCACTCCTTCAGTTCATGGCGCTGGAGTCTGCGGATGACTGGAGGAGCTTCTTGGCATGTAATCGTCTGCTGTAGAAAAAAAGTGCAGAAGCATATGTCTGGAGAAAACGCATCCAAGCCACGAGGTAGCTTCTGTATGGGCCTTCTATACGACCGTGACATCTCGTCATTTGTCCCCTTCGCTTCGTGGTAGGTCCGACAAATCCGAACTGGTGTCATCTAGGATCCATCTCCATGACGGCTTTAAACATAGACCCGAGATAGAATCAGTTGATCGGGGTGTCTTCATGGACTGAAACGAACCATATGCAGCCTTTGTAGAAGCATACGGACCCGAAAGCCATCAGAACACAACCTGTACACGTGTCAAGCGTATTGATCATCTCATCATCTTGAAGCGAAGCTCTTGGTACATTTCGGTCTAGTCCATCTCGGAAAGGTGGCCGTTTGGCTAGACTCGATATTGTAAACGCTGGTCAACTGTTCTGAAATCGGACCTGTCTAGAATTGGATACAAGATTCATTTTACATGTCTGCCCCTTATCGAAATCTCAATGCAGCTGAAAGTTCGCCATCTTTACCAGACCCTTGTCGGACATTTAGCCCCTGCAGCTGCGGACTTGGCCTGGTCCTGGTCTCTCATATCAGCACTACCTGGCCCCCTCGTCGCATTGCATTGCGAATCAAAGTCATTGGGAGTCTAGATCCCAGGAGACCTCTTTGCACGTGTAATTATTGGTCTGTTGGTGTGGATGCCGCTGCATGGGAACGGATCCTCCCGCGCTTAATGATAGACGCTCGCTGCAATGAGACGGACACGGCTGGGACGGCAGACAGGATGCTCTCCCGGCTCGGCCCCCAAATCAGATTCAGCTCTCTCTTTCTGGAATATCGGCCGATACAATGGGATTAAACTGACATGTGCTAACTACACACTCCCGACCAAGACCGATCCTGTCGACGCCCTGCAATGCAAGATGTCGTGTCGAGACGAATCACCACACATCGGACAGCAGCCCCAGGCCTTCTGCATGAAACCTTCAGATGGACTCATAACAGGAATTGGGGGCCTCATGCCTTGACTTCTGCGTAAGCGCGATCGGCTATTCACAGCCGCCGTGGAGTCAGGATCTCGCAGCACGGCACCGTGTCTCAGCCGCAAGCAATGCATCTAAACGCGCTCACGATAGTGGCGCAACTAGGGCCCCTGCAGTCAGACGACGGCACGGACTTGAACATGAGACTAGTGATACCATGTCTGCCGTTCGAGTCAACCTTAATAGGATAGGAGGACAATAATCACAGGGTTACGAGAGCAGATAAGGACAGTCGTAGGCCCATACCTTCAAGCCCTAACCGCGGACCATGCCGAAACTCCAGTATCCGAGCCATCCTGACGCACTTGAGGCTTCTCACTAGCTAAAATGGTAAACATGATAGAACGAGGCGCCAACCTGGGCTTCATCACAGGCGCAAATGTCTCTTCCATTCCGACATGGGCTTTAAGCGCGATGATTATCATGAGCCTCTTCTACTGGCTTCACCAATCCCTCCTCCTTAAGCCGATACCAGGTATTCCTTACGAGACCGAATCTATCAAGTCCATTCTGGGAGATCTCCCTGGAATGGTCAAGTTCTCTGAGACAGGGAGCATGCTCGAGTGGCTTCACCACCTCTGCTACAAGCACGCCAGCCCTCTGATCCAGATCTTCATCGCCCCTTTGGGAAAGCCCTTTCTGGTCCTCGGCGACTTTCGCGAAGCTCGAGACATTCTGAGGCGGACTTCTGAGTGGGATAGGGCAGATTGGGCCATAGATGGTCTGGGCGGCGTTGGGCGACAGCATCATCTCGTGCAAAAGACCGGTCCGAAATGGAAGCTCAATCGTCGTTTAATCAAGGGCATCATGTCGCCCACATTCCTACGCTCCGTGGCGGCTCCCAACATTCATAAAGCCATGACGAGCTTCGTGGAGCTCCTGGCATTGAAGGCCAACTTCGCTGATGGCCTACCTTTTGACCCTTCTCAAGACCTATCACTCGCCATATTGGAGGGGATTATGGGGCTTACCTTTGGTCCAACAGCGCTGCCTTCCGAAAACTTGCAGACACTCAAGTTCTTAGAAAGCAGTGATCTGCAAACACAGGTGCAGGATGCTGGCCTTAAAGGCCCTATGGAGTTTCCTTTGCCTGCACAACCTCTACCTGACTTCATTGAATCCATCTCACAAGCCAGTGAATCTATTGCTGATGCGTTCTCATGGCCCAGGCCGTCTTGGTACTGGATCTGGCACTGGGTATGGCCGGGGAACTGGGTGTCCTGGTGGCTGAGAACTAGCTACATGCGAGACCAAGTCCGCATGAGTTGCGATCGACTCAAACCAACCTCAGAAGGGGCCCTGGCAGAAGCACAATCCATCGATTCTGCTATCGACAGTATTCTGCACCGTGAAAGAACTGATGCATTTAATGAAGGTCGGCTACCAGAATACTTCTCGGGCGTGATAAACGACGAAGTGAGTTCCCAGCCCAAGCTGAAGACTCGGCAAAGTACTTACCACAAGGTCCCCAGCTCTATGGCTTCATTGTAGCAGGTCACGACACGTCAAAGACGACATCTCAATGGGGCCTGAAGTTTATATCTGATAATCCGGTTTCTCAGGACATATTACGGAAGGCCCTTCGCGAAACGCACTCAGATGCCCTAGCTGAGGGTCGTCTTCCGACATTCGAAGAAATCACGGCGGCCTCCATTCCGTATCTCGATGCAACTATTGAGGAGATTCTGCGCCTGGCAGGTAGCTTCTCTATCCTCCTCCGCCAAGCGACATGCGACACTGTGCTGCTTGGACACTTCATTCCGAAGGATACACAGATGATTGTGCTGCTGAACGGACCTGACACTACCTATCCTGGCGTCGGTGCCATCAATGAAAGTGTCCGAAGTCTATCGTCCCAGAGAGCCGCTCTTCAAAGGGGTGTCAAGGCGTGGGACCCAAAGACTGTGCGAGAGTTCCGCCCCGAGCGCTGGCTCGCCACGTTGGGCGATGGTACAATTAGCTTCGACAGCCAGGCAGGGCCGTCGCTTCCGTTCAGCGACGGTATGAGGGGCTGCTACGGTCGCAAGCTGGCATACCTGCAGTTAAAGATCGTGTTCACTCTGCTGGCCTGGAGTTTTGAGTTCCTCCCGTGCGCACAGGCGCTGTCGTCTTACGATGGATTGGAGAGGCTGACGAGGGGGCCGAAACAATGCTACGTCCGTCTGAGGACTATCTGTTGAAGAATTGAATACTTTAAGCATCCATTGATCGTGAGGAAGGCGAGGTCCGGCACAGTAATACTTCATCATCATCGTCATCATTACCACCAAGTAAGAGCGTGCAGAGACGGATCATACGCCTGCACTGCAGCCTCACATGCCCAGACCCCAAGTTGCGCCAATAAACGATTCGCCCAGCTAGACTCCAGACAAAACGAAACGAGAGTGGTATCATTCATGAGCTGAGAAGCCATATTCCAGGCTCAATTTGGTACAGCAAGCTACGTGTTGGAAAGGTGCACAACCCCTGTGCACGACATCGGTGAGCGACACCGGTGACGTCGATATATGGGCTTGTCTCATTCAATACCTCGCTTTTGAATAGATTGGATGTTCGCAATGCAACATAGAGAATGTAAAATGCCAGGTAGATCTTCTTGTGAGTCCATGGGCTACCCAAATTGGCCTTTCGGTTTCGACTGTTGGTCCCGCGTGCTTTGCCGCCCGTGTATTAATAGAACATCTCAAATGCCCTGCGCTGGGTGCAATCCTTCTCCTAGCACCGACACAACACTTTTCGGACTTCCATCGTATCCCCCGTTGTGGCAGTCCTCATCGATCTCCAAGCGTTTTGCGTCGGGCCTCTGTTTTCGTCTGTCTCTTCGTTATCGTCTATGATGTCGCTCCTGGAAGAAGAAGCAGGTTTCTCCTTCAACAGTCAAAGCGAGAGTCGACTGTTCCATCTCCCACTTGAACTCCGTCGATGCATCTACAGTCACTTCATCAATGCATCGGGATACCATATGCTGAGCAGCACCGACGGCGATCTGGCGCTTACACCCTGCCTCGGAGCGAACCTGTATGATGGGGACATTGGCTACGGGCGAAGGGTCGCTCTGCCTCACCCGGACAGCTATGCCACGCACAATAGAAGACTGATATCTAGCTGGGGTCCTCATTGGATGTGCGAGGAGTTCTGGCTGGGCGGAATCGCTCCCGTGGTTGCCCATGATGAGAAGTTTGGCGCGAACCTGTGCTCACTTTACCCAGCTTTGAGAATCTGCAAGAGAATGTCAGTATAGCATGCTCCCATTGCCAGGCCACTTTTGTCGCTTGAGCTGACATATATTGCAAGCTACGTGGAAGTGATGATGTGGGCAGCTGCTGAGGCGGACTTTCATGCCCAAGACATTGGCACCCTCAATCTGATCATCGATGTCTTGCCTCAATGCTCTACCACGTTCAGCAGATCAAGCATCTGCTGCGAAGCGTTCATTCGAAATCGAATCGAGAGACTTTTCATAACGCTGAGCCGGCCACTCGCATTCTTTCGTGTGCTCGAGACTTGTTCTCTCTCAGGAAAGAGTTCTTCTCATCTGGAGCTAGAGCAGGACGCCCGCGCCTGGGTTGATGCAACCAATCGTCTACCTACTGGACTCCCACGGTTGAGGAAGCTTCTGTTATGGTTCGACCACACTGGGAGAGAGTATTGGTCGGTGGTCAACGAGCGAGCTCTTCTCTCCCCAATTCTAAGTGCTACGGCAGCTTTTGGATCGCTCGACGTTGTGATCGTTCTACCAAAAGCCCACCCAAGCATCGCGAGCAATCAGAAGCACTTCTTGGAGAACAACTTGACAGTGGAAGTTCCGAGGAGACCTTCATTAACAGTGGCCGTTCACCGGGTTTTGAGACGGAGACTACGTGCTGCTGAAGGATCCCATGCCCCTAGGGGGAATTCCAGATGGTGCGATGACTTCCCACACCTTCTCAATCATCCGTACTTCCGCGATACTATGAGTCTAGCGGAGATAGAAGAGTACGAGACAAAAGGTTGGCTTATAGGAGTGGATATAAATGCATCCCTTAGGGGCGAAGATTACAGGGTACCGCTTCCACCAACAAGTTAACATCGCCAGCATTGCAGATCAACAAGTAGCGGTTAGAAGAGAATCCTAATTCAACACAGCTCGGATCTGCCACTTAGCCAAGACTTCATGTTCCAAATTTGCTCGCATTGTGTACTCAAAACTGTCATCAAGTGCCAATCAAGTATTCTGTGATCCCGGTCAGATCTTCTGGACCCTTCCCTCACTATCTACCCACAAACCCTTGCTGAACAGGTACATACACATAGCGAGTTGATTCAAGCTATCGGCGTTGTCTACGTCGTGGAGTTTATTGACACACACCCAACCATAGCAAGCTTTTGGTGGTTGATCAACAGCCTTGCCACCTGTGTTTGTATGTAGGAGCTTGATGCGGCCCAAAATTAGCACATGCATTCTCCATAACGGATGGGATTATCGGAAACTTACCTCGTGAATGAAAGTGCCAGTCAGTGACTGGGTTAAGACGTCGATGGCCTTTTCATCACCTTTCAGTCCGTCTTGGAAGCTTTGCTCCTGAATCGTTGTCAGAATGTTATCGTCGATGCGAGCGATGAATTCCTGGTTCAAAAGCTCCAAATACCATGCGCAGAGATCCATTGTGTTCGGTCTTTCAGGCATAGTCATCAAGAACGGATCTGGGTCTGGTTGAGGGCCTTGGGCTCCGCCGTCCAGCCAGGCGTTGAGCAATGGCAAATAACGAGCGTTGTCTATCGCGTCAGAAGAGCCAGTAATAGCCATAGGGAGGCTATCGCCAGCTCCAGGTTTGACTGTGGTATCGTGACAGATTTGCATGTTTTCCCAGTCGACTAGTTGTGGCCGGCTGTTCTGGGCGATGTTCCGACCGGGACTCTGGCGACCGTCCCAATTTGAATCATCACAAAAGATGATCTGTAGACAGTAATCTGTTAGAATCATGTTGTTGCACTGGCTGCTTTGGGTGGAGCAAAGCAATGAGCGTTTGACGGTAGCTAGGACATCGAGCGACATACCACATCTTCATTACTAGCCAGTGGATAACCGTCGTGAAGTGGAGGGTGTTCATCCTTGTCATAACGTTGTATATTTCGAAGATAGGCTTCGGCAAATTGTTAGCTCTGAGGAATGTTCTCTTGCCCAGAGAACAACGCGAACAGAAGCCGCATTACTCACTTTTAGCCTTATCAACCTTGCCCTGGAGAGCATCATCATCCCCCAGGATAGACTTCACCATACTCTGCACTTTTTCGTTCTCGTAGTCGTTATTCATAACAAGGATAGCAGTGTCGACGATCGTGAGGGCATCCTTCATAGCGCCCTTTATCTGCTTCGGGTTGTGGTTATCTGAAGGCATTTTATATGTCAGTCTAACTTCGGTCCTACAGAAGGACATTTGAAGGTGAATGAATACATACCACAGCCTCCCAGCGCCCAAAACTGAGCATTGCAGACGTGAAGAATGGCTAGGATGATGAAGGTATAGGGCATCATTGTGTTGAGTGATGCATAGGTTCCTCTGAGTAGAGTGATCCTAGAATGCAGAGATGTGTGTGCTCGTTGAAGGAGGAAGGCAATGGAATATGAATTGTTGTACTTTGGTTTATGATATGCTTCAAGGCTTCCTTGACTATCTATTTAAACATCTCAGAGAACGGATATCATTCGAGGCGAAGCCCAGTGGGTGGTCAGTCAAACCCCCATGCCGTGCGTCAACTCCGTGCCCAGGAAGACAAGGGTGGCCATGGCCTCAAGGCTCGTTTACCTACAATCAGGTGTTTTTAGGAGCTCAGAACTGCCCCGAAATGATTGTCGATGGTCCAGCCAGCCAACTGTGCTTCAGCGAGGGATCCTACCTGGCCCCTGGCGGCTTCATGTGCCTCCTGGCCAATTGTCTCCAGGCACTCGTCATCTCACAGTTTAAAAGCCTTGGGTCGAGAAGCCCGAATTCGCCTCACTGTACGTCATGAGATGTTGGCCCAGGAATCAGGCCGTTGATCCTTCAGGCCAGGCAGTATGGCCCCATCGGATGGCACGACTTTTGAGAAGGCGATGGTATGAAGTGGCCTTTTATCTGTAACCCAACTCACTGTCTTTAGATGAGTTCATCATGGCCAAGACCTAAAATAGCACCGTGAGGCCTTCTGGATGTACCAACTTTGGGCGAGATCCCTTATACAGGTTCGGGCAAGTTGGCCACAGCAAGGCAAGGTCGAATCCTTCAAATGATCCTGAATCCTGGGGGTCATCAGTGAACAACTGCGGACTAGAGCTCTGTTGGTACTGGATCAGCTACTTGAAGCTGTTGCCATTTCGAAGCCCCTTGGTAATGACAGAAAACTAACTGAGCTTAGTCTAATCGCAATGCTCTGTTTTAACGTTTGTCAAGAATTGCAACGGGGACTAGAGCCTGTATTCATGTGAGGAGCGTTGAGAATAATCATATCAGAAAAGGGAAGGAAAGAGGAATGAGATGTTGGCTGTTGGTAATTTGAGTGATCTGCTAATGCCGTTGGCTCGTCTCGTGATCCTCTCGCCCCCAAAAGAGGTCTCAACAATTGGACCCAACATCCAGCGGTTAAGCGTGTCAGAGTTAATGCAGCGCAGGAACGCAATAAAATCATTTCTGCTACCAAGGTTCTCTCTATGATCTCCTCCCTAGGTTTCTGGGCAGGTACCAGCCCCCACACGGGATTCCTGGGGTCCGAGTTGGTCAACTTTGCAGTCCGTGCCATTGTCGGCCGAGCCAACGCAAGTATTAAACATGTCATCAGGATAGGAAACTGTGTATTACGAAGAAGATTCTGAGCAGGAACTCTTGCAGCATATATAAGCTCGGTTTCAGCATGCTTCTAAAATGAATGCCCTCGACTTGCTCACTACTATGTAGCGCTCAAAGACCGACAAGACCGACACATCTCGACTTTGACTACTGTTCCATTTACAACACTTCCTTCACGATTTTCGTTGAGCGAAAATGAGGTGGCTCTTGTCTTCATTCATAGTGGCGTTGTTTACGCTCACGTCGTTTGCTGAAGTACTTGACCTTGGCGATCTTGGACAATATGATCCGCAAACTGTGAGACCTCCACTTCCCTCACCTCTTCCGTTTCCTCTCACCGGACTTTTCTACTTCAAACTTTGAAGCTAATCTCTACAAAAAGGACGTAATACCAGAAGGCCTTCACCTTGACTCCATTTACATCGTTGAGGAGGGTGACGGCTTCAAGATTCTACTCGGCAAGGATGTGAAGGCGAAGGTCGATGCCGCACTCACGGGCTGCGGTGAAATCGGGAACCATTGTTACCAGACCGTGAACAACATTCTCAAAGACGCTCATCTTCAGACAAACCAAGATTTAGAGACTCGCCAGCTAGTTGTTGCCGCTGCAACACTCGCCCGCATATGGGGCAACGTTCGGAAGCTTGGGCAAGCTATCAGCGCCTTGATTATAGCAATGTGAGCCGCGGGTGGCCAGCAGATGTACAGCGAGAAGGGTTCATTTTGGTCTGAGAGTGCGGCCAGCAATGCTGCAAACCTTCCGGAAGCCACTCCCATCACCATATCCGCCGACGGCAGTGTGATAGCCACGGTGACGCAAAGTCCCGAAAAGACGACACTCGAAGGGTAAGTAACCCAGGCCTTCCTACTCCTTCAATATTCCACCCTATGTCTGACCTTGTGACCGTGTCACTTCAGCTCAGTCATACCGGTCGTGACTGTTGTAGAATCGGCCAGTGAGGGCTTCGAGAAAGGAGACTTGTCCGGGGTCCTTGATGTAAGCCTTGCCAATCGCCTAGATGAGTTCATGCATAGACGAAAGGACTGTCAAGCTGGACGGGTATTCGACGAGAAACACTCCAAGCGGAGGCGTGCTTCCGGTAGCTACGGCCAGGCGCTCTGCGCGGCTCAGTCAGTCATGCAAGGTGCCACAGCCGACGGTCCCTTCAACGATTTGGTTCTCCTCAGCCCTGCTGGAGTTCACTTTCAATTTGTTAAGGCTGCTGGGGCTGCTCGCGAAGCAGCCAACGAGCTCGCCGAGTTCGTCACAGCCTACGCGCCCTTGATTGCACTACCGGAGGACTTAGTTGAGGAGATATCTGTGTACGTTTTTGCCCTGGCGATTGATACAATTGTCGAAAACATCCCTCTTGGCGAGCAGAATCGGATCAAGGCTACGATGGTCACCACTACAGATAGTCCCTCAAGCACGTCGACGGGGTGCCCCGAGCCACACTCCGTAAGTTAACAGTCAAAAGGCCGGTCAGACTTTGAATGCTAGAGTCTTGCAGCTGACTTGATCGTGTGACATAGATCATCTGTGGCGTCAAAGATGCGGAGGACTGTGCCTTGAAGATCATTGGGGATGGCAAAAATAAGAAGGCCGTCTGTGAAAAGGTTCGTTTCGAAACCCTGAATCCTTGGTGCTACAGGTACGTGGACTGACAGCGTTAATATCGAATTATTAGGGAGAATACAAAGACTGCAAGTGCAATCCTCCTCCTCGAACATTTACCAATATGGCCTCGAAAGAGCAGCAGGAGTTCTTGATATCGGTGAACGACTTACTGAAAAATCATGAGCCAGCAAAGGAAGCAGACTGCCCTGACAAATCCACTCCCATACCAGCCTCCCTCTTCGATTCTGACTCCATGAACGTCCAAGAGCACTTTTGTGACGAATGGACAAAGGACAAGGATAGGTCAATGACCATTAACTCTAAGGGAGAAGATGTCAATCCGGAGCCGCATTTGCGCGGACGCGCTCCGAAAGTCGACGCCGACACTTACGACGATTGGTTGTTCGATCTTAGCTTCGATCCTACGAAGGGCGATAAGAAATGTAGTCGAGATTGCAACAGCGCATTCGATCATATGTCAGGCGTCTGCGCCACTCCTCGTAAGTCTCACTTCCGAAGAAACTCCCGAAAGCCTCTGTATTTGTGCAACAACGAACTAACAGCTTCTCTACTACGATATCAGCCGGCAAGCAAATCCTGCCCGGCATCGTCGCTCCTGGTGCCCACATGTATGAGAAGGGCTCACTCGACGTTGGCTGCGGCACGTTCTCGTACAGCATCCACAAGCGCGAACTGACCGAACTGAAAGAATTCAAGCAGTTCTGTTACAAGAAAGACGACTTCGCTCCTCTCAAAGGCGATGGTGTCGACAAACTTTGGGTTGGTACGGGGACAGCCGATGTTTGCAGAGGCAAGGGTCGACGTCCACCGATGATCAAGAAAGGTGACAAAAATACATTTGTCCACCAGAATGGGAAGATCAACAAGGTGCCTTACCAATACAATATTTGGTGGAAGGATGGCTGCACCCTAGCGGATGATGGACCAAGTGAGGTTTACATCACGAACCCACTTGTGAAGCAGGATTATGACTCCGAGGGCTGCCAGAAGTATTTGTACCGGAACTGGAGAAATTGTAACAATGGTGGTGTTGGAGGCAATATCCAAGTTGGGTGTTTGATCTATGAGTTCAAGGCAGATGAGAACGAAAGGACTTGGTGAGCGGTGCTGCAGTATAGCTCGAGGTTTTGGCTTTTTCTCCATTCATTCTCTATTCTATTAGCTGCCCTGCTATCAATTCTATCATGCGTCTCCATGCGATGGTCCGATTTGTACTCATCCATGTCTTCCGTAAGACCGAGCAGGGGAAAAGAAAGATAGTCCTGGAAGGCTCTTCGAGGATGGTCTGCCCGGTACTGACGTCTACTTTGTTTGCCTTCTTCCAGTAGGTGCCGTCGAAAGAACTTCATCAGACAACGCGAAGGCAGCGAGCAGACCACAACCGTATCATGTCACGCTGCTTGATTGGATTGGCATCCGGATCATAAAACCTCAGTTGCACGAGCCAGTCCATACACAGCATGTCGTCAGATTTATTCCCTGCATCTTCCCGGCCTCCGCATTTCTTCTCAACCTCCACATCCCGGGCCGGCAGTACCCCGAATTCGATCTACTCTCTATCCTGCCTCCTCTCCCCAGAATTTCATTTAGCCGGCACTGACAAAGTCCATCTGACGTCAACAGTCCCTGCTAGGCTCTTGATTCTCGGATATTCCCCGACAGCACGTACATAGATCGCCCGGGACGAACAATTACCATTGGGGGGGAAGCGCGAACTTCTTGGCTTTTGACCCCCCCCCCCCGGCTCATCTGCCGTCGGGCGGAGTAGACGGTTCTTCACGGATCAATATCCAGCAGACAGTTGCCTTTGTAGAGCTCACATGCCGCTAACGATTCGACTGGGATGTGTAGACAAGCGCACGACACAGAATGCTGGCATAGACGGCTTGGGTGACGCCTTTTGATAGCCGAGCAAAGCCACTCTACAGGAGCCAAGATCCCGGGTCGGCATTGGGAATAACCTTGGAGCTCGATGGTCATCATTGCCTGAACGAGACGAACAGCAAGCATGACGAGCAGGTCGGCGCAAGTATATAGAGAATGCGACTGGCCTTTCTAACTCCGTCCCTCGTTCTCTCAACCGCCCCTCGTGCGTGACAAAAGGGACTAATCTTCGCCGATTGCTCGTCAATCTCCATCACGATGAAGTCCCATTCTCTCCTCGCCGTGTTAGCTACCACGGCAACTGCTCAACAGTCAACGTTTCAAAACCCCGTCTGGACAGGCTTTCATCCCGACCCAACTTGTACCTTCGTCCCTGAACTCAACAACACCTTCTTCTGCACCACCTCCAGCTTCATCATGTTCCCAGGTCTCCCCATCTACGCCTCCCAAGACCTCGTCACCTGGAAACACATCTCCAATGCCTTCAGTCGCGCGAATCAGATCCCGTCAATGGACAATATCGTTAGAGGAGCTACGAGTGGTATCTATGCTCCGACTCTGAGGTATCATGATGGGAAGATGATCATCATGTCGACGGTGGCGCACCAGGGCTTTCCGGGTGAGAACTACACTCGCTGGGACAACTTCATCATGACTTCAGAAGACCCTTTCTCCTCTGACTCGTGGTCTGATCCCATTCAATTTGACTTCCCCGGTATCGACCCAAGCCCATACTGGGCTCCTGATGGTACAGTCTGGGTAGCTGGTGCAAAGGACGGCCGAACCATGCCACAAGCACCCATGGATCTCAACACAGGAGAATGGCTTGGTCCTCTTCGCGATACCTGGAATGACACCGGTCTTCCGAGCCCTGAAGCGCCTCACATCTACGAGAAGGACGGCTGGCTATACCTCATCATCGCAGAAGGCGGCACCCGTGAGCGACATCGCGTCAACGTTGCTCGCTCGAAGAGCATTGAGGGACCATGGGAGCCATGTCCACACAACCCAGTCTTGACCGCCTACCAGAACGAAGAGTCCCTATTCCAAGCTGTTGGCCATGCGGATTTATTCCAGGATGCTTCTGGGAAATGGTGGTCTGTCATCCTTGCTAACCGTGCTGGCGGTGACTACGCCGAGGATCCATACAACTCCAACTTCCCCATGGGTCGTGAGACAGCTCTCACTTCCGTCACCTGGAAAGACGGGTGGCCTGTGTTCCAGAACGTCTCTGCTCAGATGTCTGGTGATTGGGAACTTCCCCCTCAGGTCGGTCTGATCGAAGGTGGCGAAGGTGGTCTCGTTGGACAAGACGACTCCCTCGACTTCGAACCTGGTAGTGAAATCCCTCTGCACCTCTTCCACTGGCGTCTTCCCAAGACAAAGCACTACGAGATCTCACCCAAGTCCCATCCCAACTCCCTTGCTCTGCGGTCCTCACGTCTCAACCTCACCGGCTTCGATGGTGACTCAACTCGAGGCTGGGGTCAAACATTCCTCGCTCGCAAGCAGGCCCACTCCCTCTTCCGGTTCAGCGTTGATGTCGAATGGGACGGAATCCTGGCAAAGGATGGCCATGAAATGGGCGTCACCGTCCTCCAAGATCAGTCTCAGCATTTTGACATCTCCATCGTCATGCTCGATAACAAACAAACCAACAAGACCTCCCCCTACATCCGCTTCCGCGGCATCTCCACCACCCCCTTCCGCCTCCCCGAGAACAAGCTCTACGTCGACGAGACCTATCCCCTCCGTGACTCCTGGAAAGGTCAGAAACTCCGTCTTCAGGTTGAGGGCCTCAACGCCACACACTACGAGTTCGCAGCTGGTCTCGGAGGCGAAGAAGAAGATCGTGAAATGCAGGTGTTCGGACACTGTCAGGGCGATAAGTTGATCCCGTACTACTCGGGAACGGTTGTCGGGACGTTTGCAACGAGTAATGGGCGGTATGGGGAGAGAGACTTTGAAGGGTATGTGTCGAGGTGGAGGTATACGGGTGTGCGCCAGATTCTGGATAATGATGAGAAGATGGGGAATTAAGCAGAGGAACTACTTAGACACTCATGACAGGTGTCAATCTGATGAAAGTTAAGGATATATGTAGTCCATGATATGTACCTCATCGCAGCGTCTATCGTGGTGCTCAAGCCATTACGTCTTCAACCTGATGCCGCTCTATGGAACGACTCCTGTCTAATCTCCAGCGTCTACTCCCTTTCCATCTTCTGTTTCCCTCTCGTGTGCTCTATCTGTATCCGTTGCAGCTTGAGACAATCAATTAGTTCCACACTACCAGCGCATCACCAACTCATCACCCCTCTGGCTCTGTCGAACCCTCCCCTCAACTGCCTCTCCGGCTTGACAACCTTGCCCTTCAGAACCGTATACCTCACCAAGTTCTCACAATCCTCCGGGAATACCCTCCCAAGCCAGATACACTGCGCCGCACCCTCTTCCACCTTCTTCGCCTCTCCTTTCTCCTTCACACCGTCTACATCCGCATTCTCCTGTACCTCCGGCTCATCCTGCCCAAATGCATTCCTCCTCCTGTAAATCAACACATTTGCCGAGTACTTGTGCCCACCAACATGACTGACAAAGTAGATCCCCACACCACCGGGCCTCTCATCCTCCAAGTCCCGATAGAGACCGAGCGGCCTGAGAATCCTCTCCATCTCCTTCCTCAACAGCGGCGCACTCTGTCCACACCTCGCATCTCTGGTTCTTTGACTGCACATAAGAATGACGCAGCTGTGAGGACAGGGACGGGTGTGGATTGGAGGCGCCATGCCAGCTGGGTCGGGGATGATAGGGGGGATTGAGGTGGGTTGAAGCGGTGAAGTAGTGGTTGGGGCAGAGGAGACGAGGTTGTTGAGGAGAAGAGGGACGTTAGATGGTTGAAGGTTGGTGATGAGGGTGAAGGCAGGGAGGAGGAGAGCCGTGGTAGGTTGGTTGTAGTCGGGGGTGTTGTCTGGAGTTGGCATGTTAGAGGCCGAGAGGATCATTCGCTGCGTCGAAGTCAGCCTGGTGTTCGTATCTCATCTCGTCTTACTTCACCCCATCTCATCTCATCCAGCCACATCTCATCTCATCGCATCAAGGGGAAATGGAAGAAACTCACCCCATTACTCGGCCCCTTCGCCTTGTCCACAGCCTCCATCACACTCCCCTCTTCATCAGCCACGTCCCTCTTCCAATCCGTCTTGCTCGTCCCCACGACCAGATGCGTCGCCCACGCATTGATCTTCCCGTACATGTCGTCCGACTGCTCAATCTTGAACCCCTTCGGGTAGCGCACAGTGCAGGAGTCGCAGTCATGGAGACACTCCTCGCCGTCTACGGCCGGATCTGTCTTGGGAAACAGCGTCGTCGCCGGGTGTGGCGCATCGTCAGCAGCGATGCCGCTGTTGCTGCGGAAGAAGTTGAACATGAGGGACTTGAGGCGATGGTGTTTGCTGCTGCTGTGGTGGCCGTGGCTGTGATTTGTGGGTCCTGGTAAGGGTTGAGGTTGCGGTTGAGGGTCGGATGGTGACGTTGTTGAAGACTCCTTCATGATGAAGAGAAAAAGAGAAGAGAAGAAGAGGAAAGCCAGAAAAGAAGACGAAGGATGAAATGAAGGTGGGCGAGGCTAGGGACGGTAGGCTAGGCACCGTTTGTGGATATTCCCCAGACTCAGCTGGTAGTGCCTCCTCTGACCTGACTCTGCTCACCACACACCGGGCCCGGGAACGTCGATCGGGAGTTGACTGTCGTTCGGCACCGGCTTTGTAAATCCGACTGGCGTCTTCTGATGCCTGTGTTCGCTTTCTGACTCCGAAAATCTCTCTAGTCGAATGCTGGGTTCTTCGGTGTAGGTCTCTAGACTAAACGGTCAGCATATTGAACGTCCAACAGCCAAGTCCGGTACCCCGGCTCACCCTCTGAAAATCCGGCGACAATTTTATCAATCTCTGTTGCGCACGCAATCCCACTTGCTGCTTATCAGATCGACCTAACGTGTGTCATGCCCAGGCTCGGCCTCCCGCACTAATTAGTCAGGGTCCAGTAACACGCGCGATATCTGCTTGCGACAATCGACACTGAGCGAGAGTGCACACAGAATTTTTAAGCAGAATGGTGATCCGTGACAGAGAAGGATCAGGATTTGATTTCGTTTATCCAATTTATATTCAAGAGTTGAAAATCATCATGTCTTATCCCTTCCTCCTCACTGGTGCCGATGACCCGGTGGAGGGCCAGCACCCGCATCGTATCTCCGAGGTGCACCTAAATCCACGGACCTAGCCTACGTACGTCTGCTGCAATACACCGACCGACCAAGGCTCCTCCGTGAAGGTGCCCGGGACGCGTAACCGAGCCGCGTCTTGGTCCAGCTCATCCCATCTCATCCTGTAGATCAACATCCCAACCTGTTGCATGCTGATAGAGGATTTTCATGGGTATACAATCGATCCAAATGTTTACTTCAATACTACTATTACCTGCCACTCGGGTCGTCAATCACCTGCGTTGGACCGCTTCCGAGCACATTGTGCTGAGAATCCACGACGCCGCTCCAGGCAACGAGATAATATCAAAACAACATCCGTCTTCCTGAAGGCCTCAATCCTACTCATCCTTCTTCCCTTCCTCGCCTTCGCTCTCACTCTCGCTCCAATTTCCTGCGACACCCAACTTTTCACTCTTCCTCCGCCTCATTGTCATCGCCTCTCTGATTCTCCTGCTAGCCTCACCGAAACCGCCCTCGGAATCCAGCGTCGTAAAGCCACTAATGGGGAATCCCATGCCTCCACTGCTCGACCTGCTCCGAGATCTGCTTCTCGACGGCGGGCGTGTGCTGAAGATGCCCACGTGTCCAATATTGCTGAACGAGTCGTTGCGAGGCAGCGCACGGCTGGACTGTGTGGTGCTGCGTCTAGCGAGCGCTGGTGGTGTCTCAACCTCGAAGGCGCCGCCAGTGGTACTCGATTGGTCGCTATCCCTTCGCTTCCTGCCTTCTCCGTCTGCGCCACCCTCAACCTTGAATGCATCCGAAGGTACCAATCTCGTCTTATCGAAATCGTCAAACATCTCCGGTCCAAGTGTGTTGATCAAGTCCGTCACCTCCGCACTCAGCTCGGCCCTGCGCTCTCTCATCTTGTGGATGTTGAACTCGCTCATCGGGAACAGGCAGAGCACCAACGGCCTTAGACTTTTGAAGATGTCCATGCCTACCTCGCCGAACCGTAGCGCCGCAAATGTGATGCCAATCATGGCAGGCCAGATAGCGAAGTATGCAACCCACAGCGGAACCCATTGAGGTACGTATCCCCAGAATCGGTCATACCAGATCTTGGACACAAGGATGATGGAGTAGAAATGGTACACTGTAGGTGCAACAACCATGGCGACCATAATCTTCCACGTAGCCATGACGTCCCTGCCACGAATCTTCACCGTCGAGCCAGCCAGCGCCGTCTTCGCCTTCTGGTGCGAGATGATTCTGGACGAGATGAAGACGGGTGCAAACATGACCAGGCCAGGAATAGTGAGCACAAACAGCACCAAAAGCTTGATGAACCGGTACAAAATGAGGAACACCACCTTGACGATGTTCATCTTCGCATACTGCACCTGGTGATCTTTCAAGTTCAGGTACCGCAACTGTTGGTTATAATCCTTCACTCTCTTTGAAGCCCTCTGAATCCTCTCATCGTTCTTGTAGCGCTCATACCCCATCGCCAACCGCCGATTAAGCTCCACAACCACTGGCAAGGGAAGCTTCTTTCCCGTGGGATTATACAGCCGCCGGGCCGCCTGGATCAGCATCAGGGTATCAAAGTCGGGGGCTGAGACAGTAACGGAGCTGAGGGCTTGGTAGACGGAGTCGAGTACTTGGCCGATCGCTTCGCGACGTTGGTTGTTCTTGTACATGTCGACGACATGGGCGGGGATCTCGAAGGGTGTTCCAAACTCCACCACAGCTCGAGAGCGGAATTTGTGGGCGTGGAAGTAATTCATGCCCACAGGGACAATCTTCAGGCCAATATCAGGGGAATCAGCCAAAGCTCCGAGAGCCATGATGGCTACACCAGCCTTTAAAGGAAGCAGCTCAGTCCTGTCGTGAGAACCACCCTCCGGGAAGATACCCACACAGCCACCAGTCCTGAGACGGTTGAACACAGCCTCGTACACTTTCGTCTGGTCGGTATGCGGCGCAAGCTTGAACTTAGTCCCCTCATACCCGGGCTTCGGTCCTTTGATCTCCTTGTTCGTAAAGTTACCATCCTCGTCGATATCATCACGTCCAGTCAACTGCATCATTGCCAACCTCCCCTTAAATGGTCTCTTCACCCTGATCTCCTCTGGCCCAAGGATCTCGGCGATATCCATACTCGCTCCCGTCTGCTTCTTCGCCGGCGGCAAGAACACCATGCCCTGTACTTCGCCCTCTCCTTCACCGAAGCGCGTGCCTACACCGCGGACGCGGCATGGGTCGTTGATGGGGTCGGGAAGGTAGATCGTGCCGGAGGCAGGTTTGGCGGAATCTTGCGCGCGGCCGACTGGGACTGAACCGACTTGTCGAGAGCCCCAGCCGATGAAGCCGTGAATGGACTTTTGAGCAACGAGGAGGGAGACGCGGCGGTTGGCATCGTGTTTGAGCATGCGCTGGAGAACCATGCCGTCGACGAACTGGCAAGAAGGGAACCTTGGTTAGCTCTAGCTCTTCTGGCAATGTAACATAAAATCCTGCTCAGATGGCTCAGAGAGGAGAATCACGTACCTGGTTCGCATGCGGTGCAGCGACGAAGAGCACCGGCCCAGTCTGCGGCACCCTCCACGATCCTCTCGGGACAACCTCCCTGAAGAACAGGTTCACGAGATTCCCCAGCACATACAGAAACAAGTCATACTTCCACCCAACCATAGGGTAAAGCTCCTTCTGTGGCGTCGGGTTCCCGCTCGACTGTGCCGGCGGGCTCTTCCCGCCAGCGGCCTTGTTGTCGGCCATGGTGGGCGAGCAAGCTCTGCCTATATTAGATGATGTTGGTAGGAATAGTAGAGGTAATGCTGGTCAAAAAGGAGCTGTTGGCAGTTGAAGGGTAATATCAAGAATACAAAGAATGCTGCTGGGTGCTGGGTGTTGGGGCAGGAAGCGAGGGTCGAGGGCCAGCCAACAGCGAGCGCGGGGTGTGTTGGGGAAGAAGAGGGACTCAGCGACAATGATGATGTGGTGGTGAGGTGATAGACACAGGTAGGTAGAGAGCTGGTTCTTCCCGTCGGAGAGTGAGCTTGGGCAGGGTAGCCCACTATAGCTCAGCTCCGTCCACTAATCTTAACCCAATTACTGTCCCCAACCCGCTAACACCACACACCAATAGTGAGTGGCCTTTCCCCTCCCAGCGGCCCTCTCCGCCCCTAAGCCCGCTGCAAATTCTCCCCCAGACAAACCTCCAGTCCACCCCCGCCCCTAAGGTACCTACGGCGAGAAGGAACAAGGAACCGCCGGCCAAACCCGATCTCGCCGGCTCAGCTCGGCGTAACTCTCGTTCTTGATGTTAATTTTGGTGAATGCCACGATAAAGAGATTTTAATCTCTCGTTCGGTGAGAGGATACGGGCCGGTTACCCACACCAGCTAGGCTTCTAGTCTGGGGATTGGTTATGATCCCTGGGTGTGAACGGCAAAAAAGCCCAGCCTTGGAAACTCGCCTCTTCACATGAAATATGATAGATGGCCCTTGCGGTCTCTTCATGTGCAGAAATGCCCTCGACCCCATGTGTGTATTCACGGTTATAGTACTAGTCCGCTCCGGCCTAGCAACTCTGCTGATGAGCTTCCCCTGTTCAGCGTTAAGTCGTATTTCTTCTAGGCTTGACCTTCACATGTGAAGCCGTTGCCACAATCACCACAACCACGTCCATTCACCCAAAACCCAAGACATTGGCTTGAAAAGTCCAGTCAAAAACGCCACGCGCATTGGCAAATCTCAAATCTCCAATCAACTCATCTTTGGTCATTCCAGCGCCCAACCACTCTATCAGAGTTGGAGTACAGCTTTGTAGAACATCTCACTTCTTTCTTCTCCTCCCTTTCTTCTCGGGCACACTCGCACTCGCACCCTCGACCTCGCCCTCTTCCACCTGTCCCTCCTTCTCCAGCTCCTTCAACTTCTCCTGTCCGCTGATGAACATGCTCAGATCCCTGTTCATCTCCTGCAGCTCCTCCCTTTCCGACTTCAAGCCCTCGACCTCTTGGCGAGCGGCCTCTGCATCCTTACTGAGGTGCTCTATCCTTGCCATGAGGCCTTCGCTAACTTTCTTCTCCTCTTGTAGCGCTTTGCCCATATTTCGTGCCAAGGCTTCGGATTTGCTTGCTTTGGTCCGTTCCCGCGCCAGGTCCTTCTCTAGCTGAGGTACTGTCTCCGTCGACAGCGTCTTGTACTGCTGTTCTAAAGCCGCGAGCTTCTCGGCTGTCACTGCCGCTTGTCGTGATGCGCTCTCTGCTACCGCTGATGCTTTCGAAGCCTTGTCCACAACCTTGTTGATCATTTCTTCGTAATATGCCCTCTGTGACTCGAGCTGGCTTGTGATGAGGTGTGTGTACTCCAGCCCGATGCTCTCAACTTTGGCTCGCGGAACCACATCTTCGTCACCACCACCACGATGATCATTGCTCCGGCCTGGGAGTTCCACGACTTTGCCATCTCCTTTATCGCGGATCAGCCGATGCACCCACATGTCTCCTGCATAGTCCCATACATGCTGCGTCTCTAGTTCAAGCGCAAAGCTGTGTGCAGTTTCCTTCCAGTGGTCTTTCGCATGGCCGCCCTTGTATCTGCCACAGCCCAGATAACCACAGATCAGACATATCCAGAGATCATCTGCACAATCACAGACACTGCATAGGTTTGATGAATCTGCACCAAACGGTTGCGTATAAGGATTGGCGGGATCATAAGCAGCTTCCTGAGAAGCGTTTGTGAAGCGGCAGACTGGGCAGCCTGCACCTTTCCAATTCTGTAGGCATGTGCAATGAAACACATGGGAGCAAGGGATCGTCATCAAACCGTTCGTCTCGTCCATCCTCTCCAGACAGACGGGACAGGTCGGCAGCTCCACAAGGTTTGGTGTTGGGGGAGGAAACGGCTTCATGCTACTTGAGACGTGGGTCGACGAGCTTGCAGTAGTAGATTCATGCCCGTTCGAAAGCGCTGGGGTTTCAAATGTGATCTCTCGCACGAAGACTGCGTGGCAGACTTGAGGCTATGCAAGTCAGCTTCCAGACAAGACAAGACAAGACAAGACAGTAAAGGACAAAAAGGAACATACCTCCATTGTGTTGAAAACACGGCCATCAAACTCCTGCCTCCACTGCTTCGCACGCTTTCCGCTCCGGAATTTCAGCAATGCCAAATACCGGTTCATCTTCGATGTCATCACCAATCTGCAGTGACTGATGTCCTCCCTCCACTTCTCGCCAACAAAGCCAAGGAAGTCGCCTGCGGACATGTACGCCGGAACCGCAGGTATGCAGACGGTCGTAAATTGCTCATCCTTCTCCTCCCCATCCTCCGCGCCCAAGGTGTCCGGATCGACATCCTTCAGCGATGGTGTCTCCTCCCCTTCCCGATAGAAGTGCACGACGCCCCATCCGACCTCCGTACTCTTACTCTGCAATAGCAGACACTCAGCCTTGTTTGCCGTCCCTGCTCCGCCATAGCTCGGGCCCAAAGATGGCGCGGCAATCGCACCACCCTTACTCATTTCCTTCGCCATAGCCCACCCGAGGCCGATCGACTCTATGCTCACCCGGCCGAACCGCCAGTCAGCAGACGCAGTTTCCGGTGTAAGAGCAGCACTCGAAGGCGGCGGCGGAAGACTCTTGGTCCTCTGTCGCCACTGTCTTTCCGTTACGATCTCGAATGTTCTATTGCTCGCCTCTTGCTCAGGCACTCTCGGTGCGCCACAGTCGATAACGCTGGGGTTCGCGGATGCTACGTGAGTCGAGGGCGCTGCTACCGCGGTGTTCGTTCGAGTCTCAGTCTGATAGCTGTGAGATCGATTGAGGAGCACGCTCGGAGTCTTGCCTTTCGAGGGGTGCGCAGGTAAGTCGTCGAAAATGCTTGCTCCGGCTGGCGGCAGCCAGAGTCCACTTTGACTGCAGCTTTCCGTTGAGTCGCCTTGCTCCGCACGAGGATCCGGTGTCGCGTAGAGCTCGAATTTGAGGTGATAGAAGTAAGAAGGCATATCCTGAGTGTGGAATCGTCGAGTTGTCTCACTGAGTTGTGTCGAGCGTCGTACCGTGCGTGGACGTGGGAGTGCTTTTGGAATCGAATCGCCCTTCGCTCAGCTCAAGGTGGTACCTGTAGAACTTCCGAGATACACGTGCGAGCTGACAGCCAAAGTCGCGAGCCCATAGTGATCTCTTCAGACAGAGTCAGGGAAAATGTTGGTGGGCTCTGGCCAACGGACACTGGTGTGCGGTGGAAGCTGTGAAGAGGGCGAAACTAACTGGTGGTGGTGGATGTCGTAGTTTCTACGTTTAAGTCTCGCTTCACGTGTCTCCTCCAGACTCCACCAAAACTTCCAGACCCTCTACACGATGTATCTTGAGACTCAATATTGTCCGCGAGGAAAACGACTAGTGTGATATCACAACCAAATTTGGGCCTTTGGGCATGGAAGCTTGAAAGGGGTTTCGGCTCATTCATACTGTGACCGGTTGCACTCTAGGATCGACGAAGCTTAGCTTTTGCCCTTGCTTTCTCGTCCACCGCCTGTGCGTGCTATGCTCACAAATCACATTCAAGCAAGATTTCGTAACTATGAAAGAAAGCAGATGTTTCTTTATTCAGCTACCAATAAGCAGCGTGTGAAGACTAATACTAGAAGACGACATCATGTTGCCGGGGCTCCTGATGCCCAACTCCCAGATCCGAAAGAAATAACCCAAACGCCACCCTGACGGCTATGCCGGTGAGGTCATGAGAAAAGCAAGAAGTCACAACGTGATCAGTTTACTGGCCACCACGGAGACGAAGGACTAGATGAAGAGTGCTCTCCTTCTGAATGTTGTAGTCGCTCAGGGTGCGGCCGTCTTCGAGCTGCTTTCCAGCGAAGATAAGACGCTGTTGATCCGGAGGAATACCCTCCTTGTCCTGGATCTTGCTCTTCACATTGTCAATTGTGTCGCTTGACTCGACCTCGAGCGTGATGGTCTTGCCGGTAAGCGTTTTCACAAAGATTTGCATACCGCCACGAAGACGGAGAACGAGGTGGAGAGTGCTCTCCTTCTGGATGTTGTAGTCTGAGAGGGTACGGCCGTCCTCAAGCTGCTTGCCGGCGAAAATAAGACGCTGTTGATCCGGGGGGATGCCCTCCTTGTCCTGAATCTTGCTCTTCACGTTGTCGATGGTATCAGATGATTCGACCTCAAGAGTGATCGTCTTGCCGGTAAGCGTTTTCACGAAAATCTGCATACCACCGCGGAGACGGAGGACGAGATGAAGGGTAGACTCCTTCTGGATGTTGTAGTCAGAGAGAGTGCGGCCATCCTCAAGCTGCTTTCCAGCAAAAATCAGGCGCTGTTGGTCCGGAGGAATACCCTCCTTATCCTGGATCTTGGACTTGACGTTGTCGATGGTATCAGAAGACTCAACCTCAAGAGTGATCGTCTTGCCGGTAAGCGTCTTCACGAAAATCTGCATACCACCGCGGAGACGGAGGACGAGATGAAGGGTAGACTCCTTCTGGATGTTGTAATCGCTGAGGGTGCGGCCATCCTCAAGCTGCTTGCCAGCAAAGATCAGGCGCTGTTGGTCCGGGGGGATGCCCTCCTTGTCCTGAATCTTGGACTTGACGTTGTCGATGGTGTCGGAGGATTCAACCTCGAGGGTGATGGTCTTGCCAGTGACTGCGATGGAGGTTAGATAACATGTCAAAGCGAAAGGGAACAGAGGCGAAGCTCCGCCGGGGAGAGGATGACTCACGAGTCTTGACGAAGATCTGCATCTTGGCGGTTGTGCTGGGTTATCGCTGTGGTAATGTGGCTTGAGGTGACGGGGAAAATGATCGCTGTTGCCGAAGCGAGGAAGTCAGTCGGTTGACGGAGGAAGATGAGGTATTGTTTGGGAGAGGTTGAAGATCGGAAGAAGAGAAAGAAAAGAAAAGAAAAGGAGGTAGAGTAGTGTTGGGGCTGGGGCGGAGTTAAGTAGGTTGGTGGTCAGGCAGAAGGCGGCAACCGGGAGGGGAGAAGGATGGAACCGAGGGGAAGGATGGTGCGGGAGAGATGGCGAAGGCGCAAGCGTCGTAGTGAATGAGGATTAGTAGCAAGATAGGCTTGGTGAGGGGCAATGCATGGAAGGTACTGCGACACGCTGTTTGCGAGGCGCAGTGACATCTCGGTGGTTGGATTACGCCTCGACTTACGGATACAGTCACGGTCTCACACTTCACTACGGATACTAAAAGCCACTAAGACATGCCCAGGATCCAGCGCAATCGACTCATCGATGCGCGGCCTCTCAGTATCTGGGGGAAACGGGGCCAGGCTTGATTGCTCAGCACCCAATGGCAGTACCCGACACCAGCGGAAGGCTCCAGAACGCTATCGAAGTCGACGGGGGCGACGCCCTGGGAGAGGTCAGAAGGGGGGCTGGGACCGCTGAACCGCTGCAGGTTGCTGGCGCTTCCGGCAAGGTCGATACCTCTGCGTGCGTCATCCCTTCGCTGACCGACCAGGTACCCCTCTGGTCTGGCACCTGGACTGACTCCTCCCCCGCTACTGGGCCAAGCCCAAGCGACTTCTGCTCCCTTATCGGACGGGATCCTTGCTAGCGAACCCCGGTCGCTGATGTCAGTGACGCGCCAATTTGCGACAGCTCAGGCCGTGATCCTGAGTCTTGCGGTCGCATGTTGACCATGTAGCACCTGTAGAAGCTTGGTTCGGTTACATGGTCATTTGAGCAGATGTCTCAAACTGCATCACCGCGACAACTGCTTTCATGCGGAAACTGGCAGCAGATGGGAAACCGTGTCTCACCCGTCGGACTTGTCGGGCTAGTCGGATGGTTTTATCTGTGGCGGTGCATTCGCAATCCCCTCCCCCATGTGTCACATGCCATATCCACTGTGGGTAACGCCACAATGCTAGGAATTGTGCCATCACGAACAGTGGCTGACGACGCAGCCTTGCAATGAGCCTGTACGTGAAGTGGCGGCAATGTGCAAGTAAGATAACCATGGCTCGCACGGGACGCCAGGTCCTACTCACAGTCCTGATCCGGCAAGGCCTTGGCTCGACTTAGCAGTCCGGAGAGGACGCCTACAAATCAGTATCCCATGGTGGCCATCGATAGTCACATGGCCGACGATCCCGCTTGGAGCGCAACTACTTATCGAGACGAAGGGCAGCACCAGCGAGCGAAGAGGGACAGCTGACCGCAGGCTTGCCTTTGCTGTTCTAAGTATACAGAGCAACATACAGCGGTGCTTGATTGTCGGAGAACCACATATGTACCAGTAACATTCGGCTAAGCTCTTTTCGATCTGCCTCACCAACTGCTTCTGTCGGTCGTTAAGTCCACACTCCATCTGATGCCCCTCTGCTGGCTCATTGTTCAATACCAGTATCTCGTTCTCGTCTCTCAATACAGGCAGGGGAACAGAACAACGTTCAAGAAATAGACATCAATTTGTTCGTGAGGCACCTGTGAAGCACCTTCCTCAAAGCTCATTAGGTCTCTCTGAAACGAAGAGTTTCGCAAGGCCCCCGAAAACGAACAAGAACTGGACTTCTGTCAATGTTCATCCCTCTATAAGGCATGGGGGACAGTCCGTAGTCACGGCTTACCGCTTCATCAAAAGCTCTGAAATAGAGAGGAAACGCAGGGTACGCATCTCCGTCCCAAAAGACTCTCATCGTCTTCCAGAAGCCATCAAACTCACCATCTGAGAGAAGATCGTTGAAGAACCTGTGGCAGCAGCCAATAGTTGTCAGCATTCGTTCCAAGACCGTCAATGCATCGCCGGAACGGCACCAGTAGTGGCTGGACTGACATGGCCTTGTACAGTCCCGGCGGGTCAGGCCGCTCTTGAGCGACCAGTCTTTCGCCCTTGAACCCCTCAATACTATGCACAGCTCTTCGAGGTATAAAGAATGCAGGATCCCCAGCTTTGAGCTCAACTGTCTCGCCGTTGCAAGTGATCTTGACCCTCCCTTCTAGGACAGTCATGTACTCGGAATGATACTATGCGCGGTGCTGGTCAGTACCAGCTTCCTCGGGATGTGTTACCAATAAGAACCTTGTGCCAATGCGGTGGGACCTTGAGAGCCTCTTCACCAGTAGCGACGACATGCGCGAAGTATCTCTGAATAGAGTCTTCAGGTTCACTCTCATCAATTGAGATGTTCATCGTAATCCCCTGAGGCGGTCAGCTACAATCTCCCATCCGCCTAAGTCCAAGTCGACCAACTCACCTTACCCATACTAAGGGTCTTCAAAACCTTGACAGAACCCATACTTGCCGAAATTGAAATTAATATCTCTGCTCGAGGGTCTCGAAGAGTTGGTTCTTCCTGAGGGGTCGGAAGAGGCTGTCACACTCTGAGGTCACCATGCTGACAGACCGTCTCGATCTTATTGCCCTGAAGAGAGGGGCTAGCTACGGCCCTGACGCCTCACACCTACATACGAGACGCATTTAGAGCGATTCCTCGAGATAGCCGCGTATAAATTAGTCTGTTGTGTATACACCAGACCAGGCTCCGGAGGCTGCATTAATTGACGTGGACAGCCACACCCCCGGGGAGCACAGCAAATTGTTGGAAAGGAACACCTGTCGTGACAACGGCCTTGGAAAGGGGATGCCGGACAAACTCGATCACCGTCCTACCATCTCTTGGTGGTCCAGATGGGACATGCATCACAGTCCTACTTCTGGCCCAAATGGCTTTTGGGTTCCTGTCGTTCGCTATATACCGGTACATCTTACCTGTCATCTTGCGTGGTGTCCGGTCCCGAGGCCTGCCACATGTTGTGCTCGATAAGGTAGCTTCAGGCCGGCGTTACCCAAAAGCTTCCACGATTCATTCTCGACAAAGTATCGGGCACTATACACTTCGGACGTGATTGATCGATTTCAAGGCACAGATGCTGTGTATACGGGACAGATAATTTCAAGATTTTGTAAAGCAAGGTCTCCCGATGCCCGATCCACGTGGCATCATTCATTTCCAGCCATAGAACTCATGCTATGAATTGCATCCTCTGGATTGCCTTCGTATCCCATAAAACATCAAGACAAAAGTGAGGTCTCAGTCCCTCGCTCCCGATTGCATCTCGCCACAATCAATAAACCAAGTGTTGCGCGCTGTCCGTCCTGTGCTTTCCGTTCCATGCCTTTCGCTTATGCTCGTACCAAAAAAGTCAAGGGGCTAAGAGGAGGACTTCCGAGTTGAGCGGTGAACACGCTGCAAGCGAATCACCGAGCCCACCACGAAAGTGGCGAAAAGGAAAAGGGTGTACTGTGTAAGGGGAATTGCATAAATAAAATAAATGAGCAGTTTCGTGAAAACGTTGACCGCTTTTCTTCGAGTCATACATTCATAGAAAGGATTCGTAAAAGAGGCTCATGTTCCGTAATGTCATTGTCCGTGATCATCAGCGGCGAATGTCCCATGGGGGCAAACGATGAATCAGAGAAGTGAAACGAATATCGTAGAAGTTTCGTGCTGGCGGGTTGGAGAGGAGGTTGAGTGTAGTGGTAAACGCAAGACTGTTGGTGTATCGTGTCTTTCGTGTAAACGCCGTCGCTTGGAATGAGTACCGGAAAATGTTGTAACAAAAGAAATGATAGTCAGGCTCAAGACGTGATGACGCCAAGGCATCACCATCTTCAGCAGGGCCACTTGTCTCCGAGCTTTAATTTGCCTTGATGACAAGCTTTGAGAGGAACTTATTCGACAAAGAGTCGAAGTCGTAGCGATCAAACTTGGACTCCTTGCGTGTGCGCAGGTAGCTCTCTGTACAATGGGTCAGTAAGAGTGATGATGGGCAAATTGAAAGGGTTAGTCTCACCATGCTTGATCACGTGTTCTCTAACTTCAGTCATGGCTTCGCAGACGGAAGTGTTGTTGTGAAGCAGGTGTCCGTGCTTTCTGGTGTCCCAATCAATGAATGACGGAAGCTTCTGCGAAATGGCATGGAAAAGGCCGATGATAACACCGACAGGGGTTGTCTCCATGTCATTGCAGAACTTATCGACAGCGGCCTGGTCGGGGACACGGTAGTAGCTATCAAATTGAACCTCCTCCCAAACGGCGAGCAGGATGGAAGCGAGCATGAAGATAGTTGGCCAGTTCTTCATCTTCTCTCCGCTATAGACGCCGGAGTAGAGCGAAGAGAGCTCCTCCAGGATGTCCTTCTGAAGTTCGCGCCACATGTCGGCAAGAGCACACTTGATCTGGTAATTGATCATGACAGGGGCCACAGTGCGACCGTAGAACTTGGAATCCTCGTCGTCAATGACGCCATCGATGTTAGACTCGGAGCCCTGGTTCTCAACCATTGTGATGTGGACAGTCAGGTTGTACGCCAGGACGAGCTTGAGGGCCTTGCAGATAACGGGCATCCTCTCCTTCATGTAGAAGCGGTGGGCAGTCTTCAAGATCTCAGTGATGAATGGGGTTCCTTCGAAATGGTCATCAATGAAGTGCTCAAAAGGACCCTCAATGTGCTTGTCAAGATACTCAGATAGAGCATCGAGGTTGACGCCGTCGCGACCCACATCCAGACGCTCGGTGCGGGTCTCGAAATCAATGGTGGAATCGGCCTGGTAGGTTTCAACCCACTCAACAGACAAACAGCTTTCGTCGGCAACATACACCTGGCGAACCATGACGGGAAGAGCAAAACCGTAGCCGTGAGTGATCCACATGAGCGTCTCCTTAGAGTCGAACCCCTTAACGTTGAAAACAGTGACGTTGCGGTCCATGTGCATCTCGTAGTCCGCCTTCCAGTCCTTCATGAAGTAGCCAATATCCTTGATATCGATGCGAGTGCACGGGACCTGCCAGAGACGAGCATGAGAGGGTTGGCAGCCATTACAAGGCTCACCAGGGTCGCAAGTTTTCTTGAGGAACTTGCAGCGCAGGCACGCTCTAAGCTTGCGAATCTCACTGGCTTGCTTCCGTTGCTCTGGAAGCAGAGGCCCCTTTCTCTTCCCGATCTTTTTCTCCACAGTGCCATCCTTTTTGCCGTTGGAACTACGGCGCAGGATGGTCTTGGTCGTAGTCTTTCCAAGGACAATCTTGCGGGGCGAAGAATTACGGCGGGTATTGCCGGCTGTGGGAGGAGATGATGAGCCAGCACCGCTGCCAGGACTACGGCGAGCCGAATTGATGGGCTCGACCTTGATGGGTCTGGCAGCAACGGTAGTGGCGGGGCTGACGGTCTCATGCGTGTGTTGGTGGCCATCTGATGAGTAGCAGTGACGGTGATTGACATGACCACTGTTGTCACCTCCATGTCCGTCAGACTCGGGAGAGAAGGGGGAGAAGGGGAAGGGTTGGATTTCCTCAAAGCTACCGAACTCGAGCGAGTTTGCGCCATCAGAGGAATTTGAGTCGGACCTGAGGTGAAGCGTCTGAGAGGGGTTGAAGATAGCTGCATTTTGGGTTTGCTGGAACTGATCAAGACCGGGACGACTCCAGTCGACCATGGCCCAGCTGTTCTCCCCAGACGATGATGACAGCGACAGAACCTCGAGATAGGTGTTTGTGGGAGAGTTGCTGCCCACGCTACCATTCCTTGCCAGGGCCTCCATTTGTAAAGTGCTCTGGAGGTCTTGCCAGTCGCCGAGATCTGGGTTGCCCCCCCAGTGAAGAGCCTGGGAGGCCTCGGGCAAGGCAGCCATAGCACCAAAGTTCGGCTCCATCAGACTCGCTTGCAGTGTAGCCTGAGTGGTCGCGGGTAGATAATCAAGTGGATTGGGCTGATGGAAGTTTCCTGGGAAGGCATTGTACCCCATCATGGCGGGATCCTGAATGAATTGTGACATCTCCGGGCTTGGGAAGTGCTGCTGCTGGGCATGGTGTTGCTGAGCATGTTGTTGCTGCTGCTGTTGCTGTTGTTGAGCGGCCATGGCAGCTTGCTGATGCTGGAGAGCCCAATCGGTCAGGGGATTCGCATGTTGTTGAAAGGGCGAGTGTTGCAACGACGAGTGGTGGCTGTGAGGACTTGATGTGTGAGACAGCGGTGAAGAAGCTTGCTGATCCTCGGATACAGACGAGGCCTGGGCCTGGGGACTCGACATGGCGGTCATGCTCATTGGGATTGTCCAACCGGCGGTGTTTGGCATAAGAGTCGTCGAGGTAGAGGCTTGAACTTGTGTTGCAGTTGTGTATGGATGGTAGAGCGAGGCAGCGATATTCCGTTGGTCGCTCTGGGACTGGTCGAAGGCGACGTCGATCAAGGCATCTGTGCCGACATTCTGATTGCTGAAGTCGGCGTTCATTCTGAGCGAAGCGGAAGGGGAAAAGGGAAAAGCCCGTGGACAGGGCTGGCGCGATGAGGGTGAGTTTTGTTGGAGGAAGTCAGACGGACACCGCTCTTTCGAAGATGAGAAGAGCGAGACGTGGATATGGAACAGGAACAGGGTCCTGGTAGAGGGCTTGCAAGGTTGTTGAGCAAAAAGGCGGGCTAAGGTACCTGATGATATTGCCCTGGCCTGGTATCTCTGTTTCGGGGATGGGCGGTTGGAGGTGGGAGAGGAGAAGAGGAAAGGAGGAGAAGACCTGAGCAGCAGCCTCACACGCGGGAGTTCGTGGGTTGCGAGGCGCGGGTCGGGATGGATGGACGGATGTCAGCTGCGGAGGCGGGAGGGGAGGAGGAGAGAGCGAGTGAGAGTGTGGTGAGGGCGAGCATGCAGTGGTGCAGAGAGGCGGTGGGCGGTTGGCGATGTGCGTAGCGGCGGGGAGTGGACTGAGGTGGGGAGGCGAGTGTGGTGGTTGAGGATGGAGCACAGGCCACAGGATCCCCGCCTGGACGAGTGACCTGTTAAGGCCAGAAGGCTTGTGGACACTGTACAGTGGCAGTGATGCACTAACACATTGGTTCAATCCATGGATGAGTCGAGGAACTCCCTCTCTCACCCTTGGCCTCCTCCACCGCGGCCGACGAGATGTGCAGACGAAGAAGCGGTGAAGGGTTGCGGTCCTGTGCTGCGAGGCCACGATTGGCCACTGCCTGCCTCGGGTGGGCCGAGGGGCATGCAGCTCAAGTGGGTCCCCGACGCCGGCAGCAGAACGGGTTCTGCCTCTATTTTTCTTAGCGACCTGCTCCACTGACAGCGATCCTCCAGTACCTGAAGCTAGCAGTGGTGGTTCCCTCTGTGGCCCCCTCCAGACACGCTGAACAGGCGAGACCGTCCCCTATTCAAGCCAATCACAGCTGCAGCTAACGTCCAACCTGCAGCAAATGGCGTCCCCGGCCGTCCTCCTCTTGCCCACAAGCTGCCTCTTGACGATGCCACTGGCTGCAACGACGACTGCAACTGTAACGGCGGATGTGTGGTCATTGATGCAGCCGCTATCAGCTCTGGCTCCATCCACTGAAATCACTGCAACTCCCGATCATGGGATGCATCAGTGGTGCGTGGTTGCCTGGCTTGCTCTTCAATTTCCCATTCCTTCTCTCATCCGGTCTCTGGCTTCATGCAAATCCGAGTCATCGCCCTCAATCCCGAACAACTCCCAGCCTCGCTCCCAACCTCAGCCTCCATCCATCATCCTTACCACAAGCAAAGCACAAACAGCCAGCTGCTTCTCACACATCTACTACGTGCTCCACCACCCGTCCTCCACCATCGACATCCAGCCACCTGATGGCCCCGATCCCTGGTGGTCCAAGCCCCCTTGGCGCGACACCGTTTTCTTCTAATCCAGGCAAGACACTCGACACCGCTACTATTAGGTACTGTTGCGTCTACTGGCCTTGTTTTGACACCTCAAGCGTTCCTGACAATGCGAGCATCAACGAAAACAAGCCCGTCGCCATCATGGCAAATGCCGCACACATCAATGCGACACCACTATCTTTGCCTACGCACCGGCCTCCGCGAGTCAAGACACACCTCGTGAGCTGTCTGTCCGCTTGACACTCTAAAGTGCAACCTCCATGGCGGGCAGCATCGCAGATATTGCATGCAGCTGACCACTCAGAGTCTCTGGAGATGCCGAGCATGGTCTCACTCACCCTGTCCCAATCATACAGAGAGGTCGCCGAGCGCACCCGATGCCTGTCCCTTTCTCAATCCGACGTCTGACCTGTGAATACGCGCCTCGTACAGAGTACAGTGAAGTGGTAGTGCATGCACGAACCCGTGTCTACCTAATTGACCCGATGTTTGGGAGGGCCGACCTCGAGCACTGACGCCATACTCGCACATAGACATGTGTTGGGCGTGTGCAGGTGCACAAAAGTGTAAACTACCTTAAGGAACGTCGCATTTCCAAATTGAGCGTTTCTGAGATCGGTATCGCACAAACTCGTTAACTTCCCAGCCTTGTTCTCAAGCTCAGACCACCATGCCTACCTGCCACTCTGTTCCCCCCTGCAAGACCGATGTCGATCAAGCTCAGCCCAGCCATCTGCCACCTCGTTGTTCGCAATACGACACACGAGCTTTAATATGACCCAGTATCCTCTCGCTATTTTTCGATGTGGGCTATGCTCTGTGCATCGCAGAGAAGCCACCTCCAGAGCGTCCGAGGATGTTAACCACGCCTGAGAACACGTCAAACAAACTCCACAGATCGGTCACACAAAATTGGGCATTGTGCGCTCCCCCAAGCCCAGGAAGCTGCCCAATGGCAGCACTGCCTGCCAATGTCGCAGCAATGCGAGTTGTCGCGCGCGACAGGCTCGAGACTTGGGCGAACCAGCCAAACAACATTGAGCGTTGAGCATACGGGACAACTGCAACATTGCGTGCGAGCATGCAACACGATCCTAGTTGGCCACTGCTGAAGCTGGGGGCCCTCCTCGCATCCTTACAATCATTATGCTCGGCATTTGGACAGCGGACCCGGCGATCCTTCTTGGAGGTTGGTTACCCGATTTGGTAGCTCTCTCGTTACGGCCATGTCTCTCTCTGTCGCACACCATGCTCCGGCCTACACAGCTACTATCCGCCACGCGCTCTTTTCAGCTCGCAGCCATTTGCAGGTCTTAGACACACATTGCATGCATGCATTCCGATGCTCGTCCACCGTTGCCTTTTCCCTCTTTGCCTTGCCAGCCTGAACGGTTTGTGCTCCCAACCACCGTTCTGTCCTCGGTCACACATCCTCTCGGACACGTCCGCCCGCTCGCTCAGATCAACGGGAAGAAACCCCGCGTGCTGTGGCGGCGCCAGGTCTAATCTGAGTGGCCGTAGGCAGCATGTTCACATACGAAGTTCCACGTCCAGGGTGATCCCTGTGTTGAGCCTACAACAAGGACAGTGGCTGGTAAGACAACGCATGGCAATGGCATGACGGGCAACATAACGGAGGCACAGCAGCAACGGTGGCTTGCGAAACATCATTCTGCGGGACTCGTGATACCCCATCTGAGGGTGACTTTGTCCGTTTCAAGATGAACCGTGACAGATGATACTCTTGGCATTCGCCAACCTTCGCTGCCCAATGCTGCACATCGGAATGCCTTGACACCGCACGATGGCCTCGTTCGGAAGCATACGTGTGCATTTTCCCACCGCCACCTTGACACTCCTTGCCATGTCAGGCTCGTGGCAAGGCGAACAACAGTGGCCGGACCGGCAATAGCACGCATGAAAAGCTCCGCTTCGGTGCATGCGCCAACAAGCCTAGACCAACGCTGCATCGCACGTTGCCTTCACTGGATCGACATCGCAGCCACCATTATCGTAGAATCAGAATAGTTGAAAATCCCTGCCCGGGTTCGACGGGTAAAGCTGTGGCCTGCCGTAAAAGCAGCAGGTCATGGCTGCAGTGGTCGGACAATATCAAGAGGACCCTGTCGCTGCGGGCCGTGATTGATGGGAAGATCCAAGGTCCTGCAAGTGACGAGATGGACCCCGCTACCTGCAGATGATAATGCCATTGTAATTGATAGGGTCGTTGACCGACTATGCGCAGGTGGGATGGAGTCAACTTGACAGTGATTCCTTGAATCACGGGAGGGATGTGGTGGTTGCCATGCGGCTTGCGTTGTGGCTAACGAGGATGCAGTAGTGCATGACGACGATCAGAAGACCCAAGCTTGGAGGATGCGAGATTCTGTTAACAGCATCACATCAGCTAATTGTGATCTGATATGTGCGACATCCTGATCGTGAAATGGCGTTATGGTTTCGACGAGTAGATAGGTCACAAGGCTGTTCTTGAATTCAATACCCTCCTGCAAGGGAGGCTTTTGCTTTTTTCCCCACCACCCAAACCGTCCAAGCACAACGTGAATTTCTAGCGCACATAGAACACAAGAGAAAAAGTAAAAAATGCCTCTGATGGCAAGAAATATGACATGTGGCTTTACTTCATCCCGTTAAGGGCGGGATCCACGGATAACGTGGTGGCGTTATCGGAGGCGACGGAGGTGTGTGTTTGCTGGTGGAGGTGCGTTGTAGGCTTGGTGAGGCGGTGAGAAGGGCGGTGATGGCATTCTCAAGGATTGAGGCATTGGAATGTGAGCTTTTGAGCTGATTATGTTGGACGATTTGGAAGGATGTCTTTGGGATGGTTTCCTTGTTTCGGGAGATGCGAGTGTTAGTAGTTGTGTTGTCCTGGATGGATGGGCTGCTGGATGCTTGGGTTGGACGTGAGGGTCCTGTGCAACGTCCGGGACAGGCTTCACCTCGAAGCCCGTTGATGGTCTTAGCGAAGAGGCAAAGTAACAGGTTCTTGATTGAGCAACTCCTGAGTTTCCTTTAATCTTCCTTGATGAGTAGTCGTGTTCGCAAATGCGTGCAGAGAGCTCGGTGCAAACTGGGCCTGAGGCGGTAAATGCAACGGAAACCTTGAAGTCTCTTCAACACTTCGACGCATCAAGTGCCTTTCCCGTCTCTTGTTGCAACATCCTTAAAGTGGTAAATTATCGATTGAGAGTAAATGGAGCGTTATTCAGACCTCCCTTGCTCAAAATTAGTACAAGGAAGCCGGCAAAATCGATGCCCTCCGTTTGTCTCGTCTTGCAGGGTAGCTGACTGGTCTGGCAACTCATACTCTGGTCTACCCCCTTAGGCTTTGACGATGGCCATTGTGTTTTACCAACGAATAAAGTTGATTGGAGGGATAGTAGAATAAACACGACAATCTCAAAAGTTTGTGCCTATCAGTGAGACATAGGACGAGAGTTAGCCTGGTGTTTCAATATCCAGAGTGAACCATCCTTGGACAGTACTATTTAAGAAGCCAAGCTATATCAGGGGGCATCTCAGGTGCCAGGGTTCGCCGAACAACTTAGCTGGCCCATGAGTCTCTCAATGAACTGCGATTGCCTTGTGGCGATTGCTTTGTATCACAGTTTTATGTCTCGGAGCAGGCAGCCATAGGATTCTGCTTGTCAAAGGACCGGATTGCCGTGCCCTCTGCAGATTAGACCTTGTTCCAGAGTATACTTTAATTTCAAGAGACAGACAAGTCCGAACCGACTAGAGTTGCATCTAATAGATCAAGACCAGAGGTATCCGTCAAACTGAACAGAAAGTGAGAAAAGACCTCATACCGAGGTAAGCACCGTGACCACTTTACGTCCGAATCTTGCGGCATCCAGGCATTAGGTTCTCTCTGCGAGAAAGCTAGATTCATATCCTCAAACCTTCCAGGCCCTTGAATAACCACAAGCCAGCATAAAATCCTTGGCTTCTTTCCATTATCGAAGCTCTTCTGCTCTCTCTCTTACATCCACATCTTGACATTATTCACAGCTCGAGGCTAGACACTGACAGAACCTGATACCATACGCATCTTGATACACTTGGGAAAGGACAGCGTAAAGGAATCAAACCTGGAAAGTATGGATTCTTCTCAGAAGTCCACCGACTCTCAGAGTCTGAGCAGTACTCCAATCAACGACCATCCTGTCACTGCGCTGCCTTACTACAATATCTACCTCGTTCGCTATTTCCCAGTTGAGGGCGGAGCTCGCCGTGTATATTATTTCCAATGCATGTCCAATGGCGTCTCAAACCCGAATCAAGGATACTTTCACAGCTACATCATTCCGAACAACCCATCACACCACGCCATCATGCATCCCGAGTACATCGACTATCTGGTCGACGTGGACAACTACTACGGCAATAACTTCATCAACCCACTCGATTTGGCCAGTGTCAGCTCTTCCGAGGCAGAAGAAGCAGCAGGTGTAAATGAATGGAGTCCCGATGATCTCGATGGCACTACTTTGGTCGGGGAGAGCGACAATGGTTCCGAAGCTGGTGATGAAGAAGAAGAAGAAGAAGATGATGACGAGGGAGAAGAAGAAGAGGAAGACGAAGAAGAAGAAGAAGAGGAAGACGAAGATGGAGAAGAAGAGGAGGAGGAAGAGGAGGAGCCCTCCAACTCCGATGAGAATGAGAATAAGGATGAGGCTAGCGATCTAGGCCTCGTGGACCTTCTCATGGAGACTATGGACTTCCCTGTCTTAGACGGGTTCGCGGACATGTTGCCCCACAACCATCACCATGTCCTCCTTTGGATACTTTTCAATCCTACAGAGCTACTTGTGCTCGATGAAAACCCGTGGCCGCAGCGCGAAACTGCCGAGATTACACAAAGTGTGGCACCCCAAGAACTCGAGCGAGATGCTGCTCAGAGACATGACGAAGAAGTTGCCCTCGAGCGAGAACTTCAGCCTCAGCATCAAGCCAAGTCATGGCTTGAATTCATGGGGGATTCCGTCCCTGATGAGGACTGTCCATTGCCCGCGAAGCCCCCATGTTGTTCGTTGCCGGCGCCGATTCAAAGGCCTTCTCGACTTCTCCCACTGATCCTTTCAGTCGGAGCACGCTCGCCAGCGCCAGACACTTCTGATGTTGATGAGAGATCCCGGCTCGGATTCGGTGGTGGGCCTACCAACGAAACGGCATCTGAAGTTGCCGAGAAGCGTGAGACTCTCCCAGCGGAGGTTCAGAGGGCGGAGCGTTCCCCTTCACCGCCTCTACAAGAGGCCAGACCCGAATGGATCATCGACTCGGCCGGTGACATGACCAGCGAAGAGCTAGAGGAGGCCATGAGGGAAGAGGAAGACAGGTGGAACAGTATCTTGTCCATGATCGAGGAATCGAACACCAGCCCGGGTCCCGAACAGTCTCTTCCAACTCCACGGACACAGGTCACCTTCCACCTCACAGACTTCACTCAAATGGCCGACTGCGTGGAAACAGCTGATTTGAGCATACACATCTACGCCAGTACAGGCGTCGTCCCTGTGGTAATAGACTCTCGCCAGATCTTCGGGCTGTTTGACTACTACTACCGAATGTCCCACATGACGTGGGTTCTCCCACCTCACAAAGATCATCAAATCGTGGCATATGGTGTCCATTGGCGGGAAAAGGCGATGCAGGACGCCGAGGACCTGGCGATCAGAATTGCGCAGACTGGTGGACAAGTCATCGTTCGAGTTGGATGGCAGATGATGAACCTTCCAGAGGGTGTCGCATTCCTGAACTGGATGAGAAGCTTCTGGGCGCAGGGGGCTCTTCAGGATGTTGGCCACTACTGGGGAGGAGGATGGCCTGCTGTGGCTGAGTATGACTTTGAGGAGTTCATGGCCTAGAGCTGGGGTCCATGTTCTTGAATATCCGTGTACTTTCAGGCGTGCTGTGGTGATTTGTGTTGGCCTTTTCCTTTGGTTTATTCTTACAATGATTGTGACACTGTAGGTGCGCCACCAGGTGGTGCTAGCAGTTGGAACTCATCTCTGTCAACCTCATCTTCTCGCTTTCTGGCCATTGAGATGACCTCAAGTCGCCAGTCGCCGGCTTCTAAGCACTGGCTGTAGCTTCCTTCAATTCGACCGTGCTGTCAATCGTGAAACACTCGCTTGAGCTTCAACCTGGGGTTGCTGTGCTTTTTCCCGATAGATGCGCTTGTGGCACTTGCGGACAGTTTCCGTGCCTTGCTTCTCGGCACCTTGGCATCCGGCCGTTGTCCAACGAGAAGCACCCGTTGGTAGCCCAACTGCCGGAATTCATCCTCTCCCCAAGAGCATCCGGGGTCTCCGCAGTCGACTCAGACCCAACCCCGCAGTCTTGGAAAGATGGGATCAGGGGGGTGGTAAGGTTGATTGTAAGCTTGGACTGATGAGGGGGATGTAAAGAAGTGGACTAGCTACCTACCCATGAGTTCAATCTTCAACGTTCTAGAGGTCGCTTGGGCCGGGTAAATTGATAGACGGCCTGGGCAGTGAAGGAATTGTCGTCGTATATCGCCCGAGCGGAGTTGCTGTAGAAAGGTGGATATTGTAAGTTGGGGTTCGTTGTTGCACTGGTGTCGCTTATACAAGGAGCAAGGATCATAAGTGTTAGCCCAATACAATCGGCGCACCGCAGCATTAAGATGTCTTGAGCCGCGGGATAATTCCATATGGCAGCCAATGTCAGCGAAGCCGTTACTATATCGGTGTCTGCAGGTAGAGATCGGCTTTGTACTTGCCTAGCATGTCTTAACACATGATCCCTGAGGTGTAGCTAATGGGGACAGGGAGAACACTGACCATCAGCAATTCGAAGAGCTCCATATGCCACTTTCAGCAGGATTTGTGATGCTGCCGGCCTGCATCGGTCCTGAATTCCGTCTCTCGGCTATCTCCATGTTCCGGTTGTCATGGAGGACAAGGTGCAGAACACAAAGCCCATAAAGCTGCAGGCCGGCCCAACAACCAGAACAATGACCAGAGCAGGGACAGGCGTTGGATCCTTTCCGCACAAATCTCATTCATCATGAAGTCTGTCGTTTTCTCTGTTGGGTTTGCCGCCTCTGCCGTGGCCAAATGCCTCTCAGGCAAGGCCACCATCAACCTTGACAAGACGACTGGTCCAGCCGAGCAGCTTGGTGCAGGATTCTTGTACGGTATCCCCAACAACGGCACCAGTGCGTCGAACGCCATCCCCGACCACTTCTTTACGGACATCAAGTTCCATGGTACCCGTGCCGGCGGCTCCCAGCTGAGTGATGGTGGGTGGTCCAGTGGCGGCAAGCCGGCGTATGACATGCGATTCAACTCGACCTTGTCGACGTATCGCTCGGCTCGCAAGTATGGTGCTCACTTCATCCTGATCGCCAATGATCTTTGGGGAGCCGATGGTGGTCAGGATGGTGCTTTGTACCCTGGTGACGATGGTGATTGGACCGAAACCGAGGCGTTCCTGGACCAGCTCATTCTTGATATGAAGGCCAACGACCTAATTGAGGATGTTGTTATTGACATCTGGAACGAACCTGACTACCCTCTGTTCTGGGAAAGGAGCTGGGAACAGTATCTTGACTACTGGAATCACGCTTACAACTACCTCCGGTAAGGAATTCTCCTTGCGGCCAGGCTTTCGATGAGACTGACATTTGATACAGCGAGAACATCCCTGAAGTCAAACTTGGCGGTCCAGCCGCCGCCTACGCCCCAGACCTTAACCGGGAGAAGTGGCACTCCTTCTGCGCCAACATCGCTGCCAACGACACCATCCCGGACCAATACTCCTGGCATCATATTGGCGACGACAGCAACTGGCCCGACCGCTCCGCAGCTCAATGGCGCCAATTCCGCGAGCAATACACCCTTCCAGAGCGTCTTCTCAGCGTGGATGAGTACGCCTGGCCGTGGCGTCAGAACCCTGCCAACACGGCGTGGTACCTCTCTCAGATGGAGAGGAACAACATTGTTGCCATGCGTGCGAACTGGAACTCTCGCGAGGATCTCCATGACCGTATGGCTGATCTTCTCGGCAAAACGGAGGACGGGAAGTATTATCCTAACGGCGAGTGGTGGATGTACAAATACTACGCGGAGATGGAGGGCGAGCGCGCCGAGACGCAGGTCGCCGAGGACGTCAACTTTGACGTCTTCGCAACGATTGGCGATGGTGTTGTCAAGGTCCTAGCCGGAACTCGCACTTACGAGCTGAAACCCGAGGTTGGCGATTACGTTCTCGAGGTCAACGGCCTCGACTCTGCTCTTGGCCTTGATCCATTCGCGAGAGTCTCCGTGCAGACGTACCGTTTCGACTACGAGGGACCTTTCGGAGAGCTGGGCCCGCCTGCTGATCTTGGCACTGAGGACTACGGTCTTTCTGACGGCTCGGTAAGTTATAAGGAAAGACCCGGTGTTGATGAGGTTGGTTCACTGACTTTTGCTCCCTTCAGCTTCGTATCCTCTACCGCCCCGCCAGCAACGAGACGGCTTACGCCTTCGAATTCAAGTATTAAAGAAACAACCAATGATGAAAGAAAAGATTATGGAAAGAAATGAAATGGTCTCGTCGAAAAGAAGTAGATCCATGACTCTAGGAACCATCTTGATTCTTGTCACCTGTCACTCGAGTTGGTCATTTCGAATGGCAGCAGTAGCCAGATCCATTGTGTAGAAGAATGTATGACGATGCGGCCCAATGCTGTCTTCCCAAACGTGGTCATCGTTAAAAAGTTCCAGAGGTTCGAGATGAAAGGTTTGAGTGCCCCGACGTCGAAGTCCAGAACACACAAAGAGCCCATGTCGCGTGAAGTCTTGACGCCTCTAACGCGACCAGACCACCTGCCACCAATTACCCGACCATCACCCGGCGCTGAACAATACTTCAGCTCATCATTACTTCGCCATCAAATCCGATTGTTCACATTCACGCACGAATTCATTCGCGGGAGACAAACATTGCAGGCGATAAAGAGGAGGGAAACAATACTAAGGCGCACAGTCCAAGTCAAGGAAGGAGAATGACCGCGGCTGGTTAAAGAGACTTATTTGCTACTCCAACTCATCACCACCCCTCCTCCTACTCCCGTGATGAGAGGAGGCACCGCTCGCAGGAAACCCCGTCCAAACGTCGTATTTCAGCACTTTCATCTTCAAAAGCGTCGCAACAGAGAACGTGAAGAAAGAAGAGAACCAACAAAAATGTCAAATCCAGAAAGCAGCGCAGGCGGTATCGCAATACCAACCATACCCTGTCTCTTCACCTCCCCTCCGCCCGTCAAAGACAGCTTCCCAACCGAATCTTCCGTCCTCCAGGATGCCACTATCGAAGAGTGTCTCCCCTTCCTCACCAACTCTTCCAATGCGCACGCCCACGTTAACACGCACGGCATCCCGCATCTGGACCGCCCTCGCCACGTAGCCTTCCTGCACAAGCAGCTCGGCAAGCTTCCACCCCAGTTCAAGGCCGCGGACCCGAGTCGGCCGTGGTTCTTTTACTGGTGTCTGGCGGCGCTGGCCATTCTCGGTGAGGATGTGGAAGAATATCGCTCGAAGCTCGTGGGGACCGTGCGGCCCATGCAGAACGAGGGAGGGGGCTTCGCGGGAGGGTTTGGACAGATGTCGCATCTTGCCACCTCCTATGCGACCGTTTTGGCCTTGATGCTTGTGGGAGGGGATGAGGCATATGAGGCCGTTGATCGGAGGGCCATGTGGAGATGGCTGAGCTCTTTGAAGCAGCCAGACGGTGGCTTCCAGATGGCTATCGGAGGCGAGGAGGATGTGAGGTACGTGCTTCTCCTATGCTCGAGTCAATTCACGGCAAGATCCTCGGGGTCAGCTCCTTCGTGGCATGCATATCGCTAACACCCTTTTTCCTTTTTCGACTGCAGAGGGGCGTACTGTGCGGCTGTCATCATCTCACTACTCAATATCCCTCTCGAACTGGCACCTGATTCACCTGCTCGAGCGGGTGGCCATACTCGCCTCTTCGATGGGCTGGCAGAATGGGTGCGTCGATGTAAGTTCATGCCGTGCCACCCTACCAAGACATTGATCGTCCCGTTCCGCTCATACAGGACCACCCTATCTAGGCCAGACGTATGAGGGAGGTGTGTCGGCCAAGCCGGGCGTCGAGGCCCATGGGGCCTATGCTTTCTGCGCACTTGGATGTCTGTCCATTCTCGACTCGCCCACGAGAAGCTTCTCAAGGTAAGTAGTGAAAGCCAACACGTGGCAGTCACTTGACGTGGTATCCTGTCCTAACTTGGGGGCCTTTCAGGTATCTCGACGTCCCGAAACTCATTTCCTGGCTGTCGTCTCGTCAGGATGCTCCCGCAGCTGGGTTTTCTGGCCGCACAAACAAGCTTGTCGACGGCTGTTACAGCCACTGGGTCGGCGGGTGCTGGCCATTGATTGAGGCCAGTTTGAGCAACTCCCAGTCAGCCAAGGGAGGGTCATCGCCGCCACCACCGGAGGAGCAGCAACCCACACCTGCTGCAGGTCGCCAGTCTGCGGCCACTTTGACGGCCACGCTGTTCAGCCGGGATGGGCTGATCAGATACATTCTCTGCTGCTGTCAAGACCAGAGCAGGCGTGGTGGCCTGCGTGATAAACCAAGCAAGTAAGTATTCACAATCCATTCGTGTCGCTCAATTCATGCACCCCCGACAAATGAGGGATTGGGGAGCTCGTATTGACTCTTTGACTCAGGTTCTCGGACGCCTATCATACATGCTACGTCTTGTCTGGGTTGAGCTCGGCTCAACACAAGTGGAACCTGGTGACGACTCGTGCAGGACAAGGGATCCTCGAAGTTGATGAATGGGCTGCCTCTCCTTTCTCTGAGGACGACCAAATATTTGACGAAGAAGACCGTGTCAGGCCGGTCCATCCCGTTTATGTGATACCCCTGGAAAAGGTTGAGGCTGCTCGTCAGTACTTCGTGGCCAAATCAGGGTTCTGAGCTTCTCCTCAGGGTTTGCCATCTGATAGTCGATAGCTTCCTACAATATAGTGTGTATTGGAACCTTCAATTCACACCATGAGGTTGTCCTGGCTGCTCATCACGTGCAAATGGCTCTATAATCAGTACCAACTATAGCGCGATCAAGTCGATTGCCGATCAGGAGGGGCTGGAGTAGAAACAACATGGGTCACAAGAGCCGGCCTAACGTCCAGCCAGCTCGGAAAACCCTGCGTAGGGTTTGTGGGGGATCGTGAGACATTTTGCTTCGCGATACGTGAGCCGATCAATAGTAGCCAAGGATCGCGCCAGTAAGTGCGTGCCGCTTGTATTGGTCAAGCGCATACTCTTGCAGCCGCTTCTGGGCGATTCGCTGGCTGTCAAATTGAGCTGCAGGAGGACGTAGGCGAGACGCTGGATGTAGTCTGAGCAAAGGGTTGACCACCTACAGACCGACTCGGACAAGAAGAAGCTGATTGGGGATAAAAGTCCAGCCGGGCAGATGAGTCTAACCTTCGAGTGCATGCGTCAGTACTCGAGGCCATCTTAGTTATGGTAGTATGCATTACATGGCGTCAGCGTACAGGAGGCGTCGCCAACGCATCGTGCACCGAGCGAGACGCTTGCTCGCCCGCAGGGATGGCGTGTGTAAGTCGTCCCCAGTCGGCACCCCAGGGGCGTTGCGCCACGCTGCATTGCATTTGCAGGGTCTGCGCATCATCTGGGCCAAGGGTCTCCTGCCACTGAGGATGCACTGAACAAACAGCACCTTTGATGCTTATGGAGTAGCAGCCAGGGTCACTCAGCGGGTCTGTTCCAACTCCTTAGACCTCTCGCTCCTGGCTTCATGAACTGTGTGGAGGCGGTCAAGTGTTGTGCATGGCGCTACTAAAGATGGTTCGCCATCGAACGTCTAGAGGTGTGCTGGATTTCAAGAAAGAAGCGACTGGAAAGCTCTCTGGACAGGGGATGAGAAACATTGAGCAAGCTCACCCAATGATGATCGCCCAATATGCTTCAAGATACTGGCGAGGCGCTTGTGCCTGTTGACACTCACAGCTTGAACAATAGCCGCCATTTCGAGTGTTGCTGTGACCAAGTACCTGATCCACAGCTGCGCGACATAGCTTGGATCCTCACAATTAATACCGAAATGAGCACAAGAGGGAGCGGACGTAGCACCGTAAGGAGAAGAGGAAAGCGTGGACGCGTATGTACATATCAACTTGGCGATGAACGAGGGGTCGAGCTGGATATAGGATGCTCTAAACCGCAAATCAGCGTTGTGGATGAGAGGACCAGGGTTTGGAGATGGAATTGCCGGGTTCGTGCAGGGGCGGTAGACGCCGAGAATAAGCTTGGAGACGAATCCTACGCTCCTCGAGCGGGGTGTTGTAAGCCTGACGGTGTTTGGAGCAGCAGGCCTGGTAGTGAGGGAGGCTGGAAGAATCCGTTAGAGGGGATCCGAGGATCGGGTTCGAGCGACCTGTGTGAGGGGGCGGGCAATGCAGTCAAAAAACGATGCTCGATGAAGGGGGTGTTTGGTGGGAGTAGGAGTGGGTAAGGCAACTGAGAGCTGACGACTTTTGCTGGAGGAGCCGAGCCATCATGGGACGACTGTTGGAGGTTGAGGTGGAGGAATTCAATGGCACAGTCCAAGGTGTCAAATGGTGGACCACCCAGTGAATCTGCCCCTCCACTCCGCAGCGCTTCCTGCCTCATCTCAACCTCTCTGCCCCTCCAGATCGCCGCCTCCAAGAAGTAGTACCGGTACAACAAGGTAATAAAGCGCCTGCCTTACGCCCGAGAAACCCACCTCTCCCCTCCATTGTCTACGCTGGAGCACCAGATGAGAGGCCAGCGACCGTCACATGTTTGTCAATGCTTTGCTGGCAGCTGTCCTGACAGAGACTGCGGTGGAACAGGGCAAGACTGGAAGGGCACCAGCTTTGATGAACATGGGTTCTTCTTGCCAAACGTTGCTAATAGGCCAGGAAGGCAAGACCACTCTCTATGGTTCAGGGCCTCCTTCCCGGTCCTGAGGTAGCAGAGAACCTCTACTCATGCAGACGGACATTGATCTCGACGTGCACGCTTCCTCCTGCTGTCGTGGTGGTACCTTATGCTACTCCAGTCTCCAGAGCCGGTGCCGTATCCAAGACGGAGCCGAAACGGCCGTTCGACATGGATGGTCACCATTATACGGATACATGAGCGCCAACATAGGTTGCCGCCACCTTTTAGCGCTCGCCAAATAATGACACCAGCTGTCCCTGTGGCGATTCGCCTTGCTGGCTCGGCTCACCATTTCGACTCGAGTATTTGCTGCCCACTGCACGGCCTACTAAGTCGCCCAGGCCTCGTTGACTCGTTGCTTGCAGTATGCCTCACTTCATGACCAGTCGGGGCTCATTGACTCTCTCGCATCTCATTTTTTTTTTGACGCGTCCGTAGCTGGCTGCATACTGGACTGTACTGCTGCATCGGCTACCTTGTTCCACCCCTCCTCCGACTGGGAAAGGTATCCCTCGGTCCATGTGGCCACCAATCCCTCCCCTTATTTGGGCATGCCGGGCTCAATTGCTGTCTCCGATTCGGCACACAAACTCTTACAAGTCAAGAAGCCATCTGAGCCGGCCATCTCCGGATTCAAGACATCCACATTGACTCGACGTTCTGGAAACATTCCACATAATACGGCCGCTCTGGACAGCATTCGGCCGCCGTAGTCACTCACAATGGAGGGGCGGGTGGAGGGGCAAGCGGTCATGACGATAGTACTCTGACTGGCGGCCGAAATGCCCCTCCAGGATCAGCCCATGAGACTGAGCGTTGCCACAGCCGGCACGCACAAAATCTGGGATGCCAGATACACGTGTCGCTCGTGGTACCAATACTACAGATTACAGCGTCGTGGTCCGTTCAGGAGGCTGGCGGACCGCAATTTCCCGTGCAGCAAACAGACACGGTACGTGTCGCTACTCCTCGCTACTTCTTCTCCGTCGTTGCGCCGGACCCGGCTGCTCTGGTGCTTTAATATCAATCGGCGGCATTGCCAGCTCATCATTGCATGAGAAGTTGATGGCTCAGTGGCCCTGCAGTCCGCCTAGTTGCCTCGCGCCCCCCTCCTCGCCATCGCCCAATCAGTCCTCTGCCATTCACCGTCAACCTTCGTGTCCCCAGTCTGGCGGCCCCAAGCAGGCGATTGTAGCCAACGACACCTCACGGCGGTCCGCTGGCGACAAGGATCCTGCTTCTCCACCATTCCAAGGCTTCTCGTAGGCTCCCAGCCACAGACTGTCCTGTTCATGCACCTCGTCGCGCGCCCACAGTGCATACTCACCGACACAAAGACATGGCTTCATCTCTCTCCCACTGTCCGACGTGACAACGGCCTTGACCAGGCCATTACGCGCGCAACAGGGACCGCCGTCGACGTATCATGCTCAATCCATTGAAAGTTTGCTGGACTTAAGTGCGTGCCAACCCTCAGAAGCGCCAACGCCTGCTGCCAATAGCTCATTATTGACGCCGGGCTTCGAACCTGTAGCGAATGCATTCCCGGCGCTTCCTCGATGGTCTGCGAATTCTCCATCTGTGGTCCCGGCTCTCTGGAATCCTGAACCCTATCGAGTCACCCTCCCAAACAGACCCCAATACAGCTCGCCTGGCTGGCACCCCTCCCTTGCGCCGTTTCGTCAGCATCCCTGTCACCCCGGCCTCTGAGTACTTGCCGGATTGAGTTGTCTACCGTTGCATGACAGGAGGTCGCCCTGCAGGTGTTCCTCGGGGGCGTCTCTGATCCGTGAGGAAAGTGCTGGTACCCATCATCCTGGCTGGAGCTCTGTTGCTGTTTTGCATTAGCTGAGCACCAAAATAGAGACCCTTGAGGTCCAAGACCGCGGACAAGTGAGAGACTTCTAGGATTGAGGGGCTCCCAGAGCCAAAGCCAAAGCCAAAGCCAAAGCCAAATTCATTGCATCCATTAGCCTCCCACTGAACCAGTGGCAGGTTTTCTCTCTCGCCACCTTCACCTTCAGCACCACGCACGCCGATATCGAGCAAAACGGTCTCTGCAACAACAGAGCGATTGTGCCTGTTCGGCCGCGTAGCGACGCAGTAAAGGAGCGAGGAGGGCAAGGGCAAGATCACGGCCCACCTGCCCGCTGAGCGTTACCCTCCCGAGCGACATACAGACAAGACTTTTCCTGACACACTGGCCAACTTCTATCTAGTCCTTGGTTGGACACACTGCATCTCCATGTGTCGTGGTGGAGTGGCCTAAGCGGCGGCGGATTTTATCAACTGGCAACGAGGTAAGCCAACACATCAAAGATGGGTCACACTGTTTTCCGAGAGCCGCATCGTTGCTTCGCATCTGCCTCCATTCCCACATCCCATCTCTTTGTTGCGGACACACCCTCGCCCGCGCTAACATGTCTGGCCAGCAGCACTACATGTCCCTCTACGACCGGCCGATTGTCTTCTCTGTGACGCCCACACCAAGACCCTCGGACAACAGACCTTACCCTACCTGACCCGAACTAGGAGGTACTTCAACATCATATCCGGTCCTCCACTCCGTCTGGCACCACGGCTTTCTCATAATACTTCTCTCTCAAATATTCCGCAGCGTCTCGCTCTTTTCTTTTCTCCCCCTCCATCTTTCCTCGTTGGGCTTCACTGCAGCTTGACCGGATCGCAACACGCTTCCCCTTAGACAACTGGCACACTCATCCCACGTTTCCCGTCACCGAAGCGATCGTTGTACTCCTCTACCAGGCACCAGCCCGATAGACGGTCGGTCTCAGTCTCGAATACCGTTGCATACATTGCATCCAAGCCCAATTGGCAATATGGGTGGTTTTTACATGCAATACCTGGAGAGTATGTCAGCCTCGTCAAGCTTCCCAAAAAAAAAAAACATATCCCCGGATGCCACATTGTGAAGAACACTGGGTGGGGAGTCTGGGACCCAGCGTCACCAGAACAGCCCAGGCACGTAGTATATATACCGCGTGCCTTGTGCAATTGACTGTGCAATGGAATGTTGATCCCCGAGCGCGTTCACGTTGCTTTCGGTGTGACTTAGGGCTCAGCTCCTTGCATTGGCTTCCCACACAGCCAACCGTCGCACACGTCAGATCGAGCCTGCATACCAGCTCAGAATCTGGTTCGGCTCCTGCCGGCAAAGAAACTACGAGAACAATTGCTGATGTGTGTTTTCTCTCAGGTCTTTGTCGCCGTCGTGGCTGGACAGATCCCTCGTACGAGTGCTACCGAGACCCGGCTGGATTTACTTGCCTAGTCCTCGTCAACGGACGGGAGTACCAGACTGATTTGGCATACGCGTCCGACACGCTCGCACAGGAGAATGCTGCTATGCGAGCTTTCATGGTCTGCAGAAACTTCTCCGTGAACGGAGGTATGCTTGCGCGAAACGGCATCGTGCAAGGCCTACCTGCCAATGACACTGGCCGCCACCGGAGAAGCCGCCACGGATCGGGAGACCGAAACGGACGCCGCTCTGGCAACCACTCCAGTAGCAGTTCCACGACCTCATTCGACTGAGTTCGTAGCCCGATTTCAAACGCTGTTGAAAAGTGGGACGAGATGCGACTTGATTGACAACCACTGAAGACCAGGGTTCTACGCTTCACAGCAGTCCCATGGGATATGAACCCGCATTACGTACGGTGCTCTTATTTTGCAGAGTAGCCCGGTCATGACAACGATGGGAGACGAAGCAGACTCCCACGACACGCCCGAATGGATGCATGGATGATGCACTTACGAAGATGATTTTCACGACACGAAACGACTTTAGAAACATTTGCACGTTGCTACGCTGGTAACGAGGGTGGATCATTTGCTTTGGAGTTATGACTGAGAGGAGGAAGGCCATTGCCATTGTGAACGCGTCGAGGAAGAGGCAGGTGAATATCGTGTCTTCAGCTGAAAGAAGAAGCGACGCCACCAGCGTAGCGTAATGGCTGCTTAATAGGCGTTGGATGATGCATCGAGCAAAGCTGACTGGTGATGGTGTTACCATCCTGGTACTGCATCACGACACCACTCGTGATGCGTCGAAAGGCCGCGAACATGAACGTCATTACGATCGACAAGGGCTCACCAGAGCGAACTAAGCGTCTACGGCCCGGCGGACGCTGTCATTTCCTTCATACATTGCGACCAATGCGGAAGCACAGGGAGGTGCTGGGAGGTTATCTCTGTTGGATTTCTGAAGCATTTCTTGGCTGAGATTGGGCATGCACGGCAAAACTACAAAACCGGAGGCTTTCTGTTATGAGTCCAGACAACTGGATCAGGAGGCGCTTTGATGACGACTTTATGACCAAATTTTTGATGGATGGAATTCTGACGAAACGACCTTTTTTTTCCGAGATGAATATATGTTTTATTGTTGCTACACTCGTCGATCAACGTAAGGCAAACAAACAGCATGGCAGCGACAGTGAGGCTTTCATATAGTAAGTGAACAAGAACATACATCTTGAAGAATCGGATGCCGGGCACGAGGGAACTTCCCAAACAGAATGTATAAAGGACCCGAGTCCCCTGTATGGCCAGCCATGGCTATAGGATGGGCTCATTTCCGCCATGGGTCTAGAGCATATACGTGGACATGCATGCATGCAAGTAATCGTGCCGTCCCTCCGTTTGAGTGGTTGTTGGTCTGGGAAGCGGTGACATTGCAGATGATGTAAAAGGCGTGGGGAAGGCGGTGAAGGTGGCCCTTTGTGTTGTCCAATGTCGCTTTCATGCATGTTCGTGCAGTAGACATGGCCATTGCCAGGAGATGCAGAAGGCGGGGGAAGATCGAAGTCGGGTGGGATAGAGGTTGACACGATGCATCAGATGTGAGCGGCCTCGCCGAGCTGAAAGCGTCGTAGGTTAGCTGACAGGTGGCATGGGAGGACGCCTGGGATGGAGAGATCAGGACTAGCATCGGGGGCCCTAGTCTGGCATGGTCGGGCGGGGGAGGCAAAGGGCTGATGCAGATGCTTGTAGCCGCTACAATGTCTCAATTATGGTGCGAGGAATTGTTGCAGGCAACGCGTGAGACATGGGCAGGTCCAGGCGAATGTGTCGCCGTGCGTCCATCGGCAGCGTGGCTCAGCATTGCAGTAAGGCACGACCCTTGGAGATGATTGCTGCATGTGATTCGGAACGAATGCAGTTGTGTACACCGGTCGGGTGTGAGTGTGTGCGTTGTGTCCCTCTCCCTGTGTGTTTTAAGCATTCAAAGTACCCAATTTGCGAGTATGATTGGCTGTCATGTGGGGGACCCCTTTTTCCCTTGCGGTTCTCTAATTCGTGGTGGTCGAGCATTCCCAAGTTGGGACACGAAGTTTGGGGGTCATGTGGTTGGTCGGATGAGGCTGCATGTGGCTTGGAGGGTGATTTAATTTTTCTTTGGTCGCTCTGCCTCGTCTCTTCGTGATCATGTGGTTTTGTACCACGCGGCAGCTGGATAGTGAAACATTCTGCAACTCGCCCACGATGCTAACGAAGTGCAAGATTGGATGAAATGTGGTTTTCAATGCTGGGCTAAGCTAAAATTATGACGAGCATGGCTTGGGCAAAGGTGACTATAGTGGGAACTAGCCGAGTGGACAAGGGATCACGAGGAATGGGAATGTGGTGCCTCACAATGGATTGGTATGGCTGCAGTGGTAGTTAGTTGCCTCACCTTCTACCAAGGCCTGCCTAGTACACGCTGGTTAGGGGCGGCCAGGGATTGGAAGATCGTGTGGTGGGGCAGGTAATTGGAAGTGCCCCCCAGGAACACGCAACGGACCTGGAAAGAGCTCCAAGGGGCTACATGTTCACTTCGAGGCAGGTGCTCACTCCTGTTGCTGCTGCCACCTTTCCACTTCCACTCCACCTCCAATCCGATCCAATCCAACTTCTCCTCAACTCTGCTCTCCTTTCCACCTTGAGGCTTCATTCTCCCTGTCGTCCTCTCTCACGTTGCTTTCCGACCCTTCTACCTTTTGATACCCTCTTCCAACTTCGCTTCTCTCACCACCCCTCACTTGCCTCCACCGACGCCAGCCGCACCACCTTGCCACAACTAACCGTTCTCGCGACGCGATCACCAGTTGCCCAGCATGAAAGGTAAGCGCTGTTTGCTCCAGTCAAGCTACCTCAGAATCAAGCTGCGCGTTTCAATGGACTTACTGACTTCCGTCTACAGGCCTCATTCTTGTCGGTGGCTTCGGCACTCGCCTGCGCCCTCTTGTACGTTGCAGCTCCGACTCCAACCCCAGACGGCCTCTGGGCTTTCGTGCCGAGCAGCAAAACTGACCAAGATCGATCTTCTAGACTCTCACGCTCCCCAAGCCCCTCGTTGAGTTCGGTAACAAGCCCATGATCGTTCACCAGATCGAGGCTCTGGTTGCAGCTGGTGTCAAGGACATTGTCCTCGCAGTCAACTACAGGCCAGAGATCATGGAGAAGTTCCTTGAGGAGGTAAGCAGCTTTCCTCCTGCGTTCCGATTCCGCGAGCACCCAAGAAGCTGACCAAAACTACCACAGTACGAGGAGAAGTACAACATCAACATTGAGTTCTCCGTCGAGTCCGAACCCCTCGATACTGCCGGTCCTCTCAAGCTTGCCGAGAAGATCCTCGCCAAGGACGACTCGCCCTTCTTCGTTCTCAACTCCGACGTCATCTGCGACTACCCCTTCCGCGAGCTTCTCGATTTCCACAAGAGCCACGGCAATGAGGGCACCATCGTCGTCACAAAGGTCGAGGAACCCTCAAAGTACGGTGTGGTCGTTCACAAGCCAAACCACCCCTCTCGCATCGAACGTTTCGTTGAGAAGCCTGTCGAGTTCGTCGGTAACCGAATCAACGCCGGCATGTACATCTTCAACACTTCCATTCTTAAGCGAATCGAGCTTCGACCGACTTCTATCGAGAAGGAGACGTTCCCCGCCATGGTTCGTGACAACGAGCTGCACTCATTCGACCTCGAGAGTTTCTGGATGGACGTTGGTCAGCCCAAGGATTTCCTGTCTGGCACCTGCCTCTACCTCTCTTCCCTGACAAAGAAGGGAAGCAAGGAGCTCACCCCGCCCACCGAGCCTTTCGTCCACGGTGGCAACGTCATGATTGACCCTTCAGCCAAGATTGGCAGGAACTGCCGAATCGGTCCCAATGTGACTATCGGCCCCGATGTTGTTGTCGGTGACGGTGTGCGTCTCCAGCGTTGCGTGCTTCTGCGCGGCTCCAAGGTCAAGGACCACGCCTGGGTCAAGTCCACAATTGTCGGCTGGAACAGCACCGTTGGCCGCTGGGCGCGCCTCGAGAATGTTACCGTCCTGGGTGATGACGTGACGATTGGCGACGAGATCTATGTCAACGGCGGCAGCGTTCTGCCACACAAGAGCATCAAGGCCAACGTTGATGTTCCCGCCATTATCATGTAAAGCGGAGCTTGTCGATTTGACTCTGACCTGTTTTACCAAATTTCGAGGCACTTGATTTTTCTGGGATTTCTTGTGCATTTTCTGGTTGTCGCAGGCGTGTTGAGAAGGGCAGGGATGCATGGAAAGCTCGCCACTCAAACCTTCGCTTGGTCTTTTACTTTCGATTGATGTTTTTGACATTACACCCTTTTAACTTGTCTCCGCCCATGAGAACACAAACCGGGGGTTTGAGGAGCATTTTGGAGTTTTGGGGTACAGAAAAAAGAAGAGAGAAACTTGAAGAAAATGGTTCTAATATAGGCCGGGGTTGGGTTGAGGCGAACCCTACACTTTCTGGCAGAATCATGGAAATGAAGAGGGCCTTTTTGTGGTTTGACATAGGCTAGGAACGGGATATGGTAGCAAGGGATCTTCATCCTCTTTGCATGCAAAACGTGTGATGACTTACAAACTGAAAGAGCCTCCTCTACTCCAGTGATGTCCTGTCAGTACGTGTTTGCTTCAGGCAGCGTAGGGTTCATATATCTTGTTATGGGTCATGATCTATCAAGTTGCTTTTGATGTTCTATATCTACGCTCGCTCTTACTTGTGAATATCTAGTCGTCATCCCTCACCCATCCCTTACTCATCTCCACCGCCCTCTCCCACATCGTCCTCGCCTTCCCCCTCTCCTCCTCTCCCATCTTCGGCTCAAACACTGTCCTTCCTCTCGCACCCATGTCCTTAACATCGTCAAGCTCCTCCCACACACCCGTAGCCAGACCAGCGGCAACAGCAGCACCCAAGGCTGTGGTCTCGCGCATGGCTGGTCGGTCGACGGGGATGCCACTGAGGTCAGCTTGAGTCTGCATGCAGAGATCCGAGTTGGAAAGGCCGCCGTCAACGGCGAGAGAAGAGAGGGCTTGAGATGAGTCGGCGGCCATGGCGTCGAGAATGGCGGCAGTTTGGTGGCAGGTGGCTTCAAGGGTAGCGCGGGCTATGTGGCCTTTCCGAGTGTGGGCAGTGATCCCAACTAATCGCATAATTAGCATGAAGAGTGCAAGCGGGGGAATGGAGTCTGAAAAGGGGAAGACTTACAAAGAGTTCCTCTTGCGTCGTCAATCCAGTATGGAGCAAAGAGGCCACTGAAACCGGTGACGAAGTAGACACCGCCGTTGTCGTCCACTGATTTTGCTACAGCGTCGATCTCTTTAGACTCCTTGATCAGTTCCAGGTTGTTCTGTAGGAACTTGACTCCTGAACCGGCAACGGCGATGCTTCCTTCAAGGGCGTACACAGGTTTGCGACCGTTACCAAAGTCATAGGCCACTGTTGCAAGGAGCCCAGACTTGGATATTACAGGAGTCTCGCCGACGTTGTAGAGCAGGAAACAGCCTGTTCCATATGTGTTCTTGGCCTGTCCAGGTTTGAAGCCGCGCTGACCAACCAGGGCAGACGATTGATCACCCAGGCAGCCAGCAATGGGAACATCCTTGAGAATGCCACGGGTGAGCTTGCCGAACTCGGTAGGGTGTGATGAGGGGACAATTTTTGGGAGGTCAATCTTGGAGCGGTCAATTCCAAAGAAGTTCAAGAGGGTATCGTCGTATTTCAGGGTGCGCAGATTCATGAACATCGTTCGGCTGGCGTTAGTTGAATCGGTAACAAAGATCGGACCGCCCTCGCGATCAGCGCCACCATTGAGGCGATAGATGAGCCAGGAATCGATGGTACCGAAGGCGATTCGTCCTTCCTCATAGTTCTCTTTGATCTTGGGATCATTACGGATGAGCCAGAGGAGCTTGACGCTGGATGGGTATGTGGACAGCGGCAAGCCACACAAGTCAAGGAGCTTGTCAGCGCCGTCTTTGTTCTTAAGCTCTCGAACAAGGGCCTTTGTCCGAGTGTCAGGCCAAACGACAGCATTTCCAAGCGGTTCGCCAGTGTACTTGTCCCAGAGAACGATTGTTTCCCGTTGGTTGGTGATGCCAACGGAACGAATGTGAGAGGCATTGTGTCCTTGCTTGACAAAGTCCTCAGTGGCCTTTTCTATGCATGTCTCTACAGACTCGAGGAGTTCTAGAGGATCATGCTCGTGCCAGCTGTAAACCTCACGTCAGCCTTGCCTCTCTGTATTGGAGGATGATTGTCCCAAAAAAGCGGCGCATCAAAGGCTTACCCTGGGTGCGGATGATGGTTCTTGAACTCGATTTGGTGGCTTGCGACGGGTTCACCAAAGCTATTGAAGATGAGGAAGCGGGTGGACGTAGTGCCCTGGTCGATGCTGCCTACGAACCATCGCCTGTTGGCCTCATTTCCGGTCTGGCTGACGCCATGAGGCAGCTGGTCAACTGCCATAATGATTGAAGATGTAGAAGCAGTTGTGCTGAGCGTTGTGCGCAAGTCGCAGGGGTTTGGTGAGCTTGGACAGATCGGGCTTGCTGTGAGCCAGATACGGTAATAAGTGACGCTCGTGCTCGGTACTCAAGGCCGAGATCAATGGAGAGAGTGTATGGCGATTTTCTCGCTCGACAGGACGGAATCTGGCGTCAAAGACGGTACCACGGGATAGGGAAAAGGATGGAGAAGGCACAGGAGACGGGAAAGAAGGAACGCGACAGAAATGCGCGCTCCGCAAGCTCTTTGAGTCGTGTGCCTGGCAAAAATCTCCAGAGAGAGGGTTCGTAGCGCGGGCGAGTTGTGGAGACGTCTCGGGGTGCTCGGGGTGAAGCTGCGGGGCGATGGTATTTGGCGCTGATCCGACAAGATGGAAGAGTCTTGGAAGCTGGCGGTTTACGCTTTGGAGTCCTTGGGGGAGTGGAGGAAGCGGAGATGTAGTTGCCCCTGGCGCTATTAAGTTGAGATGCTTTATTTTCGCGTGGAAAGTTGCGTCATTGCCTGGAATTGCTATCACCGGACGCTCCTGCCACAGTTTACATGTGCCTTCCTTACCCAGCTGACCACCGACCACAGCCGACCAACCGCCCGCTTGCCCCGGGCAGCTGTAAATGACGGCTCCGTGATCGGCCTTGCCTCCAGCTTTGGTTTTGCTCTGGGCAGTCGTAGCCAGTATTGTGTGTCGCCCCTTCCTGGGTGGCAGGTCATCGCGCCTGTGTTCATGACACGCATCGCACCTTCCTCAAATCAATGAAGTCCCACAGTAGCAGCAGTGGAAAATCCGAGGTGACCTGACGGGGTCGAAACAATTCGAACAGATACATGAAGCTGAATGTCACTGGTGTCATACCCAGTCCTCTAGCCTCCTTGTACGCAAATGAATTCCAAATTCCCGTTTCATGCAAATTATCGTTCAGTTCATTCCTAGTGGACGGGTGACTTGCTCTCCCATGTCTCACCAGTCGCCCTCAACATCCAATATCCCTGCGTGTCCATACCCGGCCAGATGCCTGAACGTTCACGCAAAAGAAGCTTCAACAGCTTCTCGGAAGCTGTTGGTGGCAGCGCTCAGCCTTTAAAAAAACAGACTGGAGAGCCCTGCTTGCCTGGTGTCACTGACAGGAGCTTACAACGAACTGCGCCTCTAGTCGAGACTTCCGTCGACGACTTTGTCGCATCCACTGATGTACTCTACGACTATCCAGGTCTGGAAGAGGACATGTTCAGCATTTTCGAGAACAATTCCTCATTTCAATCCTCCACAGGAGGTGCAGCAATCATAGGGGTCAACTGCGACCCTTATTTTCTTACAGTGGAGGATCTAGATTCAGCCTTCGAAGAGCTGGTTCAGCCGGCCGCGACTGTCTTCGAGAATCAAGGGAGAAGCCCTCGCTCTCGAGAAGACTATGTCCCAAGCCTTCAATACTCGTCGCCAGATGAGCAAAAGGCAAAGACCACGACTGGGATCCGTGACGGAAGTAAGGCGCTGGAGGAAGATATTGACTGGGACCTGGTCATGAATGGCGTTGAGCCCTTCGCACATCGGACATCTGTCATATCATCACCATCATCTCAAACGATTGATGCTTCGCTAGCAAGTAACACTGTGCACTCGATCGGATGCGGCAAGCGACCTCAGCCATTGCGGATTTCAACACCGCTTCACGAACCTTCCACATCCTTACTGTTGAGACCCTTCAAGACATTCTTCCGCATCTCCGACATGCTGTCGACCAAAGCTGAGCTCTACAAAAACCAGCCCAGGGCAGTTTTCGAGCTCTTCGCGCGGGTCATCTATACTAGCCGAGATCGCAACGGTCGCAAGCAATATTTTCAGTTGCGTGATCTTATCGCGCAAACTCCACCCTTCCTGTCTGGGACTCTCGTCAACTAGGACGTTGGGAGCCCAGTCGATGAGGCTGCCTCTAACCTCACACTTCCACAGCGCAAGCAGGCAAAGTGCTACTGTAGATGCAGAATGGTGCCTGATGCAGTTGTTTCGGGGAGCTGGACCTTGGAGGTATTGGGGATCCGGGCAACTGACTGGAAGACGATTCGGATGGCGGCAGATGCAGTGGGCCATGGCGATATCTTGGGATGATTCAAACCTTTTGAGCATGGGAACGCTGCTCAACGTTGGCATTTGCTGAGGCGACTCTTTCGCATACATTTCGAGTTGAGGAACGGGTTCACATCTCGCGGTTCAAAGACAACTCCGCATTTTTGTTCTCTATACTCTGGACCCTCTAACCATCTAATGCTGGTCTAATCCAAATATCCTTTCCCAAATCGTTCTTTCGTCTGCCTCATGTCCAACTGTCTTCCGCCAGAGTTCGCAGTGGTTCTTCTGCTCTGCGATCAAGCCTGCGCCTTCAGCACAGGAGCCAACCTCTCCTGAACCACAGCCCTCAAAGCTCTTTGATCAGCCTTGCTTGGTCCATACTCCTTGCCTGTCCGAGAGCGGAAAGACTCAGGTAGCTCCTCGAGAGTGGCATCATCATCCTGGCCGGATGGATCGGCAAACTTGTAGGAACGGAGCTCGCAGTTTGACCAGCTGGTGGCTATAGTAGGAATGTTAGTATCTTTCGTCTATAACTTTTGTCAAAGAGGACATGAGAGAGCTCACCTCGCTCGGCAGGAATATCGGCCCAGTCATCAGTGATGTAGTGCACGATCGCGCCATGTGTAACAACAACGACATGGTGATCGCCTTCGCCAGCCAACTCCCTGATCACTCTTCTTGCCTCCTTGGACCTGGCCGTCAACTTCTCAACCCTCGGCTCTGCCCAACTGTCCTTGTTCTTCTTATCATTCCACCCCTCCCTGACCCTCGCAAAGTCAACCTTCTCCGGCGCGAACTCCTCCTTAAGCTTGCTCACATCCGTTCCAATGTCGCAGGGCGAGTCTGAGACCTCTTGGATGAGGTCCAAAGCAATAATGGGTGCAGATGGGTCACTTGGGAGAGGGTGGAAGGAGTTCAGGGCGGTGTAGAGGGTGCGGCGAATGGGAGAGGCGATCAAGGTCTTGACGAGGGAGTGGTGCGGGAAGGAGGCGCGGAGTGAAGCGCATTGCTCGAGGCCAAGAGGAGTGAGGTCGGGATCGGGCAGTTGTTCATTCTCAACTGAGAGGTTGTGGAAGCCTTGGGCGTGGCGCACAAAGTGAATGGTAGGAGCCATGGTTGCTTTAGTCGTGTTTTGAAGGTGGGAGTTTTCGTGTACACGATTCCAAGTTGAACGATGTGAATGCGGGAAAAGAAGAGATCTATGTCGCAGCAGGGAAAACAGGAAAGATGAATGAAGAAAGGTTTCGAAAGTCGCAGATGCGACGAACGTTAGTCATTGCGCAGGCTGACCCTCTCCGTGACCATCGGAGCGGCGGGTCCGGCATCGGGAGGCGGAGCTTCCTGAAGTGCAAAGCGAAAAATAGAACCAGGGAGCCTTATTGGAGTGACGTACATCGTGGCTCCGGCCGGGGCGCCGATTGGATCCGCTCAAAAGAGACATCACATGCTTGATTACGTTTTTGACGTGCTTCGAGAGAGTGCCTGACTAACATCGGATTTGCACACCAGGTGGATTCTCCGGACTACCTATCAAGCTTCTTCACCAACGTCAAGATACGATATCCCACATCGGGCATATTATGCTGAGACACACATGAACAACGGCACTGGGGACGCCGCCGTGCTTGCCCACTCCAAGGACCAAATGCAGCAGTACTCATAAGAGCTTCGACATATTACCGCATGGGACGGTTTGCAAGCAACCGAGGACTCTTTGTGTGTTTTTCACTAAGAAATTTGCTCTTATCATATACGGTCTCTCAGAGAGACCGTACGAGAAGATACGAACCCAGTTCGATCAAACTCATTTCCCCTTCACCAGTGGCTGTAAGTGAGATAACAGAGTTCATCGATTTCTCTTATGATATAAAGTGCCTTATCTCCCGCGACGAGGCATTGGCAATCAGCTGGTATAATGGCTGTCGAGCGCCTTTGATATCCGAAGGCTCAGTCTGCGCCACAACATCATATGCTTTGTGTAATGTGGGCCAAGCTCAGATGGCATGAACATGATTGCCCATAGTCTCTCCTACGAGTGCATTGTTTACGGCCTTCCTATGTTCAAGCCTCGACGTGACCATGTTGAGTCCAAGAAGCGCAATGGCTTTTTATTGAGACGCTAAATATGAACAAATACGGCCCGTGGAGGCTCTTCTCCGTCCTTACTTATCAATGATGCTCTCCTCCTTTACAGCCGGGCCAACAGACAAATAAAACATCGACTTGCGGCACCCAACGCCATTCAGTCCTCTTCAGTGCCCTCTTCAGTGCCTCCGTCGCAACGCAAGCCTTTATGAAGCACTCTGTGGGAGACTGCACTGGCTGCAGCCGCATTCCACGGAATCTCCGTAGAGAGAGGAATCACTCAAAACTCAATCAGGGCTTCTTCTTGCGCTGGCTGCTTCTTGATCGGCTCAGTCGGCACCGAAGGGAATTGCTCAGTCTGCTGTTGCTGCTGGTAACCTGTGTAAGCCCAGCTCTGTGGCGCTTGAGGTGGGGCAGTGCCCTGGTGAGGAACTGTTGGCTGCCAATATTGCTGCTGCTGTTGAGGAGGTGGCTGCTGTGGTGCAGGCGTTGGCTGCGGTGGCTGCTGCTGCGCAGGTTGTGCGTGTGGTTGTGTTGGCGTGGGTTGAGAAGGCTGAGATTGGGCAGAGATGGACCCTCGATGATACGGCGCCGCAGGCTGTTGAAGATTCGGATAGGCACCAGTAGATGCTTCGGGGCTAGCCCCGGGGGCAGGGCCCGGTGCCGATGGTCCTTGGGTTGGATGACTTGGTTGCTGGTTGCCAAAGTAATAGGAAGCCTGTGGGTCAGTTGAAGGGGTTGCTTGTGAGGGTTGGGCGGATGGTGATGCCACCTGTTGCGGCGGAACTTGTTGCGGATGGTAAGGATTCTGAGGTGCCGACGGACCGTTACTCTGCCAGCTAGCCTGCCTCTGTGCTTGAGTTTCGGATGGTGGATAGTTTGCCTGGGGTGCTTGGGAGTATTGTGGTTGCGGTGCTCCTTGCATCTGATAGTATGGGTGTGAAGGGGTAGGTGTAGGTGCATAGCTTGCCGGGGTTTGCCCAGTATAGAAGCTTTCGGCTCCGGGAGCACCGGGCTGTGCATGCGATGAGATAGAAGGGTAGGGTCCTGACGCCTGGCGTGGCGGGGGCAAGTTGTAGCCGCCAAGGCTTTGCTGGCTATAGGCCTTTGACAGCCTCTCCTCAAGCATACGATCGTAGTATCGGACGACTGTGGAGAGCTTGGCATGAAGGTCCAAAAGCGTGTCTACTATCGTTAGTGCAGCCCTGTCTCTTGAAAAGAAGAACCCTTACCGTGCTTGCTCATCGTCTCGCCATACGTTCGTGCCAGTTTGGGTCTCAGCGTCCCGATGCTGTCATACAGTTCCTGAATCTGTGGTTCCCGAAGAATCGTGCCTGGTGGCTGTGTTTGAAGGCGGTCTACCAGTGTAGCAAAGAGGTTGATATTCTCGGCCTCCACAGGCGTTAATTCGTAGTCATTCTTCGGGAGAGCGAATGGGACCCCGCTGTGGGAAGCAGCAGGGCCAGAGGTCGACTCCTTGAGTGCAGCCGAGTGCTTCTGCTTCTGCTCCTCCATGTCCGCCAACGAGGCTGCAATCGCAGCCTTGAGATCATCGTCCTCTTCCTCAGCCTGCTTCGCCGCACTAGTGTCGTGCGTTTTATTCCCGTTCGTAGTCGGTGCCACATAGCCTCGAGAGTTGCTGCTAACCTCCTCTAAGCTCATGGCAAGAGCCTTCTTGAGATCCTCATCAAAGCCATCGTCCACTCTGGCGTTCCGTGGCTGCATAGCCGAGGTACTCCGGGTCTTGTGTGGATATGTCGGGGATCGATCTTGAGAAGCGCTGGAGTCCTTGAAGCCTCCCTTGTTGGTGAGTTTGGCATAGCAGCCATCGTCGACACGGACAGGTGTGGTGATGCCAAGGTGAGGAAGCGGCGCAACCTTACTTGAGCATTGCTGGTCGAAACAGTTTCCGCAATTTCGGCAATGATGTTTTCGATTTGTAAAGGTGAAAGCAGTCCGGCATCTCATGCACACATCAGAATCGACCCATTCGGGAGGCTATGCGCCGGTCAGTATCTCACAACTAGTAGGAGTGGCGCTTGACCTACCGCGCTGCTGTCAATCATGCTACTCGCCACAGTTGTCTTCGGAGGAAACTGATAACCCTCACGTTGAAGTGTCTTATAGACCTCGCCAATATATCCCAGCTCATGCCGGCCCTCCGTAGCCCCAGCCCACGATTGGATCAGCTCCAGGATCTTGGCCTTGACCTCAGCGTTGACAGCGACAGCGCCAACGGCCTGAAGAAGAGAAGTCAGGTTGTCCATGAACTCGCGAGACGCAATCTCGGCGAGAAAATGTGTGCCTCCATTCTTGACGCATGTGTCAGTGAGCTATGAAGTGGTCAGTGTTGGTCTTGTAGAAAGGTCGGCCTGGGTTCGTACGTTGAGGGCGCTCAACTGGGTATTCGGATTCTTGTTGCCAATGCGTCGCTTGAGCGAGCGCATGGCCTCCTTAGGCGCAACGGTTTTTGAACGGATGACATCGGAGATCTCGAGGTTCAGGGCAATATCTTCTCTGCAATGAGGGCACAGCGGATCAGCGTCAGGCACAGGTTAAGAGCGAGAGGGGTTGCGAGTCCTACAAGCTGCTGCTGGTCGCCTTTTCAATCTGCTCATCCAAAGCCGTGTTGGCCGAAGACGACCACCAGCTCATCATTCTGGTTCTGCGGCGATACTGGTGCTGTCAAGCTGATGATGCGAGAGTTGGTCGAGGTCCGGCTGGGGGCTGGGCTGGAGATGTGGCGCGCAGTGCGATGGGAGCAGCTTGGAAGTGCGAGCGAGTGGCTGCAGTCTGTAGTCTACCTACTCGTCAGAAGCGAGCGGTGCACAAACTGCTGAAGCGAAGAAGGGTATCTGGAGGTTGCCTCAGGGGGTTCGTGTCGATGTTGAGGGATGAAAGGACAGGCGTCTTGCGGCGTTGGAAGGCGATGAGGTAAGGTCAAGGCTATGATGTTGGTGGGTGCCTGTTGGCGTTGCGTCAGCGGCCTGGGGCTCCTCCAGCGAGAGCGCTCAGCCTCTGGCAGCTGACTCCACGCAATGCCGGGGGTGACGACGTGACGCGGGAGGTACATCCACAGTCACCAGGCTTATGTGCAGGGCCATGTACCTCACCACCACCTCTGTCGTCTGGTCTGGTCCTCGCTCGCAACTCCATGTTCCTGACCTTCACCATCTCGCTGGCTTTGTATGACTCTCTCCCACCACCAACGCATTCTCCTTTCAACGCAGCCGGCCTTGCTTTCTGTGCTTTGTTACCCGTCTTCCGACACGACAACCAACCGCCCCTATCTTCCTTCCTTGTGCCACCCGCAGGCAACTCGACCAACTCCCGAGTCGTCTATTTCGGCCAGAGATGCACTGCTCCTCGAGTGGCTTCGGCGCGATCCAGGTTTAGAACCACAAAGGCCTTTCGTGAGGCGCGAATACCGACATCCCTTAGAGTCGGTCTCAGGCTTCGCAACAAAGGCTCAGCAACCTGCTTGGCCTCCACATCGTCCATATACCCCTCGTCGAAGATCCGCTTCCCGAAATCATGAAAGCATACTTCCGACAACCGACTGATTCGAGATAAACTTCGCGCGGCGGTTCTCCTCGCAAAGCGCAGCAAACATCGGACATCATTCTCATATGGCCAGCAACTCTAGGCATAGCATGCCGCCAGGCCACGGTACTGCGAATGGCGTCCACACCAACGGCGCGGCGGCTATGCCCCATATCAAGGACATTATTGCCCTGCCGCAAGATATCGACCGAAATCAGCATGTCAGGAAGCTCCTTGATATAGCTGAGGTTTCATTAAGGCAGGCAGAGTTCAGTCGAGACATCAAGCGGCTGGGCCCTGCTCTTCAAGACTTTCTTAAGGCCTCCATCATCACTGTCCAATACATCGGCCAGCACCGAGACTACCACCTCCTCAAGAGTCGGCCAGAGCTGGCAGCAAGGCACGCAGCACTACTCAAGAAGATCAAGCAACAAAGTGACGAGTTTGCTCGGATTAAGGAGCAGATCATCACCGATAATGAACGCACGGGGGTCCTCCCATCGTCAACCCGTCCCGGTTCCTCATCTGCCGCGCAAGGGCCTCGGCCTTCTTCTGCTTCTTCCGAACGGAGGCCGACGCCTACAAACTCTTTGCCCTCCAAGGATGGCCCTGTAGCTAACGGTACTGCCGTCAAGGTGAAGCCGGCCGTGCATCCCAAGCCTCCGTCCTTGCACGGCAACGCAATCGGGACAAGTCACATCCGGGCAAACTCGATCGCAAGTCCATCGTCGAGCAATACTAATCAGGACCTTGCAGCCAGATTCGCCAGTTTGAGGGGCCCACAAGCATCTCCCGGGCAGGACCCGCGCATCAAGACACATCCTATTGCTCTTCCTGCGAAACCCGCTGGCCCTCGTGCTATGCCTTCACCAAATAAACCGCAATTATCCCTGGACTCTTCTATTCCGAGTCTGCCGAAACTTCCAGATGCTATCTACAGTCCGGCGAGAGGCAGCGTCAGTGGTGAGACTGGGAGGCTACCGTCTAGCCAGCCACGCACCCTCTTCAGCAGGACGCCATCTTCAGTGTCAGCTGCAAGTTCTCCGAATCTTTCGCGGCAGCAATCTCATACGAATGATTATTTCGGCTCATCACAGACTCCTACAAATGGCGCCAGCCTCTCCCGGGCCAGCTCCCGGGATCCCTCATTAGACATACCCCGTGGGGATAGCATTGCTCCTGAGACCTTGCTTCAAGTTATGAAGAACAATGTCAGTCTTCTCATTATCGACGTGCGATCAAGAGACGATTTCAAGGAGGGTCACATCATGTCTCCAACGTCCGGGAAAGTCATTTGCGTTGAGCCGAGTATCCTTGAGAGAGAGGATATATCGGCAGATCAAATATCCCAGAGCATGGTACTTGCACCCGCGGAAGAACAGGAGCACTTTGAAAGCAGGGACACATACGACTTGGTGGTCTTTTATGACGAGAGTTCTTTGGAAGTACCTTCACCGACTGACAAGGGCAATGGGTGCGTGCTCTCCTCTCTGCACCGAGCCCTAGTAAAATACAACTATGGGAAGGAGCTAAAGCACCCACCCAAGATTCTGAAAGGAGGCCTCGAGGCCTGGGTTGATCTCATGGGCCCTGGGAGCCTGAAAAGTACTGCGGACTCAGGTTCGAAGCCTCGGCCTGGTCAGCCCAGTCGAAGCGTTACCATCGAGCGGCGCAGGTCGCGTTATGTCGTCAAACAGCTTAAACCCGACGATGTTAAGGAATGGCAGGCGACCATTCAAAAGGATGTTCAGGATACTGCAGCGTCACCAAACTTTGTCAGAACTAGAGAGGAGTTCCTCCGGCGCTACCCTTCGATTTCCTCGGAGCAGCAGTCGATGACGGCTCCAGTTGTGCCGAGACCAAGGTACGGGTCATCACATAAAAACGATCTTGAGAGTGAGCTGCCGTCTCCGCCCTCACGGCCAGCTCCAGCACGGCCTCGTCAAAGCTATAGCGGTCTCGCACAGAGCCCTGACGAATCAGACGTCTACGAGGGTACTATAGCACAAAAGCTGTCTGGGCCTCAGGGGAAGTCGACCTCACAAGTCGTGCCTGCAGATACCTCCAAGCACTATACAGGACTGACGAACCCTCAAAACTGGTGTTATGCCAATGGGTTGCTCCAGTCACTGCTCGCGTCACCAGGTTTCGGGCGTGAGATAGCGAATTCGGAATGGATTCAGGAATATCGCGTCCCACGAAAGGGGGATGAGCCCATAGATCACCCACAGCTCATGACACGGATTGTGTCCAACCTTTATCATTGGATGAGCAGCGGGAAGTTTGAGGTTATGAAGGCTCAAACACTTATGGTAAGCCCCCGGCTGGTGAATGTGACCGAGGCGGACTTACTGACAACACAAATAGGATTATAGTCGTCACCTTTCCAAGCAGAGCTCGAGTCGCAATCAGTTTGGTGGCAATAACCAACAAGACGCCCAGGAGTTTATGGCCTTCCTCTTCGATATCATCCATGATGAAACCAACATCCACCGCAACATCGGGAACAACGTCACACAGCCTCCTGATCCCAAAGGAGCTGGCGTATCCGTTCTTGAAACTGCCGCTCGCTTTTGGCAATCCTATTTGCAATCCAACCAATCTATCATCGATCGCTACTGGCGCCTACTCGAAGTCGCGGTAACCCGCTGCTGTACATGCAAGACGCGCACTTTCAGCTTCTCACAGTGGTTCACGCTCATGGTCCCCGTGACAGAACCAACGACGCTTGACGCAGCGATTCGGAAAAAGACCAAAGCAGAGCATATCCAAGGATTCAAATGCGACCACTGTAAGACAATACGGGACTCCGAGCGCCAGGAATACTACGCCCGCATGCCCCCGCTCGTCTGCGTCGTTCTCAACCGCTTCGACACCGTGTCCGACACCATTCGGAAAAGCGTTGCGCGCGTTTCCTGGGACTTCAACAACCTCGACCTATCTCAAAACTTCCTCCCACCCTCCGACTGCACCTTGTCCAACGGCACTTCCTCTGACAGTCTAAAAAGCGATCCGGCATTCACAGGGCCATTCCTCTACGAATGTTACGCAGTGCTGGTGCATTCCGGCAGTACGGTGAACAGTGGGCATTACTATGCGTACGTCAGGGCTCAGGGCACACATGACCCTTTTGCCTGGTATTGTTGCAATGACGAGAGAGTGACGAAGGTGCGGATTGGGTGTGGCGGCCCGGAGGATCACAAGGAGAAGGTGTTCAAGACAGGGAACGACACAGTGCCTTATTTGGCGTTCTTTAGGAGGAAAGAGGGGCGTTGAGCAGAACTGATAAGGTGAGGTTATATTTACATAGCAGTTGTTTCAAACTGGGGAAGTTGTCGGCTTGTGTATATGAAGCCCGGAGTGAGAGGAGCAGAGTGTGTGGGAAGTCTAAAGAGGGAAGAGTTCTGTGTTGGCAATGATGATGATAAATGAGGCAAAGTTTGAACGTCATAGCAGCATATGCAGCGATTTCATCATATAAGTTCTATACCTTATGCACATGTACTCATGTACGCCATACCACCTTCTCGATGAGAGCGGAGATCGACGCTCAGCAAGCGCTCGCAATGCTTATGTTAGGTACATGGCTTCATGCCCCATCACCGTCAAGAATCTGTTTAGCATATCGTAATCTCTGTTTCTTGTACACCTTGGCCTACATACGGTATCATCTGAAACCTCCTCTCCTCGGCATTCATGGCTCTCCAAAAAATAGCATCGAAACCTGACCACGCAAAAGTACAAACAACATCGACACATGTTCGGCATCGACCCACATTACATCTTCGCGATACCCTCCTTGATCTCCTTGGCATACTTCTCGCGGACAGCACGACGGTTGAGCTTCTGGGTGGCGGTGACAAGACCCTGCAGATGATGGTATTAGTGACTGGTTCATCTCATCTTTCCTCAGCCTCGAGCACTTACGTTCTGGGGGGTCCATTCCTCGTCAGTGATGACAACATTTGCAACGACTTCCATACCAACCAGACCAGACTGCTTCGCCAGGGTCTGCAAGTCCTTGAGCACAATCTTACGAATCTTGTCGTTGTTGTGCATGCTATGCGCATCGACGCCAACCTCCTTGGCCTTCTCTGCAAGTGCAGCCTCTACTGGCGTGATGATAGCAATCGGGCGAGAGTGTTCTGGTGAAGCCTCAACCATGATGTTGAGGACGAGTCGTGAGCCACGGTAGACTGTCTCAAGCTTCTCAAGGGCAATGTACTCTCCGCCAGAAAGCTTGACCAGGTTCTTGACGCGATCGATGATGCGCAGATGGCCGTCAGCAGTCCATTCACCAATATCACCAGTCTTGAACCAACCATCCTCAGTGATGGCCTTGGCTGTCTCCTCGGGATTCTGGAAGTATTCCTTCGTCACGGGAGTACCACGGATCCAGATTTCACCCTGAGGGTTCTTGCCGTCGGTGTCGTAGCCAATATCGGGGATGGCGACGAGCTTCACCTCAACCGCAGGTGGTGGAGCACCCAAAGTGTCTCCCGCATATTGAAGCGGTGAGCCGAGGGCGCCATTGGCTGCAGTCTCGGTGAGACCGTAGCCTCCGATCATAGGGGCCATAGTCATTGAGATGAAGTTCTTGGTATTCGAAGAGATCGGGCTGCCTCCATTGAAGGTGAATCGCAGGCGACCTCCAGTAAGCTCCTTGACCTTTCCAAAGACGATGCCATCGAGGACGCTAGCCAGCGGCAGCTTGTTGCGAATCATGAAGTTCTTGTAGCCGTATGCACCCCAGAATAGGTTCTTCAACAGCGGGCTAGATGCCTCCACCTTGCCCATGATACCTTTCTTGATTGTCTCCCAAACTTGAGGGACACCGACAAGAACTGTTGGCTTGAATTCGCGCATATCACCGGCGCAATTCCGGACTGACGTATCGGAAATGGTTCGAGGGCTTCCATAGCCAAGCGTTCCTCCTATGAGCAGGACCAGGTTCTCAAGAGCCATTTCGATAGCGTGCGCAAGAGGCAGATAGGCGAGAATGGCCTCGCCGTCGCTGACAGCGAACTCAACATTGTGGAACAAGCCGGTAACTGACAATTAAGTGCATTAGCGATGCTATTCCAAGCGCTCAACGAGGGCAGTGGTCAACGTGTCACTTACCGCCGGCAACCAGAGACTCGTGCCTGACGCAGACACCCTTCGGGTCGCCACCAGTTCCAGAAGTGTACATGATGGCAAACACATCCTCGGGCTTCGGAGGCCTGGGCTCGGCGGGGCTCTCCTTGCCCCTCTTGATGAGCTCTTTGTAGGTAACAATCGTGAATTGCGGGTTGGCCTCCTTGAACGCCTCAATCTCGCCACCCTCAGTGAAGATGCAATCCTCGTTGACGATGACATACTTAACCTTCGACTTCTTAAGAGGACCGGCGGCAGTCTTGAGCAGGTGCGGGTCGACGAACATGGCGGCAGCATTGGTCTGAAGAAGAGTGTGCTCGACACCCTTCTCGCCGAGCGTGTCGTAAGCAGTTGCGATCTGGATAGACTGGGATGCACAAGCGTGGGAGAGGGACATCCACGAAACGCTGTAGATTCAGTTAGCCTTGCGCCTATGCCCATGGGAGATGCAAAGGCAAGTGAACGGACCTGGTGGTAGCGAAGAAGTGCACCTTAGCATCATCTGCGAACTCCAGACTGCGCAGACCTGATCCAAGGTCGTGGACAAGCTGCAGGTACTCCTTGTAGGTGATGTAGGAGTAACCAGACAGCTCGAAGTACTGCCAGGTTTTGTCGACCTTTACGATCTCGCCGTCGACGTTCTTGTCAACCTTCTTTGTCTCCTTGTGGTGCTTGATGATCTTGCGGGAACCCATGGCGTTGTGGTTGGGGTATACGCTTGCACTGCGCTTGATGAGCTCGAAGACGGTGGTGACCTCCGGGAAAGGTGTCTTCCGGAGGCCATCTGCGAAGCGTGCATTGCGGCGAGGAATGGTCTCTCCAGGCTTCTTCTCGACACCTGCGACCTCAACACTGTACGGAGGCTTGTCGACGGGGTGGAGGGGAAGGGTGGCCGCCTTGCGATAGTCAGGAGCCATTGTGACTGTAGGGCAAAGCAATGGCAGTCAGTTGCTGGTCAAAGGCCCTGGAAGGTCGCGTGGTGGCGGGCGAAGGGTAGGCAGGTTTGGAAGTATTAGAACGTACAGACGAGTCTCGAGAAGCACTAGCAGAGCAGGAACGAAATGAGCAGAGGTTTGATCTGTTCACAGAAAGTAGGTCAGCAAGAGACGGTGGTTGGGGCGGCGAGTTACGAGCTTGGTTTTAGCTCTGGCCCGAGAGTGAACCTACGGGGTATCGACGGCGCGTAGAGGTGCAGAGCTCAAAGCTGAGCGAGTAGAACAATATGGATCCGGGGTGAGCGAGGGTAAGATGGAAGGCAATGATGTCGGTGCCCAACGAACAGAATCAGAGGATGGAGAGGAGAGGGTGAGGTTATTACAGAGGGAAGGGTTTGGTGATGGCAGGCGCGGAGGAGAGGGCAGGGGAAAAGCAGGCACGAGGACGGGAGACGCAGACGCACGTCACGACTGGGGCAACGCAAAGCAACGCTGTAGTGAAGCTCCCCACAAGTAGCCCCAAGCACCACCTAAGCTCGGAGTAAAGACTGAGGGACTAGATTCAGGGAAGCTTGGCTGCTAAGGTGCTAGGCCCAGCTCCGGATGCTGGCACTAACTGAACTGGGCGTCACAGGTCATAGTGACCACCCCGTGGGTGCTTGGCGTTGCTGGAACCTGCGACAGGGTGCTGCAGCCACCAACCACAGCCTACTAGGCTAAGCTAAGGTAACCTTGGGGACCAGCTGTGCATCCATCCTCTGACGAATGTCCCCAACAAAGCCGCCATTTCAGCCACTGCTTACGGCCTCTATACGTGTCTGACAGCTATGCACTACCATAGCCCTGAACTCGAGGAGTCATCTCCATTGATAAGCTAAGAAGCTGAAAGGCCACTTCCTCATTCGACGAACCACGATATTTGTCTGTGCCTCCGGCGGTACGTCCCCAGGTAATGCTGGCTTGGGGCTTTACGCCAGGTGGATCAGTCGGTCGCTCTTTATCCAATAAGAGGCGACACTGACCTACGAGTTTCAAAGGTCAGCACCTACCTGCACTTGTCGCCGCCTGTTGTTCCAGGCACCTCGCCAGCCACTGCCACCTGGCCACGCATCTCAAGGTTTCCTGTACCTGGATTTCCGAAGGGACAGATCACCATGGCCTGCCACATAATCATGTCCCCGAAGTCAAAATTCAGGAGCCACTTTGCAGTACAGACACTTGTTGTGACCGATGTATCCCGTCATTTATTCGATCAGGGTGCCTAATGGCCAAGCTTTGACCAGGGTCAGACCCCCGTCACAGAGCCACTTTCGCATCACCTGGGGAGGGTTGCGCTGCTACGAATTGAGAAATCCATGAGTGGCATCCTTCTTGGCTGTTCGATGAAGATAGCTATCAGATCAGGTACCTAATACATCCCCATGTTTCTGGTCGTCTACTTGGGCATGGACTTACTTTCTCTCGAGATGGACACACAAACAGTTCCATTGCAGCCGAAGTTAGGGTGACAAGATGACGTGTACTAATGTTGAGAGTAGGTCAACCCTTTTTCTTGCTGAGAACCACTTTGTCACGTCTCCGATCTTTCCGGACGGGACGATCAGCACCAGTCAGCTTGAATGAGGACCCTAGCAATCGTCAAACGATATCTCACCTAGGGTTCCATAAGTTCCGGTTGGGTTACTCATCTCACCTGGAACATCGTTATCCAATGCGTAATAAACCCCCAATCTGGCACAGTTATCGAAGTGCGAGCCGGGACATATGAATGAGCCTTGTTACGGCTTGGTCCCGGGCGCCTCTCTCAGGACATACACGAAGAGCGATACAAAAGATCACCGCCAACTCCTCATGCACCGTCTCAAGACATACGCTCGGGCCGGGCTTTGCCTCAGTCGTACGCAGAGATTGGTCGAAATGGCCGGCTGTCTTTGCCCAATCATTCCCCCTCCAGCTTTGGTCAAGAGTACCCAGTACTTAGGGGAAACTTCACAGTCGAATTAAGCTCAGCTTCCCCCCTGCATTGCTTCCTCACTGCACCAGGAACCACCACCCGCCCCGGCATCAACCTTCTTTTTGATCCTGCGGACACCAAGCGATCCATCATTTCGTCTGTCACGCAAACGAGGCCAAGCGCATGACGCCAACCCGCTATCGACGGCGCCAAGCACTACCTGCTGCTACTCTTCTCTCTAGGCCAACATCAAGCTGAAGCCGTCCACGATTCAATGCCAAGACTGAGCGGTTGCCAGACCTGAAATTTGCACGAAAGGGGCTTGGCTGGACACATTCTCTACCTCGTGACCCGTGAACATTGGAGAAGCACTTCATCAGCGGGTGGGAGGCCAAGCTCATGAGCTAATGTTCTCCAACCCTCTTATGCCTCTTTCAACGCCTTGCCAAGGGCTGTGGCTGAAGTTCCCCGCCTCTTTCTGGTTGGTCCATGTGTTGCCAGGCTTTGGAGCTTCCCTCCTTAGCAAGATGATGAGTTGAATCCCTAATTGAAGTCTAGCGAGGGGTTGTTCACATGACTGGCAACTCCAACTCGGACTTTTCACAAAGCGAGAGCCTCGGAGTTCGTCGAGCTAAAATTAATTGAGGGTCCATGTTTGCAATGCGCCGCAGCCCCTTCGGCGTTGTCGCGGGTCGCAGAAAGCTGTCCTGAAAAGGAGCAGCATTTTAGAACTGGTCTACCAACCGAAAGGAAGCCAACAGGTCGAGTTCTTCACGTTCCTCGGTTTGCGGCGGTCTCCAATGAACCAGGTACAAAGGCAAGGGGCTTTACAGCTTTCCCCGTGGGGAAGCCAGTGGGAAGGTGGTGTGGGAGGCAGATCCCCCTTTCATAGCCGTTGTGAACATGTGATTGTCGGTTGCTGCTGGTCAATCGCTGCGAGAAGGTTGGAGCATCTGGGGAACGCCAGATCCACTGGGCTGGAATTCAGCCCCTGCGTGCCTCCGAATCCCTGAGCAGCAGGTGGACCCGCCAGCAGTACCTCAATGTAGGGTAGGCATTGTGGTCAAAGAAAAAATGTGACTGTTGTAACCGTCTCAATTGGGTGAGCTTGCTCAGAGCCATGGGGACGCCGAGATTAGAGGTATTGGGGCTAGCGATGAATTCACCGTCGTGTGTGTGCAAAATGGCCTTCTCAGCGATCTGCGCTTCAAAGATCCTTATCGATTCGGACAAACCCAACCTGACCAAGATTGGTTGGCAGTAGCGGGTAGTAGTCAGATTGTGTGTAAGAGATGCCATTGGCACAGCGCAGAGACATCCGATCTAGAGATACGAGTGGCCGGAAAAGCGGCTCTTGAGGTATCGTCTCAATAAGGAAGGTGCCCCAAATAAGACCAATGAGTTCCTGACGAGCACCAACATGCTGAGCTCAATTGGAAGAAACGTGACTCACGTCTCAATTCGCAGCCTCACAACTCATCCTTGTGTGAGGAACTATTGTACATCGTCGTCAGCAAATGAGGTGCTTGTGAGTCACCAGTCCAACACTCCGCAACCCTCACCTGCAGCTTGTCAAGATGTGCTCGTCAATTGATAATCGAAGATTAAAAGACATAAAAACATAGAGGTAGCCAGACCACGAGAGCAGTTATACAGCTAATCTGCCCAGTTGCCAAGAACAGAATCCACGCTATGGATCAACAACGCACGTCCCAGGAGCAACTCAGCTCCCGGCTTGACAGGCTTCTAGAATGCTACCTCCATGATGCAGCTCATCGGTCTACAGCAATCGTCCCAACATTCATCCACCGCCTAAACATCGTTGATGCGTGGGCAGTTCCTTCCTCTACTGTCCGGCTACTGGATATCGGCTGTGGTCAAGGCGATTCGACCCTTGTCCTCGCCAGCAGCAATGACCAGGTTCATGTTACTGGGATCGACAGCGGACCGGCAGATTACGGTTCCCCATATACTTTGGGTCAGGCACAGGCCTTTATTCTGGCCTCACCCTTGGGCCAGCGCATTACCTTTGAGCGGGCTGACCCAAACAGCTATTTGCGGCCTGCCGAGGCAAGCGGTCCCGCAACGTTCGATGCCGCGTTCTTCTGTCTCAGCCTATGGTACTGGTCCTCAATTGACCAAATCCGCAAGGTGTTTTCTACTTTAGCAGAGTCCGGTGTATCAACGGTCTATGTCGCTGAATGGGCCGGCAAGGCGTCTCGACCAGAACAGGAGGCTCATGCTTTGGCTGCCCAGGTGCAAAAGGAGCTGTACGCGCTGCGCTCCGATGCCCCTGGATCACAATTCCTCTCGCAAAATGTGCGAACTGGCTTACTCCCAGATGAGCTATTCGGCGTTGCAGCTGAGGCTGCTGGGTGGAAAGTCGTGCGGCGTGGACTTGTGACGCCGCCTTCGAACTTGATGGATGGCGTCTGGGAGGCGGGTTACGCGGGAAGTGATGATTTCTGGAAGAATTGTGAACTGGAATTGGATGGCGTAGATGCGGAGAAGAAAGCGGAGATTTTGGGATACCGTGAGAGGCTCAAAGATGCTGTCGAACGATGTGGTGGGAGGAAAGAGGTCAAGTGCATGGACGTGGTCTGGGCTGTGCTAGAGCGATAGAGACCCGAGGTTTGATTTGACCGTATAAGCATTCGTATTAATTCGAAGCATGAAACGTCAAGAGAATTGCATACTCTTCCAGCTACTTGATCATAACCCCACGCTGTTAGCTGGGAGTCGCGTTACCATCTTCCAGTAAAGAGACGATCTCAGGTATGCGTCCAAGCTCGGCAGTGTCGTATAGCCGATGAGAACTCTCTGTTTTCGAAGCGATTCATCATCGTCATCATTGCTACCTCCAACTGGCGAGAAGGCGAGGTGACATTCGCGGCTTGCTTGTTTGGTAAGCAGCAAAGCAAAAGCTGCTGTGCCCCCAGACAACACTCGCCATCATCCCATAGCTGCATCCCGACTTGCACTTGGGAATCTCCGCCTCGGTTGAGGTTGGACCGTCTTAGTGACATTCGATGACTCGTTTGGCACATTCTTGGCTCGTATCGTCATGGCGCCGGGGTTGAAGCTGGTGACTCAAAATGGTGGTTCAGATCTGAGCCCAGTCATTCAAGCTTAGCCCTTGCTCATCAGCTCGGCAGATTTTGCGTAGCGTTCTGTGTTTCATTCTTCTGGACCAGAATACAGGGGAGGTTCATTTACAGCACCTGGAGACTACCTTTTTACGCATAGCCTAGATGGCACACTATGAGTCACTTCATATTGTGGACGTGCGCCACAACGAGCTCCGCAGTTTCAACCAAGACGGACTAGAAGGCTTACCCTGCATCCGACCCTCATCGTTCTGGAATGACGTCCCTGCTTTATAAACTGGCCCTCTTGCCACTTTGCAAATCTGAGTCTCCAACAGTAACAACCATCACGACTCGGTCTCCTTTGTATTATTGGTCTAGCCACCTGGAGTTTAGGAGTTTGAGCGAAGACTTGCGCACGCAGACTGAATTCAATTTCCGCATCAGACCTCGAACCATCAGATCTCATCATTAACGCAGCCACCGCCATCATGATGCCACTCAAGAATCAGCCAGATGGCTCACCGAAAACACGAAAACAAGCTGTCAGCGAGCCTTCTTCCTCACGCGTTGTCCCTAAACCCGTTCCCGCTTCTCAGTCTCAAGACCCACGGACGTACCAAATCGACCAGCTCAAGAAGCGCTTCTCCCCCCAGCAGTTCACAGCTCCTGACGGGTCGACCTCTCTCCACTTCAAGCTTACCCCATCTGACCCTGATTTTCCATTTGAGCTCGCTCATCTTGAATGTGATGTTCGCATCCCGCAGGCATATCCGGAGGAGAAACCGGCACTGCTTGTGAGGAACAAGGATATCCCGAGAGGATTTGGGATCAACATTGAGCGAGGATGGGAGAGCCTTGTGGAGGAGAGAAAGGGAGCAAGCTTATTGTCATTGATGAATGCACTGGATAAGAATCTGGAACGGTTCTTGTCGGAGCAAAAGGTCGAGACAATCAAGATCGTGACCTACAAGGATACGAGAAAGTTCGATGCCCCGGTGGGAAAGACGGGTGTCAAAACATCACAGCAAACGGAGTCGTCTGCGGCGAAGGCGAAAGCCCCAGTTGCAACGGTCTATTCCCCGGAAGAGTCTTTCACCAAAGACCAGATTGCTGACGCGAAGGCTCGAAGGGCGCAGGAGGTTCGACAGCTTGAAGCAAGGATGGGTCGGCTCCCAGAGTATCGCCGGTCAGCAGATGGCATCGTTTACACGCTACCCATTGAGCCAAAAAGACGAGCTGAGTTGCCTATGGGATTGAGGTCGGTGAGGACGCTGCACCTGATTGTACCGCTTCTCTACCCCCTTCAAGACCTACGAGTGCAGCTCAACGAAGCGGACGCTGCCGATGCAGAGCCTGTTGAGGACATGTTCGTGGAGAAGGCGGCGGAGTTGAAGAATATGTCTCTCATGACTCATATGAACTACCTGGCACAAAATCTCCACAGTCTGGCGAAACAGGCACAGATCAAGGCTGCGAAGCAGGCCGCCGAGGACGAAGCCGTGGCAGCCGCTCGTGCAAAAGAGGAGGCGGAGGCGGGAGACAACTCAGTGAAGACAACTGATCTTCCTGGACGACAAGTCGAGGGGAAGGGATTTGTGAGAGTCCGACCTCCGGAGTGGGACTTTTGCGACGATGAGGGAGACTCAGAAGACTCATCAGGATCGGCATCCGAGGACGCAGACGGCAGCGGTGGCGTCGACCTTGAAGGGTCCAGCGATGAGAATGACGAGGGTGGGCAATCTACCATGCCAGGCGATACACCCGAACGAGGAACGATGATTAGCTTCCCGTCCATTGAACTCCACCACATCGAGATCTTGCAGATTTCGCTTCTCAGTATCAGCGTCAAATGCGACCGCTGCCGCACGGTAAATGAGTTCACGGGTCTCAAATCCGGAGTCGAAAAGGCAAGCAGCTGCAAGAAGTGCGCGACACCAATGACGGCGAAGTACCGTGCTCAACTCGTCCATGAGCATTCCGTTCGCGCTGGGTTCCTGGATTTATCTGGATGTAAGGTTGCGGATATGTTGCCAAGCACGTTCGTGCCTACATGTGGACGATGTTCGACGTCTGCTCTGGGCATCGTGTCGGTACGCGGCGAGACGATGACCAATGTGTGCCGAGAGTGTCACGGGAAGTTCACATTCAAGCTTCCAGATGTGAAGTTCCTTCTCATCACACCTGGCTCATCTGCACCTCCTACAATGGGCCCTCGACGACGAGTCGAGAAGCTCGGTCTTCACGCCGGCGACTCACTACCCAATCGCGGCTCCTGTCCCCACTACAGAAAGTCGTATCGCTGGTTCCGGTTCTCTTGCTGTGACCGCGTACACGCTTGTGATCGCTGCCATGACGCTGCTGAGGATCACGAGCATGAATGGGCGACGAGGATGATTTGCGGCTGGTGCAGTCGGGAGCAGAGGTATGCGCCAGAAGCATGCGGCTTCTGTGGAAGAAGTGTCATTGGAAGAACTGGAAGAGGATTCTGGGAAGGAGGCAAAGGAACCAGAGATCGGAGGATGATGAGCAGGAAGGACCCGAGGAAGTATCGGAGGACAGCGGATGAGAAGAAGGAGAAAAAGTGAGGTGAACTTCTCAGAGAATGCTCTGCGGCGACCTTGACTGAGAGGCCTAGGCGAAAACAATCCTGGGGAAGAGTGCTTCCAACAAAGGGTCGTGTTGAGACGGATCGAAAGGACTACGAGGAGATTTGTCCAGTCGCCATACCTGACTGGACTTTATGTGGAAGAGCAGAGACAATCTGACTGTCACAACCGGTCAATACTGGCACCGTTAAGAACGAAGGGACTTTTCTGCGTAGGCTGTGATTCAGGAACGCTATGATAACGCGGTGCCATATAATCTGTCTCCAATATCGGCTAACCCGGGCTTCACGTAACCCGTACTGTCTAGTTCTTGATCAATACCCCCGACAACAATATTGATTCCCTCAGGCCACACCTTGGCCACCGCTTCAAGTCCAGCTTTGCTTCCAAGCAGGGAGAAAAGCGTAATGTGCTCGATGCCCCAGTCCCTGAAGCTTTGATCAGCGTCTGTATGTATCTACCATTCGCCCCTTGACAAGCAGACTTACCTGAGGATGTTGATTGCCGCTCGCGCAGTGCCGCCAGTGGCAACGAGTGGATCCAGAACGTAAGCTCTCTTGATGCTGGGGTCCTTCTGGGGAAGCTTGTTGTAGTATTCCACGGGCTGCAGCGAGACTTTCTCCCGGAAGAGGCCGATATGGTAGACGACGGTGTTGGCTTCATCTGGGAAGGAGTCCAGGAATGTGTCGGCCATTGCTAGGCCGGACCGCAGCACGACGATCACAGCAACTCGCTCATCCTTCTCTAATGTCTGAATGACATGCTTGGAGAGACTTGCGGTCATTTGAGCGACTAGTTTGCGCACTTGGGCGGGCTTCAGAGTGAGGTCTCGAAGCTGAGCCAAGATGGCTATGGCCTCTTGATCATTGGGAACAGTGATATTAGACGCCATGGTGGTTTGTGCTGGGTTTGGTCAAGATATTGGTTGTGGCCGGTAACATTCAGCGCGTATAGTGTCGGAGCATTGTTATATCCCCTGCTTCACAAATTATGGAAGGGTTGAAATGAATCAATTGCTCTTGGCCCAGAAACCTTCCCTTCGCAAAATAACTAAAGCCCAACCCCCAAAGCCTGGGACCTAGCGTGTTCTTTTTGTGGTGCAATCTGACCAGACACTGCGACCGAGACTATCGTGGAGCAGGCCTGACTGGGTACGGAGCAAAGATCTGGATGATATGAACTGCGTGGAAGTAAGATAACCAGATAACAGCATATCAGCCCATGATAAAGCAAGATAGCTCGCCATCTCTCGCTATCTCGTGTTATCTTGCGTTATCTTCGCACCCCGCTTTATCACACAGCGGCTGATTGGCACAATCGTGATGGTGAAGCTAACGCATCTCCTGATAAGCCAAGGCCTTGACTTCCCCACAACTAGTGCTATTCTCCTCTCCTCTACCCCGTTCGGTTCTGGAGAAATGCGCCATCCTGTGTGGGTGCTGGACACCAGTGTAGCTGTTTTGGAAATGTGAAGTAAATCGGTATACTTATTCGCGGAAGTGACGGAACTGTGACCAATACCTGGGAGCTTTGTCGGGGACCTTTGGGATTCGACATTTTCCTTCCCTGCCAAGAACTGTTACAATGTCCAAGATCGACTACTTGTTGAGTTTAGAGGCTGTGCGAGACAGAGCTCGCCTCGTTCTTGAAGCAGCCACAGAGGGAGACTTGACTCACTTCACCTACCATGCCGAACTTATGCCAGCCGTCGCGAGTTTTGTCACTCAGATAATAGAAGTAGGTGCTGACCTGAACCAAGGAAATCTTTCCCCATAGTCACCACCGACTAACAGCAGACAGCGAGACTTTGGGCCTGACAAATATGACACAATCCCCCCGCACGGACGCTGGCAGCATTTTGACGTGGGAGGCACTGAGAGAGTCGCTCAACTCATTGAGTCTTGGAACACCCAAGGCTGCGAGAAAACTGAGATCTGCCGCCGGTTGGTAGATCTCTTCTTTGTTTCCGTGCTTCTCGACGCTGGGGCAGGTGATCACTGGAGGTTCACCGAACCAGAAACTGGAAGTATTTACGAAAGGAGCGAGGGCATTGCTGTTGCCTCCCTTTACATGTTCAAAGCTGGTGTTTTCAGCACCGGGGAACTTGGCAATTGCGTAGATGGTAGGTAATCTACCTGCTACAGCGTTCACTTCGGGACCACCGTTGTTAACGATGCCATTAGGAACAGGGCTATCTAACCTTGGTCACGATGCTTTCGAACAATACTTCCAAATATCTGATGGCAACCCCATGATTGGCACCGTCGAGAGAGTGAAACTTTTGAACACTGTCGGTCGCTCTTTGCTGGGTCTGCCAGAGATATTTGGGAGCGAAGGTCGTCCTGGAAACATCGTCGGTACGTATTGAGTTGACCCGGTCAACACGAGAATCTCTTGATTGACCTTGAAAAGATCACCTGATCGAATCAAGTAACGAGACAGGCTCCTTAGACTTCAAAACTCTATGGAAAGCCCTCCAGCGTCTCTTGATTCCCTCCTGGCCCAAGGACCGCACCCACATTGACGGTCAACCTATCGGTGATGCCTGGCCGCTCCAAGTGCTCGAGAGGCGCTCGGGGGGCCAAGGCGAGGCTGCAGTTGCAGAAGCATTACATATACAGCCATTTCACAAGCTGACACAGTGGCTCGCTTATTCGCTGACGGTCCCATTCGTGCGTATCTTGGGCGTTGAATGGACCAACACAGAGTTGGGCACTGGACTTCCTGAGTACAGAAACGGTGGTCTTTTTGTTGATCTAGGAGTTCTCCAGCTGAAGCCAGAGGTATTGCAGCTTGGAAAGTCTAACACTGGGGCTGAGCAGCCTGGCTTTATGGCAAATAGCGACGTCATCGTGGAATGGCGCGCCATGACGGTTGCGCTTCTTGACGAGCTGCACAAGCTCCTGAAGGCGAAGTTTTTGGAAAAGGGTGTCACTTTGAGCATGGCCCAAATGTTGGAAGCAGGGACCTGGAAGGGTGGACGTGAGCTGGCGGCGAAGAACCGCCCTTCGACCCGGATGAGTCCGATTGTGGTCATGGGTGATGGAACGTTGTTCTAGGTCATAAAATGATCAAAAGAAAGAAGTTCACTGCGCCGTACCAATCAGCGTATATGTTTTGCCCTAAGTTTCGCCACGGATCTACCCCTCCTCTGGAAGGAGAGTATTTTGGATCTCTATACAGCAACAGAAGTCGAACCACGAGCATCGGCGCAGATCCTAAGGGAGAATGAAACATGACATAGTTAATCTCCATGAAACTTCGCCCATTATGTTCTCATTGAGCCTGGAGAGAAGTCTATCATAGGTCATCAAAATAGTGCATCTGTCAAAGATACATGAATTTAAGCCCGCTGTCTATTTAAAGTACTGCCAACCTAATGCCATAATGCGTTGACGGTCTTTACTGTCGTGTAAAATTGCCAAGGACTTTTGCCATATACATTTTGATCTATAGCGGACAGTGAGTACAGCGACTGAAATCCCGGATATCATGTACGCACCTCCATAGAACGAATCTTTGTTGGCTGTCCTAAGCACTGGTCCAGATGGTGCTTTGACGGTCAGTAAGGTAACCCATGAAACAGGTCTATCAGAAAGCTACTCACCTAACAAGGGGACATTTATGCCGATCTGTCCCACGTTGACAACACGTTGGAACATCTGCGCTCTGACAGGACTACTGGTGAATAGCGTACATGCGATGCCATCTGCAAGTTTTAGTGAAAGGGCTATGAGAAAAGGACGCCAGAAACCTACATCGGTGATCGTTGATAAGCTCAATCGCCTGCTCAATGGTGTCCACTTCGACACAAGCCAGCACTGGTCCAAATATCTCATCCTGGTAACAGGACATATACGGCTGTACTTGCGACAATATTGTTGGACCAACAAAATTACCTTTGGGATAGTCTGCCACATGGTAGTTTCGACCATCAAGTAAAACTTTGGCACCCTCAATCTCAGCATTGGTGATCGTCTCTTCAACTTTGGCCTTTGCGGTCGAAGAAATCAAGGGTCCAATCTCAACTTTTGGATCTCTGCCGCAACCCACAGCTAAAGATTGTGTGATAGTGACTAGATCATTGATCCATTCCCTTGTTGGCCCAACAAATACTGCCACACTAAGTGCCATGCATCTTTGGCCAGCGGCACCGAAGGCGCTTCCAGCAATAGCATATAGAGCCTTCATTTTGTTCGCGTCCCCTAATATCACTCCGTGATTCTTCCCGCTACATTCAGCCTGAACCCTCTTCCTGGTGGCCTTAGCATGCTGATATACGAGCTCTCCGGTAATTTCTGAACCAACGAAATTAACGGCCTGGATGGTTGGCTGAGCCAACAGTTCTTTCACGACAGTAGCTCCTCCATGTATCACACTGATGACCCCGGGAGGAAAACCAGCGCGGCAGCAGCATTCAGAGAATATTTGTGAAACTGAAGGTGTCTTCTCTGATGGTTTCAATACGACCGTGTTGCCAGATATGAGTGCGTATGGGATTGACCAGAGGGGTATTAGGAGGGGGAAATTGAATGGTGTGACACTGAGACAGACTCCCTTGAAGTAAAAATGTCAGCTTGGTCATCTCGGCCAGAGACGGCGACTTACGAGTGGCTGAACCAAAGTATGAATCTCAACCGGTTGATTGGAATAGTGAACACCCGCCAACTCATTTGCAACGGAGCAAGCGGTCTCCAACGCGTCCAGTGCCCTGTCAAATTCTGCCTCGGCATCAGCCAGCGTTTTTCCGGCTTCGTCACATAGACATCGCTTCTAGAGGTACAGTCAGTTAAGTCCATGGCAATGCTCTCTTGTCCACATCTTTACTCACGATTCTCGCGCTTTCCTGCCTCAGAGCATTTGCCAGGTCTAATATTTTGCCTCGTCTCTTTGCTATTGTCAAAGCAGCCCAGTGAGGCTGTGCATGGGAAGCAGTTGCAACAGCTTGCTGGACCTCGATGGCGGTCGACACTGGGACCCTGGTGATGAACTCTTGTGAAGCCTGAAGTCAAATTAACATGAGTGTAATTCTGAGCCATCAACGACCGTTGTCTTACTGGATTGTACACCTTGAGCCATTCCCGCGTTTTTGACAACACAAACTCGTTGGCTATAAAATTATATGTCACCGCGGGAGTGCGGCTCTGTAGCGGCTCTACCTGCGGAGTCTCAGATGCGCAATGCTATGATACCCAAATGTCAATCATCGGCTGTGAATGTATGGTCCGCGCGCTTGCTGCATACCTCTGTCTTTCGCCGCTTGTGAGAAGCCTCCAGGTCTTGTTTAGGCGTCAAAGGCTCCGCGACAGGATTGGACATCTCGGAATGCAACGCAGGCTTGTCACATGAATCGGCTCAATCCATTTCATCCGATCTCAACCTGGGTATCTGGGGAATTGATGCGGTACAGTGCGCGTGTTGGTTGAAGAGAACGACTGGGGAGCGAATGTGGGTTCATGAGGTCGGTGGTTCATCGATATAACGATACCCCACTAAGCTGCGTGGGCGAATGTCAGGAGGCTTCCCCCAACCACAAAGGCTCACCGTAGTTGGGGTTTTACACTCTTACGCATCTACAGTTGAGACATAGCAGCGGAAACCTACCTGTGGTCAATCCTCTTCGTAGAGATGCAGGGCAGAAGCCGGCTTCGTGCAGCATCTTCACCGCTGTGGCTGTAGTCCGGCAAGTGTCCGCCGGCGCCTTGACGAGCGTGACATACGGAATCCTTTCAGGGCTACATTTCGCTGTGAAGGAGGTCTCTGAGAAGTTTTATTCATTATCAAGTATCGATGGACAATCTTGCTTCCCTCAGAGGTCTTCTTGATGTTCTGCACAGCGCAGCCTAATGCTCAACATCTTCCCAATTTTGCCAACCGCGCCCTTCAACTTTCGCAAGCTCTTCATCAGTGTACTTCTTTCCAGTAGTAAAATAGCCGGCGTTGATCTTGGCGTCTATTTCGACTCGCGAGTCGGCGGGGATCATTTCTAAGGCAGGTTAGCCATGGCTCAAAAGTAGCTACGAAGCGATGCCTTACCATCAGGGATAGGGATACGCTCGAGGATGGGGATGCCTTGCTCAACGATGGCATCGTGTTTCATGTTAGACATCGACAGCATACGGTCGATTTTTGTGATCCCAAGCCAGTGGAGGATATCAGGCATTAGTGCCTGGAAACGCATCTGTTCGCGCGGATTAGCACATCTTGACAGACTATCATGACGGGTTTCCGCAGGTCCCTCTGCTTACATCTCTGACTCCTGCAATGTTTTCTGTCCTTTCGAAGTACTTGTCTGCAGTATCTCCACCTCGCTTTCTTGCGTTATAGACCAGATACTTGACGACCTCGCCAAGAGCACGGCCTTCTTTGCGGAAATATATGACCACTCCAGACCCGCCGTTCTGAGCCTCCTTGATAGCTTCCTCGATGCCGAAAGCGAGGTATGGTCGGCACGTGCAGATATCAGATTGGAAGACGTCAGACCCATTGCACTCGTCATGTATGCGAAGAGCCAGCTTCACATTCGGATCAGATACTTTCTGTGGTGATCCAAATATGTAAACGGTCAAGCCACCAATCGGAGGCTGAAAGACCTTGATGTCTGGACGAGTGATCAGCTCCGGGTAACTGCCACCACATTCTTCGAACAGAGCTCGGCGAAGCAAGCCCTCTTCAATGCCGAAGCGCTCTGCAACACCGGGGAGGTACCAGACTGGCTCTACAGCGACCTTTGTTACTCTGACATCGCCCTTTGAGCTGATAACGATGTCGCCGTCAACAGAAAGGCGCCCAGCTTGGATCGACTCGGTGATTTCGGCTAGCCTCATTGTTGCCCGCGTAATGGCCATTGTCGGCCGAATGTCCAGGCCTTGATCGAGATACTCCTTGAAGTATCGAACAGGATCATGGCCAAAAGGGTCCATTGACACAATCTTGGTCTTGTCACCCCAAGCTGATTGGAAAGGGAAGTCGAAGGTCGGTTGTGAGTTCTCAAAGCTGGGTCTAAAGTCCGGACGAAGCTCGCCAGCAGCGATGGCCAAAGCGTTGTAAATCGCGTAACTTCCTCCGTACGCACCAATGGCATTCCTTCGTCCAAGTGTTTGACGAGCTCTAGAAACAAGGACGGGCCCTCTCTCCGCTGGTGTTGCTTCTCCCCATTTCAGAGCGACAGGGTTGACGACACTCTGGCCGGGATATGTTGTGAGCTATGTGTATAAAAGCGTCAGCCAAAATGTTCCACATGAGCCTTTCGGAGGGATTGGGGAATCTATCGCTCGTACCACAATGCGCTCGTCGTATTTCTTCAAGGGCCTTTCAGGCTCATTCGCCGCGTCAGTCATCTTTGTATCTGTCATGATAGCAGCAGAATAGGTCCAGTCTAGAGTCAGGTTTACGAAGACGGAACAAAAAAGAAGCAATCAGCACAGAAATATCTTCTGTGGGCGACAATCCCAAGCAAAGTATTCAGTATCTCTCTATTAAGACAGACTTGCCTGTAGAATATCCTTCATTGACATTCTGCCTCTTGACTAGTACTTGCGATTGCAAATGGGGCTACGACAAACCATCGCCTTTCATGGCCTAGCCTGATTGTAGCCTGGTGAAATCAGTCTGGGTTGATTCAGTGCAGGATCGCATCGATAAACAGGGAGCTCGCTGGGCCTGAGCATGATAAGGACATAGATAAGATAAATGATCCCCAGTCATATCTTATCACCACGGCTGTCTTATCTCTCGTATCTGTCTCCACATCAAGAGCTTCAGTTACCCCACCATCTTGCATTTCGGTGTGGGGTAAAGGATGCATGGAAGCCGAGACCTTCATGACGCATCAGATGCCGTTATAGAGAACTTCCGTGTGTCTGGACTTGGAATTGTGTGCCTTGGACAAGAATACCCGGCTACTGACAGTAGTCTTGCCGCGACCATTGTCAGAACCTCCCTATTCTTTCTTACCACGTTGAGTGCAGGACAGCAGAGACCATGGCTCAGCCACACGCTGCCGAAAGGCCTCTGGGTCATACTTCGACCAGCTTTCCTCAGAATCACAACAAGATCGACCAGCCCGTGGATACGCCTTACTTCGTTGACAATGCGTTCCGATTCTCTCGAGCGACCGAATTCATCGAGGTCCACGATCCAGCTACGAACAATCTGGTGACGCGGGTACCTAAGATGCTCAAGGAAGAGCTAGAAGCTGTCGTCGCTTGTGCCCAAGCCGCTGCACCTGAGTGGCGGGAAACCTCCGTCATTGCGAGACAGCGTATCATGTTCCGCTTCGTTGGTTTGATCAAGGAGAATTGGGACCGTCTTGCCGCCATCATCACCCTTGAACAGGGGAAGACTTTAGCAGATGCGAGAGGAGACGTTCTGCGCGGTCTGCAAGTCGCAGAGGCTGCATGTGCGGGTCCGGAGTACCTCAAGGGTGAAGTTCTCGAGGTTGCCAAAGATATGGAAACAAGATCCTACAGGGAACCGTTGGGTGTGGTTGCTGCAATCTGTCCCTTCAGTAAGACAGAGCTCTCATTCTACGGCGAGGTTGTTCACGCTAACAAGTCTATGTAGATTTCCCTGCGATGATTCCACTGTGGTGTCTGCCCATCGCTGTTATTTCGGGCAATACTCTTGTCCTCAAGCCGTCCGAACGCGATCCAGGTGCAGCTATGATACTTGCCGAGCTAGCGCAACAGGCAGGCTTTCCCAAAGGCGTGATAAATATTGTTCATGGCGCTCACGATACTGTGAACTTTATTCTTGATGCACCTCAGATCAAGGCTATTAGCTTTGTTGGCGGGAATAAAGCTGGCGAGTACATTTTCGCCAAGGGCTCTGCTAATGGCAAAAGGGTGCAAGCGAACTTGGGGGCAAAGAACCATGCCATTATAATGCCTGATGCGGACAAGGAGGACACACTAAACTCGATTGCAGCCGCTGCTTTCGGGGCCGCTGGTCAAAGATGTATGGCTTTGAGTGTTGTGGTTTTCGTGGGTGAAACACACACTTGGTTGCCCGAATTGGTCCAGAAAGCAAAGAACCTATCCGTCAACGGCGGGTTCGAATCTGGTGCCGACTTGGGCCCTGTCATCACCCCTCAAAGCAAACAGCGGATTGAGTCCCTGATTGAGTCCTCTGTTACCGAGGGAGCTACCTTGCTGTTGGACGGCCGAGGCTTCCGCCCAGACAAATACCCCGACGGCAACTGGGTCGGGCCTACCATTATCGACAATGTTACCCCTTCAATGGCATGCTACAAGGAGGAGATTTTTGGGCCGGTTCTGGTATGCTTGTCAGTGAGCTCACTCGACGAAGGGATCGACATGATGAACAAGAATGAATACGGAAACGGCACAGCGGTGTTCACATCTTCAGGAGCCGTAGCTGAGAGATTCAGGAGGAGGATTGAGGCTGGGCAAGTTGGGATTAACGTGCCGATTCCGGTGCCGCTGCCCATGTTTTCATTCACCGGGAACAAAAGGAGTGTGGCAGGAGGTGGTGCGAGCACCTTCTACGGGCGTCCTGGCGTGAACTTCTACACCCAGCAGAAGACAGTCACAGCAAAGTGGTCAGCCGCGACGGCCGATCTCAAGAAGATAGAGCTGTCAATGCCAACGCATAGCTAAAAACAAACACCTGGTCCGTATGAAAGAGTCCGTTTATGGACGTCAAAAGAGTTAACATTATGCCGCCTATCACATGTATGCAAGATCTAAGTGTGAAGCAGTGACTGACGAGCAACCCGCCTATGTGGGTGCCAAGGCAATGTCGTCGGCGGCGTGGAATTGTGAACGACAAGCCCAAAAGGCGTAAAGCTTTGTCTTGCGACTCGAACTTCAGGTAGATTCTTGGCAGTCAAGGGACTACCATGAAGAGATAAGGAGATAGACAGATTAAGCGATAGCAGCAAGGGCAACGATAAGGCGGATGTGGACCTATCGTCCGCATAGTGTCTGATCGAGCAGATAGCGTGGATACGGGACCAGGCCCAGCTCAGATTCAGATAAGAGATTAATCCTTTATCACCCCAAACTGTCTCGATAGCCCTTGTGATCTAATCAGATTTCATCTTCCCGTGGTTCGTCGACTGATTGCTCATTGGAGCCGCGGTAGATACCCTCCCGATCTTGACGTGGAGGGGATGGGTGGATGTCAGCTACTACCAACTTGCAGCTCGACTGATATCCACCTTACAACCATGCTAGATTGCCTAAAGAATCCCCGAATCAGAAAGCAGTGTGCAAAGACTCTGGTTTTACAAGATAGCATTCTACCATACTGCTTCACTCGACAAGGATCCTAGTATCATGAACGACAACGGAGTTGAAGCCCCTTCAATGTGGCCCGGCCGCGTTCAACTGCTGCAAATGGGGAACTATCTTAAGGTGTTGATGACTGCCTTGCGTGATGAGAAGACGCCTCCGCAAGAATTCCGCCAAACGGTTGACAGGGTGGGTGCACTCCTAGTGGCTGCAGGTAGGTATCTATCACACCCAAAGGTGGGCGTCCTCTTTGGTGACTGACTGAGTTTGCTTCCTTTAGCCTGTGACTTTCTGTCCATTGAGGAAGCAGATATCACAACACCCACTGGTGCGACGATACATGGTTCCAGGCAATCAACCAAAGTATGCGGTGTTAGTATTCTGCGTGCCGGAGCCAGCCTTGAAAGCGCCTTACGATCGAATTACAGGTGAATGCAGGACTGCCCCTTTAGGTGTTTCCATGCTGATGCATCACAGCGGGCCATGCACATTTGGACACATTTTGATACAGCGAGATGAGGCGACTTGCTTGCCTAAGCTGATTTATTCCAAGTTCCCGGACAACTTCGAGTCGCAGAGTAAGGGTGTTCCCAGCTTCACCAACTAAATCGTGAGCTACAGTTCCTCCTAACGTCTTTTGATCAGCTGCTTTCATTCTTGAACCTATGTTAGCAACTGGGGGATCCGCTTGTATGGCGATCGATTGCATTGTGAAGGCCGGCGTCCCCGAGGACAAAATTGTCTTCATTAACGTTGTTGCATCTGAAGCAGGCATAGAGAAAGTAATGACGCGTTTTCCGTCCCTTCGGCTTGTAACAGCTGCTGTGGACAAGAGCCTAACAGAGAGCAAGTAAGTTTGTTCAAGTGCGCAGAGTAAGCAGAAGGCACAAACTAATTTGGGATGCAGCCATATCAGCCCGGGCCTTGGAGACTTTGGCGACCGTTTTTACGCAACTTCTTAAGACTGAATGGAAGCCTTACCACGTTCTTGATGCGTCTCCATAGATACTCTCCTCTAAACCCGTGACACCCTGTGTGATTCCATTGTGCCTGTTTGTTGTAACATCGTCAATGTCTGAGATCACGCTGAAGCATTCAGGCTGTGGGGAGGTGCGAAGCCGTCGGACCGCGCGGTGCTCTTTTGGATAACTCCAGAGGCTTAGCATGCTAGTTTTCCAAATTAGTTTGATCGGAACTTGAACGCAAGACCATGAATAAGGTACGGATCTGCAGCGCCAGGGTGGCGATGAGTGGTTCAAGATGCATGCCCTCGTTTTTGGACATTCAACCCTGTGACAAGCGCTACCAGGCAATTCTACCATAGCTTCACGCCTCATTCCCTTTTCGTTGACAGGCAACCTAACTGCTTTTAAGGACACTTGAATATTTCGCTGGGGAATATCATCAGGCTGTCTGATTCATAGAATAGGCGACTCTTTGGTTTCCAACGAAGTTCCGTGAGACAATTAGGTTCCTTTCTTTCGTGAGCAAACGAGCATTTCAGCAGAAGTCGCCGGTTGATTCTCTTGGGACAAAAGTGCGAGCTAGGAATGCAACATTTCATTGGCATGCCACAAGGGGGCCAGATGGCATCTACGCCGTTTATCCGGAAAGGGTGGTCTTCCATAGAAGCATAGCAGGTAATTGCCAGCAGCCTGGTTGAAACCCGTTTTCTAAACGGAATCACGTCATCTCATCTGGCCATCACTTCTTAATGAGAGATCGTATTGATGAATTAGAGCATGTCGATGTTGCTAGACTTTTACCCGCCATGCTGTAACTATCTTAGACTGACATGGAAGAGCAGCAATGTAGAGCCAGGGAAAAGCTTCGAGGGAAACTAAGAATGATCAGTTATCTTTTATTTACCTGGCCATTTCGTCAAGCTCTAGGAGGCTCCTGAGAGAGTATCATTGTGGCCATACTCGGTCGGTCCCGCTCCATCTATAGCCGACTTGTCGATATAGCAGTGAACGCTAGGAGCTTAAGCGACCTGTCATTGAACCGCCCCTGCTCTTTCTCACACCGAATTAATCAACTTTATTTGACCACGTCGACGCGTACCAGCGTCCGTCGCAACTTCAGGTGGGGGATGTTAAGACGGTTGAAAGGCAAGGCCAACACCCCCACCCCCCCTTCTCCCCAGACTAATGTGGTGTTACCAGGGTGAAAGGGAACTGCCGGTAATGATGATTGGACGACGCACGAATGGAACCAGACTTTGCATAACATCCCAATCCTAGCTGACTGTTCGATGGGAACCTCATGCTTGACAGGCTTGACAGCTCCCATACATGGTTGGCCCCACATGCTACCATCGTAAGTCGGGGACGTCCCGTCATGCAATGCTGATCTTTACAGAGTTATTGCCTGATTTCAATCAGTTGACACACTGGACGACTACTAGTCTGGGACGGAGCAACTGCCAAGCTGGGTTCAGGACACCCTTTTCTGGAACAACAGCCCTCTTCTCGGAGGTGCCAAGAGCCGTGTGATCAAGGACTGACTTTTAACTGTGAGTGTTCTGAACGGAGTTTCAATGTAGATAATAGGAATCGTATTGTTGTTCACCCCTAAAAGGGCTCTTTAACTTCATTCGCTGGTCCTGGTGTACAGAACAGAAGGACCTCAGAGAGCTCGTGGGAACCCAAAGGCACCAACTCGCGTTTTAGTATTAGACGAGTCTAGAGCTGCCAAGGTCTATTACGCTTCGTCCGCAAGTCAGGTCCGATCGAACCCTGTCGAGTTCCGGCAGTTTCTGAAGAGCTCCCACTGAGTAGGCACGGAGTTTGCCTTTCCGCGTTGCAGAAGAAGGTATTCCTTAATCTACTCGGTCCAGGAAAGATCGCTTTCATGGAGGCAATCGACCGACGACGGCTAATTCTGGTGTACATACTATAGTTGGCTGTTACTACCAAGCTGTAAACACCTCTTGTTTTAAATCAGAGGGAATGTATAAAGAACAAACAGATTCTTCTCGTTGACGTACTATTCCATAACAGAGCAGATATCAAACTGATCTCAAAACCTGCCTTCTGAGTCTCTGAGGTCTTCTAGTCACAGGACCCTTTCCCGACTAAGTCCTCTTGCCCCTAAATCTTTACATTGCCCTTATCTAATCATGGTTCGCTTTGATGCTGCAACCGCCGTCGTCACGGCGCTGCTGATGACCGACACCACCGTCGCACAGTTCGCTCGCATGCTGCGTTTCCCATGCTCACAGCTCGTGGTCGAGCGTACCGACCCGCTAGTGTTCCCGGGCATGGCCTACACTCCTCACACGCATCAGATCGTTGGCGGCGACTCGTTCCAGCTCGATATGCCCGAGTCCCATAACTTTGCCGGCTCATCTTGCACCTCGTGCTCTTATACACAGGACAAGTCCAATTACTGGACTGCAGCTATGTACTTCCAACACCGGAATGGCAGTTATCACCGAGTTAGACAGGTCGGAAACGGCGGACCTCAAGGATCTTTGGACCAACAAGGCGGCATCACCATGTACTACCTGTACTCTGGCCGCGTCACTGCCTTTGCACCGGTGAGCTTACCTCCAGGTAGTATAGATCTGAGGAAAGCTGGTCAGGCTGACCTTATGTTATGCGCAGGGCTTTCGTATGCTTGCTGGAGATGCTGTCAACAATGACCCCAGCCGCATTGATGGCACTCGAATCTGTCATCGATGCTGGACTTCTACCAGCGAGGATCAGTTCATTGGTGCACAGCCATGTTCCGGCAGCGACACCGTCGAGATCCCTGCCGACCCGAGCTGTAAGATGATCCGCCAAACTATCATCTTCCCCGCGTAAGCTGCTGCCAGGTCCTGAATATATGCTTAAATCCTAAATTGACGTACCACAGGTGCTGGGATGGTGTCAATCTCGACAGCCCCAACCACAAATCCCATGTCGCTTACGGAACTGGCGGTTTCGGTGGCGCTGATGGCGGCGGCAATTGCCCATCGAGCCACCCAGTCAAGATTCCCCAACTTATGTATGAGATCATGTTCAACGTGAATGAGTTCGCCGACCGATCCATGTGGCCGACCGATGGTCGTCGTCCTTTCGTCCTTGCCATGGGGCTTGGGTAAGTCTACTGCTGCAACCAGCAGATGATTGCTATACTTCTATCGGCTCACTGACTAATGCCTGATAGTGGTGCTGCGACGCACGGCGACTATATGTTCGGCTGGCAGGGTAACTCTCTCCAGCAGGCGCTTGACAGCAACTGTGAGCTCAACCAGAATTGTGGCGGCTTGACGCTGGGTCAGCCTAGCACATACCACGGCTGTAAGGTCGATCAGGTCGCTCCTGAGCAGGTCGAGGGCTGTGAGTCATGCAATCCATGTCGCTCAGGTCCTGATGGGCAACAGACTAACTTTATTCACAGGGATCTCTGAGCTTCCCGGAGGTTCCCTCGCAGGCAAGATTGCTTGAGCCTCAAGACCAGGTTGATGTGTCCATTTCACATGAGCGGAGTTGGCAATATGCTGTGCTAGGAAAGATGGTACTGCCCATTCAACACGAAGGCCAATTCAAGACATTGATTTGTGAAGAGATACTTTTCTGATTTGGGGCATAAATGGGCCAGATATATCTTGGAATTCGTTCTTACACTTTGTGATCGCTGCTCGAACACTGGCCCTCCACTATATGTCACCTGTGCAGGATCACACGCAGATCTGCGAATCGCTTAATTTCTCCTAGCAAACGATGATGATGTGCGATATCAAGATGGAAGATATCGCACGGCCTTTCAGCACGTTTGCTAATATAGCGCTGACTTGGAGATGGTCAGGATCTTCATGGACAACGGTGCCGACTGTAGAGCTTCAGATGGCGAGGACTCTGAGACGCACCGGAGTTGGAACACTGATCCAGCCACGTCCTCAGCCGCTTCATTCTCACTCGAGAGAGAAATTCGCAAGCAAAGCAACACGTCCAGATTGGAAATCGATTTCTTGTCACACAAGAAAACACACCTCAGGTATGGGTACACGCAGAATAGCTTGGTCGTCATCCTGGACGCCTAGATGGTCGGATAGGTCAAGAATAGCTTCTTCATACCCAGAACCTCATAGAATGATCGCGCTCGGCTGTTTCCAGCACAATCGCTCGGGGCTCTTCGATAAAGGGGTGCCATCTAGGATGCAGTATACCCTGAATGAGCGACATGAGGTTCACCGCGCGATCCGTGAAGTACCAGTAGCTATCAAGCTGCTTAAGACAGATGCAATAATGCGCCAGAAGGATAAGCATGCCAGGATGCCGCCTTGATAAAAGGGCCAGCGCATCGTCATGCATCTTAATGGGCCAGCACGCGAACACCACGAAAGTCCGTGCTTGGCCGGCCGCATCTGCCATCCGCGACATCTCAATCTGTGCCAATGATTCTGCAAGAGCACGCGCCGCCTCTTTGTAGACATCAACTTCATGCTCTAACCAGGAGCCATCGTGTGGGATAAAGGTGCTCAGTCGTTTGAAGCGCGGCCTTACATCAGCTTCCGGTACAGCTTCCGACTTCAAATCCACCACTAAGCTCCGCATGGGACCTTCTTCGATATAGCTCCAGACACTGGAAAGCATAGGGCACCCTACGCGGAGGAAGTGCAACCATTGTGAAAGTAAGAGATGCTGTTCTCCCAGGTCGGTGGCGCGCACGAAGAGAAGAGGATTCGTCGATGGACTCCCAGCATCGCTAGCTATAGTCACTACAAGCAGTAGATATGCAAAAGCAATGATAGCGTCGCAGTTCTCGCGTGACGGGTGATCCAGTGAATGTCGAAAGGCAGGAAGAGCGGAATCCAGGTGAGCCATGCTCCGATCGGTGAATTCGACTCGACGATGTGGCTTGATATGTGCCAGGTGCAGACACCCGGAAGCGAGCATGCCCCCGAGAACAAAGTGGTGATCTACGGCGAGAGCTGGTGCTATCTCGAGCCAGATCTGCTGGACACGACTGGGGCTCTCGTTGATTAGGAAGGTATTATAGGTTGAGGCGAAGTACTGGTCCAGAGCCTCAACATCAATGCCCTGGAGCCGATACCTTTCGATGAGGGTTGTCTTAGGCGTTGCCTCCCCACAGACCGGCTTGGTGATAGCTTGAGGGAGATGGTCCGAGGACGCAACCGGGTGCGATGCCTGAATCCGAGGACCCGCAAAGTATTGCAGCATATTCCCACGGAAGAATGTCTGCAGGGGCACAGAGCTCCAATCCCTGGACGGCAAGCCTTTGCAACGGTGGACAGCGGACCAGTGCATCTCCATTCGCTTGTCGGAGACGCACAGGTACTCGCAACCCTGAGCCTCGCATCTCCACCCTCGTTCAACAGGAAGGTGAAGGACAGGGAAGTCATCTTGGGTAGGGTACGTGACCTCACCGGGCTCATCAAGGGCTAGACTATGGCTGTACTCGATGAAGGGTCGGCGAGCCTTGCTTCGGATGTGATGGATCTCCTTGAGGTGACGGCCGATGGCGGATGGCTGGATGGCATAGCGACAGGGCTTGCAAATGAGCACGCGGTAGGCCGGAAGATAATGCAGGAGATCAGCTATCGACGGCGAGGAACCATCGATAGGTAGCTGCATGGTTCAAGCCGAGGACTCGTCGTATTGACCCAGCTCTGTCACTGTCCCACAGGGCAGGTTGGAGTCGAAGAGGGAGGGCGGGCGTCACAGTTGATTCTCTTAACGCCGGGCTGTAGAAACACTGGAGAGGCTAGCATGACCCGTCACGAGACACCAGAGGCATTTGTCTCTTCCAGTCACGTTCCGAGCCCAGCCGCAGTCGAAAGCCTCCGGATTGCAGTCTATCCGGCAAATACGAAGAGGACAAGGGTCCTGTCTCCAAGTAAAAGCATCCTTGTGAATTAGCGGGACTCCGCCGTGGATACCCAGCCGTGCACTAGTACTAGCCGGAACGGGACCGTCTACATTTACAACCCATGATGATGAAGGTTGGAATACATACCACAAGTGTCCTAACTTGACGTTTTCTAACCTGATAGTATCCACACAAAGTCGTTTCAACGGTGCCGTTCTGGAGTTGACGCCCTGGTAGCGCTTCGGACTTGAACCAACGCACTCCGCCGTAGCTGGGCACGGGATGCTTCGTTTCTGTTCAAGCGGATGGCGGCTTCTGAGTCCTGAATAACTGAAATTGCGCAACTCACTCTCCAGGACTTCAGAGATGATGTTCTCTTGGTCTCCATAAACCTATAAAGTCCGGGTTGTAGCCATTACCCTGCCCTGCCTCCATAAGCCACAGAGGGCCCAAGTAAGTCTGCAACCTTACCTTAAACTGGCTTAAGCTACTGTCTCCCTTGAACGACCTTATCAAAGACAATACGGACCTCGACACTTCATCCGGAATATGGAGCAGTTCAAAGGCACTGTCCTCATCACTGGAGGTACCAGTGGCATCGGCTTCGAAGCAGCCAGCCTGATCGCAAAAAAGCGGCCCGACCTGCTGATAGTCATCGCATCACGAAGCAACAACGGTTCGGCCGAGAAGATCAACCAGAAGCTTCGACAAAACAATGTACTGTTCGCTGCGCTCGATCTGTCCAGTACTAAAAAGGTTCGCGCCTTTGCCAGGTCATGGTCCGATGGCCAGTACCCTCCGATCAAAGCGCTATTATTAAATGCCATCCTGCAATCCATGTCAAAGTTGGAATATTCTGACGACGGCTTCGAGAGAACCTTTGCCATCAGTCATGTCGGTCACGCGCTTCTCCTCGCACTATTAGCTTCTCACATGGACAACACGGCACGCATCGTCATCACCGGCTCTGGGGTCCATGACCCTCTGCAAGGGTGGAAAATGCCACAGGCCCGCTACGAGACGGCAGAGCTTCTCGCTCATCCGCCCACTGCCACTCAATCCTCGTCGGGCTTTGCGCAGTATACATCGACCAAGCTGGCCAACGTTCTATGGATGTACGCCCTGGACCGGCGGCTGCGCGCTGCTAATGAACGGTATGGCAGGCACTGGACCGTGACACAGATTGACCCCGGTATGATGCCTGGGACCAGTCTCTCGCGTACGGCTGGTCCCATTGCACAATGGATCTTCAACCATATCCTCGGCAATATGCTCCCATTGCTGAGGCTGTTGATCCATCCTAGGATCTTCACGCCTGAAAAGTGCGGCAGAGTCCTTGCAGACCTGGCAGTGGATGATAAGTATCGGGAACATAGCGGTGCGTACTTTGAGGACTGGGATGAGGTCAAGACGAGCGTCGACAGCTACGATGAGGTGAAGCAAGAGGACCTCTGGAAGTGGACGGTTGAGACCCTGGCCCGAGACGACAAAGAGCGAAAACTGTTCGAGTGTGATTTTCGTTGAGGCATTCGTGTATCAAATGCTGTATGCCGTTTGAATCTTTAGTCTTCGGGAAATGAAAATTGAGTGATTGATCAAAGTTATTTGTGGGATGTATCGATCCAGACCGGATACTTTCTAGACGGAGAACGTAGGTCTGTCCGGATCTTCTCAGCTTACAAAAGAAGAATCCCTGACACGCGCCTGGACTGTTTCTTGTCGACGATCCAGTCGAATGAGCAACCTATCCTCCTGTAACACTCAATCCTAGTCGACAATACATGAGGTGTCGCCACTTGCTCCATCTTCCAGGCGAGGTCTTCCGCCTTTATAACTTTATGATAGACGCTTTCAGTATGTACACAATGATTCACTATTTGGACTCTCTTTCCGATATGACCACTGATAAAGGAGCTTTTGAGGTCTGCTCAAGCAGTGGAAGCTTCTCAGCACTCCGGAACGAAGACTCATTGTCAAGCGACGTTGAAGCTTGGCCTTCGGCGAGGATCTTCCTTTGATTCTGACAAATCTTGCGCCTTTGTATTTGACTACATGCCGGAACTTCCACCTGTATACTCCTGGGGTTATTGCCAATGATATGACCGCTACACAGCTGTGTTGACAAGAGGCAGGAGTCATGTGGGCTACGACTACGGTCTCGACTCGCACCAGTTTTAAGTAGATTTTGGCCCTTCTTGAGCACAGAAGCGTAGTGTAATGATCAATTCACACATGCTTGAGCCATACGACTACTTATGGTTGGCCAGGTTGACCCTGCCCCATAGCCTAGGATCTCGACTCCTCTCACAGTCTCCCATGGACGGACAACGAAACAAGATTGGTATGAATTAAGGTACAATACACATGAGGCGAGCGAACAGTCAGCCTTTGCGGCTGCCTGTGTAAAGCTGGTCGAATAACGAGTTTCGAACCTCATTTTTCCATGTGCAGAGCTTTCTTGACCTTGTGCATAGTTGTGTTGTAACGCTCATGTCCACCCGACTTCGAATCCTTGGCGGTCTGTGTCGTGTCTTCCTGCCTCTTTACATGAGGTGGAGTGGCAGGACGACCCTCGTCGCCTGGATGGAGCTACAGGGCATTGTCAGATTGCATACAAGACGAGTAGGTCACAAAAGGTCTCATGGGTCAGGTCAGCGTACCCTTTGCCGCTCCTCCTCGGCCTGTTCCATCAGGTCATGCGTTTCGATAGCAGCTTCGTCCGTAATGCCACTCATTTTGATCAATTGTTTAAGACAGCCTGAGAAGGGATTGGATTCGATTTGAGAGTTGGTGTAACTTCTCTTGTGCGATGGTGTATGTATTGTGATGAAACAGTAGGATGTTCCGGCAATGCCGTGAAGCGTCTTCTCTCAGTCAAATACGCCTCTGAGCCCTGACACACGTGCACCACATCATGCTTCCGGGACCTTCTAAGGGATGATGCGCAACAGCGTCATAGGCTTCACTTTGGCGATGGCTGCCGAATGGGAGCACCAGAACCCCGCGTGATCAACGTGTCTAGACCATTCCACCAAGCCAACGAGGGGCAATGTCGACATTGTGATACGATGAATGTCTAAAATATGGGACTGGCCCAGGATTGGGTTCTTGCAAACAACGAAGCTTTGATGGACTTACTTTGCAAGGGAATCGCTGTGATCGAGGATCCCAATGACGGATTAAGCTTTGGCGTTGAGCGGCCCTGCTGGTCGAAGAACTACGACTAGTAGGCCAAGCAATGCCCGACAAATATGAGGCAATCTAACGTCCAATCCCAAAGATATGATACTGTGGATATTCAGCAATTTGTCGGTGTCGCGATTAGGCAGCCCCTTGACGTACAGCGTTCCTAATGTCAAACTACTGCCCACCACGTGAGGACAAGCAGCTAAGGATAAATGGGGATCTCATTCGCCATCTCTTAGTTGTAATTTCGAGATGCAATATAGAAGTTATTTGTTGACAACTAGCTATAAACGCTACTATAACCCTCCTTCTCCTTGATCGCTTTTGCAAGCTTGTTACAATGAAGGCGGATATGGCTCGAGCTCTCGCGAGGATGAACAGCGCCAACTGAAGCCATTCCCAGGACTTCACAGGCGGGAGCTGTCACGTACATGTCGAGGAAGCCCTAAGCTGTGAAAGCCAAGGGTCACTTGGAGCGTACCGGGATCGCTACCTGAAAGCCCTGCTTCCTCGTCTCGATTCTGAGTGTGATTACGAAGAGCTAGATTGAAATGCTACCGAATGGGCTAGTTAAGCTGGAGTTTCAGATCATGATTCAATGCAAGCCATTTCCGTAGCGTAGCTCTTTATGGCCGGCTCTTGGAATGGCTTGGGCTGGTACAGAAACATGGCGAATCCGCCGAGCAAAATAGAGTTCTCAGTCACCAGAAGGTCATCCAACCCCAGGCCTGGTGTGAGATATGTGCTGCACACGTCTTTTAGGTTCAGCCTGGATATGTCACCTGGTCCATCATGCGTGATTGCATCTTTCGCAAGGGCGAACGCGAGCGGGTTGTAAAGCACTCCTTCGTGGGTGTATAATGTGCCTGCAGGCTGACCGGGGCAAACTTTCTGCACTTCGACATTGGTGACCCCAACCGATCGATCGCCGAGCAAGTAAGCAGAGGCTTCTTTTCCGGACATGGGCTGAACTACTTCGTCGAAGAAGCCCGAGTAAATGCTCGTCGTTGGAACATAGCCGGAATCGCCTCCGTTCGAGCGAAGGGTTTTGATGAGTTGGGTCTTGGAAGCCTGCTGAACCGTGCTCGGGGTGTTGAGAAGGCCTGCTGGTGCTAAAACGTCGAAAAGAACGGTTCCCTTGTAATCAGCAGAGATGGCTACATGGTCGGAGGTAACGCGACGTGTTGATGGCCAATACTTGAAAGCCCATTGCGCGTCGATGTTGCCCTGAGACCAGCCAATAACCGTTACATTACGCCCGGTAAGAGCCGCAATATAGTTCAAGGCATAAGCAGCATACTCTGCATTGACTTGCACGTCTTCGAGCAGCTTGCCAGGCACGTTCACCCACACAGGGTCAGCCCAGTCTGACTTTGACAACAAAGGGATGAAGTTCCCAGCGAAGCTGACATACCCCGTCGTTCCGGTGCCGGGCAAGAGGATCACTGGCGTTTTGTTCCCGTAAGTGAAGGTTTCTGGGATGTAGATGGCCGCGCGAAGCTTGTCTTCCGGAACACTATAAGTCGCATCGCAAGACGCTTTGGGATATACAGAAGTCGGGGGATCGGGGTTTCTGACAATTAGTATCATCTCAACCCGGTTGAGCAAGTGATCGGTGGCTTACGAATTCGCATGTCCGTTCTCGTCGGAGCCAAGATCACCAGCAAACTCCAGCAGGTCTGGAACACTGCCAGAGACAATACCGTTGGCGATCAAATGTGAGCTGTACTCAAGAACATTCGTATGCTTTGCCTTTGCCACGGCTTCAATGATGCTTGACGCCTCTTGGACGTTCGTAGGCGTAGCAGTTGGCACAAGCTTCTTGACGGCGTTCAGAACACTATCCCTATCACCTGCCTGGATGGCATTGTGTATTTGCCCAAGAAGACCTTTGACCAAGTTGACGACAATCCCATCCACGGCTCCGTTGAGGTTATCCAGTGCACCCTTCAGTAGTTGGCGCTCTTGAACTGTTGGGCTGGACGCGCCTGCTAGTTCTGGTTGCGGAGCGGCGGATGCGGTGTATGAAGCAACGGCGATGCATCCAGCAAGAATCGAAGAAGCCTTCATCTTGAACCGAACAGACAGTTCTACTGTCGTGGCCAAAGGAAACTTGCTGAAGCAGACGAGAAAGACTGCGAACAGCAGGAAACCTTCTGCTTTACCACACAAATGACAGTAGTTGTCTTATACCGATGCTTTGATAGCCGCGCTGTGACCTCCTACGCGAGTAAGGTATGGAGCCCATTTCCGATGCTAAAGATTGGCCTACCGTCGCCCATTTCCCGGAAGATCACCTGTCCAGAATTTACAGCCTTTACAACTTCAGAACCCGGTGAAGCGCTAAGAGGATTGTCTACGCACGAATGGTCTAGTCTAGCCGCCGTCGAATAAGTGGCGCAGATCATCATCAGGAGACACAGAACGGAGAGATATCTGCCACTTGCTCGGCGGGAAGCTCATTATCGTTACATCAAGCAGAAAAGAGACTGCTTGACGAAGCGCGAGAGGGCTCCCTCTTGCTGGTAGATAGAAGGGAATGATGATGTGTGTAGAATCCCGTTGTTAGCCAGTATTAGTTGGTTGGTTCATCAGTCTGCAGATGCCCTCACCTAATCCTGCCTTTTCTATGTTGATACTTCCTCGATTGAAAGAGCTCAATGTGCTCTCGCAATGCTCTAAAACATTATATGCTGAACTAATCCGTCGTTCTTTCACATACGACCATACCTAGTAGAATACACGGGATCCCGTCCGCTCTCCCCTAGTTAAACTGCTAAGGGGCTGATTAGTAGTTGGGTCGGTGACGACCAGCGAATACCGGCTGTTGTATGTTTTTTTTTTGCTGCTTTTCTAGCTAGCCCATGCTCATCTGTTCACTGTGGAGGGAGGATTATCGTGAGTTGAATACGATTGTGTGTGTGGCTGGAGCAAGTGTGGCTAGTGGCTGCCTCAGTGGGTGCGGTGCCTGTGGCTCTAGCACAGCAGCCCTCCCTCCTACGGTCCCACCAAGTGCATCCGCGTGACGTCGTCAAACAGACACGTAGATTGCCAGGAGGCATGGAATGCATGACCCAGCCATTGATTGATTGATTGATTGATTGATCAATGAACGACCCTGCTCATATGTAATGTCAATCAATGGTGCCTCGCCTCTAAGCATTTCTCACACCTTCATTGTCCTACCAGAAATAGCCCTCCCTTCCTTCACTTGATTGACTGGCCGAGATTACCCCGTCAACCTGCCTTTTTGCATCAACCCGACTAGGATTCCCCCTTTTTTTCTCGACTTCTTCCAAGAACTGGTTCCTGCATTCTATCTGCGCCACGATCCAGTACTGGACGAGACAGAGCCACTAAGCTCCTTGGCTTTGGGCCCCCATCCCCCCTCCAAGCAACGTGGTTCTGCGCAACGGCTTTTCGCGGGGAAGGCAACACGGTGCATGCGACCAAAGCACCTCGATCGCATTCTTTCCAACCTTCACCTTCAACGAATATTATCGCCCATTTGACGGCACCAGAGTTATTCTCGAGTATCTATTCACCGACCCACGCGCGACACGTCATTGCCTGAGCTAGGACAAACTCAATTGAAGCACAAAAAGTCGTGCGATTCTGGGCCCCGGACGGGAAGGTCGGCATCCGATACGAGACACGGGTTTTGCTACGCCCCGGCGAAGCGACGCATTGAATCACGCGAAGCGCAATCAATCTCGCGACTTTCGACGTCTTTTCACCCTCGATTTTCCTTTCTTCGACTTCGACGCAGACCAATACATATAAGGAGAGAAGTAAGATGGATCGGATACACAGCACAGCCGGCATGGCTTCCTCAGTTGCGCATGCGTTGCAACGTCGCGAGAAGCCCAGCGGTGAATCACCAGTCAAATGGATTGTGGGAGGAAGCATCGTGTAAGCAAACAAATCTTGGTCACTTGCCCATTCAGCCATGCACGTACTCACACCAGCCTGTCACAGTGGTGTCGCCCTCTTCGCCGTCCTCGGCTTCGCATTCTTCCTCCACTTCCGCCGCCGAAAGCGCGAACGCCTCGAACACCAGAAGGACGTGCAAGAGCTCGACGATTACGGTCTTGCGGAAAACAGTCGCGGGGATGACGACGATCCGATGTGGCCGCAGAGGGGGCAGAGTTCGATGCGAGGTGCTGGAGCGCAGGTTGTGGGACACGGGCAGGGACAGCAGCAGCAGCAGCAGCAACACGCGGGGCAGGGCTCGTTGGTGTAGGGACGCCGGGAGTGTAGCGGATGTGTGAACTGTCGCAACCTGTGGAGGACGAGGGGACGGTGGGGGAAGCGGACATGAGGGACAGCAGCGGAGTCAGGTATGGTTTTTGGCTGGTTGTACAAGTTTGGCGTTTGGCGTGACAGGCACGGTTGGATTCGACAGAGGGCTGCGGTCTGACACGGCGATCTTCTCATTCTTCTTTGTTTTACTGACGACCGATCAAGGCCTTGATGCGAGCGTTAGCAGATCTCTTGGATGGTCCCTTGGCTTGAGAGAGGGATTTGTATCACGAACGAGCTGCTGCGGCATGTGCCAGCCTTTGAAGCTATGGCACGCAACGGCACTAGAAAGCAACTTCTTACAGTAAGAGCCGGTCGCGGATTGCTCTGCGACGCAACTGCGACGGCATTGTACTTCTATAAATCAATACATGACTGTACAATATGCCTGGCCGTTCCACCACCAAAGGCATCAAAAGTGCAGGTTAGTGGCCTGGGTTCCAGGTTGGTGCTGACGATGAGCATGTCGAACCATCTTATCTTCAGATCGGTCTGACTTGAAGACAGATAGCGGTCTTCGACAAGACGGCACATACCGCTCCGGATCAGATCCGAGTCAACAGCACAAGCGCCAACCAATATATGTTAAGATACTGAAACTTCGATCGACGAGCCAGACATGTCCGCGGAGATTCTCAACTCTACAGTATATGCGCACTGAACGTCCGTGCATCATACCTCCCCATCACCAGACCGCCCCAGCGCGTCCTCACCATTACCAACGAGGAAGCCTTCTCGAAGGCCCGAGGGAACGGACAAATGGATGTCACCCTGTGCATCCCCTTGGTTTACCCCTGCATATACGCAATGGCATCTCGAGTCATCCGCTCCTTTTGTTTACACCCTGCCCTGTCTGTATCATAGTAGTATTAGGCAACAGCCAGGGCGTCTTGGCTGAGGACCGTGGCCGGGCTCACGGCCGATTGAAGCCCGAGGTTCTGGCTCGTGGGTGCTGGGAAGGGCGCAGGGGTGTTTAGAGTTTGATTGATAGGTGCATGGGAAGAAATGCTGGGTTATGTTATGGAGACGGGGGTGACGATATGGTGTCGGAAAAGGAACCCTGACATGGCGATTAAAGACATAACGAATTTATCGATGAAGGATTTAGCTGACCGCGACCTTCAGGTGTAGAATGATTGGTTCCCAACGTTCAGTGCTACCTGGTGGTTGGCTGAACATTCACGCGAGGCCATGTATCCTATTCGTCTTTAGCCGCGCTGTCAGACAAGATTACTTGATATTTCCCGGAGGAGCAACCGACCTTCCTTGATTGTTCTGGAACCCTGGCGCTTTATCAATAAGTGATATTGGGGCACAGCCGCCTACCAGACGGGAAGCTGGATGAGCCAACAAACCTGTTGCTGGCTCAACTCGGGATATCGGGAACCTTTGCTTAACTCATTCAGGATTCCCTGGATGCAATCAACGATAGCGAGATTGAAGAGAGACTTGCTGCCCAAGGTGGAGAGTAAGAGGAGACTGTGAGCCCCCAGCGCTAGGGAGCGGGCTCGGCGACGGGGCGGCCAGCGCCGTCAGCGCCCCATCGTTCCCGTCGCGACGATGTTGTGTCAAATTATGAGGCAAGGGGAGTTGAAGACTTTCACTACGAAATCGGTTTTCAGGAGGAGGGGGGGCTTGAAGAAACGTTGACGAGTCAGGTAGGGAGTGCGGTCGGCCCCAGGCGTTCAAAACCACGTGAGGCCGGGTTGCTGCAACCAAGAAGCAGGGGGGCCATAATTGACTCGTGGCTGGTAGGGTTTCACCGAAGCAAGCGCTCGGATGCGTCAAGCCTGTCAAAGCTCAGCCGGCGTACGTTACTCGGAGGAGTGCCGAGGCGCGTTCTTGTGCGTGTGCGCTCGAGTCGTGTTGACGTGGGTGAGGCTGGCGCGCTGAGTCCTGAGCTGACGATCAAAGCGAAAGAATGTCTTAGATGTGGTATTCGTAGTTGGGCAACTACGTTATGTACGCTCGGACTGGGGGTGTTTTGGACATGATATGATTAGCTCCTGGGCCCCTGGTCGCCGGGGGAGGGAGCCGGAGGGGAGCTAGGAGAAGGGGGACCGTGCTGTTGTACCGAGTCGTGAGGAAGAGGGAACTGAAGGAGATGGAGGAGACGCCATGGCAATGATTTGATCGAATTGATTGTTGAATTAATTGCGGGAGATGGTTGTACTGTTTGAGTCGTGAGAGTTTTGAAGGGGGCAAAGCGGTGACTTACACAGAAGACAGACGTTCATACTGCAGCTGTCCAGGAGTATGATGGCGGAATGTCCACAGAAGAAAAGGATCTTTGAGAGCAAAAGTATCTTAATGGCTTCTTCAAGGAGACTTTTGAGCGATGTGTCTGTATGCCAGTGAAACGGTCTCGAACCTGTTTAGCAGTGTTGCCAGCTCTTCAACAGAGTTGAGCCACCGTTTCGAGTGAAACGGTTCCTCCTCGATTCCAATCGATCAATTCATTTCTTAGCCACAGATCAATTCATCCCGAAGATTAATGACACCAGCCCCATCCACTGGCCGGTCGGACCTCTTCCGCGCTCCCCCGTCCCTCGATGGCAGCAGCTCCGAGACTCTGGCCGGTGGAAGCCAGGTTCATGGATCAGCCCCTGTCGGCGGGGAGATTTCGGGAGCGGTCTTCCGCCAAGCTATTGGGTTGCTAGACGCCTTCGCTTCGCTTGAGACATGCTGTCGGTACACCCTGTTGACGATGGATGGACTGCTTCGGCGGGTGAGGCCGGCAGACATTGGGATGGGGCGTTGACCCGGTGGCTTGGGAGTGGTCTGGGGTGGTGGTTTGGGAGTTGGGACAGAAGGACCGAGAGGGCTTGTGATAGAGTTTGATTGGGTATGGCAGCCCGGTGGTCGATGTGATGCAATGTCCGCAGTGATCGGTGACGGGTGATGTTGTGCCGAAGGTGCTGGCCGCGGATGAATCGAGATGAGACAATCGTCAAGCCTGCCTGTTGGCTATATGGAAAGCCTGGCTGGCATAAGCGGAACAGGATTCTTCCACGTCCACTGTTAGGCAGTCGAAAGAAGGTGCCTCGGCATTTGATGTCTCGCGGAACGAAGATTTGGTGGCGTTTGATCATTTCCTATCATACATTACAGACTTGTGACAAAAGCTCATCTGTTCTCATCACGCAATTAGCGAGTTCAGGTTGCAATCGCGGGAGCTATCACGTCATCCTCACGACAGACGAGTCCCACGGCCACGGTGCGGTGCCTGTAAAATGAGAAGATATGCGGAACAACGGTTTATAGTCAGAGTACCCTGGAACTGTGTTCTTTGCCTGGAAATCGCGTTATCCATGAGTCTCCTGGCGAATCTCTAAAGCTCAGGAGCTGGTGGTGAAGCCAAAACTTGCAATTTCTAGACTCAGGCCTCAGAACAGAAACCCCTGCCTTAAGTGGACTGAGCTGCCTCGACCTCCATATTTCCCTTCTTAGACGAAAACAAAGCAAGTAGTGGCTGCATTAGGCTGTCGATAACGGATGGTAAAGGTGTGCTAGTGTACGGTTGTATCAGAGACAAGTCCGCATTAAGTCTTCAGCACAGACACGAATGACGACTCCGGAGTACGACCTACGACAGGTATCACACATATCACAGATTCACCCAAAAGCCTATCAAGCATAACTTACATACTCTTTAAGATCTGTTGAAACACCTCAAACTCGAACGTCAATTAGCGCCAAGCAATTGGCTGGGGGTTTCTAATGAACCAGTGTGTGTTCACTTGGGCCTCATGTCTGTTGAGTACTTACAGGGTCCTGATGATGAAGTTCAGCGCGCCTGTGTAAACAAACTCCTGGGTGTCGGTGACATTTCTGACCCCCCTCAGCGTCCGTTGTGTTTCTCTCTCACACGATTCTTAAGTGAATTGGGACACTTCTCCGATGGCTGGAAAGTGAGCTAGTTATGCAAGAGCCGATACAAATAGAATGACGCTTCGGCCTTGAATGCTTCAAGCCATCTCCCATTTCACTTGCATTGCTGTATTACAACCACCTCTTCGGCAAACTTCGCCAACTATCCCGAGGACAACAGGCCCATGACGCTCATCGAAGAACATATCGATGTTCTGTCCCGACTCACGACGACCACTAGCTTGATGAAAAACTATTTCATGCTCATGTTTGGCTATCTTATTGCTTCCATACATATATGGGATCAATAGCACCTTTTGGGCTACTTCGGCGGCTGTGCAAGGGAGCTTGGGTCAGCATCCAGTGATCCATATACTTCGTAGCTTCCTTCCAGCCTTCACATACTATCCAAAGCCTTGTCAAAGGCTAAAGCCCCGACGGTCCAGCCCAGAATATGAATACATGTGGTCTGTAGGATCCGTCTATTCCAGACATGTCTTTCCTTGGGTCGTTCCTTGGGTCGCCGTTGTCTCATACGATCCTCAACCGCGTGGTCTAGACTGAAGCTATTGAGGGCTTTGACTATTCAAGATGCTCCGCAAACGAGCATACCCTACCCTGGGGCGCAGACAACACGCCTGACAGCCCGTGGCGACCCTTCGTGCAGGACACGGCACACGCTTGGGGCCCAGCCCGCCGTCTCTTGCAGGCGAGCCACCGCTGCAGATCCGTCACACCGCTCATTGTTTACTTGCAGTGCTCCCGTAGGCTCCGTCAGGTGCATGCCGTCCTTCAGCGGAGGCGCCGTCATCCCTCGACCGGCAGTGATCACGCCAAGGTTCCGGTAGTGATGACTCGTGGGCCGTGGTGCTTGTGGCAATTGGGCACGGACTGCCTCTGGCAATGCGACCTCTCAGCTGAGTGTAGAGGTCTTGAAGACGCAGGGACTTGCATCTGGACTGTGTTTCATGATCGAGCGTGTGACTTGCCAACTCATCGTTGATGATTACGTGCAGAGCTTGAGCATCACACGACCATCGATCACTGCCTAGAACCCCCTATTCATGTTACAAGGCTGTCTGGATGATCTTTCTGCAAGAAATGCCTGTGGGAACGTCTAGTTTCGCAGGTGAGTCCTTCTCTGGGACGGCGTGGCACAGCCGTGTCCCGTGCTGCGACATCGAGATGTTTGGGTCGTTCCTCTCTTCGGCTTCATTTGCCATATGGTGCACACAGCAAATGAGCGTCCCAAGAAATGGACAAATTGCAACGTGAAACTTTTGTATGGTCATCTGCTCCTCAACCCCAGACCCGCCTCCCCGGACTTGGACAGACACAGAATCCTACTGGATCATTCAACCATCCATCTGTTCATACAGCGGAGTACCCGAGTTGCCTTGTCTGGCGTGCTCGACTGCAAATCTCAACCTCGTGACAAACGCGGCTCGTTCCCCGCGCCGAAGAAGGGCCCTGTCCCCGGATTTCACAAGCTTTTCGCCGGCCGTTCCCCAGGAAAATAACGAACCCACTCACTCACTTCCCGTGCCAGGAAGGGAAAACCGTTGGAGAACGGCGCAGAGCTTGTGTGTGGCCCCCCGGTTAAAGTGGCCCTGGCCACCGGGAAGCCCAGCCGTGCCGTGTCCAGCTTCTTCACAGTGGTCTTTACCCGGCTGGCCCGGCTGATGTTTGCGATCACAAGGGACAGTTCAGTCAGCATTGACCGAACGCAGGCCAGGCGCGGAAGACGGAAGACATGGGTCGTCATGGAGGTATAAGGCAGGGGGGTTTAAGGGTTTTCTACATCTGGAAGCCGGCGAGTGAAAGCGGGTTGGCGATCGACAAGAAGTTCCTTAGGCGAGAGGCCCAGAGTGTGGTGTTCAGACGAAAAGGTGTATATCACTCCTTGTAGTAAGACGGCACAGAGATCATGCATTTGCCGTCTCAGCGTTTCGAACAATACATCAATTCTTTTTTTCCGCATTTCTTTTATAATGCGATCTACGATACGCCTACACAGGGGGAGTACATGCATCCTCTTCGCGTTGCACCCTTCCCCCTCCTCGGCCATCCTAGACACACGGGACAGGACAACACTACATTGCCTCGTGGGCCCTTGGAGAAATTAGAGTAACTCGTTCTTCCGATCCGGGGTGCAGAAACTCACTCGAGTCCAAGCTTTCTTGCCACGACGGGGCGTGCATGCCTCTACTGTACCCCAGACGGAAAGCACTTTACTCGCGGTCTTCTGGACTGCTGTTCCCCGTGCTCGAAATATTCCGCCACCTCCGCTCCGATGGTCCGAAGACGGTCAACTTTTGTCAAATCTGGCTGTACAGGGCTTCGATTACCCATCTCCTCTACAAAGAGCAGCCTTCGGGGTGATGGTACGCTTTGGTGCAGATGCGACCTGCGTCTCTTGATGGTCGTACCCAGACTTTGCTTGCAGTGTGCGTCCCAGCTTGTCACACGCCTCTTCAGCCTTGAAATAGTGATTTTGTGTGTTCCACTGCAGCAGGATACGAGTTCCGCTGCGTGCTGACTGTACCAGCTGTATCCAAATCCCCTTCCTTGGGGCTGAATTGAAGATACTGCCCACTCCCGGCTCGACTATCCTATGATAAACTGTGATGTAGTCAATCAGGCTCAGAGGCGGTGACCTGAACGTATCTAAATCGCCTCACCGTCGGAAACGTAGCGTAATGTCGCATATTCCAATCATAGCCGTTCGAATCCCGCGGGTGGCTGAGAATCATATCTTCGTGGCACATCACTCCCCCCCCATATCTGCAGCTCTTCAGCCACTTTTTCGCCAGAAAATTCCACACTCTCACGATTGGATGCTGCACCTTCGCTTGCACGCTGATTGCATTGGGTGCAGCGCATAGTGTGGCTTGCTCAAGCCCCCTAAACCAGCCTGGTGTCTGTCGGCACTGCTTGTTTGCGTGCCGCGCGCCCTATGAAATCACTCTCTTCCGAAGACGTTTGTCAAGTGATGGTACCTGTGACTATTTCCAGTAACGGCTTGCTGCAGCATAGTTGTTCAGCCTTTGTGGCGACCCTTCACCGCCTCCTGTACTTGGTTCCTTCACGGCTGAGGAGTGCGCGCTGATGCCCATCGGCGGGATCAGCCTCGTGAAAAGTTGCTTCCCTGGAGGTCGTTTTCACATTGCTTCTGGCTAGAAGAGTCCTCCGAGACCTTGTCTCTGTGTGTCCCGATGGACTGTGTGCCCCGTTCTATGGCAAACGCTCATCACAGGCGTCGCGTGATCGTCTTGGAGCGACCCTTCGAGCTGAGAAACGTATGGAAGAAGCCTCTTCCAAGAGTGGTTTCCTTTTCAGTCCATCTTGCTGCAGTTTGCGTCTCAGTTCCCGACTGAACACACTAATACGAGAAGAGACGGGCCAACTTCCACTCATTTTGCAACCTTCCGGGTTGTGTATTGTGTAGCGCTCCAGCCCGAGTCCAGCAAACACCCGCGCCACGCTGCAATATCATAGAATGTCATGACTGGTCGTTGACACGTGTTAGATAATCCAACGGAGGAACAGAGTCATTGTTCGGGAGAGTGCAGGCGGTGACGAAAGGGCCGCACTCTGGGCGAGACAGACCGCCCTTGTGGCTCGCGGCAGTTGCTCAACGTGGTCGAACCAGGTTACTGAATTTTGATGATAATACGGGATCTGGCATTCCCGCTTCGCTAGGCGTGGATGATTTCGGAGGCAGGCTGGGAGGGGAGTGTTGTAACATGCGATCCGCTTAAGATTGGCGGTGTGAAGCTGGCTGTTCAGCGTGCTGCAGGAGGGTAACACGGGGTTCCAGGAGGTCGGCGAGGTGCTGATATCGCTGAAAGAAATGTATTATCGATCAATTCTTCTTTTATTTTGTTTAAATTATGGGATAATACGGTTCTGAGGGGAGATCAAAAGGCTATCTCCCACACGTGTTGACATGCACGCTCTTGGCTGGGGCATATCAATCGGGCCTTACACCGGAGTTATCAAAGCTTAGCAAGGATTGTCGAACTCAATCTCGAGCCAAGTCTTTATGGAACATTTCAAGAGGCCCTATGGTCCACTCTCTCTGTCAGATAATAGCATTTCCGCGGGGTTGGCATTACAAAACTTGCGAGTCTTAACCAAGAGAACCAGCACGTTGTCACGAGACACCTCGAGCTGAATAGCACGCCTTACCAGCCTCAAAGCACTGTAACCCTCTTAATTAAGCAATTTCCATTGTCGATCAGGGTCTCGTTACGCTGAAGACAGTCACTGAGACGCCACAGCCCGCCACGCTGAGCTCGCTTTCGCTCACCGACTCAGTGGTCAGCGGAGTCGAGGACGATAAGCAGCGACTCCCCGGTCCATGTCGTGTTTCATCCCCCACGGGGCATTTCCTCGGAGAAGAGCAATATCACCGCTTGTCGCCGGTCGGTCGTATTCTGGTTCTCTGGTTGCACATACCTCAAGCCGTGTAAGTCGCTGACGGTTCCTAATGTAGGACGCCATCGTGAAATCTTACGTCGATATTAACGATGCTTCGAACCAACGGTAGCAATAGATGCATGTCAGCCCGCGGCGCCCGGGCCTGAGTGCCCCATGTGCGCGGGCCGCGCCTCTGCCGTTGCAGAGATAGGCGTCCGGAGGTGACAGATGATACATCAATCTCACCCATCGGCCACCTCCGGAACTATTCACGCCTTTCCCGCCTCCATCACAGTTTGGTCTTATGATCATCGTTGGTCCCCGAAACTAATCTGAGCCATCGCCGTTCATCTTACACGCATTCACATGTCGAGCACACCTCATCGCATGAACATCGTATGGTGGGGGTCAAGGTCGATGGAGCGAGGATGGGTGCTGTGTAAATGAACCGAGCCTCGGCGTCGCAAGGAAGGATGGTAATGACGAAGTTGAGGATGCATGCTTATGGCGCAGCGAATTGATGAGAGTTACATTCAACCTTAGGAACTTCGATCAGGCTTCGAGAAGAAGGAGGGGAGTGTTCCTAGATGGTAACCATTGTCAATTCGATGAAGGCGGTTTGATAAGCATACACACCATCTTTCCACGCGAGAACAAACATCCTTGAACAATCGTAAGAAGTTCCTTGAGTTGGAGGTCTAGTACAAGGGTTATTCACGAACCTCGATAAATGATATCAAATGACCCCTGGTCGTTGATACCATTATCGCATCCCGCGCCCAGAAGTCCCCCGCCCCAGGCATCCTAAACAGAACACTTTCAACGTGCTTCTAGAAAACCTCGTCCTTGGCTCCAATCTTCTGCATCAACAGCCCTGTCTCTAAGATTAGCTGGTGATCCTTCCCCTCGCACCGCGTGGGGGTGACGACCAGCGTGCATCCCGCCCCCTCCCCCCCCTCCTTATGTCACAATCACACCCAAACTTTTACTGTAGACAAATCACACACCACCACACGGATTGGTTGCAGGCACGCGTTGGATGGCTCTTTTGCTATTCTTGCGTTTGGGAACCGCCACGTTGGCGAGTGTGGTCATCTGAGCCTACAAAGGCGCTTCCAGGTCGTGGGGTCCTTTGGGAAGGCTATCGCTCCTTGCATCTTTGTCAAGGAAACTCAAATATCAGGTTTGTTTATCGCTCATTCGGTGAATAGTTGAAGTTTAGGGTGGTTCGACTTGGTCCTACTGGTCATTGCGACCGTCTGTGGTTGCGATGGGTGATGTGAGGCATACGCGCGTGATAGTGACAGTGGTTTTGATGGGCGCATCGCATTGAGCATCACCAGCCACCCCCTTCTTCATGCGCCGTCGAAGCGCGCGTGAAATTTGATCGCGGCGCGTCTGAATGGCCATGTTTCTCTAATATTAACCGCAAACATATGCAACGCAATTGTGATTGTTCCGCGATCCAATGACGAACCCGAGAATAAGTCACAAGTGGTGGTTGATCCCCCAACACCAATAATACAACGGGGAAATCCCGAACGGCGTCACATGGACACTATTTGGAAGAACAACTCATCACTCTTGATACAGATGCCTGGCCTTCGCACAGTATGAGCTGCCTAAATGGTCAGACAGAGGAGGGAGGTTGCATCCAAGAGATAGACACCCCCAGCGACGACCTGACGCGCGCGTATGGGAGTTTCCCCACGTAGTGCGCAACGTGAATAGAGGGTGCTGCTGTTTTACAGGGGCTGCTGTAGCCCTGATCTATTCAGCTGGGGGCAGGATAGGTAGGTGATTGTAGGGCGATCCTTTGAGTGCGATCATGGGATACGTGGGAGATGCTACCTTACCCTAGGCATGGTTTGGACATTACCATCACCCGTTGTGATTGTCGTGTTGACAATTCGATCAATTGCTGACAAAAATAGTCCTGCCTCCTTTGCGATTTTTTTTATGGTAATCATTTTTTTTCTTTCTGTTTTCTCAGGTACATCGTCGTTTCAGACAATCCGTCCTTTGAGAATGACATTGCGTTGTTTAGACTTCCGTTACTGTCAGTCAAGGCCTACAGTTGTGGCATCAGACTTCTCCCTCGCGTCGATACCACCCAAGATTATTGACGAGGTCAAACACCAACAGATCTCAATAGTAGTTTACAAGTCATTGTTCGGCATGAATTATTTCGGATGTATCATCCAGCAACACCCCTCCACCAGTGTGAGAGACGAAGCCATTGAATGTATACCCATCCCTTTGTCATTGATGCACATAGCTTCGAGTACAATGGCGGCCCTACCCTCCCATCTACCCGCCCACGGACCGCATCCTGTCATTCGCTGCACCACGTTTCCTTATGGACGCAAGGGCCCATGTGAGTCGAAAGCATTTACCCTTGAATTGTAACGCCATGCTCTCCTTCAGCAGTCATTGAACGATCAGACCATGACCGTATCACACAGTGCTACATCGCATTGGCGACCATACTGCCATCAGAACACATGTAGCAACATGCTTGTGGCTTAGCACCCACACAAAGGCACCAGGGCGAGGAATGAGTAATACCCACTGACTCGATTCGACCAACGCAAGCCACAAACTCGCTGTCACTCACGTTTCTCGCCCTCCGTCCGGACAAGCCCGACAGACACAGCTGACTTTCCCGGCACCCGGCCTGTCCCCGCGGGGAGCCGGCGACGAAAAAAAGCCACTAACGTCAGGCAGCAAAGTCTCGGCGACAATAGACAGGAAGAGGACCCAGGGGAGTGTAGTGAAGGGTTTGTCGAGGTAATGTGATTTGCTAGTCATTAGCAATGGGACTTTGCGAACCTCCCGCGGGTATGTCGCTCAGACACTCTTTCATTCTCCATAGTCTTCTCCATGGGGAGGCGAATATGAGGAGCATTGGAAAGTCACATGCGCATCTTCCCCCTTCTCTTTTCCCACATTTCTCCGCATGGGGATGGGCGGCAGAGAGGGATGATGCTTGCGAGTGGCAAAAATGTCATGGAGACTGAATCCACTGGAAGCTGTTCAAGCGTGCGCGTTTGTGGGGTGCGAAGCGCAGCAATGAGCTGAACTGAGGCCAGGCGCGACGGTGGTCGGTTCGAGTCCGACACACGCCCCGTTTTCCCGAACTGCCCGAAATGGGCTGGAGGCTCCGTCTGCAGCCTTGCCTTGCCTTGACTCCCCGTGCTAATCCGAGCGAATGGGGGCATAATTAATGGCGATTAGTTTGAGCGGTTTAGTTGTAGGCTTACCGAATGTAGAACGGGAGACAGGAAGGCCCTGGCGACCCGACGGACTGGCCTGTTCAGTGTTGTCTGGGGGAGTTAGCGTGAACTTCCCATACGCAGGGTCGCGTCAGCTTGCGCCTTGTCGTATGAGGCGCTCCTTGGGAGCTCCTCGGGATTGAACTTCGGAAGCTGGACAAGCTCTTCTCGTCCAAATGCTACCTATACTGTACCCGACAGGATGGTTCCTATTGACTACATTGGTTTTTATTTATTTATCGAACTCTGGTCAATACGGCCCGATAGAAGCAAAGAACCCAGCCTTCCACAGGCCCGTTCCGGCAGGTCCAGTACATTGCAGGTCATGGCCCCAGACCGGGTTCGAGATGACCAATGCACCAGCATGCATACCTTGTAAACCTTATGATATGCACGGATAGATAGACAAGCATTTCATGCCCCGAACAAGCACCCCAGGAAATTCCAAAGCCTTGGATCCCTCGACTTGCCTGATCCGGTGGATTTTGGCAACGTTGCTCAGGCCATGTCGCCAGTGAATCTGAGAACCCATTGAGGCTAAATGATGCTCCACGTGTCAGCAGCACTCGGAAACGGCTGTGATTGGTGGATACCATGGTGAACCTTTTCACCGGGATGGACCTGAGCGAGGGGCGTGTGATCCGGAGCCAAAGCTATGAGAATGGAGTTCCAAACCTTGGTGGGCTGGCTAGGTAGAAACTAGAAAATAATGATCAATTCAATGCGGATGATGGAGTCAATAGAGAAAACGTCCTCATCTGAAATGCCCATCTCTAGTTGGTGGTCATGCGTCGGAAGAAGAGGCAAACGGAGAGGAGAACGACCCATACGTTACCTGTCACGAGCGCATCAAGAGGCGATAGTAACACCGCTTCCGAAGGGTATCTGGAGCGTCGCCGACCTCGTGGCAGCGGGAGATGGCCTCGGCGGATGGCCGACCGTATTTTCCCGAGGTTCAACTTAGAACGAAGCCATTGCCTCGGCGTTGAAACCCCGAGGCGCAGTTTGGGACTCTAGTCCTCTTTGGCGACCGACTCCCGGGCCGATTTAATAGCAGGGCCAGCGGAGAAACACCGGCCGAACAGCGGAAACGAAGCGTGTGCGAGCAATTTCCAATATTCTCGAGATCAATTTCCATCTTGATGGAGACGAGGGCGTTTCTTTATGGAGTATGACGAATTCGGAATGGTGGGCCTGAGTTGTGACACTGGCTGGCGTGATGGTCCCTGCATGAGACGATTCGACACTATCGTGACCCAAAGGTCTGGCCAGGCGACGGGGTCCAGTTTGGCCAATTGATGATGATTGCTGGACGCACTGGTTCTTGTTTTTTGTTCATTAGCAACTTTAACTCAATGTGCGGTTCTCGAACTGCCAAGTGTTAACCACGCGGACCTCTTCCCGTGAGAAAGGGTGTGATCTTCCAAATCGCTGGATGAAGCACTCCTTTCCCAGGCCAAGCTAACATGGCTCTGGACCCTTGGCGGGCTCGAAATACACCCGGCGAACAGATGCTAACAAATAGGGCGATTTCTTCGAGAACGCTCTCTGTTCCGGATGGCTTGACCGACCACCGTGACAGGCAGAGATGGAGTTCGATGTCCGGGTTTCCGATAGTGCTAGCTTGTCGTGCGTCCACAATCCTGATCGGCCGGTCTCGCGAAAGGGAGCATATGCTCCTGAATTGACATGAGACCAAGACGAAATTACAGTGCATAGCCATTCTCGACCTCCGAAAGCAGTTGCAGCGTTGTAGTTTCTTGCAAAGTCCCCAAATTCGTTGGCTCCATTGCGGCGCAGGATCGACGAAGGTACAGGTTTCAAACGATGATCTCGTGTACCTGTTCTGCCAACTGGTACCGCGCGTGACCTTAATGTCTTTATTTCCCTCTTTCCCACCCGCCCGTTCCGCAAAGGGTCTCCTGGAGCCTGGCCGGATAATAGGAGAGGGTGACCTTTGCCCCGATCACGCCTGGATCCGTATTTTCTCCAAAGGGTCCCGTCCCTCCTTTTGCCCCGCATGTGTCTTTGCTGCAGGTGCAGCATGTCAGTCAATGAAATCGCATGCAGAACGTGTTATGTGAGGCACATCATGCCCATATTGAGGGTCTCATGTGGGTGCGGCGGGTGAGTGAAGATGTCAAGCATCCTTCAGTGTGGACCCTTGCTTTTAGGGGATGATTTTGCGGACCCTGAATTGGATGAGAGCGTGGCATGGCAGGCTTTCGCGTGATGCCGAGCGGCATTAGGCGTGCATAACGTTGCGTTGCGTTGCATTGCGTATGGTACATAGTACGGAGGTGGTAATTTTGAGGGAAATTTATCAACTCACCGCTTGTTGTGGCGTGTCAGGCTGTGCATGTGTTGTCTGTTTACTACTGCAGATGACGGGGCTCGTGGGGCAGATCTGGTGATGGGAGACAGGTCACGGGAAGTCAGCTGGATGGTCCCTAACGAGGGGTAAGAGGAGAAAAGAAAACATTTCGGGATCCGAAGAGTGATTAAATTGACCGCCTTTATGACTATGCCTTGAATTTGCCGCGTATGGCGCTCAGTGTTGTTAGACGTACCGAAAGAAGAGTGTTGGCAGTCTCATGTTATGCTCTGATAATGCATGGCTGCTTTCTCCTGAGGCAACTGCAAAAACAGGTACCTCACTTGTCATCCCGTTGGTCACATGACCATTCATGCCCTCCGATCATGAGGCCCATCACAGAGCGCGTAGCGTCGGGTCGGAAGGCGTCAGGCGTTGCAGGGCGTTGTAACCAACAGCTGTCAGCATGTGTTAGCGACCAGCAGCTGTTCACAGGTGCCCCTGCTGGCGACACCAGCTGCCGGACCAGGCACATTCTCTGTGAAGGAAGCCAGGACGGACGTGGGCAGAGGCAGAAGAGCAACCCAATACAATCAGAAATACAACAATTCAATCAAATCACAATGCAGTGGCTTCGAATTTTCAGGGCTGCTCTTCCAGCTCAAGCCTCACTTTTTCCCGTTCCGCGCCATCTCCCCAGCTCCCCCAGACTTTCACCCTTCAATCAAGCCTCACCATATGCTTGTCTCACTTACTCACTACGTACACCCACCACAGGACATTCAACACTCGATAGAAGACATGCCATCAATCGTTCAGGGACGATCGTCGCACCCAATACCTTACAAATGACATTCCATTCCTCGGCCGCACCCATCGGATCGCTGTCTTCGGCCCGTCCCCGCGCAGTCCGTCGCTCTCTCTCTCTCTGCCCTCTCCTCTCACACTGTTTGACACTCTAATGCGATGGATGGGCATGTCTGGTTCATGTTCACAACCAACACAATCCCGGACGCGTCTCCGGTATCTCGGTGCAGTTAGTGGTGCGGCTGCCACCCCCCCTTCCATTTACCGACAGCTCGGTCCTATTCAGCCAGCCCTTTCACATTATTGTCCTCCTCAGCTTCGATGGGCGAACAACGCATTACAGTGTGCTCAACTATTGTTCATCTCATGCCTTGTCGTTCCCAACTCAACTCTGGCTCGATCTATCAAGCATGCACGATCAAGCCACGTCTCTAAGCCATCACGCATCGTGCACGATCGGGCGGCATCCCTTGTCTCTCCCCAAAGAAAGCACCACCAACCAGCCACCACGAACCGCTTTATGGACATTCTGGAGGCTTCCCGCAGTGTCATCTCACAGAAGTAAGACACCATCGTTGTTGTCTCCCGATACTCTTCGGTGGGGAAACAACACTCCCCCTCCCCTTGCTTCGCTCACGGCACTGGCACCTTACCCAATACACTCTCTGAGTTAAATCGTATTTTCCATGGAGGGTTGTTACCTATCACATTGTTCTGGATTGCCCTGACAAATGCGAAACAGTGCGAAAATGCAGATTGCTACATTCAAGCTGAGATGGTACCTGGGATTCTACCTCTAATCCTTTTTCCGCCACCTCATTCGGCTTATGCATACACAACCTTTCCTAATGAGTCCCTGAGCTTGCATGTCAGTCTTTGCTTTTCACGCTTTACCTTCAAGATGCCCTTCGATGCGCGTCTGATGCTGGACGCCTGGGACTTATTCGCGATCTCCTCCATGCAGGTACCATCTCTCCTCCACGCCCCCAGTATGTCTCTCGATCCAACGCACCGAGACAAGCACCTCGGCCCCATCCTTTTCTCATCCCTAAATCAGGTCACTCTCAGCCGCCATGTACTGTCTATCTCACCCTTCCGCTGATCATTTCTGGGCCCTGGCTTTTAAACTTCACAGAGTTCATGTCATATGACCGGCCAAGGCAGCCTCGCTTGGGCACAGGGGCGCCGCCCAGCCTTAAGGTAGTAGCTGGAGAATTGTAAAGGCATGAACCCCCACGCTTCACAGTAGATTATCTCTCAGGTTCTTGTTGGTCGGTGGCTTCGCCGGCCCCAGCTCCCCGGAAACCAGGGGTTAGCTCGCCTGTGACGAACGATTATTCAACCCTGTATTCGGGTGCTCCCATCACACTGTGAACAGTGTTGTACGCGATCCCGAATATTCGGTAAATGGTTCAGCTTACGGAGTGTGCGCTGGAGTTATCTGATCCCAGTATTCCAATCGTTGTTTGCGCAGGCTCTCGCGGCGCTTTGGCCAAGCAGTGACAGTCTTTCCTCAAGCACGGATTCTTCGCGAACTCATGCGCCAGGTTCAGCAGGATCATAACCATCACGTCATTACGATCAGAATAAAGAAAGAGAAAACATGAATAAGGAAATGTCCCTCCGAGACGAAACCCCAAGTCATTTTCTGAGATGTGACCAAGCTGACGCGAATAACGCGCTGCGTCCCCATACTCAGCCATGTCCTCTCATTTGTGCGCAAAGTATACACCGCACGACTGACGTGTGCGCCCATCCGCGGCGCTGGATTTCCACAGCTCTGGCTCAGCTGTATTGGGTGTCTTGTCTCCTACACTGTACCGACATGAAAAATGTCTTCGATCATCGCAGCCACCGCGGAGACTCGTCCGCATCGCAAATAGGTAGCCTGAGACATTACACTCCCTCTATCCAGTCATTGAAAAAGCAAAGCAAGCACAAGAAGAGAACAACCGTTTTACCAAGACGGGTGCTCCCCCGAACACGCATCTGCCACACAGAGCCCTCACGCGGAATAGCGCCCCTCACAGCAGCTCTTGGCTCCCGGGAGCACACACCCTCCTCTTGCCCACGGGGAACCTGATCCCTGTCATCCGGTGCAGCCTTCCCCCCCTCCCTTTTGTCGATAAGTGATAGCGTGGGACCGACAGGGCGCTGTTACCGCGGGCGCGGCCATCAGTCCAGGGGCCATGTCGTCCCTGTCATGTGGCCTGGGGTGGGAGAAGGTCAAACCGCACCTTTGGGACCTTTTACCAGTTGTGTGGATGGGATCTTCGGGGGTTCCTTGTTCCCCGGCGATTGGCCCTGGTATTCAGGAAGAGGTCCTGGTTGCTGATGGCGGCGCGCAATCTTGGATATCAACCTCCGAGGAGACTAGAGGATGAGATGTTTAACGATGCTGGCAGTGGTGTTTAGCCACCTGACACACGGGCTCAGTGATGACCCCCATGGCCTCGGGATGAATGTGACCAGCTTTGCAACGAGCGGAACGCATCTCACCGCCAGCACGAAGCAAACGCGGGACAACAAGTCGGGAGTGGCACACTCGAGATGATGTCGCCATACTCTCCCTTCTCCGCGGCGTAGATTGATATCGCGTCAGCCCATCCAGACTCTTCCTCCGTGGGGGGATTTTCGGCATTTACACGAGCATCCAAAGGCATCTGTCGCCGTGTCAATTCTTCACACGCTGATTCGCCCGCGATGAACTCTCCACTAATAGTAGTCAAATGTCTTACTCCTCTCGCTCTACAGCATATGAGGAGCCTCAACTGTCAGCCGTGCCTTGCAACCTTATCACTATGTGAGTTGAAGGGAGGCACGGTATCTTTAGACATGTCACATCTGACCATTCTTCCGGCGCATCATATCGCCGTACGATGGCTGGCACGCTAAGTACTGATATCGCAAAAGCTGTCATTATTTAGGCGAGGCATAGACATCAAAGCTCTCTGTTGGTGGCATGATCGTCATTCAATGTTCCAAATTGGCGCGCGACGGCGCTTGTCGTGGATACCTGGCTCCCGTGCTGGCTCCCGCGCCATTGCTACGACATGTCGGCATGAGGCTGACGCAGGACCAGCCTGCCGCCACGAAATGTAAAAATTTGGGCCAGTGCTTATCTTCAGGGGAACCATGCGGTAACTTCATGCCCGCCTTGCCATGCCTCCTGATGCGGTTGCGACCCCGACTGTCATTGCGAACGTGTGCGATGGGCACGTCGTATCCTGAGCAGCCGCAACGAGGATCAACATCCCAGGCGAAAGCTATGATACCAGCCCGCCGGAAGCTACAACCCTGCTCAACGTCAAGCAATCCAGATGGGGGTGTGCCTTGATGATCTGTCATGATAATGTGTCTCTTCCCAACGGCGTAATTCGCCGCCTGGGGAAGTTTGTCAAGGGGGGAGGGACCCCGGATTAGGCTTCCACTTACACGGCCGTGGTAAAATGCTGGGGTTTGGCGGATATTGCCCGTCGAAGGATTTGGCTGTGACAAGCCTGCTCACCCAAGAAACGATACGTTACACTCTCGGTGGCGGATAGCGATCCCGTGAGCAAATGGTCCTGGTTCGATCGTGGGGACTCCTGCCACCATTACATGGTGTTTTTACAAGCAACTGCTGCTCAACTGTCAAGTTATGTTGGTGATATGACTGAACCCCCCTATACCGCAATGGCCGTTGGATGGGAGCTCCCTCCAGCATCGAGATCCAGCTTGCTCTAGAACACTTAGACCTGGGTCTTGGTGGCAGCCCGTCGTGACGGCCCGCGCGGACGGCAAGTTTGCTTGGCCGCTTCGAATAAGCAATGAACAGAGAAAGGTCGGCCTATGGACTGGGGGTGGCTGGAATTAAGATGACGAAGTAAACTGCGGACGAGAGGGAAGGGAGACGAGAGTGGCCGAGCCATCAAAGCTGGATTCAGCGTGTGAACATTACCAGCGTAAGCACACGAGAACGCTGAACGATTGGTTCTGGTGCTTCTGCGGGATCCGGTGAAGAGAAGCAAATCAGTTTTAACCCCTGGACTGGCTGAGCTCACAAGACCCAAAAGGTTTCTCGCTTTCTGCATCACATACCTCAGCTCGTTGGGTCAAAAGTGACCAGTCACCGGGCGAGCACGGGCTATGTTTCGGCGACAACTGCAATATTCGCGATTTACACTCCGTTTGATTCGTACATTCGATAGGTAAGTGTATCTCGGGCAGGCATCCCTCCATCAAGTAAAAGCATCTGCAGCTTGCGCCATCATGTGAGCAAACAAAGAAAGCTATGCGCTGGCAGATTCAAGGCTGCTGCCCGCGCCACACATCCCGCGTGTGTGTGGGGGTGAGTTGCAGTGCAGACAGCGCAATCCCGCCCACGGCATACAGCGGTCTGTCCAGCTGACGGTTTGGCAAACGCAAACAAACCAGCTCTGGGCTGGTCTCCGGGACCCTGAAGCGCTTCTCCGAGAGGCGCTGAAACCTGGTGACGCCAGTGGCCGAGCCGCCTGGGGACGGACTTGATTATTCCAGCGAAATCTTGGTCTGATGACACCGGGAAAGGGAGCGCCATGTCGCAATGGCCCCCTCTATGCGTTGGCAACGGCAAATTGCTGTCCGAGGCGTGGCCGTGACGAAAACAGGTCAGGCAGACGGTGGTGTATTGATGATGACGATTGTTCAGGGCCGAATTCGCCTAGAGGGATGAGCCTCGTGATTGTTTCTCCAAGCCCCGAGGCCAATATGCAATTGCAGGGGAAGGCGCATAATGATCGGACATCCAATTGCCATAATTCAGGCTGTCTTGCTTCCCCGCTGTCCCGTGGGCCTGTCAAGCCTGAGTTGATTGAGCCCTGCATTTTGCGGGAGGCATCCCGTCTGGGGGAGGCTTGGTCCACAGTGTCTGACGCTTGGAGGGAGTGATTGACAGCGTCAAAGGTCACCTGGACCGCCTGAACGCCTCAATGGGCTTTGGAGCACTGGCTCAACCCCCGGCAGGGATGTCCTAGTTCACACAGCATCCAGGCACAACGGCGGCGCCTCGGCTGTTGGGCCCCAGATGCCGCTCGCCCTGAAGCAGTGGTAGCGTGACCAAACGGAACCGCAACGCTCGTCCATCCGTATTGGTTTAACCATTGAACAAATTCCCATTGATGCTGGGCGTGACGGCCTGGGCCATTGAGGAACGTGTACAGGTCCGCACAGCAGACAGTCTAGATGCAGGCGGCAGGAATCCAGACAAACATAGGCCGATTATTTCCCCAGACGTCCAAGCGGCGTGGACGAGTCAATGCGGGAAAAGAGTCCAGGCGCGCGTGACTCGCCCAAACAGTAGGAGGAGAATGAGGCGAGGCCCTGTTGCTGCGCGCGCCAGCCAGCCAGCCAGTTACAATAGTCACTTGGAGGCCTGGAAACGGACAACATGCAATTGAGAGCAGTGGGACCACACAGCCGACGGGAAGCCGAGAAGCGCTAGAAAAGGGCACAAGGGTGTCCAGGCCCTCTGGAGAGAAACGGCTGGTCATCATCACTGTCACTGGTTGAGTGTAGCCCTTGGCTGAATCCTCCAAACGGATCCGTATCCGCGGTGCCTGACCGCGCGACTGTACCCGAAAGAGTCAATGAGAGCGCTGGTACGTCGGTGAAGGAGGCAGAGATGCCGAAACACTGCCCAGGTGGGAAGGCCAGACGATGGTGCTTAGACCGCAATGGGTAATAGTTTGTGGCTGAATGGTGGAAACGGATTCCTGGGTAAGGATGGAGATGAAGCTTGTCACGAGTTCCATCACGGAAAGAAAGATGCCCAAAGGAGACAAGTGCTTTGGTCGGAAGCTTGTCCTAATAAAGTCATATACATCCCGGCCCGACAGCGTTTAGCTCCTCTTTTAGCTTAGCGCACTTTCCCTCGATCACCTGAGTGCCGGCATTTTTGCCTCCCCCTCTTCGCACAGCAGTCCGAACACTGTTCCGTCCCCAGCATCCGCAACAAGTCCTCAACCCACTGCACGCCACACCCTTGGAAAACCTGCACCCTACTCAGTGCCACCCCTCCCCCCTGACAGCCACGCACGACTCAATCACAAGCCAAAGCCCCCAGTACTCAGAGGGGCAGCCCTCGCCCTCTCCACCCTCCGCCGCGGTACGTCCGCGAAAACATAGTCCGTTCCTTTCCAGTCTCTTGCTTCATCCCCGCGCAACTCCGTGCCTTTCTCTCTGCCTCCCGATGCACTCCCCCTCACCCATCGCTTTCCACCCCCATCCATCCATAAGGTACGAGTACACCCCCATCCCTCCCTCTCTCTCCCCTTGCTTTGCTGCCCAGCCTGCCTTTCTCTCGTGGTCGCACCCCTTCACCCCCCCCCCCCCAAATTCCTCCTCCCTGCTCTGCCACTGGCATATGGTACATCAGACGCACACACACCGACTCGCTCGCCCACCCCCAAGCCATCCCACTCCCATCTTCCATCGTCCTCCTCCCGCCTGCACCTGTGAGAGATATTAACTACATCTCCATCCCCAGTCTCGTCTTTCTTCTCAATCTCTCCTCCGCATCCATAGCCTTGCACCAAAAGCATCCCATCGCAGAACGTCTCGACGTCTTCCGACTGTTGACGCCCTACAACCAGCATTCACTTGCCTGCAGCGCTGTCATCGTCATATCTTCGCATTACCACCAGCAACACCGCGATCACCGCTCTACCGCACCCGGCGTCGACGACACCTTCACCATCAGGGCTTTTACCTGCGAGAACACGAACACCCTCCCATAGCCTTACGCCGAGTCGACCATTCTGCTGTTCCTCGACTTCTCAACTCGCTCGCCATCGCCGAGCCGCACAACGAAGCGATGCCCCATCGCTTAGACACTCACGTCTTGACCGTGGATCCAAACGTGATCCACAAGGTTGACACAGCCAACCTTGCCCATCTCTCAAGTATCTGGACGGGTGAGTTTTCCACTGACAGGTTTTGCCTCCCGCGCATAAGCGCAATTGCTGACCATAAGGTCCAGTCTTCTCGCGCTGCGCAGATTCCGTCGACCAAGGAAGAAGACTAGAGAACCTCAGCTGGAGACTCTGGCAACGAGAACAGCTTGTCGAAAACGACATCAAGGCTGCCGCTCCCGCTCTTCCATCCAACACAGTTTCATTACCCCAAAACATCTGCGCCGACCGATTGCCAGAAGTCCCGCAGCTCTCCGGTAGCGTCGAGTCAGTTGCCGACAACGACGAAGCTGTCGAGTTTACTTCCGTCTCCGCACCTCTGGAGATCGCTCGCCCTCGCATCTTGCGCCAGGATTCTTCCAGCCGCCGCGACCGCCACATCAGCTCAGACGACTTTGAGAAGATGATCATGTCCATTGTGAAGGATAAGGCTCCCCTCTCTGCACCCACCTCCTCACAGCAGCTCTTCAAGCCTGCTGCAACTCAGGCACCTTCGATCCAGCGATCTGGCTCCACTACTACCGAGTCCCAGTCGCCATCCAAGGAATCCGACATGGCTTCCGAACCCGAATCTCAGCCATCTCCCGAGATGCCCTCCCGCACCACTGTTGTGCGCGGCTTCTCCCCCTCGCAAACCCGCATCCCTGCCATCCATTCTCACCTCTCTGGGCCCAGTGGACCCATCCCTGAACCCAGTTCAGAGCCTGCTGCGAAGCCAGTCCAGTCTAAGAAGCTGCCGACGACCTTCAAGCTTGGTGCCTCGTGCTCTTCCAGTGAGCAGGGCGCGAGTGTCGAGTCCCGCCAGCCTATGGCTCCGAAGAAGACCGCTTTCCAAATTGGCGTTTCGTCCGAGGAAGAGGGTTCTCTGAGGAGCGCGGTATCCGGGCGATCTGCTCTTGGCGCCCAGAAGAAGCAGGCCTCGTTCAGCAACAAAGTCTCTACCCGCACTATCGAGCATGCAGACACTGCCATTGACTCTGACTCTGAGGATTACGTTGACGAGAGCGCCATTGATGACGATGATGACTCTTCCGATTGGGAGGACTCGCTCGAGGACAATAGTGGCAAGTCGAGCGTTGATGACAAGTTCTTCCAGCGCGTCGACTCGACCGCGAACTTGACATCTCGTCGCTCTCTCATCACTCTTGCTCTTGCGCAGAACGATCGCTCGCAATCGACCTCTGCCCTGCGCGCACGCGCTGGTCCTAACGGACTTAACCTTCGCGCATCTCCGAAGACGGGATCCCCGAACGACTCCGATGAGGCTCCTCTCATGATGAAGGGCATGCGATCTTCAAACCTGAAGCCCATCCGGGAAGTCCCTCGCAGCGGTGCCCAGCCCATCCAGGCTGCTCCAACTTATATGAATGCGCCGGCTGCTCACTCTCCTCGCACCAACCGCCGAACCATGCTGGCGACTGAGTTGACTGACTCCCTTCGCCGGGATATGATTTGGGAGCGCCAACAAAAGTCCAGGACTGCCAATGCGGTCAAGCGTCGCCATACATCAACCGATCTCGTCAACCTCCAACAGCATCCCGATAAGGCATGCATGAAGAAGGAGGACGACAATGACGCTGAGCGCTGGAACGAATACTTCGCGAAGGAGCAATTCGATGGTTATCACTCCAAGGGATGGTAAATGGAGCACCCCTCTAGACAAACCACCAACAACCTCACCCAACCTAATGGGAACCGGAATGGCGGACCGACGGCACTGGCTCAGCCGTGTACACCTACAACATCGGCGAAACTTGTTTACACTACAGCACATGAGCGACTTCATTTCTCAGGCTGCATTGAGGAGCAGCATTTACAACATCTCCTCTAATGGGCACTTCTGGCCCTCCTTGCGAGCGAAGTAATTCACCTCGCTTTATCTTGAAACTTTTGTTTTTGTCATAGCGACTCTTTGTTTTCTTGCGAAACATCGGCGGCGTCTTTTGCTTTCACTTTTTATCACGATGATACCACGGCTCTGGTACGAGCTGATTTGTTTGTTTCCTGTTCATGTTTTCCACATCCCGGAAGAAGTGTACTCTTACTACGAAAAAGAACTTCCGGAGTGTCAAGGGCAACCTTGAGCGAAGCAGAGATGTTGTCTGTTGATCATGGGGACGATGGGAAGGGATAAAAGTGTCTACGGGCACCACCATTACAAAAAGCGTTTGGAAACTCCCCAAAAACATGCGCAAAATCAAGTCGATGGTCTTTATCAAGATCAGTCGACATATCATCCCTGACAAAAACATGAATAAAACTTCTTCTCAAAGAACCTAACTCTCCTGCCTCCTTGCTTGCTTGTCTGTGACCGACTGACCCAGCCTCCAACCTGTCTTTGCATGTGAAAACTGACGTCTGTTCTAGTGGCCGTAGCTGGAGAAGCGCGGAACCACCGAACTACGCGCGTCAGTAAGGGGGATCCGCTGGGATGGAGTCCTTGGAGGGACTTGGTGAAGACGGGCCGAACGATGAGAAAAGCGGAGATCCTTGGATATGGAAGTTTTCAAGCTTAAGCCACGTTTTAGTTACTCATTGTATGTTAGGCTTGAGATGTATTGACTGTTTTGGGAACAAGCGGTCTCGTTGGAAGTGGAGGGATGCTGGTCGGTTTTCTGGAGGTCAGAGCGGTAAAGGACTGTACGTGTGTCTGAGGTACCTAACAGAATGGTCATGTGCTGCTGTGCTACGGCATAGAGATGACTGACGGTTCTGTCACAAGATGTATGTCGATTGACGGCATGGCTTTCGAAAACTTCATATTGTTCTGGAATGCAAGATTTGGTTGTTCACTGGTAAGAACTACCATTCTGTCACATTGATTTGCGCCGAAGAGCTACTCCTGACAAGAATTCTCTCGCTGGAGCTGTAGCGGGACTGTTTCCGCTGTGGCAAGTGGGTAAAACCTTCTAGAATTTCTCGACGTTGAAGTGCCGGCCGCAGTACCGTACTACCAGAGTCGGGCCGCTGTAGATGCAAAATTCTGGATTGTGCTCAGCCTTGTTCTATTTGAAGATTGGTAATCGTGGCTGTTGGACTTGTCTCACTTTTTCGGAGACAAGGCTGAGGTTCGGTGTTGGGAGACCCGAAGGTGGTGGTGTGTATGCAAGTAGGTTTGCAGGCTGCAGGGACGGGGATGGTAGAGCCGCAATGACTGGAGAAAAGCTTCCGTGAGTGCGCTGACGAACTGATCATGATACGGGAGAATTAGTTGCCCATGTGCCGAGGGCTTGAACGGGCCGCTGTGGATGGGACTCTTGATGTCAGGGCAGCATCACGTAGCATATACGAGATCCTGACCATGGCATGGCCATGGGGTGCTCCCTCAACGCATTCAATAAATACGGCACGAAGCTGCCGAAAACTCGGGAGTTCTCTTCCTAAGACATGCGCAACCTTTATAATTGTTGTCTCACAATTGCATTTTCGACAACCACATATCTGGCGTCGAGGTTACATCGTCAAAAGTGGCGAGGGTCGATCCTGATGGGAATGACGTCCGTGAAGCTTCAAGATCTTCAAATATGTGATTATAGGGGTCTTGTGGTGTCGAACACGGGGCTTTTAGACTCTCCGAGTTATTCCCCATGGCGGGCGGTGGTGATGATCGGTGCCGGCGTTGATCCTCCGGTCCAGCTTCATGGACTTTCATTTGTCCGCAGGCTCAGAGAGTGCATGCGCAGAACAAAAGTGGTTTGATCGATTAAATCGGCGAATAAGGAGAGCCCAATTGAGAGAATCGAAATGCGATGGTAGTGTTGCGGTCTGCATCACAAAACTCAACTTCATCAAGAGGAGTAGCTACACACTCCGCAACCAGATATGTCGAACCGGCCATCTTTCAACGTTTCAAGAAACTGTGCCCGACGCCGGCCTTTTCCTCCAGCTGCCACCCCCAAGATCTGCATTCCTTCCCTTGGAGTTTCCTGCTTATTCCCCAGATATGACCGTGTTCGATCATAACTTCCGCACAGACGGATGAGTTGGGGTTCGCGGGGGAGGCTTGCCAAGTGCGGGAAGCCCGTTGGTGAAGCTATCCGTTTGCGGGGGGTGAACTACGACCTCGCTGGAATGAAGAACCAGGCAAGCATTTTCTGGAAGTGTCAAAGACGTAGGTGGATGAACTCTACGTTTATTCCGACATTTAACGTTGATGGTTCAATCCGTTTGGTCAAGTTTATGGTGTTTGGCTCGTACTTCGGATACACCTGGTGTTGGTGCCTGCGAGGCTGGGCAACGGTGCTGTGATGCTGTCACTTAGATGCCCAGACAGTGGATGCAACCTGAAGAGTTTTCTTCAATACTTGGGATTGATACCGGAGACGTATCGCGATGGGATGACCAGATGTCACACAAAGAATGCGATGCATGCATGCCGCGCTCGAAAGGATCGAATGCTCCATCCTACCGACTACTGAGTTGTTGACGTGCTGCTGCAGACAAGGATAGAAAGGCTGGGTCGATGAATTAGCCGAGAAGCTGAGGTGTGTTTCCCAACGTTGGTCGGCAGTTCCATAGATAGCCATGCGCCCTAAATAAAGTCGATCCCTCGATCGCCTGCCGCATAAGCTCCCAACCTCGCCTTGTGCTATCTCAGCTATCCTAGCTGATTTCGCCTACAGCAGCTGCCGAGTTGGCAATTCGCGCTTTGGGCTTCTTCGCCAAGTGAATGCGAGGCACGTCAGAAGGAATTTGAGGTAAATGTGTGTCGCAAAGGAGCGAAGAGAAATTATTGGTAGTGGTGGTGCCTGGGATGCCACGGAGGTGCCGCCTGGGCGTGTATTGAGAGGGCGGAACAGGTTTGTTGACGAGATGGAGGGCTGACTGAGACATTCGATACACGTCAACGTGATGCTAACGGTCTCAACAACGGCTTTTGTGATGTGTTTGCTGCCAGCACAGCAAGCCACTGGAACACATGGATAGCTTTCGTCGAGGAATCAGAGGCGAGATGCATTTACAAAGTGACTTGAGCAGTTGTTTGTGACTCGACGGCTAAGTGCTGGAAGAACATTTGCGTTTGCTTAGGCTGAGAAGCGTTTCGTATGTTTGCGCCAACTTACGGTGAGGCTTGCAGCGCCGTGTTAGGTCTCCTCCCTCTTCAGCCAGGCAATCGGCGAGAAGGGAAAGTCTGAACTCAATCAAAGCCAGGTAGGGTCGCGGACAAATCAAGAGTATCTACGAACCGAATTGATCGAATAATTGATGTCTAGTGAGAGCCATAATTCTTGGTCTCTAGCTGCAGGTTTTTCGTTGATCCTAGCAATTGGTTTGCTGCAGAATTTAGGATGGCGACACACCCTCCTCTATTAGTAGACCAGACGTATGCTGAATCGGGGAATGCGCTGGACACTTTCAGGTGATGTTCGGGATATTCAGCGCCATGATGCAAGGCTGGAGACGGAATTGTGGACAGGTGACATCTTCGTTGTTCCTCCTCTCCTCCCCTATGCTCTCTTGGGGGCGGAGAGGAGAGGAGGTGTGTGTGTGGATGGGTGGTCATCGAGATGGGCGAGGAGATAGATGCGATGGAGGGTGAGATGAGCGGAGACATTGAGTGGGAATTCGACATGAGTGAAGACCAAGCGGTCTGAGATCGTGGGTAGCCTGGGGCCTGGTCAACACCGGGCCTGGGGTCCTAGGAGGATTGTATGGAGGGAATGGGCCTCCCCCGCGAAGACGTCATCGGTTCACCGGGGCTGTGAGACGGGCTCCCCGGTGAGGTCGAGAGGGCACATGATGCGCCATGCTTATGTGCCTTGCAGTGGATTTTAATTGTATGAATTGGCAGTTGATCAATTGTTTGGGCCCTGGTCGGGGTAAAGTGGTCACCTGGGCCATCCGGCGTCTGTTCGCAGTGAGGCATAGCCGAAGTTGGTTGCGGACGGATGGAAGGAATGGCAGAATGTCACCCATCATGGACATGCAACGTGTGCCACGGGAAGCAGTGACAATCACAGAAACAACGACACCATCAGAAGCGGCAAGCCTGCGGAATGACACACAGAGTGATCTAAGGATGCAGACACCACAAGATCGCGTATTGTCACGAATCGCGTTGTCGGCAGTTGCGTATAGGATGAGCCAGATGTTGATTTCCCCCCAGGACGCGACGACGCGCCCAGGGCCTGGTACCACAATGCGCCGCATCGAGGATCTGCCCTGCCAGGGCGAGATGCGATGCGATGATGAGCGGGCGACCGATCACCGTTAATTACGGACTGTCGAAAACACATGCCCTGTAACGGAGATTGCTTCTTTCGGACGTCCGTGTAAAACGGTGCCACTCGGTGTCCGGACCCCGAAGACAGGACAAAATTCAATGCCACTTGCGGCAAGTGTCGAAAGGTCTTCTGCCCTCCACATGCTGTGGTTGCGGCAAGCGACCCGCAACAGCTTCCTAAGTCAGGGGGGATGATCCTTTACCCGGGTTTTCTCGCACCGACGAGTTCGGCCAAAGTCAAAAGGGCCTTTTATTGTCAGTTTATGTAATTGATCTCGCTCGCTTCTGATTGGACCCTAGCAGCCAGGAGTGGAATCCGCAGACCTTCTAGAAGGATTCCCTGACACGTGGTAGATCCGACCACACCACCCTTCGACGGTGATCTCCACTCCCCTCTCGACGCGCCTGCACAGGTCACACGCCCCCCTCTTTGCTTGTCGCTTTGGCGCGAAGGATTGAAAGCGTAAACTCTGAATGGGGGAGCGGCCATGGCTACAGCGGGGAAAGGACGGCCTTATTCTCTTGCCTACTCTTGGAGACGGGCCGGTTGGTGGTAATTGATCGATTGATTATTTGCTTGTAATGCCACCAACCACCATGCATCCGGGTTGTGAGTTCTGTAGTGAGTGGGACAAGGCCTTTATGCAGGCGATGCACGTCGGCCCGGATGCTTGGGATCATGCGCTCGACGTTTAGGAATGGGGGTCTATTGTTTCTGGATGCCACGCCAAGGTCATGAGAGTCATCATCAGCGCTGACGCCTGTTCTTCATGTGCGCAGCTCGGGGCATGCGACCGGCTTTGACAGTCGGCAAAGGGGGGCGGGCTCACCACCAGGACAATAGGCGCCATTCACATGCCACGGCACAATGCTCCCCGCGGCGCTCCCGACGGCAATCCCAATGCGGCGCAAGGGAGGATTAACTTTTGCCTGGAACAGGGAGATGTGATAACGGGGTTATATTCCCTCTTTCCGCGGTTGCACACACTGGCAGCAGTTGGAACGATGAGATGGGATTCACATGCTTAATATCAAGCCACATGAAGACAAGCTCTGTGGCTGCAGTGAGCTTTCTGTATACGAGGCGGCGAACCAACGTGGTAGCCCGTGGAACCAGCTGAAGTCAAATGAGTCAAGTACGTGAACCCGTCGCGAATCGCTCAATTAGGCAAATGCCCGACGCAGCGCGACGAGCAATACATCAAACAATGATAGAGTTTATTCCATTAATTGATGGTATTTTTGGTTCAAGTCGTTCGAATACGGGAAAAGTCCGTGAACCTGTGACATGCAAGACATCTAATTAGAATAGAGTTTCTTTGACTGATTGATCATTTTGAACCTGTCAACAAGCCGGCATTTGATTCTATAAGCGGAAATCCGTGATTGATGCGGATGTGTCCTAACGAAGGTTTGCACCTTGCCCTCTTGCCGACGCGCTGGTCGGATGTATGGATGCTAGAGGCGGTTCAACACACCCTCCATGACTCTTTGGTCACTTCCACACACTTCCTTGCCGGTAACATAAAGTAGTTACCGAAAGACCATCACAAGCTACCAAGGTTGGTGTCTCTTGACATTGGCAGGAGTGACAGGTCAGAGTGTCTGGGGCTATTCCGTTGAGCCGGTTGGTCGGCCAGAAGCCCGGCAGTGGACACCACCTTTTCGTCACTGGCCACGATCGATTAGGGTGGTCTGTATGTGTGTGAGTGTGTGTTGCATGTCTCTCTCCCGCTGATGTACGGGTCTCGAAAACGCGGGGGGGATGGGAGTTGTAGGCATCTTGGATCTCGACCATCTCCCATCTCATCTGTCGGCTGCACGTTACCTGCTGCAGGGCCGAGTTACGGCTGACTGTATCCCACGTCGCTTTTGAAGAGACGATGTTGCCACACTGTTGCGACCCCATCAGTCCAACCGTCACGAGATGCGCTGCTGTTTTCAGGGTCCAAGTCATCCATCCTTCGTCCACTTGGTCAAACCACACCCGCACGACTCGTTGTTTTCTCTTGGAGCCTCATGATCATCGCGACCCATGTCTGTAGGGGCTCACCTTATGACCTCATCCCGATCTTCATTTGACAGTTGTCACTTCTCCATCTACGCAGGAAACCCATTCATAGCGATTCACGGCCGTGTTTGTAGAAAGATCTTCTCTGGGGGGGCCTGGGGGCTGATATCATTCCGATCTCGGTTTGTGGAGGGTTTGCACGTCCATCGAAGCCCCAGTCAGCCTCTTTCTGCGTCCTCAGTCACCTGTCCTGCGTGCGTTCAACTTGCTGCCTCCTCACGCATTCCATTCAGGTCAGTGTTCGCCCACCAAAAACGCCACCACGAACCCGCTCCCGCTTCAAGCAGCGGCCCTGTGTGTGTCAACTCTAGGATCTGTGGCTTTCCCTCACCCACAGGGACAAAAGCTAGAAGAGTCATTAGCTGTTATGTCGAGTTTATCCCGTCGTTCTCCCCGACTTGCCAGCCACCTCCGCATTTTCTGCGAACACCCCTCCAAAGCTCCTATTGTCGAGCTAACGACAAAACCTGGGGGTTTCCGTTACCTACCAGCAGATTCAACCTTTTCGCACTGACCTTTTTCCCACACTAGGAGAGAGTAAGTCCAAGAGCAAAAGTAGATGGTCACCTGTGGTGGTTGTAATCTTGGTGAGGCCTTTAATGACCCATTTGGTGGCGTTTCTCTAAGCGACTGACTCTTGCGGGGCCTTGGCGGGGAAATGCTGGGGGTGTGGGTGTAAGTGCCGATATCGTGAGAGTCTTCCCGATGGGCGACATGTTTGGCGAAGTCTGGGGGATCGTGGGAGTCGTAGTTACACATAGCTCAATCATTGGGGGCGGTGAAATACGGGAAGGGTAGGACTGTTGTCCTCATGTCTCCTGCTACGGGACTCATCGAGGATCTTGCATTCACGAGATTTCGATTCATGATTTGCCCCAGCATTTACGTACCTAGATCTTGCACGCTGCCCCCCCCCCCCCGCATGATGGTAATGTCAGACCGACATTTACGGCGGATCTTGGCCACGGTTAAGGCCGGCTTGGGTGCTTGTCACAAGCCGCGAACTCTCACGTTGGGGGGTGTTGTCGGCCAATGTCGGGAACTTGCTGCCCCGGGTTCGGAATAGAGTTTGGCTGTGACCGTGTTGCGGATAATTATATCAAGCTGTATACAATAAATTCTCTAGAATAAACGATAAAATAGGGACGTGATATTTTCTAGGAGGGAGATGTGACAGCTGGCCGAGTAGAGAAGGGATCGTCACGCGCGTAGAGGTCTGGTGCGGTCTAGGTCTAGCCAAATCGTATGAGATTGAATTACACCTTTCTCGATGGCCGAGGCAATAGACTGCGAGGCCGGTGATGATAACTGCCGTACTCGTGCTTCTGACAATCACAAGGTGGAAGTGTTCCTGCGAGAAGCCTAGGTCACGCACGCCTTCCTGTGGCCTTGTCTGCGGGAGTTCCGAGGGCAAAACGACTGGGCGCCATATGGACCTGGGTCAGTTCATAGTCCCACAGTGCCCATTGCCATGTAGAAACGAGAGTCAGGGGCCAAAAGTGTGACCTAGAAGCTCGAAGATCATAACGTGTCCCCTTGTACAGGTGCGCAGTCTCGCCGAGGTCGGCTTGACGATGTACAAGAAAACCCTCCGTACTCCAAGCCCACCGTGCGTGCTATCTGCTGGCTCAATCAATAGATTAATACAAGTATTCTGTGCAATGCTATCAATCCGACAGGCGACGATCCGCGCAAGTTTAGTGACAAAGAACACAATGGGCAGAAGGTGGCCAGCGTCGAGTGGTGTTCTCCAACCACGCAGATGAGAGTCCACGGCACGGTAGCAAAACGTTCCTCCTTTGCAGCCGAACCCTTCAACTCACCCTGGCCACAATATCAAACCATCTATTATGACGTTCCTTCGAGACCCTGATCTTCGCATTCAGTTGGCGGTTACACTCCCCCGCGATCCTGTCACTAAGGCTGTACTCAACAAAGGTGGTACCTTGTCCCCAGGTTCCATTATTCGTGACAGCTGGCCTCGATGTTGTATCGACTCTAGCACTGGACGGTGGGCCAATGATTTGAATCATGTCGCCAACCTCGAACTTGCACTTGAAGCTCAGCCCTGCGGCTCGTTCTCGGTGTCCTCTAACGACATCGCAGTTGCCGCTGAGCTGCATGATGGAACGAGATCCGCCATTGAACGGCTCCTGTTCATAGTGTCAGATGAAGATACATTGTGTGTCAGAGTGATGTTAGTCACGACGTGGGGGGCAGATCAATATTTGGTAACAGCCGTGGCAAGGGGGTGGCTGGCAATAGAGGTGTTTGCGAAGGTGGACATCGTGCCGATGCCTAATATTGTCAGTGTTATTACGGCATGCTACGTTTCGCTCAATCTGGCATGTAAAGAAGCAAAATCGGAAATGGGGATGGCATTTTCATCCCGGCAGCATTGAACAGCATTTATATGGTGCGTAAGAGAAGGCATCGTGTGTGGTGCGATGGGATGAAGTTGCGTGGGTCAGTGCATTGCCAGAAATCCATTCTCATGCTGCTGTATTACTATGGAGGTCAAGGCGACCCGTCTCATCTCATTCCTCCATCATATTGGAGAGCATTTAAGGCTCAAAGCCAGTACTTCAACGTGCTTGTCACTATGGAGACTCTGTCCCGGCGAACGGTATTTAAGTCAAAGATGCTCGTCTTGCCTAATCTTACCAGAGAGGTCTTGGTCAAGCCTTGCGTCTTGGATGAACTCAAGCGCTCCGACAGGGTAGGAGAGGATCTCGATACGACCGTGGAAACTCAGCAAGGCAACCTGATAGCTTCGAGCTGGTTTCGCTACCTCCACCACGGAGCTCCGACCGAAGCAAGTTACCCCGTGTTCCCATGAGCAGGCTTCTGAACAAGACATGATTTTTGCATGTCTCGGCTTGCACTTAGCATAACGGTCTGCGGGTCTATCTACGTGGAGACCTCGGGACGTTGGGCTCTTTTCGAGCATGAGGCGTTCACCACATGACGAACCGTGAATCCTGGCGCAGGATGTCTTGAACCCCAATGACGCAATCGGTCATGATAGAGTTCATCTAATTGCATGGCCAGGATCAGCCATGTCTACTGTCATCTTGCAATGTTGGCTTTTGAAGGATCTAGATCTGGATCGTGAGGTCGTCGGCTGCCTGTTCTGTGGCTCGTGATGTTGCTGCCGCAAGAGACCTTCTGGCTCGGGCGCCTGAGCTCTAAACGCCGTAAAGAAGGTCAGACGCCCGAGACCCTGCGCCCGTGCCGTGTAAAAGACAACCGAAAGACATGTGTCTCCGTGTTCGAGATAAGACAAGTCGACGGGTGCCCAATCCTTCGTCTTAAACAGGTATAGCAGACCTTGAGGTACAACATGTCAGGGCCTGAAGTGGACAAAGTCATCCATGGACAGCACACCGAGAGATAGACCACACGAATGATCACGGTACCGTATGCACGGCATCAATCAAACCAAAAACAAAAGAAACAGCAACAATAAAGTCACAGCACGCGCACCGGCCCGCATGAGGCCCTGCATCAAGGAAGCCTGGCCACGTACATCCGTGGGTATCACCTGAGGCGAATTCTTAGCACGCTGATAGGCTGCGCCACGGCTTCGCCTCGACTGGAATAGGGAGGGTCCTGATTCGTACGGTAACGGCGATGGGGGAGGGGAGTGTGCATCTGCGGCGCGGTGCGTGCAGCACAGGGCGGGATGGGGATCAGACAACGCAGAGGTAAGGTTGTTGGGGTGGCAGATGACCTCGGGTTTGGAGTCGTGGCGCTGGGCGATGAGTGAATGGGCGTGGGGGAGATATGAGAGAAGAACAGGATGCATGGGCAGATGTCTATTCGTTGGGATGATGAGGAAATATTTGATCGTTTATTGTATTTTTTTGATTATCTTCCAAACTAAGGTACCTGTTTCGCATGGTTGCAATGGAAGAGGATGACCCTGGCAGCATAGTCACAGATCACAGGCTTGTTAGCTGCCCGATCCGGCAGCCCGTAGGCTTGGAAGACAGCGAGTACTGGAATCTAGGCTCTGCCTTGCCGCAATGGAAACTTCTCCGTGGTTCCAAAGAGTATCTACGAACATCTCAAGGAGACCTTCTGAGGGCGAACATGGATTATTCATCCCGAGATGGCTGACTTTCTTATCCCTCTAGCGGCCATGGTAAAGCCATAGATAGACAAGGACTAGGCTGCCAAACCTGATGGCGGCCTGCAGCTTATGGGAGTCACTGATACGCAGCGGCGAATGCGATGTAACGACACAGGCGGTGACTCAGCACGAGCGCCTCAATCCCATCTTTGCCCGATTATTGTACCACTCATCAGTCACTGCAACGACGGTATCGCCGGCACCCAGTGCACTGCCTCTGAGCTGAACAGTGACGCTGACATGCGACGCTATGTGCAACCAAGATAACAGCAGTTCGAGTTGCGCATATAGGGCCTAGAAGCACTGGATTTTTTGTTTATTTTCGGGTTTTTATTTTCGGGGGTTTTATTTATTTTGGCCGGTAAATGTTTTATTTTGTTTATCAATGAAAGCTTACTTGGATTGCTCTCATTCATAAATGGTGCTTGGAAGGGTGTCCTCGCCCATGAGCGAGCGATGCCCTCCATGTCTTATCAATTCTCCGGCAACCCTTTCGCCCAACAGCAAGGCGATCACGAGATTGCCATGGTAAAACAGCATGACGAAATATCCCCCCCCCCCCCCCCCCCATGCTCAAGTCCCGAGCTGTTTGTCCAGCTGCTGCCTGGTCACATTCTTGATATCGCTCCGGAAGACATTGGCTCGGATCTCGATAGCTTCGATCATCGATGGGTATTGCCGAGGGCCTCCATGGGGGACGTCCCGAGGAGAGGATGTGGCGTCTGTCGTATTTCTTCATATGAGTCTCCGTGAGCGATAACATGCAAGACTACAAGCGTCACATGTTACTGTTCGCAGCGGTTTGCGCGCGCACGTGTTTGACGAGACGGTCGCGCGGTATAATCATCAAGAGCCAATCGGCTCTCATCTCCCGACGATGTTCAGCTTCGACGCCCTCGGTTCAGCACATCCGGGAGGTATGCCAAATTGCATACAGCTTCGAGCCTCTTCACATGCTGTATGCATGCTCAACCGGGGTCAGTTCCTCCCGCAGATGAATCATGGCTTCTAGTATACCAGCAGTGACCATCGACCACGCTGGCTGGCCTCCTTGGTACAACATTCCTGTCCATCAAAGCTATGTTAGCAGACTGAATGAGAGCTACGGGAAACCGGAGGTAGGTCCTGCCACAGGAGTAGCTGAATAGCTGGCCGCAGGCTTGTTCGACGGCAATGTTGCCGTTGACGCACGATCATGGGTTTCCAATTCGACTGGTGCTTACCATATAGAACATATAGACGCTGGCTCGGGCACCCCTCACCGAGATACTTTCTGCTACGTATACATAAATCAGCCGCAAAGAAAAGAGTTCGTTGTGGTGCAGTGAAACGGTGTTCTCGTATCATGGCCTGGTGGCGCAGTAGCGAAGCACACCGGCCGGTGGCAGGGTACGGTCAACAGTAGGCTCAGCCGCCCGGTGGTCTCGGTGACTGAGGCCAAGGCAATCTGGTTGGAAGCGCGAGTCTGGCACGTTGAAGGACTTGTGGCGCTGTTCGAGTTGTCTTAGTGAATAGCGAGTACTGTGCCATAACCTGCGTCCAAGATGGCCAACGATTCTTAAGCGAGGCGGATTGTTGACTCGCGGCAACCGTTGTGCGAAGATAGAAAGACCCAGTTTCAGATCTGCAGCGAATGACTGCTGTTTGTGAGGACCTTATGCCTTAGCCGTGGGTGCTCGCTTTGTTCGTCGCATTCTACTCGCATTCCTCGCATTCCGCTCGTCAGCGCCCCTCCCAATACTTGCCTAAAGCGGAATGCTTCAAGATTTGGTCGGGCTCAACGCGTCACCTCTTTGCGTTGCTTAGATGATTAATTTTACTCTGATGAGTCTATATTTAAGCTTGTTATGGGTGAGGCTGAGTTCTTGTCGTGGCTGTCGCATTCAACGCGAGCAGCTGGGATGGTTGTGGGCTGCGATGTATATAGTCCTTCTATACAGGTTGGGACATAAAAGGAGCAATGAAGGTCTCTCTCCAGGAAGAGTACACTCTCAAGCACTCATCAGTAATCCACATTGGCTCATTTTTCTTCCCTTTCAAAAGCAAGAAGACATGGTCGCCGAAGACAGCAAATGGGTCTATGAACCCAATGTTCCTCTCGCCATCATTGGCAGCATCGTTTATGGAGTTCTCTTCATTGCAATCACTCACCTCACCTTCATCAAGTATCGCGCCTGGTGGTTCACCGTCGTGGTGATCGGATCTGCCATAGAGGTAGCAAGCTACATCTTACGAGCCTACTCAGCAAAGAACCAATCCGAGCTCGTGAGTGCCAGTCTTCCTAGCCTCCCACTCGAGATTCTTACACTCAAGCAGGTTCCCCTCGTCTTGACCCTCTCCCTAGTTGTCATCGCTCCGATCTTCATAGCAGCAGGCAACTATATGCTCATCAGCCGCCTGATCCTCTCCGTTCTAACACCTGATCACCATCGTGTTCTTCGTATCCCAGGGCGATACCTCACTCCCATTTTCGTGACTTGCGATATCGTCGCGGCACTGGTGCAGGGCAACGGTTCTGGGATCGCTGCTAGCGATGAATATACAGGAGAGAGCGAGCGAATCGGACGATGGATCCTTGTAGGAGGACTGCTATTCCAGCTGAGCTTCTTCAGCTTCTTTATGGCTGTGTTTGGGAGGTTCCACTGGTTGGCGAGGAACAAGGGGCTATCGCCAACTGCACCGGTTGGATGGGACAAAGTTGTGATTGCTGTCTACGTTTCAAGTATTCTTATCATGGTGAGTGATTGGTTCAGAACCCGTCTTTTCTCTGGGAATCGAAGTGCTAACCGCCCCAGATCCGGTGCATCTATCGCGTCTGCGAATTTGCCGAAGGGTTAGACGGTTATGCCTTCCGTAACGAGTGGCTTTTCTGGGTGTTTGAGACTCTACCCATGATTGGTGCCATTGGGATCTTCGTAATCTACCACCCAGCCAGGTATCTCGGCAGGCATGGCACGCGCGATTCCGGCCGGCGTAGGTTCTGGGGCAGGCGGTCCCGCAAATTCGAGGGCATTAATGAGAGTTCTGGTGAATCCGCTCATCGGTTGCAGGCCGTCTAAAGGCCAGAGCGTCTAGAGAAAGGAGACATGGTGTGGCGAGTTGGAGGGATACACGAGCAAGGGGTATGGCTGAAATCCAAGCTTGCTGAGATTGAAGTCTTGGATGCCGCGTACCTCCGGAAAGCATAGATTATGGCGGTTATAGAGCGCAAACGAGGATTGCCACACGCACATTTCGAGCACAGTCTGTTCACGAAGGGTGCAAATTCATTCATGTTCGTCATGCTTTTGATTCCTGGCCTAAGCCTCTATTGTCTAAAAGTCGTTGTCATCAGACCCCGAAACAATGACGTTGTTGACCTTGAGAACCATCCGACATAATTGCGTAGCCAGCTGAAGTTGCTGCTTCTTTCCAATCAGAGGATCGATCACAAACGCTTCCTTCATGTCGTTGTCGCCGCGGCCCATGCAGTCAACACCGAGCCTTCCCCGGCTAGCATCAGACTTGACCTGCTGGCTCTTCACCTCAGCCAGTGTTGAGATAGGGTTCAGACCGCTGTTCTCGGCCAGTGCCATGGGAACAGCGTCGAGAGCCTCGGCAAAGGCACGCATAGCGTACTGCTCAAGACCGGGGGTCTTGACAGCGGCATCTTCAACAGCAAGGGAGCAGGCGATCTCAGCAGCACCACCTCCGTACACGACGCGATTGTCACGAACGAGATTGCGGACGACGCAGAGAGCGTCATGGAGTGAGCGCTTTGCCTCATCAATGATCTATAGAGGACTTGTCAGTTGCTGCAGTGATGGCACAAGTGAATTCTACTTACCATCTTGTTGCTGCCACGGACGAAGACTGTCACGGCCCGGGTGTTGGCGCACTCCTCAATGACCAGCATTTTCTCGCGCGTCGTGCCGAATGTCATCTCTTTGACGACACCGGCGGTACCCAGCTTCTCGGGCTTGAGGTCCTCGAAACGTGGTACGATACGTCCATTGGTGGCAATTGCGATCAGTTCGATCTCTGGGCCACCAACCCACCGAACGGCCGGCAACTTGTTCTGAAGAAGCAAGTGGTTAGCCTCATCGTCGAAGCCCCACTGGCAAATGACGAGGTTCGCGCCGGTTTCTTTCAGCTGTTCAATCATCTCGATGAACTTCTCCCTCTCGTAGTTCTGCATCTTCTTGAACTCCTCCACGCTGGTGATATCCAATTTGTGCTTGGTCTTAGGCTTCGGAGGCTCGAAAGCGCAGGTCAGAATAGCCATCTTCGCGTCGCGAACCTCGGAAGGCATTTGAGGATGAGAGAAGTCCTTGTCGATAATAACACCCTTGACAAGGAGGGTATCCTCGAGAGAACCTCCGACCTTTCCGTCAACCTTGATCAGCTCGAAATCAACGTCCTTCCTCTCGAAATCAGCAACTGACAAGACCGCATCGACGGCGATCTTGGCGAATTGATCGTGAGCCTTGGAGACGATCTTAGATCCCAAACTTGTCCTGGCAACCTTCATGAGTTTTGAGATGTCGTCCTTGGAGAACTCGATCTCGTCGGAGATGCGGTCAAGCTCGGTAACAGCGATATCGCAAGCTTGGTCGTAGCCATCGGCGATTCTGATGGGATGAATGCCCTTGTCAATCAGGTCGGCGGCCTGCTCAAGCATGGCCCCAGCCAGAACAACGACGCCTGTGGTTCCATCACCGATCTCGTCATCCTGAGACTTCGACAGCTCGACCAGCAGCTTTGCGACATGGTTGCTCACTTCCATCTGCTGCAGGATAGTAGCACCATCGTTTGTGACTGTAATATCGCCATCGGAGGAGATGAGAATCTTGTCGAGGCCACGGGGGCCGAGAGAGCTCTTGACGAGGTTCGCAACGGTTCGGGCGGCGAGAATGTGTGACTTAACGGCTTCGTTACCGAACTGGCGCTTCTTCTTTCCCTGACTGGAGCGTTGTTAGGCCTTGCGTATGAGACATTCAAGACATCTACTCACTCTCTGACAACGATGAAGGGGCGGCCTTGCTCATCCTTCATCACCGTCGCTGTCGAAGGTCACCGTTAGCTTCATCCCACATGCCGCCATCGCGGGGCTCCTAGCTCACCGTTTGAAACATCCAGGTCTATTGAAGTTAGCAGTGAACATGCTCAAAGGCACAGGTCTGGTACTTACTCAAAGAGTCCATGATTGCGACGCGAGCTTGTGAGAGCTCCTCCTAGTGCTAGATGTGAAATCAACGCGGTGCTGGAGAAAGGGTGGTGGTTGCGCCTAGCTCGAGCTCTCCTGTCTCTGCCTGTGCCTGGCTGGCCCTTCATTTTTTACAAATAATCGGGGTCCCCTCCTGGCGCACACTCGGCGGCGGTCGGCGAAAGGAAAGTCCGCTGGCGACACGCTGCTCCTTAGTGGTTACAGGGATGTCTAGGCGGCTCTACCGGATTCTCAGGCGGCTTGGGCACTGTGGGGGCTTGTGACGCAGTTGGGTCTGCTATCGATTACCCCTCCATCCCATTTCGCCGTGCCCCTCCATCCCAGTGTCAGGTTTACGACTTAGGTGGCTGAAAGCTTGACCGCCGACGGTTAACTACACTTGACGAAGTCCCAACTTTCTCGATTTTTAAGGACAATTATAAACTCATATCCCGGTAGTCCAGGGACATCCGATTTCGACAAGACACATAGTCTACCTCGCGCGAGCAAACCCCGTTATCGACGGTGCAAGCTTCCGCGTGACACATCCGTGCTTCTCCAGCTCTCAGTCTCGTCACGTCGACTTCGTCAACATGTCTCGTCGAGTAGCGGAGTTCGACGATGACGACTTGGACTACGATGAGGGTTACGAGGAGGCAGAGGAAGAGGAGCTGAGTGCGGAGGACAAGGCTGCCATGGACCAGGCGAAAGCTAAAGTCAGTGCCGCCCTGGGCGCCGAATATCGAAAGTTGGCGTCTAAGGATATCGAGGATACCCTCTGGCATTATTACTACGACGTGGAAAAGTCTGTCGCGTATCTGCGGAAAACATACCTCTCGGCACCGGCTCCGAAAGCTGCGCCTAAGGCCGCCCCTAAGAAGGCACCTGAAGGTACGTCACGAAAGCTCTCCTTTTTCGTTTGCACACGGCGTCTTGGGGAGGGTTCCGGAGCAGACGAAGAGAGCTCGGCAGGCGATGCTTGCATCGGGTACATGGACGACACAGAAAGCACATCGATGTTGCCTACAACCTCATTCCCCTTCGGCCACACCCATGGGTCATTCTTTAGCGACATGCCATGGTTGAATGTGCCGCAGCATCGGAAAACGACCTTCTTGAAGCCTCCAAGGCCCAGAGGTGGTCTTTTGGGCGGTGGCGATGGCGCGCCAAAGATGTCCAAGCTCCAGGCTTTGGCTGCTGCAAGAAAAAAGAAGACGGAGGGCTTGAAGGAGAGCGCCAAGACCACTACCTCGAGTACGGAGAATGATATGAAAAGACTGTCTCTCTCTGATCAGAAAAAGGAGAATGAGCGGCCAGGACTGGCGCTTGCAAAGAGACAAAAGACATCCGACACTCGGGTACCCTTGATCGATCAAATGCCCGTGCCGGTAGCAGACCCATCTGTGCCAGGTGACGATGCTCCGGCACAACATGGCTCAGCTGAGAATGTTGATGAGACCATGCGGGACCAGCATGATCAAGAAAGGGTGCCTTTGGACCAGGCAGTGATGGCTACACCCAATGCGCCTTCGGCATTCGCACGAACACTCTTCGGACCTGCTCCAGAAACCCCAAAACCCGAGCGCGATGTCTTTGCTATGCCCTACACCTCCTCCTCAGCCTACTTCGCCGGTGCTTTCACCAAGCCCAGCCCTGATGACATTGTCCTCACGGCTCAGGCGAAAGGTTCGAATTTTACAAAGACGAAGTGATGGGCTAATCCTAACTCTCTCACAGCGGGGAAGAAGGCAACCCAGTCTGCACCCAAGACCGCAAAAGCTTCTCAGAAGGATAGCGCCTCTTCAAAAGCAAACCAAGCTGCGAATGGGATAGCTGCAATGAAGATCAGCGATGTTCCGCCACCTAAAAGTAAAGGCCTGGATGTTGTCAAGGAGTTTGAAGCCAGCACCACCAAGCGAAGTATTAGTTTTGTTGTTGTTGGTAAGGGACAGGTCTCGCTTCCCGCTTCGAGGAGTCAATACTGAAGACCAATAGGCCACGTCGATGCTGGCAAGAGCACACTGATGGGTCGTTTGCTTGTCGATCTAAAGTATGTCGATCAAAGAACTGTCGACAAGTACCGGAGGCTGGCCGAGAAGACTGGCAAGCAATCTTTCGCTCTGGCATGGGTCATGGATCAGAGGGAGGAGGAGAGAGAACGGGGTGTGACGATTGACATCGCCACAAATCATTTCGAAACAGACAAAACGAAGTTCACCATCCTCGATGCACCTGGGCATCGCGACTTTGTGCCGAACATGATTGCAGGTGCGAGTCAGGCTGACTTTGCAATTCTCGTCATCGATGGTAACACCGGCGCGTACGAAAAGGGCCTGAAGGGACAGACGCGGGAGCACGTCCTGCTTCTCCGGAGTCTTGGCGTTCAGCGACTTATCGTCGCTGTCAACAAGCTCGATATGGTTGGCTGGTCCAAGGACCGGTTTGACGAGATCTCACAGCAAGTCGGTGGGTTCCTCACTGGCTTGGGTTTCCAAGAGAAGCATGTCACCTTTGTGCCCATATCAGGTCTGAATGGTGACAACATATCCAAACCAATTGAAGATCCGGCGGCATCATGGTACAAGGGCGTGTCACTGGTGGAGGCTCTCGAAGCTTCTGAGTCGACTTCGAAACGGGCACTCACGAAACCTTTCCGCCTGGGAATCTCTGAGGTTTTCCGGTCTCAGCAAGGAAGCATGACGATTTCTGGTCGCGTGGATTCTGGAACCTTCCAAGTTGGAGATGCCATTATGGTTCAGCCAAGCGGTGAGACAGCTTATGTCAAGTCAATTGTCGTGGATACAGACAGTCAGGACTGGGCAGTAGCAGGCCAGAACGTCAGCATTGCCCTCACGGACATGGACCCAATTCATGTTCGAGTTGGGGATATCGTATGCCATGCTGCGAACCCTATCCCTTGTGGCGATACCTTTACCATGAAGGCTATGGCATTCGAGCACCTCATGCCGATGCCAGTAGACCTTCATCGCGGTCGTCTGCATGCGCCAGGACAGATTCAATCAATGGCCGCAACGCTGGATAAGGCCACAGGACAGATCCTGAAGAAGAAGCCTAAGGTTGTTCAGCCTGGTGCGGTGGCTCGGGTTGTCATCAAGCTGGCAAATAAGGTTCCACTTGAGGTTGGACAGCGAGTGGTCATTCGCAGTGAAGGGGAAACAGTGGCAGCTGGTTTGTTGGAATAACGTTGATGGTCTACATTACGAAATGAGGATATAGACAAAATGAGATGACATGATTGATGCTTTCCTGATGCCAGGATGAAGACACCTCTTCGTATACCACATGTTTCAAAACGGCATCTAGGTTTACTGTGATGACTTACTCTGAAGTAACATGTTACGTCTGATTCACTGTATGTGTCTTCATCGCATCCTTCTGGCGGTTCATCGCCTGACATCAGACAAGGCTACAGGGTGGGGACGTATTGTACAAGGAGACAAGTGGCCGTTCGCTGGCATATGGAACAACATGGAACAGACCATGACCTTCCACAAATGCACAGTCATTCACATACGAGCTCTCGAACATCCTTTGATCTAAGCCGGAAGGAGGTCTTTTGCTATTCGATACAGTTCTTATTTGACTTTTTGGGTTTGGACGGATGGAAGCTCGCCGCAAGCACACAGTGTTTCTACTCCTCTGCACTGTGCCATGCCGGCACTTGAGGCCAGCTTTGCCACATTCTACACGCTTCTGTGACCGACCGCCTTTCAGAGCCTACTAGGTACATAGCCAGAGCATCTCTACCATCAGCTTCTAGCCACAGATCCTAAGCACAGTGCGAAGCGCAGGACCCTTGAGGCAGGACCCCTGTCACGTGGATCCGCAAGGCTAAGCGCAGGGGGTGGCTGCCGCCTCCAGCGGCGTCACTGGCCACACTGTCCACTCCACAAATACTGACTGGCGGCCCCAGGCCAGTGTCCCGCTGAAAGGTGGCCGCTGGCAGCTCTCCAATGTGCCACCTGGCCTTTTTGCGCCGATCTGGACACTTCGACTTTTCCCCGGTGCACTCACCTGCAGCCGCTTCTTAAAGCTCCCCCCTCCAAAGCCGTCCGTGGTTTAACTCTTCCTCCATCATCCCCAACATCATCCTCACCTTTCACGATACCCAGTACCCTCCGACTTTCTGCAACAAGAGATTGAGGCTCAGGTGACTCTCTCTACGTCGGAGCACTCTTGTTCTTACCCTCCCGCATTTACCTACTCCGTCGTTTGTGCTTGACGCATTGCATCTTTATTTCGACACAGTTTCCACAACTCCAGCAATGGCTCGTTCAAGGAGCTCGCTGGCCCTGGGCTTCGGCCTCTTGTGCTGGCTCACCCTTCTCTTCTCTCCTCTCGCGTTTGTCCAGACTGTCAAGGCCGACGAGGCTGACAACTATGGCACCGTCATTGGTATTGTGAGTACTACCTCCGCTTTGAAGCTGTCTTCACCGCCTCAAACATAGAGCTGACCCCCGCCCGATTAGGATCTTGGTACAACCTACAGCTGTGTCGGTGTGATGCAGAAGGGCAAGGTTGAGATTCTCGTCAACGACCAGGGTAACCGTATCACTCCCTCATACGTCGCCTTCACCGAGGAGGAGCGCCTGGTTGGCGACTCAGCCAAGAACCAGGCCGCCGCAAACCCTTACAACACCATCTTCGACGTCAAGTAAGTGATAATTCCAATTGAAATTTGCTGTGAGCCAATCTCCTAACATGTTTCAGGCGCCTTATCGGTCGCAAGTACGACGAGAAGGATGTCCAGGCCGATCTCAAGCACTTCCCCTACAAGGTTGTGAACAAGGATGGCAAGCCTATTGTCCAGGTTGAGGTCGATGGCGCCAAGAAGCAGTTCACTCCCGAGGAGATCTCTGCCATGATTCTTGGCAAGATGAAGGAGGTCGCTGAGTCTTACCTCGGCAAGAAGGTCACCCACGCCGTCGTCACTGTTCCCGCCTACTTCAACGTAAGTATTTTGACTCAATTAGAGACGTTTCGTTGCTAACAGCAAGCAGGACAACCAGCGCCAGGCCACCAAGGATGCCGGTATCATCGCCGGTCTCAACGTCCTCCGTATCGTCAACGAGCCCACCGCCGCCGCCATCGCCTACGGCCTGGATAAGACCGAGGGCGAGCGCCAGATCATTGTCTACGATCTCGGTGGTGGTACTTTCGATGTCTCCCTTCTCTCCATCGATGAGGGTGTCTTCGAGGTTCTGGCTACCGCTGGTGACACTCATCTCGGTGGTGAGGACTTCGACCAGCGTGTTATCAACTACTTCGCCAAGCAGTACAACAAGAAGAACAACGTCGACATTACCAAGGACGCCAAGGCCATGGGTAAGCTCAAGCGTGAGGCCGAGAAGGCCAAGCGCACTCTCTCTTCGCAGAAGAGCACTCGCATTGAGATTGAGGCTTTCTTCGAGGGCAAGGACTTCTCCGAGACCCTCACCCAGGCCAAGTTCGAGGAGCTCAACATGGATCTCTTCAAGAAGACCCTGAAGCCTGTTGAGCAGGTTCTCAAGGACGCCAACGTCAAGAAGACCGAGATCGACGATATCGTCCTTGTCGGTGGTTCTACCCGTATCCCCAAGGTCCAGTCTCTTATTGAGGAGTTCTTCAGTGGCAAGAAGGCGTCCAAGGGCATCAACCCCGATGAGGCTGTCGCTTTCGGTGCCGCCGTCCAGGCTGGTGTTCTTTCTGGCGAGGAGGGTACCGAAGACATTGTCCTCATGGATGTCAACCCGCTCACCCTTGGTATTGAGACCACCGGCGGAGTCATGACCAAGCTCATCCCCCGCAACACCCCCATTCCCACTCGCAAGAGCCAGATCTTCTCCACCGCCGCTGACAACCAGCCCGTGGTCCTGATTCAGGTCTTCGAGGGTGAGCGCTCCATGACCAAGGACAACAACATCCTCGGCAAGTTTGAGCTCACCGGCATTCCCCCGGCTCCCCGTGGTGTTCCCCAGATTGAGGTCTCTTTCGAGCTCGACGCCAACGGTATCCTCAAGGTCTCTGCCCACGACAAGGGTACTGGCAAGCAGGAGTCCATTACCATCACCAACGACAAGGGCCGCCTGACTCCCGAGGAGATTGAGCGCATGGTCGCCGAGGCCGAGAAGTTCGCCGAGGAGGACAAGGCTACCCGTGAGCGCATCGAGGCTCGTAATGGCCTCGAGAACTACGCCTTCAGCCTCAAGAACCAGGTCAACGATGAGGATGGTCTCGGTGGCAAGATTGACGAGGAGGAGAAGGAGGCTGTGAGTAACCATATCGCTAAACTATCGTTGAGACATATTCTAACTTATGACAGATCCTCGACGCTGTCAAGGAGGCTACCGAGTGGCTCGATGAGAACGGCGCTGAGGCCACTACCGAGGACTTCGAGGAGCAGAAGGAGAAGCTGTCCAACGTCGCCTACCCCATCACCTCCAAGATGTACCAAGGTGGTCCTCCTGGCGGCGAGGCTGATGACGACGCTGAGATCCACGACGAGCTGTAAATGTACTAGAATCGCCTCCGACGATCGAACCAAAAACTCGACGTTCCCTCTTGTTTTGTTCTATAAAGAACCCAGCAGGGATACACTCTTATGCGAACATGTTTCACGGTGTTTTGGTGGTTTTTGCGCAGCGGGCACAATGTCTCGCGCGCCTGTGGGCAGTCCGCAGATAGGAGTCTGTGAGCTTAGACTTAAAAAGAAAGCATTTGAACATACTTTTGCCTGCCCCCCTCGTGGAGTGACATGTAACCTCACTGCTGCTCCCTGTTTCGGGCGCACCGCAATCCTCCGTTCGCGGGCCTGATTGTTCGGCAGGACAATAAGAACTTGTTGGCTGACCCGTAATTGCTCATCCCGTCACATCACTGAAAGTCCCTCGATCCCTTCCGTTCTTCTCTACCGCACTTTTCATTTGTGCATCACTTGCATGATTCCTTAGCACCTTGCTTGTGGCCCTCTTGGAGGTCGACCTGAATCACTTGCAAACGGTTGAGCCACAACCTCTCGACTTCGTCCTCCTGGAGGAAAAAACAATCTTCCCGATCGACTCCTTCTCATTTTAGACTCACAAAGCCAGTGAAGTCATCGCAACCGACAATGCCTCGAACACGGAAAGCCCCTCCGCCACCAATTGACGAGCCGCCACCAGGGGAAGAGTTCCTCAAGTCTTTACAGAGCTTCTTTCGAGAGGCGATCGAGCTCAAAGCACCCGACTATCCCAGCAAGACCGATTTCACACTGATGAACAGTGGTATCGTGACGTACCTTCAAGCATGCCAGCACAAGACCAGGGCGGCAGCACGGGCCGAGGCACCTGTCAAGCTGCCTGGGGGATTCGAGCCGCGAACCACAATTGGGCTGCCACCAAGAGAATTCGTCATGAATGAGAAATTGGGGGAAAAGCTCATGAAGTTGAAATGTGGTGAGCAGTTCGTTGGGGTTCTGCAGGCTGCGATCAACAAGGCACACGGGATAAAGACCCCACGAAAACGGAAGTCCGAGTGGCAGGAAGGCAACGCCGTCGCGGCAAAGCGGCCAAAGGGGAGCATGGAGAATGCCTCGCATGAGGAGATCACACTACCTTGTGACTTTTTGCTATCAGTATTGGGCACGAAGGAAGCCAGGCGTGAACATGAAGCGAGTGCGGAAGAAAGGGCACATCATAAGACCAACGACCCTCAAGGAAGGTGCACAGGAATCGAAACAGTCGAGCAGCATGCTAGGAGGAATGATAAATGCGACTCAGTTACGGCGATTGAGGGCCCGTTGCAACAGCATGCGATTCAAGATCGATCCACAGCTGAAGTTGGAGGTGCTGAGACTGACGAAACCGTCACCACATCACAGCCAAGCACGAACACCCTGGCCTCGCTGGACGAGGTTAGGCCCAAAGATGGTCCCTGCGAAGATCGAGACATCTTGGAGATGGAGAGCATGCCAGAGAGCTCTGAAGTATTGCGAAAGGCCATTGAGGCCGGCAACGGGAATGTGGCAAACGCCATGAAGTCTCCTCAATCCCATGGAACCTCATCTCCTCAGCCAGGCAAGAATAACTACGACATCGGAGATCACAGTCAGCAGCACCTTGGGCGCTGGAAAACGTTGGAAAGCAGGGAAGACCGTCAACCATCTACTGCTGGGCAAATGGGCGGAAATACATCTCTTGGGACCTCTGGGTCGGAGAGTGGGCTTGAATCAGCCCTAGACGGAACAGGAATTGAGAAAGCCAAAGATAAGGAGAAGAGCGAGACGAAGCAACCGATTAAGCTGAAGCTTACTCATCGTGGCCATGCATCGACACCTTTCACACACAGTCTCATCATAGACCACTTGGCCTCGAAGGCTATGTCCATCTCGGCGGAGGTATAGGACACCTACCGCTCAACATTAACCGAAAGTCTGGAGTGCGTTGCTGGAGATCTCCGTGAAACCTGGTATAACCTCGAAGCATATATCCAAGCTTCTAAGCAGACTGCTATCCCAGCTCCTCTCTCGTTCGCTGCTCTCTACCCGAAGCTGGCGAAGCTCCCGACAGGGACATGGGCAATCTACCAAGAACAGATCGAAAGGCTTCATTACACGGGGAAGTTTCACGACATGAGCATTTCGCAACGGTTGCGCAGGATCTCGAAGATTTGTGTCGTGCCGGAGGAGGAGAGGGCGATGAGGGAGGGGAAATGGGAGAGGGTGAAGGCTGCAGCGGTAATTGCTGGGTTTTTGGCTGAGACAACGGGGCGAGAGGAGGTTTCGGAGGACGAGAGAAAAGTGGTAGATGGTTGGGTTTGGGAAAAGATGAGGGAGATTGACTTCCTGAGAGATACTGCGGAGAGCAGGTGATGAGCTGGGTATACACCCTGTTCATTTGTTTTGCCTTTGCGTGGGTTGCATCTGCTCTTCGTCTGTCTCCAGTTGGACATCATTGTGGGAGCCATCTAGGAGCCTAAACATTCCACTTCAATGAACAATTGATTGCGCATCAAAGGCAACAAGTCCAAGTAGATCATGTAATTCGGAAAATTGAAATCAGTCCCGAGAGCCAACAGACTGCCGAAGGAAGAGCTTGTGCAGAGGCAGGTCTAGAACCACTATGGAACATCGAATCTTGCGATGAGGCTTGCCCTCTGAGATTCGGCAAAGGGCTCTCAAGTTTGCCTAGCAAGGATCCATGACCTGTATGTTTCCCACTCGCAGACCGCTATTCTCTCTGTGTCATATTTGCCTTCTATTGACTCGAGGGCCCAGTGCAACATCTGCTTCGCTCCTGGTCGTTGGGTGCCCTGAGTCCTGGAGACAATGTACTTGTAAAATCGTGTGAATAGTCCAACCAGCTTGCAACCTGATCCTGAGAACATCAAATATTGACAGGAGACCTCGAGACTGGCGCTATTGCATATATTGCCGTAGACGCGAAAGCTGGGTAAGGTATCCCGAGGACTAAATCACAGGTGCTGATCCAATGCCCTCTAATCGCAGTCCCTCTCGCCTCATCCATAGTTTTCAGAATATCCCACTGGTCCAACACCTCGGACTAACTATCATTATTGAGATTGTAGCTAATCACTCATCAATTTCTTTGAAGATGTCTCCCGCCAGTGCATCGATCCGCAGTCAGCCCGCTTGTCCCTAGTTTGGCCATGCTCCGGATTTGGGTTTTGCTAGGTCTGAGGATCGTCACTCACACAAGTGTAATCATCTTGACCTCTTATCATCAATCGAGCCAGGGTTCTATTTCTCCATGGGATTTCGTGATCAATTGCTTCGCCTATGTTGGACTTGCCATGGTAGGGCTGGGAGCGGCCGAGCATCATCTCCTCCTGTATAGGCGTTCAAGCGACTGGGCTTCCACTACGTCATATGCGCCATCTTTTACTGCTGCCGAACTATTGAATGCTAACCATCAAGCAGACCCCAAGAAAACTGCTGTCTATCTCTTGGCAACCGTTTTCCTAGCATATGCGGTAAGTAACGGCCGAAGTCGGGCAACTACAGCATCTGCCAGCCCCGCAGTCAAGATAAGGGACGCCTTCCCCAGACACCCAACGCCACACTAGATTCTCGCAGCGGCGGGTGAGAAATAAACTTAAATCTAAGACTAATCATTGAAGAAAGGGAAGTCAAGGCATTGGCCTTTGGGCACTCCTGCAATATGGAGGAAATACAAATAGCAGCTCTTCTATACGTATCTGTGCCACACAGACCAAAGCTGTATGCCAATGTTGTGTCCTTGCACTCCTCTCGGGCTTCAAAACACAGGGTTGAGTCGTTCGGACAACTCCCATATTGCCAGTGGATATGATGCCCCTCCTAGTATCTCAAACTTCCAGACTAACAACCCCAATACAAGCACTAATGCACCTCATAGTCCATAATCCTGGAGCCTGCTCCTTCTTTGCCGGATCCATGTTTTCGCTGTTATCTATGGGGCAACTGCCGGTACCGACTTGCCCTTCGGATAAGCAGGATCGGCTGCCCGACGCATGGAGCTGTGATTGATAGAAACGAGAACGTAGACGATAACGCTGGTCATTGTCTCTCAATGTTTTACCTAATTGCTATAGAGTTGGAAGAGATCTAGGTAGAGCTGGACTGGGACTATGCACGTCGCCATGGCCTTCGACTACAACGAACACTATATAAGACGCCCTTGAGGACAGCCAGAGCTATCGGGGGAGGAAACAGACATCACTCAATTCGTCTACGATGAAGCTTCTCCCTATTCTGCCTCTTCTGGGGTCTGCCCTCGCTAACCCATTGGCGAAACGTGCGGTTCACTTCGTGTCCCCAGGTGAAGTAAGCCCCGAAGCTGCCCACAACATCGTTGTGGAGTACTTCGGCGACGTCGATGGTGAGCTTACAATCACCTATGGCCCGTGTCATGGACAAACATCTATACTGGATGCCCATCACAGCATTGGCGCAACTCATGTCGGCATCCACCCATTAGCAAAGCGACACCTTGAGCATGAGGCCAGACGTCCTACTAAGTTCGTCTGGGTGACTCCATCATCCATGTCCAATGGCTGTCTTCAGGCATTCATCGACGGCGAACTCATTGGCCAGTCTGAAGAGCTCGTTGTCACCAAGCGACGTGTCCGTCGCAGTGAAAAGAAGTCCTTTGCCGATGTTGCTGGGGACGATAGCATGTGGTTCAACGGCGTTGCTTATCTGCAGCAAAAGCAACCCGAAGAGAGCTTCGTGGCAGCGGCAAAGAGCAAGTCTTTTGCCATTCTAGGAGGAGGTATCTCTGGCCTGGCATCGTCCGTAAGTCTACGTGCAACCACGCTGCATAGTGAGGTACGCTGACCATTTGAAGCTCATGCTTGACTCGGTTGGCATTCACAACTGGAAGATCCTGGAGTCTTCTGATCGAGTTGGTGGCCGTATTAGAACGGCTTACCTGAATGGCACTTCTCCTGAAGATGGCCAGTACCACGAGCTTGGACCCATGCGATATCCGTTTCAGCTCACCGACCCGGAGACCAACGAGACCTTCCCAATCATGGATCAGCGGATGATCTTCCAGCTTATTGACATCGTGAACGGGCTCAACGCTGGGAACGACACCCTTCAGGTCAAGCTCATCGAATGGATCCAGAGCTCACCCAACACCCCAATTCAGTCATCCTTCCGGCGCCCGGACGGGACTTTCCTGAGCAAGACTGAGGTGGCTGAAAACCCCGACTACGCTGTAACTCCCGTATATAGCAACAAGACTGCTGCCGAGGAGGCCATCGCCGCCTTAGAGGAGTTCCAGGGGCTGACTCCGGAGCGTATCCGCCTTTTCGCCAGCAATATCTTTGCTGCATACAAAGCGTCAGTGGAGGAAGGCGCCTTTGACTACTCTGAAGTTTCATATCTTCGTCATGTCATCGGAACCGACCTCAACACCACCGACGAGGTGACACCTAGTCAGAATTACTGGCCCATGTGGGAGTATGAGACTGTCTACTTCATGGCCAGCAAGTGGCTCACCATCGAAGGCGGCCTCAGCAGACTGCCCGCTGCTTTTGAGCCTTTGATCGATGGCAGGATCAAGTACGGCGCCAAGGTCAACGGGCTTCACTACAACCAGTGCAACAAAACTGTCTCCGTTAGCTGGAAGCCCACGGGCGCGGACCCTTTCGACACCCCAGGAAGCATCGACAACTTCGACTATGTCCTGAATAGTGTGCCACTGAACTTGATGAAGTTCTGGGATCTGCCTCCCTACTCAAGTCTTCTGAAGCGCAGCATTGACCGGACACTGTTCGCAAATGCTTGCAAAGTCGCTCTCCAGTTTAAGACCCGGTTCTGGGAGCATCTCGAGCAGCCCATATATGGCGGATGCACTCGCATTTCGAGCCCCCAGCTTGGTCAGGTGTGCTACCCATCCTGGCAGCTCAATGAGACGGGTCCCGGTACCATGCTCGCTTCGTACCTGTCTGACTACGAAGCCACGGTCGCATGCGCCATGTCGGAACAGGAGCACATGGCCTACATCAAGAGAGCTCTGAGCCAGGTCCACGGTGCTGATGTCATCGACGAGAATTGGACCGGCAACTTCGCGCGCCAATGCTGGGAGAAGGATGAGCACCAGGCGGGTGCCTTCACAATGCAGATCTTCGGACAGCAGCATCTTTACCTCCCCGCCTTCTACCAGACCGAGTTCAACACCGTCTTCATCGGCGAGGCAGCGACCTTCACGCATACCTGGACCTTCAGTGCCTTGGAGGCTGCCGCGAGAGGAACGGTCCAGTTGCTGCTGGATATGGGTCTGGTGGATGAGGCCAAGCAGCTGACCAACACCTGGATGGCGCGTTGGATCGAGGTTTAGCTCTTGACATCTCGTCATTGATGAGAATGCCGTGTATGTCAATAAAAGCGTGTCGAGACTTGCTTACACCCATGCTCTCTTGTCCTTGGAGCGACTGATTGCCTCGTAAGATTGGTCGTAATATGGAGACTGATCACGTGAACACGCGCAAGTCCAGTTAGTTGTAGAGGAGCATAGACGCGAAACGCGCGACAGAGACAATGACGACATTGATTCACGCATCAGCCCTATCAGCCACTTTCCTTTGTCTGTGCGTGCTGCTGTGATATCACTTGTTCACGATCCGAAACTCACAGAAATCGACGCAATGCCTGCTGCGAAGAGATCTGCAGATGCTATGGCAGAGCCTCGCCGTCGGTCAGGCCGATTATCGAGCACGCCGAAGAAGAGCAACTACTTTGAAGACCCAGAAACAGATTCGGAAGAGGATAACCTGCCCCCCAAGAAGCGCGGTCGACCCTCGAAAAGAGCATCGCTAGTCGCACAAGAGTCTGAGGAACAGTATGATGAGGAAAATGAGACGGAAGATGTCAAAGTTGAAGAGGAAGAAGAAGAACGGCCGAGAAAACGCGGACGACCCCCCAAGAAGACGAAATTAGTGAAGAAAGAATCCGAAGATCAATACGAGGATGACGAAGAGGAGGAAGAAGACGACGATTTCGACGAAGAGCGAGACGAGGATGCTCCAATGAGGAAGAAGATTATCCCGCTGGAACAGATGCGCGACACTGGCGGTATTGACTACGAAGACTACAAAATCCACAAGAATACCCTCCTTTTCTTGAAGGACCTCAAAGCAAACAATCGGCGGCCTTGGTTGAAGTGTGAGTGCCCACGACTTGATGTTGCTCTTCGCGACGCCGAGGCTGACAACATCATAGCGCATGACGGCGAGTATCGACGGGCGTTGCAGGATTGGAACAGTTTCGTTGAAACTACTACGCAGAAGATTACTGAAATTGACGAGACGGTACCCGAACTGCCGGTCAAGGATATCATCTTTCGCATACACAGGGATATTCGCTTCAGCAAGGACCCGACACCGTATAAGGTAGGCTCGTAATGTTCTCTGTCGTTAGACGGCTTCCACTCACATTGCTTGCAGCCACACTTTTCCGCGGCTTGGTCTCGTACTGGCCGCAAAGGCCCATACGCATGTTACTACATCCACTGCGAACCTGGGTCGTCTTTCATCGGCGGCGGCTTATGGTGTCCTGAAGCGTCGCATCTTCGCAAGCTGCGGCGGAGCATCGACCGACATCCCGACGATTGGCGAGCTATGCTGGAAGACGCGCAGTTCCGCAGATTATTTCTTGAGCAGGGAAAGAAGATGAAAGCGCTTGGTGTTGTCGACGCGTTCTGCGAGAAGAACAGCAGTAATGCCCTGAAAAAGAAGCCTATGGTACGTACATGACGAACGACCTACAGCCCGTCGAAATCGAAGGCTGACAGCATAATAGGGATACGAAGCAACACACCCGGACATCAAGTTGCTACGGCTACGAAACTTTACTGTCGGACAGAAGCTTGACGACGCGATATTTTGTAAAGACGATGTTCATGAGCAACTAGAGCCCCTGATAACCGCTCTCCGAGGATTCGTCAGTGCACCTACCGATTCTACGGCTGGCCGAGCTTGAGCTGACGTGTATGTTTTCAGGTGACTTTCTTGAATAGGATTGTCATGCCAGACCCTGGCGAAGAGGATGAGAGTGATGATGACGAGGACGAGAACGAGGACGAGAACGAGGACTAGGCGGGCGAGGTAAGCCATGGCCTACCACCATTCGTCCGGGCATAGTTGAGTAGATGCAGCAGAGGCAGGTATCGAACCACGGGATTTCTCTCTGGATAAGTCCAAGAAGCGTATAATGAAGCAACGTTCCGCTCTTTCCTAGGCCGACCAGAATCAACGGTGTACCTGGAGCTCGGAATTGCCGAGACTGTTGTTCACCCAAGGACTCATCCGCGTGAAACACCAACGAATCCTTCAGCGGACTGTAAAAGGTCTGAGAAATGGCCTTGATGACGCTTTTCTCTTTTTCCTTTTGCTTTACCAGGGACATGCAGGCGTCCCAACGTCATGTGTCTTCGTTGTGTAGTCAGCCAAGCCTGGAAGCGATGAATGCGAGATCCCGCGAAGTGGGCTCCTAGGGTCCAAGATTACGACTTGAAGTCTCTTGACGTCAAATACGATATACATCGAAAAAAAAAAAGAAGAGGAGGATCTTCGTTACAGGATTCGAGATGTTCACGCAGCCCAGCGCCAGAATGAGGGATCCGATCCTGCGCAGCAACCCCAAGGGGGGTTCCGTAATGGGCTTTTCTCCCTCTCGCTGAGTACCGATGTCTCAGCTGCGCCTGGTTTCCCTGCCTAGCCATGTGGATCAACGACGCAGAGTTAACTTCATGCCATCGAGATGTGTTCTTCGTCCTGGGGAAAATACCAGGAGTTCGTACGGCACGCATTCACTGCGCCTGGAGGAGGTCAAGAGACTTCGATGATTGGTTGATCTCACATATAAAAGCAGCACTTCTGCATCTTTAGCCTCGTCTTCTTCTTGACCAAGATACTCAACAAACAAGCAAATCATAAACCCTCATCTCACACGACAGATTCAACCTAAAGTAATCTCTTCGGCACTGCAGACCCAGTCAACTTACAAGATGAAGTTCACGATTCCTTTCATATTCGGCCTTGCCACTGCCGCAGCGGTTGCACGGTAAGCATTCCACCCTGTGATATTCTACTTGCTCGAAGATGCTAACGCGAGGCAAACAGTCGCCAGAATGAGGTCGACGTTGACCAACTGTGAAGAGACATCAAGAATGGCTTTCCAGCATTATGTGTGGAATGGTCATTACCTATACCGAGTCTCCCAGCCTTGGGTCAATCATTAAAGGTGACTTCGACATCGACTCAAGTACGTTTAAGTTTACCCAAGGTTATTCCCTCTACCATGCAGAAACTAATTGGAACTTTGTCACAGGCGGTGCTCTGGTCAGCATCTACGACCGCGACTGTAAGCGAACGGGCGTCAAAGCGCTGGAGCCACAAAATCCCGGATGGAAGGCCGAATTTGATGTTGATGGCGGTGACTTCTCCGTGGAAACTCACTGCTTTGCTGCGGGCTGCCTCTCGAACGACAAGAACATTCGGGCGCCTCAGATCACACTTGGTGACTGGGCTGCTGAGAATGGTGTTCTCTGGGAGTGCGAAAAGGATCAAAGCTACATCCAAGGTCTTGATGCCCTTCATTAGGTGGCTTGCAAGTTCCAGTGCAAGGATGTCAACTTGGACCAGTGATTTCTTGGACAGGGAACGAGACGGGATCTGTGCAGCTTCGCTCTCAAACCAAAGGGGTTGACGATGATGGATGGAGGTAGATTGATGGCGTTAGATTTTCTTCGAGTCTGTCAAAGCAATATACGCATATACCTTCTGGATACCATCTAGGGATTTTGCCTTTCGCGCGGTTGGGGGTGCATATTCCGTCTCTTTGGCCCATAATCGCAAACCTACCTCTGGCCCGATTCTGGGATGTCTTCGTTGGAGTCACGCAACCGTGAAATTTGGCTTCAGAAGACCGACAGAAACCATGTAGGCGGCTTCTGATCCGGGTCAGCTAACTGTGATCAGGTGAAGCGTCTACAGAATAAGGCAAACCCGGTGTTAGCTAAGTGGGATTCGACATTTGATATGTTTATTTCATCATGTACAATTTTGCACAACAACCCTGTTTCAGACCAGCACATCTGCTTGGAATTTAGGAACGTCAAAGTGTGCAGGGCCTCCAGTGAACGCTTCAGTGCCAAAGTTGTAGACTTTTGGATTACTTTGGTCAGCGGCAGATTCCAACAGAAAGGAGATATTAGAATATAGAGAGATCTTGGCTGTTTAGCACTTACTGAGCATATATTGGCTGCTGGCGGGATAGTCGTAGTTGTCGGAGAGAAAGTCGAAAAAGTCCATGACATCGGCGGTGAAGGAGTGTACTGCGCCTGCAGCTGGCAGAAAGCTGTAGACACGCATATCGCCATTCCACCCGGTGTAAAGATCCCAGGAGTAACCAGCAACCGTCACTGTTTCAACTGGGTCTCCGGTTGGGGATTCGGTGATGGGCCAAATGCCTCCATACAGATCCAGCCTAAGTCACGCGGTCAGTATAGGCATCCTTGCCAGGACTCAATAGCAATTCGAACGACAGAGATAGGTCATTATGTAATTCCGAAATAGGCTTCTTACCAAATCATGAGCTCGTATTCTCCACTGTAGTTCGGGTGCTCAGGATCTGGGTCCGTAAAAATGTCATAGGCAACATTGGCGCGAATGTCCGTAGTGTTGTATGACCACTGCACCGTCGTTGGCAACCCTTTGATGTCACTGACCTTTGGTCTTGTGAACAGTCGGTTTGCGTAAATGTAGCTCTTTACATTGTTCGGATTGCCTTCCCAGGTCCAGTCAGAGCTTATAGAAACGCCACTGCCCACTGGCCCATTGTAGTAGGTGCATTGCGAGCCACCAGATGCGTCGTCCATGCCCCAGAGATTGTTGAGGATCTCATAGCCGTTGTCAGAGTACCAAGCATATTGAGTACAGAGAGAGGCGACTGGCTGAGCTCGAGTAGCTTGGATCTGCTTCGTAGGCGTGCCAAATCTGCTCGCTGCAACGGCTGAGACAATGCTGGTGAGCACAAAAGTGAAGTGCATCTTGCCGAGAAATGAATTGTAGCAATGAGTACAGGAGATAGAAAGGACGTCGATCGATGTAGAAATGTGTCTTGCATTGAGTCTTTAAATGTCCCTGTCTTAGTCCAGGAACACGCGTTCACAGCAAGCGCGGTAGATAGCTCGTCCTAGCATTCCAGTGTGGCTATCACCAGTAAGTCGCCTCAATCTTCGCATCATCAACGCTCGGAGCCTGCCCCCCTGACATGCCGAGATACGTTGTTAAAAACCCCGCAAGGAAACCTCAACTGGTCTATAAAATCGGCCCGGCAAACTTGCATGATGGCCTCTCAGATTCGAGTAATCTGGCTTACCGTGGTTGGCCGCCGCACCAAGCTCGTTCGAGCAATATGGGCTCGGAGCACCACAAGCCGGCATTGGCAGAACGTAGCATTGTACCTATAAGCGCACATGACAAGCACCGAGAATTGGTATTGACAGGCTAACATCAATTCTTTAGGCTAGCGATCTCATGCAATACGCAAATCTTTCCCAGCTTTGCTTGTTGAAGGCAAACCAAGGAATAGCCGGAGGCGAGGCGTCCGGCGCACGATGTAGATCGTTTCAAAGCACGGAAGCTGCACGGGGCTGGGTGAGCATGAGAACTAAGTGCATGTTAAAGATCCGGTTCCCATGGAGCACATTCGGGCTTTCCCTTTTTTCTCACGAAGGGTTCGTCGTCAGGCGCCAGAGAGCCCGTGAAATAAAAATCGGATACAGATACAAGAAGCGAAAGTGTGAAAGCCGTACTTCATTACTTCATTTACTGTCTATGATCATCTGGTTGTATAGATTGCACGTCCACTTCATAGGTGGAGTGCTTGCGAATGCCGCCCTCGCTCGCCTTGTTTTTCTTCACCAACTCACGCTCATCTGAATGCGAGGAGTCACCGTCCTCCAGCCTCTCCCACTCTTGATCTCCTCGCCTCGCACTCCCTTGGACGGTTGTCAGCGAGATTCCCAAGTCGGTCGGGTTCCGGAAAGACCTCGTTCGGCTTTGACTGTCCACCTCTTTTCCGCCGTTACTGCCCCCTGTCTCTCCGTTCCGGCGCCTCCATGTCAGCCGTGACTTCTTCCCACCGCCGCCGCTGCCACCAAATGTGATAATGTCATCATTGACACCTGATAGTGCGCTGGCCTGGGTGTTGATGCCTTTTTGTCTATGGTAGAACCTCCGCAGCGAGGGGAAGGAGGCTGCCATGCATCCCACACCCGTCTCGATGAGCGAGAAGAGCACGATTGGTGCAATCCAGTAGTGTTTGTCGTGATCGGTGTCGTAGTGCTGCAGGTAGGGAATTCGGATGATGGTAATGATGGAGGCCGTGGAAGCAAAGCTGAGGAGACCAAAGACTTGGATCTTGGCCTGCAACTTCATTTGCGTCTTCCACAACAGCATGGCAGGCACAACTACCAACGCTGCGTCCGTCATGATTGTACAGATTGTTGCGATGTACCCAAGCGCCACGAAAATAACGACAGGCGCACATTTAGCCGTGCCTTCATCTACAAGATGCGGCTTCCAATGGGCCTCAAACGGGATGCATTGCAGGATTGTACCGACAAAGGCAGCTACCAGAGAGACGAGAGTGATGATAAGAAGAACCCAGACCGTGATGCGGAGGATGCGTTTCGTCTCGGCGATACGACGGAGGGTAATGCAGATTGATGCTTTGACGAGGGTCATAGCGACAAGGTAGACAAGCAGCCAGACAGTATGCCATCTCATAGATGTTTCGGCGCGCCAAACGTTGAGCTTTTCGTCAGGGGAGCCGATACCCGTGAGCTCGGCGTAAACGGCAACGCATACAGTAGCTGTATATGCGACCTAGATAACCATTAGCTCTGATACTGGATTCCCAAGTAACTTGGACAGTAGAAGCTCCAATCACCAGCTCCATATGAAACCTTGAGCATGATTCGGAGCTCCAGAGGAAAAGGATGTGCACATACAGCGCCGGCCACCATCAACCCATCGTCCAAGCCAAACACGCGATCTGTCCAACGGACATACGTCCTGATCCCCGCGAACAGTACTGAGAGAACGTTGAAGATGATTCCCGTTGTTATGACTGCAAGAGGTAGTCCAACTGGCGGCGTGATGAACCTCGCATCGGGAGGGATATCAGGGTTGAGATTCCACGCCATCGTTGTCCCTCTCCCAATTGACGACTACAGTGCCTTCGTATTCCGATGTTCCTTCGATTGAACGGTTCTTAAATAAGGGTTATGAAGGGGTTGACGTCTCCCGTTGAGTTATGGAAGCAGCAGTCTGAGGTCGTTGGCCATTGTGAGGATCGGGGTCGTCCTAGGAGGATTGATGGTGTTAGTGCAGCAGGGGAAGCGGCTCTGCCAAGTATTTGTTTTTCAGCAATGCAATTGGGAATTGCTGAGACCTGCCTCTTCCCGAAGCATCATTTTCTTTGGCAGGGTTTCATCCTCGGCAGGCCTGGGCGGGATGTTCACCCAGGGGTGCCACGACTGTGAACACGGTGGGCAAGCATATGCGGGACAAGATCTTCTATTCTGGATCAAGGAATCCCCCCTAGTTACACTTTTTCCTAAGTATGTGATTTGAATAGCGTAAAGATACAGTATATAATATCCCTTCAATCGCACACCTCGAAGCATCAAGTTTGTAGATTGAACGCCACATAAGCCTTGGGCCGTAGAGCCAAGAACTGTGCCGTCTCGCGGACCCATGATACGAGGTACCCGCGGTCTTTTGTGCACTTAACCGTCGCTTTTGATCCGCAGTGTCAATTGGACGAGCAGGGATTGAGCCCGCGAGGGACTGGAAGCCCTGGCTGTGTGGGGTGAGGATTCCGGAATACAACGTGTTTGGCTCGTTGACTGTAGCAGGTGCCAATGAGAAACGATGAAAGGATCAGTCAAATTTCTTGGCCATCCTGATTCTGTCCTGCAGATTGTGTTGCTTCTCCTGGCTGAATTCTGCTTCTCGCTCTTCAGAACAAAGACTTATAGGTTTCCGGGAACTACGTGAATTGCCATATTGCATGAAAAGTGCGTCAAAACCATCTGGGCTTTGGAGTCAGAAATGTCTGCGCCTTTGTTCAAGGCCCTCTGTATCTTCTCCCACAAGGGCGGGGAAGCCGGGATGAATGCGCTACTCAGGGGTCAGTTCGGGGTGGCGTTGGCTAGTGTCAGGGCCCTTGTCAGAGATGTGGACTGTTCAGCTTGTTGAAGATTTCCTGCCGTCCGATAGCATGGGCATTAACGCATCCGATCTAGTCCTACCTCGCTTGCATCGGACTGTGTCCGTAATGGTGTGTCTCGGCTCGGACGCCTGGCGATGGAGCCTTGTGCTGATAATAGTCTGTTAATTGGGAAGTGAGATCATAGGCAAGGACTCTAAACTCCTCAAGTAGACGAGAGTAAGAAACAAGGCACAAGCAGTGAGGCAAGAACTGCAAAGGATGCCCTCAATCAAGTCGCAACGGGTATGTGATATCAGACTAGTAGTGCATCGTTGCGCGGACGCCGTTGGTCCCTGCAGCAGGAACCGGAACAAACATGTCGTGATCGTACTCCAAGTCATGCATGGTGGTCTCATGCAGCTTCATGTGCGGTAGGACACGCAATGCAAGCGCTGTCAATGCAAGATAAAGCTCGCAGAGCGCCAGGCTGTTCCCAAGGTCAGCATTTGTCTACAGCAACATCACCCACACCAAAGGTTACAGGTGATTGTCAAAGGAGCAAAGCTGTTACTTACTTCTTGCCGGGACACGACCTTGTTCCTTTAGAAAAAGACAGCATGCCCTTCTCCGGTGTTCGATCAGTCTCACCCTTCTCATTGATCCATCTCTCCGGCTGAAACTCGTGGGAATTTGGGAAGAACCTCTCGTCATGGTGCGCCAGTACCGCAGACATTCCGATGGCGTATCCTCGAGGTAGCATCACCTCGAACGGCTTCTTCTCGAACTCGCCTCGGTACACAAGATCCTCCTGCGTGGGAACCCTGGCAGTTCGGCTCGAAAGCCCGTACGAAAGACGAAGGCCCTCCTGGATGACACCGGTAAGGTACGGCAACTTCTCAACGACGGTCCATGGTGGAAGGTGTTCCGGCGAGGAGACAACAGTCCGTAGCTCAGCATCCAGTTTCGCTAGCATTTCCGGTTTCGACAGAAGATGGAACGTCATGACTGTTAAAGCCCATGTCGTTGTTTCCGTTCCGCCTCCAAGGATAGCGACCGCCTCGTCTGCCAACCTCGCAGGATCCTTCTCAGATGTCTCAAGCTCAGACTGGAGCAGATCAGCAAAGACCGTAGGTCGGTCATATCGTACGCCAGCATCGAGGTCAGCCTTGGTCTTCCACACTCTCGCAGGGATGTCAATCTGGATGGTCCGAACTAGCAGCGCCTCGTCGGCTGGCAAATAGTCTACAAAATACTTGCCTAGTGGCGCCGTGTGAATCAGGAAGGGGAAGAACCGAAATAAGAAGACTGGCTTCAGAATTGCGAGGGTCGCCTCTCGAAAGTTGGGTGTCCATGTACCCTCCCTAGACAGGTGGCCGAAGGGTTCACCAAAGCAGTATGATGAGATCGCATCTGCAGTGAAGCAGCTATAAGCCATGCCTACATCAAAGGGCTTTTCAGGCGTATCTCTCTCCTTCAGAACCTTGTCGCAAAGCTGTTGGACGAGAGTATGGATATGCTCCTCAAGCCGCGTGATCATGGCGCGGGAGAAGAAGCGACCGACAGGCGCACGACGGAGACGATGAAGGTCGTGATCCACGGTGCCGAGATTATTCTTCGTTCCGACAGCTGAGCCATTGATCTGGTGAATCGGCTTATCGCGCTTCCGACCTCCCGAGGCATAGATCTCGTCGGCGAAATTGGCATCATTGCAGTGCGTCTCGTTGGGATTGATACGAATGATAGGGCCTGTTGTTTCGGTCAGAACCTTTTCGTACTGGCAGCGCAGGTGCAAAAAGACGGCAGGAAGAAACCTTACCGTACTTCTGGTGCATGCGTTCGATTTCGTGCGTGTACCGTCCAAACAAGATCACATCGTGGTAGAACTCTGGCCAGTACGTTGCACCTGCAAGCTTGGGACCGGGGACCTTGCTGAGTGGATGAAGCGGCGAGATGTTGTACAGCGCTTGGAGGACTTTGTACACTGTCCACACGGAAGCCCCGTAGAGAAGGGCATCGCGAGTCGTGAGCGAGGAGACGATGGCGCGCCAGTCCAAGGCCGACATCTCGCTGAGGGATAGCATAGTGAGCGACGATGAGGATCGCCTTATCGCGACAACTTGGCTAACTCTAGACTGAAGTCATACATGACTTTGTCTATTTCTTAGGCGCAGGACGCATCGTCCCAAGGTGGAGGGAGGGTCCAAGCAACCCCCCCTGACAGGGACAGCGCACCTCCATCCTCGCATATGTAATCAAAGGCGAATTGTGAGCTCGAATGGGCGAGGATATTACTTCGAGCTGGAGCCCTTTAACGCGGGCAGACCCTGGTAAAGTCTTGGAAATGCAGGTTTGCGGGGTTGAATTGGTGGACTGGTGCAAAGCTGGAGGGAACCCTTGCCATGAGCCTTGTTGAGGCGGATATACCAGATCATCCCTGTCTGGCGCCAAGTTCCAACACTTTCGCGATTGAGGGAATCCTACCATTCACCAGTAGAAGTGAGTGAGTTCCCTTTACTCTGTACGTCATTGTGAATCGTTGGCTCCTCACACGGCAAGATGAGGATCTCTTTGCTTTCCCTAAGCCGAACGAGTTGAGTCGCTGGATATAGCAGCTGCGTATTGAGCCTTGAGAGCCACCAACAGCAGGGAGCACCACCCTAAAGACGCTCAGTGACCAGACCGCTCTTGTTTAGAAAGATCTCGACGGGTTCCAATATGGGTGGCAGAGGAGGTGGCTCAGCTGGCTCTTGTAACACGTTGAGAAGACAATAATAATCAGTGCTTAGAGCCGTCTTTGGGAATGCAGCCGCGCCGGAATAATCCCATATGTTCGACATCACGCCACACAGAGCAGACTAATATCTCTATTTATACTCTTTGATAGAGCTCCCAACCATACTAATTCGAGCATTGATGTGAAACGTAGTCTGTCAGATTTGAGAATCTATTACAAGGTCTTCTTGACGCTCAAAACCCTCGCGATAGGAACCGCGATACCTAGCTAGGCTAAATGTCATACCGGTAATCAGCTGCCTTATCAGCGTCGCCGCCCATGTCGATGGAAAGACCTTGCTCCGGCTTCCCGTAAATTCTGTCCCTCTTACGGTTCTCCCGGTAAAGGAGGAAGCTCATGATTGCAGCGCCGACAGCGGTAGAGAATGTCAGTGTGCTGGATACTGCATTGCCCATGAGATAGTAAGGCGCATCCGACTTGGGGTAAATATTGGATGCAGCAACACCAACAGCGTGTGTGACGGCAATGACAATTCCAATACCAACACCCGCCTTCGTGTCACCAGCGAAAGTGGACGTGATCCAAGTCAGGACAATCGGGAATGCCATGTACGTGCCAGTCACCGCCAAGAAACAGGTGATGTACCTCGCTGTGTCGTGACTAAGAGTTCCGAGGAGAATGTAACCGGTACCAGCCATGAGACCACCAATCATGATCGGAATACCACGGACACGGAAGCGATCAGAGACAGCAGCCGTGATGAGTAGAGTAACATAGGCAGTACCGTAGATAGGGGCCGTCATCAGATTGGCAGTGACGGAATGGTAACCAAGGTCTTTGACGATGGTTGGAAGGAAGACAGCGGCGACGGCGAGAGATAGGGAGAGACCAGAATAGATGACGCAAAACAGATAGAGTCGATAGTCCAGGAATGCACTGCCAACAGTCAGATATGAGCATGTCTTCATCAGCAGCATGAGTTTTGAAGTAGCAACGTACGCCTTAACCTGAGCCAGGTTTATACCAGTGTCGGCGTTCTTGGTAAATCTGTTGCGACGATTCAAGATAATCTTATATTCTTCATCGGTGAACCACCGCGATCTATCGGACTCTGGGCGACCGGGAAGGATCCATATCGTGAGGATACCAACTAGGACTGCGGATACATATCAGCGATTAGGCCCAAAAAGTATATGCCGGCAGCAATGTAGTCAGCTTACCGGTAGGGAGGCCCTCAATAATGAAAAGCGCCTGCCATGGTTCGACTGCCATGTCCTGCGCAAGACCGATGCCGTAGGCGATAACGCCAGAGATCACACCACTGAGAGCGCTCATCCCAGCATAAGCGGCGATACGGAACGAGAGCTCCGACTTCAGGTACCAGAAGCTCAGGTACAGTGCGCAGCCTGGGGCGAAGGAGGCTTCAAAGACACCGAGGAAGAAACGAACAGCGGCCAGACCAGGCCCGTTGGTTGTTGCAGCCTGCAGAGTGCTTACCGCTCCCCAACCGATCGCGCAGATACCCAGCCAGAGGGAGGGTTTGATGACCTTCAGCATCAGACCGCCGATAGTACCGAAGAGAACAGTGCCGATATAGAATGTAGCGGAAGCAAGTTGGTACTGCCCGCTGGTGAGGCCAATGTCTTCTTCGAGCCCGATGTTCCGCGCATTGCCCATGTTACTCCTGTCGTCGTGGTCAGTAGGGGCTCCCCATTTCGCCTCTTATTTTCGAATCCTGGCCTTCGGGTTGCTTCAGCTGCTCTTACCGGTCAATATACGAAAGCAGGTATAACAACATAATCCATGGCAAGATGGTTCGATCAAGCTTTCTCACCAATCGGCGCTCTGCCGCGGGATCAGGCTGCCAAGGTGCTTCTGAAACTTGCTTCCCACCTTCTTCCATGTGAAAGCATGCATTGTCTTTGCCTGCTTCAGGGTCCATCTTAGCCTTTTGCGATCACTGCCTTGGCGATTTAGCGAGACGGAGAATGAGTCAAGAAGAAAGAGACGAAGACTCTAAGACTCTTGGTCTCTAACCTGTCTTGCAAGGCAGCCAAGGTTCATGTACTTATACTTGGGGAGAAACCCGAGCCATGCCTCCAGACTTCCCCGGCCAGCCACGACTCTCGAACCCCGTGGGGAGAGGCCCATAAAACGCGAACTATGCGGTTGGCTTGTATCACAGTTTACAGGCACTGTCTTGGAACTAGCTCATGACTTGGGGCATGGAGAATGTCCGCACCCTGAGCATGCGCGGGCCAGCTCCGTTCAGAGGCCATCGAACGGAGAAATCCCATCCGACTTTGGAATGAGCCGGTGAAACTCTTCCTTGGCTTTGTGGTCGTATTCGCAAGGCTTGAAGTGATTTGAGATCAAACAAAACGTCGGCTCGTGGCCAGCAGGAAGAAGAATATTAGTTGCGTTGTTCTCATCTAATCTTGTGTTTCGTTGACATACGACCCCTCCGGATTCTGAAGCCATCGACAGCCCGCCGTCGCTATGACGGCTTGGTATAATCCACCGCCTGTACGGCGAGCGGAGTTTTTGACGGCACTACCATCTGCCTTCAAGACCATTGGTCACTCCGAACACTCTAGGAACCAGAAAAGAGGCAGGGCGTTGGATAGCTTCCTAGAAGGTCCAGTTGTCCGCGGGCGTACTCTTTACCTTACCGATATACCTTATGGTCGCATATTTGCAGTCAACCTCCTCACCAAAGAATGGAACTTGATCATTCAATACGAGGGTGAGCCGAATGGCTTGGCTTGGAGTGAACATCACCAACAGCTCCTTATAGCTGACTTCAAACTGGGTATATTGGGTTTGAACCCGGATGCTCCTGGAGAAAAGAAAGTTGTTACACTTATGGACCGCTTCAATGGGGAAAGACTAAAAGGTCCTAATGATCTGGTTGTCCGCGAAGACGGTACAATCATCTTTACAGATCAGGGTATGACCGGTCTTCAAGATCCTACAGGCAGAGTATACCGAATCTCACCGAATGGACGCACTGATGTACTCCTCCGTAACTGCCCTTCACCCAATGGCTTGGTTCTCGATACCTTGGGGAAGAGTCTCTTTGTTGCTATGACCCGGGACAACAGCGTCTGGCTTGCGCCGTTGTATCCCGACGGCAGCGTGCAAAGGACTGGGCGGTTCTCCAGCTACTTCGGTGTTGGAGGCCCTGACGGAATGGCTACGGATGAAGAGGGCAACATATTTGTCGCACATTCGACGCTCGGGACTGTGTTCGTACATAATAAGGATGGATCTCCCCGAATGAAGATCTCTGTTGAGGCGAGCGGGAAAGGTAGTACGAACTTGACTTGGGGAGGGGAAGATCTCAAGACATTATACATCGTGGAGAGTGAATCAGCCTCCATTCTTACTGTCAGCTGGCACTGCAAAGGTATAATCTAGTCCACTAGATATTCCAATCTGAATGTTCATGCCATTTTAAGGAAGAAGGGGCGTTGCGATAGAATGTTCTTCGATCGATTTGTATCATGTCTTAATCAGAGAACGGAGGGTATGCAATTTGTGCCTAGAGTATAGCAACAGCCTTACCATCTCTACGTACGTGCTTGTCTCTCTGAAGAGCGGAGAATCGGGAACCACATCCTACTTGGTGAATGTCCATTGCATCAGAGACAAAAAGCCACCTGCTCGGGGACCTGCACACGGACTTTTCCCGACTCCTGTGCAACAAGAGCCTTGGCCCTCCACATCAACGTCAGCTATACTTCACGTTTTCCCGCCCTATCCTTGACTAACTGATAGCTCTTGCGAATCATCAAATAGTGCAGCATTCAACGCAAAATAGTTGGACGTGGTGTACCTTAGCGGAGCATTGCCGTAAGGTGCACAGTGTCTCTCAACTACGCCAGCGTCCGAACTATTCGTGATTCATTCATGATCCGTTTGTCATGTTAGTATAGGCCGTACGTGATTGAGAACAGGCTATGAGTTGTTGAGCTCTAGGGTCAAGTCGAAAGGTCATTGCCGTAGGGCAAGGCGAGAGTATCGCGAGAAATGTCTTGGGTTAGGCTCTCGCGGACGTAGGTATGTTGGATGAGAAAGGACTTGAACATGCAGCTTGAAAGCTTACAGATTGCTCCGACAACTGAAGCACCGCTATTACCGCCAAAGGAGACGCGTAACTTTCCAACGATTGTGTTTTCCCACGTTATGTTGATGCAATGATGGAGGTCCGATCTGGTTCACAGCATCACCGCCTCTCGACAGGTAGCATCGCCACAATACATATATTCACCAGAAAGTGATTCAGTTGCGTTATGCCAGAGTGCGGCTTTTCACGCTGCCATTGAACAAGGTACTGTAATTTACCGTAGAAACGAAGTGAAAAGGACAATTTTCGTCAGTACACTAAGCGCAGTGACATATCTTGCCCCCTCTGCTTGTCGCTCACATATAGGTCTTGACGCCCCCGGGACATCGACACTCCCTCTATTACCTGAAGGAAGTGACCAACTCGTTCAGTCTCACAATGTGCTCACGACCCGCCACCTTGTATCTGGCATGCGGACATATGCGGCCGCAGCAAGGCTCCCAGGTACGATTTTGCCCTCGTGCTATCGCAGCGCGGAAAGCGTGCCGCGATATAGCTTCTTCACCACTTACGAGAGTAGATGGAAAGTGTTGCTGGTGTTGATAGCCATGTTTGGAGGAAGGGGAAGAGGGGGATGCAGTCCAGAGAGCGGAACTGTTTTGATCTGAGGAAACATGGTGGATCTGGTTGAGCAACTTTAATCATCTCGTACATTCAGGTACGGTTCCTAGCGATCTGCATTTTACGAACTGTTCTGGCATTCCACATCGCTTGTACATCAGCCACCTGCGTAAACTTTTCGGCACAAAGGATGGTTTCTGCGAATTCCTGTGTTTTTGTGAGTCCTTGCCTATGGTACACCCAAGCTAGGTATTTCGGCGACATACCCACGAGCAAAGGCTATCTGGTGGAGGAGCATAGTTCCTGGCGGCTTCTGCCTTAGCGGCGCCCAGCGATGCACGGCTCATCCAGGCACAAAGAGAGGCTGTTGATGTGACAGCAAACACCAGAAGCATACACATAATAGGACACGGTCCCCCGCTCTCGACCACTGTTAGCCACTTCGGATGTCCGGCATGGTCCTTGGCACGGCTTGTCCCGATGCAACAATGATGATCGGCTTATGTGACGAGTCTGGCTTGGTGCTCAGAGCGAGTTGAACTGCAGGTTGGTGCGCATCTAGGAACAGGAACTAGACCGCCTAGCAGACTTCCGGATAGGGGCGGAAGAAGATGAAGCAAGGGAGAGGCTTCGGGTCACAATGCAGCAAGATGTCATGAACAACCTCGGACTTGGAATCTAGATTCTCTTACCCCTTCTTTCCCCACACTACTCCATCTCAACTGATGCATTGAACACGTTACGGCCCGAACTTATGGCCCATCTCGGCATTGATTGCGCCTCCATCCGGGGTAATCCAGTGGTGGGCATGCCTCATCGTAAGCCATGATTGGGCCGGTTACAGCGAGGGCTCTAAGGTTCGTCTCGTCGTAACCCTATGCTGATGCTACCCCATTCAAACCTCGGAAGACAATTGCATTCGGGGTCACATATGGCCTTCCAGAATCTGACTATATGGATGAGACGTTCTTCGAATTCCCCGCCCATGGAACTTTTTGGGAGGGCTTGTGTTCTTAGTCGCGCGGATGCGCTGAGGACTTGTGGAGTGTAGAAGCTAGAGAGACAGACTATCGTGACGATCGTCGTCGTTGCCGAGCTCGGAGATGCGCGCCACTCGTAGCACTTTGTGAATGATCATGAGGACGATGCAGAACCTCAGAATCGCGACACATGTAGTCGTAGGCCTCAACATATAGACGACGAAGTATAAAAGGGTTGCTTGGCACGCTCAGGAAACATAGAAAGTACTGGACAATATCAACTGGTTTTCGGCGATCTCTCCCACAACTGCCAGCAATGTTTTCACATCTATCTATCAAGTCTGTCATCCAGATCCTAGCTGCGGCCTCCATTGCCTCTGCTGGACCTTGCGATATCTACGCCTCAAGTGGCACCCCCTGTATAGCTGCACACAGCACAACTCGTGCTCTCTACAGCTCCTTCAATGGTGCTCTGTACCAGCTCAAGCGCAACTCGGATGGTGCTACGACTGACATCCATCCACTGTCCGCGGGCGGTGTCGCCAACGCGGCTACTCATGATAGCTTCTGCAATGGCGCGACGTGCCTGGTATCCATCATCTACGACCAGTCTGGTCGTGGGAACCACCTCACTCGTGCGCCTCCAGGAGGTGCCGCCAGCGGGCCGAACTCAGGTGGCTACGATGATCTTGCTGCTCCCTTGGGTGCCCCCGTCACTCTAAACGGCAACAAGGCTTACGGAATTTTCGTGTCTCCAGGAACTGGCTATCGCAACAATCAGGCCAGTGGCACCGCCACAGGTGATCAGCCGCAAGGCATGTATGCTGTGTTGGATGGCACGCACTATAATGACGGTTGCTGCTTCGACTACGGCAACGCTGAAACCAGCAGTCTCGATACTGGCAATGGACACATGGAAGCCATTTACTTCGGCAACAACAAAGTCTGGGGTAGTGGCGCAGGCAATGGTCCGTGGATCATGGCCGACCTGGAGAACGGCCTCTTCTCTGGGTCTAACGTCAAGTACAACGGCAACGACCCAACAATCACAAACCGCTTCCTCACCGCTGTTGTCAAAGGCGAGCCTAATCACTGGGCTATTCGAGGAGGCAATGCTGCCTCTGGTGGTCTGTCCACCTTCTACGACGGAGTGCGTCCCAATGCCTCCGGGTATAACCCCATGAGCAAAGAGGGTGCCATCATCCTTGGCATTGGCGGCGACAACAGTATCGGAGCCCAAGGCACATTCTACGAGGGCGTCATGACGAGCGGCTACCCCTCGGATTCTGCCGACAACCAGGTCCAGGCCAATGTTGTCTCAGCAGGCTACGCCGTGGGAGCTCTCAGCACTGGAACCAAGCCTTCGGTTGGCTCCTCGGTTACCCTTCGCGTCACGACTCCAGGCTATACTGATCGATACCTCGCGCACAGCGGGTCTACTGTCAACACGCAAGTTCTTAGTTCTTCATCGTCCTCTTCTGCCCGTGCGACTGGCACCTGGGTTGTGCGTGCTGGTCTAGCCAACAATCAATGCTTCTCCTTCGAGTCCAGCGACACGCCTGGCAGCTTTATTCGTCACGCTCAATTCAAGCTGCAGCTCAACTCGAATGATGGATCGAAGCTGTTCAAAGAGGACGCTACCTTTTGCACTCAGTCTGGTCTCAGCGGTACTGGGACATCAATCCGCGCATGGTCATATCCCGCGAGGTACTTCCGCCACTACAATAATGTCGGATACGTGGCAAGCCAAGGCGGTCCAAATGACTTCGATAACGCCGCTTCGTACGCGAATGATGCTAGTTTCACTATTGGCAGTGGCTTCTAGGAACATTGAGGGCAGGTTGCGAAGAGAATCGCGGCATGTATTTGGACGCTGTAGAACTACACTAAATAGGTGTATGCTAGTTCTCATGAAAGACCAAGGGTTTGTTTTTCGCAACTTATCACCTACACATTGTCGGCCAGCAATCTGCTCTACCATTGAAAGAGCAGTACCAAAATACCCGAGGGTCCAAATCAGTGATAAGAGTGTGTTTTCGTATGACTCGGATCTCAGTAGACGACTTACAAAGCAGCCCATGCTTGGGCGCCCGGCTTGTGGATTACCTGCGGGTGTCTAACCATAGTTGGCAAGATGTTCCCCTTCGCCAAGCAGATGGCTTATATACAGTCTGCGCTTGGATTTGTCACCCTCGAAAGACATGAGGCGGAATCCTCCTCAATCTTCCACCAGTCGAGCACGTTGCCTCAGTATGCCAGTTAGTACAGTGCCAGATCTCAAGGCTTGCGCAGCCTGTAAGCTTTCCAAGCGGAAGTGTACGAAGACATTCCCCCGTTGCCGTCGCTGCGAGCTGCGCGGGTTGGACTGTGTTTATGAGGCGAAGGCAAGGATCATCATTTACCAAGGCCAAGATGCCACACATATGTCGCGAGGCTCGCAAGAGGAGCAAGAAAGCAGTGAGAGCCAGGTTTCTCTCTATGGGCTCCGAGCGGTGGATGGCGCAGTCGCACCGTGCTCTCAATTCTGTCCCAAACCTGCGCCTGCGGCTCCGTTAAGCCTCTGTATTGACGACCTGAGATCAGCCTGGTTTCTGACATCAGATGCTTGGAGCTTGGAGCCCTCAAACCTGAGTGTACATGCTACCCTTACTTCAGCAATCATTTGGGAGTACATCTACACAAGTCACGCCTGGTTGAGCGAGTGGATCACGACTGGAAGCAATCCGTTCATCCACCCACAACTCTACAGCCAATTTATGCCATTGTGCATTCAAGACGCTTTCATGGCCGTGTCAACATACTTCTCAAGAAATGAATTGAACAAGGATTTTATTCTTGGGTTGGTACAAGAGAAAGCAGATCGACTCGTTGCGACAGAAGCCGCGGGACAGGCCTCCAGCATGATGGACAGCGTTGGCCGCGTTCAATCTCTCATGATCTATACCCTGTTACGCCTTTTCGATGGAGACGTTCGTCAAAGGCATCTAGCCGAGCAGCACCTACCCACACTTATGCGCTGGGCTAAGACGATGCTCGAACAAGCAACCAGTCTCACAGTCAGGGATGGAGCACTCCTTTGCCACGCCTTGAACAGAGATGCCTCAAGAAACGCGTCTAGTAACTTCGCCTCCCTCGAGGAACTCCTTTGGAGAGCCTGGATTCTATCCGAGTCTGTACGGCGAACATGGTACATGTGCACACTTGTCCGCAATTCCTACCAATGGCTCAAGGTCGGGAATGTCGATTGTGCTGGGAGCTTGCCCATTACTGCTAGGAGTGGCGTTTGGCAGGCTAAGACGGCAATGATGTGGATGAAGATGTGTGCAGAAAGGAGTGTGGACTTCTCTAATAGAACAGACTATAGGGGACTCACCTTGAGGCGAAGGGTGGGTGAGGTTGACTCTTTCATATTGGCAGTGATGAAGGTGGACCTTGGCCCGGACACTATGGAGCTGTGGAAAGGGATATCTGTTTCATAAGAAGAAATTATCCGTAATTGCCATGGGCAGAGTTGATCCTCGGTGACCTTTCCTTCGCGACTTACATGGTTGGGTAAGCTGCGGATGCGGATGTTGCCCGCTAGCTCCCGCACAGCTTTGTCAGGCTGCCATTCAAGAGGAGAGGATGATTGAGGATATAGTCTTGGATGGAACGCGCATCTGAGAGCAATTGGCCATTCAAAGATATACTTCAAATTCCAACGCATATACTCCGGTTCATCTTTGACACTTTTGCTGAAATGGCTCGACAGTGGATCCTTACCGGCCAGGAAGGCTTCGAGACATCTCTCCAGTACAACGACAATGCACCCATCCCCTCAGCAGATCAACTTGGCCCTAATGAAGTTCTTGTGAGAATACACGCTGCGAGTCTGAACAAGCGCGACGTTGATATTGCAAGTCCTAACGTAAGTGATCCTGACCTGCACTGAAGAAGGTTGCGCTGAGACATTGTAGAGCATTGGCGGTCGTATTGAGCCGCCTCTTGTTCCTGCTTGCGATGGAGCTGGCATCGTTGAGGCCGTCGGTTCTTCCGTGAAAGAGTTTGCTCCTGGGGATCGAGTTGTCACCAACCTTTGCGATGTATCAGACGACAACTATCACTACTCAATGGCTGATGCTGCCAGTATGTTGGGCATTGGACCAAACGGTACTCTTTGCACCATGGGGGTATTTGGTGCTGGAGCTCTGGTTCATGCTCCATCATCTCTTAACTGGCTTCAAGCATCGACTCTCACGGTGACCTGGCTCACTGCATGGAACGCGCTACTGGGTCTTGAAGGAAGCAAGGCTGGGCCGGGTAAGCAGGTGCTAATCCAAGGAACCGGCGGCGTCAGTGTTGCGGCCCTGCAGCTCGCTGTCGCCCTTGGAGCTGAGGTTGTGGCGACAACATCATCGAGCGAGAGAGCAGCCAAGCTTAAAGCTCTCGGCGCGAAGCATGTTATCAACTATCGCGATACTCCAGACTGGGGCAAGGAGGCGCGATCTCTGACGCCTGGCGGTGAAGGCTTCGACATTGTCATTGATGTGGGTGGTAATGAGACACTGGGACAGTCTCTTGCCGCGGTCCAAACTGGTGGACTGGTCAACGTGATTGGGGCTGTAGGGGGACAAGCCGAAACGGTACCTCTACTTGGAGCGCTCATCAGCACTTGTATTGTGCGTGGTATTCTTGCTGGGAGCAGGAGTCAGTTCAACGACGTGGTACGTTTCATCGACGAGAAGAAGCTCAAGCCCGCGATCGATGATGTGGTCTTTGAGTTGGAGGATGCAAAGGAGGCGTATAGGCGTCTAAGCGAGAAAAAGCACTTCGCCAAGGTTGTTATTCGGATTGACCACTGATATATCACGGCAGGCATTGGACCTAGCCCAAAAGGCCATCTTGAACTAGAGACACTAGATAGCTATTCGGCGATAATCGCTGGAACATCGAAATATTCATTTGAGGGCCTTTCTAGTGAGCTACCGATCCTTCTTCTTCTCGTCTCTGACGCTCTCAAGCACTTCATCGAATGCTTGCCTGTGTTCTTCCACATCAACATCCAATGCGTACGTTCGGCGATCACGCTTAGCCATTGGCACAGGCTCGTCAGGAGGCTCAGCGCCATTCTCCAGCAACCATTTCACAAGCTCCCAGTCCATGTATGCTGAGGCATGGAACAAAGGCGTGGCTGCGTATGTAGCTTGGCCAAACGTGTTGTGCCGCTCAACTATATGGAAGCTACGACATAGTCAGCTCGAAATATACAGTGGGGGGGAAATAGGGACGAAGAACATACATAGTCTTCTTCTCATTGACGTTGAACCCTTTGTCAAGGAGGTATTTTGCCATTGTGAGACGATCACTCAATTTGTCAGGGTACGGAGAATCTGGCAACTCGGTATCCTTGATCGCCTCCTCGTCTGGTGTCATCAAACGCGCCCCATTCGCGTCATAGCGGCGAGCCAGGCTTTGCAGTGGTGCCCAGTCTTGCTCCGGCTCTGCGTTGTAGCTCAACAAGAGATCGACTGACTCTGGTGACGCCGTGTTCAGAGCGTCCTCGAGAATGTGTCCTGAGAGCCTCTGAGTCGGTACCTCTGTAGGCTTGAGAATATTGTGTCGGCTCTTTTCTCTTGCAATTGTTGGATCTGCACCCGCCTTGAGAAGGAACTTGAGTACTTCTGTATCTCGCAGGCAACGCGGATAATGCAGTGCTACCTCCTGCAGGGAAGACTGAGATTCGCTCCCTCGGGGCTTCAGAAGTGGTCCTAACAGTTGATTTGGGTGCCAGCCGTGCTCATGAAAGATGTTGAGCAGGTGGATAAGATCTTCATGATTGCTAGTAAAGATACTCTGGACTGGGTCCTGATCTGAGGAGGAATGGCTGTCGCTGGAGAGGTCCTGCTGATGACTTTGGCTCCGTCGGAAACAGCGGTAGTGAAGCTGTACTTTCTTCTGTTTCAGAAGAGCCTCGACGACATCAAGATGGAAGTTATGTGAAGCTTCCTCAAGACCAAGTTCAAGATGGCTGAGTGGAAGCTCAGAGTGTGACAGAAGATCTTGGACTTCTGGCAACCTGCCGTCCGCGCATGCAGCATACAACTTGGCTAAAGGTTCATCGCCGCCGGCACGAGCTAGAGATGCCTCTTCAGCAGAGTAAGTGGGTGAGGGTAGAGGAGGTGGAAGAGCCGGTAGGTGCCGATACTTTTCCTCAATCTCCTGCAGAAACTCTTGGACTTCCTGTGACCGCTTCTCATTTTCACGAGCCTTCTGAGCCTCTTGGGCCTCTACCCAGGCTTGGGGATGTGGTCGCCCAAAGACTTGCGAGGGCGCGGCTCGCCGAGAGTTGCCAGCCGAGTCCGTCATGTCGAAATAATGGCTTGCGTTGCGTCTTGATGAAGAAGGGCAAAAGCAAGAAGGCGTATGGGAACATTGATGGACTTGAATAAGTTGCCGAGGCTAAAAGTCTCCATTAAGCAACTTCCTTCAATGTCGTCTGACGCAAGGCTCCGTGCCGCTTCGCAGCAACTTCGCAAGCATAAGTTCATGGTTGTTGGGGGCGTAATGCGAACGGGATCCGAACTATATCCCCAAGGTAGCCATCATTGGCTGACATTGGCGTGAGTTGCTGTGCCACAGCTGACATGCAGGAGAGTATAACCATCGGCATTACGCCACTCCTCCGCGGACCTTCGATGCAGGTTTGTGAATGCAGGTACGTTCGCAGGTTGCGTGATGCGTATTGCGTATTTTCTTACACTTTCGGTGAGATGATTTCTATTTATCGTCATTACATCATAGCAAGACCATTTTGTATCCTGCCAAGAAGCTGACCGTCCACATCGTCGTCACTGACAGGCTTTTGAACCAGTTGGCAACTGAGATCAGGCAGATGGGCAGCCTGAAATGATAGACCGAGCGCTGTTGCTTGAACGAAAGCTGCGTATTATCTCAGCTATGTCTTGGCGATATAAGCACGACGGGCCGGCTGCCTCCGTTTTCGACCGGAAGAACGACTGACCTTGACTGTGGGAGTGCAAGTATACGCCCGAAAGCAGGAAGCTTCCACACAGTTGAAGTCACAGCCTTCATCCTACCCATAAATCGCGGACTCCATGAACTATTAGAGGCTCTGCTTTGTTATGATTGGCCTCTTCGTCAGCGATCGACACCGCGACTTGCGGCTTTGGAACTGATCTACTCAGCTTCATCTCCAATTCATCGTTTTCGGACGAGGCTGAGTCTTCACAGTTGACCCTCTACCATCGCGTCACGTTCTTGTTACACTTCTCGAGCCTCACGTAATACCATACTGGGGGAATCCTTCAGTCTCATAGCCTGCTCTTGCTCGAATCTGCTGCCGTTTGCCAAGAATAGCTTCAAACGAAAGGTCTTCTGATCCTGAGCTCTGGGGGCCGGTTGTCGAAGAGGCCCTGCGGCAAGAGTTCCCAATTTGAGCCCCCAGCTTTGCCTCACGCTGAGAAGAAGCGAAGGCGTATTGTAATAGATAATGGTAGAGCCTTCGACAAGCGCTATGAGTATAAAACCAAGTCATGCCGTCTCAGTCTGTAAGATGTGAAGGCATCTCAACATTGTCCCGCTCTTCTATCTCGATCTGAAGCACTTCTGGAGTATTTCATCTTGTCTTTAGTTCCATCAGTTGCTGACGTCGCTTTCATGCGGTTTCAGCCACTCTTCGGGGTCCTCACTGGGCTCTTGGCTCTTCCGAGCCTGAGTCTTGCACAGGAGGAACTCCCACAGTGCAACAACTTGTGTCAATATGAACAAGGCGGTTGTTGTATGCCGGAGGTTCCTGGCCTACCGACCCTTCCTTGTCCTTATCCAGATGAGGATAGCGGCCCTCCGGAGACTCAGGTTCCACCGCCGGTAGTCAACGAAGCTCTTGCAGCGGCCTTGCTGGCCATTCAAAACGCTGTGAATGATGGACTCCCCGCTGTCACAGCTTGGGTTCAGGATCAGACCCCAGAAAAGGCAAATGCTGCTATTCAGGCAATCGAGAATATCATTCCCCTGTTCCAAGATGTTGCCGGCAACCTTGCTGATGGCCAACGCATTTTCGAGTGCGTGGCCGCTCTGCTCAGACGACAGGAGGGTCAAAATGACGAAGCCATCATCGGTCAAGTACAAAGCATTTACTGTCAACTGGCATCTTCACTTGAGGCTATCCGTCAAACTCTCACGACTGAGGATCCCGCAATTGTTGGTCCTATTATTGAGGAGGTTCGAGAGACTACTGAAGAGCTACCGGCCGAGGTAGAGAACCTACCTACGAATGGAGAGCCTAACGAGGAGGAGGAGCAAGAGGAGGAGCAAGAGGAGGAGCAAGAGGAGGAGCAAGAGGAGGAACAAGAGGAGGAACAAGAGGAGGAACAAGAGGAGGAGCAAGAAGAGGAACAAGAAGAGGAACAAGAAGAGGAGCAAGAAGAGGAGCAAGAAGAGGAGGATGAGGAGATTATCGTCGCATCTACTATCACGGATCTGCCACCTGAAGCTTCAACACAGGTGTACACTTCCTCCATTACTGAGCCAACAATCATCACAACCACGAGGGAGGAGGGCAGTGACCCAACGGTTGTGCCCGTCATCATCCCATTCACGGGACCCCCCGTTATTGTAAGTTCAACCGCGTCTCAACTCCTTACAGCAGAGCCACTAACGATGACATATAAAAGTGCTGGAGTTGCTTGCCTATTCCGAACAACGTGGAGCTCAAAGTCCCTGAGTTCTGTGTTCGTATTCTCGGCGTTGAGATTGGTAATTGTCCCAGTAATAATGAGAATGAGCAAGAAGAGGAAGAGGAAGAGCAGGAAGAGGAAGAGCAGGAAGAGGAAGAGCAGGAAGAAGAAGAGCAGGAGGAAGAGCAAGAGGAGGAGGAGGAGGAGGAGGAGGAGGAGGAGGAAGAAGAAGAAGAAGAGGAGGAGGAGGAGCCTGGTCTTTGCAGCGCCTCCTCAGGATGTGGTCCTGAAGGCTGCACAGTCCCTCTTCAGAAGAGAGATGCCCCTGAACCTACGGATCAACCAGCCGAAGGGAAATGGTTCGCACCGGAGAACTACAGAACGGGCACTGCGCGACGGAATAGGGGCCGTTTTATCAGAGGCGGTGAGTTACTATGACCTCAGGGAATCTCTTCTAGCAGCTAATTTTGCATATACAGAGGTCGGCAAATGCTATGGCAATGAGGCAACCAGCGTTTTCCTTCCTCCTGCCGAAGCCGTCACTAATCGCCAGCTATCGAGCTCACAGCATGTCGAGTTTGGTAACGAGCTTGTGAGTCTTGGTCTCGCAGGCCTTCATGGTTGCTCGGCTGTAGTTGTCGTCAGTCGAAGAGGCGCTTGGGTTGGCCATTTCTGGGAGGGCGATACGAATGATGTGGCTACGGCCTTCGGGACCGCTGAAGGGCCGACGAATATCATGCAGTATCCCCTGGGAAGGCTTCGTGGCGGGAACGATGGCCTGGGCTCAATGTTCAATGACGAGTATAATCCGCAGGTCTTCATTCTGACGTCCAGGATCCAAGAGGATGGCTCAACCGATCCCGAGGTCGTTGCAGCAATCCAGAGCGGGTTGAACAGTTGGTGGCCGGGTAACAACGCCGGCGCTCCGATTGTCTACGACGTTGCCAGAAACGCTGGACGTGACCCGAACTTCAACAATCAGAAAGGCAAGGTCCTGGTTCAATACCAGCCAGCGAGCTGTAGCCAAGATCCGGAAGAGGCCAAAGCTAGATGGCGCGTATGGCACGCGATGCAATGTAAGTTCCTGGACCGTGGACGCATGAGGTGTCCTGGCAATATCAAGCAGCTAACAACCTGCAAGCGGATAACGAGGACCCTAGTGGCCGTCTCACCGATTCTTGGGATGCCGCACAAGCTACAGGCAATCAGAAGCGTCAAGAGAGTTGCGAGCTTCCTGGCGAGCAAGAAGAGGAAGAGGAGCAGGAGGAGGAGGAACAAGAAGAAGAAGAGGAGGAGGAGGGTGACCAAGGACCTCCTGATCTATCTTGCGAGGCGGTTGAGAATTGCCCTCAGTCTATGTGCGCTGGTGGTATGAGGACCCTTGCCTGCGAGAATGGCCAATGTATCTGCAAGTCACCAAGTCCACCAGAGCCTGAAGAAGAGGAGGAGCAGGAGCAAGAGGAGGAGCAAGAAGAAGAGCAAGAGCAAGAAGAGGAGCAAGAGGAAGAGCAAGAAGAGGAGCAAGAGGAAGAGCAAGAGGAAGAGCAAGAGCAAGAGGAAGAGCAAGAGCAAGAGGAGGAGGAGGACGTGGTCGATGAGACGGACCTGTTCAGCGACGAAGCTTACCAAGGCATCTCTCGCAAGCGGTCTGACTGGACCTGCGAGTACTACGAAGTCGAGGTGTTTGGCAACACGAACCATTGGTGCACGTGCACTGGTGGCTGCGAGAGCGAGGATTGCTGGGGCATGTCTGCCATACATCAGCGTGATCCATACTGGGGTTGCGCTGATAGTGGCTCGGATGACCCATGTGGTGCTTGCAAGCCTTGGAGGTATGCTTGTGTGCATCAATGTGATAACAACAGTTGGCAGAGCTGCGAGGAGTGCCACGAGATCAACTAGGGCATTTCAGAGCATAGACGTGGGTCAGTGATGGGGTTATGGATAGAAGGACACAGACTGAGTGGGATTCAAAGTCGGGATCTCGGGAAGATTTCGAGCGGCTGATCGTCATGCTGGGTCGTTTATTTGTATTTGATCGCTTTTCGCAACATTTGTTTCTGCGACCGGATTCGTAGTATAGTCGACCTTCCTTAGGTCAGAAACACATGCCTTTCTAAAACCCTGTAAAGCAACAAAGTCTTATTAATTGTGTGATGATAAGAAGAAGGACTCGGGCGCTTAATTTCCGCCCCAGTTCTAGCTCTCTTATAGCATCAGAATGGCACGTTGGCTGCATTGACTAGGAGCCAACAACTAACAGCCCCCCCAGCCGAAGCAACACTAACAACCAACAGCACGGTGTTCACGCAGACGCTGCGTCCAGAGTCAGGTCTAGATACGAGGCAGATGTTTGACTGACCTGAAATCCGGTGTATGCAGACAGTGTAGTCCTCCTCTTGGGTACAATGGGCGAATTGCCATGAGTCGAGGATGCCCGTCCGTAAGAGTGAAGCTCTCACCATGAAGGCCAGGCCGTTGTTGTCGGCCATCTTCTACACTTCTGAAACACATGCCTGTATCCTTGGCCGGCGCCAAATCAGACCAATCAATTTTGTTAGTCCCTAGCGACTACGACTCAATAGGCTTGATATAGAGTTGGGTGTCTTCCTTGACACACTGCCCACACAACCTCCTTCGACTAGACCTGGACCAATTCTAAATCTCCTGATTGTCTTGTCATTCGCTACCCTGGCATGCGATAGAAGGCACTACGGGATCTGAGATGTCATCAGGCGTCTTTCTTTCGCTGCTCCTCATTCTATCGGGCACCCGGGCAGTGCTGGGACAATGCTATTATCCCAACGGAGCAGAAGCGAAGGGAGACAAGCCTTGCGATGCGGGTGCCGACAATAGCATGTGCTGTGCAGCATCCGCCGGATATGCCTGCCTGTCAAACAAGCTATGCTCAAGCCCCGACGGCAATCTCATCCGTGGATCTTGCACTGATCAAAACTGGCATGCACCCGAATGTGCTGGTCTCTGCCTCGGTATGTGGACCTGGAAGTAGACTACGCGAGACGTTTCTGATGGTGATGAAGGGGCTTCTACAGGTGGCACAGATCTTATATCATGTTTCAATTCGACGGCAAGCGACACATCATACTGCTGCGACCATACCACCGACTGTTGCGACACCGGTGTCGGCCGCTTCAACATTCTTCCATCCGATCCGGAGGTCTGGGCGAGGTTCATCAGTAGGAAAAAGACATATTCTTCGTCGGTACAGTGTTCTCGGCAACATCAACTATCTTGAGGACAGACCGCAGTGTTGCCCTGACCTCAACAACGACGGAGGCTGCATCAACCACACAACTTCAAGCGGCAACCAAGACGACTGAAGATCAAGACAAGACTGATAGCAACCAGGGCGATGGAAGTATCTCAACCGGTGTGGCAGCAGGTATTGGCCTTGGAGCCGGCCTGGGGATGGTCATGGTATTTGTGCTGGGGTTCGTCGCTTCGAAACTTTACAGGCGACGAAAACAGCCCAAGAAGGAACTTCAACCTTTGACTGGTGGCATCACTAAGAGACGGCGGCGCAAAAGATATGAGGCCATGGAGAATTTATACCATGGCGCAGCGCACGAACTGCCCGCAAGCACTCCTCCTACTCATTATTACCAACACGTTCAAGAGCTTCCTGCGTCCCCTGTACTGGCGACGCACAATAGAAACAGCTAGCAAAGTTCCCAAGAATGTGCCTAGAGCTAAACTGATGAATGATGGATGATAAATGCAGTGGTTCTCATTGATCTACCGCTCTGTGCTTACAGTCTGGAGGTGTTGCTCACTGATTCGAGGTTCCCATGCCCCTGTCTGTAGATGGAAGAAGGCCTCTCTCGCCGCGTTGTAACCTGTCAATCCTACGCATCCTGACGTCAATCTTCAGCGTGACAGGTATTTCAAAATGCACTGGTGGCTCAAGTTCGTACGAGTACAAGGTGAAGGTGACGATGATGGTCTTGACCACGTGAGTGTCGCCCCTTTCTCTTGCTAACTCTTGTATGGCTCTCGAGTGCAGTCCGGTGCCTCTGACATGCCATTTGAAGACATATTCTGTGAGGCCACTTTCCTCTCTTGTTGGAAAGGAAATGTTCCAATGTTCGATCCAGCCTTCAATGTCACCGTCAGTTCGCTGGTCAAACCATGGGTGGTAGCTGGGCGGGATAGCAATATTTGTCAAGTGTACGATCTGGGAGTTCCCATCTCGGACCTGGGTGACCTGCATGTAGCTGAGATTGTGATCGTCCGGAAAACGCAAAAAGAGTTTGCGTTGAACGAAACTGAAGGCGCGTTCCCGATGTGCGTCGTAGGTCGTCTCGAAGATCGTAGAGCCCTTCACAAACACGAGTGATGGGTTGCTGCCAGTTGCTTCTGCCATCTTGCACACAATGTGATTCGCGACACTGGAGTGGAGGTATATCATATAGTCTTACTTCTTCATGAGATGACAGATCTATAACTACAGGTCTGTTGGATCGCACAGCGGACATCTTATACACGTATTGAAGGTCCCTCTCGCAGCTAGGCTACTTTGACCTCAGTAACACGAACAACGCAGCACGCATCTCATGTTAGCCGGCTTTTGCCACTCAGTGAGTGTGAAGCACTGTGAAGATGCGCTGACTTTTCATGAGGGCACAGACACCCCGAGAAAACATGAACTCGGCTCAGAGACGGGCCATCGTCATACCATTTTTGCGCCAGCCATGGGAACACGAATGCCAGCACTGTTGAGGCTCAAGGAGCCGTCACACGACCAGTCCGTGATGACCTGACGCCACACTTGTAAGTCCTCGCAAGCTTCTCGCAGCAGTGCTTGACTGCCATCGCAGCCTGACCTCGCGATGCCTGCGCATAGGCACCTGGAAATCGTGATGTTGTGGCGTCACGTCTTTCCCCTATTCATAGGTGGTACCACCAAGTAAATGGTCGACACTTATACGGGGTCAAGCAGAACCCAGCGCGTGAAGTTGACCAATACTGTACGACACCGCTTATGAATGAAGACCATCGACATCTTCCCGAGCCTTGAATATGAGGTGCGGTCCATCATGCTTTGCGACGAAGATGTCGGATGAGTCGTACTCGTCCTCGATCTCGCCGTAGCTCAAAGGTACGTTTCTCAATCCAATCCTCCCCAGGTATCCGGGAGTAGTCTCGAAGTCGAAGTACCAAAGCACTTTCGCGAGAACAAGGCTCATTTGTGTGTACGCCATGGTCTTTCCCGGACACGATCGTGCACCGATGGAAAACGGAGAGAATGCATCGTGCATCAGCTTCAGCTGCTCTGCTGATGTCTCTGAGTCGAACCATCGCTCTGGCTTGTAAGTGAAAGGTGAAGGAAAGTAATCTTCATTGTGATGCAAAGCATATATCCCGACCCCGAATTGGGTGCCTGGTGGAATGACGTGGCCGTCGATGGTGAGCGTCTCTCGTGAGTTGCGGCAGTGCAAGTCCTGTTCCCGCCAGAGAACACCGGCCCCTGGCGGCGACATTCGAAGAGACTCATCTATACAGGCGCGTAGATAGCGACAGCTCATCAACTGTGGCCCAGGATTGATGTTTGTCCCCTTGCTGAAGCTTGAGCGTATCTCGTCTGAGAGACGATGATATGACTCTTTGTGACGTGACAGGTAGAAGAGAGTGGCACAAATAGCGGCGGCCATGGTGTCTGGTCCGGCTGCAATAAGCAGTAGTGACTCTTGGAGGACCTCCGATTCATCAACCGAACCCTCCTCATCTTTCGGTGCTGCGCGTTCAAGGATGGTAAATATGTTGGACTGTGCTTCTTCAGCGGTTGTGACCATTTGAGTAATAAGGTCTGCGAACTTCATGTATAGTCGTATCTGAAGGAGGTCGGTCAGGTTGTGAACGTGGAGGCGAAATAGATCTGGCACATTGAGGTAATGGTTGAGACGGGTGTTGGATTCCGTGAAGTCGTCGCTGATCCATTTCTCATCGTCGCTGGTTTGCATGTTGAGAGGGTGGCTAAAAACAGCCGCAGTCATGGCGTCAAATGTGAACGGCTTGACAATGGCCGTCATGTTCAAGGACCGTTCCTCTTCGGCGCCGGCGAGAATGCGCTTCAGGAGGACGTCAATCTGATCGTTTACTGCTGGCTGCACGACTCGCAAAGCGCTGTCATTCAGTCCCCGACCTACTAGACGGCGTTTCTGGCGATGGTCCTGTTTATCGATGACATCTAATACACTTTCATATCCGTTCAGCCTAGACATGAGCTCGTACACAAATGACTTCGATACTCGAGGGCTTTGGTGTATCGCTGAAGGGTGTCAATAAGACTGCGATTCAAGGCGCTGAGTCGTTGAGGTAAGATATACCTTTCAGGGCTGAGATTGTATTAAACACAAGCCTGTTTGGTCCATGCCTGACGACAGGTCCATACTTCTCATGGTTCCGGAGGACCTGGCGGTGCATGTCTTGCCGAAAGACGAAATAGCCGGCGTATAAGTCGGTCAAGCTAGCGAAGAGAGGTCCAGGGAACTTGGACAGTGGGTGAAGCGTCCTTCGATAGACTGGGGCCACGAGGCACTGCAACATTACGTTAGGCCGTGCTTGAACTGAACTTGATTCGAGCTTGCATACGTATACCAGCGGCACAATTGCTGCATACTTTAATGCTCCAAAGAGCCAGTCCCCGAGACTCGGCATTGTGGCTACAGCCAAGTCAGAGTTGTGAGGAGAAAATGCGACAAGTAGACACCTGGTCAGCATTCAGTAGTGCGAAATGTATGAAGGTGATACGGGCGCATCAGCCTCCAAGCGGGTGGCCATGTGGCGTACTGTCCTTATAAGTATCCGGATACATACGCTTACTCAAGAGAAGAATTGTCGCGTATCAGCTTTGGTGCGCGGACATCTGAGGTGAGAAGTTAAATTGCCATGTCACGAGGCAGCCAAATGCTGCTCGTACTTTGCGGAGAATGATATCGTGGCTATGGTGTAGGCACCAATACGTGCCTCAGGAATCGTGCATACAACCAGTAGTAAGCCAGAGATACAACACCACCTTCAGCTGCCCCAGGGGTCGTGAACTGAAGTCCTACAGGTGACTCATATGCAGTCTTCCCACGGCGAGAAGACTCCCTGCCCACGCCGAAAAGCCAAAGAGACCTCAATGCCATACATACTGGAGGAATGTACACGTTGAGCATTGTGTCCGTATAGGCATCCTTGGTTCCTGGGATGGCTGGGGCGATACCGGTGACAGACAATATTGCGATCATATGGAAGACATCCAGCGCCGTGAATGATAGCAAAGTCGCCCTGACAACATGCTCCGCATCACGGGCATCATGGAATTGAAACCTGGCGGTGTAGAGTAGAAGCGGTTCGATTACAGCTGTGAACATCCACATGGCGATAAGGAGATGGTACATGGCTCGCAATTGCGGGGTGTTGAATGCGGAGGCCGAATCGCAGAAGCGGATGCCATGATGAGAAAGTATAGAAAGCACCAGATGCAGTCAATGGGGGCGCAAGACAGTCGATAAATGCTTTGGGATCCGCGACACTGATAGCCTGTGTCAAGAGGATGAAGGATGGCTGGTGGAAATCAGTCATGGTGGACGAGACAACGGCATCGCGACAGCTGAACGCGGCGAACGCGGTCGCTTGTCGGACTCACCTCAAGTACCATGAAGAGCAGCTGATAGTGCCAAGGAAACACCTTGGAGATGCGAAGTGCCGCTGTCGAAGTCTGTTGCTCCATGGTAGTGCGTGCTGCAGCGGTCGATGCCTCAATGACGGTGTCACGATGTTTCTGTTGCTGGAAGAGATGCAGAGCTCAAGAAATCAGAGAGGCTTGAGTAGGACTCCAAGTTTAGAAACTCGTCCCAACGTCACTGCCATTGGTCTACTGTATGATTGCTGCGCGAAGACAGGGTGTGATCAGAGCCAGGTCGCCAGCACCCGTCAGCAAGATATCTACATGGAGCCAGCAGCGTTCATGCCTAAGCTTCTACGAGGACGTCGCGCTCAGTCACTGAAAGAAACAACTGGAAAAGCTGTTCAACTATAGATATATCTACCATCATGCTCCCGCGAAAGAATCCGCGCGCATGGTACCACTGTCGCTCTTCGACATTTCCACCCTCTGACTGTAGAGACTACTCTCGTCAGTCTCACTCGATCTTCTCGTGAGGAACCACGAGCCTTCCGATACCTGACAACCATAGCGCCCTTAAGATTCCCCAGGCAACGGGAACCCAAAAATTGATCAGCGCATAGAACTCACTCTTCGCGCCCCAAGGTAAGACCGACTCAAAGCCAACAACAGCCACAGTCGCGATCATGTGCAGACCGTCAAATGCAAGGAAGGAAATCAGAACCGCTTTCACCACCTCCTGTGCATCGCGTGGATCCCGCAGCTTATACCTTGCGGCGTAGAGCAGAAGCGGTTCAATGATGGCACTGAAGATGAAGGCCGCGATGAAGACGTACCATAAGGCGCGTAGCTGAGGGGTGTTCCAGGCAGATTCGACGCCACAGATGGCGTGTGAGGAGTTGAAGGAGTAGAATGGCCCGTTGCTTGTGCTGGGAGCGAGAGAAAGAAAATGTGACGCGGGGTCAATGAGGACGCTGGGCATGGCAACGAGAATGACGCTGGGCTGCGTTGGCTGGTTGGCGTTGTGGTGAGACGCGACGGGTGGTGCGGAGACTTACCTCAAGGATCATGAAGAGGAATTGGTATGGCCAAGGGAAGACCTTGGAGATGCGGGAAGCCGCCTCTTCAGTCTGTTGTTTCGCCATGCTGAATGATGTTTGCGTGAAGCAAAGTGAGCTTGTGAGAGGTCGAGCTTGTGAGAGGTCGAGCTTGTGAGAGGTCGAGCTTGTGAGAGGTCGAGCTTGTGAGAGGTCAAACTTGTGATGAAGTAAGTGGTAAGCATGAACTTTTCATCTTACGCGAGTCATCAACAGGGGTACCACGCCAGTGGCCCAAGCCAACTCCGTCTGTTTGGCTGCCAGCAGAACACATCAAGGATCCTTTCAGATATGGAAACATGAGCACGGCTTCGCTCCCTCACTCAGAGCGTTGCGCTACTCTACAATACTGATCGCAGTCAAAATCGGGTTGGCTCATGAACTGAACTGTGTAATTCTTGAAGGGCTAGTCAACTTTGAAGTCATTCATGTGAACTCCATGTCATCTAGCGACAGATGCAGTACCACATTCAGTCTTATTTTAATCTCAATACCCCATTGTCCAAGAGCTTAAAAGTCGGTGGTCTTGCCCGCGAGGTGCTCGTTCTGCACAATCTCAACCCAGTAGTTGTCGGGGTCGCTACAACGAAGCATTAGTCATGCGAGTAAGACGGGGATCGGGTAACAGCGTGTGGAAACTTACAGGAGGAAAGCAACCTCCCTCATGCGGCCGTCTGTCAGTCTCTTCTTCCAGCGGCAGCCCAGGTCCTCGAAGCGCTGGCATGCGGCCTGGAGGTCATCAACGGCCACACCTACAGTTTGTTAGCATCACACACCAATGCCATACAGCCTCAGACCATTTAAACTCACAGATGTGGCCAAAGCCTTGAGGCTCATCGTTGCCATTGTGGTAGGCAAAGCTCTCGTCCTTCTCTGTGCCGTAGTTCCACGTCAACTCAAGGATACCCTCACGGTTGGCTTGGCTATCGCCCTCCTTCGGAAGACCGGTGATTCCGGGGTAACCGAGGAAGTACAGGTTGAATCCGTTTGCTTCGTTCTCGTTCTTGCGGAAGAGGCTCATGCCCAGGACATCCTGGTAAAACTTGAGGGACTTCTCAATGTCCTTGACGCGGAGCATGGTGTGGTTCTGTGCCGGGAAATGAGCGTTGGGTTTGTGCGAGCGAGCTTTGCAGTGATTCTTACCATGCGATATGTGGAAACGTCGGTCTCCTTGATCTCGGCGGTCTCCTCAATGGGCTTCTGGCCGATGACTTCACACCAGTAACCATCGGGGTCAAGAACAAAGGCAATGTGTCTCATACGGCCGTCGGTAAGCTTCTTCTGGAACTTGTAGCCTGCATCCTCAATGCGCTTGCACGCTGCCTGAATGTTGTCGACACTGATGCAGGTGTGTCCGAAGCCACGGTACGGCTCCTTGTTGCCGTTGGTGACAGAGAAGTTGGGGTCGTTCTCCGTGCCATAGTTGTGAGTCAGCTGCGATAATAGGTTAACGACATAGCACATGTTTCGAGAGTCTACGACGTATCACATCATCCTGCAAAGATGCTTACTTCGATCAATCCCTCACGGCCGACAGTGGGCCTGCCGTGGTACAGAGCACCAGGAGCGTCGTATCCCAGAAAGTACAGGTCGAACTTGTTATCCGGAAACTCCAGCTTACGGAGGACCTTCATTCCAAGAAACTCGTAGAACTTGACTGAAAGAATTGGGGTCAGCAACGGCAGCGCGAACCATCAGGGTATCGACGGCACACACCAGACTCCTTGGGGTCCTTCACACGGATCCTGGGGAACCTTGTCAGCACGTGTCTTGTGGGTCATGAGCTGCAGGACAGAAAGCCATACATCGTGTGGTTGAAGATATATTTGCTGGTATCCGTGTTGGGCGCCATGGTGACGGTTCTCACTTGATGAGCTATCGCTAGACGCGAATTGTCAGCATCGGGGTCTGCTCGCTCTCCAGGCGGGGTATACTCACAAGGAAGGATGTTCTTGCTTGTGAAGCGAGGCGGGGTGAGAAATCTTTGAAGCGCTTTCAGTCTTGAAGCTGCTCTAGAGGCGTTCATGTGAAAAACTTCCGGAGGATTACTGCGTGATTTGGAACAGAGCAAACGTTACAGCTGCGGGATTCGGGAACGAAACGTATATATGACGATGGAGCTACGACCCCACCTCGTGGATCGCGTTGACGAAGAGACGGGCGATTGTGTCCGTGACGTCAATCTGTCTGTCTCCCATACAAGTTTCAGGGTGACTCGGGCTTCTACAGAGGACTGTTTGTATATTCGATATTGCATACCAGACCTCAGTAGATCCCATGCCTTCAAGCATACAATGTTGATGCAGGGTCCTGGAAAGCGGCTTGGTCAGCTTCCAGCTGAGCCAAAGCTTCAACAATTCCACGTCCACAGCTACATCTATCGATATAAGATCTCTATGTAGATCAGCAATAGGGTCAATGTTCTGATTTTTTTCACTTCTACTTTTGCGACTACCAACAGTTTCACCTTAGTCTTGCATGCTCAGATTCATTCTCGACGGCCCGTTTTGACACCGTAATGGACGCGTCCCAAAATAGCCATCTCCGTCCAAGACGGTGACCCACCTTGCCGCGCCGTTTGCGACGCCAATCTACACGCTTTCGCCTGGCTCCGAGTCTCTCTGCCTCGTTGCGCCTCGCGCATTGCATCCCTCAAACTTAGCCGCCCAGTAACCCCCCTCCGACCATTCGCGGTCACCAATATGTCGTAGCTGCCCTTCACCGACTCACTTTTCAGTTCTCATACACATTACGCCCATCGATCAACTGAACAGCCTCGCAATGAGCCTGAAGCACGATTACGCCTCTCGCGCAAAGGCCAACTGAGCGCGTTGACATTCCACCATCTCCAGGACCGTCGCTTTCCGCTCGATGGACCAACCCCGCCATGTTGTGGGCTACAACCCGAACGAAGCTGTAATTATGGAGGATGTTTCGGAGCTCAGTGATGCTGCCACTGATGGCATGGCCTTTGGCCACACTGGTCGAACCCCGAGGTCAAAAGCCCGCTCCTTATCCGACAGTGGTGGCACACCTTCGAAACTCTCGCCATCCCCGCTCATTGTCGAGGCATCGAGACGAACATCGAAAGATGATAGCAACCTGAGAGATCTTGCAGCGCCTGTAACACCTCAACGTCAGGGCTTCTTCCCCGGGCCGGGCAGAGGCCTGGCGTTGAATCTACCAGATCGTGCAGGCACCCCTCCTCCCGCTGGTGGCACTTACATCAAGCCAGCACCTTTATCCCCGAAGCTCGACCACTCGCATATCTATGCCTCCCCGACAAACATCCTACCTCGGCGCTCTCGAGGCCTCGACTTCTCCCGAGCGGCAACCAGCCTGCATCATTCGACGCTGGCCGAGCAGTCAAGTCCGGACTCCTCCCCGACGATGGGTGGCCGTGCGATGAACATTCCGGCGCGGAGACCAGGGGAGTTCGGTGGTCCGGAGCAAACGTCGACGTCCTTGTGGTCGATCATGGGAAATCAGGAGAAACTGAACGTCAGTGGATCGCTTGGTAGTGCACATGCGATTGCCAGCGACTCGTCTAGCTCCGAAGACGACGATATGGATGAGGACATGGAGGATACAATAATGACAACCCCTCAAATGTCCAGAGCCACGCATATGGGCATGCCACCTGTTGGTGCTCCCTTTGGGTCTCCGGCGATGAGCAGCCTTATGAGCTTTCAGCAAAGGCAGCGTCCTCGCAAGCATAACAAGAAGAAAACCCGAGGTCCTCTTGGCTTTGGGTACAACAGTACAGCGCCATCAATGTCGAAGTCGCCGCCGCAGGGATTCAGTGCTCGTCGGGAGAGCATCAGTTGGCAGGCTAACCAGTTACATATATCAGGGGCTGACTCGGATGAGAATACCCGCACCAACGGCGAGTCAGAGAGTCTGAGCGGGGACGGAAGGACTATTGTACGTCGGGTGACAAGCCGGCGTGGGAACTTACTGGTGAGTGGAGTTTTGTGAAGCCCATCCTGGCTATGTGCTAATTATCACAGCCAAAAACGAAGAACTTCGCACGAATCCGTGCTGCATTGGCTGAGGAGACCGCCCCAGCCGACATTGACGTCCGGCATGAAGCTGAGGTCATCAAGCAAGTCCGAGAGAGCGATCCTGTATTGGAGCCTCGTGTGCCAGCAGCTAAGACTGAGGCGCCTGCACCCACCACCGCACCATCGTCGCCAGCCCTGAACCAGCAGGAGTCGCTCGACGATATTCCGGAGGATGACATGATGGGTGATCTGACCGCTGGGCTCTCAAGTAGCTTCAAGCAGCAGGCTATCAAGAACACCAAGGGCAAGAACTTCTGGGAGACTTTCTCCGAATCCAGCAGTATGGGTGGTGCAAGGACCACGCCCCCGCCATCGGCTTTTCTACCCCGTGGTTCTTCATCAGGCGTCAGTGAGGATCTGGCCATGGACTCACCGTCCATGCCGGGCTTAGCTGGCTTCCCCGTAAGTGATGCTTTGTCCACCAAAGGTGTTAATCAGACAACTAACGGTCTTCAGACCGGGTCGACGCAAAGTTTGCAACAGCAGCAACAGCCTCCGACTGCTGCTGAAATTACCCGTCGGATCAACAAGCGCCGCCGCGATGACTCCGACCTTGATCCCGTGAGCTTCAAGCGACGAGCGGTCAGTCCAGGTTTCAGCGTCCACAACTCGCCCATCTTGCAGAGCCCTATGCAGCGTGAGGCCGTACCGTGGGGATCTCGACCAGGTAGCAACGGCGGAGACAGAGGCGGCAGTAGCGCGCAAAGTGACAGTGGCAGTGTCAGCGGTGGGAAGAATAGTAGTGGGAATAGTGGCAAGGGAAGAGTTGGATTCCAGGGGATGGTGGATACCAATGACGGCATCATGAGGATGAGCATTGAGTAGGATGGTCTCTCTGCCAGATTAGGTGATGGCAGGGCTGATTGTACAAAAGCTGATCAGCAGATTTGCATGCATTGGATGGCGTTTGGGAACGGGAAAGGGCGCACTCATTATTCCTTAGCTGCTTTACTTACGAGCAGACGACGGTCATTGCAAGGCGCAAGGATGAAGACCAGATTTAACTCACCTCGCGCTTCTGAAAGCTTTAACATAATAGTAAATCTACTCACACATTTTGGCCAAGCCGCACGTTGGCCAGCTCATGGTGAAGTTCGCAAGCTCTTTCGTATTGGTATCTACCTGAACGCCGTGTGCCAATTTCATACGAGATGAGAGAACAAGGCTAAACAGAGTCTTCCTCTGACAGTATGAAGATTACGTCTCTTGCACCTTGAATAGCTCCGGTGTATTGCATGTACGGAGTACCAGCATCTCCCCAGCTTAGGCTTCAGTCTCTCCGACAGCCGCCGTTCTCTAATGGTATATGCCAACTCCTTCCTCCGGCACCGACAAGCTACCAAGCTTGTCATCCAGCCATCTTGCCAACTCCGCCGCATGCCGTCTCATCGTCGCTGCGCCAGCAGCCCCAACACTCTCCAAACTGGCATTCGTTTGGCCACCTGTGCTAGCGAGGCTATCAGCGCTGGGACTGCCCACGAGAACAGCGGCGGAAGACGGCGCGAGGTAGTTCGGGTCAGGAGGCGTTGAGGTGTCCTGGTGTTGAGTAAGTTGTGGGTGATGTGAGTCGGAGGCGGTGTTCGATTGGGAATGCTCGCTGCTGGCAATGGGAGGGCCGATGCAGACAAACAAGAGGCCACACTTTAGGCGGCGGATCACGACGACGCCGCCACTCAGTTGTACTGTAATCGTTACCGGCTTGGTGGGCTCGGGCTTCTTCTTTCTGCTCCCACCACGCCCGTCACGATCCCTCAATCTTGTCACATCCTCATCATCGCTCCCCGCACTGTCGACCATGTCTTCCTCATCGCTTGTGTGGAAACTATCGTCTGGCGCGCTGCCTGGCAAAGCACTTGGAAGGGATACCGATGATGATGTGTGGATAGCGAAGAGCGAAGCAGCAACTGTTGCGTGGGTTCGAAGGGTTGAGACGGGCCGTGGGGAGGCGTGGGCGAGGAGTTTGCCGGATGGAGTGGTGAGGAGGAGAGTTGGTAGAGAGGGTGAGGCGGAGGCGTGGAGGAAAGAGGTCAGGCGTTTGGTGAGGAGGAGAGGGGGGTTGGATTGCGACATTGCGACGGTGGTATGTGAAGCTATCGAGAATGTTCGTGTGGTGGGTCTGTCGAGAATGGAGGTGACGTTCGGTGGTCTTCTGTGGCCAGAACGATCGCTGATGGACGTCCTTGCAGCTATGCCTGAGCTTCTTGAATTGCGCAGGGTTCGGATCGAGGTTGTGGTCGGTCGCGGGGGTCGTTGATGAGGTTCTGGTGAAGCTGAACGAGGAATGGGGTGACGTGGGAGGCCAGGATCGGGAATGGCGGGGCGGGTGGAGGTGGGGATCTTTACGAGGACTACAGATGAAAGGCACTCTGAATGTTGAGATTTGATCAGGGAATACTGCAGCTTATTATGACTTCAATTTCAAGAGAGTTAAATAAGGCATCTTTCCCATCTCACCCAGGCTCGGATCAGCCTGGAACCGTCTTGGGTAACGGCGCAAGGCTTCAACGTTGGTTGCAATGACCAGGTATTTCAACGCTCGCGAAGCGTACAACAGATATCGAGTTGAGCTGGAGGTGCACCAGCTAACATCAAAAGCGTGTTTTGATTTTGATGAATTTATTGAATAAAAGCATGTTTTAAAAATAGGATTTCCTGTTGAATTCTTCTGTAATTTACTTCTCACCTGCCTACCCTGTATACATTAGGTACGATGAAGGTCGCGCATCGTGGGATTAGCATAGTGTGCAATGATCATAAGGCTAATCATGCATATGTTACTACTACTAGTGTGTTTCCAAATGGGACTTTGGTCGATCACGACGGCGCACTGACGTGGTAACCTATCGCGGGAGAGGTGTCCTGATTGGTGTTGTTGAGCAGGCTCACATCTTAGGCGCGCGGTGTTTGGGATCAAGCGCCTCCTTCGAGTACTACAAGTATCAAAACATGCAAGGCGGGTCGCACTGCAAGGCTGACCGAATTTCTCTAGACACCGCATCTGTTGTTCGGAACCATTGAATCAATCAACATCCGGCTGCTTGCTGACGGCTTGTCGAGCGGCATGAGGTAGCCGAGCGGCTGGCATGATGCTGAAACGCGTTGGTGGCGGTTAGACCAATGAGGGCGGCAGAATGGCATGTTTCATGGGAAACGCGGCTGCATTAGGAAGAGGAGGATTGGCGTGATGGTGTGGGAGGTTGAGTGGTTTTGTGGGATGAGCGCAACGTGAATGAGATGGTACACTGGAAGCGGCACGGATAGTTGTTTGTTTGCACGATGCGCGATGCCTGGATTGTCTGACTGATGCTATTTCTGTTATGGCCAGCCGCAGCATCATGCACAACAATGCAGTGTGGTTCGTATGAATGCCTCGTGAATGCACAGTTGAATGCAATTCATGCCAACGCCTGTTCGTGCCCAGGTACCACATCCTGCGCCGACACCAATCAGCGGTTAGCTTTCAGAGGCCTCGGGCCAATCAGTAGTGTGCAACGGCTGATAACAGAGGCAAGAGGGATCCACACCTCAACAGCTCTGTCTTGAAGACAGGAACGACTGGTTCAGTGGGGCCCAGCCCCTGGTGCTCCTTCCTTGCCTCCCCCTGCCCATCACTCCACCTCTTCCCACCATCTCCCACTGTAGCACCCACATCGCGCCACCACAAGGCTCTCCCTCCCCCGCGAACCCCTTGACTGGCCTTGAGCCCGGCCCTTTTGCCCAGCATCTAAAGTAAGGTACAGCGGAGAGACGCAGGCACAATCAGAGAGGGAGCCCACCCTTTCCTCCACCTTCAAGGCGCCCTTCCCGTGCTCGCGCTCTCCAGCTCCCTCCTTCTCCATCATCTGCTTCCGGCGACGAGACATCGCCAGCCACCTTCACTCTTCCTATCTCACCTCACTTTTCGCAGCCGTACTTTGGTTGTCCCGTCACTCTTTTGCACTAGCCTGCACCTTGCCTGTCGTTACGATTGCCGTCTCTCTTACTTCTTCGTCTCCTCTCGCAACGTCGACCATCCTTACCCCCTTCGCGAAACCGACCCCCCAGCGTTCTGATACTCTTCCCCTGGTTTCTCGCACGTCAGCCTCCACCATCCGACGGCGATCACACTGTGCCGACATCAATTGCTGTTTCCTCCTTGTCGGCAGACTGACGTTCCTCTCCGATCTGTCTGCTAAACTCGCCCAATCGTCCGGTTCTGACAACATTTGCGATGCTGGGCCTACGACGATAGAGAGCCTGATCCACCCAACGCCTGTCACTATTCATCGGTCGCTTTCAGGGCCGCCCACAATCGCTCAACCTTCCCTCGCCATCTTCACCACATGGTGCACTCTCTCGCGAACTTTCGCTAGTATCTACTCCATTTAGGAGAAAGCACACAGTCGAACCTTCGCGGGCGAGGATCGACTTGTGCTTTACGGCTGGCCGTACCAACTGCCGCCATTACCACACGCCAACGACCACCGGCTTCGAATTTACACAAATACTTCCTTTTACTCCCGACCAGTCATCCTTCATTCATTCTTTAGTATCAAAGGACTGGCAGGACCTGTCCATCGACATATTTCATCATGGGCTGCTGCGGACACCGAAAGAAGCAAACGGCCAACTACTCCGACCAGAAGTGGGATCACATTCAGCTCTCTGACTTCAAGGCTAAGGGATGCGGAACTGGCTTCGCTTATGGCTATCTCTGGTTCCTCCTCTTCATCTCCGTCGTTGTCTACGCCGTCGATAGCTTCATTGCCGTCCAGCTTCTCGCCTTCGACCGTTGGTCATCCACCATCGACCCCGGCATTCCCTTCGATGTGTCCAAATGGATCTTCTCCATCTGCATTATTCTATCTTTTGTCAACCTCGGCTATGAAGCAATCATGGCCACTCGCATCATCAAGCGAGGCAATGTCGCCGAGTCATATCTCGATCCCCTGGCTGTCCGATGGCAATCTATTCGTGTTGGCTCTGGCCAGGGTTGGCGGAGGTTCTTGGTCTTCGCTGAACTGACCAAGAGCAAGAAGGGTGCCGAATATATTGCTATCTTCACCTATTTCAGTTTGAAAGGTAAGCCTGACCCGTAACCCCCCGCCAATCCTCATTGTATGCTAACATTCCGTAGCTTGGATCCGAGTCCTAGTCTGCTCTGGGCCGCGTCAGGTCGTAAACGCCTTCACTCTCAAATCAGTATACGAGGCCAAGTTATCTGTCAGTTCGCCCAGCGTTGGGGGCTCGCTCACTGGTTTCTTCGATAAACTTAAGGCGTTCGGTGAAGAAGATTACCGCCAGGCTATCATTGTTGGCGGTATGGCTTTTACCTTCGTTGTTTGGGTTTTCTCGCTCCTATTCCTCATTGCTGGCATTCTCTTCTACGTCTTTTTTCTCTTCCACTGGATTCCTCGTGCGGACGGCGGTCTGAGCGGCTATTGCATCCGCAAGACCAATCAGGCCGTACTCAGGATCGTCACACAGAAGGTTAACAAGGCTCTGGCCAAAGAGGAAGCCAACCGCTACAAGGTGGCTCAGAAGAATGGAGAAAAGGTGCAGATCGCCAGAACAGCAACCTTGCCAGATGTTGGTCCGGTTAAAGACGACAGCCTGCCGCAGATGCCAATGCTGGGTCGCAACGAGACCATGACAACCTTGCCACAGTACGAGTCTCGACCAGGCACTCCTGGTACCATTGAGCTTGGAGCAATGGATCAAAAGCGACCCCTGCCATCTCGCTCTGGCACAATGCAATCTTCTTCGAGCTACTCATCCCGTGCTCCATTGGTCGGTGGTGCTGCCGACATGGGATACGGCCGCGCCTCACCCGCCCCATCACTTCCTGACTTGGACTTGAGCACTATACCCCCCATGCGCCCGGGCACTTCAAATTCGAACCGCAGCTTCGGCCGACCAGGCCACAACCCTAGCCAATCTGGATCTTCCATGAGAAGTGGCGTCAACCCCTACGCCGCATCCATGCGGTCGCCAACGGCGCAGACGAACAACTACCGCGGACCAGACAACGGGCTTCCGCGTCAACAACCACCGCCTCGACAATACGAGGCTTACCGCCCTGAGGGACGCCCAAGCCCAGCGCCCTCAGCTCCGCCCGCCTACAGAAATGGTACGCCTACCAAGAGACCAGGCCCTGGCTACCCTCAACCCCCTCCAAGAAGTGCTACCGCTGGTCCCATCCCGCAACGAGGACCTCCTCAACCCCGGGCTCCTATGGGGGATTACTTCGACCGCTCAGGAACACCAGCGTCTAGACCTGCACCTCCTCCAGACTACATGAACCGTCCTGGCACGTCACAAAGTCAGAGAGGGGGCCCATTTGGATATGACGTAGAGTCACAGATGGACCGTAGATATTGATTGTTTCATTCGCGGATTTCGGGACAGGGAACCGATCCATTTCATGAGGCGCAAAGCATTATACCATTATACACTTGTCAATGCTTCGGAATTTTTGTAGTTGACGAATCTTATTCGCTATATTGGCGACTTGAATACATCTTTTCACTGGCTTCTAAACTGTCTCTTTATTGTGTTGTAGCCAGCGCTTATTAATGCCCTCGCTTCTCTGGATGCTACCTCACATGCGTTGGTGGCACATCGTGGAGTCACCACACGGCGTCCTACTTGGTATGGAATTGAGCTGTGAAAGGGCCGAAATCACTTTGTAGTTGTCTCACGTGTTGAATGCTGCCAGCTGTGCGAATTGAATTATCTGTCGAATCAGTCAGATGCCGTTGGCGACGAGGGTGCATCCTGTGAAGTGGCCTCAGACAGATCAGTGTTAGTGGACTCTCACGCCCTATGGTCGATCAGTAAGCCTCCATCCGTCAGCAACGCCACCATTTCACAACCTCCTCTTTACGACTCTCCTCATTCGTAAGCCTCATGACGTTCCTGTACCTTCTCATTTATTGAGAGTCCCCTGCTCCGCTCGGACTTGGATGTTTGGCCTCACTGTCACGATCTTGCTCCTGCCTCTACTATCACATCTGAACGAAAGTGTCAACGCGCCGCCAAGCACGAAAGTCCGAGAAAGGAACATCTTTGAGATGCCTGGCTTACTGGGTCGCCATGAGGGGGAAGTTGCGGTGTACGAGAAGCTTAGAGTCCCCGTCAGACAGAATCCTGCGCATCCTCGTCTCCCGCCCGCGCATGCTCAGAGAGTAGCTGAGTCGTCGTTGCTGGCATTGGGTGTTCTGGACAAACAGGGACGGCCATGGACGACGCTGCTTGGAGGAGAGGCTGGCTTTGCAACGGCGGTTGCGGAGAATGTGCTGGGCATTGAGGGGTTGGTTGATCGGGAGGAGGACCCTTTTATGAGCGCCCTATGGGAGGGAAGTGAAGGGGCAGAAGTGGTGAAGGGGAACGGGAGGATGATGAGCGGGTTAGCGATTGAGTTGACGACAAGGGATAGGGTGAAACTTGCGGGGAAGATGTTGGTTGGGGCGAAGGGGAATGGAGGCAAGGTGCAGCTTGGGTTCCAGATTGAGGAGTGCGTTGGAAATTGCCCCAAGTATATCAATAAGAGGAGGCTTGCACCCAAGGTGCCGGGTTTTGGAAAGGAGGAGGGACGAGTGGTGACGGGGCTGCCACTAGGAGAGGAGGCGGTGAAGTTATTGGGCAAGGCAGATATGCTGTTCTTGTCCAGCGAACATGCTGTTGATGGTATGGATACGAACCATAGAGGAGGGGCGCCGGGGTTCATCAGAGTTGAGAGGAATGATGAGGAGTTAGTGAGTTTGGTGTACCCTGAGTGTAAGTCTTTCCAACCTGCAGATGGCCTTGGATGAATTCATTCACTAACGCGGTTGTAGTCTCTGGCAACAAGCTCTACTCTACACTCGGCAACTTACAAGCCAATCCGGCGGTTGGTATCGTCGTACCGGACTACGAGACCTCTGATGCTCTCTTCCTCACTGGCCATGCAACGATTCTTTACGGCGCCGACGCCGGCGCTGTTCTCCCCAGAAGCAATCTTGCCGTGCGCATCACCGTCTCAGATGCCAAGTTCATCAAATCCCACCTATCATTCCGTACCAGTGATGAAAGTGTTGAGTATTCGCCCTACAACCCACCCGTCCGCAGGCTGCAGACTGAAGGAGACGTGCCGCTTGCAGACTCCACCAAGGGCGAGATCCTGGCGAAGTTGGTGGGCAGAGAGAAGCTTACAGGGAGTGTGAATCGATATCAGTTTGAGTTGGAGGGTGATGGGGTAAAGAAGGATGAACTGATGTGGAGAGCGGGACAGTATGTCACGCTGGACTTTGAGGATGAGTTGAGTGTTGGGTACGCGCATATGAATGACGATGACCCACAGAGTCTGAATGAGGACTACAAGGTATGTTCCAATGGCCCTCACAGGAAGAGGTTCGCTGACGAAGAGGACCAGCGCACGTTTACTATCTCGAACGTCCCTGGCGCGAAGACTATGGAGATCACAGCGAAGCTTCATGGGCCGGTCACAAAGTTCCTTAGCAAGCACCCACTGCGCGTGCCGCTTTCGATCCCCGTGCTAGGTTTCGGAGGTCAGGATTCGTTCAGTCTGAGAGGTGGACTCGAGCAAGCAGATGAAGTCGTCTTCGTCGCTGGAGGCGTTGGCATCACACCTCTTCTTGCCCAAGCTCCGGACATTATCGCCGAGCAGACCAAGCTCGGCCCGCAGAGCAAGAAGAAGATGACTGTCCTCTGGAGTTTGAGAAGGGACGAAGTTGGTCTCGCTACTGATTCCTTCCGGAGAGGAGAAGGTCTTGCTGCTGTGACAAGAGTATTCCTCACTGGGGAGAAGGTTACCAAGGAGGATGAAGCGGAGACATTGAGAGGATTGGGGGCAGAGGTGCAGGAAAGGAGAATGGGAGAGGGTGACTTGAGGGAGTGGAAGGGGAAGGGGCTGGGATTCTTTGCTTGTGCTTCTGGAGGGATGTTGGTCAGGATCCAGGCGTGGTTGGAAGGGGAAAGACTGGTTTGGGAGGAATTCGCTTACTGATTGGGTTTCTGATGATGCCAGTCCCTTCATTGGGATACAGTGATGGCTATTCTTCAGGATTTCATTGAGCACGGCTTGGACCTTTGGGAGGTTCAGAAGCTTGCAGCCCCGGGAGGACACATGACCGTCAAATTGATTTGCGATACGCGCGACCTGTATCGGATGTTCTGAAACCTGTGAGTAGACACCAAATGCGCCCGGGAACATATTTGTTGATGCATTTGGCGTCTCGGGGTCCATGATCTCCAGTGAGAAAAGAACAAGCACTTGGCTGTCGTTGTCTAATGGCAAGATGGTTGACCTGCCGGTAGACTTTGCACCTGCTAGTCCGTGTTTCTAAGCAGTTGGTCGTGGTAGTCGATAATCTTCTACTGAACCGCCAACGGTCTTGAGGCTTCCATGTAGCTTACGCCTTCTCGTCTACCGACTTGGAACAATGAATATCACCGATTGGATTACAGACAACAATGATGGCTGTGGGAACGGACATAGCTGAAGCAACCTCGCACAAAGGGAAACGAGTCCTCAAATTGTGCCTAATGCTTCTAGAGCTCATCGGGTCGCACTAACAGCCCTCCGCTGAACCGTAGTCGCGGGGTCAGACCTTCTATGGGTGGAACTCTAATCCTCGATTTGGGCAAGAAAACTCGTGACGAGCGATGCCAGCGGGTGTGACGTGTCTCTGTGCGAGAGTGACGGAAGGATTGGGGGATGTCCCTGAACTCTGCCGCGTTCTGACCTGCATGCGACCCTGTGGGTGCTGCGTGAGTCGCAGTGCGCAGCAGCTTCAGAAGCCCGTCATTGGTGCCAATGTCGGTTCAACATGCAGAAGCAAAAGCCAATGTCTCAGCGAGACGTCTGCGTGCAACGAGATGTCTCACAAGGATTTGGTCGCTGTAAGTGAATCTTGCAGGGAGGTTGCTGGTTGCGGGTGAACGGAGTTGAGAAAGGGTAATTGCCTCAAATCGCCCTGAAGCTGGTTGTTTTCTGTCTTGTCTTGCTTGTCTTGGTGAATTAGTAGATGCAGGCTGGTTTGAGTCAATTTCACCATTCGGGCATGGGTCCGGGGCTCCGGAAGTCGGAGGCGTTGTTGTTGCTCCGATGGCGAGCGATGGTGCATTCTGTTACTGCTTTGAGTGTTGTGGATTGCCGTAATGGCCTGATCAACGCAGTAGACCCAGTCGAAAGCGAGAGGCCTATTGTCTCAGAGAGCAGGCATCTCGTAATTGCCGTGTATGTGCAGCAGCGTCTGTATGCAAGCTGCTGTGCACAGGTGTCTTGGACGATGGGGTCAGTTGATAGGGCACTGGTGGAAGTAGATACCCGAACCTTAACAGCTGAAGACCGTGAAGCCAACTAAAGATGGGCCAGGATTGACTAGTTAGAGGCAAGCCAAGGGACCACCGGAGACGGTGCACCGTGGGACGAAGGGATTGTGTCTAGGCGCATCGAGACCGGGCAGGGAGGGCATGTTGTGACGGAGTCGCCACTGGGAATATAGACAGGCATGGCGACAATCAGCAACGCCGACAATGCTGCTCCTGATGCATGTCAGAGAGATGCCTAGATTAATGTACCGGGATGAATATTAAGAGGACAGGCAACTCAAACAACATTTAAAGCCATCATTGGTCGTTCTGCTCGGTCCTTTCCCCGGGCGTCCTCAGCCCGTGGCCACTAACAATATAGTACTGTGCCAGGCTAACCATCGCCCACTAGAACACCCCACTAAAACATCCCAAACCACCCACTGACTGCCCCGCCACATGCGACGCTGCAGTGTTTCCCTCCTCCACCATTCTTCAACTCATTAACGCCGCATTTGTCTTGTCTGCCTGTATTCAATCTCTTACCAACAAACCAGGCAGCATCTCATCATCAACATCACCGAGCCTCGAGTCCTCTTCTGCCCGCAGCGACCGTTCACCGATTTGAAGCAGTTCCGGGGTCTTCCTCCCTGGTCTGCGAACTGCTCCCCTCCTCCGGGTTCGCCTTTCATTCTTCCATCGGTAACCCCCGCCTGTGCCGAGCCGCCGCTGTCGCACCGAACGCATCGACTCCGAAGAATCGGCGACTGTGCATCACGACTTTGTCGCTCGAACGCAAAGACTCTCATAACTTTCCGTACGATTAAAACATCCTCAACAATCTCACAATGGCTTTCCCTTCCGATGGCTCCGATTTCGACTTCGTTCGTCGCATGACGCCAGAGGATTATGTCTTTCCGACCCATCGGCTGAAGGAGAAGTGCGCCCCCGGCAAAGTTCCGCTCGTTATTGTTGCCTGTGGTTCATTTTCGCCGGTGACGCTTTTGCATCTTCGGATGTTCCCTATGGCTTTGGACCATGCGAAGAACACTGGTGCGTTGGATTTTGCTGCCGCTGCCTCATGGCAAATGACGGTGCTTGTGGCTCTCGGAATGACGGAACGAAGCTGACTGTGCAACAGGCTTCGATGTTGTTGGCGGATATTTGTCGCCCGTCGGCGATGCTTACAAGAAGAAGGGCTTGGCGCCTGCTAACCACCGAGTTAAGATGTGCCAGCTTGCTGCTGAGAATACCAGCAAGTGGCTCATGGTTGATACCTGGGAAGCTGAGAACGACCTCTACATGCCTACAGCTGTAAGCATTCCCCCTTAGCTGACTGACTCGCATCAGTGAGTTGCTGACAGTTCACACAGCGCGTGCTCGACCACTTCGATTGGGAAATCAACCACGTTCGCGGAGGTGTCGAAACTACCGACGGTACTCGCGTGCCATGCAAGATCATGCTACTCGCTGGTGCCGACCTTATTCAGACCATCTCTACGCCCGAGGTGTGGGACGCGCGCGATGTCGACCACATTCTGGGTAACTTCGGAGTGTTCGTGCTTGAGCGGACGGGCACCGATCTTGAGACTGCGTTGGGCCAACTGAAGAGGTGGGAGAAGAATATCCATGTGATTCGACAGGTAAGTCCAATTTGGAGATGCAATTGGGTGGTGCGGAGCTAACAGGTGGGTTGACAGATTGTTACGAATGACATCAGCTCGACCAAGGTTCGGCTGCTTTTGAAGAGAGACATGAGCATCGACTATTTGTGAGCCTCTCCAACCTTTTGACGAAGCAGGAACGAACGTGTATGCTGATAATCTACAGGATTCCTGACTGTGTCATCGAGTATATCTACGAACATAATTGTAGGAAACCTTTTGACCTGATCATACCTAAAACAAGAACTGACAATAACCCATTAGTGTACCGCGACATGGACCTGCAATCGACTGAGGAAAGTAAGGGCAAAGGAAACGCCCTCGCAGGGCCTAGCTCCTCATGACGGGAGACGTCCACAGCACCGCAAATTCATACACAAGAGATGTTTAGACAATGGGTGGATGTCTGAAGTTTCGAAAACGGCAGGGAAGCTAGCCTCGACGGCTATGCGTATATCTTTTGGTTTGACGGCGTTACTGGAGTTCATGGGATGCTGGCGATTGTCATTCTGGAGGCCGGTTGTGGCACACCTGATGCCACCGCGCTGAGCACGCGAGCGATGACATAGTGCTTTTCCTTTTTAATGTTCAAGACGTGCAATGGTGGATATAGATGGACAGAGGCAAGGGTCGACCGGAGGCTACACGAGCCCGGATCCGGATCACCTGCCCTAGGACAGACCTATTGGAGAGACGAAGGTGGGAGAATTTGGGAGGGCTGATGACAGCGAGACGGTTTCTTGGAATAGCGATACCGAATGAATTGATATGACTCTTTCAGGTGGTTCGACTTTACCACTTCACAAGATGTTTCAACGGATTGCTCATGTATGAGTAAAGTCTGCTAGACTTGTGCAAGACTTCGAGAAACGTGCTTGTATATGTGTATGGTGCTTTGATCGCACACGTGCCGATCCCACGTGCGCAACTCCTCGTGGGGCTGAGAAGATGAGCAAAGCTATGGCAAATGGGGAACATTAGGCGATTTTGAGAAGACCAACCTGTGACTAACATGAGGTATAACTCGAACTGTGGGTGAGGATGAGCTACAATAGGATGGAGGCACAAGGTTGGTGTGTTTACCGAAGGCTGTTTATGGTTATTGCCACCGAAAGCTTCCTCCCTTAATATACTGTAGTGAGGCGCAAGCCAAGCCACGGCTTGGAACTGCTTCCAATCCAGCTGCTTACTTTGCTGTAATCAAAGACTCAGAATTTGGCTTTACCAATGACACAATCTCACTCCCTTCATCATGGGAAAAAGGCAGGAGAAAGCAAGGAGCTCCCAGCCCATTAGAGCCAGCTCTCAGACCTCCAACCCCTCCAAACGGTCCCTGCAATCTATCTGCGCCAACCACTCAGCGGCCCGCCCTGGCCTCTGGGCATCGGCTCTTGACCTGCAGAAACAGGAATGGCGGCCTTCGCTCTAGGTCCATAGGCCGGCCAACTCCGACAGCGCCGACGGCCAGAAGGTCCCTGGAGAACAGTGTTGCATTGTGGTGCATGGTGCAGGGCCGGCACGCGACTGGTCAATTGGCGGCGGATCGAGCCAGGATGGGAAGGTTGGTAGGCTTAGATTTCGTGGAGATCCAGCTTTTGCCTATTTGGATCGCCGAAGTAAGGTGGATTTCCGAGCTGATGAGAAGAGATGTAGGAGAGGGAGATTGGCGAATGATAAGGATGAGCGGCGGCATGCGATGAGGAGCGGTGTTGATTGGGGATACAGCTGGGGAATACATAGGGAGCCCGGTTCCCTGCCACATGTGCGGAATGCAACCCAAGCATCCTCTGCCGATCATCTTCATTCATTTTCACGTGAAGAAGAGATAGCTGCTCGAGATGTTGCGCTCCGTGCTCTCCCTCGCGGCTGCGGCCGGTCTCGCCTCCGCCGTCACCATCGCTGAGATCAACGGCAACAAGTACCTCTCTCCTCTGAACGGTACCACAGTTGCGGACGTCAAGGGTCTCGTGACGGCGAAGAATGCGCAAGGAATCTTCTTGCGCTCAACTGAGCCGGATGATGATGAGAGGACGTCAGAGTCAGTCTTTGTGTTCAACTCGGCGGTGAGGGGACAGGTGAATGTGGGTGATGTGATCACCTTGGATGCCAAAGTTGAGGATTACAGGTGAGTTTCTAATAATGTGGCTGATGGGAGAAAAATGCGAGGATTGAGTACTGATGAAGAGGCATAGGTCAAATGCGCTGTACACCTACCTGACCGAGCTCACCAACCCCTCCAACGTCAAGATCGTATCCTCCGGCAATGAGGTCGTGCCTCTCGTCCTCGGCGACGATACGGCTTCCCCGCCCACAGAGCTCTTCAGCTCTCTTGACGAGGGTGGCATCTTTGGTGTCCCCAACGACGTGGCGAGGATCAGCGCTCAGAACCCGACTCTGCAGCCTGACAAGTATGGCATGGACTTCTGGGAGTCACTGGTTGGCGAGCTTGTCACAATCAAGGACGTCGTTCAGGTGGCGCGGCCGAACCAGTACGGTGATGTCTGGGTGAGAGCTGGTAGCTTGAAGACTACCGGTGTGAACTCTCACGGTGGATTGACTATGCTCGACGGAGGTGAGTTGCTACTTTTGTCAACCATGAGTTCCCAGGATAGCCACACTAACAAGCTATCCAGATGCTAACCCCGAGGCCATCACCATCGGTACCCCTTGCGATGGCACCAAGAACCCGTCCGACACCAAGATGGGCGACGAGCTGGGCGATGTCACCGGCATCGTGTACAATGCCTTCGGCTTTTACCGCATCCTCCCCCTCACCGCCGTCTCTGCCGTCAAGAGCGCCAGCACCGACTTCCCCACTGTCTCCTTCAATTCCACTGGCGACTGCCGCGGCATCACCCTCGGTTCGTATAATGCTGAGAACCTGAACCCAGAGTCTGAGCATCTCCCTGGCGTTGTTGACCAGATCATCGAGATGATGCAGACTCCGGATGTGATCTTCCTCCAGGAGGTGCAGGATGGCAGTGGACCGGCCAATGATGGAGTCACGAGCGGCAATGCGACGTTGTTGGCGCTGAGTGAGGGCATCGAGGCGAAGTCTGGTGTTCTGTATGACTGGGTCGAGGTTGAGCCTGAGGACAACCTGGATGGAGGTGCCCCGGGTGGAAACATCCGTCAAGCATACTTGTAAGTTTCTAGGGAAACGCGATCGTGATCTGAACTTGAGACTAACATGCTCGCGATAGGTACCGTCCTGATGTCGTCGAGCTCTACAACCCCAACCAGGGTGGCGCGAATGACAAAACTGAGGTTGTCACCGATGATGAGAACCCTAACTGGCCCGCTCTGTCTTTCAACCCTGGTCGTATCGAGCCTGCCGCCGCAGCTTGGAGCAACAGCCGCAAGCCGCTTGTTGCGCAGTGGAAGCCTCTCAAGGGCACAGGCAAGACCTTCTTCACGGTGAACGTGCACTTCGGAAGCAAGGGTGGTAGCTCCTCACTGCACGGTGACCCGAGGCCTCCGGTGAACAACGGTGTAGAGAAGAGGACGGAACAGGCTAGGATCACTGCTGTGAGTTTGGAGTCTCTGGAGTTCTCAAGAAACGCAATTGCTGACAGTGCATTTCTAGGACTTCATCGCTTCTATCCTGGAGGTCGATCCCAAGGCCCGCGTCATTGCTGCCGGCGACTTCAACGAGTTCACCCAGGTCGAACCCCTCCAGACCTTCATGTCCCGCGGTTCCATGCTCGACCTCGATGAGGTTGCCGGAGTTGCGCCCGAGGAGCGATACACTTACCTGTTCGATATGAACTCGCAGCAGCTGGATCATTTGTTCGTCACCGAGGGGGCTGTGAGTTCCAAGGCAGGCGCAACGAAGTTGGAGCATTTGCACTTGAACACATGGCAGAACTATGATGATCAGGTCAGTGATCATGATCCCAGCGTAGCAAGGTTGAACCTTTGTGGATGCGCTTAGAGGAGTGGGTAGTCTAAGGGACCAGGCAGGGGATGCATGAAGGAATGATTGGATGATGTATGCTTGTACATGACCATGAATAGAGAAATGAACATTCCGATGTACGAAGCTACTCGCATCTGGCGCTTGAGGTGATGCCAGAAACCCAGTTTGTCAGCATCGGCCCATGCAAAAGCCACGGATAGATATGAGGAGCCAACAGCGTCAGCATACCAAGCATTCGCCAAACCAAAAAGTCAAGCATCCTGAGGAACAACCTTCCAATATTCCAGGGTGAGGACCAAATTACCCTTGACACGCGAGCTTCAGGATCCACATAGGCTTGCATTCCTTGTCACGCTGTCCGACTATGGATAGACAAGATACCGTAAATTGGGAAATTCGTAAGATATTGTTCCTCTTCTAGGGGAGGGAATGGCAGTGTCTATGCTGCTTCTCGAAAGGAGCTAAGAATCAACTCGTCACTAGGAATCGGCCAACTAGATCAGATCGGATGATGCGGCAGATCCCGCGATAACAGCCACTGCATACCAAGCCTCATGGGCACCGGAGCTGTGCTAGGGCTGATAAGGTGGGTGGAGAGGATGGGACGGTTATCGACTCACCGCGGAGACCAGTTTGTCATTGGAATGTACCAAGTCTTGTCAGCCTCTAGCTCCGTTCGAGAGGACATGGGACGCCGACCTCGTACTTGTGTGACTAGGGGCTGTCCGATATTCTGATTGATCAAGGTTCTAGAATACGGTGTCCAGGTCCAGATATGCGGCTCTTTCCGGCGAATGAATCCTTAGGATCAGCATCCGCTTTTGCTTGTAGGGGCAATTACTTGAAGTACAGTTCGCTTCGAACTTCTGTCGAACCTATGTGATTGCCACTCGTAGGCCCTCCGGGCGATACCGTCGTAGCCTGTGAAACCTTTCTGATTTGCATAACCAAATTTGCAAGAACTCCCACGTTTTATCTCAGCTCAGCCCAGATGTCGAGACAGAGCCTCGACTCCTTCATCACGTTGCACGTGGTGGGACAATGGCTCGCACTGTATGTCACGTTCCTGCTCATTCAAGGCGGATCCGAGAACTTCAGCTGGAATGAACGCCAAGGATATCCAGATCCTTTGATCTCCTCCTGGGGGGAAACAGTCCGGACTCCCAAAAGGTATAAGAGTGCGTTCCTAGGCTTCTGATAAGATGTGATTCTCCAAGTCCTGGGCTTTTCTGTGCCGTATCCTCCAAGAACGCAAACCTTCAACTTAAAGTCACAAGATGGCTGTCAAGAACCTTGTCCGGGCCCTCGCTGGCCTGGCGCTCTTTGAAGCCGCAGAGGCGCTTTTCACAGTCAACTGCGCACCTCTCACCATTCAGCGTGGCGATCCTATTGTGTCCCCGGGAAAGATCTCTTCTCACGTTCATGTTGTCACTGGTGGAACTGCCTTCCAGCTTAAACAGTCGAACGAAGTTGCTGTTAATGCTAAAGCAACTACTTGTGATAAGATTTTGGACAACAGCAACTACTGGCAGCCTCAGCTGTACCATATGCGTAATGACAGCAAGTTTGAGTTGGTTCACATGCAGGGCAATGTAAGGTTACTAAGCCGTTTGAGCAGCACGCAATAAATCTGACTGAGATACAGGCTGCCTATTATATTCCTCGTGCCTGCGACTACGAACCTGGTAGACGGAACTGTAACAGTGCCGCTGCTCCTATCGCGCCGCCAGCCGGCCTGCGCATGGTTGTTGGCGACCCCTTGCGCAAGACGTTGGACAAGGACATTTTCGAGCATCGTGCAATCTCCCATGTGTGTCTGAGAGAGACCGACTCTGAGGATACCTATGAACTACCTCGGCGGAAGTGCTTGCGCATGAGAGCCCAAACGTTCTTCCCATCCTGCTGGGATGGTGAGAACTTGGATAGTGCAGACCACAAGAGCCACGTAAGTGAAGTCCCAATTTGCAACATCTAGACTAGATGCTTATACTTACTTCACGGCTAGGTCGCCTTCCCTGCCATTGGTGACTATAACGGCGGTGTCTGTCCCGAGTCCCACCCAGTAGCCATTTTCTCCGTGTTCTTTGAATTCTTCTACGATATCAACAGCATCCAGAACTTCAACCGACTCGTATGGGCCCAAGGTGATGCTAAGGGGTATGGTCTACATGGAGACTTCCTCAATGGTTGGACTGATCAAGACCGGTTGAATCGTTCAATGGAAACTTGCACTGGGCCAAAGGGCGTCAATGATGCGGACTGCAGTCTCAACGTTGGTCCTGATGGACCTGGAAGGGCTAGCGAGCAGGAGTTAGAGGTCGACCCTCCGAACGAGGAGGTCGGGAAGAACGGGCCTCTGGACAAGCTTCCTGGCAACAACCCCGTCTTTGGACTTTGAGCCATTCTTGAATGAGCCCAGCGGTTTTAACAAGCACAGCAACATCTTCGCATTGGATAGTGTGGTACCCAGTCGACTTGAGACTTGCTGATCGGGTAATGCAAATCAATGGGGGAACGGTCTTGATAGATGCTGCTACTCAATAGTCTGACGGCTGAGCAGAACTTGGAGAGCAATTCTCTCATCTCCAATAGCGTAGCTCGGGTCATGTCTCATCATTTCAACCGTTCCAAAGCATCACTCATTACATCAGTTTTCCATAGAAGCACTGGTTTGGGTTGAGCAAATCACACCGTCATCGTCTCTACCAATGTTACCTCAGCTATCAACGATCGTGATATGTATTTCACCTGCTAGGTTTTTAGCGCTGCAAGCTCACGGCTAATCAACCCTCTCCATGCTGTTACTTCAATATCTTCGTCCTCCCAGTATGATTGCATCTTTGTGACCTTAGCAACATAGGCTTTCCAGTCTACCGGCATTTTCGCACCTGCTTTCGCAGCAGCGATCAGAACGAGAGCACTTCTGGTACAAGATCTGATCATGAAGAAGCAGCCATGGTGTCTATACTCAAATCCTCTTTCGTTAATGCGGATCTGGGTCAGGAGCGTGTCGAGGCCCCGGGTTGCCATGTCATATATTCCTGGTGGCATAGGCGCACCGGTGATTAAGCGACTCAAACAGCCTACGACAAACGGCCAATAAATAATCTCGAAGAAGTTGATCATCTTTCCACGCAGGAAGTACTGATTAATACGATCCGAATCACTTGATGAAGGAAGAGACAATTCTTCCGGTAGACCATCGCGCCACTGTCGTACCTGAGCCTCGTAGTCAGGGACTGCGTCTAGCAATTTTGCGAGGAACTCGGTGTTTGAGGATGCTGTTTGCTGAAGATTGAGCATCGCGTTACAGACACGGCTTGTGAGCCGTCGAAGCGAAATATCAGCAAGGTAGTACAGCCAGGCCTCCCGAGCTCGTAGCGTTTCAGACTCGGTTTGGTTCAAGACATCCTCATTTGGGATCGGTGGCGTTGGGAAGAAAGGGGGGTATAGGATGCTGCCCCTGTCGTAGGTCTCAAAATCCGGCAGTGAGAGATCACCTCTGAGTTCCCTTTCAGACTTCCAGGCAGACCAGTAAACAGCCTGTTCTCGGGTTTCACCGTTGCTTGCTACCGGAGAAGTCGGGGGTGAAGCTGGAGTCGATGCGAGAAGTCTGGCTTGGCTAATGGATGGTAGAGTTTGACATATGGCAGAGGACTGCAAGAAGAATCTCCATCCGTGAATGGGCTGGAAGATGTGCATCATGTACACACCCGACAGAAAGAGACACTGCGCAGCCAGCAGATCATTCTTGACCAGGAGCGAGCCGATTCTCTTCTGAGCTGCTTCGAAGAGCACCTGAGAGTCCAGGTATTCATCCGTCTCAGGCTTCTTATCGTTTATGGATCCGAAGGGGGTAGCCAAACAACCGAGCGCGCAGATGAGTAAAGTCAAACATGACTCTGGAGACCAATCGATGCCATTTAAGACGGTTCTCTTGACCATGCGACGCGCGATGGTCTCGTCAAGAATCGGATTGCAGCCATGTATATGGATGAAGAAACTATCGAGAAGTCCGTGCATGCGGCTTGAGTCTGATTCCAGAATATCGAAGAGAGCGCTCGATGCTGTATTCGAAGTGATGTGTGAAGCTTGACGAGGTCCAGTCTGGGTTTGATCCCTGATGATCTGCGACTCTGCCTTGAAGGTCGTCCATGTGAGGATGTGGTCGATCCGCTGAGGCAGCACCCAGCAGATCAGGGCGCTATGATCATTGCAGTCTATAGAAACTGGATTTACCGGCAGGGACGCATCCTCTTGGTCGACATGTGATGATTTGCAAAGCAACTCAGGATCTGATTGCACGTCTCCATAGACATTGTCCCCGACTTCAGCCTCCGCACCGCGCCCATCAAAGACGGCCCATGTCGAGTTCGAGCTCTCATTAGAGGTGCTGATTGCTTGGGACACGGTTCTCAGAGGTCCAGCGAGTCCATTCAAAGTCCTCTCCAATTCATCTAGGCGACCGAGAATCCTCAGGCTTGCAGGATCAAAGCTGGAGAGATCAACTGTAGATTGAATGCATATTGCCCCAGCACTCAGGCAGCTTGAACAAGATGGCACGTTGTTGTCGCACTTGATCTTCCGTGCGCGACACGCCTGACAAGCATGATTGGACCGTTTTCGGGGGTAGAAGGCAGTTCCGCGAGCTGCAGGTCGTTTGCCTGGACGGTTCCCAGGCTTCATAGGGTCGTCATTGGATGATGCCTGTGGGGTCTGAAGCAACTGGGATGCAATGGGAGGCAGTTCGGTTGGTACTGCTCGTGTCCTTTGCTCCATCCTTGTTCGGAGGGCGTATGTCGCGTGGAAACCCGCTAACAGTGAGACGGTGCTTATGGAGAATAGATCCGTCGACTACCAACGAAAGGGCATAGCTTTGCCGTAGTATCAAGCAACTGAGGTTTGCCTTTGGTCCAGTATGAATGTTATGGTCCCCGAGCTACTTGAGAAGTAAGAACTAGAAGCTTTCCCTAGCTGAGGCGACTGCTCCTCGGGGAACCGCGCTTTTAATGCTCGGGGAACTACGCTCCTAATGCACCCCAGGCAGATCAAGGAACCAGGAGGACCAGGATCTTTAGTGTCGATGCAACCCTGTTTAGCCGTCCCCAGCTCCAGGTGAACCCTTCATCCCCAGCCAGAATCTGTAAGATCTGCCAATAAGCATGCTACCCCAGATGGAGAAGCCCCGAATGGCGGAGCTCTAGCGCGGGGATGTGACAATCCGGGCCGAATGGATCAACCACCCTGGGGAAGCATCAAGGAATGGGAACAAACGATCTGGGGCATAGCCATGTCGTTGGGTTTCCCCATGTTCAGCGTTGGCAACATGGTACCACGATGCCGTAACGTGGAAAGAGTCGCATGGGTGAACCAAGGGCTACCATCACATGGCTCTACTATGCATGCAACCACGTATAAAGATGCTCCATCTCCGTCACTTCTGCTGCCTCCCGATAGACTGGCCTGACAAGCGAGCCATTGCCTCTCACATTCAAGCTTTCGGCTTCTTCCGCTAATCGGTAGCTCCATTTACACTATGAACAACGAGGAGAACACAGCGCCCGAGATGGCAAAGCCTGAGATCCTCGTGGTCAAAGAGCAAGCCCTCCAGGCAGACCACAGTCTCGAGCATGACACCACAGTCAAGCAGGTGTTTCGAAACCATCCTGCTCTGGTGTGGTGGTGCTTCTATTGGGCCATGGCAGCTGTTGGCTGGTGAGTAGTTGATACTTCCCACCTCCCATTGTAAGAGATTAACCTAATTGTCTTCATGAAGGGGATTCGATGCTCAAGTCAACGGTGGCATGCTCGCTGTGCGGTCATTTCGTCGCGACTTTGGCTACTACTTTGAAGGCGAACCCGTTCTTCCAGCGGCCTGGCAAAGCGCCTTCAACGCTATTTCATCCGTTGGGCAGTTTGGCGGTGGTTTCCTTTGCTCATACCTAGCCGATAAATGGGGTCGAAGACTATCGCTCCTCATCGGGGTTGTCGTGTGCACCGGTGGCATCTTCGGAGAAGTCTTTTCTACCACACGTGTGGCCTTCCTGATCTCGAAGCTGATCCTGGGTGTTGGTCTTGGGTTCTACCTGACCATCGCACCTCTCGCCACATCTGAGATCAGCCCAGTCAACTTCCGAGGCATTGCTACGGCTGGTGTGCAGTTCGGCATTGGATCTGGCCAGCTTCTTTCGAATGCTGCGATCAAGGCGTTCGGCGAGTGGGAGAGTCGGTGGGCGTATCGTGCTCCTTTTGCCTTGCAGCTATTCTTCTGTCTGTTCCTGGCCGTTGGCATTCCTTTCGCCCCAGAGAGCCCTTGGTGGCTGGCTCGGAACGGGAGGCGTGAAGAAACGAAGAAGGCTTTGCGACAGCTTTATGGTGCTGAAATCGATCTCGATGCGAAGTTGGTTGCGCTTGAAGCTACTATCGCTGAGGAGGAAGCTGCACGGTCGGAACAGGGTTCGGTGATCCAGTGCTTTCGCGGAACTAATCTGGTGCGAACCTCGATCAGCGTTGGCATCTTCCTCTGCCAGCATTTCACCGGTAAACAACTCTTCAAGTGCTCGAAGTGAATCCATGAACAATGACTAACTGCTATTAGGCATCATTTTCGCTCTCGGCTACTCTTCCTACTTCTTCCAACTCGCTGGCCTTGAACCATCGAAGAGCTTCGATCTTGGTGTTGGAGTGACTGCTGCGGGTGTCTCTGCCATCATCATCAGCTGGTTCTTCGTTGAGAGACTTGGTCGTCGCTCGATCTTCCTCTCGGGCATGGTATCCCTCACCGCAGTCCTCATCCTGATCGGCATCCTCGATGTTGTACCAACAGGCGCTGCGAAGTGGGTACAAGCCTCCCTCACGATCGTCTACAGCTTCATCTACTTCGCAACTCTGGGAGCCATGGCCTTTGCAATCCTCGGCGAAGTCAGCAGCACTGTGCTTCGAGCGCCTACCATTGCTATCGCGACAGCTACACAAGCTGCTTTTGGAACCTTGTTCAACAGTGTGATCCCTTACATGATCAACCCTGACGAGGGCAACCTGAAGGGCAAGGTCGGCTTCATCTTCGGTGGGCTATCTGCAATTGCCTCGGTCTGGGCTTTCATCTTTGTGCCTGAGCTGAAGGGTCGACGCTTTGATGAGATCGACTACATGTTCCAGACGAAGGTCCCTCCGCGGAAGATGGGACTGTTCAATGTTCCACAATAGCAGTCGAGTCAAGGGGGAGCTCAAGGATGCTTTGCTTGAGGGTGATCAGAACGAATTCAGTGAAGATAGCCGAAGTATGTCGAGACTGGAGAATGTCAGAGTATGAAGATTGGCGTCTATAGTGCCTCGTGCTCTCTACATGCTGCCATTGAAGTTCCAACAGCCTTGGACAGAAGCATCTCGACTCTGCAATAGTCAAGTAGCACCGTCAAGCGAATATCACGCCGCGCAAGAGAGCCATACGAACTTCATGGAGGGAAGGGGTTCCCCCGCTCTCCCCCAGCCCAGTCCCCCATCTCCATGTCCCCCACGTCCTCGAGGCTCCGCCCCCGCATTCAGTGGCATGCCGCACGTCACTCGCTCCATCTCCAATTAACCTTCGAGCCGGCCAGCGAGAGAGGGGGTCTTCGACAGTGCTGCTCTGAGATGCAGGGCTATAGTCTGAGTAATGGTGGTGACTACAGGCCATCCGCGGCCTCCACCAGGCTGATGTTGCTTCCTGCAGCTTGTGCCTCCTTCTCACCAATCTTATACACGTCCGGTATCGCACTGCAGTTTGATGCATCCCGCGTTTGCCCTGAGCACGATTGGATTGAGGCACATGACACGAACGGTTGGGCACCTACAAATGCGAATTGTATTGATTGGACCTGCATGCACGGCCCGTCTTTGATCAATTCAGTCAGCTAGGCTTGAAGGCGCAAGGCCATCCCCCCCTCTTCTTGTCAGCTTCACATACTCACAAAGACCATTTCCAATCCGAAGCTTCGTTCTTCTATTCTCACCATCCTCGATTGCTTGTCTTCTTTGAGCCTTACCCTCAAGACCTTTTTTCGTTTCCAACATTGTTATTCCCAATTGCCCTCCTCTCTTATACACGACCATGGCCTCCACTCAAGACCAGCCTCGACCCCGGATCCTTGTCCCTGAGAAGGTCTCCCCCGACGGCATTGCTCTGCTCGCACCGCATTTCGAGGTCGACTCTCGCGTCGGTCTATCGGCTGATGAGCTTCTGTCTCTCATACCAGAATACGAAGGCTTGATTGTCCGATCCGAGACAAAAGTCACAGCGCAGGTGCTACAAGCAGGCAAGAACCTCAAGGTTGTCGCGAGAGCAGGGTAAAGATATGCCATTCTAATAATGGAGTCATCAGAGTGACTGACTGATCAATTGCGTAGAGTTGGTGTCGACAACATTGATGTACCGGCTGCAACGGCCCAGGGCGTGATTGTGGTCAACAGTCCCGCTGGGAACATCGTCGCTGCTGCTGAGCATACGATTACCCTTCTCCTTGCCACTGCAAGAAACGTCGGGCGTGCCGATGCAAGTGTCAAAGAAGGCAAATGGGAGAGAAGCAAGCTAGTTGGTATCGAGGTCTCGAAGAAGGTTCTCGGTATTGTTGGTACGTATAACCATTGCCCTAACTTTTGCCTCTTCATGCTGAGCACATTTGCTTCAGGTCTTGGTAAGGTTGGCCACCATGTCGCCCGGATGGCAAAGGGCCTCGGAATGCAAGTTATGGCTGTCGACCCCTATGCCAGCGAGGATCTGGCCCGACAAGCTGGTGTGACCCTGCTCCCTAGCCTTGAGGATCTACTTCCAGTCGTCGACTGGCTGACGATCCATACGCCGCTTCTGGCCACGACCATGGATCTTGTGGGGGAGGAACAGTTGCAGAAGATGAAGAAGACGGCGAGAGTACTCAACGTTGCGAGAGGAGGGGTGTATAATGAAGCTGCACTACTGAAGGGCCTGGAAGAAGGCTGGATCGCTGGTGCAGGTATGTATTTCGTCCTACTTGCCACTGATCCGGGTGCTGATCTTTGATGATAGGCCTCGATGTCTTTACGTCCGAGCCTCCACAGCCAGACTCTATCGCCTCGACTCTCACCAAGCATCCTAAAGTTGTCGCAACACCCCATCTTGGTGCGTCCACCGTGGAAGCCCAAGAGAACGTCTCCATGGACGTCTGCACCCAGGTGCTTGAGATTCTGCGCGGGGGACTACCTACCAGCGCCGTCAATGCCCCCATTATTCTCCCTGAGGAGTTTCGCAAACTGCAGCCCAGTGTTGCCCTGGTCGAGAAGATGGGCCGGCTGTACGCTCAGCACTTTGGGGGCCGCGGTAAAGGTGGTATGATGGGCGGCAGAACCTTCGAGTTGAGATACCATGGGGACCTTGCTAGCATGCCGAACACGAAGCCGTTGTTTGCAGCACTCGTGAAGGGATTGGTGTCGGTGCTGAGCGATTCACATGTCAACATCGTGAACGCGACATTGATTGCGAAGGAGAAGGGCTTTACGATCAACGAGACGCGGTCGCAAGACTCAAAGACGTATGCCAACCTCGTCTCTCTTCGCGCGTACGATGAGAACACAGCAGCAGGACAGGAGCAGGTGATTGAGGGCTACGCGTCACAGAAGCGGCTTTACATCTCAAAGCTGGACCGCTTCAACGCTTCGTTCCCACCAGAGGGAACACTGATCGTGCTTCACAACTATGACGAGCCGGGAAAGATTGGAGGTGTGGGAACTGTGCTAGGTGGACATGGAATCAACATTCGGTTTATGCAGGTGGCGAGTTTGGATGAGGAGGCAAGGAATGGGGGCGAAGATAAGAAGGGCGTAGAGGCACTGATGATCTTAGGGGTGCAGTCCCCCGAGGGGAAGGTCGGTGAGTCGGTGTTGGAGGATCTGAGAAAGTCGGAGGGTGTTCTCAATGTGAGCCTGGTGCAGCTTTGATGAAAAGAGACTTGACGCTGGCAGAAGATGAGAGTGCCAAACGATGAAGAGGACATGGGGCTTATACAACTGGGCTACCTCAACGCCGCCCTTGCTTTATTCTGACAAAGATCTACAAAGAATACACATCAGTTTCCCCACGTCGGTCAGCTTGGTCATTGCTACAGTTTGTCCAATATTCATCCGTCGGTAGGAGGAAGCACGGCGGCAGCTTGGAGAAGGTGAGTTGACCTGATCAATCAACCCAATCTGAGACAACTTGCACTCGGCATGCCTCAAGGGACGAAACTCGTCTGGTTCACAGCCTTGAGAGCTCTGAAACCAAGCCCGATCAAGCGAAACTTGGCTCTGTCTCACAACACCAGACGACGGGTCGCGTCCAGGAGCGAGCGCGTCGATGGGAAAGGGACGAAATAAGGCTGCATGCAGGACACGAGGAGAGAGGGACCTGTAGGTCAACATGACAATCTTTCAGCAGATCGAAAGCCACGATTTGCTTGCCCGCCAAGCGCCGGCTGCGGAGCGGAGCCTGCGATGATGTCTACGGAGTACCTTGGAGGTATCATTATCTCTTCCCTTATCGTGGGCAAGGGTAGCGCGAAATTTTCAGGAGCCTCATTGACGACCCAAGACTCAGGGAGATCCACTTTCGCGGATTGCGCAATGACTAAAGCACTATAAAGAAAAAACAGCGCCTCCCTGTGGTCTCGTCCCTGTCTGGATTCCTGGAATGCGAGATTTCGAGACCGGACTTTTGACGAGGGCTGCGTGTGCTTCGCTAGAGAGACGACACTGGGTTTATTGACCGCGAGGCTTGCGATGGAAGAGACCAAGGGCAGCACCAAGAAGGTGCCCAAGAACATTGACCTCCGATATGCGGACCTCGTCTTCCTGGTCTGCTACTTCGTGTCGGGCATTCTCGACAGCAGCGCGTACAATGCCTGGACTTGCTTTGTGAGCATGCAAACCGGTGAGTCTGAACATACACGCGCCCGTGTCTTGAAGCTGGAAGTGAATGCATTTGGCTGACTCATTTCTCAGGAAACACTGTGTTCCTCGGTCTTGGTGCTTCCGGCCAGCCATTGGGGAAGCCATTCGGCTGGCTCAAGTCTCTCGCCTCTATCGCCGCCTTCATTGTCGGCAGCTTCGTCTTCTCGTTCTTGACGCGCGGGAGGACGAAGCAGCGCCTCACTCTCGCCATCTCATTCGCAGTACAAGCACTCTGCATCATCATCTCCGCTATCCTTGTCCAGACAAATGTGGTAGCATCCCACAGCGAGAGCCCCGAGGGCGACACTGATCATGCGTTCATCCTCAAGCCGCTCATCCCCCTGGTTCTGCTAGCGCTCCAAGCTGGCGGCCAGATGGCTGCGAGCCGTGGCTGCGGCTTCAACGAGCTGCCGACAACGGTGCTCACCAGCGTGTACTACGATATTGGATCCGACACGGCGCTGACCGCTGGAATCACGAAAAACGTCAAGCGCAACAGGCGCATTGCTGCTGGCGTTACCTTCCTTGCTGGCGCAATCGTGGGAGGCTGGATGTACAAGGGTACTGATGGCAGCATGGCGCTGGCGCTGTGGGTGGCTGCTGGTATCAAGACTTTGGGCGCTGCGGCTTGGCTTGTCTGGAAGCTGGAGGAGGATAAGTGAGAAGGAGTAATGGTGCAGCGGAAATGACTTATAGATGATAGAACATAGAACATAGACCCGCGTATAGACGGAAAGGCTCTAGACTGTATCCTTTGGCGGTTGGATACTACTCAGGACGGCTCTTCTCTCCAAGTTGCATCTGCCTCCCTGCTGTACTGGTGCTCACCGCCTCATCCACATGACCGACTTACTTCAAAGTCAAACGGTACGTTTCTATGGAAATCCCATTTTGTACTCGATCAAAGGGTCGTTGTTCTTGAACCCAGGGTACCTCCCAAAAGCATCAAGCACCTCCTGTACACCACGCTCCTGCGCGTATTCAAATGGGCTTTTCTCGTCCTGGTCCCGGAATGCCTTTGCACCTCGCTTCAGGAACCACTCCACCGCCTCTGCATCGTCGTTATAGACCGCAACATGTAGAGGTGTGCAGTCCCAGGAGACATCTTCCCTACCTCTGATGCCAAGTGGCACCGTCTTGATTCTCCAGTTGAGGGCACGCACGCCATGATTCCAGAGTACGTCAAGATAATGAATCCGCGATGGACTGGATACGGATGCTGCGTACTTCAGAAGATCGAATTGTTCGCCTTCGCTGATGAGCGTTGAACGGCGTTGTTCCAATGCAAATTCGAGCATTCCCATGTTCTCAGCCCCGATGCAAGCGCTGATTTGCAAGTCGTCAAATTTGAAGCCGTGCTGCACGAGAACATCAATCAAAGCTTTCGCAGACGCCTGTGAATGGGCATATATAGTCCACGACTTCATTTGTTCGTGAGGGACTGCCCAGCGTGCTGTGATGAGGTCGGCAACCAGATCGCAGCCATTGTCATCTTGCCCATCGAGACCACCATGGCCAAAGCCCTTTCTGCCTGCAAAGGTGCCAAGATGATTTGCAATGCCGGAAAATAAGATAGGTGCGCCTTCTGGGGGTTCGACGCCGGAGATCATGTCTCGCACGAGTGGGCGATTGCCTGCTTCGAAAGCTGCAGCGACGAGAAGTTGGTACAGAGGCGGCGAGTCGAGCAAGCCTAGACCGTCCACGACTTGGTTGTTCTTTCGGAGTTCTTCCAGGGACAGTTTCTTTATGTCTGTCAGGCTCTTGACCAGTTGCTCTTGTAGTGCTACACTGGTCTTAGCTCAAGTATTTCTCAGTGTCTCCTCCAGCCTGTCAACGGACCTGGACGCACGCGGAAATCATCGTCGCGCATGCATAGAACAACCGCAGCATCGACCATACTGTCAATCGCCAAACGAGCAATCCACTCGTCCATATATTCCGCGTCTGGACCTTCTCCTTCATGACGTATACCGTCAAAGATATGAGCTAGAGAGTTGCGCAACTTGGTCTCCCGTGTCATTGTCTTGTCGTACTGAACGTGGTTCCAGTCCTCGCGAAAGCATACGGCTCGCCATTTTGCGTTATGAATATTGGGCATTTTGTTCTAGGGCACTTGAAGGGTATTTTCTGTTATTGAACTCTAGTCTTGAGCGGTTGAAAATGCGGATAGATACATGTTCTTGAGTTGTGAGGCGCAGCTGAGGCAGCCGACCTCAAGCGAAGCCACGGGATTTGCTATGCGTTGGGCCGTCACAAGGCTTCTATCAAGGCATAATTGACAGGATATTCCGTGAGAAGCGTTCTCTAACCAACCATTATTCTTTTGTATATTTCTTTTGTATATTGTTGCTGTTTCTATCTTTCTTGTATCGCAGCTGTGATGATGGGAACTCTATAATGTTACATAGCAGACAGTTCATGGCGCCGCCTTTGGGCCACTCTTCACCGACGTCTCTGTGACACCGGCTCTATGGTTCCAATCGTCCTGGCCGCGGCTCTCCTCGTCATTGGTGATTTTATAGGAAGTGTGCACCATCACTCCCCCATGGTTATTCTTCGCGAAGATATGCTCTTGACTATCGTTCGTGCTAGAGCCATCCTGAAGCTTCGAGTCGATCGGCCCATCAGGGCCGCGAGAGTTGAGCTCATACGGACCGGAAATCGTTGCGATCTTGCCAGACTTTGTCGCGCTGGCGTCCGCCGTGCTAAGGCTCGGGGTGCGACTCCAGAAACCGCGGTTGAAGATGGGCCTGAGCACGGGAATGTTGACGGTGAAGATACCGACGATCGTTTCGCGGACACCCCAGCGGTTGATGTTGAGAGCCGAAGGGCTTCCGGAGACGGTAAGGATGACACGGATGAGCGCTGCGGCGATGACGAAGATACCCGAGGAAAGCAGAAGACCAATGATGAACTTCCTGGTGAATTGTCAGTGTCGTGCTAGCAGGCGATGTATGCACAGAATGGGAGAGGAGTACTTCTTCAGAGGCACCTGAAGCTTCCAAAGCAGCGGTAGCGGAATGCAGAGAATCATGGCATCGGTCCTAAAATTCTCGGTTAGTCGCTGGTCTACATTTACCTCCGAGAATGCACTTACAAGACATTGAGCACGGTCGTTACCAAGAAGTTCTGCATCTTGAACGTGCACTTGACTGGTCAAAAGGTCAGCTCACTCTCATCTCCAAACGCCTGTGTGATTCTGACGACTTACGACCAGGATCAGGCACAACCCTATTTATGATGTTAGATTCCAGTAATCTCGGTATAAAGCTTCGGTTGGTTCTACTTACTGCCAGTTGCGTTGTGTAGGGAAGCATCCAAACGTAAGCTACGCGGAGTCAGTCCTCAAGTCCAGTCCGTGTCCGTATGACAAGCTCTACTAACCGTCAACAGGACAGCCACGTAAGAGGCTGCGCAGCTGATGGAGATATAGTTGACCATCCTCCTATGCCAGGTTCCGATAGTCATGCGGGCAAAGAACGACAGCATTGTACCCTTGAGGCACCAAAGAAGTGCTGTGTAAGAGTACCAAGCTGTGATCTGGAGTTTCGAGCCGAGCGAATAGTCTTCGAGTTCACTTTCAGTCAGACCTATTTGTGCATCAGTCGGATGGCTCTCGACCAGGTCAATAGTGAAAGGGGCTTACGTCGTGTTTCTTGGACAATCGATGCCTCCACGTTCGTTCCTTTGAAGTCTGGATACTCTGTGTAAGCGGTCTTGTAGCAAACTCTCAAAAATTCTTGTCACGCACAAATAATATGGACCGTTGCCGCATCCATAGTGTACATTATCAGGACAAGCATCGTAAACAAATCATCGAGTTGAAGGCCTCGGAAGCCTACTGTATGTAATCGAACGGCGAATCGAAGAAATATGAGGGAGACGCCGATGCCGTAGAGGGCCCAAACCTCATGGATAAACTTCACCACCAGCCCTTGTCAGCAACAAGGTTTCCTGCTTGAAGGAGGCCAGGTTCTCAGAGTCACTCACAGAGATATCATTCTCGCTAATAGGCATGATGCCAAAGTTGGTAAAGTTGCTGGCGAGAAGCCTCAAATTCAAACCTACTGGTACAGCAGTTGCAAAGAACGACGCAGAACAACACAATGCTACAAGAACTGCCTCCCAAGTTTGGGCACAGCTGCCTTTTACCTACTGGCATACAACCCGTATCAAGGCGCACGGGGGACTAGTTGACCAAGGCACTCCGGCACTGCGCCCGTATTTCGCCTTTGCCGCCTCAAGACACTAAAGAAGATCGGGCGCCCAGACACACATGGACGGCGATCCGCGCCCGGAGCCCACATGGCTAGTCGCACTTGTTCCCAAGCCATGCTTACAACGGCGATAGGCGAGTGCGCTACTGGGCATCCAGGACCTGTATCAACTAATAACCAACGCGCAACAAGGTTCGTTTTGTCGCAAGTCCTTGTTGAACTAGCTAGTCAGGATCCATGAGTTCCACGTCCGTGCCCAACAACGAATCCTGAACTACACAAAGGCAAACTCGGCGCCGAAGCGGCGTCGGCGCCCAACGGAGTCGACTAGCGGCTGCTGCTCACTTCCTGGTACCGGGCTTTTGGGACCCGAGTGCTTGCCGACCCCTTCCCGACCCCCTGATCTCTTGCAGATCTGGGGGATCTGAGAGCGCGGCCATCTTGGGACTTGTTCGGCGCCACGAAGCCTAGCGCAGCAGGAAGCAGTAGACACGGCGCTTCCGAGAGAATTCGGGGACCCATGTTGATACGGTCTAGACGGTCATCTGAAATAGTTTGTTTTAGGTGACGAAACTCTTGCCCGTAACGGCAGGATTGGTAATGTCTGCCAGTCTGTGCTGACGTGTAGGCACCCGTACTAAGAACTATGGCTTCGCCATTCACGTGGTTCGGTAGGCGTGATTGATGAAAGGTCCAGACCGGTCCAGGAACACACTGTGGTTATGGCCGTCAGACGGTTCGAAAGCAGGGATGGTTCGTTATCGGTCATCTATCCGTCCCTCACGCTGAATTTGTCAAGCTGAGAATATAGTCGGCTTTGGGAACACATTCTCACATCGAAGGTCTCCAACTCATGTTACCAATGACGTGTAAAGCACAAGTTGGTACAAGATTCTCTCGCAAAAGCTGTCACGTGGCGGTCATCTCAAGGCCTCATAACAAAGACCAGTAATACTCGTGGCTAAGGGAACCTCTTCGAAGACGATTCGAAGGCCTACTGTTAAGGTGACGCCACTGTTAGCACAAGCCAGCACTGAGACATAGCTCTTTAATGAAATGGCATGCTTCTGGTACTCAAAGGCACGCGCAATCACTTCGATTATATAGCAAAGTGACAACTGGGCTGCTGAGGCGTGAGGCCTATTCCGATCTCGCACGGGAGTTAACGGCATACACGGAGGAGTGCCAGTTGCCAGGCCTGTCATCATGCACAAGCCTCACACGACCAAGCTTGTGCTGAGAAGTTCGCAGCAATCGAAAGGCTGTCCACGTGGAGCTGACGGCAGCTCGAGATAGAAGAGTGCAGGATCTGGGTGAGCCCACACCACCAACATCCGGATGCCTGTGCCTTATTAGAGGCCTCATCCACGTGTTGGGGTTGGCAGACCCTGGTTCGGGTCTAGATCAGCCTCATTCTCGGACCCGCGCGACGGCAAATGACATAAAATGGTACCTTGAGCGTAAGATCCTACTCGTATGCCTCCCAACGTTAGGTGGGTGTGAATGACGCTGGCTAGTCAAACAGACGTGAGTAGGAGCGGTGGCAGAGACACTATGTGACCCTTGCTTTTCCTGATGATGCTCTCATCGATGTTGGCCGTTCGCTGTCTGGCACGCCACTGGCTAAGGTGTATCTGTGGTTTCCATTGTGGCTTCCTGTCTCTGGGGTAGCATGCCAGCCTTGAAGTAGTGCTTACGACAAAGGATAACATGATGAAAAATTAGACGAGCCCGTCTTCTGCAATTACCAGGCTTCTAGATAAGGTAGGCGTGGAATGGCATATGCCGGGACTCAGAGCAATGAGCTTAACTCCATGTTCTCTTGCCGTGTCAGATTGAGACAACTCCCTCAACAACCCTGACTCAATGAAGATGGCTTGTTGCGTCTTTTTTTCTGAGTCGTATTAAACTTACAGGATCCGCTGACCAGCCTTAGCTAACGAAACATGCAGCTGCTTTTGATTGAATCCTCCGTGCCGTCCTGTTCATCTCCAAAGTATGAACATCATCGCCATGCCATTGTACACATGGATAGGCAAACCCACCGCTATCCTATGAGATCACAAATCCTTTAACCACGAAATTTCTTCTGAATGATTATCCAATTCAGGGTCTACATTGAAGCCCCGTACAGACTATGATATTCTTCCCATGCTATGGGCTTGTGGAAAGGGCCCTGGTGGACGCTGATCCTGACATCCGGCAGGAAGCCCTTCAGTGCTTGTTGTAGGAAGGGGTACTGATAAGGTGGCACGGTGCAAAAGAAAAAGCAGAAAACCCACGCAAACCCAAGGTACCGCATGCTCAGCCGCGACCTTCCTGTGTGCATATCCAGCCCCAAGCTAGCGCATATGACTTGAACGAGCTTGCCGATGAGTACCTCTGCAAGTCCCCCGGTAAAGTTGAGCAGAAGAAATACAACGTCTCTGAATAGGGCTTCCCGTTCCTGCCCGTGTCCGTTGTTAACAGCCCAATTTGCAGCTATGTGCGTTAGGCCAGAAAACGCAAAGACGCAGAGAGAAGCAAGGGCTTTAGCCGGGGCGCTCCCTTGGCGTAAGCCAATGGCTTTGATTAAAGCTCTAGCATAGCTGAGCTGCGAAGCAGTGCCAATACGGTGCCAGAACTTGCCCCAGAAAGCACGGATAGAAGAGGAAGCGCGGATGTCACCCCAAAGAGGTGGCCACTCCTCGGGCGAATCGAGGGCCAGAACGCCAACGAAGACCAGAGAGACAGCGGCATGAGCCGTTGTCAAGATAAAGTAGCAGCTCCATACCCACTGGAGAACTGAAACAACGCGAATGAGCCAGGCGCGGTCAAGTGAGAAGTGGAAGTACACGGGTGGGTCAAGATCCCGAGGCCTGATCTTCAGGGTGAAAACGCATACAAAGAAGCCCGCAGCCCATATGGCGCCCAGGACGAGCACAACTAACATCTGGCCCAAAACAAAGCGAGCTCGTGCAGAGGGTGAGTGTGGACTGGGAGATGAAGAGGAAGTTCCCGTTCCTGTAACAGCAATTCGTCTAGGATTGTTCCATCCCTTACGAACGGCAAGCCAGTTCACGCCTCCAGCCACAGGATGGAATACCACAGACTGCTCAATATAGAGAATCGAAGTTGCGTGAAATGTCCAGATGACGACGGTAAACGTCCAGATCCAGAGAAGGAAAGAGGGAGGAAAGAGCGTGCGCTGCGCGAGGGCGAAAGCGTGCAGCGCAGGACCTGAAAGGACGGCCGGGAGGCATGACCATCGACGTCTTCCAGGTGGTTGATGGATAGCCAAGGCAAAGGAGCAGAAGAAGGCGGAAAGTGTGATAGCAATGCAGACCAGGAGCCGGAGATGACTTGGCTCGGCTTGCAGCTGCCCGGTGGCATCAGGACGTACAGTCGTCATCGTTGCTCTTGGCGAGGGGAAGGGGAGAGGTTCATAAACGAGGCAAACTTGCTTAGAGGAAATGGGCAGACGTAACTCTATTCACCACTTTATCAATGCCGATTGTCCGAGCGGTTGCACGCATACTCAGCCTTCCTCCTTGGCATCGATCTTGGCATCAGCGGTCAATGTTTGCATCAAACTCGAAGCCGCGAGTCCAGTGGGTCCGAACCGCTGGACTAGGGATGTTGAATAGGCCCAAAATCACTAAGCTCTCTCGGCAGTGATGGAGCCTAAGCCTCAGAGGGCAGGTGTAAGGCGAAGGATCTGAGTGGATGAGGTGAGCGTGGAGCATCGTGCCTTGCCAAGCGCTATCACGCATGCCGGCAACCGTTTCGTTGCGTACTCAGCTCTTTGCCATGACGTTATGAAGCCGAAGTCATAAATGCTATCCGCTCGAAAGTCACAAGATTTCGCGGCCCCCTGGTAGGGAGATCTGTAGCAACAGGAAACATTCTTATTGCTACAGGGATTAAGATATGTTACGAACTAATATAAGAACACCCCAAGCCTTGCTATATTCCCACTAAAGTAAAGTCACCGTCTTATACCAATACCCTATTTTCTGATATTCCCTAAATCGAAGTCTTATGACTGTCCAGGGGATGACCTTCATGTTGCTCCTACAAGGAGTCCGCCTGGAAGATGCTCAGGACAGGAGATCCTTGCACGTATAGTTGATCGGCAGATAAATACTTGGCAGCGGTGAAAGCTGTGTGCTTGGTGAAACACATCCTTGTGGAATCCTGGGCCTTTCGGGCCTCCAAAAGAATAGTGCTTACTTGTAGGCCTTCTCGGTTTCTCCGGTCAGGATGGGATACCTTGCAGTATGCTTCGAAAGCTCAATACAGATTTCTTGATGATTAGTCTTGGTGCATTATGCAAGGCATCTTGGCGGCATGCCGAGCCAAGCAGGCCTTCAGAATCGGAGAATTCCTGTAAAATCGGCCTCTCAGTCCACCTATGATCGACTCATTGGTCCATTTGCTAACATTTCCAGGCGAACGTGTGCTGCCAAGGTTGCGGAAGGCTGATCTAAGACACGAAGGATTACGGAGTAGACGCGAATCCTTTCTTTCGGACAACGAGCGAGCATGGACTGCCCGAAGCCGACCTGTCAAGACGTATATATATCAGGTTGGCACCGAGTCGATTGAGAGAATATAATCACCTCTATCTCTATCGCATATCCCTCCTAGCATAACATCGCATCTCTATCAATAATCTCGTTTATTCAGCATCGTCAAGATGAAGTACACCACCGTCCTTACTACCGCCGTCTTCCTCGCTGGTCACGCTGTGCAGCCAGCCGAAGCTAGTATTGGCACAGGCGCTGGCCTTCTCGGAGACTTTATCAAGAAGATCCTCGAGCTCGTTGGTGTCGAATGGAAGAGGGACAACAGCGGCTTGTACACCCCCTACATTGAGGCCCGCCAGGGTCCTCCCGCGGGAGTTCCCGAGTTCGAGTATCAGCGCTGCTCCGACGACATCACTGGCCTGTCCATCGGTGTCTCAGGTGACGGTGCCAGTAAGTTGACGAAATATTCCCTCTGCCTCTTCCACGTCTATGGGTAAGATTGTACGTCAGCTAATAGCGTTACCCCTAAAGACCTGCAGTTCACCGGTGTGCCCGCCACTTGCATGAACCTCGCCAACGTCCTCATCGGTGATGGCACCGACGGTCCCTACGCCCTGCCTTGTGGCTCCGACTGCTTGGCCTACTCGGACCTTACTCCTGAGCAGTATGAACAGCTTACGTCTGTCCTCAGGGGCTGAGTTTGAGACGGGGTCTCGGCAGGTATCATTTCATCACAGCATGTGACAGAGCTCAAGTTCACAGCTCTGCCCTGCCGCAAGTGATACAGTTGCGAGAAGGATGATCTCTACAGGGAGGATTGGTGGAACAGAGTTCAAAGACTAGGAAACGTTGCGCGGCTTTGGGGTCCTTTAGAATACACTGGTTCATGGGAAAGCTGAAGCCCACAATTGAAGAATGCAAGACATTACTCAGTTCTACCATTCCGTGTACATCATACGTTGTTCAACACAAGTTCGAAGGACCAGCTCCTTTCAAGCTCATAATCCTTGTCTAAGAAGTCGAAGAGCATTGACAACAGTCCGAACGTGTTGGTCCAACCCGGCGCCCGTTGAGACGTACATACCCCGCAGCAGCTATCAATATACCGTATCTGCCGTGAGTGTGACTGCTGCGATAATAAACTCTAGTTGAAAAGGCCCGCATGAGCAATTCAACAAAAGGACATCAGCATTGTTAGCTAGGAAAACATCAATAATCGCCTGCATCCCGAGTCCGCTTCTCGTGCCAGGCTTAAGCCTTCGCTGCTTTATGCTGAGCAAATGCATTCGAGCAGGTGAGGTGAGGGACCGAATAACTAAGACATAATTATATACGCACTTCAACACCCCTTTAACCTTGAACCTATTCCAATGCTTTAATAAATTATATCAGAAAAGCGAATCTCTTAAATATTCCTTGAATAGCTTTGCAAGAAAATAGCCTTCAGCTTTAACCTGCATTTCAAGCGCTTACTAAAACGCTTCATCAAAGTGCTCTAATGATATAAGCAGTAGGCTGAAGGTGGATTAAAAAGCAGCTTATATGAGTACGTGCAGTTGCATCTCTGCCGTTAGCGAAGTAATTGCATTCACAACTTCATATTGTGAAGCAGCTGAGTAGGTGAATTAGTATCTACTCTATGAGTTCGCTTAAAATAGCAGGAGATAAGAGGGGCGCAATGAATGAAATGCGTACGCTGGACGTAGCTTCATCAATTGCATTAGAAATATGGATATAGACATAACGTGAACCACAAGCGAGTGGCGCACACAAGCGAGTGGCGCACGTAAACAAACCTCCTGAACATCTTATAAGCAAAACCACCTGTAACGCATTTAAATTGTGTCTAACTAAATGCTATTATCTTCTCCAAAAGTTATTAAATCGACTTGGCAAGTTCTTGTATTATGTCCTGTATTCCCGCACACTCTACAACGCCGTTTATTAATCTCGACCCTCGGCTTCCGACCTTAACTTTGCTGCCCTTCCTCTTTTATTTATATATTTACCTTATTCTAAGCCTATATATCTTGACCCTTAGCTAGGGTCATGCTCCCTCCTTATCGGAGACGTGTTTTTCTAGCCCTGTGGCGATGGCTAAGTATATTATTCTCTGCTCGAAGTAGACTAACCTCAGACTTGAGAAGAGCAAGCTAGTGCATAATACCTCGTATATCTTTCGCAAATTAGTCAACAGCTTAGATAATTAATATTAGGGAGCTCTCCTAATAATAAGAGATTCGTTTTCTGATATAGTTGGTTTGTGAATCAGCCTTGATCGGATTGTTAGGCGTCTAGGAGGTCTAAGGTTCGGGGAGCCCATGAGATGTCCCTGGGGGCGTTGGCATCTTCAACTTCACATCTAGCTTTAAAAGAACAGCGTCTAGGCTATAAAGCATAATTCCAGCCCCTCTAAAGCCTCCCTGGATGTTTTTCTCTGTTATTGCTACTTGAAAAGCCGCGAAAAATGCCGGGAAGAAATCCTCCTTGCTGATGTGGCTTATACCGGCTCTCATCTTGTTCTTAATTTGCCGACCGTAAGCTGCCTTCAGCGGGCTAAAACAGCTAATATCTAAAGGCTAAAGTAGATGAGATGAATAAGGAGGCATACAGAGTGTGATGATGTTGTTCTCCTTGTAGTAGAGATTAAATGCCACGGAGCAGTGACTTTCATGCTTATTAATAATAAGAAGGCGATGTGAGCTAGAAGTACGCGACTTAGTAGATTTATTGAAATGCTTGATCCATTCTAGGCTAATTTTATTTGTTGTCTAGCCGTTATCAGATATTGTGATAACCTAGTCAGGAGGTAGAGGGCTTTTTTTGTACTAGCTGGAGAGGTGATATTTGCCTGAAACCACGATGAACGGCGGAACGCAGAACCCCAGCGCACCAACGCCTTGGATCACTATAACCTATTCTCGATTTCCAGGCTGCCTTATTTTTGCCCTGGAACGCCTCTCGGAAGATGTGACGACTATTCCGCTATTAATAACGCCCATTATAAACCCGGTCTCGTCGAAGTTGTAGATGTCTGCATCTTGGATGCCGTACTTCGCGATAATATTATACACAAGGCGGAACCACGCGTTTATCGCGTCTAGATCTTCGCATTAGGCCCTCTGGTAGTCGTATCTGCGAAATAAACGCGTTCGCAGCTCTGGTTGCCGTTTAACGAAGTTTAACGCCCAGTTGATCCCGACGCGTTGCTAACCTCGATCCTATAGCAGGTGATTGGCTATAGCTTTAACCGCACTCATCTATAGAGGATATAATCACGAATCTAGGTCAAGAATATACTCAATAATCATCTTCTTTTCCAGCTTAGTTAATTTCGCAGAGTTAGGAGGGCTATCACGATGAGAAGGGGTACTCTTTTATTGACGAAGAAGTGTTCAATGAGGGATATTATAGAGCTTTGTAGCGGCTCGAGCACTGAGTTTCGGGTCCTTCTTTATTAAATGAAGAGCAAGAATCAATTAGCGTTCTTTTAAAGGCGTTTCCATGTTGGTTTTAGTTGCAATTATTGAAGTTCAGTGGTAGGTTGTGGTCTTTAGAATAATGCGCCACTCGCTTGTGTGCGCCACTCGCTTGTGGTTCACGTTAGTATAAGGTACAGCAAGGTTCAAAATTAATCACCTTCAGCCCAGCCCGGCGGCAGGAGGCTAGCGATCTAATCACGTAAATTAATCGTCCAGTCAGGAACCGGGGCAGTCGACCCCAACACATGGATTACACATGGATTACACTTCTAATCCATGTGTTGGGGTTGGCAGACGTTTTTTCGGGTCTAGCTCCGCCCGATTTTCAGACCGGCAGAACCACTAAGGATCTCATGAATGCCGGGGCTTACCTGTATGAGTTGGGATCTGCTGACTATACAAGTACTCTGCATTGTATAAAACCTTATCTTAAAGAGGTTGTGTATTATTTGTCTTACATCCGTCACGGGCTAATCGGTAGTAACTGCATAGGAAGAGTTGCTTAGTGTCGCAATGAATGTAATTCGCCGTGTATCTTTGTCCTCGCAGCTTATCTTGCCGAGGTGCTCCTGGCCTCATAGTTCATGATGAGAAAAACATGGCAAAGGGCTACTAGTAGTAGAGAGAAATGGATCTTCATGGCTCTACTGAAATGCAACGTGATAGCTGGAGAGGTCTAAGTGACATGGTTACATCAAAGTAACACCTTCTGCTTTAGGATTCAATATGAAAACTGTCGCGCATCTGATTACAACCCTATTCTATATTACATGTAAGCGCAATGCAACGGCAGCTGCAAACGGCTTGCTGAAGAAGAAGCATGTCAGATCTTCATCATGTTACCTTCCCTTTGCAATGTGTCATCTGTCTTACTCTCCTCTGGGTTCGCGGTCTAGGCTCACTTCTAGGTCCTGAAGGATTGCAAGTTCAGATTCAATGCACACTACTGCTTACATTGAGGGCTGACTGCACGGCCTCGCTGATGAAGGGGGCAGTCCTAGGCGGGAGACAGCTGACTTCGGCATGTCTGAAATTTCCGAGAGAAAGTGATGGTGAATCCCACGTATAAATAAGTAGTCATGCCACAGTTGAGTTGAATGGTTGAAAGAGGAATCCGGCATCTCAGCGACCCTTCTTTAGTTTCTAGCTGGTATCTACTCGCAGCCGATGCTCGTAGCCGCCTCTGTTAGCCAAGACATCGCTAATAGTCATGGAGCTTCCAATCCTTCTTGCCGCCCTTGCAGCCTTTCTGCCCCTCGCCTATGGTGCTCCTGTCGAGCAGGCGGATATCGTTCTGTCTCCTTTAGTCCTCTCTGCTCTGGAGCGAGACATGGGGCTCGACGCCGCAGAGGCGACTGCTCGTTTCACATTTGAGAGCGAAGCTGGTAATGTTATCAAAGAGCTACGCAGCGCACTGGGAGAGTCCTTTGTTAGTGCCTGGGTTGAGGATGGGAAGGTTATCAATGTCGCTACCTCCAATGAAGCCGACACTGCTAAGGTGGAGAAGGCTGGCGCCACGCACAAGGTTGTGAAGACCGATCTTTCGAAGCTTCAGAAGGCAAAGAAGGCCTTGGACGACCTGTTGAAGCAGCCCCGGGTCAGCAGCAACAGCGAGTCAGGCATCGCATTGTACTATGTCGATGTTGTCACGAACAAGCTCATCATTGATGCGCTCCCTCAGAGCGTTGATGAGGCAGAAGCTCTGGCTAAGGACGTCGGCCTCTCAGAGTCTGAGTTCGAGGTGCGCCAGGTCGATGAGCTGCTGAAGCCGGTCACCCTTCTCGGGGGTGGTGGCTACGCGATCAACAGAGCTGTTGCCTGCTCCGTTGGCTTCAATGTTCGGGGCGGCTTCGTCTCGGCTGGCCACTGCGGAAGGGCTGGAGACTCTGTCACTTACCTAGACGGTACCCCGGTCGGGACATTCCAGAGGTCCGACTTTCCCAGCTTGGACATGAGCTACATCAGTACCCTTCCTTCGGTGCAGGGCCCAGGCTATGTTGGAGCTTACGGCATCCAAGGTGATCAAGCTGTTCGTGGTAGCAGCACTGCTCCAGTGGGCGCTGGAATCTGCCGCTCTGGCACGACGACTGGGTGGCGATGCGGTGCGATCCAGGCCTACGATGTCACTGTTAACTACAGCCAAGGGCCTGTTTTCGGTATGGTCCTCAGCAGTGCGTGTGCCCAGCCTGGTGACTCTGGTGGCTCCTTCATCTCGGGCGACCAAGCTCAGGGCGTTACCTCTGGAGCTGGTGGTGATTGCGCCTCTGGCGGTAATACCGTTTATCAACCCCTCAACCCCATCCTCCAGAGATATGGTCTGAGCCTGACCACAGCCTAGCTTGTGGACGTTTGGCAGCATAGACAAGAGTAAATCGTACATGATTTGGCTACATGATTTGGCTACATGATTTGGCAATTACTGGGTTTGGGTAGTTAGTCTGTTATACCTTCACTCGCCTACATATTGCAACTTTTGGCCATTGCGCTTAGCTTATACGATAATTTCTTACTCAGCATTGCTGGGTGCCTGATTTAGTACTCTTCAAACCTGTAATTCAATGTGTGAAATTTGTCTGTATGATTGTAATGCTGTTTATTAGTTTATTTATAATAGTATCAAATAAAAAAGGCGTAGTGAATATAATATATAGGCTAGACGCAGCTTTATTGAGTGTATTAAAAGGCTCAGAGACATACAGATATGCTATGAGGTACAGCGAGGTTCGTAATCGGTGACCTTCAGCCACGATGTGCTAGCCGTAAGGCTGGACTATTGGAATGATCAATCGGGTTCTCACCTCCACGAGGTGCCAGACCTGGCAGACCCAATGACACTTCCTACTGCACTTCGGTCTGCAGCTCGCTGGTTTCAACTATAGAAGAAGCTTTAGACAACCAGGTAGAGAATCCTAGCTTGGTGCTGAGGAAATGGCTTGGTGATCACAAGAAGAGCCATTTCATTCTCACCCAGACGAAACAGACTACCCTGCACCCAGGCAGGCCGCCATTTCGTCATTGGAGGGTACCTACAGCAGAAAAGTGGAGCACGGGTTCCGGCCCCATCAGTTTGCAGCGCAGCAGCTCCGCTACCGAACGCGAACACCCGTCATTGTTGCTTGCTGGTGCGGCTATTCCTCCAAGCCCGAATTCGTCCATCGTCAAGCTGTTTGACGGCGCGCAATTTTGACTTTTGCCAATTCACCAACGTCTTGTTCCGGATCACCCACGCGACAAGTCAAGCCCCTTTCCATCGCAGGAGACCGGCATCAAGCAGCAGCAACCTTGTCGAAAAGGCGAAATAGGAAGGAAGGAACCTGAGTCGAGACCATCTTGGTTTGCTTCAGAGTCTACTGCCAAACATCCCTTCGGACAGCATCGACGACATCACTTGACGCACATCATTCTTTTCCTTTCACATCGATATCCAACATCGACCGATTGAACAATGGAGGGAAGAAGAGGAGGCAGCGCTTCGCTTGCGGGCTTGCGACCTGCAGTGCTCGGTGCAGGAAGGCTTCTAAGCATGGGGCTGGCTTCTGCGAATGCCGCTCCTCTCTCTGCCGCCAAAGAGCACCCCAGGGAGGAACTCTCAACACCTCTATGGATCATGTGGACCGCCTCAATGGCACTAGTCTTGATCGGCGGCGTCTTTGCTGGCTTGACCATAGCGTAGGTGATATGGAGCAAGGCAAGCTGCAGAGCTCTTCAGTGACTGACGAGTGGTATAGATTGATGGGTCAGGATAGTATTTACCTGCAGGTGCTCTCAGGCGATGCTTCGGAACCGCACCATAAGAACGCGAAACGAGTGCTTAGCCTCCTGAAGAAGGGCAAGCACTGGGTCCTCGTCACCCTTCTCCTGTCAAACGTCATCGTCAACGAGTCGCTTCCCGTGGTGCTAGACAGGACGCTGGGCGGAGGTGTTGCTGCCGTTGTTGGTAGTACCGTTCTCATCGGTAGGTGTTTCTGCTCCTTACGTGCTGCGGAATGTTGGCTTACGATGTGCAGTCATATTCGGCGAGATTGTGCCTCAGTCTATCTGCGTTCGATTCGGTCTACCCATTGGCGGATACATGTCGAAACCCGTCCTTGCTCTCATGTATCTTACCTCACCGATCTCCTGGCCCACTGCGAAGCTTCTCGACTGGATTCTCGGCGAGGACCATGGAACACTATACAAGAAGAGCGGTCTCAAGACGTTGGTGACCCTGCATAAGTCGCTGGGTGAGCTTTCGGAGCGTCTGAATCAGGATGAAGTCACCATCATCACTGCTGTTCTGGATCTGAAGGAGAAGCCCGTTTCCGAGGTCATGACCCCCATGGATGATGTCTTCACGCTCTCTGAGGACCACATCCTGGACGAGAAGACGATGGACAAGATCCTCTCTTCGGGCTACTCGCGCATTCCTATCTACCGCTCAGGCCAACCCTCAGACTTTGTCGGCATGCTTCTTGTCAAGACCCTGATCACGTATGATCCGGAGGACAGGATCCCGGTGAGGGATGTTCCGCTCGGGGCTATAGTCGAGACTCGACCGGAGACCAGCTGTTTGGACATCATCAACTTCTTCCAGGAGGGCAAGTCGCACTTGGTGCTCGTCTCAGAGGTTCCTGGATCAGACCACGGAGCTCTTGGCGTTGTCACGCTGGAAGATGTCATTGAGGAACTGATTGGAGAGTGAGTTCCCACCATGAAATGCAATTTCTGCCTTCAGGGTGCAACCAGACTAATGCAACACTTAGGGAAATTGTCGATGAATCGGATGTATACGTTGATGTCCACAAGGCGATCCGACGCCTGAACCCCGCGCCCCGTGCCAAGCGCATCAACGAAGCTGCCGCTTTGGCCGCAGCAGCTACAGTTACCTCCAAGAAGGGGGATGGGTCAGTCCTCGTCGATATCGCCGAAGATGGCACTGGCCAGAGCATCACCGTTGGATCCCTCGGGGCCATGAGTGACACAGGCATCACAGAAGACCGTCCCCGCACCGCGATTTTCATGAAGCGTCGCAGCTCAGAAGGCCCCGATGGGCAGCGTTCCGAGGGCAACCCCGTGCCGATCAAGGCCTCTCTCGATGAGATGAAGCAACAACTTCGCCTGGGACCTGCAAACCGTGCCGCGAAACCCCTGAGCAACAAGCGCGACGTTTTCAAGATCAAGCAAGGCCTGAGTCCGCACCAGCCAACGACAGAGCATCATGGCTGCAGCAGTAGAATGCCGCCGAGGTCCGTGACTGCCAGTGCTGCCCCGCCATCAAGGACACAGAGTGGGGATGAAAGGACGCCGTTGTTGGCAGGCGAGAGGAGAGAGTCCGGTGACTGGGACAACAAGGCGAACGGAAGCAAGAATGACAGCTCTGAACGGAGTTAGGGCCCCCTGGACGGTGCTTCCGCGAGTTTGTGAGGGTGCTCGCTGTTGGGAGGGATGGAGCACGCAGCGAAGCGTTAGGAAAATCAGCGTGGGGAGAGCTGTGAGAATTGTGTCACTGTAGAATTATTGCTTCAGCGACGGGAGTTCCGTGTTCTCGCTTGTTTCATTTCTTTGTATTGAATCATTTCGGTTATTTCTAAGATTCTCTATGCATTGACAGCCTCTGACATGTGAGTAAGGCCAGCAGAGCTAGTCGTACCAAATGGCGTTCATACCGAATCCAGGCTCCTGAACACGGCATCTAGCCACACGGGCAAGGAACTCATCCTGCCAGCGGTAGATCTCCAACCATCCCTCCTGATCATCTGTGATGGCCACCCACTCATCCGTCCACGGGCTCGGTGCGACGGCATTACTGTGTCCACCGCTGGTAGGTGTTGGGTTCAGGCAGATCTGGCGCTCGATAGACCCATTGTCTCCGAGACGGAATGCGGAAACATAGCCTGTCAGATCGAAGCTGTTTGCCCGGGAGGAGGCGAAGAGGTAGCGGCCAGAGGAGGTAAGTGTGCATACATCGGCACGGTACTGTGTCCATCTGTCGGGGATGCCTGGGGGAATAAGCGGGAAGTGACGGTGGGTATAGACTGGGAGGTGGGTGGCTGGGTCGATGAGGTATTCGCGGAGGACGTTGCCTTTCTCCATGAGGGCGTAGAGGTAGTTCCCCGTGGGGTGAATGGCGACCCATCTAGGGTGGTCACGCTCATCAGGGCAGTCGACTGAGCCAACGAGCTCGACTTCCGCCTTGTTCAGGTCCGGGCGACGATGAACCCAGATCTTATTCGCCTTAAGATCAGCAGAGTAAAGATATTCCTCATTCTTCGGATCAAACACCATGCCGTGGATGCCCGTATTCGGCTGGTACTCGTAGTTCTGGACATTCTCGGCTAGAGCGTTGGAAGATTCCGGGTTGACTGTGAAGACGGATCCGTGACCGGCATGATTGTAGAAAGGGTTGCAGTAGACGGCATATGGGGGCTTCTGAGCGGCGAGGAGGAAAATGGCGCGGGTGTTGGTATCGGGAGAGGAGGCTTGGGGGTCGTGTGTCATTGGGTGGGAGGCGGATTGGGTGATCTCGGTGGGAGACTTGACGGCGAAGGAGGACCATTTCTTCATGGCAGCGCCGTAGATAGCTTTCCGGTCGTGCTATATGGATAATGTCAGTAAATATTTCTTCTAGAAGAGAATTGGGGCGACTGACGCCGAAGGTCATCCATGAGATCGGCTCATCTTTAGGGATCTCAGTGCGCTTGATCATCTCAAGCGTGAGCTTCTCAGTGTCAAAGGCAAATGTGAAGACGGCACCTGGAGGCGTCCAGGTGCCAACCATGAGATGATGGACAGGCATCTTTGCTAATGATGATGTTGAGAATGCCGCTGAGCGTCCAATTGAGAGGACGACGCGATGTTTTATGTTCCGAGACCAGCCGATCATGATTGCCGTGCCTGACGATGGTGGGGGAGGGGCATTCTGGATGCCGACACGGAATAGGATAAGTGTTTAGCCCACTGGAAACAATGTATGGAGAAAAAAAAAAAAAGGCTAGACAGATGCGCAGGAGAATATGTTGAATATCTGGAAAGTGAGCACTTATAGGACAGTGCAGGAATGCTAACATTAGAGAATAACTAAACGGATCATGTCGGATTGAAGCCCACCTACTGAATGACTGTAACCGTCTCTCATGTAGAATCGCCCCATCAATTAGCCTTAGACCCACGTGACAGGCCGCGCCCACATCTCAACTTTCTCGTCCTCCCATCTCCATGCATTAACGATCCAGCCGCAACATTCACAATGCCTTCCGTCAAGAACCCCAACGGCCCCTCAAAGAACCGCCTCGCCGCGCGTGCCTCCAAGGCCAAGGCCCAGCGCCAGCAGCGCGAAGCGCACGCCCGCAACAAGATCTCCAAGCCGGACGTCGCTCGTGGCGCAAGGCCTGGGCTGCTGCCGAACAGCGGACCGAATGCGAAGTTGAGCTCGAAGAAGCAGAGGAAGTTGGATAAGAAGCTGGGATATGCGTTGAAGAGGAAGATGGAGAGAGAGGGAGAGGTTGTGATGCAGGGTGAGTTCAAGCAGCAGGTTGGATTGGGATGAAAGTTTTGATGTGCTGACTTGGGTGATCAGATGCCGCTGAGGGCGCGCCCGCAGATGACAAGAAGACTGCGGAGGAGATTGATATGGATGAGGTCCAGTAAGGTCCGGTTTGTGCCTGGGGGGAAAGCAATACAACAGACGAGGCGTTGCGGTACACGGACGAAAGGTAGCGACTACCTCGTGCATGACTTCGCTACAAGTGAAGCCGAAGTACAACAAAGTCGACAAAACGACAAATCCAGGGCCAAATTCGAAACGGCTGTATGCGTCACAGGAACAAGTTCAGCATAGTCCCCTTCGACCTTTTTCGTCAACACGAACGGTTCCTAGCTGCGTACCCGCTTAAAGACTCGGAGAAAAGCATGTCGAATGGGAATTGCATCCATAGATATCGGAGTTCAGGCGTCAATGATACCCTATCAACCTCATGTTATGCTGGACTAGAGGTCTGAATGTCTGTTGGCGAAAGCTTTTTGCCATCATGTGTGCAACGTGGTTCTGATACATAAGGAGTGTACACCACACTCGAGGTCCTTGTGGCAGTGTTCGCGGGCAAAATGAAGTCGCAACTGCCATAGCCGCCTGTTTTGAGCTGACCAGAGAGTTTGAGTGGTGTGGCAGCATCGGTAGGTCGTTTCGGGTCATTCGAAGTCGAGAGTTCTCTGCGAGCCAAGAGTGTCTGCATATTTATCCTCGGTTTTGTCGACAACATCAGATTTGCCTTCTGGTCCAGGGTTCCACGAGAAAAAGGAAGCTCGTCGCCAGATCTCACACTGCTTCAAATAGTCGGTTTCCTTCACCCTCAGCTGCAAGTGTTAAAGTGAGCTGATTCTGCATGTCAGGTTCTGGGCCTTGATGCAGCCGAAGAACAACCCAAGCTTTAATCATCGCCATCTGACAACACATCTGAGTCGCATGATGCATAGTTCCTAAATCTCTCTTCGGTTGTCCACACACACATCTGTTGCACCTGCTTGCCACTCACGGGCAAACACCTCTACTACGGTTTCGCATTCTCGGTCTCATCACTGCGGTTTACGAAAGGCGCAATGCAGGATAGCGAGGAACTTCCAACTGCTCAGGCTGAAGCTCTCACGACTAGTGAAGCCGTGCGAGTTCCATCACCAAAACCTGGTAGGGACCTAACCCAAAGCCCGTCTCGCTCACTGCCACAGCAGCAAAAGCTCACATTTCAAAGCCCAGGGTGCAGATCATACCTTACAAACACGACTCCAAAGCATCGAGCTACCAACAGAGCACAGACTACAGAACTTCATCGACTTCCTCCTCAATCGTGTGCCTGTACGGCTGATACCAGTGGCGGATCGTGAAGTGCTTTGCCATCGTTTCAACGCAAGGCTGCAAGAAGCCAGAGATCAGGGCGTTGAGCTTTCTGATGTTTCGATCGGCGAAGACTGCCTTCCAACATGGTCAGGCTGGAACTGGGACCCGGAGACTGAAAGCCTGAATGCAGTCATCCAGGAAAGGCTCAGCGCAGCTGCCTTTTCTCAAAACCTCAGCATTCTTCTCACGAAAGACATCATCAACAAGGGCATCAAGAGACTGAACCAGGCTGTGGCTTCTGGAATAAACATTCACGAAATTTCATTCGGATTGGACCTCCTACCGCAATGGCCACAGCTCAGTACCCAGGCGCCATCGCAATCCGACAGGGAAACCCCCAGCCAGGTTCAGATCTCTGACTCTGGTTACTTCAGCCGGGAATCAAGTGTCATTTCAACAGCAGCTATTAGTCAATCTTTCAGTGACCTCTTTTCAACGACCGACGACGACCTTGACATAGTTGATTCCGGATCTCTCGTTCGTGAGGACGTATCAGAAGATGTGGAAATTGGGAATGTGCGTGAGGAACCTCCCACGCAGAGCAGCAATGAAGAAGCACGAGACAAGATGGAGGTTGACTGCCCCGACTCAAGCCACATCAGCACAGACTCTGAAGACTCGTCGGATGATGATGTCGATGCCGAGGATACGTTACCAAAGACCAACATTGTGCACGACGTCGAGCAAGCTGGCGGTGCGAAGGGCGCAGATTTAATTGACATGGAGGTATACCTTGCTGATGATTCCGACGTGGATGACGTCCCTGAGCTCGAGCTAGCTGTCCACCGAGAAGGCTACGAACATCACTTCGGCACCACAGGCGCAATGGACGTCGAACTCCCCGAGTCCATGACTTGCACTGGCTTCATCGACCCTTCGGACAGTGAACCAGAAGATGTAAATGATGAAGGTCTGACGCGAGATCAGGAGGTGCTGAGACAAATGGGGTTGCGACACGGTTGGGTAAACCGCTCCATGAGCAAGAAGTCCCAGGCTGAACACGTGGAACGATTGGTCGCTGCTAGTCGAGAAAAGGACGGGACGACAACAGGTACTACCTTGCAACCCAGCGAACAACTCGGAGATTTCGAGGAGCAAGAGCCGGTGGAGTACGACTCAGAGTCTGACATTTCGGAGGAGGGTGTCACGACGGGTGAAGAGGAAGACGAAGAGGAAGAGCCGGCAGATGAAGACGTGCTCCCTGAGACTCATGAGGGGGCTTAAGATAATGCGGCTTCTCATGATGAGGCAATGGGTGATGAGAAGGAGGATGAGTTTGTTGACGTCCTTCAAATTGAATGAGAACCTTGAGGTCACCCAGGGGATGAAGGGGACATCAACACAGCCGTGATCGGGTTTCCCACAGTCACACTGAGGTTTCAAGGGGATGCGTATCGCAATGTCTTTGCTCATCTTTCGAAGGCAATCTGCCACCTTTTCTGCAAGGAACACAGGAGACAGAATGAACGAGAGAGGGGGAGGGACACTGGCGATGTTGTTCCGAGAAAGAGATCTTGCTCTAACCGCCCGACCCTACATGACTCAAAGCACGGTTCATTCCACATTGATCACCTTGGCACCAAAGATAAGAGCCGCGCTTGGGATTTGAGGAGAATATACTAGCGTTGATGAGAGCCAAAGCAGCAGCCATGTAGCGAGATAGTTTCATCGTGAAGGAAGCACTGATGCCAACCGCCGATCTGTTCTCCCTCAGCCCTGACAATGACATTTACGTGCCATGGTCTGCTGTTACCGCGTATACCAGATTCTTCCCTTCACCCCCATGCGAAAGCAAAACCTCATCTCTTGGCCCCACGGAGAAACAGCCTCTGCAATGTGTCCCTGATCCCTCTCCACGATACGGAAGTGAATGACTTGTTCCAGACCTTGAACATCAGGCAGCATCATATGGTTTCTGTTCGATAACAGCTCTCAGGTGAATGAAAGCGCTTTCGTTTCCTTTGTTGTCATCTTGTTGGTGTGGCAGTCAAGTCGATCACGATCCGTGTCGGCCTTGTCGGCGTCTCGCTCGGCTCCGTCTCAGGTGGACTCAAAAGGCCAGTCATCTGAACATCATGATCAATTGCTATCTATTAGAGGAACGTCAGGCTTAGCCATCACAATTCTTGCCAGCACTTGGGCTCTTACAATGTCTGGGGTCTGAAGCCTCGAAACGGCCTTCTTCGTCGCCGCAACGTGAGAAGCAGAGGCGCAATGCTCACGGTATGTAACGTTTGTTTCAAACCGTTGGTGATAGCCCTCACATTTCTCTCTATGGCACTGGAAGCTCCAGCCCTGAGAGAGGCTGGAGCCCTCGATTTTTATTCTTCCTATCCTCTTGCTTCTTCATGCCCGGGGGAAATGAGGACGTAGATACGGTGCGTGAATCAGCCGTGTGACGGGAGATGCTTTCAACCATAGAGTAAGAGTTTGGCTTGGACGTTTTGTCGTCGCGTGAGGCGCCCAAGGCGTGCGATGTTGGCGACTGAGGATGCCGATTTGCCTCACCGATCGTCGCAGCGACCTCTTTGGTTGCCCATTTGAATTCATGAGTGGCGGAAGTGAGCTGTTGTGGTGCAGATGTCAAAGCCTTCTCAAAGTCCTCATCGTACTGCTGATGAACAGAGTTATCCACGTGGTTCAGAAATAATGACGCAGTATTCCACTGCCTCTGATACTCTGCACAGCTCGGCACATCACAGACCAGATTCCGAAAGGCGATCATGCGCTCATGAAGCATCTTCCCAACCACTCCTCTGATTCGCTCGAAATATGCGCTGCGCTCTTCGGCGGTTCGGTGCACTGCGCTGCGGTTGTGGCTCGTGAGAGTGTGTAGTGTGCTGAGGGCCTCGTTGTACTTCGGGCAGCATTCTTCTACGCAGCTGAATGTTTCTGGCCGCCTGTCTATCCAGTCAGTGTAAGAACTTATCGTTGAATATCAGGGGCGACTTCCAATTCTCTGTGCCATGCTGCCCGGATGTGCCGTTGCAGAACCGGTCTCGCTGCAAACTCCTCCTCACAGGCACAGACGTATGGGCCATTGTGCCAATCCTCCTCGTGGCGTGTGCACTCTTCCACTGCGTAGAAGACCATGCCATCGCAAACATGGTGAGGACAGCTGAATACTTGTGTATCTCCGTGGCTCTCGCCAATGTCATACCCCGGTGGAGGGTCGCTCCGTACCTTGATTTCCGAACTTGCGCTCATTTGTAAGAGATGGCGTCGGTAGAAGGTTTGGCGTCAGAAAGAAGGACGAGAAGAATTATGCAAGGGCAACTCAATGCTAAGATGGAAAGAAGAGAGCGAAGAACTATCGAAATTGGATGTAAGACTACATGACGTGTGGGAGTAAGGGCATAAAGGAGTACCTAGACCTGGATATGCCTTAGAAGTAAGTTCCCAGAAAGTCGACCAGCAGCAGATCAAACGCAGACTTTAAATCCAAATCGGTCGAGTATGATGTGGCATACGCTGCAGCAGTCCGCCCCTGATTCATCAGGTCCGGTCGCCTGAACGGCCGTCATTCACATACAGCTGATGGCGACGGCCTCACCCTACCAGCTAACTGGCATGCCTTAACAAGACTCATCTCTTCTTATGAACCAGACACATTGAGTTACAGGTACGGACGAAGCAGCAGCATTTATAACCGTCTATCAATAGTAATACAACACATCCCGACCGACGCCGGTGCTCCTCGTCTTTTCTCCCATCCCCTCCCACTCGCAGTGCCCAAGCCCGAGATTCAAGACCAAAGTCGGACGAATGAATCCCCCTCCCCGCTGCTGTCCATGCCAGCTTCACGGTTACGCCAAGCGATCAAACGTCTCTGATACCGTTGTCTCCATCCTCCCAGCTCCCAACATCCTTCTCCTGGGCCGAGGAAAACACAAGGAAGTAAAGAAAGATAAGGCAGCAAACCATCAGTCCAATCCATCCAGGGCGTTGGAAGAGGATCAGCCATCTGGATCCAAGGTAAATATATGACAAGGGCAAAGATGAGCTGCAAAAAGACGAACGAATGGCATTAGGTCCGTTCTCCAGAACCGTACAAAAACCCCCGCAATTTTCAATCCGTTTTCGCCTTTAGGTGATATGTTGTGTGTATTTGGTTGTACAGTCGCTTTGATCGAGGTACTTCTCTGGCCTCGCATCCAAGTTGACGAGCATGACTTACTCAGATCATGCCATCTGCGACAGCCAGCCTCTGTTTCGCTGTCTTTGCTCGCTTGCCTCCTTTAATGCGGACCTTCTTCCCCTTGGCGTCACTCTCGGCCGGCGTTGCTGTGCCAGACAAGCCACCCTTGCTTCCATCATCGAAGTTACCCTCACCTGTGAAATTTTAGTATATTGCAACTTGTAAACGTCCGTGGCGATGAGTACTCACCCTCATGATACATCTCATCCAGGCTGGCAGGCGCCTCGGCCTTCTTGCGCCTGCCACCTTTCTTCTTCTGCTTGTCGAGTTCTCCAGACTCAAGCATCTCCTTCTCGCGACGCTCGATCATCTCAGCCTGCTCATCATCCGCCAGCCACATGGCAATGTCGCGATTACGGTTCTCGGGAGCACGGCGACCAGAGAAGTCGACGCTGGCACCGCCACCCTGGATGACGACACGTTGGACTTCTTCCTTCTGCATGGCTCGCTTACGAATCCGCTCTTCGATCGTGCCTCGGGTGATGAGACGATACACCGTGACTTGTCTGGTCTGACCCAATCTGTGGGCTCTGTCCATGGCCTGAGAGTCGATGGTTGGGTTCCAATCAGAGTCGTAGAAGATGACCGTGTCCGCAGATGTAAGGTTGATACCAAGACCACCGGCACGGGTGGACAGCAGGAAAATGAAGATTTCCGGGCGAGTCTGGAAGTCGTGTACGGTGTCTCGTCGATCTTCCAGCTTCGTTGAACCATCCAGACGGCAATATTTGTAATTGCGGTATGTGAGGTATTCCTCCATCATGTCAATCATGCGAGTCATCTGGAAGTACAATAGCACACGGTGGCCCTCATTCTTCAGCTTGAACAGGAGCTCGTCCAGCTTGGCGAGCTTGCCACTGTCCGTCACGAAGCGTTGCATAGAAGGTACAGCGATGTTGGTGAAACGGCGTTTCTCGTGGTCCGGCTCGGGCAAAGTCTTGTTCACCGGGTACAGCTCGAATGGTACCTTCCCAGTGACCAGGGCTTTCTCCTCGTGGAGAGCCGGTCCGTACAAGGTCCTCCGCATCGGCACATTGAACATGATGTTATCACGCTCCTGGCGGCTGTCGGGGGTCGAGCAGGAGACTTGAATCGGGGGTGCGGAGGCCTTGGGTCGCCCAGCCTGCTCGAGACGGTCGAGACCAGTCTCGTGCAAATCGGCACGCCCCACATTCATGAGTTTGTTCAGGATCCCGTCCCTGGTGATGTCTGCGAGGGGTTTGCGGTCTTCTCGGGCGCGTATCTGGAACAGGGCGTGAGCTGGGGTGAAGTTCTCTCCCTCCTCATCATACGCGATCTTGAATTGCGCGAGACGATTGCGCTTCTGGAGCTCATTTGTTGCACGTGTGAAGATGCTGTTGTGAGTGGCCTGATAGACCTCGTTGGCGGAAACATCGGCAAAACGCAGCCATGAGAACGCCTCGGATCCCTTAGTGCTCGCCAGAACATTCTCGGGTGTCCAGATATTCATCATGTGGCTTAGAGCTTTGTTTCTCCAACCAGCCTTGTCGTTGTCCCTGCCGGCTCTGTTCAGTCGTCCACCTTCGGACCAGACCAGGGAAGGAAGCTCGTAGTCAATCAAGCTGCGTGTGGAGTAGCCGACGGCGACATTGTTGCCCTCCCTGACAAAAGACGCAGTTTCTGCGAAGTAGCCAAACGAGAAGGGCGATGTGACCTCGGCACGTTCGAAAAGGTCGGGGTGGTTGCACACCTTACGGAACTGCATGACAAGGTTCATCAGCTGGCCCGAATCCTGCTCATCACCCATGGTAGCCTTCTCGACGAGATCCATGATGTTGATCTGGTTGCGGAGGTTGCGGTAGTATGCGCGCTGCCGGTAGGTGAGGTCACAGAAGACATCCAGCTCAATCTTGTCACCAAGTTCCTTCTGCACGTGCTTCTTGACACGCCGAAGCATGAAGGGTTTGAGAATCATGTGCAGACGCTTCAGCTGATCCTCATTAAGTTTGGTGTTACTCTGAGCGTGCGACTCAATGTCCTTTGAGAACCACTCGCTAAATTCATCGTGCGAGTCGAAGAGCGAAGGCATGATGAAATGCAGCAAAGCCCACAGCTCCTGCATATTGTTCTGGATCGGCGTACCAGTAAGCAGCAGTCTGTTACGGCAGTGGAAGCCCAAAAGACTCTTCCAACGAGAGCTCTGCGAGCTCTTAATGGCCTGCGCCTCATCCAGAATCATGTACTGCCACCTCATTTTCTGGAAGTAGGCCACATCAGAGACGACCAGTTGATAAGACGTAACACAGACATGGAAGGGGGCGTCCTTGCGGTACATTGAGTGCTTGCGGTCCCAGAACTTTCGCAGCACCTTACGGTCGGGTGCACTGCCCCAGTACGGAAGGATCTTGAACTCTGGCACGAACTTGGCGATTTCTTGCTGCCAGTTGTGCAGTGTCGAAGCAGGGGCGACGACCAGGAAAGGACCCCAGACATCATGCTTCTCAGCCAAGTAGGCCATGACTGAAATGGACTGGATAGTCTTACCCAGGCCCATTTCGTCGGCGAGAATACCGTTGATGCCTTGCTCGTACAAGTTGACCAGCCAGTTGAGACCCTTGAGCTGGTATTCTTTGAGTTGAGCAGTGAGAAGCTTCGGTTGCTCGATCTCAACGTCGCCCATTCCAGCCGGATTCTGGAAGTTCATTTCGCCTTCCTCATCCATGTCCAGGCTTTCATTGTTGAATGCACGTGCTTTGGCTTGCGCCTCTGCGATAGCATTCTGAGCATTGGCCATCGCGGCTGCCTGGAGATTCGACTCGTCTTCGTCATCGAAGTCAAGGTTCTCGAAGTTTGTAACCTTGCTAGAAACAGGACCAGTCGGTTCCGCAATAGACAGCTTGTTCTGGGGGACTTCCCTGGCGTCTTTGGCGACATCGGGGTGGTCTGTACTGCGCTCGACCTCGTCTGTCTTGATCTTCTTCCCGATGAAATGAGAGTACAGCTCAGTCTGGGAGATGAGGAAGTTGAGCTTCCGCTTCTGGCGAGCTGATTCGCGCTCGGCTTCCTCCTTGCGTGCATTCTCAATCTCCTGCTTCTCTGCAGCCTTCCGCAGGTCTCGCTCTTCACGTTCGTTGCGTTTCCAGAAGCCCATCATGTCACGCATGACACGCTTAGCACGAGCCTGGAGATCTTTGGTGCCCTTGTTGGTGCGCAATTGCCAACGCTTGGCTTCCTTTGAGGCAAGAATGGCAGTCTTCTTGAGGTTGGAGGCCTTCGTAGCATAGGAGTCGACGGCAAGCTTGAAGGTCTTGTTGACATCCTTGCGGGCCATGTCGCGCCAAATTTGGTCGTAGATCTGGTTGTAGCCTTTGGTGTTGAACTTCTTGTCCGGATCAGCGACCTCTTCGACCTTCTCCTTGGCGGATTCCTGTTCGGGTTTCTCTTTATCACCATCCTTGTCCTTATCCTTTTCTTTCGACTTGTCCTTGTCTTTATCTTTGGACCGTCCCTTGATCTTGATGCGGACCTTGCCCTCTTCGCGAGGCGGCAGCTCCTCACCGGCATCAAGAGCAGCCTGAGCAGCCTCTGCAGAGTCTTTCTCAGCCTGCTTCTGCTCTTTGGACTTCTTGGGTCGCGAGCCTGCCTTGCCCTTGGTCTTACCCTTGGGCGTATCGGCATCAGAAGCCTGGAAGCTGGACAGGGCGCCACCGTCGAAGCTGACATCAAGATTCCTGGCTGGGCCCTTAATGCCCTTCTGAAGAATGAGCTTCGTCTGCTGGGCCTTCTTGCTGGCTCGTTCAGCGTCGCGGAGGTGCTTCTGGCGTTCAGTCTCGTCTGCAGCAGCATTGGCTCTAGCAAGTGCAGCCTCCTTCTGCTCCATGGTGACCGCCATGGACTTTTCTCGGCGGCGCTTGCGCTGCATGTCCTTCTTACGCTCCTTCTCGGCATACAACTCCTGCTCACGCACCTCTTGAAGCGCCTCGTCGTAGAAAACGTCGTCATAGCGACGCTTGCCGAGGTCAGCGTGGGCAGATAGCTTCTTTGCCATCAGCCTTGCGAAATCATCGCGTCGCCAGCGGCTATGTGCAACATCGAGGTCTTGCAGGTGACGATGGCGCTTCTCGGTTGACTCTTCATAATCCTGCTTTGGGAACTCCGTCGGGTCAAGCTTGGATGCATCCTGGTCAAGCTGGGCTTCTGCCCTCTGGATCTTGCGCTCCATTTCAGGCGACCAAGTTTTCTCAGGCTTGGGCTGGCCGTTTGCTTGTCGCTTTGAGGGTACACGAGCAGAAGGGGAATCCTTTCTTGAAGATGCCCTGCGACCAGTCTTGCCGCCTTCGGCATCTCTGATGTCAGATGCGCGACCTTTAGTAGATCGCCGACCACCACGCTTCTTGACGACCAGCTCTGGCTCGCGTGCATGGGAGCGATCTGCATCGGCCTCGGGATCAGTCTCCGTCTCAGCATCGCGCTCGATCATCCTTTTCTTGGATTTGAGCTTCTCGGGCTTATCGAGGCTGTCGAGCCCATCGGGCTCATTCGTCTTCTCTCTCTTGACGATGCTATCGTCTAGCAACTCGGTTTCCTTGTCATCATCGCGCTTGCCTTCTCGGTCGGGAATGGGGGAGGGCGCTCGAGGCTTTGGGGCTGGCTCAGCGCTCGACAAGATGTTGGAGAACGACATGGGATCCGCGGATCGGCTTGCAGGCTATGAAATAATTAGCATTGAGGGTTCCCGATTTCCTGTTGCAAGATCTTGTGAGCACTTACAGCTGGGGTGGATTTGGAAGGCGGAGATGAGGCCGTGTCGGGCTTGCCCAGCGGCGGTAATGCCGATGTGCCATTAGTGGAGGCACTCATGGTGGATGGAGCAGCATGCCTCGAGGTCGGTGATGCCAGATGAGCAGGCCTGCTTGAGGGGCTTCCTGACGCGACCGGAGGATTCGGGTGCGAATGTGAGAGCGGGCTCAGTGGGCGATTATAGGATGACGGGCGAGGTGAAGAGTAATTGCCGTTGTAGTAAGGCTGGGCCTGCTGATCGGTTGGGTAGGCGTAAGGCTCACGGCTCTGATAGAGGGTTCTTTGTCAGCGATGAACTTCCGGTTGGTGGGATGCGTGACGGAAAAAGGGAGGTGTTGCCCAACGGTGGAGCGGCGTGGTTTTTGGTGGTCCTGGTGTTTGGCAGTCGATTCGTGCAAAGGATGAGGCTAGTAATCCTCGTCTTGATGGCAGGGGGTGGGAAAGGGAAGACATGAAAAAGTAATTGCACCCAGGCACAGTGTGTTGATGATGGCAAATACGGTCTGATGATGCACTTGCAACACCAGTAATGAGTTTCTTCCATTGACAGAAGCTTACCTTGGGAGTGGTCGCCTGAGGCGGCGCGTTGTGCCAGGACGAGTCTGAGACCCGTCGCTCCTTGGTCGTGTCGGTTGTGGGGTCGTAGAAGCTTGTCGTGGCCGAAGTCTTGTCGCGAGCGTGATGAGGCTCTGCCGCACCGCCCGGTCGCGTCGAAGGGTAGTAAAGGTTTGGAGGATTCAGGGGCGAGACAGGATTGCCTTGATGATGGTTTGATCCTGCGCCCATCACGGGGGGAGGCAGGTTTGGTGCGACCGGACCGCCCGATGGAGCCTGTGCAGCCGAGGCTGGCGATGTTGAAGCCATGTAGGCGGTTGACCTTGGCGGCGAGTGATGTTGGCCGGGCGGAGGAGGCGGTACCGAGCCGTTGTTTGGTGATCCAAAGCTGGGGGGACGGAACTCTGTACGTGTCGGCGAGCGTAAGCTGAAGCCTGGTGGATGATGCGAGCTTCCAGGGACGGGATTCAGCACGTCGCGGCGCTGAGGGTGTCTGTCGCGCGCATCATCTTCGCCCTGCGGCCGTTGCAGTACGGTCGAGTGAAATCGACTGCCGCCACTCGCGCCACTGCCGCCGGAACTATTGTTTGCATCCATAGCTCAGGAGTGAGGCCGATGATGATGTAGTTTGTGACGGTTGATGGTACAGCGCGGAGGGATGGGAAGCGACCTGCGCGAGGTGCCGGGATGCGTTTCCTGGACCTATGCGGATACTGGCGATGGACCCATGTGCACGTTTTGATGGGAAAACGGTTGTCAATGTATAGGTCGGGAACGCGGCAATTCTTGATGGCTCGGTCGGCGTCAACACTGCGGTACGAACGAAGGAAATTTCGTCGCGACGGTGACGGAATGCCGCGATGATGGCGGTGATGGTGTTGATTGTGGTGTCACAGGGCGATGGGAGGATTTAAAAAGGAAGATGGGTGCGTGACGTGGAAAAAGAAATCGCGTCCCTCGGGGGATGGAGAGTTTGCGGTGATTGTTGCCGCCTGGCGATGGTGAAGGCTGGAAGCGAAAGGCCAAAAGGGCGTTCGGGGATAAGAGGCTGCAGGCGAGGCCGCGTCGAGAAGGGGCCAAGCAAGCAGTAAAGCGTTGGTGTCGTCGAAGACGTCGAGACCTTTGGTGGTGCTAGTGGTTTGCTGACACCGTGGATCCAATTGCGTGCCTGGGTGAAGCACGGGCGATTGGAGGTGGAAACCGGACCAGGGGGTGTCAGTGCTGCGGCACGAAGGAGAAACCCCCAATGGAGAGGATCGCGATGGTGTTGAGGCAGTCAGTGATGCGTCGTGGGATTTGGGATGCCGATGAGATGGAGATGGTAGGGCGAGGGATGCAAGGGGTGCAGGCGACACAGGACACCAGGGGCTGATAGATGAGGGACTGTGGTGGGAGGAATTGAGGGTTATTCGGGGGCTTTGGGGTGCTGGTGCGGGAGCTGGAGCTGGAGCTGGTGATCCGGATGTTCCCTCTATTTCTGGTTCTGTCGCTCTACCGACTGACTTTCGTCTCACTTTCCACCGACACGGGTCGCTTCACTGTCCAGACGCGACACTGATGAACCTGTCGCTGCCTGCAGAAGCAAAGTTTTCAATAATCTCTATTCACTATGACATTTGAAAGGCAGTCTTTGGACTCGACAATTTACTTCGTGTTTTTGACGAGAATGAGTCGTGCCTCAGCCCATCGACCCTGGGTGTCGGACACGTCGTGCACACGGAAATGGGGGATTCGGGTGCGACCATCATCATCCGCGTCGCTGGACTTAGCGTGGTTCGAGAATTGGCACTTGCGGATTTCTGGAGGAGAATGAGTAAGCAGACTGGCATTCCAAGCACAAGTCACGTGGCTGTGATCGTACCCTGGACATGGATCGAGTTTGGAAACTTAGAGAGGGAATCAGTTCCAGCATGTCCGATCCACGATATCACAATGTCGGCCCCAATAAGGTATTAGACTTTACTTCCGACTCCGTCGAAGTCCTACAAGGTTTAATTGAGACTTGCTCCAGATTTGCATGTGCGCAAGTATGCCTTCACTTGACTCGGTATCTGGACTGATACCAAGTTCCATCACGTGAACCACCTCGCTCTGTTTCCGAATTCCACTTCCGCTAAGCACCGCGCAGCCCAGCCACGACGCCACATTACCCTGGCCTCGAGCAAACAACCATAACGAGGTATCACCTCCGCGAACTGATCCATCGCGAAACCGCGTAAAGTGGGCGAGCCAGGGTGCGGGCACGAGGGATTAGGATAAGGTGGCAAATCGCGACCCCGTCCAAAAGTTCGTGGGAGGGGAGACACTCACAGGTCGTGAGGCTCCTCCGAGTTGATGTGGACCTGACACATGTCATCGCCTCAATCAAGGAGGGAGGACGGGATGTTCGACGTACTGCCAATGCTGCTCGCTGTGATCTGCGCGTTCGCTGCACACTCTCTGTAACCCTTCCCGCGAATAAATCAAACCACGGCCTGAGTGACGAATTTGACGCCAATCTGCTTTCTTCTCTAGCCTACGTCCAGCGATACGTTCAAGACATATATCGTCCCACGTTCTTCCACCCCATCTCATCCCATCTTCCCCCTGGTTTGAGTTTGTGGTTCGTAGCGGATCACCCGCGTTGGCACATACAAACCAGAGGCTTCTTCATCCTTCCCAGAGCCCACTGCTGCCAGGCACGAGGCACGTCACGGCATAGCGAGTGGCAATAACGACCGTTGCCATAATATTTCCTTCGCTATAGTCACTATTGTTAGGATTATTCTCTCTGTTTCAGCCCTTTTCTCTGGTTGACCAAGCCTTGGGTGGTGCTGTTAAGCTGGGTCGCCGCCCACTATCGACGGGGTCCCCAAGGGCACGATGTTACCAGCTCGCCCACAGCGGCGACATAACCACCACCAAGAAAAACATATGCCTGCACACACTTACATAGCTCAACATAGGCAAAGAGAGTTTGCTTCTTTGAAAAAAGTGATCTGCACGAATTGATCAACATTCAAATGACACACCATCCAAGCAAAACAGGGCCTTGTGTCCCCTCCAAGCCACCCAACCAAGTTGTGGCAGAAACCTGGCGGCTGTGGCGTGCACCATCCCACTGACGTCAGGTTGTCCACTCACCTCACCCGCCCTGCCAGGGTTTCTGGCCGACTCACACGCAAGCCATGCGGACAACTTTCGTCAGCGAGCAGAACGAGAGCTGATGATGAGGCGAAGGAGGGGGAGGGGTAATGAGATGTGATCCAGCTATGATGATGATTGGGACCCCAGTTGCCCTGATCGTGCGGAAAATGATATATATCGAAGCTCCCCTCGTCTCGTTTCTAGAACTCTCTTAACCCCTCGAAGACAACAAACTCTGAATACCATCCCTCCCATCCACTATTATCGCGCTCGCTTCTCTGCTTCTCAAACGTCCCTCACAAGACCCCCGTCTCTACCACCACAACTCTTCCAAACTTCTCACCAAACCGCTTCTTCACTCATCATGCCTTCCGATCCTCATCCCGGGTCCATCATGGCCCGCAATAAGGAAGACACCATCGAGGCCGAAACCCTCTTCTGGCGGGCCCTCTGTGACAAGCCCAAGACTATCCGCAAATACATCGCCGATGACTGCGTCATGACCCAGCCAGACAACAGAATCTACTCCGACGCCAGCGAGCCTTCTCTCGATGAGTACCTGGACGATTACCAGGCCTGGACAGCCTACAAGATGCACGACGACCCAGAGTTCGTCGAGATTGACATGATGAGCTCTGCTATTACTTATCGTGTCACTGCATGGAAGAAGAAGGGTGATAAGATGATCCCCACTGAGGCGCTTTGCTCAACTGTCTGGAGGCAAGGCGCTGGTGGTGACTGGAAGTGCTGCCTTCACCACATGACGAAGATCCCTAGCTGATTCAAGAGGTCAACGGAACAGCTATTATCGCGTGTTCGATAAGGAGTTTAATGGGTTGTTGTTATTCTTGCTGCTTTCCAGCTTGGAGGCGTTACACTTGTTATTTCATGCATGCAGAGGGCGTTGATGTCCTGCAGAGTCAAAAGCTCTTGTACTACTCTATGCCGTGTATAATCTAATCAATTCTCCAATTTACTCAATTGTGCCCAAAAAGACAGTATCCCGCATCTTCCGGTGTGTAGCGTGCTGTCTAGACTAAGGTGTTTGTGCTCATGTCCACAGTATTCCGTCATATGACGAATTCCAACCACGTCCAATTTCACGGCGCTTTCAGCTTAGGGAGATATGCATAATTTATCAAATCCAAAACCAAGAATCGCAATTCATGTAAGTCTATCTTCATGCCTAGTTCCATTCTCATCCTTCAAGAGAGAGGCACATCACGCTTCTATGCTGTGTGGAAGCCGCTCAACGGCATCTTCTCGAGACGGGGCGGCATAAAATCACTTTTCTCGCCTATCAACACCCTACGGTGTTTTTCCAATCGGCAGATCCCGTGTGATACATCATGCCTCTTTCTATGTCCGCCCATGGATGTCTCGTCTATAAGGTCATTTCACGTGTCGTTGTGCTCCCACATGCCGTCTCCCCAAAATTAAACTGCACCAGCAGAAATCATCTTCTTGCGCAGGTAGTTCTTGTACTCGCCGATCGTGCCATCCCACTGCTGGATGGTCTTGTTCTCGCACACGAGAATCTGTTTCGCAATCTTGTCGAGCAACCTACATAGAGTTAGTCGAACTGAAGCCACCGTAAGAAAGAAAGAACCAGGAGTATACATACCTGAAATCGTGGGAAACAACAATAACACCTCCACTGAAGGCGTTGATGGCGTCTGCCAAACTGTCGATGGTAGGAATATCGAGACCGTTGGTAGGCTCGTCGAGGAGCAGCATGTTCGGGCTCTCAATGGCGAGCAGAGCGAAGACGATACGGCTCTTCTGACCCTCGGAAAGGGTTCCCATCAGGGCAGTCTGAGACTCACCACTGAGACCGTAGCGACCAAGCTGCTGGCGCCAGTACTGATAGTCCTGGGACTTCTCTGAGTACTTGTCACGGACGAAGTCAAGGGCAGACTTGGTCAGGTCAAGCTGCTCAGCACTGTGCTGAGAGTAAAGACCAAGCTTCAAGTGAGTGTGACGAGTGACAACACCATCAGTCGGTGAGAGCTTGCCAGTCATGAGGCGGAGGAGAGTAGACTTGCCGACACCGTTGGGTCCGACAAGCGCGGTACGGGAGTCCATGTCGAAACCAAGGTCGAGGTTGCGGTACAAGTCGTCCTCAGGGTTGCCAGAGTAAGAAAATGTGACATTGTCGAAAGACAGGACCGGCGGGGGAAGCTTGTCGACATCAGCGAAGCGGAACGTAAAGACACGGTCCTCCTTGACAGGCTGAATGAAACCGTCGGCCTCCATCTTGTCCAGAATCTTCTGGCGAGACTTGGCTTGACGCACCAAGTTCGCGTAGGTACCAGCACTGGCAATGAACTTCTTGATGTGGGCGATTTCATCCTGTTGCTTCTGATAGGCCTTCATCTGGTTGGTCTCTTGCTCGGACCTAGTCTTGGAGTACGAGTCGTAGTTACCTCCGTAGTAGAGGAGCTTCTTCTCGCGCATGTCAATCATGTTGGTGCAGACACCGTTGAGGAAATCCATGGAGTGAGAAACCAGGACGAGAGTGCGGTCCCACTTCTTGAGGTACTCTTCGAGCCACACGCAAGCCTCGAGATCAAGATGGGCAGTTGGGTCGTCAAGGAGGAGGAGAGAGGGCTTAACGAAGAGGGCCTTGCCGAGGGCGACACGCATCCTCCATCCACCGGACATATCCTTGGTCTTCTTGTGGATAGTCTTCTTGTTGAAACCGAGGCCGGTCAGAATGAGAGAAGCACGGGTGGCGAATGTTGAGGGGTCCATCTTGTCCATGTGCTAAAGGGTAGTTAGTAAGTCTGTTGTCGATGATGCTAATGGATATATGCTCACCTCGTAAAGATCCATGAGGACGGGGCTCTCAGGACCTTCATCCTCGAGCAGCTTCTCAGCCAACGCATCGAGGCGCTTCAGCTCATTTTCAGCCTCGGTGACGACCCACTCAAGGGCACCGAGTTCACTTGGAGGCGCACCCTCGTTCAGAAGGTAGATATCGACGTGCTCAGGGATAGGGAACTCGCGGGCGGCAATCGACTTGAGCATGGTACTCTTGCCGCAGCCGTTCTCTCCGAGGAGACCATAACGGCGGCCGTATGTAAGCTCGAGGGTAGAGTCGGTGACGAGGACACGACCGTGGAATACCAGACTGGCACTGTTGATCTTGACGTCTTTGCTGGTGGCGGTAGAGGCCAGGACACCGGTGGTGACACGATCGGAGATACCATGCTTGTCCATCTGCTCGGTGAGACGCTTCACCTCCTCTAGCTTCTCGCCAGAGGTGGCAGGCTCATCCTCAACGACAGGGTTGCCGTGAGCATCGAGCTCGACCTCCTTCTTGGACGAGCGGGCGGCCTTCTCGGCCTTCTTTGCCAGTCTCTTCTCCTTGGAAGACGAAGGCGGCATTTTGGCGGTCTGTGTAGGCGGGGTGACGATTGAGGATAGGTTCGCTGCGGGCGACGGGGGTGACGATGGAGGGGTAAAAAAGGAACGACAGGGACAAAGGCCTCAAAGAATGGGTAGTCGATTTGACCCAAGAAACCTTGAAGCACAAACTGAAAAGGAAGAAGCCGACGTGTGCAAGCGGACTGAAATGTACAAGCTTGCAAGACACAGGCAGAGATGATGGATGATGGAGGAGAAATAAAATCAGAAACTCCAGGCAGTCACAGCGCTGTGGTGGTGGCGGTACCTATTGCTGGCGGGAGGCGGCCAAAAAAAAATATCGAATCATTTGGCGGGGTCACCGTGGGTGACTCGCCTTTGTTTGGTGGGGCTGCTATCAGAGATTTCGACTTATCATTGTCAGGCATCAGCTAAGGCATCAAAAAGGCCTCGGCGGCGGCATGGGCGAGCGGGCGCCAGGCGACTGTTAACTCTGTTTGAGTGCGTCTTGACTCGGAAACCCTACATGGCTTGGTCGCACTATCTGTTGACTATTTTACTGACCGGTTGACTTGGTGACAACATATTCTTCATTAGGTGGACTGTCACTGCCGCCGCAATTTTGACGTCATTTGGGGCTCTCGAAAAGTCGCCCACCCTGGACCAATCACCACGCAACCATTACGGAGGCCGCGATGTGATCACAACATGAAGTCACGACTACACTCAAGTTGGAGGAACAGATAAATATCCAGCTTCATTGTGCCAATGGTTTAATTCATCTCTCATCAGAACCTAATGTACATAGCCACATTCCCAGCTCATGGGGATCCGCATCTGCAAGGACTGAAGGTCTCAAGCATTCGCATTCGCATCAAGCGCATCGTATTTCGTCTCGTTGGACAACTCGCCCTGCCTGGCACCGGCACCCCTCGATTTTGCGTTCTGGTTCAGCTCAAACTGCAGCTCGGCTTGTCGAGAGGGGTCGTCGATGCTACCAGGCTCGGCATTGAAAGCCTTCTTGATACCATCCTCAGTCTTCGAGTCGTCAAAGCCCTCGGTGATGTTCTTGCCGTGCGGACCGCTGGCCTTAATGTATTGGTTATTGACATAGGTCGGAGCAGTACCCGCTGATGCCGCAGAAGAACCCTCGGTGTTACTGGAGCCGGTGTTCTCAGTGCGGCGAGATGAGCTAGAGTTGTACCCGCCAGCAGGAACGTTCTCGGACCGGGCCCCGGGGTTGGAGGCGAAACTGCCGCCCTCGCGGGCGGATTCAGCGGCGAGAGATTCGGAGGGGACGGCACCAGTGCCTTCGACCTTTGTGGGGGCGTCCTTGCCGAGGTTGACCTTCTGGCCTTCGCTGGGAGCCTTGTTGGGAGACATGGTGGATATAAAGGTGAATCGGGTTGGTGAAGTCGTTAAAGCTTTGTGATCTTATGATTGTGTATGAACAAGAACCAAATGATCGAGTGAAAAGCACTTTGAAGAGCTTTTAAGAGAGCTTCCAGCAGTCTAACACGTCTGAGCATGACATCATGTCGAGGGGCCTCATTACGTCTTGTCGGACCAAAACCTCCATATGCACATCAAGCAGAGAACAGCATGTACAGCAACGGAGCACTCTCCGCGTCCTCTTGCATCATGCTGGAGCCAGTGTATGCCATGGCGCTGAGAACTGCTGCTTGGTTCTTGGCCATACGAGTCGATGATCGTTGCGATCTGGTCTAGGATGAGGCCGTAGATCTCGATCGTGACCCAAGGCCTTGGTGTTCACCGCAAGCTCACCGAGCTTCTCACCTTGGACGGAAACAGCTTACCGAAGATGGGACTGATAGGGTTACCTGACTGGTCAATAATCGTAAGGCTGTGCGTTCCTCGCCCGACCTCTTAGATTCACGTGGAAGAGCGGATCGGCGCCTTATATACCTGCTCGACAGCAGTAAAGAGGACTCCCATGCATGGGGCTCGTGTTATGTATGTTGAATTTCGGATATAAGTATATTCAATGTACCAAGAGAGGAGCAGATGGTACAGTTGAGTAGCTGTCGGCTTGTGCAATCCGTGCATGACTGAGCGGACCGGCAGGGTCGGAACACGTACACCTTGCTCGCCTTGGCGTAAGGTCACAGTCCATTGAACACTTGGAACTTTGCCTCGTGCCTTCTAAAGCGATCTTCAAATTGATTCAAGAGCAATATCCCAGACCTTTCAGATGATTGCAGCTGAAGAAGACTACGCACCAGTATCCGGTTTGTATCGCCTTCCATGACTTTGCAGAGCACCTTCGTTCTCGGTCTCGTATTGGAACGCCAAGCAGCCGAAGGAGTCGTCAGCGATGGCTGAAGCAAACACCACGAGGCTCCTGGCCATCGTCCCAGTGGGGAAGTATCTCCCGTCACCGGCTCCCTCGGAATCATGGAGCGATTCGCCCGCGATGGCTTGGGCGACACAACTGGGTCAGATGCGTCCTTGGCTCCAGTAAACAGGCGTTTGCTGACCCCTCCGTAGCTTCTCGAAACTGGATTGCAACATACAATCACTCCAGTTCGGGACTTTACGAGGCGCTTTCTGCGGTGCTAGCTCTTGATTAGCTCTTGGCTCCAATCGCAGAGTCATGGATGCCCCAGCCCTGTCTGGCTATTGGCCAATGATTCCTTGCCAACTCACGACTTTGTCACCGCTGTCGTTGTTTCCAAGACATCGCACAATGTTTCGGCCTGCTTCAGTCCAGTAAGCACCATGTCACTATGACTAACTGCCGTAGCCTCCGCCCTTTCCCCGGAGTGCTGGTCTCGCTTGGCTTTCCGAGCTTCTTAATAATTGCAGGGCTCCAACCTGATGTTCTTCCATCCATGTGATTAAACCCCTTCAGATCTTCTCCTTGTCTCCCTCAGGAGAAAACTGAGTGACTGCGACAGTCGCGGATACTCCTAGCGCTATAGCGTGTCTGATGCTATGTCCCAGGCGAAACTCCAGCTCGCCCTCCCACGGCGGCAACCGCCCCATCTAACAGGACGACCCATCAAGCGCTCCAAGAACATTGCAATATTTCTGCTCGTGGCGGCTCTATTGCAATTCATTGCCGTATCTTGTGCAAACCGGACCGCCTTAAGTGCGAAATACAGTCCGACCACTTACACTAGCATTTCGATCGAGCAGAACGAGCGACTTACCGCACACAACTGGAAATGGAACGGCGAGCAGGTCGTTGGCGAAAACATTCCAGGGTATTCTCGCCCAAAACTATTGGAGGGTCGGCACGAGTGGGAGACTTTAGACTCCGGATTCGAAGCCGATAACTTCAAATATGGGAGCGTGGTCGTCAAGGCCTACCGACCAACGCATGCCCCATTCAGAAATTGTATGCCAGGTCACGATTTGCGATGGCCTACTGATATATCCGCTTCATTGGTCTTGACAGGGCTATCGGAGTGGCTCACAACTGGCGAGAACGGTAGCTATGTCCCCATTGTGGACTACTTTCTGGCGCCCGAAGGTGATAATGAGGACGTGAGGTGGCATCTTGTGAGGCCGTATTTGCCATCAGGACACCTCAAAAACCTAGCCAAACGACTGAGGAAGTCCGAAGCAAAGCATACGGCCCAGGAGATTGACGTTCTCTTCCGGACATCGTTTGAGAACATACTCAGTGCTCTCGACAATATGCATACGGCACATGAAATGTGCCATGATGATATCAAGCAGGGCAGCATCTTCCTGGCAGATCAGACGACAAGGCCGAACGAAACGACTCGCTGGCTTTTGACGGATATGGAGAATGTTCGACAACTCAACCATCCGTACCATCGATCAATGATTTGGACACGCCACAATCTGCGAGACTGCCGTGCCAATGACGTCTTTCGACTTGTGAAGGTGTACATGAAGTTCCTCAGCCGAGCAGTTGATGATAAACTCGAATTCAACGAGCAATTTCTGACCGGGGAGACAGCCTGGAGCCGGCTATTCTGGGCAACATGGCGCGATGTGCAGCAGAAGCGACCCATCTCGGCAACACGACTGCTGGCCCGGTCTCGATCCCTCGACTTCGTCCCGGATTCACCCAGCCGACCAAGTAGCTTCGGAGACTGGCCAGTAGAGCTTCGAGACCCGGTGTCCTGGTCACTGATGGGGCGAGAGAAGACATTGGAACGGGCTGTAAAAGATAAGCTGTTCTATGGTGCAAGTGAGATTCCGGCGAGGCTATGGGGATTGACGCCGATACTGGGAATTCCAGTGCCGGACTGTCAGCCGTGAGAGGATGGGAATTGCTACCAGAGTGCGAAAATGATACCCAAGGCCATATCGGAGGAGCAGACTGAGAGAGAATTGGAACTAGGAAAGCTAGCATAGCAGTCCCCCGTCTCTCATTCGACAGCATACAGTACTAGGACCAATCTACACTTCATGTGAGGCAGTTAGGACATTACAGATACATCCCATTTGCAAAACCCTATCATACTAAGAGGACCTGCAAGGCAAGTATCATTCGTCCACTTGGGTCTGCGCCTTGAGGCGATGTGCACAACGTCACCGACGGCACAGCCCAGAGCGCCTCCGTGGTGGTGGCCTCGAAAGTGCAGAACCATTGTTGCAAGCACATGCTGACTTGTTCGTCAAACAGAATCAACCGTGATAATGCAATCCTACGAGTCACTCGATTCGAAAGCCTGCAGGTAGATGCGGACTAGCGTAAGGTGGTTCGCTAAGATCTGCCATTCCCAGACCCTGTATCAGGAACCGTCCGAGGCATCACACAGGTGGCACTCTAATCCTCAAACATGACACTTTGGCCTGGCTGCACGAAAATGCAGGGCTCGGCCTGGAAGGCTTTGACAGCGGTGCACGGAGCAAATAACAATATCCGCCACCTGCTGCGTGAGTGTGACGCAAAACAGGTGTCGATCGGCGGCTGGCCAAGAGAGCGATCGGCGGGCGTTACAGGGCCAAGCCGGGCGGTAGTTGCGAGAAATGTTTGGTTTGCCCACTGAGACGCCCAGGGTTCGGTGGTGTGCCTTGTCAACACCAAGCGTGTATGATGCTTGGCTGATGATGCTGCCTTGCGGCAAAGCCTGGCGAGGGAACCTGTGGTGGTGGGTGGTCATGAGGAGGAGCAGACAGATACTTAATCAAGGTTGCACGCCAGGCTCTATCGTCGGGGCCTTTGAACGATAAAGTTCAAATTTGATCCCAAAGACGGAGAAATAATAAATAAATCATCACATATCTGACACGTCGGGAAACGACAACAACACCACCATGACGCTCGAGTACCACGACGGACACTACCATGACGATGGCAACAGTATGCACGAACAGCCACATGGCATGTTCCAGCGAACTCACAACGCCTGGGAACGTGTCCTGGAGCACATCGGCGGCGTATACTTCCGCCTATTCGACGCAAGAAAAAGCTGAGCCTCCCGGACAAAGACTCCAAATATAGCAGCATCTGAGCGTGGAATGTACGGAATTATTTGCGAGCGACTATGAGTACTTTCTTTCGGTACAGCACGGAACACGGAAGCCAGCCAACGCTCGAGGGCCTAAATGACGACCGACCGAACGGTTAGACTTTTTGAGGGTTGAGAACAAAGGATGATTGTCGGCTACCCGATGGGGACATTAGTTGGAGACATGTTGCCGCTTGGAATTTCGATGGACAGAGGTTTCGTCTCAGGACGCGCGACGGCGTAGAGGTTGAGATGCGGATCACCCGGGCCAGGTCTCCATCCATCCCACAAGTATTCCGCTCAGAGTCTACCAGGCACAAAGGCTACACCTTAATTTTCTTTGTCGCTGGAGCCGGCATTCTTCTTATTTCTAGCTGCTCCATCTTTCCTGTCCTTAGCTAAGGTAAAAGGGGAAGACGCACTGAGTGGAGAGAAGATCAACAACATCGGACCGGCTCATGCAACAGGCTGTCAATCAATGTGCACAATGCAGCAATGTAACGGACAATTGGAGATTGAAAGTGGGCCAAGGAAAGTGAAGGTCGTCATCTCCCAGCGTTGGTACGGTGGCTGTGAGGTTTGAGATTGTCGCCTGAGATGGGATGTGCCCGGAGATTTGTTTCGAGAGCGGTGTGTCTGAATAAAACGAACTGGAGAATTGGTCAGGTGAAGGAACTGTTTGCTCGCGGCTTGTATGTGCCACAGTATGAACATACGGTATGTTTGAAAGTACCTGTTCACTTTTGATGATTTTGTCCCAGTGGCGATCAATTGATGGCAGCAGTGGTGAAGAGAGGCGTCCAGAGAAGCACGAATTACTCGTACCTCCTGGATACAGTAAGACCAGCCAACCAACTTCGTATCCGAGAATCTATCAGGAATTGGGTTTCAGAATATTTAGAGACCGGAGACTGTAACCATTGTTTTGATAGCCTCAACCTTACATCGACAGCGTTGACAAGGCCGATACCCCGGAATTTGGCAGGTTTGGCATCTTGATCAAAGGGCCTTGGCACGCATGAGCGATCGCGTGCGACAAAGCGCCAGAAGCCAGGCCAAGCCGAGGCGTGAAGAGGGTGACGAGGATGAACCGTGGAGGGCGTGTGCTGTGGTAGGATGGATGCAGGGGGTGGAGATTGCCCCTATTCCAGGAACCCCCGATTGAGTGAGAGTCGCTGGCGTGACGTGAAGAGATGGAGAGCGAGGTACCTCAAGGCTACGCGGCCTGGACGACTAACAGCAACCCTCATTCCATTCGGTGCGCTACTGTTAGCCCGGTTGGAGGACGATCAGGTGCCTGGCTGCCCTGACTCCAGCGCTATGTTTCCCCTGGGAGCCAGGTACTAACTAGTACGACACAGCGCTACTGTTCCAGCGATGTAATGCCCACCGTTATACGCCGTTAGCCGGTGCAATTACCTCCAACTGCTACCATCACCAACCCACCATTGGACCGCCACCCGTCCAAACCTGAACGGGTTTCGCGTCGCCGGTTGCTTCGCCACTCTCAGGACAGAGTAAAGAGCCAAATCAGAGCTTGAGAAATGGGTGTGTCCCGCGTTGGAGCATCCATCTCTGTCCCAATCGAGGCTGGGGTCTCGAACACGAAGCGCTGGCCAGCAATCCAGACGCCCCTGGCCCACCCCTGCCTGCAGGGTTTCCCAGACAGGGTTCCCAGCGGGCCCCAGCGCCTGGTGGATCGGCAGGCCAAGGGGCCAAGGGGGGCCAAGAAGGGACGAGCCCGGCCTCTTCCAGCTGGGCATTGCTGCTGTTAGTTGGCCCTGCTGCCCTGTGCCTGTAGTGAGTGACTGTTGTCCTACTCTCTTTCTTCTACGGCATCATCTCCTCCTCCTCATCCTCCTCTTTCTCCCTTCCATCTTTCGAAGAGACAGTCGCTTCTTCTCCTTCTTTCCCCTTCCTGACAATCGTTACATCTTGCCTTTTTCTTGGCTCTTTACTCGCTGTGCAGCACTTGCCTGTCCAGCTTCTTCACGTCACTCCTTCATCGGTCGCGCTGTTTTCCTCCGTTCCAGCACTGCAATCGTGCCATCGAGAACCAAAGAACGCGCCAGCCATCTCCGCATTCCAGCAATCTCCCTTACAACCACGTTGACAAGAGATTCTTCTCCATTGTCGCTCCGAGTCACTTAGCCATCCGACCTTCGCTACTCAATTTCTTTCCTTCTCACATTTGACCATCTGTCGTCAATCATCATGGGTGCCGCAAAGCTTTCCCTCTCTCTTCTCGCCCTTACGGGTAGCGCCCTTGGCGCTGACCTGCCCGCCATCACCATGAAGGTGCGTCCGTTTACAGAAAACCCTGACATTCGATTGATAAAGTGCACATGCTAATGTTGAGCTGAGTACAGGGCGCCAAGTTCTTCTACGAGAACGGTACCCAATTCTTCATGAAGGGCGTTGCCTACCAGCAGGACACCTCCGCAGCTGGTGCCACTTTCGACAAGAAGACCAACTTCATCGACCCTCTCGCTGATGAGAAGTCCTGCAAGCGTGACATCCCCCTCCTCGAGGAGCTCGGCACCAACACCATCCGTACCTACGCCATTGACCCCACTGCCGACCACTCCGTCTGCATGAAGCTTCTTGAGGATGCCGGTATCTATGTTATCTCTGATCTCGGAGAGCCCTCTACCTCCATCAACCGCGATGACCCCAAGTGGGATGTCGAGCTCTTCACCCGCTACAAGGCCGTCGTCGACGAGCTGGCCCAGTACTCCAACGTCATTGGTTTCTTCGCCGGCAACGAGGTCAGCAACAACAAGACCAACACTGAGGCCTCCGCCTACGTCAAGGCCGCCGTCCGTGATACCAAGGCCCACATCAAGAGCAAGGGCTACCGCTGGATGGGCGTCGGTTATGCTGCCAACGATGACAAGGACATCCGTGCTGAAATTGCGGACTACTTCAACTGCGGTAAGGAGGAGAACGCTATCGACTTCTGGGGTTACAACATCTACTCCTGGTGCGGCGAGAGCAGCATGCAGAAGTCCGGTTACGATGATCAGATCAAGTTCTTCGAGGAGTACTCTGTTCCCGTCTTCTTCGCTGAGTACGGTTGCAACCTTCCCGATGGTGCTGCTGGCCGTATCTTCCAGGAGACCGCAGCTCTGTACAATGACGAGATGACCAAGGTTTTCAGCGGTGGCATTGTCTACATGTACAACCAGGAGGCCAACGACTACGGTCTTGTTAAGGTTGACTCGAGCGGTAAGGCCACCAAGCTCAAGGACTTTGACTACTTGAAGAAGGAGGTCCTCAAGGCCGACCCCAAGGGCGTTGATGAGTCTGACTACAGCCCGAGCCTCAAGGCTGCTTCGTGCCCGGCCGTCTCCAGCACCTGGAAGGTTTCTGGTGATGATCTGCCTCCTACCCCCGATGAGGACCTTTGCGACTGCATGGTCAAGGCTGCGTCTTGCGGTCCTGCTTCCGGTCTGTCTACCAAGTCATACGGCGACATGTTCGGTTTCATCTGCGGCGAGAAGCCCGAGCTCTGCAAGGGTATCAACGGAAACGCCACCACTGGTGTCTACGGCGCCTACACTGGCTGCGATGCCAAGTCCAAGCTTACCTACGTTCTTGATGCCTACTACAAGGACCAGAACAACGCTGCCGATGCCTGTGACTTCAAGGGCAAGGCCGAGACCAAGAGCGGCAGCGATGACAGCTCCTGCAAGGACTCCCTCGCCGAGGCTAGCGCTCACAACGAGAAGGTTGCCACCGCCACATCTGGTTCTGATGCGCCTTTCTCCACTTCGGACAGCAGTGCTGGTGATGATGAGGACTTCGCCGTTCCTGGTGCTGCCCTCATGCGCCTCTTCAGCCTCGGCGATTACGCCGTCGGCTTGTACATGGTTGTTGCCGTGGCCGTCGGTGGATCCATGATTGTCCTGTAAAAAGTTGGATTGTTTGAGACTTTGAGGTCTAGGGAGGATCTGCGAAGAGATCAGAGCAGTCTTACTTGGATGTGGTCTTTTTAGCTTATTTTGCGGTCATGGTCTTGCGTGCGATTAAGATTCAGTTGGTTCACTTGATAGACACAGCACTAGGCGTGCTGTTTGTTGCGTTACGCGACTGCATCCCCTCATTTTATCCGTAGGAACAACTAGGCTGTTTTGTAATGACATTTGTATAAGTCTACCAAAATTTCACAATCCTTTGTGGCGCTGGTGTGAAAGTGAGTTGAGAGATTCGATGTTGCGGATCAGCGGCATGGAGGCGAGGACTTGGTGCCACAACGGATTTGGTCGAGGCAACTGTGTCTAGTGTTATGATGACATGCCCAGTCTCAACTTGCACATCACGATATCACTATTCATCGCCATGCAGCAAGTCGAACTATATCGATGATACTGAGACCCAAAATAATACTCTCCAACTCGATTCCTAGGCCAGCTCCCATATTCAGACCCTTTCCCTTCCCAGCAACGCTTCGGTTCAACACCATCATGGCCGATGCAATCACCTCATCAGAAGCGGACAGCAAGGGCCAACAGGTTAGCTTCCCTGCGTACCGCTGCAAACAGACTTGCTGACGTCGGATCGCGGGGTGTTTCAGAAGGTTACGGAGGAGAAACCTGAGCCGTGTGTCAAGTGTGGAGAGGTGATGGGCCACAAGAAAGATTGTTCGCAGAAGTACCGTTCGTGCTGGACATATGGGATCAAGAAGGAGAAGGAGAAGGAAGAATCGGGCAATCGGGAAAAGGAGAAGCAGGGAAGGGCAGCTGGCGGCTCGTGAGAGGATGCATTGGGGAAGTCCAACCACTGAAAGTGCAAGTTGTGGTTCTTGAATGGATTTGAGGCTGTCATATTGTCGATTGTACAAGGTGAAGACGTCGCGTACTGATGTCAGCCAGTGGCCAAGCTGTCAAAGAATCTGGGCAGTCAAGGGTGAGAGTCTTGGCTGGCTTGGCTGATGATCTTGACCCCTGTCACGACAATATCCGAACAAAATTGTGGGAGAGGCACGGGCGCGAGAAGCTCGGGATACGGCTCCTGCGAAAGAACAAAAAGTCTTTTGTACCACGTTTCAAGCTAAACGTGATATTGTGCTCGTTGCTAATGGAGGAATGTTCCCTAGCTGCAAAGGATGAGGTTGGTGCTGGTGGAAGACGTCTCGAGTAGAACTGCTTTACCAGCGTTCACACTGGCGAAGGAACCAAAGGTAAGCTCTCGAAGGAATTTTCAATGAATTCAAGTCTCTACCGGTAGCAGTCTATTGGAGCCTCGTATCCCATCGGATGATGTTCAGACTGTCATAGACCGTATTTTCTGGTAGATCAAGCATCTACAGCAACGCCAAGCCGTGCTCAACGATGAAGTACAGCTTATGAGACATATACATGACTGGAAAAATACAGTGCACGAAAACATATCAGCTCTCAGCTGAAGTAAATAGCGAAGGTGAAGGACCTATGGAAGGCTGGCCAGGAAGGGGAAGGGCTGTGAAGGCATCGCGATGTACGTCTGTCGCAATGACGTAAGGTGAACTAGGCAAGCAGTCACGCGACACCGCGACCTCAATACAGTCTCCTACACGTCTCAGCCAGTTCGAATCCCCTTTTCCTTCAGGTGCACACAGAACCAGACTCCTACAGCATCCAATTTGAGAATATCGTTATTCTCAACATTTATTAGAAGTATCTTTCATCAACGACGACTTGAACCCCCGGAGCTCTTCTCCGAGGCGCGATGCCTCCCTCGCTTCAGCATGACAAGCGTCGCTCTGTCATCAGATCATGTAGAGCCTTTGTGATACAGTGGCTGAAGCTAAACTGGTTTGATATCGTGTGTATGGGCGTGGTTGGCGCCGTGTCTACTGCAGTACGATGCTCTCTTCCAAGCTGCTTAGCTGATGGACGAAGCTAATGACCACATGATCAGATCTACGTTATCGACGTCCCAGTGACGCGGACTTTCCCAATCACTCTTTCGAACAGCGGTGATGTCGTCTTCCCAGACTGGGCATATCCATACCGAGGCTGGATTATTCCGTCATGGCTCTCAGGCTTAGTCTCGATCGGCGTACCTATCCTCATATATTCCCTCGCCCTACCCCGAATCAAGTCTGCTTGGGACCTCAGCTCCGCCGTCATGGGAACTATATGGTCCGTTCTCATAGCAACGCTCTTTCAGGTCACTCTCAAGCAGCTCATTGGTGGCTTCCGTCCTACGTTCCTCGATACCTGCAAGCCTGACCTGTCCAAGCTCGTCAATGCTACACAAACGAACCCACTGAACGGTTCAGGATTTCAGAAACTATTCTACACAATTGAGGTGTGCACACAGACGGATCGATGGCAACTCAAGCATGCCATGACATCTTTCCCCAGCGGACACTCTACTGCTGCCTTCGCTGGCTTTGGCTTCCTCTTCCTCTGGCTCAACGCGAAGCTGAAGGCCTGGGCTGATCATCGACCTGCCTTCTGGAAACTCCTAGCGACGCTTCTTCCACTCCTCGGCGCTCTTGTCATAGCATGTTCCTTGACCATCGATGCGGCTCACAATTGGTATGATATCGTCGCAGGATCCATGATTGGTCTCTTGACGTCTTTGGCGGCGTACAGATCGTCGTATGCAGCCATCTGGGACTGGCGATACAACCACCTTGCCCTTCAGGGGAGGGAGGCGTTTCTGTATTCGTCTGGATTGGAGGATGAGGAGGGGTATAAGGGACAGACGGTAACGAGGAGTGTGGGTTGGGGTGGTAGGAAGGATTGGCTTGGAGAGAGTAGTGGTGTGTACTCGTCCAGGACAGGCATGAGGACAGGGAGACAGGCGCATTCATCTCAAGATGGAGGACAGGGAAACGCTGGTGGATCAGCAACCGTGAACGACAGCATTGTTTGAAGGCAATTCGCCACGTGTGACCCAATACCCGGGCACCTACCTAATACCACGAAGTCTTGTTAGCCTAACGAGGCATTCCACTTTCTGCCTGCGTGATTCAGCTGGCTGTTACGATCTGAAGAGCGACCCGGAGCTGGTGACACCCACATGTCAGCTGCCGGCACTTGATGCTTTCCAGGCGGCAATGCGAGTCAAACGCGTTGTGCATATTGAACGAGAAGACAAATTCGTGGCGACGCGTCTCGAAATCAAGACGCGAGAAGATCACATGAGTCCGCTCTCGCTTTCACTTGTGCATCCTGCAGACAATGTTGTATCATCATCCTCTGCTATTGACCGTCGACCTCTTTCAATCCCACAGACGCACTGCCGAGTTTCTTCGCGATGAGTTTCCCGCTTGACGGCGAGATCCACGAAAGAGAGAAAATACACATGGCACGCCTACCACCATGCATGGAGGACAGCATTGAGGCTAGATCCTGGCATAAGAGGGCAGCAGGGTACTGGAGGGTCTTCGGTACACGGTTCAGCCACCGAGACCAGGAATTATATTGCCATCTTGTAGCAAAGATTACTTTCTCGCCGTCGACACAGTTCTTGAGCGCTCATGCCATCACGAGAGGAGCGCTTAAAAACCCAAGCTGGCCGGCACTGATCCTAATACAATTGGGATTTAAGCTCTGGGAAGAGTTCTCGGATACTGCTGTTGGCAGAGCGTATTCTCACGCTTTTCACGGTAGTGAATTGAACTTCCCTCTACCGAATGGTGGCCTTGATTACCCAGGGACGAGTTGGATGAGCGCTCACGACAGACAGGAAGTCATTAGTCAGTGGAAGGAGATCCTGGATCTGAAATCTCAAAGTCGAATTATCTTGAGTGAGCCGCCGCAGAGCGAATCGCCTGTACCGTTACCACCTCATGTTCAGGACCTTGCGATTACGCCAGTCCCCACAGACAGTCCGAGTTCTTCATCATCTCGGAGCACTCCAGCCTCACCTTGCCCAGCTTTTCCCCTCCAGACGCGGAGTTCACAAAGAAGGTCCGTCGCTGTAACCATACCAAGTCCCCCAGGAGGGCCGCCGCCAACGGGGTCGCGGGCGCTCCAAAGTCGAAGACAAGAGTCTTCATCATTTGTGAGCCCAGGTACCAACACGAGCCTGTCGAGCGTACGTTAATTTCTCCCGACTGCTTAATACTTCGTTGCCTGACTGCAGATCCAGGAAACCCCTATAGTCATTCAGGACGATTCGCTTCTGTTGCCGAGCCCTGCAAGTTCCGATGACCAGCCGCTGGTAGACCGCTTGAAGAGCCAGCGAATGAAAACAAAACTAGTTGACCACACAAGAGTAAGCAGTTCGGCTTGAGAGTGGACATTCAACGAAAACATCAAACCTAATTGTTAATTCAAGAAACCCGGAAACACATCTTCGCGTATCGCCCTCACACCGCTGCCAGCATCGACATGTAACGGGAGATCTGCCCGGCAGCCTTTGAGACGCATCGAAGTCGACGAGGACTTTATTCCAAGCGGCGAAGAGTCTGAAGCAGACGCTGGCGAATCTCCGACTCTCTCCACGAGAAAGCAGACCGTCACATCTCTCCCGAAGGAGACACGACGCAAGAAGCGAGGTAGGAGTCAGGCAGAGTGTTTCCCAGAGACAGAGACAGCGCGCCACACAAAGCGCATGAGGCACAAGCTTAAGCGTCTGAAGAATGACCTCTCTGCCCTCGAAGAGTCGCAAGCAGCTGGGAAGGCTGAGTTGAAACACCAGAAGGCTCAGTTGAAGAAGCAGCAACGGGATATCGGGAAACTGCGGCGAGAGATGGATGTGATGGCCATTGAGCTCCGAGTGCGGGCAGAAGCTTGCAGTGGGTTGATGTAATCATTGGAGTTCTGAGAGGACGTGTTTATTAGGCGTAGATGGGCACGTTTAGTCTGAAGATATCAGGCTGTATGATGATAAGAGCTTTCGCATCACCTGGTAATGTTAGAAAAAAAAAGGGGGGGTTGCAGTGCTAGACCACGAAGAATGCCTGTCTTGGCTTCTCGGATATGTCATGAATGTACGCATGCGAGGTTGGATTAAGGCTTGGGAAGCACGGACGATGTTAGAGTCAGGGACATGAAGGTTGCTGCCTGTGTTAACGTACACCACAATCTCGAGATCAGTTTTCCTCCTTCAACTTCGAGATCTAAGGCGAAAACCGTATGCCTAGGATTGGTGACCTTCTTATCTGTGGCACTTATGATATTGGAGAACAGGGCCCATCGTCCTACACAGTAGACAGTCCGGGTTGGCAACATACCTGCCGCGTCTTGATGCCATTTCCAGGCCATAGCAGTCATGACGACTTCATGACGGCACTTGTTTAACGCCGATATCAAGCCACTTTCAAATGCTCGGTGATTCTTAGATAACATGTCTCACAGCAGCCTCCAGCAAGCTTGTCCAATCCAGGTGTAAGTTCGCGGCTGGGCAGCCCCCACGACAGCTCATACCTCCCCCACGGCCGCGCAAGCTTGCCCGGGACGTCATCTCCCACTATCAACATCAACTTCGTCCTCACAACATTGTACACTGCACTATCTCGCCATCTTCAAGCTTATTGGAGCAGCTACTGTCGCAAACCTTCTATTATCACCTTTATCCTAGACATGTCAGAGCAGAGACATGGTGGTGGCATCCGCGCCACGGTGGGTGAACGCGCTTCGGGCGTATACAGCTTCGCCCAGCGCTCCCTTGACCGTGTTGTCCCGCCGTCTTCCCGCCAGCGAGCCTATGAGGGCGCCTCAGACTTTGCAGCTGAGCGGCCAATTCTATTCGTTTGTATCCCTTCTTTTGAAGACATTACTCTATTCATCAACTGACCGACCCCTCCAGTCCTTCATCGTCTCTCAGCTCCTGCTTTCCTTCCTCCCGCTGTTACTATTCACGACCTTCGCTCTCTCCACCGTCGCGTTCTCCCTCGGTGCAGCCGTCGTCTTCGCCCTCTTCTGGATCAGCGTTGCCTTCATGCTTCTCGTGCCGACACTGCTCGTCACGTCCTCGATTGCGGTCCTAGTCTGGGGTTGGGCTGTTGGAAGCTTCCTCGTTGCGAGATGGTTATACAGGCATGCGCCGGTCGCGGTGCAGGGAGACATGTCGATTGATGCAGCGGGCAGGAAGGTAGATCTGGTCAAGGGAGAGAATGGACTGGATGCGAGCGTTGAGACGAAGTGAGACGATAGAGAGCTCGAGATGGTTGCACGGGAGGTGATCGCCAGCAATCAAGATGCTGAGGCAACGGAATATCTGATTTACGACTTGGACTAGTGAATGGGAGAAAGGGCAGACTTGGCGATATTGGGCAAAAAGATGAATACCACGAATCGGACTAAGTTTTACACAGCTCACCACGGGCGACAAACGTGGCATAGTCGAAGTAATGGGGAGCAACCTCTCAAGTAGCAACTGGCATGAATCAAGTCTATTATCCGTATTCTTGCCATGGCCATTCGCTCACCGTCCCGGCCCCGTTCCATCCTCGTACAAGCACTATGATACACTACAGATACAGACCCTCCGGCTCGCCCTCCTGCTTCGTGCGAAGGACACGCTCACGCGCCGCCCTGAAGTCCGCCATCTGCACTCTCATACGACGCTCCCGCAGCGCCATCATACCTGCCTCAGAGCAGATGGCTTTGATGTCAGCTCCAGAGAGATCATCCTTCTGCGAGATGAACTCCTCGAGATCTACATCGTCGTTGAGATTCATCTTGGATGTGTGGAGGGTGAAGATCTTGCGCTTGGTGTTTTGGTCGGGGTTCTCGAAGAGGATCTTGCGGTCGATACGGCCAGGACGGATCAGCGCAGGGTCGAGGGTCTCGATCTTGTTGGTGGCCATGATGACTTTGACGTCGCCTCGGTCGTCGAAGCCGTCGAGCTGGTTCAGAAGCTCCAGCATAGTACGTTGAACTTCGCGCTCACCACCAGATGTAGAGTCGTAACGCTTCGTGCCGATAGCATCGATTTCGTCGATGAAGACGATAGAAGGAGCGTTTTCGCCGGCAACCTAAGAGAGTCAGTAAGCTGCGCAACATTGTCCTAAACTGGGATCGTCATACCTGGAAGAGCTGTCTAACAAGTCTTGGTCCGTCTCCAAGATACTTCTGGATCAGCTCACTACCAACAATACGCAGGAAAGTTGCTGAGGTTTGATTGGCGACTGCCTTGGCCAGAAGCGTCTTGCCTGTACCTGGAGCACCGTAGAGGATGACGCCCTTGGGAGGCTTAATACCCATCTCCTCATAGAGTTCAGGATGAAGGAGAGGAAGCTCGACCGATTCTCGCACTTCCTGGATCTGCTGTTCCAAACCACCAATATCCGCATACGACTCAGTCGGTGCCTTGTCGAGCTTCATCACACTAACGATCGGGTCGGCATCATCTGTGAGAACACCGACGATACTGACGCTCTTGTGGTGAAGCAGAACGCTGGCGCCAGGTTCAAGCAGGTCCTTATCGACGAAGCTCATGATGCTGACGTAGTATTCGGGTCCAGTGGTGCTGCTCACGATGGCGTGATCGTCATCGATAAGCTCCTCAAGGGTGCCGACACCCATGGGGCTGCCGCGCATATCGTCAACTCGGCCGCGTTCGTCAGCCATGCGGTCTCCAGATTCAGCGTCGGTGGCTGCAGCGTTGCCCTCCTTCGCAGCCTTAGCCTTTCGCAGGCGCTCCTGATTCTCGACGTATTCCTCCTCGAGGAGCAAGTGATCGTGCACACGCTGCATGCGCAGCAGCCTCAGTTTGCATCTGCTCGTTGGGTAGATGGCAGGCAGCTTCGCGGCTGCGCTGGTGCCTCCCTGCTTTCTCTTCTTGCGGCCGACGCGGGTTGTAGGTCTCGGCGGAGGCTCGTACTTCGGCTTATCCTTCTGTTTCGAAGTTAGAGCTGAGATCACCGTGAGCGTAAGATCACAGAGTGTCCTACCTTCTTGTCCTTATCCTCGCGGCCATCGCCGCCCATACCGGATTGCCCTTGACCCTGTCTCAGCTGTCAACAAGTGTTCATAGCGACGGAATAAATGCATTGCCTACCATCTTGACGGGTAAAGCTCAAAGGAGCTCGGGCTGACCGTGAATGATGTGTACGGTCGCTGTGCGAAGGCGTTTCGTTGCGAAGGCGGTGTTGGGGGTGATGCAAATGTGATGTTGGAGCTGTGGTTTAGGCGCGGCGAGTTGAGGCATGGATGACGGGAGAAGCGAGGCAAGGCACCGCGCAGCTCCGTAATCAGGCGCCAGGGTGCTACGACACCACTGGCACTGGTTTGGGGTCACGTGATGGAACACGTGCATACCTCACCCCTTAAGTCGAGTACGCAGCTACCAAGATGTAAACGCAAATTAAGTTGACTGACACAAAGACGAGTGAAGTTGTATTTAAGTACGGAGATTTGAGGTACACGGGAGGGTGCAGAACCGCTGCCTTGTGATGCCGCGAAGTAAAGCATCGGATAGCAGCGCCTTGTGTAAGTCAGGCAGGCCATACAGCCTTTGAAGCAGAAACCTTACCAGTGGCTGGAGCAACGTGAAGGCGATACGTTCCCTTTGCGCTCCCGTATAATGGACTATTTCCTTGTTTATTGGCTCACTTTTGACATATGCTTTGCAAAAATTGTACTGTCAGTTGTAGAGTCCGGACCTTTGGTGCTGCGGGCCCGGCCCCTCCTTCGTCATCAGCTGGACCTCGCCGACCTCGCCGGACTTCACCTGCGACTTCCTTCATTCCTCGCCCCCATCATCGCATGAATCGAAGTCTCTCTCCCTTTTCTCAGCCAACTTACGTCTTCAGCGGGTATACTTATTTCTTTAGGGCACATCTATACTTTCGAAAACGCTACAGAAAGGGCCCGAACCAATTTCCAAACATTCAACTTCTCCTCTTGCCGTCGACAAGCGACAGCCGATACGATGACGAGCGCACGTGAGCGCCGAGTGCTGAAGGAGCTGGCAGATATGAACGCCGACAAAGAAGCTTCGGGGATCACAGCGGCTCCCGTCTCTGAAGCCGACTTGACGAATCTCGTGGGGACGTTTCCTGCACCATCCAACACACCGTACGCTGGCGGAACCTACCAAATCAGCATCACCATCCCCGAGCGGTACCCTTTCCAACCACCGAAGATGCACTTTATAACGAAGATCTGGCACCCAAATGTCAGCAGTGTAACGGTAAGTGTCACCTTCAAACAGGTGCCGAGTGGGCTCGTGGCTGACTGATCCGATTCGCAGGGCGCTATCTGTCTCGACACATTAAGCACCGGCTGGTCACCTGTACAAACGATCAAGGTAGCTCTGATCAGTTGTCAAGCGCTTCTGGAGAGTCCAGAACCAAAAGATCCGCAGGATGGCGAGGTAGCAAAGATGATGCTGCAACAGCCGGAGGAGCATCTTCAGAAGGCACGACAATGGGCTATCCACTACGCTGGGGCTCCCGATGAGCCCATGGACATGGCACCATTTCTCGAAGCAATGGGTGTTGGAAAGAACAAGGAGCAGGCTGATGTGTACGTGCCCACGATATTATTTCTGAGGTCTTATCAGCTAACGTGGTCTCCAGCTATCAAGGTTTCCCGAAACCGATGGTCGACAAGTTCCTAGACATGGGCTTCGGAGCTAACCAAGTCATCGACGCTTTTAAGAAGACGGGCATTTTCCCGAATGGTGGTCAGCCTTACACGCCGTCCCTTCATGGCTGGGAGCAGCACGTTATGGCACGACTTCTCGGGGACTAGGAAACTTGAGACGGATCAGATTCCAAGGTTTCTAGTCGCTTGTCACGAAATGTGACGCATCGCGGCCAGATGCTGTACGCGGAACTGCCAGAGCAGAGAAACAGGAGAAACAGCGTCGTTGGAGACGAGTATACACAGCCATAATGGCTGACACATCATTGGGAGCATGGGATGGGGAGTTTATACGACTGGAGGTATCCAGGTTTTGTTTTAGTGTGTGCGAAAGCGACATCCTTCAATCTCATGGGCGCGCCATCCGAGGGCGAGTTATCGCCGATGAGAACGGTGGAAACATGGTATTGGTCGCCCAGGAGCTTAGGCACAGCAACGATAATGCAAAGCGGTCTTGAGCCAAATTTCGTGATTGCTATCAAGCGGTTGTGGCCCTCCTCGCGAGACACTCCGACATGCGCCCCCCTGATTCTCCAGGGCAAAGTTTTTGGAAGCTGCCAAAAAGTTCCAATCTTTGCTACTCCCAGCATTCTATACACACCAAATACTCATAGGGTAGGCCGGACGATAGGAGAAGCCCAACATGCCATGGTTATTATTCCGGAATCCTAACACAGCATCCATCCCCCCTTTCCTTCGCACGCGCACTAGTGAGAACAGTGACAAATTTACAGAAGATCCCTCCTGACAAACTCGTCGTACAGGGCCTTGCCGAGGCTGGCGGGAGAGCGCTCGACGATAACACCAGCAGCCTCGAGAGCAGCGATCTTGGTGTCGGCACCACCCTTACCGCCGGCGACAATGGCACCGGCGTGACCCATGCGACGGCCCGGAGGAGCAGAGATACCAGCGATGAAGCTGACGACGGGCTTGCCACCAGCGACGGTGTTGTTGGCCTTGAGGAAGTCGGCGGCCTCCTCCTCGGCGGAACCACCGATCTCACCGATCATGATGATACCGTCGGTCTCCTCGTCCTCAGTGAAGACCTTGAGGCAGTCGATGAAGTTGGTGCCGCTGAACGGGTCACCACCAATACCGACGACGAGAGACTGGCCCAGGCCGGCCTGGGTAGTCTGGTTGACAGCTTCGTAGGTGAGGGTACCGGAACGGGAGACGATACCGATGCGGCCGCGCTTGTGGATGAAGCCAGGCATGATACCGATCTTGCACTGGCCAGGGGCGATGATACCGGGGCAGTTGGGGCCAACGAGACGAGTCTTGGACTGGGTCTTGAGCATGTCGGTGATGCGAACCATGTCTAGCGTTCCCATTAGCTTGGTGTACGTATTAGGAGCAGGTTGAGGAAAATCCTACCATGCTGGGGAATACCCTCAGTGATGCAGACAACAAGGGGGATCTCAGCAGTGATGGCCTCCTCGATACCGGCAGCGGCCAATGGGGGGCTGGATTACAGTGTCAGCACAGTCAATCGTGGCCAGGAGGATAAACATACGGGACGAAAAGTGCGGTGGCAGTGGCGCCAGTCTCCTTGACAGCGTCGGAGACGTTCTTGAAGACGGGGAGGTCGAGATGCGTGCTACCGGCCTTCTTGGGGTTGGTTCCACCAACAACCTTGGTGCCTGAGCTCGATTGTTAGTATCTCGATCGTTGAGCAGCGCGGAACTCCTCGTAAGCGTGGTCGTTCGTACCGTACTCGATGGCTTGTTGGGCGTGGAAGCTATCAAGGGGTCAGCTTCAAGCTCCAAATTGGTGCTCTCCATCGCGATAGGACAACTTACGTTCCCTGCTTGCCAGTGAAGCCCTGGAAGATGACCTTGGTGTCGGAGTTGATGCGCAGGTTCTCAATGGTCTTAGAGTAAGGGCTGCTTGAGGAGCTGTAGGCGCGGGTCGAGACCTGGCGCAGGGCAGCGGAGCGAACCGCTGATCTGGAGATGGCCTGCATGATTGCGAAGCTGTGTGAAGGGGGAGAAATGAAAAGGAGTGGAGATTTGGCTAGGAGATGCTCAAAGCGCTACGGATTGTGAGCGCTCGAGTCGAGAGAAGCAAAGAAGTGAGCGGATGGGTTGGGATCGCGGCGTTGGAATTAAGGGTTGCGGGATTGAGGGATGCAAGAGGAGATCGCGAAAGGATGAACGTCAGTCGAAATCTTGCAACAGGAGCTTGTGACGCTGTCCCGTGGTCGGGTACTACCGGGGGATGTGGTAGGCGGATTTTCCGAGATCTCCGACGGGCGCCGTTGCGACGCTGTCCAGGTGGACGGAGTTATTCCATCAGTGGCTCGCAGCGGCGTTAGGCACCCGTTGGTAGTGGGTGTAGACCACTGAGGCCAGTCACATCCCCTGTAGACACGCAGCTTGGCGCCATGCTGGGGCTCAAAGCCCCCACTGTGCCCTGCCTTCAGCTTGTAGCGCTTTCACTCCCGTGGGAACACTGCTGACCGTCGCTGACGCTGTGACGGGAAAAAAAGTTGCCTCGTCAAGCTTCATCCCACCAACGAGGGGCATCACACAGCACCACCATCATCGACAACGCCCCATACGGCGTCTCCAGGCTAGTATCAAGATGGCGACGGCCACGGTAACGGCCACTGCGGTCCCGTCGCAGAAGAAGAACTCCAACCTTGCCCCCGAAAGCGAGCGCTTCCTGCGATGCTGTGCAGACATTGCCAACGCCCTCATCGAGGACCATGAAGCAACCAAGGATGGCCGTGCGCCAAGGGATCTCAACCTCAACGCGCTGCGGAACAAGATCTCGAAGAAGCACAAGATCAGGAATACGCCACCGTTGACAGCCATCATTGCTGCGATTCCCGAGCACTACAAGAAGTACATCCTGCCGAAGCTGATTGCAAAACCCATACGTACGTAAAACCCATGTACACCACCGTAGCGCGATGCTAATACCCGATACTAGGCACTTCTTCTGGCATTGCTGTGGTTGCAGTGATGTGCAAGCCTCACAGATGTCCTCACATCGCGTACACTGGCAACATCTGCGTCTACTGCCCCGGTGGCCCAGATTCCGACTTCGAATACAGCACACAATCCTACACTGGCTATGAACCCACCTCAATGCGAGCGATTCGCGCACGATACGATCCTTTCGAGCAAGCAAGAGGCCGTGTTGATCAACTCAAGTCACTTGGTCATTCGGTCGATAAGGTTGAATACATCTTGATGGGCGGCACGTTCATGTCGTTGCCAGAATCATACAGGGAGGACTTCATCGCTCAACTACACAACGCTCTGAGTGGCTATCAAACATCAAATGTCGACGAAGCAGTAGAGGCTGGAGAGATGAGTAACATCAAGTGTGTGGGCATTACCATCGAGACACGACCAGACTACTGCCTTCAGCCGCATCTGTCGGACATGTTGAGGTATGGCTGCACACGACTGGAGGTTGGCGTGCAATCCCTGTATGAGGATGTCGCAAGAGACACAAACCGAGGACACACTGTTGCAGCAGTCGCTGAGACATTCTGCTTGGCCAAGGATGCTGGATTCAAGGTTGTAAGCCATATGATGCCCGATCTTCCCAATGTCGGCATGGAACGCGACATGGATCAGTTCCGAGAATACTTTGAAAGTCCAGCTTTCCGAACCGACGGCCTTAAGATTTACCCAACACTCGTCATTAGAGGAACTGGACTGTACGAGCTGTGGCGTACGGGACGCTACCAGAATTACACCCCCAATGGTCTCATTGACCTCGTCGCAAGGATTATGGCCCTGATCCCTCCATGGACACGCATCTACCGTGTGCAAAGAGACATTCCCATGCCTCTTGTTTCTTCTGGCGTGGAAAACGGCAACCTTAGGGAACTCGCACTGGCCCGAATGAAGGATTTCGGCACCACTTGCCGCGATGTGCGCACCCGAGAGGTTGGTGTTAACGAGGTCAAGAACAAGATCCGACCAAACCAGATCGAGCTCGTCCGTCGCGACTACACCGCCAATGGAGGATGGGAGACTTTCCTCGCCTACGAGGATCCCAAGCAAGACATCCTTGTCGCGCTTCTTCGATTGCGCAAATGCACAGAAAAATACACTTATCGTGAGGAGCTGACCGGCCAGCCTACCAGCATGGTCAGAGAGCTCCACGTCTACGGCACAGCTGTTCCGGTACATGCCCGAGATCCGAGGAAGTTCCAGCATCAAGGTTTTGGTACCCTGCTCATGGAGGAGGCCGAGAGGATCGCAAGAGATGAGCATGGTAGTGAAAAGCTCAGCGTCATCTCAGGTGTAGGTGTGCGCAGCTACTACAAAAAGCTTGGTTTCTGGCTCGATGGACCTTATATGAGCAAGTGGCTTGATGGACGAGATGGACCTACCACGTCATGATTCTCTTTATCTAAAGACCCGCTGGCTATACAGGACGGCTACACTACATATGATTCAATGATACCCATGGCCCAGCACATGCGACCAAGACTGGGAGGCGAGACAGCGCGCCCGTACAAGCTCCCAATTGGCGTCACTCCCCGCACGTCGAACTCCACCCCAACATCCCACCCTCGGGCGGACTTCCGATATCAACTTGTCGATTGAAAAACACACCTTTTGGAATAGGAAAGTCTCCCTTTTGCCGCAAAAATGACCATTTTACGTGCTCCAGCGGCGATACCACAGCAGCAAGCGGGGGTCTTTGGTACCATTGAGCCTAGCATCCCAGAGAAACTCATCAAACCGTGGAAGTTACCACCACAGAGAACATACGTCTTCAAGAATGCTAGAGTCATCAATCCTCTTAAGCACTCTCCTACACCGTTGACAACCGTCACGGTCCGTGGAGGAACAATTGAGTTGGTTGGAAGCAGTTGCAGCTCCCTATCGACGGATGACACGGAGACTATCGATCTTGAAGGGAGGTACCTTTGTCCCGGTCTCATCGATTGTCATGTGCATATCACAGCTGTGGCCGGCGACGCTTCACTGAGCGGAGCAATTTCGAGCGCCGACCAAGCACCATCGCACTTCCGTCAGTCTTATCTGTGCGGGCAAATGCTCAGCAGGGGTTTCACTACCATACGCGATACTGGTGGTGGCACGCTGGCTCTGAAAGAGGCATTGGAAGACGAAGTATTTCCTGGACCTCGTCTATTTACAGCAAACAAAGCATTGTCTCAGACCGGCGGCCACGGAGACACGCGTGGGACCCATGATGTGGACCAGGGCTGCTGCAGCAAGACTTCAGGAATCAGCGTTGTTGTTGACGGCGTAGCCGAATGCACTCGCGCTGCCCGCGAGCAGCTGCGCACTGGCGGGGACTTCATCAAGATTATGTCCGGCGGTGGGGTTGCATCTCCAACAGACCGCCTGGAAAACACCCAATTCACCGCCAAGGAGATTCAGGCAATCAGTGAAGTAGCTGAGAGCTTTGGTACATGGGTTACTGCTCATGCCTATACGCCTAAAGCGATCCGACATGCTGTGGACAATGGCGTTACCGGCATCGAACATGGCAACATGATCGACAAGGAAACGGCTGCGTATATGGCTGAGCGAAAGATCTGGCTAACACCGACCCTTGTGACCTATGATGCGATGGGATCAGACAAATACGCCGGCTTCCTGCCACCGGCGAATAAGGCAAAGAATCAGGCTGTTCTCCAAGCTGGGCTTGATTCCCTTCGCATCGCTCACGCAGCCGGTGTCATGATATGCCACGGCTCGGATCTTCTTGGCCCTCTGCAGGCCGAACAGAGCCGCGAGTTCGAGATCAGGTCGCAAGCTTTGAGCAGCACCACAATCTTGCAAGGCGCAACGGTCAATGCTGCTAAGATGCTGCGCCAGGACAACTTCCTGGGACAGATCAAAGCTGGGTTTGCCGCTGACATGCTGATCTTGAACAAGAATCCTCACGAGGACATTTCGATCTTGAGTAAGCCAGAGAAGAATGTGTTGGCTGTGATTAAGAATGGAAGGGTCTATGTCAGCAGGTGGAGCAAGCTTTCTGAGGATATACACCAGCCAACATCGATGATAGAATAGATCCCCAGGGGTCTTACAATAGACACGTGCACAACTGAAGTTCATGAAATACCGTGGCGGCTCTCTCCTATCACTGTCGCTTTCAGCTAAGAACAGTCTATGCCTGCACAACCTTAGCATCTGGCCCAGAGTATTGGCAAAAAGTCCTGCAGCGTGTGGACGCCCTCATGATTCTCAAATGAGTAAATAAAATCTCATCGTTAAGATTCAGGATTGTCCAGGTAACAGACGGTCAAGGTCACAAGCATCGAGTCATGCTGCCGTTCCTCGTGCCTGGTGCCTGACGAACCTTAGTCATCCACGTGCCGCCTCTAATTTGCTCTCACAACCATCTCACCCTCAACGCCATCCGAGTCGCCTTTAAACTTCGCTAAACGCGCAACCCCTGGACTAAATCAACGTCTCACCAGCTCAGTCCAGAAAGCACAACATGAGCTGCCAGAGCCATGTCATTGAGCCGCAATGACACCTCATCAGTGGCTCCTCACGACCGATTCCCCTCTGGCGTGTTGCTTCCAGTGATTCCGCCAGATGACCTTCCAGAACGCGCGCCTCGCAGTAACGCGGCCACGGCTGCCTCAGCAGCTGGTGTACGTGCTCTGAGTGCTCAGGTTGTTGCTTTCTACTTTCGCGCCCCTGCAAAGGCGTTTTTCAGGACCAGGGTGGATTATCTGGGATATGCACGCAATGTGCATAATGTGCAAACGGCGCGGCTGTTCAAGGCAATGGCAGAGGATGCGACGGGAGGCAGATTCAGCAGTTTGATGAGGCATACGTGGCTCTGGATGAGGAGTACGACGCCAGGGGTTTTGACATCGGCAATCAGGCATGAAGGATGGAGCATAGTGCCGCACCAGATCCTGCCACCCCTTATCGCCAACATTGGAGTCGGTGCGGTGCTGTACACCAGTTACCTCTCCATCCTCGGTCTTCTTCATGAGGAGAGCGGCAAAGCTAGCAAACGAGTTTACCCTCCGCCACCACCCAGCGCGACCTTCACAGCTGGGTTCCTTGCTGGAGGCCTCCAAAGCGTCCTGGCGGCGCCCCTGGATGCGCTACAAGCTCGTTATGACCACCGAGATCTCATGCCGAGTGATGGAAGCGGCAGACCGCGCAGTATGTGGAGCTTCGGAGCCGAGAAGCTGAGGGAGATAGGTCTGCGCGGAATTTTCGCAGGCTGGACGCTGTCATTCGCGAAAGACAGTCTTGGTAGCGCCATGTTTTTCAGTGCATTCGAGTACGTCAAGGCACAAGGCTACTATCGCTTTGTAACGTGGTACTATGGCGGACTGGGAGAGGAGATCGTGGACCTTTTGGCAATGAAGCGTCCAACGGAACGCCCGCGGAAGGAGCACGAGCAAACGATTATTCGCCCTCACTACGCTATCGAGCCCATGTTCCTTCTGGCTGCTGGATCGAGCGCTTCTTTCGCCCAGCAGCTGCTACTGCACCCTTTGACACACTTCCAAGTCAAGCACTGGGATCACCTAGAAGAGCTTGATGAGAAGGCAGCAAAGTATCGAGCATCTTACACTGCTGAAGAGAGCAACAAGCCAAGACGACGATTCAGGATGCTGCGCGCGTATTACCACGCATACCAGGAGTCATTAGCTGTCTGCTCAGCTGAGGCTAAAAGCGAAGGCTTGACGCTTACACGATGGCTATATCGCGGGTTCTGGTGGAATGCAATCAGACAGGTGCCCAGCACGAGCGCTGGACTCATCATCTTCGAGCTGATACGGCGCAAGTACGGGTTCGGGACAGAGGAGGTGAAGATCACGAAAGACGGGTACGATATTCTGCTGAATTAGCGAAGATGGCCACTATTGTATGCCAGGCAAAGGCGTTGGGGTGTGTTGAGATCTTGTAACTATTATGCTTGCTGTAGACTAGACTCCGCTTTGATACCACCAGAGGCCATGAGTCCCCTCTTCTTCACTTGACGCTATCGGGAGCTCTTCGTCATCTGGGGATGCTATGCGTGTCTTTTGGTTTCGCCTGTGCTACTGATGTGTGCATTTGGTATATCTGACGCTTTGCCAGTCAGTTGCCGGTCAGAGCAGTAGCCGCTTAGTCTCTTGGCTTCCGAGATGCTACCCAGCCATGAAGAAATCTTGGACCCTGCTTCCTCTTCCAAGTTTCCCCTGTCGAACAGCAATGTCCTTTGAAGCGTGAGTCTCTACATTGGGGTGCATTTCGGTCGTAAACCCTGCATCCTGGATCAATAGGCGCTTATCCCCGGGTTAATGCCTCTTCACCCACTCTCCTCCTTCATCCATCAACGTCATACTCATTCACGTCCCAGAATAGGACATACATCGTCGCCATCATGCGAAAATCTTTTCTTGCTATCGTGGCAGCACTGTCAGCACTGTCGACATTCGTCTGGGGTCAGCAGCAGACCCTTCACAAGCATTCACCGTCCATCCACACACTTCCTCCGTTAAGAGAACAGGCATCCATTATCAACGGGTGGGTTGCAGATCGGAAGAAACTCATTCCAGGTATTCTTCGTCGCTATGGAGCGGAAGCATGGCTGGTAAGTGGCTCAGCTGTCAGAAAGTCAATTGGCATCGTTCTGATAGGGACAACGCAGATCAGCATGCTTGAAAATGGCGAGGACCCTGTCTTCTGGCTCCTCAAATCTGCTGAGCAGTTCTCCGCCCGCCGACGTACCATATACCTGTTTCTCGCTGATGACTCTGACAAAAAGCCTTTCGAGTACTCATGGATTGACAACACGCCGCAGATCTGGACTGATCTGGCCAATGTCATCGAAGAGCGGAACATCACCCAGATGGTGACTAATATCGATCCCTTGGTCGCTTTCTCGTCCGGGATGCACTATGGTGAGGTTAGGCAGATTCTAGCAAACTTGAATAAGACACTAGAAAGCGATATCCCATGGTCGAAGCGGATGGGGAACCTGCCTAGCGTGGCCTTGAGCTTCATTGCGCTGCAGCCTGATGCCAGACTTCCCTGGTATCGCAGGCTGCAAGAGACAGCATGGGCCATCATTGACGAGGCGTTCAGCGAGAAAGTCATCACCTCAGATGTGACGACAACCACCGACGTCGAGTGGTGGATGCGAGACAAGCTTCAGTCACTCAACTACACAACCTGGTTCCAGCCAGACGTCAGCGTTCTCAACTCAGGAGACTACGCCCCAGGTGACCCAGATCTTCCCGAGAGAGTCATTACCTACGGCGATGTTCTTCACGTAGATTTTGGCGTTACAGCATTGGGCATGAACACAGATACACAGCATTTGGGATATGTCCTTCGACCAGGTGAGACAGAGGAAGACATTCCCGCTGGGCTCATGGAGGGTCTGCGGAAGGGAAACAGGCTGCAAGACATCGTGCGAGAGAACATGCTGCCGAACCGTACCGGCAATGAAATTCTGAAGGAAGCCCGCAGACAGATGCAAACCGAGGGCATTGAGGGCAAGATCTATTGTCATGGCGTAGGCGACTTTGGACATAGCGGAGGTGCAGCTATCGGTAAGCTATGCTATCGTATACGAGCGGAAGCTTCAGCTAACCGAATCATAGGTATGACGAACCTGCAAGACTTTGTTCCCGGTCTTGGGGAAGCCCTTCTGGGTAAGCAAACTTGGCACAGTGTTGAGCTGTTTGTTGAGCATTTCGTCCCGGAACTAGGGGAGAAGCTCAACCTTCCTCTCGAAGAGGATGTTGCTTGGAATAAGGAAACAGAGACCTTTGAATGGGTATATGGGCGCCAGGAGAAGTTCCATTTCGTGTATCCTGCCGCGAAAGAAATCACGGGCTCAGGTCTCTTATAGAGACTTCAAGGCCTTAAGTCACTGGATTATATAGCACCAAGATGTGAACGAATATGTTTGGGATTCCAGTATAAGTCTTACATCACCTCGTCCCCAATTCGCAGCCCACTGCCTGCTACCATGCTTCCAAAAAGACCAAACCGCTGGTGACCGATCAACAGGACCATCCTCCACCAAACCCCCTCCCTTTTGACCCGAAAGCGCTTCTGTCCCTGAGACAATAAACAAACACATGGAACGAAAAGCAGAGGACACAGAGAAGATCGGGAAAAGGAAAAGAGGTAAAACAATCAGACCAGAATAATAAGAACGAAAAAGAACCAAGAACGATTCGAAAGCCGTTTGCGCTGCTTCCCTTCCTCCGCCGCTGGACCACTTCCCTATGAACCCTCCTGTGATCCCTTCCTTTGCCTTGCCGCTGGAACAAAAATTCCAGATACATTGAATCTTCCGTGAACTCCGCTTTGCCAAAAGAGAAAAAGAGAGGACAAGACGAGTGCGCTGACCAACGCCACTATCCGTTTGAAACCTAGCAGAGGAAGATATCGTGAGCGCCCAAAGGTCAACTCTGAGATAGGCGTGAAGACGTAATGCAGGTTACATAGACCATAACAGCTATATCCACATCTCTTCGTTCTGCACTAAAGATCCCCTAGGTTCACTTCCGCCAATTCATCGGGCCATGGCTGTTGGGGCCGTCCTCAAAGGCATCTAGCCTCGAGAATTGCTTGAGCTACCGCCGAAGTCGACTTCCCTATCAGGCAAGTGCTTCTTATCTTTCCTACCCTTGACGACGAACTCTGCCATGATCTGAATGTGATCGGCCGGGAAGTGCCAGTTGGGGAAGGCGGGTACACGAGACAGGTACGTTGGGTCAGGTGCACCAAGGACATCCACAACTTCTAAAGTGTTCGTTGAATACCAGATGTAGTCGATGACATCTGCAAACCCGGGCGTGTAGTTCGTGAACGCGAGCTCGTCTGCGGTGCCTTTGGTAGGGGCGTAGGCGTCCCGTAGGCTGAACGGATGCTCGATACCGTCACGGGTGAAGTTACCATATTGGTAGCTGCTAAGTTCCAGGTGGTCTGGCGGAACACGTCCCTTAGCCATGAGGTCGTACACCGACGAGTCTTCTGTTGAGTTGAAGTCACCACACACGAGCAGCGGAATCTCTGTGTTGCTTCTGTACTCCTGGCTCGGCCCTGGCTCAGCTTGTGGTGGCGCGACTTCGCCATCGTCGCTTGGCACGACAATCATCTTCTTGTCCTTGACAGCTGGCATCCTAGCGTATTTCTCGGCCAATTTAGTGACATGGTCCATCATGATACCAGTCTGAATGACCTTGACGTCGGCAAGGGCGGAATCCCATGTCAAATGTACATTGACCAGGATGAAGCGGGAACCAGTGAGACGCGACTCAAAGAAGCAGATGACAGCGATGTTGTCCTTGGGCATGACTCGGTTGAACACGTCGTGCTGATTCTTCATGTCCGGTCGGTTGATGGCAATCGAGGCGAACTCGATAAGCTGCTTGTCAAGAAGGATAAACTTGCTGTGCTTGTAGAAGACGGCGCAACCGTCGACGCTCTGTGCATCCTTTTCTGACATGGTACGCGCGCGTGACTTGGGCCAGTGTACGCCCTTGTAGTCTGCTTGAGCAAGGTTCGGGCTGAGGTCCTCCTTGAACGCATCTGTCGACACTTCCTGCAGAGCCAAGAAGTCGGCGTCCCGAGCATGAAGTTCTTCCAGGATACAGTCTTTTCGGTACTCCCAGTTAAGGGCACCGCTCGGCGTGTATCCATAGGTCTGCGGTGTAGCATATTTGTCGCACAGGATGTTCCAGGAGAACACCTTGATCTTCTCCAAATTAGATGACACGTCTTCTTGAATAATGATTTCTTTGCGGGGAGCAGGAGGTACAGGGACTGTCGTAGGGTTAGCGATAGCTCAAAACAGGGGCAGTGAAGAGCCTTACTAGGTGCATTCTCCCGGAGGGCATTGATCAGACTCTTGGTACCCTTCTCCATGATCTCTTGCTTGACATTAGGGTCTAGCGGATTGCCTTCAATGCCCAACATTTCGAGAAGGTGGAGTGAGCCAAGCTCGAAAGGAAGCTCTTGGATATTGTTGTTGAAGAGTAGAAGGTGCTTCAAATAAGTACACATGCCGAGCTCCGGGGGCAGTTCGGAGAGCTGGTTGTATGAGCAGTCAAGGTAACGAAGTTGCCTAAGCTCTCCAATCTCCTTTGGCAAGCGAGTGAGCTTGTTTGACGGAAGGAAGAGCTCGTTCAGGAATTGGTATCGGAACAGTTCTGGTGCAAGATTCCGCAGGCCTTGACCACTCATGTCCATGTTGTACCAATCCTGTCTTCGTGGTTCCCGATCTAAATTCAGAGGCCTTCTCCTATCGACCGAGTCCCCCTCACCATCAGCTTGAGCTTTGGCTGCCGAGGGAGGTGGACCACTGATGCCACGATTTTCCGACGCCTTGAGCCGTGCATAATAGTGAGGCTGTTGTTGGTCGGTCATCGCTGCATGAGCTCGCTCCGCTTCCTTATGCATACGCAACTGCTCTTGCCACATCTCGTTCTGCGCTGTTTGACCACCTCGGCTTGATGCTGCGTGGCCGTTCGTCATGGCGCTCGGGTTGAAAGGGCTGGAGTTGGACATGGTGAAGCTGGAGTGATGCCCCATGCCGTTAGTGTTTTGCATACTGTGATCTTGGAGGCTTTGATGATGTTGCGTCTGTGAAGGATGCTGATGCTGAGCGTGCGGCTGATAGTTGTACATCATGTTTGGCATTCCTCGACCAGCCCCATTCAGCCGGGCATTGTGCCCCTGCTGATGGTTTTGCGAGTACATGGCGGCCGCAATCGAAGGAGCGTGTGGGCTAGCGTTTGTTGGGTTTTCGTTTGGTTGAAAGTATCGAATCGCAATTGAGATGCGTCGTGGGCTTTGGAGGAGGTTCGACGTCGTTGGATTCACACGTGCTGCTGTTGGCTACCATTTGTCGCTTGTCGAGGAAGGTGGCTCAGTGGTGAAATACACCCAGCGTCGAGAATCAGGGTGGTCAAGTAATCTGAAGTGTGAGGGCGAGGCACTGGATGTTGAGCCCACACATGTGTCACGCAGGAGATGTGTTCGTGTCGGGGTAGAGATTGGATCCTGCGACAAGGATGACGTGCCGAACCTTGGTCTCAGCGCTCCATGAAAGCTCAGAGACCAATGACGCTGGACGGAGGCTCGCAGAGTCGGACGCCAGCAGTCGGAGTCGGAGTCGGGATGCGTCTTGTTGCTTCGCTGTCGAATTGATGTGCGAGATGCAACGGCCTGGACAAGTCAGTGTGCTGGAGGGGACGAGGGAGGAGAAATGGGTGGCTGGAGGTGCAAGGGAAGCATCCTTGCAGTTATGGACCAAGGCTGCAAACATACAGGAGGGATGGAAGCTCAGTGCAGCGTGGTAATATCTGTGGGTGGAATGAATGCTCGGCGCGAATGATACTTGCCGGATCGGAGGTGAATGCGAGAAGCTCTCAAGGCTGGCGTTGGCAGCATCCAGGTTCGCAGCACCACCTCAGAGGCCCCGAGTACGGCACGTGCAGTTCCAGTCAGTGGTCACGTGATATGCATCCCCCACCATCATGGTCTTAGTCGTCCGCAACTTGACTGTTTCCGTACCGGCACTTGAGCAAGATCAAACCCGCTTTATGCACTCCTGAAATGCACTAGGGTCAATCGGAGAGACCGTCCGTTCAAGAGGATTGGTCTGCAGTCAGGACCATGAAGCCAAACCAACTTCTACAGTGGTCGCAACCAGCAACTACCCTATAACACGCCATGCGTTCCATTTGTCGACGAACCTCGAACACATCTCCAGGCATTTCGACGGGTTTCCTTTTTTTTATCTTATATCATCCTTCAGTGCACACTTGTGGCGGTTATAATTTCTACATGGCTAACGCAACAGTAATAATTGGCTTTCGCTACAACATTCCATGCGAGCCATCAGATACTGTGCTCAACACCTCAGCAACATCGTATTCCAACGGCGGGCTTAAGTGAGAGGCGCTAAGTTTTGAATTCTACTTTGGGACAAATTGTTAGCCGCCGGGGTTTGACATCTCTCCGAAATGAATGCATGCGATTAGACGCGCCACATGTCGTGTGCCCTTCAGCTTCCTTCGAGGATGGTTCTACCTGAAGCATACCCATCACTGTACGTAGGGTCCGTGCCGAGACGACAGTCATCTGGGCCTTACGTCGCGACCAAAAGTGTTCAAGCGCAATGTGAACGAACGCAGAGACGTGAGTGCACCACCCAGCGTGCGACTGTCTTAGGACCAAGCGGTTGATGGGAGATGCCGATATTCATCCCGGACAGGCAAACAAGACGTTGACAAGCCTCATGCTTTCAAAGGCTGATGCTGATTGGCTTGTCCTCGACATCCAGAAGCTAAGGCATGTTTTAAGGGCTTGGCCAACTCACGCAGGCCGACTGTTGCACTGGCCAACATTCTGCACGTGTTGGGGCTTTCAGCCGTCTTACATCTGTTACAGGGACGAGGCCCACTAAGTATCGGGGAGAAACAACCTTGTTCGAACATCTACAGGAGACGAGACCCCCAGCTGATACAACATCAGGAACTTTTCACATAATCCAGTCTGAGCCAGAAGGCTCGTTAACAATGCAAAGTAGCTCAAACACGTGGCATGTGTCACGTTTGCATTCAACCGCGCACCTAATGGGTGAGGAGCATAATGACCCCTGCCGCCTAGAGCACTCACTGGCTTGCGACGCCGCGCATAGCCTCGACTCTGAAAGGGGGAATGGCACTTTGGGTGAGCGCAATGCCGTTCTCAGACCCCGAACTTCTCTGCCGCAAGGGTCAGCTCGGCCAATCGATGATGCAACCTGGCGCCTCTTGGGCTTTTATTGCTACTTGGCCGCTCGGCGGTGCGGGGGAGGCGAGCCCTCATATAATACCCGAAAGTAATAGGACTTGGCCCGTCCGCCCGGCTATCATAGCCCCAGCCGTCCCAGCCCAAATGCCGTCTGGCGAACCCGTACCGAAAGCTCTTGTCTTGACAGGACTGGGTTCGATGATGTCTAGCGTCCAACGTCTAGTTTAGCTGCAGCGAACTGAGATTCCCAGATCCTTGGGTAGGTTTAAAAACTGGAGTAGCGGGGCCCCGCGTGGACGGAGGAGGCATGGATGGTTCGAGGAGGGTGGCATCCCAAGCCTTCAGGCCCAGGGGTGATCTTGTGCCAGACGGATCGATCTTCGGCAATGCTCAGTTACTCAGGCTGCAGAAGCAAAGTAGGGGCCAAGACAGCGGAGAAAACAGATTAAATACACAAGCGTCGCCAATGTTGACCAACCTCACGGCCACCTGCTTCTTCCTTCCCACGCCAGTCTTGGTTTCATTCGTCTAGAGCAACCCAGTGCCATCTTTCACCATGGGTGACGCGGAGAAAGTCCACGCCACTGGCGTCGATCACATTGATTCCAATGGGATCGAGTCGCCTACCACAGGCAGCGGCAAGTTTGAGTCTGATACGTGAGTCGCGAGCTATCTACCAACTGGTTAGGGGTAATAATGGCTGACTTGACATCTCTCTTAGTCCTCCTGTGAGAGAGTTTGACCCTATAGCAGAGAAAAAGTTGCGACGCAAGACCGATTTCTACATTGTACCCCTTGTCGCTTTGCTCTTCCTATTTTGCTTCATCGACAGATCTAACCTCGGTGGGTTATGAACAGTCCAGTGCTTCACCCGTTGTCCAACCACTTACTCCTTTCGCTAGGCAATGCGCGTATTGCCGATCTAGAGGCAGATCTGGGGATGGACCCGACAAGCTATGACTTCAACACTGTCTTGTCTATGTTCTATGTCTCGTACGCTTTGTTCGAAGTCCCCTCGACCATGCTCTGCAAGATCATGGGACCCGGATGGTATCTCCCTATCGCAACAATACTGTTCGGTATTGTGACCATCTGCACCTCCTTTGTCCAGACCATGGGCCAGCTCATCGCAGTGCGGTTTCTTCTCGGCATCTTCGAGGCTGGCATGCTGCCAGGCATCGCCTATTACCTCTCGCGATGGTATCGACGATCTGAGCTTTCATTCCGTCTTGGCATGTACATGGTGACGACGCCGCTTGCCGGTGCCTTTGGTGGCCTTCTTGCTTCTGGAATTCTTGCAATGGACTCGGTTGGATCGCTCAAAGGCTGGAGGATGATCTTCGTCATAGAGGGCATCATCACCACACTGCTCGGTCTTGTTGCGCTCGTCTTCCTCACGAACAGTCCAATGTCGGCACGATGGCTAAGCGCCGAAGAGAAGGAGCTGGCCATTGAGCGACTCAAGTCAGAGCGAGTAGGACAGGATGAGGTGCTCGACAAGATGAGCAAGGTCAAGATCAAGCGTGGTGTCTTGAACCCCATTACCCTCTCAACGGCCTTCATCTTCCACCTCAACAACATTACCGCGCTCGGTATTTCTTTCTTTCTCCCGACCATTATTCGGGCCATCTACCCTGAGGAGACGCGTGTGCAGCAACAGCTCCGAACCGTGCCACCATATATCTTCGGCGCAGGCACTCTTTTGATTGCTTCTTACTTGGCTTCGCGCTTCAACACGCGACAGATCTTCCTTTTTGTCACAGGACCGCTTGTCATGGTCGGATATGCCATGCTGCTGTCTCTACGGGATCCTTCGGCTCGATACGGTGCCATCTTCCTCACAGTCAGCACGGTGTTCTTCCCCGGAGCAATGTGTAATTCGCAAGTCAGCGCGAACAGCGTGTCTGATACTGCTCGTAATATCGCCATTGCAACAAACAGTAAGCAACAACCTAAACAAGGATATTCTCATGAGCTACAGTATACTAACGTGAAACCACAGCGGTGGCTGGATACTTTGGCGGTTTGATCGCGACATGGACTTACTTCGGATCGAATCCCATGTTCCCTGTTGGCAACGGCCTCAACTTGAGTGTCTCTGTAGTGATCTCGTTAACAGCTGGAACGTTTCACTGGTGGATGGTCAACGACAACAAGAAACGAGACGCCCGGACGCCGGCAGAAAGGGAGGAACTGCTGGCTGGGCTCAGCCGTCAGCAAGTCGCGGAATTGGAGTACAAGCACCCAGACTTCCGCTGGAGGCCCTAAATGCCAGCCTGGTCTTCGACACGCTAATCATGTTGGATGTGGCTCGGCACGGGGGCATCTGGGTCGCAGAAACTGTATCTAGGGGTATCGAGGCGAATTCGGAGTCAGGTGTAGAACCTGAGCTTTAGGCATATCAGAAGAAGCCGTATTCCAGATCTGGTACAGTCGCATGGACACCAACCTGTGAAAGCACGCGGCTCGTGTGGATGAAATGCAAACTCATCCGGCCCGTTTCGTTAGCTTCTGAAGCCACCGGAGAAAAGGCTGCAGGCGATGCGAAAATCATTAGTGACCCGGTCTGGCTAAGCGACCCGACTTTGGTGCAGATCTCGACCCGGACATGGGATGTGTATGTGCATGTCATTCCGAACCCCAGCGGTTCACAAGAAGGAGGAAGTCTGTAGTGACTCTTGCCTCAATGATAGATACAGACCTTCAGAGAAGTGTCGCCCTCTCCTTCACCCACGAACCCACGGATTCCGAATATTGCATTCTCACACTCCTCAATCACCATCTTGCCACATGCCCACGGACCCGGACACGGCTGAATTCTGCAGTTCGTGCCCAGCTGGGTTGTGTGTGCACTCATCCCATTCGTTCATGCGGGGAACAAGCCAGAGCTGCTTGCATGGCTTTCGCCCAACCCCGGCCTGGGCCTAGGTCACGGACCCTCCCCCTCCTCCCCCTCCCCCAGACGGGCTGGATGTCGCGTTACATTGGCTGAGGCGTGGTCTTGTGCCCCCCCAAGATGCATGCTGAAGTGCTTAGTCCAACGAGGGTTTTGCCTGCATCAGCCAGTGGCCAGCCTCCGACGGACGGCGAGGAAGCACCAGGTGAAAAGCCGTCTTGGTATATAGACGGCGACAAATGTCCTCGTTCCGGGGCCGCTCTTGATTTTGCAAATTTCTTGCGACACCATTCCTTCCTTCAAGGCTGGCTGAGTGCCTCCGCTTCGTCGTGGGATCCGAGTCTTTCGCCTCACGTCCGAGCACGCAGTCTCTCGGCCCCCGCTGCGATTGGCAACTGGTCTGATAATTGTAGGATCGACACTCGGCTCTACCATCTTCCTGGGTCTTTGCACACTGGCCTCGCCTGGCTGGCTATTGTGAACAGGCACCATCCATGCAATTGGGGCATCTGCATCCCTCACAAACTACGCCAGTCCGTTGAAGCTGAAGCTCTCATTTATCTGCCACAAGCCGGCCGCGAGAAGCAGACGGCAGCAGTGGCATTTCGTTTGCCAGAGCACTTCCTTCTGATGAGCCATGTTTTGCGCAGCGCTTTTGTAGCTTCGCGGCTCATCACATAGCTGGGGTACTGGATCAGGAATCTTTTGCATCATTGGAACAGGATCAACCAAGGCCAGCAATCTACAAGTAGACAGTCGCGTCCTTGACTGCCACACATCGGGGTACAGGTAAATTTCTTTGCGCGTCGAGTTCATTTCCAGGCTCCAGTCAAAACCAAAAGGACCAATCGAGCCAGGGTGGGTGGTCTTCCGTTGCATTCGGCGAGCATCGAGAACGAAAAGAACGCGTTTCAGCAAACAACAGGGAGGGGTGGCCATTTTCATATGCCAGGATTGTGCTTGATGCACCATACGGAACCTACCCGCGACCCGCGATCAGACTGAAAGTGACCTCAGTGGGAACTCATTGAGAGAAGGATCCATCAATTGTGTGCCTGGACAGGACTGGCGCCAACGCAATTGAAGGCTTGTTTGCCCATTGGGGTTGTCTATTGTTAGGCGTGGGTGGTGATTCACCTGAATCGCGATTGGTATCCGTGCACCACGCATTGTTGGTCTATGAGAAACGAGCGATCGAAGCGGCGCCTGCGCGATTCGCACGCTATCGGGTCCGGGAGGAAACACCGGCGCGCAACAGAACGGAGAGACGCAGAGAAAGCAGTCCAAAGACCAGGCGGAGGGAGAGCCAATTTGTGACGTGGGTGCGTCTGTCCGCCTCATCTGCCTCATTTGGGGACAGCCAGCACAGTACAGCAGACAGGCGCTCCGAAGCCCCGCCAGCTCCCATGAAGCTGCCTGCTGGAAAGCGACAACAAATAAGCATCGAGACAAGCAGGTGAGACCGTTGAGAGACAAGAACATCGACGGTTCTCGTTCCTGCATCCTGAAGGCGGTTTCTTTTCTTTTTTCCCGTGTCTCAATCCTCACCCACCCACCACCGGGACAGCTTCCTTCTGCCGCACACAGGTACCTACATACTCACATCCGCTGTTCGCCAATTGAGTCAGTCCCAGATCCCTGCTCTGCCCAGTCGCAGACTTCATCCGCCCCCCCTTCTCTGCGACTCCCTGTTTCTTTTTCTTCCCTGAGTCGCTGTTCGACACGACAAGGGGCATTGCCCGGTGCGGGTACCTTGCGGTCCATCCGTCTGCACAAGACAGGGGGGCAGCGACGGCGGCACCGCCATCGGATTGCTCGCACGCTTGCTGAGTTCGCCTACTAGCTGAGCTAACTAGGTTGCTGCCCACTGCGCTACAGCAGGGGCCGTTTCCCGCCAGCAGCGCCATGTCCGAGTTTGCAGCTTTTATGATGGCTGCGCCCACCTCCTCGTCCATGCCCGTCTACTCTGTCCCTAAGAAACCCAAAACACCTCGCAACCGTTCCAATTCTGCTTCCCGGGTTTCGCGAAGACCCTTTCGACATTCGCGCACCTCCAGCGGTAGTCACACGAGCACGAACCGTTCATCCAACGACACCGCATACACTACTACCACTGCCACCACCAGCTCCTCCTCTGAGAGCCCCGCTGTCGTGGGGTTCTCTGCCTACGGCCATCAGCCTCAACATCCCACCTCGTCAGCTGAGGCGTGGCTTGCCGACAAGCCCAGGTCCAGCACCTCCTCTCGACCACCGCTCTCCCCAAGACCGCCCATTGAGCGCTTCATCCATCGCTCGCGTACCGCTCACGGTATTCCTCCCCTCGATTACAAAGATGTTGCCGCCATGCACCCTGAGATAGAATCCTCCAAGATTGGCTATTCTAGCAACAAGCACAATACCCTGGCCTTCTCCCGTGCTGAATCTCTCTCTTCGGCAAGCGGCACTGCGTCGCTATCAACCCGCACACTGACGTCCACCGACCCCTCAGCCTCGGACGCGGACACCGCCTTCGCGTCCAAGCCCTTCGTTCTCCGGAATGGGCGCACCTATCTCAATGACCCGACATTAGCATATCCCCTGCCATCAGATTTACAGGAGCTTCATCGCCAGTCCTTACGCACCTTACTCTTGATACAGGTCTTCGGTGGGCCTGTATGTTCGCCTTCACTCACTGCGAAGCCCCCATTGAGGGTGCTCGAGGTTGGTTGCGGATCTGGCTTCTGGAGCATGATGTGCCATCGATACTTTAAGAGCAGAGGACATGCCAACATATCGTTTACGGGCATCGATATGGCTCCTCTGGCACCCGGAAGCGCAAACATCGCCGCTGATGCTGTCAGACCAGACAAGGATATGAAGTGGAAGTTCATCAACCACGATTTGCGCCAAACCCCGTGGCCACTGCCATCTGAAGAATATGACCTAGTCATGGTCAAAGATATGGCTTTGAGCGTAACCAATCACTCACAACAACACTTCATTGACGAGTGGATGAGAGTCATGCGTCCTGGCGGTACAGTCGAACTTTGGGAGTCAGATCACACTATACGGATGTTGCGGCCTCATGTTCCGTCATCAGCTGTCACAGGAGATAACTCCGACGAACACGAAGCTGCATCAAGTCTGGGTGCATATGTGATGACAGCCAACACGCCGCTCTCGGCACCCCTCAATACTTTTCTTGTCGAATACAACAATTGGTTAGTCAAGGCTCTCGACAATCGAGAGCTCAATGCAGTGCCCTGCACACTCATTGGGCCCTCACTGCTTCAAGAATCCGAAGTACTGGCCGACGTTCGCTCACGGCGTCTTGCAATCCCGCTCAGCGAGGTGCGCTGGGAGCGCGAGGGTGTCGGCGGTGTCGTCACCAAAGATGGCAAGTCGTACGTGGAGAGCAAGGGCAAAACACCCCATCAAAAGGTCGAGAAGAAGACCCTCTCCGTTGGGCAAGCTGCGTTGCGCAACACAGCCCTCCTGACCGTCGTCCAGCAGATCCAGGCTCTGGAACCTCTCCTTCGGGATGCCAGCGGCAAGAGCCAAGATGAATGGGATGTTTGGCTGGGCAAGATGATGAACGACTTGTTAACAGAAGGGGGAACGAGCTGGGGAGAATGTCTCGAGGTAGGCGCATGGTGGGCGAGGAAGAAGAAATGATGAATTACGAACCGGATTTTTCCAATCGACATGGACCAGCAGCACAACCGTTCCGAGCGCACTTGCACTGGGGCACGACCTTCTCAAGCCAACGCAAGGTCTTCAAGCATCAGTATCCAAGGTACAGCAAGGGCTTGCGATTCAACAGTTTATTTTCAAAGTCATGATATCCTTCTCATCATATATACAATATTTCACGACCTCTGGTTTCTTCTTATGCGTCGGCGTCGTATCGTTTCCTCAGTGTGCGATAACGCTTCAGGTAGTACCTATGGATACCCAAGAGGCATTGCGTGAGCTTGCTTTATTTTTCTGCGGGGAGGGAAAGAAAAGGTCCGGAAGGATACAGTGAAACGGTAGAACAGGTCGCTTCTGCCCTCCTTTGGCTTTGACTAGGTGAGGTGGAGGGGATTGTGTAACATTCTTTCTTGTGAATATTCGCTTTGCACAGCTTTGTGCGAGGGTTCTCAGAATACAGCGCCTTTTCTGGCCATAAGGCAAAAATGACACGCGCAAGGTATTCAAACGTGAAAAGTCATGTGTAGAGCAAAGTTCTAAAGGGTCGTTATGATAAGTAAATCCGACCATACTTACAGTGCCTCGATTTCTGTCGTTCTTGTTAGCTCTCATATGTGCTTACAATTGCATCCTCGTTTCAACAATCGTAGCTCTTGCAACTCACCCTTCTTCACAAACTCAGCCTGCTCAATCCCCTTCCTTATCTTCTCCTCATCGCGCTCGGCTGCCTTGGCGATGAATGCACGATGCAGTCGTGGTCGGAAATAGTCATACCCAAGCGGATACTCTCGTCCGAGGTAAAGTAGCTCTAGGGGAGCAATCAGCTTTCCGGCGCATGCCGTTGCCGAGGTGGTATGAGCGAGACGTTTGGAACTCACCCTTGTAGATGGCGATGACCTGGCTTCTTAACGCCGGGTTCGGGGGGCTCATTCTGAGAGGAGACGGGACATGACTGAGGGTGATGATGTCTATGGGAGGATGAGGTTTGGGGTGAGGTTAAGCCACCGTTATTAGCCGAGAGCCAATGTGGCGTTCTGGTACCAGCCACTATTGCGTTATTCGGACCTCAACGACAACCACACTCGCTCGCTCAAACAAAGCCATCCTCACTGTGCGGGCATCGTGTCACCCACGCGTTTCGTAACTCAAAGCCGGTCGTCAATTATTTGTAGCTTTTTTTCTGGACTCTGGGCCATCTCTTGCACTTGAGATGGGGCGCTTAACGGCTCTCGAGGTCTTCCCAACACTCGCGCGTTACAAGGCATTTCGGCCGCGCCGCGCAAATCCACCCATCGGAAACACCGATCTTAAAGTTGATCCTCGGCTACAAGACGACCAGAGCAATTCACATAAATCCAAATTAGACGGCCGGGCTGACACTTTCTCCCACCTATATCATGACCTTGGTGTGTTGGCCTTCGCTGGCTGCACCGCCGCGCAGACCGAGCGGATAGGCTCAATTCTCCAGAGGGTTGTTGCGTGGGGAGGCCCGGCACATCTGACGGCCCTGATTAGGGACGCTGGTTCGATCAAGCAGCGAGTTCCGGGAGACGTTTCCTTCACTTTAGCGGAAGGGCTGGTGGACCACAGTGCACATGAGGTATGAGCGAGACATTCGATCAAGGAGAGGAGTCTATTGCTAAATTCAACAAGCTTCAGGAGGCCATTACCAATGGGTCACTGTCTGTTGAAACTATTCTCGCCAACAGTGATAAGCTCATTGAGCGTTCAGAGCCGTTCGCGAGCGTTCCACCACCCCAAAGAGAATTATTCCTCAAGAGCAAGAAGTCGACACGCATATCTCGAGTACTCTCTGGTCCCGGTGTGTTCCTTGTACGTTCTGGGTTTCTGAAACTCGATCTCGAAGGACAAGGCGTGGAAACTGACAAGATACCAGGAAACTGATACAGGGAAGCGGAGGCTCCCCCTCGCTTATCACGTGTCTTTGTCGTCCAAGCCTGGCAAATCCTTTATTGAAACCGACGTCTGGCTCTCTACGATAGGTAAAGGGAACATTGTGGGACGTGTTAAGACACTCTACGAAACTGGACAGGTGTACGAACAGGATGGCTCCATCACTGCCAAGGCTGGCCTGCTCAGTGAAGCTCAGACACTCAAGAACAAGGAGCTCGATCCGGCGTCTTCCATTACATTGGGTCCGCGACAGGCGGCCGTTCAAGCTATGATGGATCTTTGGGCACTGGAAAGGGAGATATGGGCGGACAGGTCGAATGTGGATATGCCGGAGCGAGAGAAGCAAGAGACGCGGGATAAGCAGGATAATACGCATCCTAAGGGCCCCAAAAAGAAAGTTAAGAAGGCGACGTCAAGGAAGAGAGAGTTGGGAGACAAAGAACACCCGACGCAGAAGGCAAATAGCGAACCGCAGACTGTGAAGTGAAGGATGCCCTACCTCAAGGGCTTGAAGAGGTGCCCAGCGTGATGGGGGGGGGGGGGGGGGGGGGGGGGGCGCATTCTGTATGTACAACATGGGAGGGCCACATGATGGAGGTTTCAAGTACATCAAAGCCATGCACGAGATGGTCTCGGTGGCGGTCTCTCGAAGCGATGTAGATCGAGAAGTATGTTGACATGACAGACTACAGACCGCGTGGGCACTTGCAAGTGCTTAAGCTATCGGTTCGCGTATCATCGTCAACAATCAAGACAGCCCGCTCGTCGCAGTGACAGGAGCTGAATCCGTAAGAATGCGCCCCTACCGCTACTGAGCTTGCCTCGTTGACAGGACTTAGCCACGAATTGCTGGCTAATCAGAGCATTGCCTGCTGATATCTGCGTATCCAATCACCGTCAAGGCTGTCCTCGGAAAGAAAGGCTGTTCGGTCGTTGCAGCCGATCGAGGGCGAGCGGGGTGATTGACCCCTCACTTCAGACTCTCTTCCGCTCAGATAAGGCAGTCCTGACTGAGGCTATCATGCATGAGTGCCGAAACTATTGTTGTTGGCTGTCAAAACAACCATCTGCCGGGACGGGTGTGGTGGGTGGTGGCGCAACAAGCGGTCAGGATGGAGCAATGAGGGGAAAGATACCCAGACGAGTGGATTCGACATCAAAAGTGCGCTGCCCTGGGGAATAGTAGGATGATCATCAAGGCTATCTTCGCGCGATCCTACAGCGGTTGGAACTAATTTGGTGCCAGGGCTGATGGAGAGCGACGGAAATAAGGAGCCCTTAAGCTCGTCACGAGGCCGTAAGTGTGGGCTTGGCTGGAGGATGACTCGAAAAAGACAAGCATGCACGTACGAGCATGCAGTGATCGACAGCAGTGAGAGGGGCGGGCGCCGGAGACCGGAGCATTTGTGAGAGGGTGAGGTCCGGTGTGTTTCCGAAGGAGAAAAAAAAGCTTGAGGGCGATTGAGTTGGTGGTTGCAGGAGAGGATGGGGCTTGAAGGGTCATCCTGTCTAGGAAGGGCGATGCGGCAGAACGAGATGGAGTCTAAATTGCGAAGCATGTGAGAAACGAGCAAGTGACTGAAGTGTCGTATGATGCAAAAGGTGATTGCGGTCACATCACTCCTAGTATGTTCATTCCAACGAGTCTCCTGCAGTGTGATGGCCGCACCAATATGTGAAGACGGGAGGATACCTAGGCGACAGAGAGACGAGGGGAATGCAAAGCGGCCAGTTAGAACTGGCCAACATAGCATCAAGTGCCGAGGGGTTACAGTGCATGTCGACAAGCTACACGAGGGATGGGTAAAAGCTTGGGACAGGAGGGAGGGGACAAATGGAAAGGGAGGGTGCAGATCGCATGAGTAAAGGGAATGGGATTTGCCCGTATTGCAGTGCGGATGGTTTCAGCGTCATTTCACGGTGAGAGAGACAATAGACGAATTGGAGAATGATCCGCGGTATCCGGAGATGCTGCTCTCGTGCACACAATAGAGGTAAAGTGTGTCTGTGCAAAAAGCTTAACCAGCGCCACGCTGTAGTGAGCCAGGGCTGAGTCAGTTGGAGGTGGTTGTCAACCGTCAGATTTGCGTTTTGGGTGCTTTGTGAGTATTCGGGGAGGGACGGACAGACGGATGGATAGATGCTCACCTAGGCATGCTGGATGCTCATATCATTCCTCAAGCCACAGAACAGGGATATATGCATAACAAACACATCCGTAGCTTTGATAGATGGAGTCTCTCAGCAGAAAAAGAGACACTGATAACAATGGGAGAGCATGCCAATACCCGGAATTACAAGGTACCACTCTACCTTTCAATGCATGTCTGGCGCTCGAGACGACACGACTCGACTCGAACTCGGGCGATGCTAACCACATGCCGATTGACCCTCGCTCCTTTTTAGTTTAGACCCATCGCCTGGTTTCCCCACTGCCGGCCTTCCCCCCTGTAGGACACTAGTAAGCCTGGCAGAGCAGAAAAGCCAAGCCAGCAAGCAAGGCCGTGAAGACAAGAAGAGGATGTATGGATTGGGAAAAAATAACAACATGGGTAGCTAGAGAATTGCATAACAAGGGCAGAAGCAAGGTTGTGACCTGTTTGATTGCGATCCTTGTTGCTTCTGTTGGCAGCGGCTACCGTCACTGGAAGACCAGTCAGTGAGTGAGGCGTTGTAACGGTCCACTGTCAGCATCCTTCCAACCCACTGTAATCCATCCGTCTATCCATCCATCCATCCATCCCATCGTGCCTCTGTTGACTTTGATCCCATAGCGGCACAGCTTCATGTGAGATCAGAAGGAGTGAGTCGTTGTCAGCCACTGATGTCGTTGGTTTCGCACTAAGGTGTCAGGGCATCTCACAGCGCTCTCACTGGCCCCTCACCCCCCTTACGTAACCTCCTGCTGCCGGCCTTCCACTTTTAGCATCCCCCAGGCCCCCCAAATGGTCCACTGGAACGATCGGAAAACCCACTGCATTCATCGCTGCAAGGTGCCATCCCTCCCGAATCTCTAGGCTAACGAGGTACCGATCACGCCGCTGCTGCTATTTTTTTCGGCAGACGACCGCACGCAAAAAGTGAACCTAAACCCACTGCTGCCACTGCCCTACTACGCTGCTCCACTACTGCCAGCCACTCGCACACCACCACCATCACCTGCCTATCATACACTGCAACTGCAGGGCACTATGCTACACTGCACCTGGACTCTGCCACTGACCCGCTCCCACTTCGAAACCTTCTGATCTCGTCAAACCTCTGCCGGCATCCCATCCCAGTCACATTCACCTTGTCCTTCCTTTTCCCCAAGCCCGCCCGTCGCCGCCAACGCACCTTCAAACGTGTCTTGACGCCCCGACGCTGCGGTTCTTTTCTTCCGATCCTTCCGTCTGCTCTGCCGCGCGTCGACCTTCAGGCATCATTCCAGCCTTTTCCACAGAGTAGCTGCCTCTAGCGGGCGCCACTTCGAGAGGCTTTCCCGTTCCGGCTGCCTGCGATCGATTCCCGGTGCATGAATTGCTGCCTCGAAAACAACCACCACGAACCGACTTCACTCCTTCAAATCACCTTTTCGACTCCCGAAGTCACCTCACCATTCAGGCGAGCGCGTCTTGAATACTCGCGACACGGCTTCTAGGCGCTGCAGAGCTCCGTGAGGCCCTCGTCCTCCCATCTCTGCACCCAAGAAAGGGCGCATGCCTCGCGCATCAGGCTCGGGCAAGCGTCACTCAGGGGCCTCCGTAGGCCAGAACAACCGTCATGACAATGGCCTTGTAGGCCCCGCGAAACGACTTACTCCCAGGAAGAGTCACGGCTACCTCGACCCCACGGGCCCGTCCCGTCCTGCTTCCGACCAGGCCGCAGGACAGGGAGGGCCGCCCAACGCTCCTCCGCTTCCTGATGCCGCCGCTCGAACTGCCGCGCAATACGACCTCTCCTCCACGTCCCATGAGAACCGTTCCAACGATACCGGGCGTAGGTCGTCCGTCGGCGGCTACTCGGAGACGTCGTCTGACTCTGGCAACTTCGCGGTAATGGGTGGTCATGGAGGAATGAACGGCAACCATCGTTCTATCGATGTCAATGCTGCCAAGAATGTCGATGTTCACAAGGATTCAGGGCCACTTGAGCTCGTCACCACCGTGCTCAGGTCCCTGCCTCTTCAGGACACCATTGCCATTCTCATAATCCTCATGCACATCCCTTCCGTGTCCCTGACCAGCATCTACGCCCTCTTTGCCTTCATCACCTTCGTTCCTCCCGTCGCAGGCGGCTCAGCTATGAACATGAACCTCTGGGAGCTCTGGGAGGCCGTCAGCAGCGCACCGTCTCTTGTGACTGTGGCGCTGATGGACTTTGCTTTCTTCTTGTTCTGGGCCTTCCTTTGGCCTCCACTGCAAGATGCCATCCTTGACATGGCTAAGCCTATCATAGCTCTGACACTGGGCGGAGCTGGTGGTGGGCGGAGTGCTTCTTCGAGCGGCTTCACAGCATGTTTTGGTTGGGTCTTCTTTTACCATATCCTTCGGCTGACCAGATCACATTGGGCTCCCATTGTCAATCAAATACCGGAACCATGGCGAATGCCGGCCATTTTCCGTGATCCTTTCGACGCTGATTATCTGTACGACAAGAAAAGCTGGATCGACTTGATAAAGAGTGGATTGGCGATACATATCCTTATGCAGGGCATAGTACGCGGCATCAAGGACTGGTATCTCAGACGGGAGAGAGCAACTGTCACGACGGGTTCCACCGATCCAGAAGCAGGCAAAACTGCCTCTGGAAGTACGGAGGCCTCTGCAGACGCGAATCTCGCTTCGCCTGAGAACGAGACCGCAACGATATCGAGTTCAAGTACAACACTAAAAAAGAAAAGAAAACAAAGCGCACATGTACGACAACAGCAACCTCTTTGGGCTGCCTTGGCCAGCACCAAGATCGTTTTCATGAAGGAGTATGAGTTCAGCTCCAAGTCAGTCGCCTCGGCTGGCTCCAACGCAACAGACATCCACAACCTGGGCAATGCACCCTTTGATCGTCTTCCAGGGCAGATTTGGATAGCTCACATTGGAAGCGACGAGGTGTCCTTCAGCACGAGCCATTTTCCTGACCTGGACGATGAGGAAGAGGAGGAAGATAGCAGCCCTCCTACGCCTGGAACAAACGGTCACGCTCTGCGTCCGTCTGCCATCGACACCCACAAGCCATTCTACGTTCGAGTGAACAATGCCTTCTGGCAGCCGACCCGGATGGTGGCGATGGATGATGCAGACGACGAAGTGAAGGAGGGAACTCGATGGACTGGCGATATCTATGGACTCCGACCAGCTAGTAAGTATGTTTGTGAGTTCGTGGACTCTCGCTCACACGAGGTTCTCTTCACCACAACCGTACGCACAGCGCAGGAAGCTCTCCAGGAAGCCGACTCCGGTGGCGTGCTCCCCAACGGCCAGCCTCACCAGCGCCCAGATTCACCTTCGACGACATTGCGAAACTCCATTGCCGTGACCGAAGCCAAACTCATCGACGAAAAGGCCCGTCTCAAAGCTGCGCGTAAAGAGTGGAAGACTCGCATCAACGCTCTCAAGAAAGATAACGACGCAACAGACAATCAATTGCTGTCCGCAGGGTCCCAAGACGAGAAGCTGAGGGGCAAGATCCGCCAGCAGGAAAACCAGAAGGGCTTGTTCGAGCAGGAGACTGAGCGCATCGCTGAGGAGATCAAAAACTTCGACAGTGCCCCGGAGCTCATCGAACGTAAGAAGAAGATGGAGCGTGCCTACCTCGCTGAGAAGAAGATCTTCGACGCAGCCCAGAAGGATCTCAAGGAGCACAAGGCTCGTCTGGACAAGGACGTCAGTGCCAAGCAAGTCGAGAACACCAACCTGAACACGAGGCGTAACAAGACAGCCACCCGCATTGCCAAAGTTGAGAGCGAACTTCACAACATCACCGACGCCAACAATCGCGGCATCAATGAGGCCGAGCGACGAAACCAGGAGCGCGCGCAGCGGGAGGAGTACCAGTCGGGGATTGAGACCTATTACAGGGAGCGCCTTAACATGGTGCGATCTGCGAACACGCAGCGTGCGGAAGCCGTTCGCGCCACGCAGACCCAGGTTCACAACTTCCATGAACTCCTCAGCACTGCGAATGGCATGTCAATGGAGATGGTTGCTGGAGACGGTGCCCTTAGTGCATTCGCTCAGTCTTCGCAACAGCTCGGCAACTGGCAGATGAATCCTGCTGCGCAACCTCACTTCCCAAGTGGCATGTACAATGCCTCGTCCTCCGACCTCATGAACGCGTCCGGGGCGCCAGCGTGGCATGCAGCGACACTACCTCCAACTGCCCCGGCGTTCAAACCCCGAGGATTCCGCTCTCGTGGCCGCAGTTCTAGCATGCTCAGCGATGTTAGTGGCTTCACACAGTCCAGCGGCGAGGAGGATTCTCCTGCTTTCCACGCCTTCTCCGGTCACCATCAGCCTTGGGGTAGAAGCCGAGCAGATGGTAGTGCCGATAGTGGGAGCAGTTCGCAGGAGGATGGCAGTGGCAGTGGGACTGGGAGTGGGAACGGAAGTGGGAGCACTGGTGAGCCGACTAGTCCTACGTGATTGCTGCTACTTCTGCTTAAGGGCCTTGACTGTTGTGAGCTTGCTGGCAGGCTGCTAACCTGGTGAGAGCTGGTTTGTGGCTTCCGTAGTCTGGTTGCTTGTCGTGGTACACGGAATAAAAGCGCTTTTTCTGATTAAACTGCCTCCTTGAATTGTGTTGTAATCTTTATGCATGTCACGTTAGCACCTGTTAGCCAGATACGAGGTGGTTATGCCGGGCTAGGGAGGCATTGTTACCCTCGAACTAAGCTTGTATTACCACTGCCAGATTCAACCCAGGCAACGCGGATGATGTTTTCATGCCGTGGGATGAAGCTGTAAAAGCCAGTAACAGACGGCAACGTTCTTAGCTCATCAAGGTTTAGGTTTGAGTCATGTAGCTATTCTCCGAGTTGGCACGCAAAGTCTGGCATACAAGGGGTCATGACTCGATGTTCAATGAGGAGAAAACATAGTTTTGCATGATAGGAGTCTTCTAAATTCCTTGGACTGTCCCACTAGCATGGGCATGCCTGGCCGGGTCTAGGGTAGGCTTTGACGCACTCGTAAAGCTGCTACAGGGGCTCGGACGCGGTTGAAGCTCTTAATGCGCGAACGACCTAAGGGTCCGTCCTCCCCCCAGCGCAACGACCTACTCCTCGATTTCGCCGAAACCTCCTTAACTCCTAATGCTGCAACGTCGGTGCATGCTGTATTTCTCACCCTCCGACCTAGACATGACGTCAAGATCGCCATGGATTTCGTGAGTCTACCTGGAGACTGTGAGCTCTCCGGATTTCGGGGCCAATAGCTAACCATCGTATCCAACCCGCCAGTGGTCTCGTCTCTTGAAGAACCCCCTCTCGTCGGGGACTTCTTACAAGGACCAGGCTAAAGATCCTGCGAAGCGTTTGCATCGATTTGAAAAGGAGTATACGCATTTACTGGTGAGAACCCAGCGCCAGCTTCCTTGAAGGCCGGACGACTAGACTCAGGAGCTGACAAGGAGGGATCTAGAACCGATGGCGCGCCTCCTCGAACCTCGGAACCGACAGCGACGCCGCCGAATCCCTTGAGATCAGCCTCCAAGAGCTCACCAATATCCTCAGCGACGAGTCACGCCGCCCCCTTCCCCATCCATGTATTCAGTACGCCTCGCTGAAGCAAGTTTATGTCCCCATCGGCAAGATCGCAACAACCTCCCATAACGAATGGATTATCAAAGAAGCTGTCCTCTTCTTCGCCACCCTCGTCGAAAGCGAAGAAGAGGCCTTTGCAGAAAACCCGGCCTTCTCCGCCAGCCTCACGAACCTCCTCGTGCGCATCACAGGTGTCAACAGCGTGCGCCTGGGCCTGGACACCGAGTCGAGGGTGGTGGAGCTCGCTTTCAACATCACTACCAAGATCAGGCTGGATCCTGAGATCTTGCCGGCGTGGTTCAAGAGTACGAATGCGAATTCGAGGGAACATCATCGGTTGTCGCAGCAGTTGAGCCACCATCAACGGCAGGCGAGCAATGATACGACGGCAGGGGCGAGGAGCAGTAGTCGGGATAAGTTTGCGGGGAGGACGCAGAGGGGGGATTTCCCGCTTTTCTATATCCTGATGGATTATATTCATCATGAGGGCAAGGTGGGAGACTTTGCAAGGACGGGGTTGCTGTACATCATTGAGGCGGCATCGAGCTCTGCGTCTTTGGAGCAATGGATCGTCGAGAGCGATCTCTCGACTCTCATGGCGACGGGGTTGGGTGCGCTGTACAGCCAGCTGAGCAGGAAGCTGGTGATCGACCACCTGCCGCACGATCTGCCACCGATCCTGGCCTTCTCTGATTACGAACACCCGACTTCGAACTATGAGATTGTGAGCTCGTGTTCACCAGAGTTTCAGTCGCACTTGGACACTTTCCTATCGCATCTGCTTTTCTGGCAGGATGTGTTGAACCACTGTAGGTCTGTGGAAGTCAAATCAACGCTGTTGGAACACTTTCAAGTCATTTTTCTACAGCAACTATTGTAAGTTTGGTCCCTGACCCAAAAGAAGGCGGTCACGCTAATGTGAGGCAGATACCCTTCGCTTCTCGAGTCGTCTGATATCGACGGAGGATCATCTGTGGCGGTTTTGACATACCTTCGCCGCATCCTCGAATCCCTTGATCACCCTGACATGATCAACCTCATTCTTCATTACCTCCTCGCCCTTCCAGACCACGTACCTAAACGGAATCAAGGACCGCGCACGTCTATCAGCGATGCCCGAAAACGAAAATCCATGGATCTTGCGACCATGGTCGCCGAAACCACAGACACTTCAGTGACGCCGCTGTTGTTCAACTTGGTGGATCTTATCTTGGCATGCTTGCGGTCACGAAATCAGCAAACGATTCATGTCACACTCCAGCTTGTGTCCGCCATTCTTAAGAGGCACCACAGGTATGCTGTCATCACGCTACTCAGGACGGATATTCTACCCAGCCGGACCTATCATCGCACAATTGGTGCGCATGAGCAGGAGATCGAATACCTAATGAGCCTAGCCGGCTCGATAGGAGGACACGACAACTTTGACGAAGTCTACGAGAGTGCCATTAAGGATAACATGGCACGGTTGGAAAGTCACCCGTGCTCACTGAAGCTGGTCGCCCCCAAGGTGTCAGTGAACAATCATAAGCTGCCAGACATACCGGACAGTCTTCCTGGTGCGCCACGAGATGTGAGGGAACACACTCTGCGACCAGATGATCCATTGCTGAACACGGTCCTGGATCTGTTGGGCACATTCTTCCTCAACCCCGTGGAGACGAATTTGTCGGTCACGGAAACGATCGTTGATTTGGCTATCTGTGGCTACATGAGCATTGATGGCTGGCTGGCCCGGAGTCCAAATAGCTACACCTATCCCGAGGATGAACCCGAGCCCGAGCCAGCAGAAACCACAGCTGAGGTCGCTCAAGGAGACGATTCATCTCTCTCAGACGAGGCGGAGCGAGCTAAAGCTATGGCAAAATGCAGAGCTCGACCATTGTGGGTTCAATCATCGCTCCCACGCATCCTCGATATCCTCAAGAAGCTAGAGGGGCAAGTTATCAAGTACAAGGACATCATCCCGCGCTTCGATGAGCTCGTTCAGCAGCGTCGCGAGGCCTTCCAGACCGCAGACTTGGTGCTCAGGAATCCACAGAACCCCGGCAGGATGCACGACACGCCTGATCGCCCTAGTATGGAGGAGCTATCCCGCAGCGGTTCGCCATCAAGACCTTCTGCGTTGGAGGGCTTCGCGCAGCGTTTGCTTTCAGAACTTGGGACGCCTAGCCGCTCAAGTAGCCCTCGTGGACGCAAGGAGCTGAACCGGAGCTCGGGTAGCGGTGTTAATAGTCCCGCGCCTGGTGGTGCTGTCTCGTCGCCGAGGCCTATTCCTTCGCAGCCACCACCGCGGGAACCGATAGGAAGTTTCCCGAGGAGCTGGTCGCCGAGCAGTAACAGGGATGAGTCAGTTGATGGACGAGATATTGGGGGCATGTCTAATGCCGCAAGTGAGGCAACAGCTTTTGCGGCAGTGGATCAAAGTATCTTGAGTAGGAAGGTGGGACTGCCTGGTGCCAATGTCGAGCCTATTCCATTGAGGTTTGATAAGAAGCCAATGCCAGAACCGGTGAAAGAGGAGGAAGAGAACGGGGAGGGTGACGGCGATGAGCTGGGACAGTTAACGGCGGAAGAAGCGACGCCCCAGGAAGCGGAGGGTCATGCCAAGGGAGAGAAGCAAGAGACCCCCGAAGAAGAAGAGGACCAGCAGGAAAAAGACAAGGAGGAACTGGTGTCCGTATCACACATCGTCACGAACGTCATCATCCTGCAGTCGTTCCTGTTCGAGCTGGCGAGCTTGTTGCAGGTCCGGGCTGGGCTATTTGATGAGGTACGGTTCGTGTAGGAGGCTGCATGAGGAAGGACGGTTTTCTTTACTTGTTGAAGATTCAAGATAGATGTGATACCAAGATTGACGGCTCATGTCGTTGGTGAAAGCATGTTTGAACCAACGCAGATTGCCTTTTGATGTATTGCATGATGCACTACGTCGCCTGTGGTCTTCTGTGGGCAAACCATTGGACACTTCATGACGTTCTGATGGAAGGGATGGGTTAAAGTAGAAAGTGACCGCATACTGCCCAATCTATTTCTGACTGAGTTGGGTGGGCTGGGTGACTGAATGTAAATCTCCATATACAGTCTGAACAGATGGTGATCGCTTCCGCGTGGCACACTGAACAAGTGGCTCAATGATCTGCAAACTGTTCCCTACTAGCAATAGCAATTGCAACTATAGTATCTTACCATTTGAAAGATCGCACGTCGATCTGCTGGCCGGCGGAGAGATGGATGACCGGATGAACAACGTCTCCCATTCCTCCAATGTCCTTCAGACGTAGAAAATGGTTGCTTGTCATTCTCGCCATGCGTGTGATCTGGCTGCACTGGTGAATTCCACGCGTCGGATGTGCTTCATAATATCTACTTCCTCCTTCGCCGTTTCTTGAACTTATCTTGGGCATGCCCTGCGCCCGTTCGATTGCAACGATCGTCTGCATACCCTTAGAGATCTTAGTTTTATAGTACCATAATACGTAGTTAGCAGGATGTATAGGAATTGATATTGCCATAAGAACGCCCGTTGAATGCTCTATACTGTAAGTGTGTATATAATCATCATGATCGTCATAAGCTGTCGTCGCCGCGTTGAAACCGGAAGCTCATCTTAAGCTTCCTTCATCCCACTCAACCCATCTTCTGACCACCTCATCGACCTGCTTCACGCCGGACCTTGAAGCATCGACTTCGAACCACTCACGATGGTCTCTGCCACAAGCCTCGCAAGCGTCCATACATGCTCGCATACCCAGTCCAGCGAGCTCGAGATGAATGAGCCTCTCCACTCGCTTCGCATGCGGCGTCTTCCGTGGTGATTTGTTGCCAGAAACGAGAGGGTAATACCGCAGCATTTCCAAGTCGTAACCGCATTGACGTTGCCATTGGTTCATCCTTCGCTGAACGTTCGCTGCCCGACCAATCTTCAGGATGATTGTTTTGCTATCCGTGGCGTTGCTGTTGGCAGCAAAACGCGAGACAACATCACTGGGACGTCGTGACCTAGCCCCTCCCGCTGGAGATGGAGGTGCGAGGAGAGACCGTGCAGCGTCGACTGGTGGCTTTGCAGCTTCCGAGGCTGGTGTAAGCCAGAACATGTAGATGTAACCTGGTTCCTCGGAGTCAACATAGGGCTTTGCAAGCTCCGCTAGGATCGCAGAGGCTGCCGATGCCTCAACGTTGTCCGGCACAAGATCTTTGAGCTGCGCTGTCTGAGACGCTGTTGACTTGCGAGAACGGTAGGATGACTTGCTTGGAGAGGCATTCGAGGCGTTGAGTCGTTGTCTGGAGGAAGTGGCGCTTGGTGTAGGATACGGTAGTCTCCCCTTTCCACTGGGCGTAGCTACAGATGCAGCTGGATTCTGAACGGGACGTGGCTGTGGTCTGGGTCTGGGTTCGTCTCGGATCTCCTCGAGTGGTATTGAGAAGCAGCAGCAGAACTCAAGCGTCTTCGTCTGCTTCGGCCTTGTCATCTGCAAGGCCTGGCCATTCTGCGGCCTCCTCGTAGGCCGAACATGGCCCTTCCCCTGCTTCTCTTGCAGATCGACCAGACCAAGCCTGTCGGCTAATGTGTCCAAGCTCGTACGCTCTTCGAGTATCGGTGTCGCCGTGCCGCGTGGGCCTGGGCTCGATCGGGCTGAATTGGCAGCTTGCTCCTTGTGCTGCCAGCAGTAGAGCGATTCATCGCGGGGGTCTGGCACCTTCTTGCGAGGGAAGAGAGTTGCTGGCTGTGGTGCCGCAGCAAGTGCCCGTCGACAAGGCCGACCGCTAGATGTGATGCCACGGCATGTCGAATGTGGGTTCTTGGAATCGGAACGGTCAAGGAAAGATTCGGGTGTGTTCGCAACGAAGGGCATTTCAGGCGCAATGCAGTGGTTTCTCGAGAGTTCGACCAGCTGGACTTCAGTGCATCTGCAAACCAGAAATTTGGGAACGCAGGAATATGGTCGAACTCAGAACAGGAATGACAGTGTATTTAGGAGATGAGAAGTGAATCACCTCGTGGCCGACCAGGTGGCCTGCGACGCAAGCAGGATTCGCGCCTGCATCACTGACCTGGCGGTTCACGCTTGAGGGAGGCTGGGGCTGCTTCTGCCTGCGTCACAGTGCGTCGAGTCGAGGCTTGGTGGGGGTGGAAGGTGGGCGGCAGGAATCGTGGCTGGATTTGTGGCGGTGCGGGCCTGAGTCCCCTTCAGCCACATCTATGGTATAGAGTTCCCTCCGTGTGCTTTCTCCTTTTCCGCCCCGGCGACCTCCTGTGATGTTCTCAACAAAGTCAAGTCAAACCGGATACTCGAGCAAGAGCAGGCGTGACTCTGTGATTGGCCTGGCAAGCGAAGCTGTCAAGGTTGGGGCTAGGGACAAATGCGAACACGGCTGTTCCACTTAAGGTCCTAAGAGCCGACATTGCTCCTCCATCCCTCAACTTGTCGTGATGTTCAGGGTTGATAGATGACTTTTGTTGATATGCCCACGATCGAATGATGTTGAAGTTCATTTCATTTCTCGAACCATTTATTACCATACTGGTCCTGGTCACTGGGCTGTGGATAATGCCGATCTAGGTTGCCCCCCAGAAGATGCCTCGCCGGCGCGAGGACCCGAGCCAAAGCATAACTTCACCTCCTCCAGCCTTATAGCCTCCATAATACCATGGATCATTGTAGGTTTCATCGGAAGACTGGCTTGAATATGCCTCGCTCCACTCCACCTTCACGCCTTGGTCTGGAGGAGGAGTACTTAACCAGTGAGCATCTCTGCTGAATTATCCAAATGCCCGCGTACCTCACATCTAAGATCATCTCCGACCCTTGAACGAAGCTCCAGATGGCTCTTCACACCACAAGGAGGTTATTCGAGTATCCGTCTTCACTGCAGTAGTTCGCCGTTCTGTTTCACTCCGTGGCACCAGTGCTAGTGTCTGATCCCAAATAACAAAGGACTGTTAACCACATCTTGGAGCAATACTGCTTCTTATTAGAGGGTCTTAGGTCAAATCAGGGATGCAAACCAACAGAATTCAGCCTTCCCGAGCAAGGATAGCGGCAAAGGACAGTCGCGAGGACCCAGACATGGCTAGGATCTTGACACAACCGAGTCTGCGCAGCATGCGGCCCGCATCTCATGACCTTGAACGCGGATTAGGCTCACATGGAGGACTGAATCCCATGCGTAGACAATCAGCTGAAGTCAGAGCACCTGCTCTGGGTATTTCGCCCTCATTTCAAGCGTATTTGAGGGTCAATGACACCGTTACCACCACAGATGAGGATGAGCCCACCATTCCAACAGGCTCGCAAACAGAGAAGGACCACAAGTCCTCCTGGAATTACATTACCCTGCTTCTGATATCAGAGTATGTCGGTTACACGACACTTTGTCTACCTTGGGTCTTCAGCAAAATGAGCGTTGTCCTTGCTACGATATCTCTCGTTCTCAATGTCGGCCTCTACATCGCTTCGTCTCGCATCCTGTGGCAGTTCTGCGTCAGACACCCTGAGGTCAACGACATCGTTGACATTGTGGCTCACTTGGTCAAAGACAAGGGTCGAGGCATGCGAACCTTCACCCATGTGACGACCGTTTTCTTCTACTCAATCACGATCGCTGTAATGGCTTTCCATATTGTCAGTGGCGCCGAGTTCATTGATACAGTATCAGCTGCTTGGTCTCCCTCTTGCAAGAACATTGTACTCAGCATTTTCGCCGTTCTGCCATGCCTTGCAATTTCTCTCATACGTTCATTTCCGGTGCTGTCTAAGATGTCAATCATCGCCGGCGTCAGCACTTACATTTCTCTCATCTTCGCTTGCGTGTATCTCGCAGTGCATGAGAAGACTGTCAAGGAAGGGCCATCACTGGATTCACCAACAGTGAGCATGGGACCGGCAAAAAATGTGACTTTTGTGGAATTGGTGGTGTCGTTCTTGACAATCAGCTTTGCCACGAATGGCTCAGTGACGATTCCGACATTTGTTCGCGATATGAGAAATCCGAGGTAAGCTTCGAAGCACCAAGACGCGATAACCACGACTGACTGTGAGAAGTGACTTCCCGAAGGCTCTTTACCTGAGCAGTGCGGTTGTCTTGGCGACATTTGCGGTCTTTGGAGGTGTCGTCTACAGCGAAATTGGCACGCAATACATGACCATACCGGCGATGGGGACCTTGCGTTGGGCACATAAAATCGTCGTCTTTGCCTTCATGGTTCCAACGATTGTGTTTCTTGGTGCCTTGTACGCCGCAGTTCTGGCGAGACGCGCTTACACGGGGCTGGCTGATTGGCTTCGCCGCAAAGAGCCGAAGGCTGCGCTGACCACATCTTGGGGCAACTGTCTCTGGGCGATGGTTCCAGGTGAGTATCTGCTTCTTGAACTGTCTGGGAAGAATGCTTCTGACATGGACACAGTCACTGTTTGGGTCGCAGCTTGGCTTGTCGCTGGACTTGTTCCCTTCTTATCAGGCTGTAAGTGTTGTTACGGTTGCCCTTTCGTCTAGATTGATCTGACCGCTCACCAGTGACATCGATTGTCGCCGCGACTTTTGTATCGACCTTCGGCTTTATCATTCCCCCTTGCTTATGGTTCTCGATGCGATCTGCAGACGCCCGAAGGCATCAAGCGACCGGCAAACGACGACCCAACACCCTACTGTGTCTGTTCTGGGCAAGCATGTTCATCTTTGGCGTGTGCTTTATGATGGGTGCTGGACTCTATGCCAGTATCATGAACCTGTTGAATGAATTCAAGGAAACCGGTGTGGGAAGACCATTTGCGTGTCACCGTGGCTGCGTTGCTGGATCTCCCTGATGTAAGGGTTGCATGACTCTGTTTATCGCTATACATGATACCTCGGATACTTGTCCTTCACTCCAGATACCCAGTTCAAAACCCGAACGCCGCCAGATCTCATCAATAATTAGAAATTGAAGCCAACAATGCCTTCTGCAAGCACTGCGTTGCCAACAGGCCTCGTTCTTGATAGCACAGACACACGTCTTCCAATAATCCCGCTGTTTCCGACCTCCAAAGACAAAGGGTTCTGGAGCGGCAACTCAATGTACCCGCTTTGATGCGCTATTGAGCCATTTGAAGAAAGGGGAAATTGGCAAAAGTAGCCGCAGTCCTGAGCATTTTGTGTGAGATCACCGGTCGAGCTATGGTGTGTGTGTCAGCTTGAGGCTCGCGATCGCATTGGGACTGCCTTACTGGACAACCACGTAGAGATCTGATAATTGCGCATCACCCCATGTGGCACTTGGAGTAAGTCGCGCATGCGTTGCAGTGGCACACGATGGCATGTTTGGGGTGTGAAAAGCAAGGTCGGCATTGAGGAGCGATGGAGAAGATGCTGGAGAAGCAAGAGCTGCGAGCGCACCGCCTCGGGGTCGGTTTGACGTGTCTGGTCCGCACATGGCTGCAGATTGACGATCAGAAATTGCTTGATGATGCAAGTCGCTTTACGGTTCAGAAGGATAGCAGTGTATGATGGCGAAACCGGCTTATCGTCTGAGTTTATTGAGAATCGCAGAGAGAACGCACGTTCAGCAATCTCCCATGTTCGCTATTTGTAGATTGAGAAAGACGGACGCAGAGGTTCTCAAACGCGCTCTCACAGCACACCTGCGTTAGTTTCAGCCTCTGAATCGGGCATTCAGAAGCTACAAATGCTTTGTATGGGCCAGAAGCGCTTGTTTGAATGGATGGCGCGAAACGTGCTCAATCGAGCTCGTTTCATTCCACACCACAGAGACGGTCTCGTCGAGCGGCTTCGCACAATGGACACTTCAGATCGTCTGATGAGAAAATCAGATCCAATGGAAAGAAGATATTATACGCTTCTCAAACTAATCAACATCGCAAGCCATACGTGGTGCCATCCAATGCCCTGACGGCCAAGCGTCGCGAGGCAACATTGGAACCAGAGTGGGCCTCAGCCAGAGGCACCAATCATGTCACGGCCCTCCACCACCAGCATTCCCAAACAGGCAATATTTGTTAGCGCACCTGGATGGCCTCAGGGGACCTTGATGAGCAAGTTTGAGAGGGTTCGGCAAATGGGACAAATGGGACAAATGGGTCAGACGTGACCCCCAGGCGGATTATTCATGAATATTCATGAATTAGATAATCTCCGAACAAGTCAAGGATGACGTGCGCGGGGAGGAGAGTGAGGGCTTCCCAGTGAGGGGTTGCTGCATGTGTTCGTTCCTCTTGAGCTTCTTCGACCTGTCTTCCTATTCCCAAGGACCAATTTCGCAGTATTTCCCTTCACACAAACAGATCATCAACTAAGCTTTGTATCACTCCGACAGAATGTCTGCAGGAACCTACTCACTTCCGGCTCTGCCGTATGCATACGATGTACGTGTTGTGTCTACCCCTCCCATATGCCTGGAGTCGAAGTGAACGAGGACTGACCGAGCACAGGCTTTGGAGCCGAGCATTTCAGCGCAGATCATGGAGCTTCACCACAGCAAGCATCATCAGACATATGTGACCAACCTCAACAATGCTCTCGGGTCGTACTCTGCCGCGGTCTCCTCCAACGACATCCCGGCCCAAATTGCCCTCCAACCAGCCATCAAGTTCAACGGCGGTGGACACATCAACCACTCTCTTTTCTGGGCCAACCTCTCTCCTGCATCCTCTCCCGATGCCGATCCCAAAAGTGCGCCAACCCTGGTCGCCGAGATCGAGAAGACTTGGGGCTCGCTTCAGGACTTCCGTGCCGCCTTCGGCAAGACTCTCCTGGGTCTGCAGGGCAGTGGCTGGGGATGGCTGGTCAAGGATGGCTCAGCCCTGAGAATTGTGTCGACCAAGGACCAGGATCCCGTGGTCGGAGGCGAGGTTCCCATCTTCGGCGTCGATATGTGGGAACATGCGTATTACCTGCAGGTATGTCTGGGTTTGTTCCTCCTCATGTGTTACACAGAGACGTGGCTGGTGGCTGGGAGGAGAAAGGGGATTGAGCTGACGGATCATCACAGTACCTCAACGGAAAAGCCGCCTACGTGGAGAACATTTGGAATGTCATCAACTGGAAGACAGCGGAGACTCGCTTCGCCGGTGGTCGCGAGGACGTCTTCAAGGTGCTCAAAGCCTCGATCTAGGTTGCTTGATGGGCATATCTGTACCAAGGTAGCTCGCAATAGCAGTAATGTCACTCATATTCACGCGGTGGCGTCTGACTCCAAGTCCTGTGCTTTCACAATGATGGCACTCATCTCCCCGTAACAGAAGGTGGTCACCTTTTCATATATGCAATGTTGCACACGGCCAGGTACCGTCAGCACATGGGTCTGGACCAGGCGGGATGAGGAGACCTTGTGATACCCAAGGACTCAGAACCTCCCAGTGATCTCCATCTCCAGTCCCTGAAATGTTTGCAGCGTCAACCTCGTCCATGTCGCATCATGTCTCGGACGTACAAACAAGCTTCCACGGCTCACATGTAAGTTTCCGCATAGGCTGTGGAGGCTTTACCTGAAATGAGGCAAAGGGCCGGCATGATACAAACGAGATTTCTTTAGCAAAAGAGACAATACAGCAAACAAAGTCGGATGACTCCCGGCACGGCATGCAACATGCAAGCTTCCATCGGTTGTGAAGCAACGGTAACCTCGACCTTATGGAACACAGTACTGCACTCACGTCGCCAGATACAGGGCTTTCTATTTCGGAAACCTGCCAGCCGACGACGACAAATACTGGTGCTGCCACTTGGAGTTCGAGTCCGAATGAAGAGGCTCAGACGATTGCTGATTATTCAAGACGCTACCACAGACCACGGAGATCCTTTGGCCACTATCAAATTGCCGTGTCACCTCGTGATGCAGCATACGAGAAACATGCAGACACAGCTCATGGATCCCAGTTCCGCAGTAATCATATTGAATATGCAGCTAACGCGACCAATGGCGGCCGTGTGCAACCTCAGAGAGACACGAGCTGAGCAACACGACAACACTTCACGGGAACCTGCAGCAGCCCGTCGGGACGCAAGCACAGGCACCGCCGAAAGGACGAATGTCTTTCTTGAGTGCGAAGTCCCGAAAGTCAAGTCCACTTGTGCGAGTATCAGGTTGCTTCGCCCCAGAATTGGCCCAAGCCATCACGTTCCAGGCTGGTGGTGATTCCGTGGGCTTGGTTATGATCCGCGGCCATCGTTGCACTCGCCATCTCGACAGACTCGAAGACACAAACACGCTTCTGATCAAAGCTCATGCGGTGAGATCCTTGGCCGTGTCAAGGCCACAGATGAATGCCGTGTTAGCGTCTTGCGATGTCACAACTCGTTGGAAACGTGACAGCAGCAAGATGCACAAGATGGACAGTAGGCATGCTGCAGGGGCATTAATATGAGGCCAACGATCTGCATCCATTGATCCCTCATCATCTCCTGATATGCATGTTTTGGCCGCAAGTCGGTCAACAGGTTTCTCTAGAGGGGAAACTCGGAACGGTGCCGTTCCGTCCGGTGAGCCCGTACACGACGAAGCCACTCCAGCTGCGAGCTCGGATGGCATATAGGCGGATGACATGACGTGACCTCCCAACGGGGCTTCGTAATTGATAGGGGGATTGGCCTCCCGAAACTGAACCAGGATGTTCGGAATATACTGATCTATAAATGGGAGACGAAATGAACGGGTATTCATGATCCTGGTGGTCTGAGAGATACGGGGCTATGCAGCCATCGAGCCAAGGAATATGGGGGGAGCCATGCAGCCCTCATGATAGTGTATGCTGTGCAATGCGAAGATCCAGCTGTTCCTTTTCGCTGCTGTCGGGATCGGAGCTTGTGTATAAAGAGTCGAGGAGGGAAAGCAGACGGTTCGTCTCGGCCATCCCCAGGCAAGACAGTCTTGAGGAAGATACGGTCCTGTCATTCGTTTGAACCTCCAGTCTCTCTCTTTGACCGTGCCTTCGTGCAATCACATCGCAACGTCTTCAGCTTGCAATCATTGAAACATGATGAACAACGTCGCTCGACTTGCCCTGCTTGGGCTTGGGTAGGTTCACTTCAGCTCCCAACTCCTCGATAGCTCACGACATACTGACTCTCATCTCAGCGCTACTGTTGTCCGTGCGACAGACCACACCGTCACTGTGACTGAGACTGTCACTGAGTGTGCAGCTTCCTGCTATGCTACTGAAACGGACTGCACTGCCACTTCGACAGAGTACGTCTGCACCACGGAGTCTACTTCGAGCATCCCGGACGTCACACCTCCGGTGAGCTCTTCAACCACTCCTCCGGTCGAGACAACTGAGCCCGAAACGACGGATTCGAACACACTCCCTCAGACGGAGTCAACCACGTCTTACGGAGCATTTTCGGAGACTTCGGAGACCGAGTCTTCTGCTACCTATCCTCCTGAGACCACTGAGACGAATCCTGGCACTACTGACTCTTCCGCACTGCCTGTCACAACCTCGGGCAGCAGCACCTACGAGACTACCCCGGGAACAACTCCAGGAACAACTCCAGGAACTACAGAGAGCTCCGAGGTACCTGAGAGCTCGGCAAGCACTTACCCTGGTGAGAGCTCAACTTGCACGGACTACTATGGCTGTGACTCTTTCTCGAACACCGAGTCTGAAGGGACAACCACTCTGAGGTCAACTGTTACTAGCTTCATCACCTTCTCTGAGAGCACCAGCACTTACGGCACAGAGACCAGTGAAGTCCCAGAGAGTAGCACCGAGACTTATTCGGGAACTGAGAGCACCCCTGGCACTGAAACCGAGAGCTCGAAGACCCTCCCAGTGACAACGTCTGGAACAGAGACTGACAGCACAAAGACATACCCTGGCACCGAGTCTACTCCAAAGACTGAGACTGAAAGCACGAAAACTTATCCTGGTACTGAAACAACTGAGTCTACCACATATGGTGAATCGACAACATACAGCCAGTCTACCAGCGAGACGGAAACCAATGACTCCTCCACACTTCCAGTCACCACCTCCGGTACTGAGTCTACTCAGATTTATGGCACCACCTCCTCCACGTGCACGACGGAGAGTAGCAAGGTTCCTCATGGGCCATCGTCTGGCAGCTCCTACTATGGGGGCAACACAACCTACCCCCAGACGTCAAAGACGTACAGCACGACCACGATCAGTTCTGAGGAATCTTTCTCGTCACCCTCTGTGCCACTGAGCACCTGGACTCCTCCTGTTGAGAGCTCCAGCTCATACTACTCTCAGAGTACCCCGTTTGAGAGCTCGTCGAGCAGCTACTACAGCGCGAGCACCCCGGTTGCGAGCTCCTCAACCCTACCGCTCACCCCCAGTGAGAGCTCTAGCTCCTACTACTCTCAAAGCACTCCCGTAGAAAGCTCTAGCTCCTACTACTCTCAGAGTACTCCTGTAGAAAGCTCATCGAGTAGCTACTACAGCGAGAGCACCCCCATTGCTAGCTCGTCGACTTTGCCACTTACACCCGGCGAGAGCTCTTCAACCGACTACTACAGCTCCAGCAGCTCAGATGAGAGTTCTAGCACGTACTACACCCTGAGCACATCTGAGGAAAGCTCGAGCACGTACTACCTGAGCACGGAGACGATCCCATTGACCACTCCTGTGACTACGCCTGAGAGTGAGAGCACAACCTATGGCATCAGCACAGAAGAGACCACCTCTGAGTCTTCCACTGAGAGCGTCGTCACGCCTACTGAGTCCTCTACCGAAGATGCGACCTCATACACCTCAGTCCCTGAGTCTTCCACAGAGTATAGCAACTCAACTGTGCCTGTTGAGTCATCCACCACCAAATATTACCCGCCTCCGGTGACCACCACTATCCTCACCGAGACCGAGACCACCAGCGAGAGCAGCGTCTACCCGCCCTCGTCCTCCACACCCAGCGGATATGACTTCGGCACCACAACCTCCAGCTCTTACGAGTCCGAGACCTCCAGCGCCTCGTATGACTCGTCCGCCGAGCCTGTGACCCCTTCCTCCTCTTCCGTCTACTCAACTCCCACGACCTTCCAGACAACAAGCAAGACGTACCCAGGCACCACCACGTCTACCGAGGAGTACCCGGAGACCACCACGACAGGTTATGGTCCGCCCAGCTATGAACCTCCGCCGTCTTACGAGGAGCCTCCCTCTTACGGCCCGCCTCCTTACTACGGTCGTAAGTTCCGTGGCCTTAGGTGGTGAAATGAGAGGAGGAGCTCGATCCCTTCCGCTGGAAGGTCGACGAAGGAGAGGACGAATTTCGCTTCATGACATGACACCTTTTATTTCTTTGAGTAAGACTTCTTGAGTGTTGTTTTGAGTTGGGGACATGTAGTTTCAAAAAGGGAGAAGAAAACCAGCATTGATCCAAAATTGGCTGCGCATGATTGCCTTCTATGTGTCATGTCTTGTCTTATCTATGAGCGCCAACATATCTACGTCTATGAGCCGATGGAAAGAGACACGACCGCCCATTTGCCGCTCCATGCCCATTTCCGTGCACCAGAATCACCACCTCCTCCTTCAGTCTTGCGTAACTCCTCGTCCTTGCCGGCCGGAAGACCGACGACCACGTCGGCTTTACAGGTGCGCAATGACAAGACATTTACGCCTGATCCAGGTCCCATAGGCCCAATCGCCTCGCTGAAGGGAGTTGTGGGGTCCCATTGAGCCTGTAGAAGTTTTCTGTTAGTCGCTGATGGCGGGGAGATCACAATATTCGAAAAAACTTACATCAGCTGTGAGCTTGCGGTAATTCAGGTCACCCTTGAAGATGACAAGCTCTGACCCTTGAAGGTCCTTGTGAAGCTCGGGTGCCTCCGCCGGAAGACGCCAGAAGCTGCCAGGCGCGGTCCAATACCTGTTGGGTCGCATGACCAAGCGACCCTCAGCATGATGCATGATCCACTCATGGAACAAGAACTGCATGTTCTCGACCTCGGTGTCCGAAAGAGGAGTAGGGGTCTTGTCCTGCAGTGCCTCATCCTCCGACTGTGTCTCGAAGAACGCGCGTGGGTTGGAGATAGAGTTGAGGAGATCGCTGAAGTCGGTAGGCAGTACGTCTGACACATACCAGGGAATGGACTTTGGATGGATAATTATTTGTGTTGCCAAGCCGGAAGAAAGAAGGTACCCTGCGAGAACGAGATCGACGTAGAGCTCGAAACCGGCGTTATCAAGGACGAAGTCGACCCTCCGCTCAGCCTTGCCCTCAGCCTTGGCCTTCTGCAAGAGATCAAAAGCCGCTGACAAGTCGTTCACAAGAATATTGTTTTCCGCTGATTTGCGGGCCTCGGACCCCTGAAGCTTCTGGATATCCTCATACGAGAGGTTCGGCAGCAGGGAGAGGTCGGTCGCATTGCCCCAGAGGCAGATCTCCGCCATCTCGATGAACAGAAGCCTCTCAGCCTCGACATCGGGAGCTGATTTCTTGTGAGCTTCGATTTGTTGTATGAGAGTCTTGTACTGGGCGGCAAGTTCGAGAATAGCGTCGCGGGAGGTGCGGAAAGCCTTGGACTTGGAACGCGCGAAGATGTCGTAGTCTTTCCAGTGTTTTGACAGCTGGAACATGGCGCTGATACGTCTGCACTTGAGTCAGTTTCATGATTCCAAGAAAAGAAATCGGCCGCGAATTCTTACCTATACAAGTAACACTCGCCGTATAGCCAGGCGACGTTCATCCATGTCGGATCCCTCTGCTCTAACTCCTTGTTGTAGGCAGCGATGTCTTCCGGGAAGCCATCATCGGGTAGTGGTCTGCGATAACCATCAGCTGCAGCTCAATAGTTGGTTTATTGTCGAGCTCTCCGTGCGTACGTCAACTTGCGGTCGTGAAGAGCTTCGTATTTGAGAGTAGCGAGCTGCTCGACGAGAGCGCGACCCTCAGCCTGCTTGTCTGGGTCGTCTGTGTGGGAGCTCGCGCGATGAAGATCGTCAATTGCACCGGTCTACATTGAGTAAAGAAGTTAGAGAAACGACCGAGGGCCAGCAATGCAGACCGAGAAGCAGAGGACTTACAATAATGACAGGCCATCTTTTGAATACCGATTCGTGGGCGAAGGACGTCTTGTCGCCAGTATTGTACTGGGCTTTTCGGGCCTCATATCAGCATTTGCCTAATCAAAATTAGATCTCGAGATCAAAGGGTATACTCACGAGTCTTAGGGTCGTACTCCATGGCTTCGACCAACACGCAGGCTGTCGATATATACACGGGATGATGCCTTAGCTTGGGGTCGCAATGAGGGAGAAATTTAGATGGAGGGGCAGTGAACGCGGGATCGGCGACGTCAGGAGGGGCAGTCTGAGATAGCGGCACGAGTCAAGGCATGGGTCAGGGTCCACAGGAGCTTGTCCGTGCCATTATTAGCTACTGGGGACTGAATCTCGGACTGCTCTCCCATCAGACCATCATCTGTATACTAGATATCACTCCTTCGACATCCCAACAGCTTCATAGAGCCCTAACACTGCCACTGGATGTCACCGTCTACCAACAGCCTACCAATCCGAGACTCCCCGGCCACTCCACATTCTCTCCGAGCTGAGCGGCTTACCCTGCAGCTAGGATCAATGCAACACACCCACTTCTTCTCTGGCTTCGATCCACGGGTGACCTGGTCATCCTGGCATGCCTCTTGAGCCTGCCATATCTGCCCACTTCCCCAGACTTAACGCCTTTCCCCACGGACAGCTCCGATACGCTAGTTCTGCTCTGTGTGCTATAGGCTCAATTGTCTTGGCTGATCTTGGGCGCATTTTGAACGTGTTCACCTCACATGTCAGCCTCCGCTTCTCTCCACCTAAGGTAGCTTCGCTTCGCTGAGACCCTTTGAGCCGCCCGCCATGCACCACCCGCTCGCGTGAGCACCCAATCCCTCTGAACCATGTCGCGACGACCCTGGGCTGTCAATCAACAGCCAGTCGCGCAGGACACCTCGTCATCGATGATGGACATCCCCAAGTCGCCCAGCGTGGACGATCGCTCACCAGAGGATCTGCCCAAGACTGCGCACAAGCGATCAAGCGAGCAGAGCTCTGCTGAGCTTCGTTACCCTCGGAAGCGTTCCATACGAGCCTGCCATCTCTGTCGCGCCCGCAAGACGAAATGCGACAATGTACAGCCTACCTGCGGCTTCTGCGCGTCGATCGGCGCAAACTGCAGCTATGACGGCAAGCAGCACGACCATTCCTCGTATGGAACCCTCCTCGACCCTGCTTTCTGGACCTAGTCTTGTCTCAGTTGCTGATCGCGTTCATAGCTTTGACTCAGCCAGTCTCGAGATCCTGCGCAAGCTGAGCGAGCTTGCTGAAGGCCAGAATGAACTCATCAGCTTACTTCGATCCATAACGACAAACCACGTCCAGTCACCTCCCCAGTTCTCACCGCCTGCACACAACCCGCTCTCGGCACCGCTTGCTGCAACACCTGGCAGTAACGCTGGACCGAGACGCGACATCGAGACTCTTCCCTCTACAAGCCCATCCGATTATGCAGATGCTTCGTATAGCCGCCTCGATCGGCTCGTCCAAGCATCCATAGGCAGCTCAGCCTTGCCCCTACGCGATACTCGCGAGACGTTGGGAGCCTTCGCACAGAACCAGCTCTCGCCTCAAGAATACTTTGAAGTTGGATCCGACGCAGCTGCCGCCCAGGGCAACCCAGCGGCTTTGCGATGGTTTGACCTGTTGGCCAATGATGCTGGTAGAGACAGCCTTCCACCCCCCCAAGCGCATTCAGAAATAGACCAAGGTCGAAGCTTCTCTCAAGGACGCGACGGCACAGAAGTCACACCCTTACAACGAGCGACTAGAATCATCGACGATGATGTTCAGCCAAATGGCGCGCAGGAATCATACGAGCAGATGGGCGATGTGAGTGAGAATGGGCCCTCGAAGTGGCTCCTTGAGAGGCGATTATGGCAGGCCGAGTCGGACATTCAACTCCTACCTAGAGAGCAGATTCTGTTCGACAAATTTGTGCATCAAATAAGTTCAGCGGTATGTTGTTCGCGAGATACCTCGCTGTGGCTTCTTAGGCTAACTCGAATCCAGCTGGATCTCTTCGACCCGCGGCGAACATTCTCTGCTGTCGTATCAAGACAGGCTGTATGTTTGATCATCTGAGTCCTTCTGCTACGTCGGACTTGCTAACTCCTGTTCTCAGCTCCGTAACGCCGGCCTTATGAACGCTATCCTTGCCGTCTCCTGTCACTACGCCTCCGTTGACCCTCAATCCAACGCCATCGAACGCCATGACCATCACACACCACTCAAATACTACGACCAAACCCTCCACTACGTCCAAAAAGCCATGCGCTACTCCTCCTACCAGACTAGCAAAGAGCTTCTTGCCACCACACTCACCATCTCCATCTACGAAATGCTCACTGGCTCCCGTAAGGACTGGGACCGCCATCTCCAAGGCGTCTTCTGGATCTTGCGCTCCCAAAAGATTGACGTTGAAACCGATGGAGTCGAAAGCGCAGTGTGGTGGGCGTGGCTACGTCAGGATATCTGGGCAGCTTTCAGAGAGAAGCGAAGAACGTATACGACATGGAAGCCGACCAAGTCGTATGCTGAATTGAGTCCGTACGAGCATGCTTCGAGATCTATATGGATTATGGCGCAGGTCGTCAGCTTTTGCTGTGTTGATGCAGCGGGGGTCAATGGGGATGGCAGGGTGAATGATCGCCTGGATCGAGCGAGGGAGTTGCATCAGATGCTTGATGACTGGAATAGGCACATGGGTGTCGAATTTGCGCCCCTTCCGACGCGGCCTCATGATGGACGCTCTCCCTTTCGACCCATCTGCATATACCCATCATGCTTCGGTAAGTCGAAAGCATCAAGTGACTAGGGAAATAATACTGAGTGCCTACAGGGATCGCTGTTCAGGTCCATTACGTCTCCAAGATCTTGGTATGCATCAATGAACCTTGTCTTGGAGGCATGGATATGTACCTCGAGCGTTTGAGGACAGTACAAGCGTGGATCCGCATCGTCTGTGGCATTGCAATGACATTGACAGATGAGGCATCAAGCATGATGTGCTCCCAATGCCTCTTCATCGGTATGTTCCACCGCTCAATCTCTCTTGGACAAACTTTACAATCATGGTTGTGGCGCAAAGCTGACGTGGGACTTCAGCCGGTCTGTTTGCCCAAGATGACAGAGAACGTGATACCATCGTTGAGATGCTGGAGGCTTCGTGTGAGAAGTCTGGATGGTGGGCTGGATCTCTTGGAGAAGACCTGAAGAAAGCATGGACCCAGACAAACATGGTTGGAGTCAATGGCTTGGGCCAATGAATTTAGATGACATATATCCACATTGCTATTGCTAAATTCTTGTAATACATTGGAAGAATCAGAATCCCAACGCCAGGCCGTTCCACCCCTTCATCAGGATCAGAGTATCTGAGCCATTAATCCTCTTCTTCCTTCTTGATCTGCTCCAGCTCCTCCTTCTTGACATCCTCTCCAGCCTCGCCCTTTACCTTCCCTTTTCTGAACGCCTTCCTCAGCTCACATTTTCCGAGATTCTTGCCTCCAGCTTTACACTCCTCACAGTCCTTGCCATGCCTGATTATCAGGACATGGAGCGGATACTTCTCCTCGTCAGGTATCCTATCGTCCAAATGCTGATGAGACTCCTCCCTCGAACAGTTAGGAGGCCGCCATCCCAGAAGACCCGTAATGCGATGGACATGCGTATCAACGGCGAAACTCTCCCTTTGGAGACAAAACAGAAGGACACAGCTCGCAGTCTTAGGCCCAACCCCCTGAAATGAAAGCATCTCCTTCATCGCGTCCTCGTTCGACGCCTGAAACAGATGATCCAACGAATACTCCCCGTACTTCTCTTTCGCCTGCTCCAGGATACTAATAATCACCTTACTCTTCACAACACTCAACCCTCCCGACTGGATCGTCTTCTGCAACCTCGCCTGCCCACCTTTCACTATCTCCTCCCACTGATCACTCCCGCCATACTCCTGATCCATGCTCTTCTTCGCGCGACTGCTGTTCTTATCGCTTGTATTTTGGGAGAGGATTGTGCGCACTAGGGCATCGAGGACGGAGGGGGAGTTGCCGCAGCCTGCGCTGGAGGTCGGGGCTTTGATCTCCGCTGGGCGATGGCGGTCGCCGTGAAGGGAGGCGAGGATACGGTGGGCGAGGCGGCATTCGTCTGGAGTTGGGTGTTTGAAGTCTGGAAAGGGGGACTTGTTGCCGTAGGATTTAAGTTTGCGGGCTTGGAGGAGCGCAGCTTTGTCAGATGGGGTCTTCGGCGAGTTGTTGGGTGAGTCTGAGGAAGATGTTTTCGCGCGCTTGGAAGGTGTCTTGGCTGGTGTCGAGGGACTCAGCTCGCGCTTGATGCGTCGGGGACTGGACTTTGGCTCTTCTTTGACGTGAGCTTTGCCATTGGGCGTGGCCTCTGTCTTGATATGCCTGGCGCTACGGCGACGCGGCGCCTCCGTCGCTGCTTGCGCCATGATGCGATGCAGGTGGTTGTGGGTGGCGGATTTGACGAGCAATACCCTTGCTGGTGCTGATAGCATAAACAGCTTGCCAGAGTATCTGTTGCAATGAAAGATTGAAGATGCAATTGAGCGTCTCGCGCAAGGTTGGAGGTTGAAAGGCGTTGGTGGTGAGACACGGTGAGCGAAGTCTTGTCGTCATGACTTTGGACCCTGACTAGGGGCAATTCCGGCTTAGCGAGTCCAGGGTCCAGCGCCACGAGGCTGCAACGACGTCACATGGTGAACGAGCATGTGTCGAAGGTGTTAAGAAGACTGCGAGTTGACATGCGCGATATTGTCTTTCAGGTAACAGCGCGAGTCCAAAGGTCGACGACGGCGCAGAATGTAACGATGGCCTCATGTACGGGTAGTTCCCGAGCTTGAGCAACCCCCAAGAACTGTGAGCTTCTGCACCCCAAATTGCTAAGAACCAGATCTCCGCAGGCAAAACAACCGGGACGGTACTACCCCATTTAGAGCAGTGTGCCGACATCGCGGCCGCCCCATGTCCTCGAGTCTCCATCCACTAGTCGAGATCTTGCTTGACGGCGGCATTGCGCGATTCTCCGCTGCTAAAGAATGCAAGCCACAGCAGCGTACTGAGGCCCCGCCAGTGGAGAAATTCTCGGAACCCGTCCCCTGGAGCCAGAAAGGGTGTCGGTGAGACCAGGTGTGAGTCTTTCGGCGAGGCAAACACCGCATCCCAAGATGAAAAAGGATGCATGATTTCCCCACCAGGTTCACACACATGTCCGGGGATAGACGGCTGAGCTATACGAGCTGGCCGGTGTCAGCCGGTCTGTTCATGATCCGCAAATCGCTCATATTGACTTGGTAGCTGAGATTGACCCAAGCCTGCGTTCAGTCAAGGTACAATGACGAGGAAATGTGACTGTGCAGGGCAGAAGGACGAGGTGGGGTGAGGGGTTCCCCAGGCCCAAGCCAAGGAGGAGGGGCACCCAATTGCTTCTCCAACTCTTCGCCTACACTAGTAGAGTAGCGACCCCTCTGGCCCTTCTTATAAGCTCTCGCCCATTCCTTTTTTCTTCTTCCCATCCAGTCACGGCCCTTCTCATCACCAGAATCTTCTTCATACACATTGGCAACCTGCACTCCTCGTCATCCACAATGGCCTATCCCGAACCTCGCAACACCGGCATGCAGTACCGCCGCCTCGGCCGGTCTGGTCTGCATGTCTCTGCCATTGGCCTCGGCGGATGGATGACCTTTGGTGGATACACCGACGATGAAGCTACCTTTGCCTGCATGAAGAAGGCGTATGATCTCGGCGTGAACTTCTTCGACACTGCCGAGAACTACTCCAATGGTCAGGCTGAGGTAGTCATGGGCAAGGCCATCAAGCACTTTGGCTGGAAGAGGAGTGATCTTGTCATCACTGCGAGTAAGTGCTTCTGATTGATAACTTGACTCGACATTGGAATCAGAAACTGAGGTGTTCTTTAGAGATCAACTGGGGTGCCGTCAATGGTGAGATTCTCGTCAACAACCACGGTCTCAGCCGCAAGCACATTGTCGAGGGTCTCGAAGCATCTCTTGAGCGCATGGGCCTCCGATACGTCGACATCGTTTACGCTCACCGTCCCGACAGACTGACTCCCATGGAGGAGACAGTCCGTGCCTTCAATCATGTCATTGATCGTGGTCTGGCCTTCTACTGGGGAACCTCAGAATGGAGCGCCGATGAGATCAACGAGGCTGTAAGTCAAGTTCCCTATATAGACTTGGGCGTGGGCTGGAGCTAATAGCATCTAGGTTGGCATCGCTCGTGAACTCCACCTCGTCGGCCCTGTCGTTGAGCAACCACACTACAACGTCCTCGTCCGCAACAAGGTCGAGTCCGAGTTCCAGCGTCTCTACTCCCGCATGGGCCTCGGCCTCACCACCTTCTCACCCCTCAAGACCGGTATCCTCTCCGGAAAGTACAACGACGTCATCGACGGCAAGCCACCACCAGGCTCCCGCTACGAGACCAGCAAGGACAATTTCGCGGACTTCATGCGCGGCAAGATCGGCAACGAGAACTGGCAGAAGGAGATCGAGACGGTGAGGAAGCTGAAGAGTGTGGCAGATAAGTTGGGTGTGAGCCAGAGCCAGTTGGCGGTTGCTTGGTGCTTGAAGAATGAGAATGTGAGCACGGTGATTATGGGTGCGAGTAAGCCTGAGCAGGTGGAGGATACGATTGGGGCGTTGAAGATTGTGGACAAGTTGACACCGGAGATCATGGCGGAGATTGATGAGATCACGGGGAACAAGGTGACTCTTGACCCAGCAAGGCAAAGCTAGTTTGTTAATCTGTCAATGGTGTAAAATTGAATTGACGAGATGTGGCTAGAGCCACGATGACTTCATGTCTATACCCCTGGGGAGGCACAGTCTACCATCCATCCCTGTTATGCCTTGGCATCCTCATAATCATGAAAGATGCAAAGCGCATCCATATCGTACAGATCATCTCGCACTACTCTTCAAATTGCGTCCTCATTACTGCGAACGGGAAGCGTTCTTGTCCGCCTGGGACTGAACCTCGGACGCAAGAGTGCTGCTGCCACGGGCATCGGAGCCAAGAATGCGGTCCTACATCCTTCATTAGTACATTTCGCCCCATCCTCATGAAGTTGAAGTTTGGTCAAACCTCTCGTGACTGAAGCTTGGCCGCATCTTCCTTCGTAAGCTGCTCAGGTGCCTTTCCAGCAACCTTCTCGACGGTGTCCTCGAGATTGTTCTGCTTGTCCTTAATGCTCTGAGCAGTGGCTTTGAAAAGGTTAGTTCAAGGCCCGAAAAAAAAAACGTCATCATCAACAGTTGTACATACCAGCAGGGCCTCCAGCGATAGGACCAGTACCCGTCTGCTTCGTCTCAGCCTTGGCCAACTCCGAAGCAACCTCGTTCGCAGGCATCCGGTCCAAAATATTCGCCGCAGCGCGTGACGTGACAGTCTGTGAAAAAAGTCTCTGGTGTGTCTGCTGAACTCTCAACCCGTGTCGAAGTGCTGAGCAAGTCTGTGTCGTTAAGCCGTAATACATCGTGGAAAAGAAGAACAGTGTATGGCTTTATATCGGTGTCGGGACAGAGGAGACGAAAGGGACAACAGCGGGGATTGTGGTTCGTTTTAAAGAGAATGCAGGAGCTTTGACATCTGGTGATAGCTTGGCGCATATAAGATGGAAAGTTGAACGATCGGGATCGAAGTGGGCGTGGAAAATGGTGGTTGTGAGGGTTGCTGTCATGGGTCATGAGGCATAACTGGAGCAACTCGTCATGACTGGAGGACTCAGCTTCAAGGGAGCGAGCGAGGCACATTGTCTCCTTGTTAGAAAAGTATCTACGGCTTCACCACATCTATGATGTTCTCGTCTCCAATTTTTTAGTTGGAAGAATGGGGACTGGCGTGATGTGTTCCTGCATCAGGCTGGAGCTGGTGTTGTTATGCTGTGGGTGATCGTTGCGCCATCGAGATCCAGCCTTGCGAGCTGTCAACCATTGCCGGACCTTTTCCTCCATGACACGCCGGTGTATCATCATGTCATTGATACATGAAAGAGAAGCCATTTGGTCATTCTCTTGCTCAAAGTCATCGATTTAATTACAAATGTTACATGATAGCGAGATCAAGTCATACCATTTTCTTTTGTTATGTAAAACTTTCTGAAGATGAGGTACTATATATACCCAAGCTCTCTTAGTACTCATATCATTTTTCATCTTATTATACCAACCTCACCTTCCTCAATGCAGTCTGCCTGCTCAAATCAGCTTGAGGTCAAGCTCCACCTGTGGCACGCCCTTAAAGCCAGCGGGCATGGTATAAGTGAAGTTCCAGAACTCAAAGTCGCGAATAGGAGTATCCGCACCACCGTACCCTCCGCCGAAGCTAAGGTTGTAGGCGGGATTGATGTTACCAGCGACGGTGACCTCCAGACCCTGGACGTCCGACCAGCCCGCAATGGTACGCTTCTTCTCGAATGTGCCAACAATGAAGGTGAAGATAGACTTGGCGTTGCCGTAAGGGTATGATAGGCTGAGCTTTCCAGGCTTGACCTTCGCCTGTAGAGCCATTTCGGTAGGGTATAGCTGTGTATTCGCATTAGCTGCAGATTCTTGGGAGTATCAATGGCGAATCTTACAGAGATGAATGAGATCTCGTTTCCGGTGTTCCACTGCACCACAGCAGGGTTGAAAGATCCCTGAGACTGGGATGGACCACCGATGACGATCTCATCGTAGGATTCAGCACCGATAGTGAGGTCCTCGGACAACCAGGTTGTGATGTTGCGAGACACGGTGTCGAAGGGAGGGTAGTAGGCACTGGCCTTGAAGGTGTGCTCTCCCTGGAACTTGGAAAGCTTGCGGAGGGTCTTCTTTGGGATGAGCTTCTGGTGAGTCTTATCCAGGGCCGCAAAGAGCGGTGCCCAGGCGTAGTCAGCCATGTGCGACATCACTTGAGGCTATATTGAGGTGCATTAGCAATGATTCATCGTTATACTCAGTCTCGACAAATGGGAGGGGCGTACGTTGCTAGTCAGAGATGAGCTCTCCTTGCCGGTCAGGGTCCAGAACCACAATGCCATGAGGCTGAGATAGCGGTTCATATCATAGCCATAAGCGCGATCCCAAGGGCCGGCCATGTTCTTCATACCAGGGTGCCACAGCTGGGAAACGGCGTCCCAAGTCGCTTCAACCATCCGCGGGCCATTCTTCGTCATGACGGAGTCCTTGGGCAGGTACTTGCTCCAGAGGATGAGACCAAAGAGAGAAACACCGGTATAAGTGCCCGAGTTGAACTCGGAGAGGGTGTCATGCTTGTTGAAGAGGTCAATGATCTCCTGGGCGTATCTCTCGCCGCTACGGGTCATGTTACGGTCGTTGAGGCGACGGCCTGTCCAGCCCGATACAAAGGCGCGCATGATCGACTATGACACGGTTCAGTCAACATATACAGTATCACATGCACAAATTTCGTTGGCACTTACAGGGTTGCTGTATGCGGGATAGAGGTTATCCTTGGTATTGTCGATATTGCCGAAACGGTACTCATCACCCTTCGTCGCGTTGTGCAGAGACTGCAGGATCAGACTCTGTGTGCTCTTGCTGAGCAAGTGAGGAAACTCTTCCATGCACATGACCAAGGTCGTGCCGACGAAGCCACGCCAGTTGGGATCCCAGCTTCCGTAGATCTTGGGAGGATAGGCTGGGCTACCTACGTAGGGCTCCTCAGGCTCCTGCTGGTAGTCACCATACCTATGAGACGGATCAGGATCAAAGTACATTTCCGCTTTTTCAGAGGGATCAGTATTACCATTCCTCGGCTGGGACCTTGTACTGGCCACCAATTGTGTTCTTAATGATCTTCTCAGCCTCAGCGGCATCAGAGCCCTCATTCCTGGCCAACAGGCCGAAGGCGTACCAAACCGAGCTGCGTGTCTCGTGACGAAGGGCCACCGCAGCACCGAAATCATAAAGGTAGCCTGCCTTGCTGTCGTAATAGATGTCCATCCAGTCCATTGACTCAGTGAAGAGTTGTCGCGCATTCGGCGACATGGACTTGACGTAGTTACCCTTAGCTGTCACATGCTCAACAGCAAGAGCCGCGACGCACACGATGGAGAACAGACGCATGGTGAATGACTTTCAGCTTGATATGCTTCAAGAAAGAAATGACTTCAAGGCCGCAAGCAAGTGATAGGCACGAAAACGTCTAGGATTCTACAATTGCCGCGGACCAGACTATTATAACTATCGGACGTAATTGCAGATCTCGTCCAAGATTGCAACCATGCCCGGCTTTGCGCGGGGCCGCCTCCCACGACGTCGTGTGAACACCTGCCGATCTCCTGCCCATTGAGGTCTGGACCCGTCCACAGCCGATAACCAACGGCTTGTGATAATTAGTCCAACATAGTGTAGATAATGCGGAGGCACCAGGAACCAGGCACGCACTGGCAGCTTATCCAGCTCCTCTAAATCTGGGGTCCGGTCCCCACCCGGCCTTTTCACCGGTGGCTGGCCCCGCTGTGATGTCCGGTCCAGGGCCGGTTCACCGGGCGACGATGTCACCCTAGTCATGTATATCAGTAAGATATGGCTATCGCTGGTTCATGATTAGGAACTGGTCGAAAAATGGGGGGCTCCAACACCTGGACTCCGATGGCGGATTGCTCACGCGCCATGATACCTGAGCCGGTTACCCGATGGCCTATCGCCGGCACCTGGCCGAGGGATGAGATAGCAACGGTATGGGTGTAAGCCTTGAATATGCCTATATCTTTCACGTGTGATCCTGGATATCATGGCTGTCAGTTCCCAGGGCTTATTCCCATCTCTGAAGTTACGAACTCAGATAGTCGTCCTTGTGAACTGACTCGCAGTCATATCACTTATCTCAAAATGGCTTCCATGCAAGATGATGTTGTCATGTCCAGCCCACGAAGGAGCGTAGATGTTGCTGAGACAAAGGCTGAGATCAATGCCGATGAGCTACGTCTCGCGCAAATGGGTTTGTTCTTCCTTTATCATTTTATCACCTCTTCTTCATGTTCAGCCCTGCTAACACCTTCGCTCAGGTCACACCCAGGAGCTGAACCGTCACTTCAGCACTCTGAGCCTCATCGGTCTTGCCTCCACGACCACCATCTCATGGACAGGTCTGGGTCTCGGCTTGATCACCGAGATTGGTGCTGGAGGTCCCGGCGCAGTCATCTATGGCTTCATCCTGGTGACGATGCTGCAATGCTTCTTGGGCGCGTCGCTTGCCGAGTTTGTCTCTTCTTACCCCACTGAGGGTGGCATGTACCACTGGATCGCCGCTGTTGCGCCGAGGAGGGCGACAGGAATCCTCAGCTTCCTCACTGGCTGGTTCAGTGTGCTTGGATGTCAGTAATGCCTTACATCTCGAAGGTCTACAGTCGCTAATGATGTGTCAGGGATCTTCACTACTGCCTCTACCAACATCATTTACGCTCAGATCCTCATGGCACTGATCGCTCTCTACAAGGCCGACCTTGAGATCCAGGCCTGGCAAACCTTCATCGTCTATCAAGGCCTCAACCTACTTACCGCCAGCGTTGTCATGTTCGGCAACAAGGTCATTCCCGCCCTGAACAAGTTCTCGCTCTTTTACTTGCAGATCGGCTGGCTCGCCGTCTTGGTCACTGTTGTCGCATGCGCCCCCAAACACCGCGACCCAGAGTTCGTCTTCAGGACTTGGATCAACACCACTGGGTGGGAGAACAACGCCATCTGCTTCATCACCGGTTTGGTGAACCCTCTTTACTCTCTCGGTGGTCTTGATGGTGTTACCCATATCACGGAGGAAATGCCTAACGTATGTTCACCCAAGCATGAGAGTAGATGCTCGGAAGCTAATAGAATCCTAGCCGTCAAAGAATGCGCCACTAGCGATTGCTATCACCCTGACCATCGCATTCTGCACTGGTCTCACATACCTGATCAGTCTCATGTTCTCGATCCAAGATTTCGACCAGCTTACTACTGGCAACACGGGCATGCCACTCGCCGAGCTTTTCCGCCAGGTCACGCAGAAGACCGGTGGTGCTTTCGGTCTGCTGTTCATCCTCTTCATTGCTCTCGGCCCTTGCGTCATCAGCTCGCAGCTCAGCACTGGTCGGATTTTCTGGGCTTTCTCTCGTGATGGAGCCATGCCCTTCTCCAAAGTGTAAGTTTTTCCTCTGCGACTCAAAAATTCTGGTAACTAACAGTCATCCAGCTGGTCCAAGGTTCACTCGAACCTCAGGATCCCCTTCAATGCCCAGCTGGCAGTCACCGCCGTCATCGCCGCTCTAGGATGCCTCTATCTCGGCTCCTCAACTGCCTTCAACTCTCTCCTGGGCACGGCCGTCACCATCAACAACATCTCTTACATGTTCCCAATCCTCACCAACCTCCTTACTGGCAGGAAGAACATGCACAAAGGCGTGTTTCACATGGGCAACAAGATTGGCACTGTTGTGAACATCGTGACGGTTTGCTGGCTGACCTTCGCGATTGTGTTCTTCTCCTTCCCCTACGTCAAGCCGGTGGAGGTCACCAACATGAACTATACTTGCGTTGTTGTTGGTGGCTTGACGGTACTGATTGGTGCGTGGTGGTTCAAAGCTGGGAGAGAGTACACCGAGAGAATGATGAAAGCAAAGGAGGAGTAAGAGGGAGTGTGCTATGAGACTACAGAGAGAAGTAGTATAATTATTCATGATCACGTCCTGCTTTGCCTCCTCATTACTGTGGCTCGACACCTTGCCACATAGTGTAACAAATTCATCGTCTCATACCAATGATCTATTCTGAGGTTCAGTATTTTCGTCTATGCTTCATCTGCAGAGGAAAACTCGCTCGCAGGCAAATAGGTATCCAGGTCATGTTCTCCCACCGAAGGTCCAGGCTATTCTGTATCCAACGTGCCGTCACCGAGGTCGTGGCGTACCCCCAGGAAATGCCCTCAATGCGAACGCCAATCTTGGAGGCAAAGAGGACTTTGCTCAATCGCCGACTCTTTGCCTCGTCCCCATCGCCTCATCCCATTCATGCATCAATCATCTCCGTATCGCCATCCTCCATCATCCAATTCCAACCCTCCTCGTCATTATCCTCTTTCTTTTCCTCCCTTCCACCCTTCACCTTCTCCCTCTCCTCACTCACTCTCTGCCTCGCTAGTGGGTACGCCTCCTCCAACCCTCTCATAATCGTCTTGACGATCCAGTCCACCGAGTACATCTGTCTCGGCGGCGTGTCTCCCTCTCCAACTCCACTCGTCACCGCCGCGTCCTTCCACCGATTCCTAAGTTCCTTCGCTTTCCAAAGCGCTTCTTTCACATCTCCCTTCCCCAACGTCGGGTACAGAGGACTGCTCGCGTCTGCAAGCGCCTGTAGCACATTATGATGATAGGCGTGGGTCGCGAGCTTGCTGCCAGTGGTGTTTGGTAACCCGACGTTCCCACTACCGCGGGGAATGACCACGCCAAAGACAAGCTGTAGGAATACGAGCGCTTGCTCGATCCATATGTATGCCTCGTGGAAATCAACCTTGAAGTTCATCTCCGCATCCTCCGGCTCGAACCCCCACTGCTCGGGCGCAGAAGCTCTCTCCCAGGACTGAAACAGATCAATCATCTTCCATCTTAGCCTCTTGCATGTTTGCTCGAATCTGTGAAGCGCCTGTGCCGGCGAAAGGTCGCCCGTCGGACCTGCAGCGCGGAGTCGCGTCGACGTTGTGGTAGGGTTATGGAGATTCGGCGCAGCGGTGGCTGGTGGCACGGAACGAGATCGCGTATTCGAATATGAGGCACCGCGACTGGCCCAGATTGAGCCGTCGAGCCCTTTTCCGTTGGATGTGGCCATTGGGCCCAGCTGCAAGCCAACCTCGGGATCTGGCAAGGTTGGGCCCTGGGCGTGACTCGGAGCGTAGGGTGATGCCCCTCGTGGCGGCATGAAGGTGGGATGGAGTAGCGCGTCCTGACGTAGCTTGGTCGGCCGTCGAATAGCAAATTCTTGATAGGAATATGTTCTGTAAGAGATGTACAAAAGGCGCAGGAGGGAATTGGTCAATGCGAATCAGTGCCGCCCAGGGTGGTGATTGATGTAGGAGGGCAAAAGGAGCGGCCACTGCATTAACCCAGACAGTGCACGGAGGTACCTCTTCATGCAGCCCTGGTCTCAGCATCTGGCCGCATACATGATCCTGCTGAGGCGCAGCCAACATTCACTTGATCAAGTCCAGTATGTCAATGATGATGCAACGAAGGGACGGCAAATACTTTGGGACCATTACAATCCTTCCATGAACTTGTTGAATTTGCTCAGCATGCATCCAACAAAGAACAAGCAAACTAAGCATCCTACCGTGCACCGAAACGCCTTCGGCCTCTTCCACCATCCGCCACCCATGTTATACAACAGGTATTAACACTTATCCGCCCAACTATCGGCGGTAATACTTCACCTGTTTCCATCTCTGCAATCTGTTTCGTAGAAGAACTAGCACGTTGCATGCCCGTCCGGCCTCACAAACACAGACAGAGGCCCAGACTCCCTGGTCGAATTGAGAGGCAAGTGCTGGACCAGACCATACCTCATCAATACTCCCTCAAGCTGAGCTGAAGTTATGCAAATGGCACCGGGCGACAGGATTTGAGCAACGTAGTTGGTCACTGATAAGGGAAACCAAGTACAAAAGCTGAGGGAAGAATCATCAGGTCTTACATGCACGGCCAATATCACTACTCGAAGGCAATCATCAAAAACGAGTTTAGTGCTTCATCCAACCCATCAAAGGCGCGCTGCCTGCATCATTTGTCATATGAATACACCAGAAACTCCATAGAGAAACAACATTCCGAAATTTCCAACACCTTTCCATAATGATCCCCGCATGTAACCTTCCTGGCCTCCTTGGTCGTGATTGTGTATGCTCGCATCATGACGAGCTTCTCTTTGCCCATGGCCTTCGGACCTTGGGTGGCGTCTCCTACGAGTCTCCGCCCTTGATCTTCTTCGTCGCCTTGGCTGTGCCGATATGTGTGTTGTGAACCTGTTCCGTGTGAGCGAGCAGACGGGGAGAAGTTATGAGTAGTGCGTAGTCTTACCTTGGTAGCGAACCTCAAGCTCGTCAAGGTCTCCTTCAGATGAGTCTCCAGTGGCGAGACCATGACGAACATGAGCGTTTTGCTGTTGCCTCCAAGACTGTATTGAAGCAGATGCGTAAGCTTGGAGTTGCGGTACGGGACGTGGCCTGAGCCCTTGCCCAGAGCCTCGATCACATCACCAAGGCAGCTCAGGCTCTTGTTGATGCTCTGAGTTTCCTTCATTCTTTCACCTTCCGCTTGAGAGTGCTTCAGGCGCTCAGAGCCTGCAAGATCAACGAGGTTAAGAGTCCCCTCACACCGCTCGCCGGTAGCCGAGTTCTCGCCAACTAGCTTGAGAATGAACACACTGTGCGAGCGGGATGACCGCTCGTTGGCCTTGGTCGCCGCGACCGATCGGTTCTTCTGCGCCTCCTCGAGCATCATCTCGACCTTAGCTGGCGAATCCAAACGGACAGATCTGCAGTTCATAATGTGAGTCTGCTTGCGATTCTCGTCGTGGCGAATTTCGAGCTTCTTCGACTTCTCTTCAGATCCGTTGTTACGTGTCAGGAGATCATTGAGATCCTCATTGTAAACTTCAATGAACGAGCCCTCCATGGTGTACGACCAAGACTTCTCCTTCAACTTGGTAATAGTGTCGTAGATCATGTGTGTCGCTCTTGGAATCATGCCATCCGGTGACGACATTGTGAAGGTCTTGCCCGAACCCGTTTGACCGTAGCAGAAGATGCAAACGTTGTAGCCGTCCAGGGCACTCTGAACCATCTGTGAGATTTCTCCGAAGATCTCCTCGTTCTGCGTGCCCGGAACGAAGACACGGTCAAACTCAAAGGGGTAGCTCTTCCTTGACACGACGCCGAGACTGCTCTTCTCCTCGGGACCGGCCATAACAATCTCCGCCGAAGTCTTGTCGTCTGGGAAACTTATTCTCGCTTGGTCACCCTCGCTCTCGTCCAGTACTGGTCGCACTCGGCACATAACGCGAATGTTTCCCTTCAGCTCCTGGTATTTGTTAAACAGGACTCTCCGTTCCGTCTCCTCCTTGATAAGCTTCTCCCGAGCTTCCTCCGCAACACGAAGGGCCTCTTGCAAGCGCGCCTCCATATTTGAGAAAGAGTCTGATTGTGCTTTGCTATCGGATTCCAAGAATTCGACATGTGACTTGAGAGAATTGATCTTGGCGTCTAGGGTTGTGTTGGCGGCAGACAACTCAGCGATGTTGACCTGCAGGCTGGACTTGAGGCTTCGTTCACGCTCTAGCTCGTCATCCAATTGGCGGTTCCGCGATTTGAGGTCATCGATCTCCCGGTCCTTTCGTTGCAGAGCAAAGTCAGTATCCTGTCGATCATTGCCCATCCGCATTCTCAGCTCTTGAATCTCGCGATCGCGTTTCTCTCTTTCATCTTGTAGCTCCTGCTGGTAATGTCGAGTGAGGCCCTCCATCTTCTGCTCGTGTTCTCTTGCTTCCTCATCTTTAAGGTGGTCGAGTTCCCGGCTGAGATCATCGACAGCTTCCCGGTGCTGTCTGGACAGATCCTCAACGATCTCTTTGTGTGTCTTGTTGAGATCGTCGAGTTGCCTCTGATAGTCCCATTTTTGCTTCTCCATCTCATGTCGCAAATGTCGAGACTCGTCTCGTGCGGCATCAAGATCGCATAGCAGGCTCTCGTTTCGAGCTTCAAGCCTCTTGCGGTCACCTTCGAGCTCCGAAACTGTTGTCCATTAGGATCCTGCCACAATAAAAATGTCGCGTCCACGTACCTCTCGTCTTTACAAGGTCCATTGCCTCTTCTTGACCTTTTCTTTGTGTGAGGGAGGAGTTGACCATCTCCTTGAGCTCCTTGAACTGAGACTCCATGTCTCCTACTCGGCCATCGACATCGAATGCTTCAAAATCAGTTAGCTCAGAGTCTCTTGTCAGGAAGTTTTTGCGCGGTGATCTGAATTTGGTTGGGGAACTAGATCGGATGGTGCAAATAGTGTCTGCGAGCTTGTCAAACTGACGATGGATCTGGCGCTGAGATGGCGTCTTTGGATTCGCGTGCTAGGCGTCTCCATGTAGTTCCATCTGAGCTGGCAGCGCCTTGCTCTCATCTCCGTCTGTTTGATGACGCTCATCGATCTTGTGTAGTGACATCGTCTGCAGGTGTGAGGTGGATTGGGAGAACTGGGTATTCACTGGAAGACCCTTGTTCTCAAGTTCCTTCTCGCTTAGGCTCATGTTCTTGAACCTGTCGATTAGGGAGCTCGATCTGATAGTTGGTAGCAGAGGAGCGCTGTGTTGTGACCTGAGTTTGTTGACGTTGAAGGATTGGAGCTGTGAAGTGTCGAAACTCGACGTGGATCGTTTCGTACCATTGCCATCAGCGGGATCAGACGGTTCCTCCAGGCGGTGGCCATGAGCTGTCCGTGGCCTCGCTGCTTGGCTCTTTGATCTTGCATGGGTTGGCCGTCCTGACCTGGTGGGGGGACGTTCTGTCGGACCATGTCGACCAGGGCCGAAGCTCTTAGCAAAGCTACTGGAGGCGTTTAAAGTGTGTCGGGGAGGCTGGATTGCGGAAGGCTGCTTAAGCTGTTGCAAACTCAGGTTAGTCATCGTAGAGCTCTCGATCATCACGTCGCGGTGCATTGGCAGAAGCCATCGAAATGAGAGCCCATCCTCGTTCGGCAGTCGTCCTGGATGTTGTCGCCGATTGTGATCTTGATGGACCCATATCGAACAGATACCAAAGCCACGACGAGCCTTGAGGTCGGTCCCTGATTGCAAGACGTCCCAAGGCCGGGGCAAGCCGACGGCCATTTCGTCGCAAAAGGAACTGATGCTTGTGATGGATGAAGCTCGTAGTGGTCTTGATAGGTGTGGCAATGAGCAGGCCTAAAAGGTACGTGTAGATACTCGTGGCCACTCGTCAACTCGAGAGGCCGCGTGAAGTGTATCGTACGATCCAGATGATGCATATGGTGTCGCGCAATTGGTGTCGAAAGACGTGCAGGAGAATCTTTTGGTGTCGCGCTTGTTGTAGAGACCGCGGAGGACGGGCTGCAGGGATTGATGTGCAAGGATGAAGCCAGTTCCACTCACCTGGGAAATATTGGTTATGCTCTGGGCACGGATGCTGCCATGGGGCACATGAGAGGAAGCCGCAACAGAGGCCTTTGTTGGATATTCGCCTGCTCTGTCGGCGAGGGTAGAACGTTTTGCTTCAGATTGAACAGCTACTCGTCGTCAGCATCACTTATAGCCATTACCACGACATCCACCTAAGCCCTACCTGGAGGGGGTACGGCACGCTTCAGGTTCTTGAGACTTGCAGCTGGCACCGCGATGCTCGAGCCGTAGTTACGGGCATTGTGCTGGGAGTCGGTAAGCTCAGAGAGCCCAGGAGCCGAGGGCGCAGGAAGACGGCTCATGATGGGAACTGTGTTTCGATGTTGAGAAGAGGCGGAGACGGTACGGCACGTCTTGCGAGATGCGCAAGCCGGGAGCAAGATAGCAGGAAGAATATACGTCGTGACGGCGGCGATGATGATATCTGTCTAGCGGGGTTGATGACGCGAGGAAGGCATCAGCGCGGTTGGTAGAGACAGACGGTGATGTTTATTCCGGTACCGTGGGTCGTCGAAGCCGATGGGAGTAGGTGATGAGACGTCGTGACAATAGAAGCGAGAGACGGTACAAAGTCGTCAACAATCAACCAGATTGGAGTAAGATGTATGTGAGATCGAGGAATCAGCGTCCCACAGCGCTAGCAACGGCGGTAGATGGGCTCGATGGCAATGTTTTGGCGGCTTTGACCCGCGAAGAGTGCGAGTGCCGTGTTGCGAGGAGTTGCCCCACATGCCGGTGTTGGCATGGCAACAGATATGTCAACCCTAACCCTTGCTTACCTCAGCATTTTTGGCTTTTGGAGACTGTCCCACCTCGTTCCTCCACCTCCACCACCGATGCCTGTCTCGCTGTCTCCACACTCTCATTTGGAGCCTATATTCACCACAACCACCTCTAATTTCTTGAACGTCGGCCTGTCACATGTCATGTCATCACGTTCAACTTACGGCCGTTTTCCCGCTTTCTCAACGTCCCTTGCCAGCTTCCAATTGTTGGGTCGACGCAGAGCTTCCCCTTCGCATTTCCTATACTTCCACGTTCCTTTTGTCAGCTACATCATCGCCGCCTGCTCGCCAGCATTGTCATCATCGATATCCCTCCGGCGCATCGCATGCGACGCAACCACGTCCTCGGAAGCTGACGGCTGTGTGTCTTCACCCTGGCCATCTACTACCTCCTCAACAGCAGAAGTCCCGAACTTGCTGGCATTTGAGGAATCAGCACCTACGCTTCTTTCCTGGCTCGACTTCGACTTGCCCGTAAATCGCGATCATGGAGAAGTATAGCCAATTTCGCGACAGAGGTACGTTTCCATGCACTGTGAACTTCAAGAATCTCTCTGACCGTACTGTAGCCACGGGCATCGCGCCCTTCCTCCCGATCACGACGCCCGTTTCTGCACTCGCCGTCGTCTCACACACGTTCCTCTTCCTCTTCCGCCTTCCCTTCTTCATCACATACATGCTCTCCTATTTTGTCTTCCTCCACCTCCTACCACTTCCGGTATTCGCGAGGAAGATAGCTCTATGGGGCCTCATGGCTATACCTGGAATATGGTGGGTTGACCTGCAACTTGATGGCGTCAAGCGCGGCCACCTCGCCGAGCAACCCCGCGACAGGTTCCCGCACCCTGGCTCCGTTATCGTCGCAAACTTCACGAGCCCCGTCGACGCTGTCTACCTTGCCGCCATCTTCGATCCCATCTTCACCGTTTCCTACCCTGGCAGTCGTCAAGTCCGCCGCGTAGGACTACTGGGTGCGATTGCGCAAGCTCTCGCCCCCGTCAAAACGGCACCACCTCCGAATGCCAAGCTCACCGATCTCAAGGAGCTTCTTGCCGCGAATCCGAGCCGAATTATCGTCGTCTTCCCAGAGTGTGGTACGACCAATGGCAAGGCAATCCTTCCGTTGTGCCCGAACGTTCTTGAACTCCCCGCCGACATCCACATCTTCCCTGTCAGCATCCGATACGCTCCCTCCGATGTCACGACTCCCGTTCCTGGCCAGTGGTTCAAGTTCCTTTGGACTCTTCTCTCCCGGCCTACCACCTGCATTCGTGTCCGTGTTGCGGAGGGCCAGTTCAACACTTCTGCGGCCCTTACGAACGGAATCTCAACCAATGGCGAGCTCAGAGACCGCAGCGCTGCTGACGGAGCAGACATCGGACCCGAGGGACAGAAGGTTCTCGATCGCATCGGAGAGGCGTTGGCTCGCCTCAGCAGAGTGAAGCGTGTCGGCTTGACGATGAAGGACAAGCAGGCTTTCGTATCTGCGCTGAAAACCAAGAAGGCATGATGAACCCCGCTCTGTCGGGAAGACTGTTACCATACTGGAGAGAATGGAAATTTTGGTGCGAGGAATAACAGTGCGTCTCGGGAAGATGCTACGGATCCGTTCATGTTCTTTGCATTGCCAGGAGCTTGGGACGCGGGACTTTGTGTCCGCTATCTTTGGGAGGAAGCCGTCATTGTAGCGTCAGATAAAGGAGTTTTGATCATCAGAATAGGATATATGTCGAGAATGTTCAGTAAAATGATAACTTTCATATTGCAGCCGGTGGATATAAACCTTCTGCGCCACAGTCTTTTGTTCCTCAGCTACAAGTACATCCTTTGGAAATACACAAGCCTCTCATGTCATCACCTTCGACAGCACCTTGCTGTCACTCCTCAAGCCCTCATCCGTAACACATCCCAAGCTCGCGTCGCTCACCAGGGTGGCATACTTCCTCAGAGTACCCCTCTCGTACCTCAAAGCCGGCGCCTTCCAGGCCTTCCTCCTCTTCTCCATCTCAGCCTCGGAGACCTCAAGATCAACAACCCTCTTTTCCGCATCAATGATGATGGTGTCGCCGTCCTCAACCAGGGCAATTGGGCCACCCTCAATCGCCTCAGGAACAACGTGGCCAATGATGAAACCGTGAGATCCACCGGAGAAACGACCATCAGTCAGGAGAGCGACGTCGTTGCCAAGACCGGCGCCCATGATGGCGGAAGAGGGCTTAAGCATCTCAGGCATACCGGGGCCGCCCTTGGGGCCATCGTAGCGGATGATGACGACTGTCTTCTCGCCCTTCTTGATCTCGCCAGCCTCAAGACTGGCAATGAAGTCGTTCTCGGCGTCGTAGACGCGGGCCTTGCCCTCGAAACGGAGACCCTCCTTGCCAGTGATCTTGCCGACGCAGCCGCCGGGAGCGAGGGAACCACGGAGGATCTGAATGTGACCGGTGGCCTTGATAGGGTTGCTGAGGGGGCGGATGATGTCCTGGTTGGGGTCGAGCTCGGGGAGCTTGTCGACGTTCTCCTTCATGGTCTTACCGGTGACAGTCATGCCGTTGCCGTCGATGAGGCCTTCCTTAAGGAGGAATTTGAGGAGACCAGGGGTGCCACCAATGGTGTGCATGTCGGCCATGACGTACTTGCCAGAGGGCTTGAGGTCGGCAAGCAGAGGAGTGCGGTCCGAGACAGTCTGGAAGTCGTCGATGGTAAGCTTGATGCCAACGGATTGGGCGATGGCGATCAGGTGGAGGACGGCATTGGTGCTGCCACCAAGGATGCTGACGACAACCATGGCGTTCTCGAATGCCTGGCGGGTCATGATATCGCGGGGACGGATGTCCTCCTTCAGCAGGTTGCGGATAGCGCCACCAACCTCGAGACACTCGTGCTTCTTGCTTTCAGACTCAGCGGGACTGCTGCTGCTGCCCGGGAGGGTCATGCCGAGGGTCTCGATAGCGGTCGCCATGGTGTTGGCAGTGTACATGCCACCACAGGCGCCGCTTCCGGGGCATGCATTGCGGATGATATCGAAGCGCTCCTCCTCGTCAATCTGGCCAGTAATGTATTGACCGTAGGCCTGGAAGGCAGAGACAATGTCGAGGGTCTGGCCGCTCTTACCGCAGCCAGGTGCAATAGAGCCACCGTAGACCATGATACTAGGACGGTTGACACGACCCATAGCCATGGCAACACCAGGCATGTTCTTGTCGCAACCGGGCAAGCTGATGTTGGCATCGTACCACTGGCCGTTCATGACAGTCTCGATACTGTCGGCGATGATCTCTCGGCTCTGCAGGGAGTAGCGCATGCCAGTGGTACCCATGGAGATACCGTCACTGACACCAATGGTGTTGAAGCGGTATGGGATAAGACCAGCCTTTGCGACGGACTCCTTGACAAGGGTGGACAGGTCCATAAGATGCATGTTGCAAGGGTTTCCCTCGTACCAGACGGACGAGATGCCGACCTGAGCCTTGTTCATGTCGTCCTCAGAGAGGCCGGTGGCGTACAGCATAGCCTGAGAGGCACCCTGGGACTTGGGCTGGGTGATGGTCGCAGAGATCTTGTTGAGCTTGTCATCGGCGGCGGATCGGGCAACGGTCGTGGAGAAGAGACGGCTAATGCAGGTCAATATGTGTGCACTCTGGCGATCAACTTGTAAGCGGCGCATATTGAAAGACATACCCATGACTCCTCAAAGCAGCGCCGGCTCTGGCCAGGCTCCCGAGGGAGCGCGACCGCGATGTGAGGGTTCGTGACAACATATCGCAAGGCTGGATGTGGGATTGGAGTTTATTCGATTCGGAGTCAAGCTTGGGCCAGCGAGGCCAATGACGTCTCAATTGTGCCAAGCCAATTCAATACCAGAAGCAGAATAGTAAGGGAAGAATGCCAATCGAACTCGACGATGCGGGGGAATCGTGTATATGCGGTTTTTAGGGTATGTCCCTGTGATGCGATGCCGTGTCTGAGGGTATGTCCCTGTGACTGACTGCGTCCGAAGGGTGGCAGTTATTTTTCTCGCGGAGCCGGAGCTGACAATGGTTGCTCCCCCAAGCTGTGCTCCCCGGCAATCTCCACTGCATTACAATTGGGGGACTGTGATTGGAGGAGCGGTGGGGGGGTTCTCCGACTACGGAGAGGTGCAGCTACCCTGCAGTCGGTGGTGATGTGAATGATTGTAGACTTGTGAGGGAAAAGAACGTAACAGTAAATATGATCAGAGGCTATGGATCTATTCAGTGTTCTATATGATTTCTTCATGTTATTGTGACACTGTGACTCTTGGTGCGACATTGTGGATTTGGACTCGTGCTCCAATCGTCGATGTAACGCCTTGAAAGATGTTCATTCGAGTGACGTGACATTCAATCCCAACAATGAAAGAAGGAGTGACTTGAATGCCATGGTTATGACAAAAGTATCTCATGTGGATATCGGGCATTTAGGCACATTGTGATTTGACCAAGTTTATGTGACTGTGCCATGGGACAAGCCATACTACTCTGGTGCACAACATCGACACATTAATCTGAAGCCGAAGAATTTTGAGGTAACGCCACATCTTATTGATCACCAGATACCAAGGTAACTATTGCTGGACGAGACGTGGTTGGAAGAACACCCCAGTGGTTTCTCAGCTTAAGCACTGAAAGGGAGCTTGGGGGAATACTCCTTGATGGCATCGCCAATAGTTCCCTTGAGCGCATCCGCATCCTCCTTAGCTCCATCTGCGCAGGTGGGCACCAAGTCGATGATGCCAAAGGCAAGCTTGTCAACAACACCCTCAATGCCGCGGAGACCAGCCGCGATGGGTGCAGTGAAGGGAGTGCCGGACAAGAGGCCCTTCTTGCCGATGATAGTCTTGAGGAGGTTCTGGTGAACCTTGACGAACTGTGGAAGGGATCTGTCAGCTTCCACTGCTCAACGAAGAAACATGTTGAAAGGGGCGACTTACGCTGCGGAAGGCATCGCAGATGTCCTGCTGACCGTCCTTGGCGAAGTCCACTTTGCCAGCATTACCAAGCATGGTAACATCCTTGGTGGCAGTGGTAACGATTTGCCCAATGTTACTGATAACTTTCTGTTACAACTCCAGATTAGCTTGCGTCACACTCAATTGAGACTGAAGACTCAAGTTAGGATGATGGCTTTAACTTACAGGAACTACCCCGAAGATCTTGACCGGGCTGCTAAGATCCGTGAGAATATCATTGGTGTCAGACGAAAGGTCGGTGATCTCTTCAATGGACTTGACAACGGTGCCGGGGGTCAACTGCGCGTTGACTGAGGCGAAAGCCGTGACGGCGGCGAAGGCGAAGGTAGTGAAGCGCATCTTGGCTGTGGAGGATAGTGAAATTGGAGTCTTGAAGTGATATGGTAGTAAAAGGATTAGAGAGCTGATGAGGAATATGTAGCTGTCTACGTGGCCATTGGCATCAACGTTTATATACCTCTCGGCCGCTCGTCAATGTGTTGATCCAACTCACTCTTCGATCACATACGATGCTTGATGACGACGTAAAGCCACATCGCTGCCTCCCTTCATTCCTCAAAAGCGGGCATTGGACAACGGATGTACTGCCACCCGTTATCCGCATGCCAAGGTAGTCATGAAGTATATAAGGAGATCGTAGAAGCGCAGGAATGACGGGACAGCGGCACGATCCTTAGTGAGCCCAGGGCAAGCTTGTCAACGCACATCATGCCGTCCATGCATCACAATTAGGCTTGAGCCAACTCAGACAAAAAGCCACAAGATCTCCCTCCTACGAATGAAGCAAGTGGCAACATCCCTCATTTCGGCTCATGTTCAGCCTCCATGCCGGTAGCGGCTGGTAGACAGATCGCTCCAACAGCTTCGAAGTTGACTTGCCGGCAATGTGAGTCTGCATTATGTCTTTGAAGTCTCCTCTGATTTCCCCTCCTTCTCTCCATCTTTTTGATCCTTGTCCGGTCTCTTCGTTAGGATCTCGTCGATCACACCAAGCTCCAGCGCCTCCTCTGCACTCAGGTACTTGTCTCGCTCCATCATATCATTGATCTCCTCCATGCTGTACCGGTCGAAGCCCTTCGCCTTGTTTAGGTGATGCTGCATGATTTCGTTCGACTGTTCCCGTATCCTTTGAATCTGATTTGCGTAGATGAGAATATCCGAAGCCTGGCCCCGAGTTCCACCCAGCGGTTGGTGTATCATGATGGAGCTATGCGCAAGCGATGCTCTCTTCCCAGCCTCGCCGCCTGCCAATAGAATTGCAGCCATGGAGGCGGCGCCGCCGACGCAGATCGTTGAGACGGGAGACTTGATGTAGGTCATTGTATCGTAAATAGCCATGCCAGAGGTGACGGATCCGCCTGGTGAGTTGATATACATGGTGATGGGCTTATCGGGGGTATCGGATTCGAGCCACAGGAGCTGCGCGACGATCGAGGCGGACATGTAGTCGTTGATCTCACCATTCAGACAAATGATGCGTTCCTAGAACAGTCAGTGTGATTCTGCTGGGTCGCGCGAAGTTGTCGAACCTGGAGAAGCTTGGAGAAGATGTCCCCTAAAGCTCGGTCAGCTCGCACCCGATAGAGATTCGCAGTCAGTAATCCTCACATGTTTTGCGACCTGCAGACTACGCGTTGTCAGCACGGTGAAGCTCTAACTGTTGTTTCAAAGGAAGCTCACCGAGGTCTCTTCAATGTATGGCATGGGGATGTCCATGGTCGGCGCATTGGCTCCCGCCGAGCTCGCAAAGCCAAAGCATCTTGACTGAGGCACTGCGAGGCGCCTCAAAGAGGGCAGCGCGCGTGGTCGTAACAGCATGTCGACTGGTTCGTGAGTGTACTGGAGAGAAAGCAACAACCGGCTGGAAGCGGCTCGAGCAGCCCAGACAGCCCAGATGACGCCAACGCAGGGACGCTGTGGGGTCGCGCAGCAGGTGGACCCAGGTCCCTGCGAAATGTTCAGTGCCGCGCTGGACCAGCTTCCTTCTATCGCTTTCAGTTCTAGCAGCAAGCAACAGGCGCGCAGCCATGAAGACATGCTGCCGGGCACGAAGGAGCTGGATTCCTCCACAACCATTTGATCTAATACCTCGAAGATGGAGATCTCATGACAGGGCGTCGCTGACTGAGGAAGCCCTCCTGGACAAGATTGAAGCAGGCCTAGGTGATGCGCCAGACAAGCCACGAGTCGATCCCGTCACGAAACACGTCCGAACAGCAGCTGGCGAGCTACCTATTTCTCCTCTGTTTGACCCGAAATGGATAGCGAGCCGAAGACGGAAGACAAAGGTCTACAATCCGAAACCTTCAGGACGATTTCGAAGCAAGGTCTACAATAACACATATGGTATGCTACACAGGCTGCACGACATGTGATGGAGCATCTGCTGACGAAATTCAGCTCGGGCACTCGAAACCCCCATAAGAGGTTGTCCAGCGTCGAGGTCGGTTTTGCCACGCTTCTTCCTGCAGGACTTTGAGGTTGTTGAACACCCGAAGACCGGAAAGCCTTGGTGGGCTCCTGGCCCGCTGAGCTTCTATCATCTCGACAATGACGTCGATCTGGCAGCGACGACGAAGGCAAACATGTTGAAGTCTGACCCAGACTCTCAAGCACGGGAGGACGATCGACCGGACGATCTTGCAATACGGACGAGCGACGAGGGGTCCGCCCGAACAGACCAAGAGCCCCAAAGGATGGCAGAAGAACGTACCACTAGCGAAGAGGCCACAGCATCCGAGCAGTTGGAAACGCAGGACGCATCAGCGCAACACAGGCATCATCGTGGCATGGGCGGCCGAGCGCCAGTTGTCTCGTACGCAGTCAGCAAGAAGAGGGTCCTGAGCCAGTTCAAGCCCGGCAAAATCCCACTGTTGGCTATGCGACGCGGAATGGGGGTGGACAGCTCCATCAAATCAGCCGTGTGGAGGCCAGATATGGTGAACGTCCTCGAAAGCATGCTAAGGAAACAAGCTGTCGATGCTTTAATTCGGCGTGCAACCAGAGGGGACGGACAGAACCCGCACATGTTCATCGAACCGTGTGCGAGCTGGGATAAGGTGAAAGACGTAAAATTAAGAGGCTGCGTCTTATGGCTGCCAAAGAACGAAGTGAAGGGTGGTGGATATCCAACGCTGGACGTGGAGGCACAATACGGAGCGAAGCTGGCAGTGTATAATTTGCTCTGGCTCTTCGGTCATGAGGAAGTGGCGAGACTGAAAGAAGAGGCGCTCATGTTTCGCGATACAGAGCTTCTTGTGCTGAAGCAGTGGCCGACCTGGTCAGTGAAGAGCTTGCATATGCTCCTCTGGCGCCTACAAGGTTTTTTGGCAGAATCTCAAAGCAAAACATGAGGGCAATAAAATCACAATGATAATACCGTCTACTCGTCTGTATAGGAATTTATATTTCATCCCTGATTCAGGAGGTCGCTGAGGGAAATGGAGCGATAATTCAAGGCACATTATGCCGTGGACCCCTTCATGTTCAGCTTGGAGGTTCCCAGGTGCGCGACAAAGCGTCAGCTCCGATTAGGCTCTGTCCTGTTCAGGCCATCGCAACTGGACCAACCTCTGACCTCTAGGCTGTTGTGAAGCCGTGAATAACTTTGCAAGTGCCAGTCCGCAAATCATTCAGGAGCCTTCCGCTGTTAGATCTGCGCCGAGATCAGAGGCAACTCTCACTTCGGATTCCCGTCTCTGAACGGCTCCTACTTGCATTCCCATCAAAGCACAACGCCCCATTAGCCACGCCCGTCACCTGAAAAAGTAGCAGCACCGAAGACATGGAAGTCGCAGTCTTGGCCGGCAGCGGTGAGGCCGGCCCCGAGTTTGTCCAGTCCGAAGTATTCACCAACCTGAGCTACTATTCCGGTCGCAAAACGCCTATCTTCCTGATTCACGATGGCGGCGGAACCACCTTCACCTACCACCTCCTCGAGAGCCAGGGACGCTTCGTGTACGCTATTGCTAATCCTCGGTGGGAATCTTGCAAGCCGTTTGAGGGAGGACTTCCAGAGATGGGCCGTATCTACACAGGCTACATTCGTGAAACTGTGAAGAAGGTTGGATTCCCTGCAAAGCGCCATAGGGATGGGAGGTTCGAGATATTTCTTGGCGGATGGAGTCTTGGAGGGCTTTTGAGTCTTGAAGTTGCGAGACAGTTGGCTCATGACCCCAGGATCAAAGTAACGGGAGTGGTGATGATCGACTCGGTGTATGATCATCTCAACACCCGCCGCGAGTTCAGCGCTGTGGGATTCCAGACAGACGAAACGGGCAAGACCAAGAACCAAATCCTCGTTCAACGTGCCATGACTGAAGCAAGGCGGATGATATCTTCCTGGGACTATCCTACTTGGGAAGGGAAATTCGCTCAAGAGCGGCCACGGACGATACTGTTGAGGGCCATGGAGAGAGTTCCCACAAAGGAAGAGGAGGGGCCAAGTTCAATAGATAGCTTTCGCGACGATCCGCAACTGGGATGGGGAGACTATATGGAGGACTTCTTGGAGGATGTGGTGGATATCCCGGGGGATCACTTTACGCTGGCTGGGCTGCCAAATATCAGCACCACATCGGCAGCCTTGAAGAAAGCTTGTGGACGGCTTGACTCCCCAAGACGATAATGGAACTCTCCGCCTTCCAGGCATTCAAATGCAACGGCTGACTGCGGCAACAGTCAAGGGGGCTAGTTTTGGGGATTTGAGCTGCTACAACTTGTTGGGTGGAACTCGAAGAGCGTATAGACGACAGGAGGTATACCATGTGAGATAGAAGAGGAGTTTGGAAAGTAGAAGGAAGATATTCAACATAGATAGATTGCGACTCTCAAATCACACAGTCAGATGTAAACGTAAGCGCGGAGCAGCGACGTGAACATGAACGGGCTTGCCATGAGGACCTTGATTGGAGGATTAGTCCAACTTTTCGCTTTCGAACTTTTCTTCACGATAGAACGCAATGTTCCCAACGGCCGTGGTCTCAAAATTCACTATCTCATCACTTGCGCTATGCGAAATGTCGCCCTAGTGCGCGTGATCCCGAGCAGCCGCTTCAGCACGCCTCTTGATCGTGGAAAGCTGGTCCCTCTTCTCAACCCAGCCAACGCCATCCTTGCGCAAAGCCTTTGTTGCCTTAGCCATGCTCAAACCGAGAACCTTCTCGACATAAACGGGCAAGTTGATGTTGTTCTGGTTGCCTCCAATAGCGCGCTTCATCTCATCGTACTTCTTACCCTTGGCATAGCCGTGCAGGACAACGTCGGCGGCAGTGTGTCCGCCAGTAGACCAGTTCACACCACCCTCCTTGGCAACTGCCTTGAGAATAGCGAGACCCATCTGTGCGGTATCTTCCTCTTCGTAGATGGTGAGGAACTCCTGGATGTCGGCGTCGGTGTAGTTACCCAGACCGTAGAGGGGAACAAGTTCCTCCTTGAGGAAACCTGCGCGATCATCGCCGGCGTAGTTGTCCCACATAGCCATGAGGTAGTCATTGGAGTACTGAGCACGAGCAAGAACAGTAGGGTCAAAGCCATCGATGAGTGTGAGGCCACCGCACTCGTGATCAGCCGCGGACAGCATCTGAGTATCGGGGTGGTCCTCGATGTACTCTCTGATGTAGTTCATGACCTCGTTGAACATGAGCGTCTCGTGAATATGGGCAGGAGCATCATTCGCGTGACCGGCGTGGTCGATGCGAGATGCTTCAATCATGATGAAATAGCCCTTTTTGGACCTCTTGGTCGCGGCCTCCAGTGTGTCAAGAGCAATCTTGGTAGTCTCGAGAAGTGAAGGCTCGGCCTCAGGATCACGGTCCATCTCGTACGAGATGTGGGTGAGGTTGAAGAGACCGAGGAAGGGCAACGGAACGGTTCCCTTCTCAGCAGCCTCCTTCAAGTCAGAGACATCCTCAGCATAGGTGTAGCCCTGCTCGATGGCCCATTCGATGAGGTTAACGTCATCTTCACGGGTACCACCCTCAGACTCGGGGAGATAGTGACGGCGACCGCCACCCATGAGTAGGTCAACGAACGGACCGAAAGGGTGCGTCTTGCCAATCTGTTGGGCAGCGATCTCGTTCTCTGAGCCACGGTCTAGCACGTGTGAGCTGTATACGGCGGGTGTCGCATGAGTGATTCGGGATGTCACAACTAGACCCGTCTTGAAGCCATCAAGATACGCCGCCTCGAGAATGGAACCGACCGGCATGCCATCATCGTCAACAGAGACAGCTTTTTGGGAATGTTAGGCTATGCTCAATTGATCCTGGGTTGTGGTAGTGCTTACCGCCATTGTATGTCTTGACACCACAGGCGAAGGCAGTTCCTGAGGCCGAGGAGTCTGTGACAAGATTGTCTGAAGCCTGGGTTCGAACGGTACCGAGAACCTGCGGATTATCTTAGCAACCACATTCGCTTTAATCAAGATACGTGAGTTCTCACCATGTTATCGACGCCAATCTTGGCCGTGTTCGGTCTCTCGACGCTACCCTCGCCGTTCATAACGCTTTGGTAGTCGCGAGCCATTACCTGTGAGGCGATTCCATATCCTGCATGATACATCCACAGTCAGCATCGGGTCCGGCCGTCTCACAGAGCTATTGTGGTATTCAAGTAAGATGTTGGACTCACCGTCGGGAACGACGTAAATGAAATTCTTTGCCTTCGGGTGATGGGGGCCAGCAGCATTGGCTGTGTCCGTGAGGACAGCAGCAGCCGTGGCCGCGATGGAGAGGGCGTTGACACGCATAACGAAACGAACAGGCCTGGAGAACAAACTGTGGAAAGCCTCACTCTACAGTGCACAGAAAGACTACGAAAGCAAAGCGAGGAGCTGGATACTCTTATAGCCAGACAACCTGTAGAAGATCGTCATCCGCCATACCGTTACAGCAGGATCCCCACGATACGTCCGATCTTCGGCCGGCCAGCCTTCCTATCATGACATGGTCAACATGTCAAGAATGGGCCTCTGGAGATGAGGGGCAAGCAATGAGGCCGAGAGGATCGCGGAGTACAGTGAAGCCCATGAGTGTCGCGTGCTCTCTTACCGCATTGGGAGTGTTGGCCCTTGTGGTTCATCGAAACGGTACCATCGGGGCTTCTTGGCGAGGGGCAGAGGAGCTCTAAGGGACCTTTGGCGCTGCATCTCGGGTTATCGCGCGAGACGGCCGATAGCTTCCTAGGCAGGCGAGCTGCCGTTTGGATGCATGCAAGCTGGGGTAGCTCGCTGGAGAAGCGGGGACCCAAGGGAGGTTGAAGTAGGATCGGCCAAATACCGGCCAGGGAAAACAGGTTCTTGAGAACTTGAGCAGGGTTGGGTATTTGTCGCATGGGCGGTGATGAGCGTGACTCGCGATTGATAAACGGAGCTTCAGATTATGGCCTGCTCTATCGTGGTGGAGGGTATCAAAGGATCTGGCGGGGCCATTCTGGGGATTAGATTTAGAGTTAAACTGAGGCTTAAAGTACTAAATGCACTGCTGCAAGCCACCAGTCTGTTGGCAAGTGAAGCGTACGATGGAGGCTTGTTGGGATACCCAAGCACAAGCATCCTTGTCTTCCCTGAACATAGAACCCAGAATGATTTCCAGGAGGGTCTTGACTGATGCGTCCTCCAGAGATCGACGAAGCGGATTCCTCATTCCCCTTTGCGAGTGTAACGTATCTCGTGTAAGCGGGGGAGATTCATTGCTGTCGACGCTCAGAATTACGTATCTGTTGGAAACCCATTGATCTCGGGAAAGTATCGGAGCTTTCACAAAATCAGCAGTCTTCAGATGTTCGCCTTCTGGAACTCTTGCTGCGCCATCTATCCTGCCGTCTCTAGACCTTGAGGAGGATGCTCGACAGGTTGGATACAAGCTATGATAGGTTCCTTGAGCTATCAGCCATAGTGCGAAGAACCACAAAACTTAATCGCACCAAAGAGCCACCTGCTGCAATCGAAGAAACCTAGCAAACAAGGATAGATATGAAGCGCAAGATAACGGCAACTTCGGCAGTGCGCCCAGAGCTGATGCGAGTCACGTCGGTCCTAGTTAACACCCGGGGGTTAGATAGTTTCCCCAGCGAGAGCAGAGCGGACAAAGATGACCGACAATCTCTTGCCCCCCTTCATTACGATTACAACTCCAATGACAGGTCACGATTGGGCAGCGCGGCAGTTGGAGAAGGAAAACGGCGGGGGCTCCGTTGGAGAACCAGGGTGGCACCTTGAAGCCATCCCCGATGAGGCAACTGGGAAGAAAGGCTGGGCCACTTTGGCGCGGCACCGGCGAGACGAAAAGCTGCTTGGAGGGATTGGGGAAGGCCTGTAGATCTGTCGGAGAACTCCGATGAGGAACGGGACAGAGCAGGTGCAACTGATATGTGTTGCGTCAATTGGAACGATAGCGAGGAGCAATGTGGTTCCGTGTTTGTGCTGTCGCTGTTCGCCGTTGAACAGATCTGTTGTCACTTCGCCTGGAATTGGTGCTAAGATACGGCGGCGTATTTGAAGGAGCTACAAGTAGTACTGGACTTCAGTTCACTATGTACGAGAAACACGAGGATGATGCAAAGGGTTGACCACATTGCAGTCGCTCCTCGACGACGCTGCCTTGGCCATTCAAACTATTAAAGAACTTCTCCAAGTGCTCTTCAGCTCCGAGAACACCACGTGAAAACAGGCTCCCCAGCTCTGATGCACTTTTCGTCATCCCAAGTGAAGCTACGGAACCACTTCCCAGCGATAAGAGCATCCTCAAGCCAATGGCGCTCCCCACGTGTAGTGTAGCCTAACGCTTCCTTGGCGAGACCCTCTGCACTAAACTCTTGACACAGCTTGGGCCTTCTGAATGCAAGGGGATTGACCAGTAAAAGTTCCTGACGCCGGTTGTCTTGGGCGCTGCTGATGGCGCGTCGCCCGGTGGACTGGGGATAGCTTCCTGCTGTTCCTGGGCGATCGGCGCTGTTGCCACCCTTTTGCCTCGAGGCGTGGGTTGGTGATCGGCGGTTGACTGGGAATCTGTTAAGAACCGCTGGAGGTCCCACGTCACTGGGATTTCCATTATTTTCGTCTCTCTAGAGTTGTTGTGTCTTTGGCCTTGACTGGTTCTCGGTTCCCTTCCATTGTCGCAAACGTGTGATCCTCAGCTCCATCATGAAGTCCGGTCTCTATCTTAGCGGCGCTGTCGCCGCCCTCGCTGGCGTAGCTGTCGCCGATGACATGCTGATCAGCAAGCGCCTTTCCAAGCGATTTGTTGACGATGAGGGCCATTATAACATGAGTGCGTCTTACCATCGAGTACTGCGTGATGAGACCAGAAGAAGCTAATAAACAACAGCCTTCTTCCATGTCAACGACGTCCACGCGCATCTGGACGAGTTCGCCAGCTCTGGCACAAACTGCACAGAGCCCTCTAGAGGCTGCTATGGTGGCTACTCGCGCATCAAGTCCAAGATGGACGAGCTGCGCGAAGAGCGCCCGGACAACCTCTGGCTCAACGCTGGCGATGAGTTCCAGGGCACCCTGTTCTACACCTACTACGGACCTGAGAAGATCGCCGAGACTGTCAATGCGCTCAAGTTCGATGCCATGACTCTCGGAAATCACGAATTCGACGGCGGCGACGAGGAGCTCGGCGAGTTCCTCCAGAATCTCACTTTCCCTGTTGTCTCGACAGTAAGACAAGCCCACCAAGATCCTACGAGTGAAATATGCTGATTTTTGTTGCTTTCAGAACATTAAGAGCGACTACGAGCCTTTGAACAAGACCATCAAGCCTTATGTCATCTTCGAGGACCACGAAGTCGCTGTCATCGGTGCTACTACAGAAGATACCCCCGGAATTGCCAACGTTGGCAACCAGACCAGGTTCATTGAGGCTATTCCCGAGATCCAGAACAACATCTACGAAATCCGCAACGAGACCAACATCACTCGCATCGTCGTCCTGAGCCACCTCGGCTACGAGGTCGACCAGGAGCTTGCCGAGAAGACCGAGGGTATCTCGCTCATTATTGGCGGTCACTCTCACACGAAGCTTGGTTCCATGGATGATGCTGAGGGCAAGTACCCTACGATCGCGAAGGATCTCTCCGGCCAGGAGGTTTTCATCGTCACAGCCTGGCGCTGGGGCGAGTTTCTCGGCTCAATCGACCTTACTTTCGGTGATGACGGCCGTGCTCTCGCATATTATGGCGCTCCCATTCACCTTACCAACACCACCGAGCAGGATGAGGACCTCCAGGCGAAGATCGACGAGTGGGCTGTGCCTTTCGAGGAGTTTGCGGGCGAGAAGGTTGGCTTCACTGAGAACGAGCTGGACCAGACTACTTGTCAAGACGGAGACTGCCTCCTCGGCCAGGTCATGGCTGATGCTATGCTTGAGTACCGCGCTAACCTGACCAATAACGATGATGAGGCGCCCGACTTCGCTCTCATCAACGCCGGAGGTGTCCGAGCTACGATTGAGAAGGGCGACATCTCTCGTGGTGCAGTTTTGACATCCTTCCCCTTCGGCAACGCCATTGTCGAGCTGCAGATGAAGGGTGAAGATGTCCGCAAGGTCCTCGAGGGTTGCGTCTCGATGGAGAACCAGTTCAACAACGAAGAGATCACCTCCTGGTTCCAGGTTTCCGATGGTATCTACATCGAGTACAACGAGGATAACGATAAAGGCGAGCGTCTTGTCAACGTCACCATCGGTGGCGAGAAGCTCGACGACGAAGAGGATTACCGTATCGTAACGCTCGACTTCCTCGCTGGTGGTGGTGATAACATCTTCGAGAGCACCACTGACTTCGCTACGCTTGACACTCAAGACGAGGTCCTCATGCAGTACCTTGAGGCGCACAACCCGCTCACTTCCGACCTTGAGGAGCGTGTCGTCAAGACCGATGAGCAAGCTAGTGACGATGAGGACAGTGATAACGAGAGTGAAGGCTCTGGTGGCAGCGGTGATGGCAATGGCGACAGTAACGACGGCGATGACGATGGTGGTAACAATGAAGATGCTGCTGGCATGCTCTCTGTGCCTGCATGGGGAAGCCTCATTGCCGTGGGCGCCATCTTCTTCGCTCTGTAATGATAGATTTGATAGAAGCGGGGATCTAAGTAGAACACTGTATGAATTGAAGAGTCTTACGAATCCCAGGCTGTGACGAACGATACGTGTTGCGAGCTTATATTCTAGGGTGACGCGCCCAGACTCCTAACGAGTTCCGAAGAGCGCTTGCTTTCCCCAAATACATCGACTGCTTGGCCTGCGTAATGCGTCCACGACTATTTACATAACCACCCTGACTTTACAGCGTCGTGGTTTGGGTTCGACGATCTACGGAGCCGTCTCACTTGTATAGGATCTAGTCCCTCGAGGGATGCCACGACTTCATCTGTAATGCCAAATCCCTCAGATCGTCTGGTCGGATCCGATGCAGCACGTAGTCTAGGTGTCCCACCAGCTGTGTGACCGCTAACTCCGACAACGTTTCCAGCCCGCTCTTGACCCGGGACGACAGGTAGAACCTGAGTCGCAAGATTCACAGGCACGCGGGGTCTTAGGACCGGTCTTGCTGACTGAGCCTCGAAGGTATCATATCCGTTCATGTTAATGAATCTGGCGGCGTGTTATTGGCTTCGCGGCGCAGGCGGATCATCTCATCGTGATGTCGCTGGTGGTGTCGCATGACCAACAACCCGAGGATGATGAGGCAGCAAGTCCCTCCTATCAAAGGGATGCAGATTGACAGGGCGACAGCGACGGAGCCTGGGTTATCCATGATTTATGCTCCTTGTGATGATAGTGCTCCTCGTATATAATACTCTCAGTCAGGGGAACAGTATGGGAAAGTCTCAACAGTCTCGCACGTTCAGGTTGTAGGATCGAAGTCACGCCTTGCATGGCGGTCTGCACTCAGTGGAAATGGATGTATTCGATACGAAGCAATGCTTTGAGACACCCTTCCGTCACGAACATCCGTACGCGCTATGACACAAAAGCACATACTTGTGCTTGCTGTAGTCCCGCTACAAACACGCTGACTCTGAAAGTGAGTGCATCGCATCCCTCTCCTAGAGCTTTCAGAACCAACGACTAGTAAGTGTAACGGAAGTCAGATGTCGCATCGTCCTGCTTTGAGTCAGTATCATACTGGCAATTATTGCGCAATGAAGAGAGCAGACTTACGGCATGAGCCTCGAGAATCTTCTCGCCACGATCAGCCTTGCCATTCTCGCGCTTGAAGGTGAAATCAAGCAGAGCAACAAGGATGAGACTGAGAAGACAGCAAGCGATGCAAGCCCACTGGCCTGGCTTGTAGCCGGTTGGGGCGTCCTGGGTGCGGAAGACAAGACTGCCCGCAATACCACCGATACCACCGAATCCAACAAGAGTGGCACTGCAGAACGCACGCTTCCATTGTCCGCGAACGTTGTTGGCCTGGAAGGACATGACAGCGGGGATGTTGGCGTTGGCACCGGCTGTGACGAGGAAGACGCCAAAGTAGCGGGCTCCAGGAGCCTCAGCCCAGCCCATGATGGGCAGACCGATCAGGCAGAGAATCTGGTTGAAGATGATGATGGGTCCACGGACGTGGTACTTGTCACCGAGCCAGCCAGTGAAGATCATGACGATACCAGCAAAGGCATACGGGGGCGCAACAAGGCACTGAGCCTCACCAACGCTGAAGCCCATGCGCTGCATGAGAATGATAGGGAGGGTGTAAGCCAAGGCGTAGGACAGAGTCGTAGTGTTGAAGAACAGCATGGCGTAAGCCCAGATCTTCCAGTCGGCACCACCACCAAGGAACTTTCGCATGTTGAAGGGAGGAATGGTGCTGTCACCACGATCGCGGGCGATACGGTCGACGATCCATGCTTTCTCGCGAGTACCGAGGAAAGCCCAGTTCTTGCGCTTCGAGTCGGGGAAGTCGACGAGGAGCCAGTAACCGGCAATACCGAGAGCACAGGTGATGACACCCTCCTGGAAGCGGCGTTAGATACTGTTGAGATCGTGTCAATGGTCGAGGGCATGAGCTTACGATGATGAAGATCCAGCGCCAGCCACCGAGACCCTCGCGGCCGTGGAGTTGTTGAAGCTATGAAGTGTTAAGACGCCAGCCAGATGTGCTTGTAATATGAGTTCACTCACTCCGAACGCAAGGATACCAGCAAAAGCCGAGGCGACGCAGCCAAGGAGGTAAAAGAGCGCATATCGCTTGCCAACTTCGTCTGTTCCGTCGCACGAATTAGCGACGAAATTTGCAGTAGGTCACAGTTCAATTTTGTCGCTACTTACACCGAGTGTACCAGGTGCTTAGGAGGTAGACGCAGCTGGGGAAGAAGCCGGCCTCAAGGAAACCAAGAAGAACTCGCATGCCCGCAAGCTGACCGTAGTCCTTGACGAAACCCATGGCGATCATGACAGCGCCCCAGAAAACGCAAATGGCGGCGAGGTGAATGCGTGGGCCGACGGCACGGACGATGATGGTCGATGGAGGCTGGAACAGAATGTAGGTGATGAAGAAGACCAGGTTACAGATGTTCTAGAAGGAAGTCAGTATTGAGACAGCTCGCAATCAAAACACATGGAGAATTGAAAGAGGCGACTGACGTAGCGGTAACCCGTAAGCTCGAGTTCGACGCTCATACCAGCGATGTTGGCCGCGCTCATGTTGGTACGGTCCATCAGACTGACGCAGTACATGGCGCCAACGGTGACGACGAGGCGACGATCAATGCGCCTCACAATGGCTCGCTGCTCCTTCTCCGTGAAGCCATGGCTGACATCCTCGCTGTGCTCACCAGAGAGTTTGCCTGGGCTGTCGACGTGGCTAAACTCCCTCGCCTTCTCCAGCTCACCAGCATTTGTGGTAGCCATGGTTGGTTTTCAAGGCAATGCCGATACGAATGGGTGGCAAACCTGGGTGGTGTAAGTTATAGGCTGCACCAACAGGGCGAGAGGATCAGGATAAAAAAGTAAGGCAAGCAGAGAAATTGAAGAGAGGGGAAAGGGGTGGAGGACAGGTTGCAGAGAGAGGGTAAGAGATGATTAGATTTGGGGCTTGGTACGACTTGAGGTTCGGGACCACAAGGGAAGTTGCATTGGCGGTGGGCAGAGAGGGTAGTTATAAGTTTCGAACCCCCAGGAAGGTGAAGATCATATTGCGGAGGAGAGGAATGGGAGGGGTGGAGGTTACACGCACCAGAGCGTGTCTCTAGACGCACACTGGACGGGAACAAGAAGGGTGTGTGTGCGTGTGTGCGTGTGTGGCTATTCGAGAAGCCGAGGAGCCTCGAACGTCGGGATATGGAGGAAGCCGCAGCTTGTTACTTGCATGGATCTACAACTCGATCCGTCAAGTTCCGGGCGTCCAAGGCTCAGCTGTATGGTAAGATGAGATAGATTCCAGCCGAGAACGAAGCTAGTCAGAAAACATGGCCATCACCACGAGAGGGGTAGAAGCCACTTCATCTGGGGGGACGATCCTGGAGAAGCAGCAGCAGAAAAGATGCCTCGGGTGGCGGTTTGATGCAGTATGGGATGTCTGGGGGTGGTTGCAGCGGAATGCATTCTTAGCGATGGATCGGGAAGAAGCCAAGCATGGGTATGTGTAGTAGGTGTGTGTGGGCAGAGAGTTTCGACTTCGACAGCTAGGCCGAGGAGAATGGGCTCTTGAGGGTGGATGAGGGTGCTGAAAGCGTCCGCTCTGTCACATTGCGGAAGAGGGGATGCAGGCTAGGTCAATGGACTAAGATTCATTTGACGAGGATGCGGATGAACCAGGTAAATCACGCTCAACTCGAGAGCATGTTGTCGTGCCAGCAGATTGCAAGTCCATCATCCCATGTCACAAAGCTGCGCCAAGGTGAGCTGCGGGAGGCGACACCCTAGTCAATCATGGAAATAGGCAAGCCTACGTATTCCCAACTACAATTCCTCATCATGGCACTAGAAGAAAGTTTACCGGAATCAAGCAGGGAACCAAGGACCTCCTCCCGCAGCCGGACCCAAACTCTACCAGAGCCAAACATCACACAGGAGTAACAGCCGCTTTTGGAACAACGCAGAAGTCGACCCCAGCTATAGCAAAAGAACAAACTACCTAGCCAACTCCCGAACCTCGAACCCACCTTTCCCCCGTTCGAATGCGCGGGGTTGGACTAGACTGGCTGGGGGGGCTGATCAACATCCGCTATATGCCCGCCCACACCTCCCTTCCAACTCTATGTGCATGCGCATTTCCCCATTCGGAGTTTGAAGCGAAGAAGGCGCCGGGAGATGGCGTCCACACTTTGCGTAATGGATTATGCTTGAAATGGAGAGGCCAGCTGCTTCTGCTGGTGCGGATCTTGCATGGTGATGGTATGTATGCCCCAGAGACATGCATGGCGTCTCTGACCCCGTCCAGTGTGGCGTCAGAGTTGACATTCGAGAGCACAGTGGTTGGAGCAAGGTGAACACGATACTGCCAATACATGCAGGCTCTGCGCATTATTGTCGAGTCGTACAGGCTCTCTCCCGGAGGAAAAGGCCACGTGCCATTCCAACCCCCTGCAGGTTTCCGAGACAGAAGTACAAAAGCACAGGATACGAAATGAACCCTTGCCTCGACAATACGGGAAAGACTTGCCATGTGGCTGACAATCTTATTACAGTGCTCTTGGCTCAGTTGATTGAGAGACAAGATAGCATCATATGCAGGCTTCTTTGTGCATCCTCCTACCTGCGTTGTGTGACTTGTCGCGCCCGCATGGCCTTTTTCGAACCTTATTGGGGGAGCGCATGCAAGGAAGGAAATGTCCGGAGAACCAGTCCGTGTAGCTAAAGCTGACTCTGGATGCGCCCTGATTGAGGCATCATGAGCGCACGAATCGGTGAGCCAGAACAATAGGCTTGGCTTCGTGGCCCCTCAGCCTCTCAATAACTGACGAGGGCTCTTCCAAATGGCACAGCCAGCGCGCGGATGCACGCGACCAACACGCCTGCCGGCGCCACGCACGATGCCTGTTGTTTGGCTGCTAAGCGATAGCCAATACACCACCCCGGCTTCGGATGCTGCTGCAGCCAACAAGCCACCAGAACAATAAGGTGCCTCCTGCAAGCCTTGCCCTCTAACTGCAGCACTTCCTTATCATCAACAGTATTTTTAGCCATGAATAACAGACACCGTCTGTGCTTCCCAAATACCAACCCATGAGTTGGGATACTTCGTCATTCCCCGAACCTGGCTCTCCTCCTCGCTCCTCACCGACTCCTCCCCCTCTCTACCCTCATATCCACCCAAGTCGAGACGAACGACGCAAGAATTACGAAGCCCTGATTCCATGACAGCCCACCCCGAATTCCAAACCATCGAATCATCGATGCAACCCCAATCCACACCCATCTCCAGCAAGAAAAGCCAAGATCCCCTAGATCCCCTTCCCCCGCACCCCAGACCTGCGCTTCTCCAGAAGATGCCGAGGCACATCAGCGCATTAGCACCTCTACGGACTCAGCTTCCTTCTTTAGTCTCCCTCCCCCTTGCCACGCATCATCTTCCCCGCGCGGCGCTAAGGGGGGGAGAGATTCGAGAAAAGCAGTCTAATGTCGCTTGAGAGTGACTTTTCACGCGTTCATGATCAAACGGTCAAGGGGGGAAGAACATGCTTCAGGTGGGTCGGAGTGCACGCGCTCAAGGGCGTCTCGTTAGCAACCTTTGCATACTTGGTTTGTTTGATGAGAGATAGGTCGATCAGGAAGCTATGGAACCTTCTGCCAGTATCCTCAATACCCCAGAGTCCCAAGGTCTGGACTGGACGCATAGGCTCCGGGGTGATCATCGTCTCGTTACACTTGATTCATGACTCCGCCGATCAGAGCGTAGTATCGTGCGGGGGTGGATCTCCTGAACGTGTCTTGTTCGTAGAGCTTCATCCAAAGAACACTGCCAGATCGACTCCCTTTCATTAAATCCCATCCTGCCTGCTGCAGGAGCTCTCCTTTCTCAGGCTGAATCCCAATATCATCTCATAATCCCGTAATGCTCGTAAAAACCAAAATGCCTCTATATAGCTGAACCTCGGTACTCCCTCATTCGGACAAGAAAGCCAAGTCCCAGACCCCGCCTCCCGCGGTGAGCCGCCTCGCTCTGTACGAGATCTCCTCCGGGATCTTACGCGTTGCTGGACCCCTGAGTGTCAATCATTCAGCCCTTTGCCTTGAAAGACAGATCCGAACCATCGCATTGGGCCCTCGTCCATGGCACGTCAAGAGATTGGCTTCCGCCACCCTCCTTCGCTTGAAGGCCTCTAACCTCAAGCGGCTCGAGACGCGAAACGAGTCATACCATGTCAGCCCAATCTCTCCTGCAGCGGCTGCATATGTCTCCGATATCTCATCCACGGTTCCTCGGAACAGCCTTCTTAGACCCTTTACATGCCAACAAGCGCCTTCGCTGCCGTGATAGACTTCTTGACGTTGTTCCAGACCAACCCGCAGATTCCAACGACCACGAATACTTGCAGGATCTCCCAAGGCTGTTTCGTCTTGACCTCGGCCTCGACGTAAGCAGGACCCCCGCCTTCCATTGCCGGTAGCCGACCAGTAGTCAGGTACTCCTCCATCAGCTCGTCCTTTCGATACCATTCCTCACGGAGCCAGACATCGAACTTCTCAGCATCATCGAGGGGAATGTCGGCGATGCGGAAGCGACGCCAGTGGAAGTTCACTGACTTGGGTGGCCGTCCTTGGAAGTAAGTACTTGAAAGACTGAAGAAGTCTTCGCCAAACTTGCCGCGTCTGTTGCTTGGATGTCAGTGCTATTGAACTCTAGCTTACCCCCTGACGAACCGAGTCTCGACTTACGGAATGCCTTCATATGCGACTGTACAATCATAGACATATTCGACACTGTCTTTGAGCTCCTGAAGACAGAAGTAGATACCAGTGCTACGTGGCAGTAGGACGTGGTCTGGATCCCTCAAGCCTTGCTTCGCCGCCCATGCTGCCGACTTTCGACGACCGTTGTTCGACAAGTTCGTTCCCTCGGGAAAGAGAAGAAGCCACATGGGATCGAGATACTTGTTGCCCTGGGGGTCGGTCTTCTTCTCTTTCAGCTTGCCGAGGCGGTAGGCCAGACGTGGACGGTCCGTAGCCATCTTGCGGGACATGAAGATGAAGCCGTAGAATTGCATGCCCCAACCTAGGAGCGGTAGATACTTGAGTGACTCCTTGAGGATGATGTATAGGTGCCCGTCCATCCGGGGAAAGTTGCCATACGCTACCCACCAAAGGTAGACCCAGTCGGTATAGATCTAGCGCAGCATTAGTATCTCGCTCATGGTAGGCCAAAACCGAGCTGGTTGTTCACCTGATGATTTGCAATGAGAATGATTCGTTCTGGAAAGTTGAATTGAACACCACCATCTGGTGTAGCCTCGATCTGCTTCATCACAGTCGCATCACCACTGATGCGAATGGTCGTTGGACCCCAAATGTGGGTCATACAAGATGTGACAATGGCGAAATATCGCTTGGTCATGGCCATGTACGCATAATACCAATCCTTGTTGTAGAAATACAAGGGCGCGCCGACGAGCTGTGTAAAGAAGATGCTATCCAGGCCGTTAGCCAAGATTTATACGCAGCTGGTTCAGTACGACTTACGCAAAAATGCAGACCCAAAAGAAGACCATGACGCTCAGCCCACGCAGAAGCTGCATGAGCCGACCGTAGCTCTCCCTGCCAGAAGGATGCGCATCTTTGGGTTCGAACTTGGGACGAGTCTTCTCATGCTCCTTGAGCCCGGCGCTCGTCTTGGGACCCGGGATGGCATCCTCGGAAGAGTCGGGTGCTTGCGCGCCCACAGACATGATGGCGTGATGCAAAAGTCGAATAGCTCGCGCGCTATAGTAACGTTGACAAGTACTGAAGCTCGGTAACCTCGAACAGAAAGAGTCGTCGGGGCCTCGAGGAGGAGAAAAGAGTGAAGTTATGAATTCTATTGAATGAACAACGTTGGTCAGCTGGGTAGCCCTAGGCAGCCGGAACGGGGAGCTCTGGTGGGGTTCTGTCGGGGTGCCTGACCAGCTCAGCAGCTCTCACGCCGTCGACACGCCATGGGCAGACGCAGGGTCCGCGTGGAGGGGTCACGCGGAGAATAGGCAGCCTCGCGGGGTGCGGTGCCAGGCTGCGAAGGGATAGAGGTGTCAAGTATGGCGGGTTATTGATGCGACTCTGGAAAGGCTGATGGATGGCAGATGCAGATCTGGGGATGTCGGCCAGTGACCAGGGTGGTGCATGTGACGATGACGTGTGGCTGCGACCTGGTGAAGCTACAGCGGCTGCGCTGACCAGCTTGCTACCCTGCAACCGGGTGAGCAACAACCAGACTAGACCTCACGGGTCTTATCACCTCCAACAATAGAGGAAATTACACATGGATAGTTTTAAGCAAAAGAAAGTTTTATCTTTAATCTTAAATGTATTGTAAAGCTTGCTTGCTGAGCCATGCTGTTGAACCGTTGCCCTTGTAGATGATCTCTAGGCTAAAACAACGCGCATTTGGATCGCAGCCTTGTTCAGCTTCTCACCAGGAAGGTTGACAGTTGTAGGTGATCCGACGACAGGCGGCTGCCCTTAAAACAGGGCCAGGAGGGCACTGAACAGCTGGTCTACTCTCTGGCGTTGATTCCGCATACGACTCGCTACTTGCCAGACTGGCTACGGATCCTGACCTGTTCTTGACGGGGAAACTACGACGACTTCCGACTCAGAGTCATCACTGAACGAATCAACTGGATGAAGTACACCCATACAAGTGGGGGTTTGTAGATGCAAAATATATTTCTCGGTAAGTTTAATCCTGTCCTATCTTAGGAGGCAACTTCTCTTTGCGCTGCCCTCACTTAAGGTATCTCACTTGACCAAAAGACATCGAACTTCCCGGGTTTCCCTTAAAGTAGTGCGAAAGGAGAATCGACACACGGAGACAGCCTAGTTCTTCTCCGCGAGGCACTTCTTCGCTGCCTCCTTGATGGCCGACTCAACATCCTTGCCGTCTGCCTTGAGGTTGTAGGTGCAAGAACCACCCCTGTCAAGGGTGATAGTGACCTTGAGAGAACCGTCTCTGTTGGTGTCGTAGTTGAAGCTGTAGCGGTTGTTCTTCTTGGCGCCGCCATTCTCGGGGTTTCCGACCGGGACCTGGATGGTGTCGGTTCCCTTGCCGCGGCACCGAGGGTTTCCGCCGCCAATGACGGAGCTGACGATGCAAGCGGCGCCATCGAACACGCCGCTCACGAAGTTGCCGTCTTCTCCATTGCTCCCACCGAAAATTCCATCAAGGAAACCTCTGGGCTCGACCTAAGGACAACGGGTGAGATTCTGCCGAATATGACACGATAGCCTCAGAGCTGGCACGCTGCCTTGCGGCCACGGAACCGATGGAAAACTTACAGGAGCTGCGGCTGCGAAGCCAGCAAGGTAGGCGAAAGCAACGGCGACGGAAATGGTCTTCATTGTGAAGTGAGGATGAAGGTATTATGAGTTGTAGGAGGTAATGTATGTCGATTCTGGAGGAGTCAGAAGTCTGTGGTGGACGATGGCGACATGGAGTGGTGGACCGGTGGGATTTATACTTGACCTGTCGTGGTTGCCTCACTCAGGGGATGTTCCTGAATGTATCGTCAAGAAAGCATTCTGGAAACAAACAAATGGGCATCAATACCAATCCCATTGAGACTTGACGGGTCGCGAACACGCCTGGAATGTCGCTTGATCAAAATGGTACAGAACACCGAAGGCAGGGTGCCTAGCACTCAGCAGCAATGTCTATGTCTCACCCCACAACAAGAGCCGAAGATACCAGTGCCGAAAGCTTGAAATTCGGGACGCCTTTACCGAAGAAGTTCTCACCCGAAGCTACTATTCCTGGATGAACTAGCACCGACCTTCTCTCCCTTGCCTCCATCTCTCAAGGTAGTTGTCCTACATCGCAAGGTATTGCTTCAACCCGTGATATCTCAAGTCAAAGCCTACATGAGCCAATGTGAAGGGCTAGTATGTGTCTTTCCGAGAGGTGCTCTCAGTCTTTCTTCAGTCGAGGTAAAGAAAATCACGGGTTAGTGCGCACCGTTCTGAAGGGGATTGACATGCATTGTTAGGGATTCCGTGAGCTTGTTGTCATTATGTCAAAGCGAAGAAATAACAAAATCAAGCTAGTGACAAGAATGTAAGCTTTCCAAATGGTTCAGTCACGCGCAAACCCTCCCTTAGGCGTAACCAAGAACAGGGAAATTCGACCCAGGAGGGTCCGAGATTATGTCTCAACATGCATATGTGGCAGCATACCCTGGCTTCAAGACCCCTCAATTCCTGCACCCAAACTCTCTTTGTAGCAGCTAATGCTTTCCTACATCAGACAAATTCCATCCAAAAATCTCAGGGTCTTAAACAAACTACAACTGACAGATGACAACAGAACGAACCCGAGAACCAGGATCACGACTTCCCTTTCTTGGCTTCGAAACTAAGTAATGTCGCCATAACCAGAGAAGACGCCGAATTTAATTGAGACCAGCGGGTATTCTCCTAAAACCCACCTTGACAGAGACCGATCTAAGTCCTACAACGGCAGTTAGTAGCACGGACAATAGGATCATACCGATGATATGGCTCAGCTCGAAAGCCGTTTTACCATCATCATATCGAGACCGTCATTGAGTCAACTAAGAGTCGAAGCGGAATCAACCAGCCCTGACAGTGATCCTTTTCGTGTATAACTTATATCCGAGTCACCCGTAGGTTTTTGAAGGCTTCAGGTGATGAAGGCCTTACAGCTCCCAATGAATGGTGGAGGCGCGATGATCTTAAGTAGAGGCTGTTTCCAAATATACGAGGCATTAAGTAATCGACATTTTGACTTGATCACCAATTGCTACATGATGGCGCAATTGTCTATAGTAAGTGAGTAGTTGTAGCTAAGATAGAAAGCCATGCCCCGGTAATTAACTTCTTATCAGAATCGTGACAATCTGTTTCAATTATTCGAGTAGCAGTAGATATGAAATCCCATATATCAGGCAGTCAGAACTGCGTTTCTCCTCAGCTGAGGGAGTAGTAACCTGCCTTGATGAGGCTTGTATAAAATAGTGGCAAGCTTCACAACAGCGAAAAAAGGGAGCGCTGTCTTCCTATGCGCAGCCAGATCCCATTTAGGGACTCTGCTGCTAGACAGAACTTGATAATATAGATGTACCATAAGTGGACAAAGACATCATATATGCATGTTGCCAAAGGGATTCTCGTGTAGATGGATATTCCATTCCTCGCTGACCAGTAAGGAGTGACATACGACATTCACTTACCCTAAATTAAGATTAGATTGTCGCAAACTACTTAGCAGGGATGTTTACCGATAGTGAGACTTCTCATCTCTTGAGGTGATGCTTCATGTTCGCCGGTAGATTTAACACTATTTTCCGCTGTAGATGATCAATTTATTACCATAACACAACTCTTGCTTCGTCTTCAGTTAGTGGTTATTGAGTGCTACTTGCTCCTAATTGGTAAACATCTCGTGCTATGTTGACCATTAGAAAGTGCTATAAAGGCGCCATACGGCTCAATCTGGCCTTGGCTCATTCACTCTCTCTGTTCAAGCCACCTGCTCCCTCTTTTCTTTACTATAGGTTCGTCGACAGATCTACTAGAAGACAAAATGAGAAGCTTCCTACTCCCTTTAGTTTTCATTGCAGGCACGCATGGCCAAGGGATGATTCTCAGGACCATAGGAGCGAATGGTGTCACTGCTCCAGGCGCCTGCGGTAGGGAACCATCGCGAACCAGACGCCTCACAGAGAAGTCGTATTAACTCAAATCACAGTGCTCGATGGTACCCCTCGGGACTGCATTGTGAATGCATGCGGTGCGCAAGCCGACACGGGTATCATTCGAGACGCAGAAATCAGGAGTGGTCAATTCGGTCCATTGGGTTGGACCCAAGGCGGAGGCAACTGCAGACCGGATGCAGTCATCGGAGCGTTCATGGGATTAGGCCCTGCTCCAAGATATATCGGCGGAAGAAACCCGACTGGCAAGACAGATAATTTCGAGTCGTTTGGACTTGAGAGCCATCATATCAAGCGTGAAGCTGATGCCTCGCACACTCCTCAGCGAACCAAGAGGGGGGCTTTTGACCTTCCCGTGACTGGTGGACTTGGTATCCGGGGAGAGAGGACGTCTTATGACCAGGAGACTACAGTCGGTGACTCAACTGGCAGGGGCAAAGACGAGGGCCTCCCTACAACAGACGACCTTGGTCAGATCACCCTGATCTACCGCCAGGTACCTGAAGCCGATTTCACTACTTCACCAAGATCTCTACTGACAAACTTCGGAATCCCAGATCAATCAGGAGGGCTATGGACCAGTTACCGCGGATGTTGATGCAACTTCAGCGGCGTCAGACCCCAAAGCTTTCAGGAGTGCTAAGGTCGTCGAGAACGTACCCGGAGATGGGCTTGTTGGTCTCTCTTCGGCAACTAACACCAACTTCAAGATCAAAGTCCAGGTTCCCAAGGGCATGGTGTGCCAAGGAAACATCGCCGGCCTTGACAACGTCTGCTTTGTTCGAGTCCGGAACACAGCTGCTAACGGACCATTTGGTGGCGCTGGTTTCTTCACCCAAAGCCACAGCGCACGTAAACGCGCCATTGAAGAAAGTTTGGAATAGCGCGGTATCGCTCGTGAATGAGTTCAGAAAGCCAACAGATAGTGTCTTTACGAAAGATTGAGGAAGGAGGGAAAACGTGCGCTAGGCTCCTGTACAGGTCTGGGAAACCAGGCTTGGAGAAGAAAACTGCAGCCAAGCTTCCTTGGCTAGTCCGGAAGGGCTGGTTATAGATAGTCCAACCTGCTCCTTTACTGCTTACCTGGATTTTCAAAACAGGTGTTGCATTGTTTCGATTCTCGTTTATGTTAGTAGGAAAGACTTCAAGTCAGTTCATGAAGAAATTGCTGCTAAGGAAGCGTACACAAGGCCGGAGGATGGGAACACTAAGCGTACTCCTCATCAGCTAGAAATTCTTTTAGAAACGAGGTTAGAGACAGATTCCTACATTAAAAAACAATCCGGGGTATGCTTTTTGGAATGCAGAGCGCCTCACGAAAACCGCTCTTCCTGCCTTCGCGTCATGCGAGAAGTAAGGAGACTCTCACTTAAGGAGTTCCAATAGCACTAATTGAGTTGAGGCCGGCTACCCCAAGCTGTGCCGCTGTCTGGGGTAAAGTTCATATGAATCCAAGACAGGTCTAAGGGCAGGTCATAGTTTGGGAGACTCGAGACGAAATCTGAGTCAGTCGAACTGCGAATCATGCTTGATTCAGTTCGTTGGAACGACCCTGAATACCTGGCGCCGAAGATCTGGTTCCAACTTAATGAGCCGGAATGCGGCATGGAGTGACAGGCTGGTCGCGAAGGCAGATATTACAGTTCAGATGGTGGCCGCGGAACCCGGACCCGAAGATCGAAGCGGCCTGACACCGCACGAGCATAACAAGTCACCCATCACCCATTTCGATCAATGCCAAAAACGGGTGAGACACCTCTCTGCTGCAAGTAGACCGTGTTATGGGAGTCGGTCAGGAACCCCATCTAACACCATCAAACCTTTGAGGTTACACTGACTGGGATAAGGTCTTAAAATGAAAACACGTTACAAGGTCTTATGCACTACTCTGCCAGAGACCTCGCAAACCTTCCTGCGACTTGCCCATTACAGGATCACACTCCGGTATGGGCACACGCCAGATGTCGTCAAATGCTCCTGTGTCTTCTCCTCCCAGCTGGAAGTCCCATCTCCCAGAATCCTTGGGGTAGGCTCCGATCATCGTGAAGCCGGTGATCCTGCTCTCCGTCTCCTCGAGTGCCCCGCGTATGTCTTCACCATTGCCGACACGATGTCCATCTCCAGGTGTTAAAAGCGTAAACCCAGTCTCAGGCTTCGCATCATACGTCTTATGCGCCGTCCCAGCCGGCAGGATGAATACATCTCCTGCGTTGGCTTCCAACTCAATACCACCCTCTTCTCTCGCCTGGCCATACGTATTCTCCTCCATATTGTCAGATGTATCCGCAACGCCGAAACGAATGGTCGCTTTGCCAGAGAGCACGGCCATGCATTCGTGAGCATGGCTATGATAGTGAGAGCGCTGTGTTTGGCCGTAGCGGAAGATCCACTGGACTTCCCAGCCGTTACTGTGTAAGGTGTTGTAGGCTGTGGTCACCTTGCCACCCTTTGATGCGTCGAAAAAACCGGGGTAATGGAGGAGGGGATGGGGGGAGTTTGGCATGAGAGCCGTTGGTGGGAGGTGATACTTGCGAACTTGGACCATGATGTCGGTGATGTGAATAGATTGTTTGAGGCTATGGGAACCTTGGGGAGGTGTGCGAGTTCATCTACTATGTTCGCGATGCTTCCTTAGATGATGAATGGCCACGACTCAGGTTGTTTCTGATGGAAAGACGATCCAGCTTTCTCACCAAATGATGGCAGTCTACTCCGCAACCCGCGGCCGATTCGCACCGAAGCCGGAGGGAGGGCTGTTAGATAATGGCTAGACCAAAGCGCCGGATCATGATGGCTGGCCGTGGCGACTATCCCCGGTTCGTCCCTGGTACCATGGTGGCATCCCCAGCTTCGGCCCAGCTTCACCAGCTCTGTCTGAAAATGAATTTTAGCGATGTCGGAGCTCTTCATTCAGGCAAATGAACGATTTCTTGTGCATACTTGATGGACAAAAGTCCCGATACGAACATGTCGGGTCGTGATGCGAAATCCCTGGACTGTGATTGACCCAGAGCTCTCTACTGTCTATCATGGGTCTCTCCCCACGTTCCACCCAGTTCGGCAGGCGGTCAAACTTTGGACTGTCATCATCAGCTCCAAGCTCCTACGGGGACCTTCTATTCTGCCCATACATCTCCAATACCCATCCTTTGCGCCCGAATACTTCAGAAGTGCCCCTGCTTTCCATCCTCGCTCGGAAAAATGTCAACGTAATTCAGCATCACATTCTGGAAATGCCCGTCCGTGTCAGTCCGGCAGGCTTCGGCCTCGGTGGCCGGCGTCTGGCTTCACAGTCATCGCACCTCCGATCCCTCCAGCTGCCAACCGCCACGCCAGCGTCACAACTGCATCAGCGATCATGTCTATCGAGGCGTCTACTGTCATCTACACGAGTGCTTCGACAGCCTGACATCCGCAGCGTCGCCGAGCTACCCGGCCGAACGAGTCCTCGATACCTTCAGAACCCGAAATCCGCATCCTCCCTACTGTCTCTCAAGTGGCCTTCTCCCCCGCGCAACCTCCTGCTCGTTCAGAAACTCTACTCTTCCGATGTAGTTGACTCAGTCGTTCGCTTTGCCAAGCATGTTCACGCCGAATACCCGGACGTCAATCTCGTCCTCGAGCCCCGAACAGCTGCCGCCATACAAGAAAGGCTGGGCTTTCCGATCTACGCTTCCGACGACCGAGCCAGTATTGCGGATAAGATTGATGTGATCGCGACATTTGGTGGCGACGGCACCGTATTGCGTGCGGCGAGCTTGTTCAAGCTCCACGGGTCGGTTCCACCCATCCTCTCTTTCAGCATGGGCACCCTTGGGTTCCTGGGAGAGTGGAACTTTGGCGAGTACAAGAAGGTCTGGCGAGAGGTCTATATGAGTGGCAGCGATGTCGCAATGCGAGAGGCGGCAGTCCCGAGAGGAGCACGGGATGAGGTTCACACGGGATCCTTCGCAGGGTGGGAGAGGATGAGGGGAAAGAGCCTGGGCGCGAACAGAGCATCCAAGATTCTGCTACGACACCGCATCAAGGCGGATATCTTCGACCCTGAGGGAAATAATATCAACCACCAGGTGTCCGATACACTGTCCACGGAAGGGAGGTCAATAGCAGGCGCAAAGGAGCATTCGCCATCCCTGCGCGCCATCAACGAGATCTCACTGCATCGTGGCTCGAATCCTCACCTTGCCGTGATCGAGATTTACCAGAATGGCGTCTTTCTCACTAAGACGACAGCAGACGGCATGCTCGTCAGCACACCTACTGGCTCGACAGCCTACAGTCTCAGCGCTGGCGGACCAATCATCCACCCACTGGTCAAGTCAGTATTGATCACATCTATCAGTCCTTGCAGTCTGAGCTTCCGATCTCTTGTCCTTCCTCTGGACTCGAAAGTGACACTCAAAGTCAGCACGAACAACAGAGGTCGCGAGCTTGACTTGAGCATAGATGGACGACGATGCGCTGGGGTGCCGCCGGGATCTGAGATCCGAGTGGAGGGCGAGTACGTGGGACGGGCTGGACTTGGGGAGGAATGGTTCGGCGGTGTGCCTTGTGTGATCCGCGCTGAGGATGATGACCCATGGGTAGGCGGATTGAACGGCTTGCTGAAATTCAATCACCCGTTTGGGCGAGACTTGGGCAACGAGGAAGGTTATTAGACGGTGATGGAGATGGTCTGCATGTACTGGCAAGATTTTGATACCCCATGTTTAACGACAGCACCTTGGCGGGATATATTTCTGAATACAAGCCATGAAATTGAGGCCCTTGTACACTGTGTCTAATGCGTTGTTGCTGCTCGCGCGCTCTTTCTCCCACCGTTGAAATTAGCCTCGGGGACGCTAAACAGATCGACAGGGCTGCTTCACGGAGGGAGACTAGTTCAGGATCGAGATTGCGACAAAGGAGGCAGCCAATGCTAAGATCCAACAACACAGTGACCATCATCTAAATCTCTTTGAGGCAAATCATGGCAGCCAAGACCGGCGAAACAAGACCAGCTTCATTGAGATACCGAATCAGCCCAGCGATGTGGGATGCAGGTGCCCCTCCAGACGCACTGCTCATGGATGCACCGCACCGGCTGCAACGTTCGCTCAGTCCTTGTTTTAGGGGCCGCAAACAAGCCAATCGCATTGCTCGCAAGACATCCAGTATCTATGCGAGGCGTAGACATTTAAGAATAAGCCGCACATGCAGCTTTCTTTGAGGATCCCCATGGGCTTGACTGGGGTGTTTCTGCAGGGCACAGCCACATGCTCAAGGTAGCCAGCCAGGCGATGGCCGGACATCTCGGGGGGGTTATGGCATGGTTCTTGGGTGGAACAGAACAATGCCGAGGAATGCTTCAATAGCGCAAGTCGTGACAAAGGCCAAAAGGCAAAATGAATTAACTCAGAGCTTTACCAAGTTGAGCAGCTTCAGCTCTCAGCCCCGCGATTGTGCGCTGCCGGAGCTCCCGTCACGTATTGTGAGGTACTGTGAGGTGTGTTGACGGTGAGACCGTGACCTCATTCCTCGACCCTCAATTAATTCGACTGGTCCACGCCTCTTTTCTTCTACCTTTGAGCCTTCCTCCCGCCTTCATTCTCCGTCACTCTCCTTCAACCCACTTCTTTTGCTACTGTTCTAGCTTCAGATCTCATTCTTGTCTTTGCTATTATTATATTCTATTCTCTTTTGACCGTTATCGACACTCTTCAAGGCCTCGCTGCTACCCCTTGTCCAATACCAAGACCCCAAGACGCCTGTCTTCTCCGTGATGGGCGTCGCCAAGTGCCTGGCGCTCTGTTGCGCTGCTGCAGCTTCCGTTGTCGCTGTAGCCATTGAAGACGCAGGTCCGTCTACCAGTTCGACTGCTATTCATCCTCTCGTTCGACAGTATACTGACCGTTCTTCAGCTCTGATCTCTCGCGAACCCTCCTCCCTCGCCGCCCTCTCTCCCCGAGCCGTCCAGAATGCCCCCGATGGCTACGTTCCCGAATCCGTGCGCTGTCCGTCCGATCGACCTACGATCCGCAATGGCACCAATCTCTCAAAGCAGGAGAAGGATTGGGTACAAAAGCGGAGGAACGAGACGATCCCACACATCCGCGATCTCCTGAAGCGCATCAACATCCCCGACTTCGACAGCGAGGAGTACCTCAAGGACGTGGAAAGCAACGCCACGGCATTACCAAACATTGGCCTGGCCGTGTCAGGAGGTGGCTATAGGGCGCTTCTGAACGGCGCAGGAGCATTAGCCGCATGGGACGCGCGATCAGTGGAGAGTGATGCGAAGGGAAACCTTGGTGGTTTGCTGCAGAGCGCAACGTATTTCTCGGGTTTGTCGGGGGGCGCCTGGCTGGTCGGCAGTATCTACACCAACAACTTCACCACGGTTCAGGCGAGTCTGGACTCTCCCATCATCTGGCAGTTCCAATTCAATATCTTTGAAGGTAAGATATCAGCGTCGTGACTTGGGGACCAACAACGAAGTGGAAGCTAATGCTGTTGGCTGTTCCAGGACCCGAGCAGTATTCATTACGACAGTATTGGGGAAACATCTTTGATGATGTTGGGGACAAGGACGATGCCGGCTATGAACGCTCCATTACCGATTACTGGGGTCGCATGCTCTCTTACCAGCTCTTCAACGTGAGCGAGGGTGGCCCAGGCCTAACTTTCTCGTCTATTGCCGAAGACGAGCAATTCGCCAACGCAGAGGTCCCTCTTCCCTTCATCATCGCCGTTGGCCGTGCTCCAGGCGAGAAGATCATTGCCCTCAACTCTACTGTCTTCGAGTTCACGCCCTGGGAGCTTGGCTCGTCTGATCCAACTCTTCACGGCTTTGCTCCTCTCAAGTATGTTGGGTCGAACTTCACCAACGGCTCGATTCCAGAGGACGGAAAGTGCGTCAACGGCTTTGACAACGCTGGCTTCGTGTTGGGCACGTCTAGCAGTCTGTTCAACCAGATCTCGCAGTATTTGACAGATGACAGTGCCGGCTATGTGCCGGACGATGTCCCAGACTTCGCTGTTAACGGGCTTGTATCTGTGCTCAATTCTATTGGTGACGAAAACAACGACATTGCCGATTGGACGCCGAACCCTTTTAAGGACTGGAATGTAGAAGAGAACCTCAGTGATGGCGACAGACTGACACTGGTCGATGGCGGCGAGGATCTGCAGAATATCCCATATCACCCACACATTTTCATCGAGCGTGAGGTCGACGTTGTTTTCTCCATCGACTCCTCTGCCGACACGGAGTACGGGTGGCCCGATGGCGCCTCGCCTATTGCTACCTATGAACGTTCCCTCGAGAACATCTCCGAGGGCACCAGCTTCCCAGCCATTCCTGGCAAGCAGACCTTCATCAACCTCGGCCTTAACACTCGCCCGACCTTCTTCGGCTGCAACTCCTCCAACACTTCCGAGCCATCACCCCTAATCGTCTACATCCCCAACTATCCATATGTATACAACTCGAACATCTCAACGTTCCAAGCGACCATCAATGAGTCGGAACGTGACGCAATGGTCGAAAACGGCTGGGCTGTCGCTACACAGCTCAACGCTACCCGCGACGTCGACTGGCCAGTCTGTGTCGGCTGTGCCATGCTCGCGCGCAGCTTCGAAAGAACAAACACGACCGTGCCCGACAAGTGCAAAGAGTGCTTCCAAAACTACTGCTGGAATGGGACTCTGTCAGAGGAAGATCAAGGGGAATATGATCCGCAGCTTTTCAGTGAGGCCATTGATGTGCAGGATGCTGCAGGGATATTGGTGGCTAAGGGAGTCATGGCTTTGGGTATGGCGGTTGGCGTTGGGGCTTTACTTGCATTGTAAGGGAGGCGTTGTTGGCACTTTTATGGATTGGAGATTTCTTTGATGAAACATGTATTGGATAGCGCATTAGTTTATTCATGGATTCTGTTAGACGACGAAATTGATCACGGATGAGATTTCGTACACAAGTTCGCTGGTTCAACAACCAGTTCGAACATCCTGTCGAATTGTGATAATTGTTTCCATGTTCCTTGACAAAAATCGGCGGCGGCTTTGGCTTATCTGAGCCCTCATATGCGCATTGCGGTTATAGTTGCACTCGAATCCTTCAACTTGTTCAAATCCAAGCCTCGCAAAGTGCAGAGATCTCGGGGGTTTTGTTTATAATTTGATGTTGTGCAAGACAGCTGCACAGTCAAGCGATAATCGCCACCATGTTTTTCGCAAGTTGAGCCAAACAACTCGAAACCAGACTGACAGCCGATTCATAACCCAGATTACTGCGAGAGGCTGCAATCGCCGGTTGGCTCCACGCCGTGCCATTCGGCAAAAGGATCGTCGCAAGGATCGGTATGGCGGACGTACTCGGTCACGCCCTGGATGTTGCGGGTCATTTCTTCGCCGTACACCTCATCCATAAAGGCGAAGATCAGGTCAAGGCCGGATGTGATCTGATGAGGAGGCGATCAGCATCGGCGACTGTGAGAAGACATGCAAGGGGGAGGGGGTTTATATACTCCTGATGAAGTCCAGATGTTCCCATCAACAGTCCACCTCGCGGGCGATACCCAGTTGACGTCTGGGCCCATGGCGACAACAGCGTTCCAAGCCGCCTTGTTTGTGGTAGCTCGTTTTCCATCAAGGACGCCAGCTCTTGCGGCGATGCCGGAGCCTGTGCATGTGGTGATTAGGTATTGAACTTTGGGATATGTATCCCGAACGAAGTCAATGACCTTCGTCACATCACCAAGTCGTGATCCTGGGCCACCCGGAACCAGTAGAACATCGATATCGTCCGGAGGGTTGTCGAACGTGTGAGAAGGATTGACGCTGAACCAGAAGCTTGAGTTTTGCGTGTTGAGTTCATCTCTCACCGGCTGGACCCAAACGGGATCGAGGGTCTCAGCGATGAGCGCGAGGTTCAGCTTCCGAGAAAATGCAGCATAGAACAAGGGGTTCAGTGGTCCAATGATATCCATAGAATCGAAAGAATTGAAAAGGGCCACTCCCCAATTCACCGGCGGCGAGGGAGCTTCCTTGGTCAATACCTTTGACCTCGATGGGGCAGGATCTCACTTACACGGTGCCGCTGAAGCAATGCTCGCGCAAGCTGAGACGAGAGTGGTGAACAACAAGCGCTGCATGCTGAGGGTTCGGGGGAAATCTGCAATAGCTTGTTTTAATGGCTCTGAGACGAAAGCGTGGTGCACTCGTCCGATCTGTCGAGACTTTATATACAACGATGCGCAGAGAACCGTAAAAGCGCCCAATGGAAGGGACTCGTTGCGGTGAGCTCGTTTGAGCACATATTCCTCGAACTAATCAACAAATGCACGCTGTAGGGTCAGATAAAGCTCAACACGAGGAAACCGAAAGATGCGAAACATGTCAATGATTCGATCGGACGACTCCCTCCGCAATGTATGCTTGGCCAACATGGGAACGATGCTGATGCTCTGTAAGCAGACGTCGGCTTAGAGGGTACGCAATCATTCCCAGACCTCGACTTTCCTCGGTCGACGGGGTGAAAATACTGCCGCGAACTCTGGGATCATACATGTTGATGAGATCTTGTTCAGTGTTATGTCGCACTACCAGCCTTCTCGTCCAGCATGTCCTGGCATTTCGATTGGCTACGCACATTGTCACAACCTGGCTCAAAGACCAGAGGTTCCGTGAGCATCTGAAGTCTACCAGAATCCTGCCTCACACAGCGTTGATACATCGTCCTGCTAGTCCCCAAAGTCGCCTGAATCTTTTCGCTTCATGCTACTCGGCGCTGAGTAACGAGTTCCGTCCTAAATCGCTACACTTACGGTGCACTCTTTGCATGACGGTCGTTTGCATCATTTCCACGATAGATTAACCTTGTAGATTCTGAGCCTCAATCACTGGAGCGGGGAATCAACAGTTCAGGCTCCCAACTATGAGGAGACAGTACGTAGGCTTATGTGCCGTGCATTAGCTCAACATGTCCCCTCATTTTCCGGGGTCCTGCGTAATAGCTCCAATAGTAACCCTGCTGTATTCCCAGGAGACGTCATGAAGGGATTGCTTCGTAGATGTTGTTGCCCACTCAGCGTGGTAGTCGGTCCGACAGTATTCTTGCTCCGTCTCTACAGGATAGACTTGGCCCTTGGCTTCAATCCTCTCTCTGCCATAGAGGTTCTTGGTCATCGGCGATGCTTGCTCGAAGCAACTAAGCGCGATATGAATCCCTGCTACCCCAAGCTTTCCAGGTTTCTTCGCGGCAGTTAACCGAAGCCACTACCGAGCTCTTAGTTGAAGCATGTACCCGCGCACATACGCTTGAAGATTATTATTTAAGGCTCTAAAGCTGCTCCGGCAGAGTTCCCAAATATGGCTTGTGCTCGGTTCATGTATGGCTTCTGACGGACCTGCAGGATGAAGTACGGCTGGATTCTTGAGGCCGTTGGCCTGACTGCTCGCCAATCGGGGGACATCGATTACAGCGCTGCTCCTCCAAACCTTTCGACATTGGGCAATAACACCCTATTCGACACATGGCGCCCTCGAGCCCATATCCTCCCACCTTTCGGTCAAATCGGAGACCCGTGTGCCCATTACACAGATCCAGAAACTGGTCTGTTTCACCTGGGCTGGCTTTACCGAGGAGTTTCTGGTGCAACGACGGATGATCTTGTCACCTACCGCGATATAAACCCAGATGGTGGCCAATTCATAGTTGCTGGCGGGTTGAATGACCCTATTGCTGTCTTCGATGGATCCGTCATCCCTGCCGGCATCAATGGCAAGCCGACGTTCTTCTACACCTCGGTCTCGTATCTGCCTATCCAATGGACAATCGACTACACGCGAGGGGCTGAGACTCAATCTATGGCTGTCTCGTACGATGGAGGCCGCAATTTCACTAAGCTTCAGCAAGGACCCGTCATCCCCGATCCACCATTTGCTGTCAATGTAACAGGGTTCCGTGACCCATTCGTCTTCAAGCATGCGCACTTTGACAAAGCTCTCGACAGCAAAGAGGGGACATGGTATACAGTCATCTCAGGCGGGATTCACAACGTCGGACCCAGGTTCTTCCTCTATCGCCAGCACGACCCCACGTTCCAGTACTGGGAGTACCTGGGAGAATGGTGGTCCGAGAGCGTCAACTCAACCTGGGGAGACGGCACCTGGGCTGGGCGATGGGGTTTCAACTTTGAGGTTCCGAACGTGGTTGGTCTTGACGAGAATGGATACAACGAGGAGGGAGAAGTCTTCGCTACAACTGGTGCAGAATGGTCACTCGCTCCCATTGAGCCTCAAGTGTCCGACTTTCGCCAGCAACTCTGGGCAGCCGGCGATCTCCGACGCGATTGCAAGACAGGCGAACTAAGATTCATTCCGAACATGGTGGGCTTCCTTGATTGGGGCCACTCAGCATACGCTGCGCAAGGCAAAGAGCTACCGTCCTCGTCCCAAGCCTCGTCTAAGAGCGGTGCACCTGATCGCTTCATTGTGACTGTCTGGCTGACGGGCAATCTGTTTGGCACTCTTGAGGGGTTTCCCTCGGCACAACAGAACTGGACAGGTTCGCTCCTTTTGCCTCGCGAGTTGAGTGTTGGGAAGATCAGCAATGTCGTTGATAATGAGCTCGCGCGGGAAGAGCACGCGTCATGGCGAGTTGAGTCTGAAGGCGATGGCGTTGTGGAGCTTGCAACTCTGAAGCAAGTCGTTGCAAGAGAGACGTTGCAAGAAATGCTCAGCGTTAATACGTCCTTCACCGAAGAAGCTCGAGACGTGAGCTCTTCAGGAAGTGTGGTCTTCTCACAAACTCCTTCATCCAAGTTCCACGTCATTCAGGCCAGTCTGACTTTCCCTCAGTCTGCCAGAGGATCAAATCTCAAGGCTGGACTGCGGATCTTGACATCCGAACATGAGAGCACAATGATTTACTATCAGTTCTCAAATGAGTCGATCATCATCGATCGTAGCAGAACCAGCGCTGCTTCAGAAACAACAGATGGCATTGACGCCGCGAACGAAGCGGGGCGTCTTCGTCTGTTCGACTTGATGGCCAATGGAGAAGAACACATGGAGACTTTGGATCTCACCATCATTGTAGACAACTCAATCGTTGAGGTTCACGCAAATTACAGGTTCGCATTGAGCACCTGGGCAAGGTAATTCCGACAGAACCTCATCAAATACGTAGTGACTTTCTAACTTTGGACTTCAGGTCTTGGTACGAAGATTCGCGAGAGATTCACTTCTTCCAGGAAGGCGAGGGGTCGGTCCGTTACCACAACATCACTGTATTCGAGGGTTTGTTCGATGCCTGGCCAGAGCGATGATCCTCGTGTAGAAACGAACCGATTTGGGCGTGCAAATCGAACAGAGACTGTACGATCATCCTGCGCTGTGAGTTCAGCTTTCACCGTCACAGCTTACACCCAAACGCCTAAACACGATGAAAAAGCCATAAAGTCTTCAATCTTCACTGCGATGATCTCTTGGACGCTCTCCGGGATACCCCTTCTCACTTTACCACCCTCGGTGCTAGAACCATTGGCATGTCGCTGTGATACATGAACCAAGCATTGCAATACTTCCACACGTGTGCCGGATCTTCCAATCTGATCTGCTTGGATGTCAGCAGCTAACCCATGATAAAACCAGGACGGCGAACTCACGTCAAATGTGCTGTAAAGAGTAGCAACAAGTTTATACATCTCCAACTTGGCCATGTTCCTCCCCACGCAAACCCGACTGCCTGTTCCGAACATAAAGTCAGTCACGTCTTGCATTCGTCGAAGTCTAGAGGCAAAGTCGGCATCGCTTTCGTCGTCTTTCTGGAACCATCTTTCCGGGACATAATCGTCCACATCGTCCCCGAAGATGCCCTCATCGTGAGTCACCACGGCAGGGTTTAGCCCAACCTTTGTTCCGACTGGGATGAAGCGACCATCAGGGAGAGTGAATCCCCCATCGGGCACTTCACGCTCCAGTATCAAGCCAACACCGGGACACAGCCTGAATGACTCCTTGATGCAGGCATCCAAGTAGGGCAGCTTGATGAGGTCTTTCCACTGAGCTGGTAAAGACAGCTGAGCTTGCTCCAACTCGGTCACTAGTTTATCGTACTTTTCTTGATGCTTGGCCAAAAAGTAGAAGACAGGTTTGATGGCGCCAGAAGTCGAGTCTCCACCAGCAAGAACATTGGCCAGCAGATAACGGAGAACCTGCTGGTCATCGACATAGTCGTACTGGTCCTTGAGCCTGTGGTACCTATCAATGAAGAGGTCTTGGTCCTTGGGCTTTTCGGCGCCAGAGGCTAGCTGCTGCTGATATTCCGTGAGTGTGCGCAGTGCATAGAGAAAGCCATTGACAAGTGGCCTCGGACCAATGCGATACCACGGGTTCTTGTCAAGCCACTCGTCGAGCCATGGGATCTGAGACAGCTGAAACAGAAGTCAGAGTGGGCTGAAATAGCAGGTGTCTAAGTACGAGGAAGCTGAACTCACAGAGACAAAGTACTTCAACCCGGCAGTCGATTCGCTGATGATACCATTCACGTCCCGCCTTTCTCTAATGAAACCGTACCCTTTACCCCAACTGACATTGCCCATGGCATCCCATGTAACTTGAGCGATCAGTTAAGGTTTCACTCGATTCAATGATTGACTTACAGTAAGAGATCCAGTCGTCAATCATACACACAGCATTCTTATCAACATATTCCTCATTCAGTTTCTGAACTAGCTCACGCAACGTCTCGTCAATCAGCGGCTCGAAGTCGAGGACTTTGGAAAGCGTCCACAGGCCACCCAAAGGCTTCGAGTATTTTGTATGGAACGCCTTATCTTGAGTGTTGAAGATGTTTTGAATCCTCTTTCCATCGAGAACGACATCATTCACCCGGTACATGTCACTCTGCCCCTCGAAGGTTAGCTCAACGCAACGGAGACTTGAAACACGTGCTGGTTGGGGTATATTTACCTTCCTCCACGCATTCTTACTGGTATAGATGACCTTGATCAACTCCGGGTCGCTGAGACTTATGGTACTTGGACCAACGCGAACGGCGGTGCCCCATTGGCGATGCCACTTGAGATGCTTTCGATCGACATCGCCTAAAGTCGCAAGGTAGGCACGCCAGCCATCTGTGTACCTTGAAAGAAAAGGGCCTGGGAAGACCTTGAGAGGCGAGAACAGGAACTCCCAAGCAACTTTGGCTGAGACGATCGCGGCCAAAGTTCCAAGAACGACATTGGGCGTCAATTCAATCAGAGCCATAGTCTCTATCCAGCTGAATCGGCGAAGAAGTAAGAAATATACTCAGTCACAAGGATAGAGGCACAGGAGGCGGGGTGGTTCGTGTTATGTAGTAAGTGGGCTAATCTTGAAGCTCATACAAGGCAATGACTGCATGAGAATGATGGGTCACCGGTTTCGTCACAGCCAATTGTAACGATGAGCATCTGCCGCTGGACCTCACGTATCGACGCAAAAGCCGACCCCTAGATCCCGGTCTGTGGTGGAAGATGATCAACCAGCGGAACAGATGTGCAGAAGTCATTGGGAGCGCATGAGCACATGCCAGCAGGAGGCACAGCACATCGACGCTACAAACCCGCCAACGTAAGGATCATACAGGTATCCTCCTTCCAATCCAGACTTGCAACGACGTAGCATGCCTTTCAGCTGCATGCAGGAAGTCGGGTGGAGACTGGAGAATGATGCGTGGTGAAGTGGCAAATGACCAAGCTCGGCCGATACATAAACGGGACAAGATCGGACATCAGCTCGGGAAGCCTAATTTCGATTGGACCAGTATCTTTAACGTAACGACTTTCTCAGAAGCATGCTCGGCGGGAAGTACCCATGACTGCTTGTATACTCACTCAACTCAAGTCGCAAGTCGAGCCAGAGGACCCTTGACCTCCATCCAACCTGTCCCATAAACCATGTGCATAGATTTGCCAGACACTAAGCACGCAAATACAACACCAAGAATCTCACTGTTCACAAATCTATAGATAAGCGCTTCAAGCGATGGACGGGAAGCCCTCATCCTCCATCACCCTCCAATTTCCCCTCGCCTGCCTGACCCCCGTGTTGTTCGCCTCAGGTGCGGGATGGTGACAACCTCCAAGCTGTCAAATATGTCCTGCAGACAGCCGCCCGTCTCCCGAGACATCCAATCTTCACCGGAAGCGATGCCTGCAGGACTGATAGCCACAGGACAAGACCAACAATCGAAGGTCCCGTCAGTCTCTTTTCTTCTGCCCGATTGGGTCTTCCTGCAGCTCGCCTATGCGACCCCAAGTGACCCGAAAGTGGCTGACAGGTTCCAAGGCTATTGGATCGGCCGGCTTCAAGACTGGTGTCTGCCCCGAGCGCGTTGCATCAGCATGGCAAATAAAGGCTCGAGCCGATGGATTGATGCTTCCGTATAGACTTCCCTGGTACGGGCACGCTGCAGCGCCAAGCCTAACCTCAGACAGCCCGAGGGCATGCGTCTGCAGTTTGGACCTTCAAAGGCAGTCAGGAAACAACAACAGTTCCGTTAACGTAGTTTTCCATTGAATGGGCTTTCATCCCATGGCTGACCTGAAACTTACTCAGGTTGTAGGTCAAGACCTAAAATTGTCCATCTATGGTTGAGGAGGAGTCGATGACCAGGTACTTGACGGGAGAAACTATCCTCACTCAATCACGAGGTAACGGTAAGAGCATACGGTCGTGGAGAGCAACTATTTGAGCACTGTAAAAAGTAATGATTTCATATTATGGCCAGCAGCCAAGGTTTGTAGTGGAGGTGAGCTGCACTGTTTACAGCACAGCTCTCAGAAATGATAGAAGGCAACTTTCCGTGATGAGCAAGCAGAATTCGTGACCGACGGCTAGAATTTATTCTTCAACTATCAAGAGCCGACAGAGACACAGCAACAGAAAAAGCATGGTCCCTGCGATGGCTGGCTCTCGGAGACTGCACAAACTGGCTCTAGGAGATGTATATAAGTTGCAAGGCCAGCCAAAACTCGCATGCTCACCTCTCAAGACAAGAAGCCTGAATCTATGGTCATCACTGAACAACCCCGCTATCTCCTGACATCTGTCACTATGCCATCCTCAATTTCGCCTGATTACCTCGCTGAGAGCTCAGCCTCCATCATTCGAGGCTCGGTATGGACCTCCACAGCCGTGGCTCTCCTGATGGTCATTCTACGCTGTTATACACGCCTATGGCTGCGAAAGGTCTTCGGCCTCGACGATGTGCTGATTCTCATTTCAATGGTGAGATTCCTCTTCTAACTCAAACCATCTACATCGCAAACTTACAAATCACTAGGTCATCCTCCTTGCCTACGCCGCCGTCATCGAAGTCGCCGTCTCAAACGGTCTCGGTCGCCACATCGACTTCGTTCTTCAAAATCCAGAGAAGGCTCTCCTCGTTGGTCTTCTGGGACAGATATCCCAACCTCTTGTCATCATGAGCTGTGCTATTGGGAAGACATCCTTCGCAATCACCCTGATGCGCGTCGCTGCTCAACGATGGATCCATGTCGTCCTGTGGATTGTCATCTGGACGATGAACATTCTTCACATCGTCGTCTCCGTGTTCGTCTTCGCGAGGTGTGAGAATCCTCGGGCAACGTGGGATCCTTCAGTGGTGTCTGAGTGCTGGAGCCATGAGAAGTACGTAGCCTTTACGCTATTCATCGGCTGTAAGTACTGAGTTGATGTGCTCCATCTATCTGAGTCAATGGTGCCTTCTAACAGCCTAGCAGCCTACTCTGCGGCAACGGACTTTGCCCTCGCACTCCTACCTTGGGCGATGCTCTGGCACCTCAATATGAAGAAACGCGAGAAGAGTGGCGTCGCTGTTGCAATGAGTCTCGGAATCTTGTGAGTATTGTTCCTTTTGTAGTGAGGAAACATATGTGAGTGTCTTAGAGGCTGACAGTTTCATACACTTAGCGCCGGCATCGTCGCTATCGTAAAGACTGCCCATCTCGCAGGCAGCTCGAATAACCCAGATGTCACCTGGGCTGTCGCACCCCTTCTCTGGTACTCCCCTCCTCATCAGCTCTACTTTCATATCAATTCACCTCTTGCTAACCTCCAACAGGTGGGCAGGCACCGAAAACGGCCTTATAATCATCGCCGCCTGCGTCCCAACTCTCCGCCCTCTCCTGCGAAAGCTCATGCCCTTCTCCTCCCTCAAATCCAACAACAGCCATCCCCTCAGAAACCTCCCTCACAGCCTCAATATTTTCACGCCGAAGTCGAAGCAAGGGCACTGGAGCGCGATTGTCGAGACGGAAACCGGTAGAGCAGACGGATTTGAGAAACTAAGCGACAGAGCGATCTTGTGCCAGGAGGTTGGTTTCGAGCTTGAGCATAGGGGGGGTGTGGAAGGAGGCAGATTGGGTATCACGAAGAAGACTGAGGTTGAGGTCAGCTATGGTCAGGCTATCTAGAAGCTATGGCGGATAGTCGTCGTTACAGGAGCCGACGAGAAGGTGTAACTCTTCATATGGCCAGGAGGTCAAAGGGAAGCTGTAAGAGTATGGTGATATATGTTGATCAGAAGGGAGACTATACAGCAATGATATTCCTATCACTCCCATCTGATACTATATACTCTACCCCAAGTACAACCTCAACTCCTCTACTCAGCCCAAGTAACAGCACTCAACCCATCCTCACCCAGATAAGTCCCTCTCTGCCCAACACTAATCCTCGCCAACAAATCCCCAATCAACCCCGTCTCCGTATCCCTCTCCACAATCGACACCACCGCATCCGTCTGCCCCCCAATAGCAACCAACGTCCCATCCTCACTAATCGAGAACGTCCTAGGGAAGAACCCCTGCGCATTCGCCAGTCCCAGGAACTCAAGCTCTCCATCCTCACCAATAGCATACTGCGCAATCGAGTCCCGCTCGTCGCCGAAGGTCTCGTCGTTGCGGTTAGACGCATAGAGGAAGTCGCCCTTGATGTGGATCTCGGCGGCCTTGGTGTCTGCCGGCTTGGTCGCGTTCGCAGGGAAGGTGGAGATGGTTTGGAAGTGTTCGGCGGAGAGGCAGCCGCTGTCGGGGTAGGTGACGACGAAGCCTGAGACGGTCTCGCTGAGCTCGTTGATCACGTACATGTAGGTGACACCGTCAACCTCGCGGAAGACGCCATGGCGAGGACCGTCTCCGCCAGTGGCAGCCTCAATGCCGGGGCATTCGGTGAGACGGCCAGTGTCGCTCTCGATGCTCCAGACGCGGGTGATGTCAGCGCCGAGATCGTTGGCGAAGAGGAAGTCACCAGTCAGGTCGGTGTAGACGGAATGAAGGTGAGGCTTGTTCTGGCGGTCTGGGTTCGGGCCAGGGGCGTCCATGAAGTATTGGAACGACTGGAGAGGAGTGTCGCCGCTCTCAATGGGAAGAGCCCATGTGGAGAGAGTGCCGGCCTCGCTGTAGTGATGTCAGTACTGATTATGATGAGTCCACAGGGTGTCCGACTTACTATGCTGCTTGGCCAATGAAGCTGTTCCCATCTGGACCTCCGTAAACCCCGCTGGCAAGATCACCACCGTTGGTGGTAGTAACACCACTGACGGTGAGCTTGCCATCCTCAGAAAGGCTGTAAGATGCAAATCGACCAGTCCGCGCTCCGAACCAAGACTCATCCGAAACGTACGCTGTCCTCGACTTGCCATCCCAGGTCACCCAGGCAGGAATGCGCTGACCAGCCTTGTTGTTCTGGTCCGTGATGGTGAGGTCTCCATCCTGGTAGTTCAGGGCGTAGATGGTACCACTGAAATGGGAAACGACAAGCTGCTGGGCGGCAGCCAAGGGCATCAGCAGGGCAGCGCCCATGGCAAGAGTCTTGGAGAGGACAGCCATCTTTGTGGAGATTCAGCCCGGATTTGCGTGCGACAGTTGGAAGATTATCGTGTAAGCCGATAGGACACACCAGAGCCTCTGCCGGAGGAAAAGCCACCCGCTTGGCAAGGGCGCCATGGCTGTCTTTTAAGGATTTCCTTCAGCGTCGTCTATATGAGCCGCCAATCTACCCGCGGAGGGTCTGTTACTGCTTAGCTGACTCGGATCTTCCTTCAATATGAAACCCCTCTGCCCAACTTCCGAACCAGAAACTTCCCGATTGGGGAGCACGGAGCCAATCCCCACGGGGGGCTAAGCCTGTGCAGAACATTGGCCACCGGGCGTCATGGACAGTGGAGATTCAGGGGGGATAAAGGGACATGATCGTCAGCCTGGAGCCAAGCAAGTCGCCTGGGAGAATTAGGCGCGTGGATCTCTTCCTACCGGGTGTTATGCTCGATGTGCCCTCTATAGTGCGGCAGATAGCCACGGTGAGAAGAGCCCTGGTCCAGTCACGAGATCGGATGCTTTCCGTCTCCAAGACCGTTTGCGCACCAGTAGTATCCGCTCGCATGCACATAAGACTGCATTCTTCTCTCTGGTAGGCATTATAACCTGCTGGAACCAGGGAGTCAGCTTTAGCCAGACGAGAAGGAAGGCCTCGCATTACGCTATTCTTTGCTTGACCACCTTCGCAAGCACCGGCTAAATAGAATAGTGCGGCAGATCCCGCAGCCTTCAAAGGTTAATGCCGACTTTCTCAACTATAGTCGCTATAGCAGTGCATATACCTCTGCGCAGTTAAGCATGTCAGCCCTTGATGCACTCCAATCCCCCGCACGGTACCTGTTGATCATGGTATGATCCGATTTCTTGTTACACCGTCTGTGGCCGGTCCTCGGATTCCCCAGTCTCTTCGGATAACTTCCCCGAGGACGAGTACATCGCCCGCCGAGACGCTGAGCCATGGGACCATGAGCAGGGGCCAGGATGCTCCTCGGCTGGGCAGAAGTAGGATTGTTTGCGAACGATGACATTGTCGTCCGATTCGTAGAATTCATTCAGCATTGTATCAATCTCCATCGCGATACCCAAGGTCCAGGCGAAAGTGTTCAGGCCTCGTCCATATGGATCCCACATGCCTTGCAACTCCTCGGCGAGTGTGAGTATTACGGCACCCACAATGGAGCAGCACAGCATCTCCATGATGACATGTGTCTGTGAGATCATCGGCGGTTTGTCCCCGGGCACCACTGCCTGATCCCGGAACGTGTCCCCGAGCTGCAGAGGAAGAGCCAATGCAATTATCAGGCAGGCAAGCTTGATGATCCAAAGCAAAGCAACCGGTTGCGCATCGATGCGAGCAGATATATGGCTCTGACGCCCAGACAGCCCCATGAGGTCCGCATTTTCGCCTAGACTTGTAAGCCAAGAGTCACCACCCAAGCCACGATGGACATACGAACAATTGGGGTTCTCCGCTCATGCATGTTACCCCAGTCCACAATGTTCTCGAAGTGGTTTCGCAGGTTGTACATGATATGCTCTGGAGCTTGCGACGGGATACGCGTTCTCATGTGGTGGCGCTGATACTCTATCTCGAGGTGAAGGGAGAACACCTCGAAGAAGCAGTCTACCTTTGCGACGTCCCCGTGACGGCTGTGATCACTGAAGCCGCACTGACGCTCTTGTGGTCGCTGGTTGAATGACTCCAGACCATCTTTGTCTCTCATGTGATGCAGCGCGGCGGCAGTGGACTGGCAGTATCGCGTGATATCCGGTTCACACGTATTGCCCTTGAACTTCTGCACAAGAGCCACTGGGTATGCTGTTAAGAGGGCCAGGCACTCACTGCATTGGTCAGAACGTTTACATGAAGCAAAGGGACAGGCTGGACGCACTAGATCAGAGGCTGCAGCTCGCTCACCGAGCGACGATTGTCCCGAAGCGTCTTGAGGAAAGAGTATGCCGTTGTTATAGCAGAATGTTGCACTGCCACCATGCTATCGCGTGCGTTTCGAAAGCTTCAGGCCATCAGTGCAAGGGACAACGGCGAGTCCACGGATCCTTTAACTTACTTGTGGTAGCCTTGTGAATAGAGCAGGCCCCCAAACAAAGTCACAACGAGCTCTGCGTAGCCCAAGGCTTCCCTTACAGATTGCACAATACCAGTTCCCGAACTGGACTGGCGAGACTGTGAGGATCCGTAGTGCCAGAAGCTACCCACAACCTTGAACAAACAGCTCCAGAGTGTCAACAATGGGATGCAAACGAGAAAAGTGCGCAGCGAATTGTATCCCCGGATATCATACCCAATACTGTCACATGCCATCGGGTTTCTGATCTTACGCTCTAGTTTGGATCCGAGCCATGAGCGAGTGCTCGAAGCAACAGAAGCACCCCATGAGCTGCAACTGACTTCTGAATCAAGGGGAGATCGATCAAAGAGCGTGAACGGGTATGCGTCGGCCATGGAAGGGAGGTTGAGTCGTCCATTTGTCAGGGAAGGCAACTCCATTGATTCTTGAAGAGAGGGGATGGTAGCCGTTTTAAGGGGCGAAACGGGCTCAGAAATTGATCGATGGCTCGCTGCGCCGTCCCAGGCCATGTTGAAGTAGCGGGCATACGTGGTAGATACACGGCGTGGGGGGGTTGAAGCCCCTCTGTCCCGTCCAGCTCCAAGCATGGCGGGATCTGTGAGACAGTCTGGTTGCTAGTGGTAGGTTTCTCTACTGGTGGACCAAAAAGAATGGGTATGGTTTAGCCTCAGAAGGCGAGATGAGAGAGCCGTCGATTCACGAAGAAGACGAGGTGACCGAGTTAAAAAAGGAAGTTGACATCGAAACCTGGCAGGAGATCGGTTAGTCACTTCATACCGAGTAGAGAAGGGGCTCTCAGTTGATGTCCTGCATGCACCTGCTCCGTCAACACTTCGCACTTGAAGCAGGAACGGCGAATGATCTGAAGATGGAAGTTTCGCCATTAGCCCCTGTCATTTACAGCTAATCAAGCCAAATCACAGGCTGACGTTCTTCCCATCCTTTGCGCTCTCAACGATGGCCTCAATGATCCTCAACACATCCCTAGCCTCGCTTGCCTTGACCGGCACATCCTCCTCCTTTCCGCTTTCTAGCGCTTTGCCAAATGCCGAGTAGAAAGTGCTGTACGTCTCAGGCTCCAAGTCCGGCACCTTGGCCTCCTGGATCTTGTCTCCCTCGCTAACGGTGGTTAGCCTCATGCTCTCGGGCTTGTCCTTTCCGAAGCCCGCCTCGGAAGGCTTCATGCCCGCCTTGAGCTGGTCCTCCTGGGGATCCAATCCGAGCTTCGTGAAGCTTCCCTTGGCGCCACGAACCCAGAAACGCGGCTGGGAAATCTCTGCACTGAGCACGCTGATGCGGATGTTGGCGAGCATGCCGTTGGGGTAGCTGAGCTCGGCAGCAACACCGTCAGGGTTGAAGAGGTCGCACAGCTTGCCTTGACGCTGGTTCAGAAGACGTCCGTGGACGGATTCTGGCAGGCCGAAAAGCGTGTAGACCTGGTCGATGAGATGAGTTCCAAGGTCGAAGAGTGCACTGCCTCCGGAAGAGATCCCCAGGTCAGCCTTCCAGTTGGTTGAGACGCCAGCACGATACCGATCGAAGTGGGTGTTGAACTCGACGATTCTGCCAAGCGTATCCTGGTTGATGAGGTGCTTGACGGTCAGGAAGTCTGAATCCCAACGGCGATTCTGGTAGACGCAGATGAGACGCTGCTTCTCCTTGGCCAAAGCAATCAACTTGTCCGCCTCTGCTGAAGTTGGCACGAAGGGCTTCTCAGTGAGAACATGCTTTCCAGCCTCGAGCGCGGCCTTGGTGAGCTCAAAGTGCATGTCCGGAGGAGTGGTGATGACGATCACATGAACGTCAGGGTCGGCAAGAAGCGCCTTTGTGTCTGTGTAGTGCTTCACATCAGGGTGATCCTTGGGTGCCGAGTTGCCATCCTTAGGAGTCCGCTGCAGGATGGCATGAAGCCTGAGCTGAGGAGTTGAGGTAATGAAGGGGATATGGAAGACCTTGGCTGACATGCTGTATCTTTGTCAGGGCCTGCTCTCTTGATGTTTTGCGCTGCTCACTTACCCATAGCCGACCACGCCCACGTTGAAGACTTTGCTTGCCATGATTCCTGTGCTGTAGAAGGTTGGCGACTTGTTCAGTGACGATGATGTGGTTTACACGGTGAGCTTGGCTGAAGTGACGATGTCGGAGGAGATATTTAAAGACGAAGCTTCGTGTCCATCCCCCACTAAAAGACTCGGTGTGGACGGGACGGTGGAGGCCGGCGAAGGTTAATAGACCGGCAGAAGCCCCGACGATGCGGGGCGTGTCGGTGCCGCTGACGAAGCCATGATGATCTTTTTGGAGTTGAGCTTCAGCCTGTATTCACATAAAGGATGTCAATGACAGGCCAATTGTTGCAATTAATCGTGATCTTCTCAATTGGCAGAACAGCAACAGTCATTGTCTGAATCCGTGTCACAGCCTGCCCAGGACCAGCAACCGTCGTCTCTCAGCGGCGATTCTCTCGGATCTACTGCCTAGCGTCACAAAGCCTCAGCAGCATCTCCAGAGAAACCAAAGCAGTGGAGCCCTTCCCCGAACTGAGTCACAGCCAGCTGAATAATGATAAAATCATCTAATCTCTCAGGCCAGATCGTCAAACAAAGGTTCTCCTGAAAGCTTCAATTATGTGTTATGTATGTACAAATTTGAAATTAGAAGTAACGTTATGCATGCAGCCTACGCAAATGGGCTACGTAATGATCATCTACCACTCCTCGACTTCGCCCTTGGCTGGCTTTTGCATGCGCACGATCTTGTCGCAGTTGAGGATGTTGAGAGGGTCGAATGCTCGCTTGATCTGTAATCTCAGTGTCAGCCATGTCCAACTGTCTTCCTCTCTTGAGACAAAGAAAGGGGGCGGAATCCCTTACCTGGCGCATTGCATCCACGGTTGTCTCACCAAGCTCATGGGGGAGGTAGTCCCTCTTGACGAGACCGACACCATGTTCACCCTGAGATAATAAGTATTAGCCAAGCCCTGGAACACGGAGCATCGTGAATTGGAATCCTTACCGTCACGGTTCCTTCCATCTCAACAGCCCGCTTGACCATTCTATGAACGACCGCCTCAGCCTTCTTCCTCTGGGCATCGTTGTAAAGCAGAATCGCTACAACACGTTAGCAATTCCATATCTTCAAACTCGTTGGGACATCACATCCAGGGGGGGAACTCACAGTGGAAGTTTCCATCGCCAACGTGTCCCACAATCGATCCAAACAGCCCACTCTTCCTCAAGTCCTCCTTCGTCTCCTCAATCAACTGCGGCAACCGACTCATCGGTACCGCCACATCACCCGTCCAAACCCTATCACCATCCTTCTTCACCGCCATCGTACTCCAAAGCGCCTCCTTCCTCGCGCTCCAGAGCTCAGCCCTCTCTTCCTCGTTCTTCGCGAACTCGAAAGTCTTGCTACCAGCTTGTCTTGCGAGGGCTTGGACTTGAGAGATTTGCTCCTTGACGCCGCTGGGGGTGCCTGTGAACTTGAAGAAAAGTGTGGGGGCTTCGGTCCAGGATCGAGAGGTCATGCCAGCTTCATTGATGCATTTCATCTGGTTGTCATCGAGAATCTCAATGGCAGCAATGGGAACCCCCTTGCCGACGACCTGGCTGACGCAAGTCGCAGCGTGGCGGATGGTGGGGAATGTGCAGACGGCAACGCTGGTGGATTCGGGGAGGACGGTGAGCTTCAGAGTAGCTTCAGTGACAAGACCGAGGGTGCCTTCTGAGCCGATGAAGAGTTTGGTAAGATCGTAGCCAGCAGAGCTCTTGCGTGGGCGCTGCCTGGTCTTGATGACCGTGCCATCAGCCATGACAACCGTCAAGCTGAGAACCCATTCACGCATCGTACCGTAGCGGTAGGCATTGGTACCACTGCAGCCCGTGCCAATCATGCCACCAATCATAGCTCCCGGGCCTGGGTCGGGCGGGAAGAACAAGCCGTCGTGGGCCAACTGCTCATTGAGAAGCTCCCAGCCAACTGCCGGCTGGACGACGACATCGAGATCGTCCTTGTGCAGCGCAATAACCTTGTCCATCCTCTTGAAGTCGATCGAAACGCCCTGCCTCGTCGGTGTGAAGTGTCCTTCCAAGCTCGTACCACCACTGTAGCCCACGACCGGTATCCTCCTCTTGTGGCACACCTTCATAATCTCGGCAACCTCCTCGGTGGAGGAAGGGAAGACAACACAGAAAGGTCGCTCGTTGGGCTCGGCCCGATGGGAAGACCACTCGGAATGGGCATGGTGCTCGACATCGTCCTCGCCAGTGCTGACATTCTCCTTGCCGACGATCTTGACGAAATCCGTCCATGCAGCCTGCATATTCTCCAGCTTAGTGTTGTGTTTCGGCGGGACAGTCTTGGAGAGGGGGAGGGTCGATGATGGCTCGGGTTCGCGCTGGTAGTAGGTGCCCATCCAGTAGGCGGTACCGATACCGAAGAGAAAGACTGAGCAAGACGACGTCAGCATCACTCTGAGAAATCATGGCATTTAGATCTGCGACTTACCAAAGGTGAACGACCAGTTCCTCATAGGATCGGTCGCCGTGCGCCACTTCTCATATTCAACTCGCTGCTCCCTCTCGCGCCTCAATCGAGCGCCAATACTCCCCATGACCTGGCCCTGGAACGACCTTCCCGCCTTTGCCTCCGGAGCTGCAGCTTCCCGCTTCGCAGGTGTCTTGGACGAGCCATCGTCGGAAGAATAGCATCGTGTGGTGCTGGGAGCAACTGCTGCAACAAGACGAGCAGCTTGCCAGCTCTGGATCGCGGCCTTGCCGGTGCGCAGACGCGCGGGAACCATCTTGAGCAAAGAAGCTTCTCGCTTTCAATGTAGCTTTGAGGAGGTCTCCCGAATTGGAAGCTACTGCGCTCGGTTGACGCCAGCGATGGGAACAATTGAAGTCGAGCTGTTGGAGTTTTGGAAGTCGCTTCACTTCGGTAGAACTTCGAGATAGCCGCGAATTTGGGGTGGGGCCGGTCCGTTCACCTTAGGCGGAGGTGAACCTCACCTTACAGTGGTTGCAGGGGTGGCTACACCAATATCCGGCGGGTAAGGGTTCTGCTGCGCACACCACACCACTTTTGTCTCGTTGACACGGCTAACACCACAGCAGAGGCGATGGATCTTGGCCGTTGCGCTTTATACCCAATAGCCCGGAACTCAGCAGAGCATCCGCCGGCCCGACCTGAAGGCACAGTGCTGACTTCCTCGGCCATCATGAAAGCATCGTATGAGGGGATATCGTGCAGTATAGGGTAGTCTGGACACCGTGAGAGAATTGAGAAGGATATAAAGACGAGTGATGTCTAATGTCAAACCCCCGATATCCACCAGAAACCTTTCCAAGAGCATAAAGAAGTGCGAAGTCCACCCGTAGGGTATTCTACTTACCATGTTTCAGTTATAAGCTGCCATTCGACTGATTGCCGGACCACCTAGTAGCCACTTACCCCGGCTCCAGGAGTCGACGGACCTCGGCTTTGGCTCACCTCCAGCCTAGGCACACCACCACTGTAGAGCTAGGAACCCGGGGTTGCCCCGCCTGACGCATGGTTGAGGGTCCAGCGTGGGTGCACTTACACGTCTCGCAGCTTCAACCTCCTCTCGCTTCATCCCTACAGACATTTGCTCACATTGCTTTGTCTCATATTACTTTATCCTCATCTTCTTTTCCTGCACCTTGTTATCAGCATACCTTATGAGAACTGTCCTTTGCAAAATCAACTATCAGCATCGACATTACCGTCACCATGGCGTCTCTTCCATCCTCTTATGAATCCCATCCTCTTCCCTCCCTCAAACTCCTCCACCATCCTCCCTCTTCCCCAACAGTAACCCCCATCGTCACTATTCTTCTCCACCGTCCCTCCGCTCGCAATGGCTTTACCGATGAAATGGCCAATTCTCTCGCCACGGCCTACGACCTCCTCTCTCGCGATCCCCGCGTTCGCTGCATCATCCTCTCCTCCTCCGACCCCTCCAATCGCATCTTCTGTGCTGGCATGGACTTCAACGCAAAGCATGGGTTCGGTCCTACTGTCACGACACATCGTGATGGCGGTGGCCTTGTGACCCTGGCCATGTCGAGGTGTACGAAGCCGATTGTGGCGGCCATTAATGGTTCAGCGGTGGGCGTTGGCATTACAATGACCCTTCCAGCAAACATCCGCGTGGTCAGCAAGGATGCGAAGATTGGTTTCGTCTTCTCCCAGAGAGGTTTCAACATGGAGGCGTGCAGCAGCTTCTATCTACCACGGCTAGTCGGTACTAGTCGTGCCCTTCACCTGACCACCACTGGGGCTGTCTATCCAGCCACCGACGCCTTGTTCTCTTCCCTCTTCAGCAGTGTCGTCCCCGCTGAAGAAGTCTACAACACCGCTCTCAAGATCGCAGAGCAGATCGCAGGGAACGTCAGCAGTGTAGCAGCGCATGTCATGAAAGAGATGATCTACAGGGGCCCAAGCTCACCAGAAGAGGCGCATTTGTTGGAGAGCAAGCTGTTCTTCGACTTGTATAACGGGCGAGACGCCAAGGAAGGGGTTGCAAGTTTCATGGAGAAGAGGAAGCCAGACTTCAAGTCCACAATGGAGGAGGACGGACCGACCTTCTTACCTTGGTGGAAGCCCCTGGATGTAAAAGCGAAGATATAGATAGTCAAGCGAGGGCCAGAAAGAACACCATGAGACAAGATGGACAAGCCCGCACCTGGCAATCCACCAGGTCATTCAACCAGGGAGCCCTTTAATGATCTCTGAGGTACAAGCACGAATTCATACCTAAAATTTCGATCAGGAAACCAAGCGACAACTTGTCGTATCCCCTTGTTTGAGGCAGGAACAGCAGTCAAAGCAACGAGCGCAGGTACAACACATGGTCAGTAGCTTAGTAAGAAGTGTATTCAAGACCTAGATGTCCAGGACTGGACCTGCCGATGCGCTTTGAAACCATGCTACGGGAAGCTAGCCTGGATCTCGGTTCAGCAGGGGCGCTGATCCTTCCTGACGAGCCCAATCCTTCATCTGCGAGCTTGTTAAGAGCTCGATGCATAGAAATATTCAAACGCAGTGTCCGACCCAACGCGCATGTGTGCAAATGTGGTATCCGTAAAGGGTATTCGTCCCTTGCTATGTTCCAAACGCCGAATGCATGAAAATAAGTGTTCCGTAGAGATATTGGGTGAGAGAAGGCGTACGCAGAGCGTCATGAAGCTGGAGAGTCATGACAAGAAATGATCAGGGGACAAGACCTCGTCGCCTTTCCAAGGCCCGAAGCTTGAAGTCGTTATTGGCGAAGTGGCCGGGGACTGTAAAGGATTGCTGCACACCATCTGATGATTCCCTCGTTTTGTTCGATGAGAACCGATCCCTCGCTTCAGCTTTTTTGCGGTCCTATCGCCGACCAAGCTTCAGCAGGCGCGTCCTTAGCCAAAGCACGAAGGAGGTCCAGGCCCCAGTCGTCTTCCTCTTTGCTGTTTTCGATCGTCGAGGTGCTGGTGTGAAAACAACTTCCTCAGCTTTGGCTTGAGGCCTCTGGCCAGTTTGAACAGAGTCATAGCCCTGGCCAAAGGGGTCGCCGTCCTTTTCCCCTATGACGCCTGCCGTCCCAGTGCTCTTCCGTGAAATTGTAGGTCGAATTTCTGTGCTGCTCGAGGTCCGCCCGCTAGCCAGACCACTGGAACTGCCTTTCCGAAGTTGTTTCTGTGCTTCCTTTGTGTCTGCCCGTTCCCGCCTCTTGGTCTCTGCAAGAGCGTACTTCTCCGCCTTGGCCTTCTCCTTTTCCTCGAACTTGCGACGCGCTTGGCGGACCTGCTCCTGGCGGGTTGCCGTATCCAAAGAGCTTCGTGAGCGCAAGCGAAACCCGCTCATATCAAGAGAGCTTCGCAAAGGAGAGGTGACGGGCGTGCCGCCAGTCATCGAGGAGCAAGTGGTTGCCAATGTATGAGGGGATGTTGACGTGGGTTCTTTATATAGGGCAGGAACGGTGCTCGAAAGTGGCGATGACTCGTTCCCCGAGGAAAAGGAGCTGGAGTATAGTTCGGGGCGACTGTGGCTCACGACGGCAGGCATCCGAGGCGTGGAGCCTGGATGAGCGCGGTTTGATGCTCCGCTGCGAGAAGCCGTTGGTGGAGAGGTAACGTCGGACAAAGAATTCGTGCGCTGGCTGGCAAGCAAACGCTGGCCTCCTCCGTGAGACGAAGACCTGATATGACGATGCTGTGACTTGCCGTTTGTGACGGAGGTACTATCTGGGAACCCATTGGAGATGGTGCGCCCAGGTGTGGTTGAAGTGGGTGTAATTGCCGTTGGCGTGGCGGTGACAGAAGTATAGGGGTAGCCTTCGGAGTCGTCTTGATCCTCAGTGATGGTAGAGGTGTACTCAAAATCGCGGAGGCCAAGGCCGTAATTCAGGTCGAGACTTGGTCGAGAGTTGCTAACGTTCGAGTACGACTGTGACAGTGGTGGCTCAGAGGTGCGAGGTGTCTGCTGGAAGGGGTGGACGAAGGTACCGGTACGTCCACTGCCACTCGTAGCGATGGACGCATGTGAAGCACCGCTGGTTGAGCGTGCGTGTGAGTACTTGTCGGCCAGACCATGACGCCGTCTCGAAGAGGTATCGGCAATGACCATCCCGGAGGCGGTGTGATTCGCGCTGGAGAAGCTGATATCGCGAGCCGAAGGGCGACCGGAAGGGGAGATATCGTCAACAGAAGGATCGAAGTAATGGATGTTCTGCTCATCCCAGCCTCGATCAAGGTCAAGTGAGTTGTTGTCGGAACCGGCGGAATGAAACTTTTTGAGTATAGGCTTGACCACCGTCCTGTTGCGCGATTTGGTCAGTTTCTGGTGGTGCACGAGGCCTTGGCCGAAGCCTTCGGTACTGATAGAGGCAGCGGCCATCGTGGAGGCCGTTCGAGCTGCCACCGAGAGCTCAGGCCAGGTGCGAAAAGTAGAGCCTCGATATCCACGAGAGGCTGCAAGCCGTCTCCTGAACAGAACTCGAGAACCCTTTCTCGCTTGGATCCGTTGAGGATCGACGTTCACACAGGATTAGCGTGGGACCCCTTATGAGGTCGGGGCGAAATGAGATAAAGTGGGGGGTGCCTCCGGTTAAGCCGTCAGTCAGGTCGCTCTGTCAATCTGATCTGGCTGTCGATCGCCGGGGGCGCGCCCCTAGGGGTGGGAAGCGAGGCCAGGGTCAGTCTTATCGAAACACTGTGCGTTCCTGAGAGACAATCATGTCGCAACTGGCCACAAAACGGAGTGAGAGTGAAAGTGAAAGTGAAGAGGTCAAGAAAGGATCCAACGAGAGGCGGGAGGCCAGAATTGCTGACTTGAGAGTCTGTTGTGTTGTGCCTTGAGCTGAGCGGCGTGGCAAAAGGCGGAGGCACTGCAGACTGCGGTGTTGATGAGGGGCAGGACAAGCGCGTGCTGCGAGTACTGGTCGAGCTGATAGGGAGCCAAGCGGGAAGGAATAGCGTGCGTGATCCGGCCTGTTGTGCAGCCGCTACTGGCAATAGAGCGATTCGGCGCGACTCTGGCCCGACAAGCGTAGATGTGTGATACCCCGCGATGGAAGGTTCGTGATGGCGTCTATTGTATGTTGCGCTGGGGGGTTTCCTGTAGGACGAAGGAGGGCAGAAGAAACCAGAACGGGGAAGCTGTGGGCTAGAAGGGGTCTGGAGGACGAAGGCTTCTGGGTAGCCAAAGTCTGTAGCAGAGGAGTGGGCAAGGCTTGAGGAGGTATTTGTTGATGAAGGAGGGCGGGAGGGCCGGGCAAGGTTTCCGTGGCGCCCGGCTTGCCTCTTAGGTGCGTCGAGGCTGATCAAGATGCGACACTACAGCGTGTGTGCGGCACCACGCAACCAGGATGGCGGAGCGGTGGGGGGGAGAAGCTGCGCTGGCCGAAGCTGAGCCTCGACGGGGCGCATTTGTGCTGCGGAGGAGGCTTATCGAGGGTCGAGAATGCGAGGTGCTGGTGCTTAGAAGAGGGCAATGGCCTTGATGTGAAGCTGTGAAGCTTTGAGGAAGACGAGGATGAGAAGAGGGGGAAGGAGTGGTCAATGGGCGTTGGTCGTCGACTTATGAGTAGGAAAGAAGCACTGCGTGCCTCAACAGGCATCGAAAGGTGAGTGAGAAGCATCAGGGAAGGAAGGACCGAAGGTGGAAGAGAAGCGGGAAGGGCAGGCACACCCCACTGGCGGCGCTTGTGATGGAAGCCACGGCCGGAGAAGCCTGAGGGCACCTGCCAACTTGCCCTTCAGCTGCTCCTGCCTTGCTTCAACACACGCTCCCAGTCCGCTTCGGCCGCAGAGAATCCTCCACTACGTGATAGAGTCATAGATTCTTCCGCCTTCCACTCTCCAGCCTTCTTCTACCTCCATCTCCTTCCCCATGATCCATCCGATCGTCTGCAAAGTATACATATCTACCCTCCCTACGTCTACATTGACCTCATACACTACACATCCCGCCTAGAGCGCCGCCGGGGCCACTCCGGGGCCACTCCACACGTGCTCAATCCGCTGCAAACATGCGAACTGTCACCCATCAATCCCCACTCCGCAGAGCAGATTGCGGGCTTCTTCCCTGTTCAAGCAGCTAAATTCCATGGATCTCGGCTGCCTCCATCCCTCGCGTCTTTCTTAGACGTCATCATCATTGGCATCTCTCAAGGTGATCACATCGTTCACTCTCCACACGTATTCTCAGGGTATACTCGGGTTGTTTGACGCATTGAAGCCCGTTTTCTCCGACCCCATCCACAAATAGCACAAACTATGCAAGGGAACTTGCCACGGTTTGCGCTGCAGTCGTTGTTCGTGGCAGGTGCGTAGATCCCAGCCAATGGTACTTGGTGTTGGCTGCCCCCAAGTCCTGGGCGGCGCCTCGGAGCGTCACCTTGGGAGCCTCGCTTGCATTTGCAGGCCATACTAAGCGCTATGGTAGGCCTCGGTCTCCCTTATCGACTTGTCCAAGATACGGAGTGCCTTTTCAAGGTGGTTGCGAGGCACACTTCCCACACTGTTAGCTTAGTAGTGCACATGCCCAGGCCCCAGACCCCGTCCGTCGACTCCACTGACGTGCCTCCAATCGACATCGTCTTGGCCGTCCATCGGCCGCCGACTCATCCGACCCAATCCACGTCTGCCTTCGATCTCGTCAGCACCCTCAGGTTCCGGTCTTTCCATTCCACCTCTCACCTCATAAGATGTGCCTCTAGGCCAGCGAATATGGTCGAGGGGGTCCTCCATCCGCATGCGGCAACCTTCGAGACCCTTCCTGCGCTGACGACCATGGCTTTGTGGAGCTGGTATGCCGATCAACTGTAATGCGCTGGCCAAGCCTTGAGCCAAGCCCTCAATGATCACTTCATCTTGTGCCGTGAAGCCGATTGCCCAGCTATCGTTCAAGCCGCCCAAGCAATTTGTGTTGGTTGTACAAGCAGTTCGTAGTACCTTAGCATGAGCACAAGAGCCCAGATCAAGCACTGGAGACTGGTTGACATCCTGGTGCGCAAAACGGCGTTCTGTCCCTCAACCTTTGTCTTGGCTCGCCCACAGCGTTGCATAGCACTGAGCACAATTAGACCCATCGATGGAAACCTATGACGATCAAGCCAAGTTTTCGCATTTCGAACCTCCATGCTCGCCTGTCGTTCCAGACATTGCATCATTCCTACGCTATGATGCATTTCCGTGCTGATCGGGACCAGAAGCCTGCTTTCATAGAATGCGAGAGATGTAGGGTAGCCTGGCTCTCGTGAAACGGACCGTGATCCAATCTCCTAGTTTTGGCCTCCTAGTTTTGCATTTCATATACAAAAGAATTATGCAACAGGGGTCCAGCTCTTCCGAAGTAAAGGACAGGTTACTGGGAGGCAAATAGGATTCGGGTCGTCATATGTTACATACTCTTGCTTGCGCTGTCCTCCTAAAAGATGGACCCGCCGGAGCGAGCCTCGGTATGATATCACAACATAGTAGGCGCCTCTGCTGGCAAGTTCTTCATGGCTTTGAAGCTCAGCGATAAGAAAACGATTCAACAACTGGCACGATTGGTCCCTAGACATATTCATAACACAGGTAACCCCCTTGGATATCCATCACATCCGCCACCGTAGCATCAGGAATAATACCCAGCGAAGACAAAACATGTCCCAAAGTGATCTCCTTCCCTGCATCACCAGCTTCAGGATCAGGTGTAACCGCAAGCATCTCCGGCGTAGGATGCCCCCACATCTCCGACTCAGTCTCCATGTCTCCAGGGAACTCGGAGAAGCCGATGGCAGGATCTTGGGCGTTCAGGCCGGCGATTTCGGCGAGCCTGGCAGGGTCTCGGCTTTGCCATTCTGCCCACATCTTGTCGACGAAGCCGTGATGCATGATGAAGAGAGGGTCGCCGGGGGAGGTGATGGAGTCTCCGTCCTGTTGGGGTAGGGGGACATGTCAGTTATTGTTCGAGTTTGATGACTTGGACTTGATTGAGAGAAAGTCCCGAACAAAGTCACGTACCATCATAGCTAAAGCCATATGGCCATATAAGTGAGGACCAGCGTAGATGCCGTCAAGCGCCGTGAGGTAATCGGGATGATCGAGCGCCGCATCGACATAGAATTGCCCACACTGGGCACTGAGGAAGTCTGTGATCCTTCTATTGACACATCGTGGCACTGTGGTAAAACCGGGCCCTATGTTGACAGTCAAGTTGACAAAAGGGCCATTCGTGAGACAATTGCCCGACCCCGAGCCGCTGCCACCGAAACCAAGCACAGGGTCAAAAATCGGACTACTGGAGAACTTTCCAGCATCCTTGGTTTCGTCCCAGTATCTGCAGTAGTAGTATAGCATCTCGTCAGCAGAAGCCGTAGGACACATCGATGCTTGGCTCCTTACGGGAGTGTCCCATCATAGCCGCACTCGCTCAACAGCTGCTCGTGAGCGTGGAGGAAGTATCGATGGTACGGCAAGAATGTGCCTGTGGTATGGATCTGTAGGGCATGAATCTGATGCAGCGACACAAGCTCGTCCCATCGAGTCTTTGCTCCCGGCAGTCGATCGAGTTTCTGAGGGCTTTGCAGAACGCAGACTTGTGCCGTCAAGTAAGCTTCCTTCTGTTCATCAGACAAAGCGCGCCTGGTTTTCGAACATTTCAGTGTTGGTCCATATCAACCGAACGTCTTTCTGTTGCTTCGAAGTCGTGTTAAGAGATACTCACCATTCCAGTCTCTTCTTCGGGGTCGTGCAGTTCGACGCGGCTGCCAGGAAAGGCGCCGCCTCCGCAATCGTGCAAACGCCCAACGCCCACCAAAGGATTTGTGCAAGTCGGACCAGCATGATGGAAGGATTTGACTTAGGCCTCTGTTTACCTTCTGGGGTAAAGCGCGTGAAAGCGTGCACCTGACAGATTGTCTCTTCTTATAGCCATAGCACGGCAAGCATAGACCGCAATACATCTAAAAAAGAATACCTCTTCCACGATTCAATTTACATGCGCTTAAGACCAGATTAAGCAGCCTACCAAGGGAACCTATGCCTCAATCTGGTTGGACAAGTCTTCTTCGGATATGCAAGTAAGCCGTCGCTTGAGCTTTTGGCAAAATGTAAGTACCCAAAAGATCCTTTGTTCGGGAGTTGTACTTTCAGTGAAAGAAGCAGTATCCTAGCCATAGGCCTGGTCCGGCAGTTGCAACGGGAGTATGCTAGGCCAAGAAAAGTGTTTGAGCCATGCAGCTTTGTGGTACGGATAGATTGGCAATCTGTGTTCGTATCGGCACGCTGATTCCGATTTCTATTTTACCCGCACATGGTAGCCTCCATTCCTTGACTCCGCAGGATTTACAGCTCGCTAGAGCAGACATGTCTGCAACTGTTGGGAGACTGCACATTGGAAGAGGCTCGTTTTGCGCATTGCATGTAAGTTCAAGGTCATCGGCACTAGCAGCCTTACCACTTGTAGGTATAAGCGGCCGTTACCTAAGGCTTCGAACTGTACGTAACTGTGGGATGTATGTGCACCTCCGAGAACGAACACTTCCCAAGAACAGTAGCCACAGTACAGTCAACCTCACGAATTTGGTGGAATGAGGAGTGCATCATAAAAGTTCGTCTTTTCCTCATTTCACATCTTTGTCTACTTTTTTAACACTCGGCATACAGAGGCTCGCCGGCCTCGCCAGCGGCGAGCAGCATCATCTCCAAGAATCCAGCGCCAACCTGCCTTACATTGCGGTGGTACTCGTCCTTGTTCGGGTAGAAGGGGCAGGACGGGTACGATCGGCTGGGTGCGCCGAACTCCATAGTCAGGCCAAACATACGGCTGGCACCGCAAGAGATGTTTCCGTAGAAGCGACCCATAGCGTAGTCATTGGATGCGCCTGAGGTAGGATACAGACCAACGGCAGGGTACGCCTCATAAGGCGCTCCACCGACAGTGAGCATAGCGTCGATCATGCTGCTGGTCACGTCTTCCTCAATCTTGAGGTCGTTGGAGAGGAAGTACTCCATGTACTCGGCGTCAGTCGGGTCGGGCCCCCCGGTGAGGCCACGCTTGCCATCGAACTCAGGGTTGACGAAGTTCTGGACAGGGTCGACAGTCTGAGCATCATCATCACCCCAAGCATAGAGGATGCTAGGGCCGTATGAGTGCAGATCCATGAACCAGGTAATGTTCTGGTACTGGTCGAGAGTCCACACAACAGCCTTAGTCTCCGGCTCCGACTCAGGCTCAGTGCCGTAGAAGGTTTCGCTCCGCGGGTCATTTGAAGCGGGAGAAGTGTCCGGGTGGAAATGCGTGGTGTAGTCCCAGACAAAGTCGTAGTTGCGGTTCAGGTCAATGCCAACATCGCGGCCATTAGCAGCGCCGACGGCAGACTCTGGGTTCCGGTTCTTGCGCCAGCAGGAGCTGGTGCTCTGGTCGTATGCAACACCATCGGGGTTGATGTTGGGGAGGATAATCACACCAGCAGACAGAGCTGTCTCGACTTGTTCGGCGGTATAGCTCTTGCCGCCATAGGTAACGCCTGTGCCGGCCTTGCGCGCTTCTAGAAGATCGGCCAGGAAGTAGATCACATTGTCCGGGCCACCTCGCTCACGAGCGTGAATGCCACTCATGATGAAGACACGGGGGTCCTCGCCGACCACCGCACCGTAGTACTTGCGACCCTCGTAGGTCTCAAAGGGAGGCTCGAAGAGCTCAACCTCATCGGGGAATCCCCTCTTCAGGCCCTTCAAGGCAGACTCAACTTCCCCGACGTTGAGGATGGACCCGAGGTCCCGATCCTCCACACCAAGACCCTTGGGAACCTTGCATCCTCTCTTGAAGCGGTCGCCCTGGCCGATGGGGAAAGTTGTAGACGCCTGTCGAGGATGGGGAGCATGCAGCTCAGCTCGTTTGCCGGTGCGAACAAACTCGCGCTCTGCCTCAAGCTCACGCTCAAGGAGACAGCCATTGGCCAGGCCTAACGCGGCAGCGAAAGCAGCAATAGTACCGGTCTTCATGATTGCGGACAATGGATGTCGAGTCTGTAAGAATGCAAAGCAAGGCGTAAGCGATTGGCGACAACGACGAGGATGAGGAAGGGCGATTGAGAGGCAAGACCAGAGGAGGCGAGGAAGGAATGGCAATGCAACACGCAAGCCGTCATTGCATTCTTATGGCCTGAGCTCTTCCCAGTGCTTCCCAGGTCTTCGCTGACCTCTGCTCCCGATCTGCAAGCAGCTGCCCGTTCCCGTTGGGTCCCTTGACGCCAGGAGAGGCATGTCCGATCGGTTCGTTATCTAGCTTCCTAAAGAGGCAAGTTTGCACCCTCACAGTACAGCCCACGGGCGGAGCTGACTTCGCTTTCGGCTGCTTCTACTGGCCAATTGCTCATTTGCCTATGCGGGGCTGGGCGTTCAAAGCCATGCTCCCCTGACAGATCTATGGCAACCTTGTTTTTTGCCTTCTCTGCCACCAGATAGGCTCCTCTGTAGGCGGAACTTTTGTCCTCCACCGCGCGATAGTGATTGGCGCTCGCCCAGGTCGGTCGCACCGCAACTGTGGCAGGGCATAAAATGAGATGAACCTCGGAACACGGCAGGCTGGTCTTATTGTTCACAACGTCGGACGACACCTTGGCCAAGGTCGCTACGCAAGCTGGGGGCCTGCTCGCCAAGTTGCCTCGCTTCCGTCTTCCTACCGGCCTCTCCGCCTGGAATAGGATTGTTTATGACTTTGAAAGGTTTGGCCAGGCAACATATGGGTCCCGGAACGGGCCGGGAGTTACCCCCATAGGTTAGCCAGCTTAAGACCTTGTCCACATTGCCCTACCAGATACCACAACGTAGCAGGAAGAACATGCACACTTTGTCCCAATGGCAAACTCGCATATTAACTTACGTGACAGTGTGGTACTCAAGTAGAAACTTGTGTTCGTTCCTGTGCTTCCTATCGCATAGCTTTGTTGAGCCATTACAATTGGTTGTTCTGTACGGAGTATGATGGCAAGGTGTACAAGTCTGCAGTAGGTATCGCTTCAGTACATTCGATTCTCCAACCAGAGGTGATTACTGCCGCTCTTTGAACCTTCCGGCTGTATGCTGGATGACAAGATGAGGCGTAGATGATTTTGGTCTTCTTTCCAGGTCGTCATCTAGCGGACCAGCATTCCACCCCTTCTATCGCCTTGGAAAGGGACGCAACCTTCAAAGAACATCAACTGAAGTCCCTAAGTTACAATTTCTTTGTTTTGAATGTCATTCGACCTATGTATCGAAGCATTGCCAAGTTAGTCTCCGACAGCCTGGCCGCGTGACTGTGACAGGCACGTCGTGAACGAAGGCGGTCCAGCAATCCTAACAATGGACATGATATAAGAACGTAATGTTGGAAGTCCAAAATTTATGGATATTGGGCTGTTGAGTTTTAAGGTATTTGCGATGCGAATTGTCTTTGTTTTGGCTTGGCGTATTGTTACCGTCGATCCCAACCCGTTCGTCTGCCTTGGTGTGTGCTGGTGCACCGGTTGATGTCTTTCACAACACAGTGACCAGTTGCGCCGCCAACATATCCGTTCTTGTTACAGTCTTCTATTCAGAAGCTGGCATACGACTACATAGATTGGAGCCTATTGATCCGGAGGCCTCACCAGCTCGAGCCGTAGAACTCGGCACACGAAGACTAGTGGCGTCGCGCATCTCGGGCAACTGGGACGAGAGGTGCGGGATGATCATCTCAACTAGAGGTGCTCTGCGCAAATATATCCCATAGTTATCCATTCTTGCATGGGATATGACTGGCCGCGGCGTAGTCACGACCGAGTCACTGCTCGTGCAACTCGGTGCAGATCAAGTAGAATCGGCCTCTGACCGCAAGGATCGGCCAAGGGAGATGACCATCGTTTGACAGATTCAGTCTAGGATATATTGTGAATGAGCCCTCAATAAATGGATGTGACTGTGCCTTGGCGAGACGCGTTCTTCGCATCACGCAAAGCCCATTATCGGCTGACTGATGTTGCTGACGGACTAGACTCTGAAGTCTGGCTAGACCAGGGAAATAAGAGCTATTGCCCAGAGTCTAACAGGACTTTGACCTTTTCTTGTCAAGCAGAACACTGATCTCTTGCTCCAGCCTAAACTATATTCTCTCTGGTCAAGAGATGTGGGTTGGGAGTCCGACCTCGAGAGCTCTGAAGACTGAAGACTGAAGACTGAAGACTGAATTGAGCTAGGCCAATAGATAGAACAGAGGAATATCGTAGCGCATGCCGCAAATCCTATTTGCGCCTTGATTGCAGTGTCGTTTTCATCAATAGGTAGGATTATCTGCCGTTGTCAAATGGTTCTCGACCCTTTTTGTGACCGAGGGGTTCATGTCGTTTCCACCAGGTCTTCACCTGCCCTGGATTCACCGGGTCAGATTCATATCTTGCCTGGTTTCCTCCAAACCTGATGAGAGATGTCGCTGAGTGCACTTATAATTGGCCTGAGAGACCACACGCACATCCAACGTACTGACAGGCTGTTAATAATACCATATCTGTGTGAACGCTGACAACATTGAGCACCTCAGCGTATCATCTATGTTGATCTATGTTATTTGGCGTGTAGAATCAGTCGACACATGAGCGTCTTAGCAGCATTTTCCCGCAGGCTGCCTCGCCTCATACAAGCTGTCTCTGGTTCATGTCACTTGTACGGCAGCCCAAGAGTCCACAGCACTCGAGTCTCGTCCTCAGGTAAGTTCTGAAACGTTTGGACATGGTTGATAGAAACCCATACGATCCAGTTCAGTTGGCAGAGCGCCTTGAACCCAGCCAGTAACCTACCCTAAAGGATGTGACAAGCGTCGAATCTGCAGACGCACCTCACTCGAGCATGCGAATCGACAGACAAACTTCTGACAGTCACCTGAAAGTGTTGCATGAGATTCAGCAGTCTCTCGCCGCTTTTTTTTTCTTGTCACAGTATCATATCTACCCTGCATTAGGTATGCTTTCTTCCAGTTCACCCACCATCCTGTCTTCCTCTTGGGTGCTCTGAGTATGATCGGGATAGCGGCATTGCCACTCAGACTAAGAGGATGGGGTAGCCCGACACGCTGTAACTCTTCGAGGTTTATTGGGCATCAATTGCTTCTGTCGATGGTGCGTAGATCCTCTGCGTCACACTGACCTTTTGTTGTCTCAAGGGCTAAGGGCACCACCCGACAATGAATGCGACGGCAGTGACGTGAAGTCCGGCCCGGCTATACCTGGATTGCCGCTGGTTCATTGCCTCTGAGAGGAGGCGGCTTTCGTATGGCGTCCTCCTTCATATCTGCAATCGCGACCTAGCCTTTCGGCAATTGGTCTGGCTCAAGCGATGCGGGAGCGCGTGGCCTCGTGTGGTCGTAGTCCGTACACAGCGGCCGAAGAATCTGCAATATTTCTGCAGCCCTCGGATGAAATCGTACGTGAAGCTGGCAGAGTACAGCATCGCCTCTTTGAACTCCCCAAAAAGGTCATATTCCCGAACCAAGGCGTCGATGGACCGTGTGCCATGTGTGCATTGTGACACGGCCGTTGTAGCTCGCATGAGGTTGTCAATGCTGAGATTCACTCTGCAATTGTAAGTGTACACACGAGCCCTCGTTTCCCTCCTATTGTGCACGCCTCCTCTAATAGGCAACTAAGGCTGCTGATTAGTCTTTTCGGGTACGACTGCTTGCCGATCTCTTGCATGCCAGGGTTCTGCCAGAGTCTCATGACCTGCTCTGGGACGATCCATACTCAGAAGCGGACTCGACGCCGCCTTATGTGCGCAAGGAATGCTCAGAAGCAGAATGGAGCTAGTTCTCAATCTACTTCACGAGGACCTGAAGACCACCAAAAGCAAAATGCGTCACGATTTCGTAGTCTTACGGCTGTTCCGGTCCACGGTTGGTGCCGAGGAACCAGCCTCCTAGTTACTGACCCTGGAGGATACTAGGTGGCTCGGCCAACACAAATCCTGATTTAAGCTGCCGGCAGTAGCAATGCAGAGCACCTTGCGTCCCAATACTAAGCCCGGCAAACTTCTCGCCAGGTCCGAAGGCTTCGATGCAACTTGCAGCGTCCGTTATGGTGGAGTCGCAGGCGCAGATGCAGCTGCAGACGGACACGGCTGAGAGTGTCACCTTGTAGTGCATGTCATGTATCCACGATGCTCTGGGTACCATCCATACAAATGCACACCGATAATGACCAGGCAAGCCGAGCTGCATGCCACTCATTCTGGTACAAATGTCGCCACATTCCGCATCATGCAACCGATCTTCAAGATCGCTCTCGAGCCTCTTATCAAAGTCTCAACACTGGCTAGAAGCTTCATGTGCAGTCCGGACACGGTTGAGCGGTCCCCTGGATGCGAGGTGGCGTCGCATGCATGCCCAAAATGAGCGCAGGACAACACATTCCGCATCTGCATTCTGCTGCCCGCCCACAGAAGAGCTGCTCCAGAATCCGCAACCCTCCGCCGTGAGCATGGCAGGGAGAAAGCAGCGTCGTCTTCGACTCTCAAGATGTCAGCGAGTTTGGCTGCCAGTCCGGCTATATTTCTCCTTGGTCACGTCAGATCGGACGATTTGTCTTAGTTTGCTGCGCTTCTAGATCTCGTGGCTGCCCAGCTAGGTGTGAGAACGGATGGGTGATCTGATCTTTGCAGGGATGACGCGAATTTCATGCAGGGTTTGCCCTATTCCTGCAAGGAAGACGTGCGATTGTGGTATATGACACTTGCAGAAGATAACAGCCCATGTCTGCATGTCATTTGTGAATGCTGCACGCCAATATGAACTTGTGGCTGGTTTCCAACGGACAACGGTTGTAAATGTGAAGCGGCACTCGGCAAGGTCAGAAAACAACGAACTAAAGTCCGGAGCTCATGGACATGTCGTGGAGCACACATGTGCTGGGGCACAGATTAATTCCTTCGGCTGCATTATCCTGCTTCCGCGACGCGGGATTGTTGCGTTTGGTGCCACTCTGTCTGGCAAAGAGTAGCTATCCCTGACATCATTTGGAGACACTCTGAATGCGTGCGAGCAATTCAACTTGAAGATCATGACGGGACGAGAAGTGGCTATACTGCATGAAAACTAAGGCCATCGGTACAGTTTGGCTCCATTATCGACATTATGCCCGGTGACGCACGCCACAAGTTCTAGGCCATGAGGTGGACAGAACGAGGTTGATCGGATCGTGGCTGCGACTCGAGACGGCAATTCTCTGTGCGGGAAGTGTTGGGGGGTGGTGTGTCGAATGTGGTGAAAACCTGAAAACGATGTCGAAACAGAACGGCACTGCACAATAACCACAAGCATCGTCCAGCATCGGCTCATTGCTCTCCATAGTCGAACGAATCAAGGTAAAACAACATGGTACAGTTCTAGGCTGCGACCGAAAAGCGCATGCAATAAATCCCTGGTCGAGAGTCATTTCGTTTCATGGCGGAATTACCCTCCTTCAGGGTGGTATCGACGCAAATGTAGCTTGACCTTCGGTGTAGGCGAGACTCTTCTGGGACTCATCCCGCTGGGGGTGAGAGCAACAACGGTACCTCGAACAGCCGTGGAATGCGACCCTGCATCACAATTTCTTGCGCCCGTCTGCCAGGCACATCGTCCAACAAGCTTGTAAACCTGGCGAATTACTGAAGTTGGTGGCTCACTGCACCCTTGGCACAAAAGCGATCCAGACTACGGAGTACCAATCGCTGATCTCGGGCCGTTTCGAGTGTTTTCGAATGCTATCGCATCTCGACAAGCTGCAGCCGAAGCCTGACGTCGAGTGATTGAAGTGCCATCAAAGTGACATCTCAAGTTGGGTACGTTGGTGGGTGCCATAGGCCGTACCGCACAGAGCTCAGTGTCGACGAGCTTGCTTGCGTGCGGAGCTGAACTGATCCGTGCAAAAAGCTTAGCAAGGCCACTGTTGACTTGGCGAAAGCGACTCGGATGGTCTGAGAACGGAAGACCATGGTTATCTGTGCTTGCCGTAAGGCTAGAGGGATCGACTGCAGGTTCCTATCGTAAGCAGGCGCCAAAAAGTCCCTCAGAAGTTATGCACACTATTGTAAATCTTGAGAATTGGTCAAACACCCCGAAGTTGGGGAAAGGTACAATTCGTCAGCTCGGAGCTATTCGCAAGCTCACAAACTGGAGGGGACCCCGCCTCTCAGAAGATGCGCACCACCATGGCCTCAACCTGGCTAGATCCATGTGAGACATTTGTGGGAACAGTAGGAGTTCCCCAACTTGCATTGAGCAGCAGCGTACTGAGCTGGAGTCGCTCAGGGAATCTAGCAGCAGACTGCGGATGTGAGTAAATGATCCTGTCAGTCGATTGTAGACTGCCTGTCTTCGCAGCACAGAACACTCATGAATACGCGAATTGTTTGTCCGGAGTGCATCGCCACATAATCTGTACTCTCGTCTTGTGAGGATGTGGACCCTCGACGAAGGATGGGTCAGGCCTGAAAGATGCATGATTAGCAGGCGCCAAGGGTCAAGAGAAGATGTAGGGTCCATGCCTGTATTGGCACGGTGGAGTATACGGGTACAGGCGCGAATGAGTTCTATGGAGTACACCAGCACACAATGTGTATGCCTCAGCTACCGAGAGGACCAGCTCTGGGCGAAAGTGGAGGAGGCGGACCGTGTCGGCTTGTTGTTCAGTGATGAGCCGGGATCTGCAAGAGGTTCAGATTACACGTTGCAAGTTCAACGGAAAGATGAACATTGGACCAACGGACAACAATCAAAGGCAGCAAGGATTCTGGTGGGAATAGGCGGATCGGGCCAGCGGCGAAAGCGGCAGGTCAATCATTCTGGATCCTCGGCAGGTCATTGACCTGGTTGTTGCTGGGCAATGTCTGAACCCGTTCTGCGCGTCTTCGGAGGATCAACAGATTGGGGAAGAAGAACGTAAGGAACCATGGGGCTCTTCGATGGCGTTCACACTGGTTCGGGGGGTATCTGGAGTAATAATTGGAAAGCGTTGTCCCCTGCCGTGGAAGAAATTCGGCGTGCGTGGTGGTGGTAGACGTTATCAGGTTGTCACATGAAAGCGTGAGGTGGAAGGCACACTGTTCCTGAAATGCCCTTCCCTTTGTCGAGGCGCGACTCTTACCTTCCAGCTAGCAGCGGGCGGGAGAGAGAGATGGTGGCAGGAGGCGGCAAGACGTGGCGTCGTACCCTCCGGACTCCAAGTGCATCCTTCCTTCCTCAGGTACTCCCAAATGAACCCATTGGCCCCTTCCAGAGCTAGCTAATGGGATTGGGGATTCGAGAAAAGTCTCGCCCGAAGATATTCAAGCCCGATGTTGGTCGATGAAGAAAGCACCTGCATGGGGACATTCTGCACCATCTTTCTAGGATTTGGTTGGTCAATGGCTTCAAAGTATTCGGTACCTCGACGGGGGCCTTCTCGGTGGTTGGCCAGGTTGTGGTTGGTCGGTAGACACAACAGCAGTGCCTGCATCTTCCTCGCTCCACACTCTCCTGCAGCCACTGGCCGAAGCACAGTGCGCGAGTATCGGAAGCCTCTGCCACCTGGAACAGTGGCTTCTGCAGCACCTGCGTTAGCTGCCGGTGTTGAAGACTGGACGGACGGCGGCTGGAGGATTAAATGCTAAGGCACCTTACGCTGCCACGAACGGTGGGATCAGCCGGGTTTTCTCGCATCGAACCCACCTTTGGCTCCCCTCTTCCCCTCTTCACTACATCACACCCACACTTTTGCGACGTGCGATGCGGACATGGGCATGTCACCACCGGATCTCATGCCATCTTCCATCCATCCAGACCAGAGTTTGTTGGACCAACACGACATATCCCTTCTGTTTCTGCTGCATGCGCCTGGTTGCTAGTGCTGCAACGCTCTTGTCTGTTCCTGATGTATGCTGCGGCTAACACCAATCCGAGCTTGCATCTTCGGGCGGCCCGTGCGATAGTCTGGCAGCATCCCCCCTCCTTCGCCACAGTCGAAGGCGTTGAGCCTACCTCTCTATGCCATGCAGTTTCCATCGCAGATCGTCGCCGGGATGGGGCCCTTCGGTGCGGGAAATCCCTCCCGGTTGGCCCATCAATTACTCTGGTTGTCATTGATCCATGGTGCATGTTGAAAAATGGTGAAAGAAGCGGTTTCAACATGAGTGCATCAGTACTATTGCGTGCTTGCAAGTCGTGTTCCCATGTTCAATTTGCTGGTTCGCCTCTTTATGCTGGTGCTCGGTAGTTCCTCGTCTCTCAACTCTCACGGTGGATTGCGGCCATGAGCCTTCGGACACTTGTTGTTGCAGAAAACGCGCGAGTCTGCATGTACGCTGTGGCTCTAATTCGTTTGCCCGCTCCAGGTCTCGCCGCCGTTGTCGTACCAAGCCTCTGTCTCAGCGCCACTGGACGACCAGGCTTGCCAGTCTGCGAATCGAGAGAGAATATTCAATTGCAGCCCCGATAATCTCTGTCGCCTCTTCGACCCGCGATCCTTATTGGCAACATGGCTTTCATTGCCCCTCTCCCGTGATAGTCACAAGGTCGGTCCAGGCTACGGAGTGGATGTTTCGAGGTCATGGTACTACACATACACCATCCAATGTCCTGGCTGGACTTCGGTCACGACATACCAGAGCCCACCGAACCCCTTTCGTTCCCGTCCCGAGCTCTTCACGCGCGTAGCTAGTCCACCACTCACCGACGAGGAAGCTGTACGTCTCGTGACAGCGGCCAAGCTGTCTGACAATGGCACAACTTGTGGGTAGACGAGAGCTCAATGCAGGCTCAAGGATCGGCCAATCCGTGTGGATCGTTAACATCAGAGAGGAGCCACCAAGGAACCATAAGACCACAGGACAACGTTGAACATGGTTTTGCAGGGTCTTTCGCAGGATGGAGACTGGGGGAAGCCGCTTTGCCTGGCCTGGCAATCCACGATACGATGGCGCTAACGGCGTTGTTGTGGACGCGCGCGCCTCAATTGCCTTGCACAATATCGGAGGCTTCAGACTACTAGCTGCGAGCTCTTTCCAAGCCTGGCATCGCTCAAGCATGCTACAATCTCGCCTACCACTTGCTCTGCGAAAAAGAGGTCGGATGGAAGCGGGCAAAGCGACGCCATGCACACACATCTTCATCGACACGCCCCTCCTCCTCCTCCACGAGAGCCGCCGTCGACGCCCCTCCATATCGCTGTGCGCCTCCTCCACTCCACTCCCCCCACTGGCGCTAATGTACTACACCCTGCACCGTCGAGGACTGCACTGCAATCCTTGTCGCCGTCGACTCGCTCCAGGTCCAGCCAGGCCAGATCTCGACGTCCTTTCCTGACGTGACATCGAATGGACGCGCGAGGCACGCCGGCTCGACGCTATGTCGTCTTCAGACCCTCTGTTTCTCCATGCTCATGCATGACATGATATGACATGGGCCGTCCTTGGTCGCAGCCGACGGACTTGTGGCTACCCTGCGTTTAGCTGTTTGCGCGGCCGATTGACCAGAGTAGGTATATAGCCTGCTCACATCCCTCCTGCTGTGCTCTTGCCTCAAGGTCTGGTTTTCTCGAAGACTCAGGTCGCCAATTCGAGGACTCAAATCACATCTGACACCGCTTGCCGATTATCCTTATACTTGCGAAACTCAACCATGGGTTCATTTGGGGTATAAGTCTTCTCCCAAGTCCACACTGCCCGGCCCAATAGCTTGGCTGCCACCTGGTTGAGGACGATACCGGACGACAACAGTATCGCCCGCTCTCACAGAGCTTTGTACAGTGAATAAGTGCTGTCCGACATCTCCGTTGGTGGTTCACGAGTTCTTCTGTGCTCGCTATAGCTGGCTGCCACCAATCGACAATCACCTGATAGCAAGTTGCGAACAGCAAGTCACCGTCACTCCCCACCCATTCTGGCTTGACCATCTGCATACGAGCAGTCCAGATCACCTCTTCGAAATCCTTGCTCTGCATTCGCAGCTCAGTTTAGTCTGTCTTCCTAGCAAGAGCAACATTGTTCTACCGCCCTCGCAAAAATGAACTCGTTTCTCGAGCCGGTCTTCGTAGCCTACGATCAGCTTTCTGCGTGGGTCGCTTCCTTCGACTTCATCTACAATACCGCATTCTGGGGCTACCTATTCCTCGTCCTTTGGTACGAACCGCTCATTCCTATATTCTTTTTCTGTTTTTCTCTCTTTTTATGAAAAAGAAAATAACTGACACCATCGCTTTAGGGTCCATCGATACACACGACTCCTGGTCCATTGCGTAAGCCACTGGCGTTACAAATCGAAACCTATTCCCTTGGAGCCTACGTTCACCAGCAAAGATGTGACTGTCGTCATTCCTACGATTCACACCGTATTCGAAGAACTCAGGCCTTCGCTCATGAGCATCTTGGCATGCAAACCAGCTGAGCTCATCCTGGTAACCACGACGAGCAAGAAACCCGCCCTGGATCGATTGGCGAAGACTTTGGGTCACCCAAGGATTCGAGTCTTCTGCACAAGAATTGCCAACAAGCGACTTCAAGTGTGCAAGGCGCTCCCAAGGGTGAAAACTCCGATCACCATCATGGCCGACGATGATGTGACCTGGCCACCTACTTTGATGCCGTGGATCCTGGCGCCTTTCGAGGACCCCAAGATCGGTGGCGTTGGAACATGCCAACGGGTCCGCCGAGAATGGTCAGCTTCGTGGTCCACACAGATCTGGAACTGGCTCGGTGCCGCCTACATTGAGCGTCGTAACTTTGAAATCTCTGCGACGCACAACATTGATGGCGGTACCTCCTGCATGTCTGGACGGACCGGTGCATACCGATCTGAGATTCTCGCGAGCAGCGATTTCATCGAGGGTTTTCGCCACGAGAAGTGGAGGGACTGGATCCTGAACGCTGACGATGACAACTTCGTTACGCGATGGCTGGTTAGCCACCAGTGGAAGACGTGGATTCAATATGAGCCTGAGTGCGAGATCGAGACAACCTTGGAGAACGGCCTCAAATTCCTTTACCAGTGTTCTCGCTGGGCACGGAGCAATTGGCGAAGTAACTGGACAAGCCTCGTTACGGAGCGCTATGTTTGGACGTGAGTGATGCTGAAACAGTCTTCTTCGGGGTGAAAACTAATGGAAGTGCCAACAGTCAGCAGCCATGGTGCACCTATGCTCTCCATTTCGCCACATTCACATCACTGGCTTTTCTTGTCGATCCGCTCTTGCTTGCGTCACTCTGGTGGGCGACTGCTGGCTGGGTCCCCCAAGCTCGGTATACCGCGTTTTGGGCCCAGTTCATCTTCATGTTTGCCTTTACCAAAGTGATCAAGCTCGTTGGACTATTCCGGCGCAACCCAAGTGATTTCAAATACTTGCCCATCTCCATCGTCTTCGGCTACTTCCACGGTCTGATCAAGCTTTACGCGCTTTTCACGCTTAACATGGTACGTCTTACAGTTGGGCAGTTTCACCTTTAGCCTTGTCGATCTCTCTTCTAACATGACAACAGACCTCGTGGGGTAGTCGTCCAGATGGTGATGACAATGACTCTTCGCGGCTTGTTCCTCTGCCTGGTAAAACGGACAGGGTTTCGGATGCGAAAACTGAAGAAAACGGTCTTCAGTATGACGACGAGTCAGATGACGAATCCCATGTTCCTTTCGAGGAAAAGGACGACATTGTCCAGCTGGACACACCTTCGCAACAGTGATTTATTCTATCAGGCGCGAGGCAGCAGTTTTGTGCCCCGACATTGTCTTACAAGGGACCTCGCTGTACCCAATAGCTTCGACAACCTTGTCCGACGTCTTCGAATGATTTCTCAACGACTTCATGAGCCACGTTTCCTTTTTTGAGGCGGTTTGGCGTCACAACTTTATATGTGCTTTTAGATCGGGCTGGGACACATTATGGATCGCAGGGTATGCCCGAAATCGGGCAGGAACAGCCCATTCTTCTTTCTGCTGTAATAACATTGGCAAGGAACGGTGAAGGCAAGGAAGCTTGCGTATAGCAAAGTCTCCGGACCTAATCACAGGAAGGTCAAAAGGCTCGCTGGAGAGCCAGGTGCTCAGGTCAAAAAAAAAGTCTGTTGTTATTTTCCAGGTTTCCTCTTCTTTCCGTCAGGGTTCGAGCTCAGCATCAGTGATTCTCATTCTCGCTTCGGGCATGGCAACAAGTGCCTTTTTCAATGAGGCACTAGCAGCAACAAATAGTTATTGATTGCCACTTGGGGTCAATTTGTTTCGCAATGGGAGGCTTCGGCGAAAGCCTTGAGGATTCATCAGGGTACATTTGGCAATGAAATTGAATCATTTGATACGAATTTAATTTGTTTGGCTTCCAAGTGCATGTTCGGTGCCTTTAGGCTTCTGCATGGTTCAAGACTCTCTTTGCAGAACAGCTGGGTGTCTTAGTCCCATCGCAAGAGAGCGTACCTGGGTGTCACGTGCAAGTTCGGCATTGACTGATGAGAGCCATTACGAGAGCTTTCAGAAACATCACGTATAACAAGGTATGGCATGTCCAGATGCCGTCGAATCGTGCTCGTACACTGACACTACAGGAATGGTTCTTGTACGCCATTGGGGCGAAAACAAGAAAAAGTGTTACGAAGCCTCATTTTCAGGTCACTCTTGGCCTTTGACTCTGCATTAGCTTCGATGACAGCAATCTTTTTTACTTCATTTTCGCCTCCAAATCGGAAGGGGGGCGGGGTCTGTATGACTGTGTTGTGTCAATTCCCGATTCAGGACCTGCAAGGCAGCGGAGACATTTTACGATGGGAGGGAGGGGCGTGCATCGGAATGCCATTTCTTCCTTTCAGGCTACTCTGTTGTTTTTTGTGGTTTGAACGATACCTTGTGGTGGAAGAGGAGAAGGGGGGCCGCTTGTTGCGGCAGGTACATGAAGCTGATGATAAGCATGTTGTATTGGGAGTATCCCGTGTAGAAGAGGGTGGCATAGGGCACGGACGGATGACTTGAGCGTCTGCGGTTCTAGAAACAACTGTGTAGTTGTAGATACTACCTCCTTGCTTTCATTGTGCCAGTTGGCAGCTGCTGTTTTGTTCACCATGATAACGCATTGTTATGTGCATGATGCAATGCTACAAGACGCAATGCAACAGGTTTCCCGCAAGCCACCGAACAAGAAGAAAACAACAACGCACAAGATACTGTACATAGAGTCGTACCCTTGACTCGTCGAAACGAGTAGCGGATGGTGGTGGGGTGTGTGCTGTTTCGTCAAATGCCGGCGAACGAGAGGGGAGAAGGGCGCTGGGATGCAGTGGCTAGCTACTCCGTACATGGACTACTGTGATGTTCGACGATGTTATGCATGACAAGTGGCGCCGCGCGAGGCGATCAGAGTAGTCTTAGAAGTGGGCGAATGATACATGCGGGTATCTTGGCTTTCTGTGTTGGGGGAGGTTGGGAAGTTGAGGGATCATGGATGATGTTGTCGGAGTGGGTTTGGCATGGTGGAGGGAAGTACAGTGTGAGAGTCTCCCGAGCACAGTGTTTGCCTACCCCCTCCCCCTCCTCTCCATGATCCATCATCCCTCTCCCTCCATCAAAGAGTGCTTGTCTTTCTTTGTCTGGTTCACCTTTGGTTCCTCCACCCTTCGCAGCGCCCTAAGTTCCGACCCTCCCACCTCGAGACATGCAGGCCGAGGCGCCATTATTGGGGGTTGTGCCAAACGTCACTCTCGCTTCCTGGCGGCTACTGCGGAACGTTCATAGCAAAACACCAATGCATTTCGTCGTTCACAATTCCGCTTCAACGGGCTACGATCCTCGTCACGGCAATACGCTCACCTCAGCAGGAGCTAACAAATTGCTGGGCACCACCTTCATCAATCTTCGCTTACGTATTGTTTGTCTCCATTTCCTAATTTTGGTATGGAGGGAGTGATGTGATGTCCCTAGCTGCTGACGTCGACGCTCGAAAACGTACATACTTCGCATAGCCTCTATGCTCTTTTGTCTGTGTTATGTCCGCTTCACGCAAAGCCTGTCTAGACTGTGGACACTGTCAAGTTCCATCCTCGGTTTGTGGTCATATTGGTTGTGGATGATGAACGAGCGCTGTTGGCCTAGGCACTGGCCTTTGGCTCCTCGAGAATCTGCCCGAGGTACTTTCCTCGCTTCTCCAATCATTTTGCAACTATATGCAAAGTCAAGCAAAGTGCTGACTCGATCAATAGCTCTTCAACCGTTCACGTACTGTGTGGCACACCGTCCGACATCCGAACATAAGCGATTTAATGGCACGTTTCCATTTTGACTCGAACCCGCATGATTGCGCAGTATCGGCTGTCTGACAGGAAAGGATCCAGAACGTGCAAAGTTCGTGCATGCTGACGTTGTCTGAGACATTACGGTCCATCCTCGCGTGATCAACAGTGACGCCAGTTTCGGTTAACAATCATTAGCCCATGACACTAAATTGGCTCGATCTCTTCCCTGTTTACCATACCAAGCAAGACAGGCGGGAACTGGAAAGAGACCATGCTCTTCCAAGCTTTGAGCTGAAGTTCGGATCAATGAGGCATCCCTCCCTTTCACTGGCTGGGGTCATAAGTTTTTGGGGCACTCACTCAAATAGTGTCGCGATCCCACTCCGTTCAGCTTTTGAGCTCTCGTGATAGCTGCATAGACATGCATCAAGATGCATGTAACAGGGCGGGATCTCAGCGTCAGTAGACACTAAACGTGGCAACCTATCTCTCCACATCGTGACTTTGCTCAATAAAGGTAGACTATTAAGCCACCTCGACCTTTCACTCCCCAAACGGTGTGTTCTGCGACGATCATATCAGGGAGGGGACAAGGACCAAGCGGGTCACAGAGACTGGCGTAAGCAGACACACATGCAGCTCAAGTCACAGGATCTGGCTCGAGTTTGATACTTGACCGGCGGAAACAAACTTGATTCGACTTTGGGAAACATTGTTTCCTCTTCATTTGATGAGGTTGTTCGATTCTATACCTCGGTCACAAGTCGGTATCTGTACTGATCCTCGACGACGACGCTCCGCATTGTCCACACTAACAGGGGACCCTAGGTTGTCGAAATCGCGGGGTCTGGCCGAGGAGATTACAACACGACGCAGCACAACCTGATAAGTTCTTCAGCATGCTCAGTTCCATTTCCTCACGTTTGCGCAACCTGGCTGGTCAAAACATGGAGCATTCACAGCCAGCATCCCTGCATCGTTCACGGCCATTAATGTTGGCAATAATTGGCCGCGTTCGAGAAGGAAACGGGCTTTGCGTTGCGAGCATAGCGGCAAATGTTATCACTCACCCGCCTTCATACGCACAAGCCAAGGCCATCTAGAACGCCAGTGCCAGCCGGACCAGCAAAGAGGTCCATGAATGGCGCTGCACACTCCTGTTGTAATCCCAAACGGGGGACGCCCTGAGCACCATCCACTATTGGAGAGTTTCGCAGTAATGGTAGTGGTGGTTCCTGCAGGCAGCTATGGCTCTCGAGGGTGGCCGAAGATGATCGGCAAACGGTCTTCCACCCATTGCGAAAGGTCCGTAGAGCGATAAGGTGGAGTGTGCGGGACGAGTAGACTGGGGCTCATACGATTCATTGTGAAGCATGGTTCATTCCGTTTATTCCCGGAATTCGAAGCGGAGAAACACTCTGGTCGCGAATTTGATGAAACTATCGTGGTGGAGGCCGTGTGTTTCTATTTCGAAAGCTGGATACAGAAGATGGGACTATGGTCTGATGTGGATGACTCGATGCCATCGACACCATCAACGGGCCGTTGAGCGGGCCGGTGAAAGCTTACCTGGTCAACTTCAAACCCGAGTTTCGGAGCAAACGGCAGCGTTAGGGCCGAATTGACTTTGATTGAAAGTGACAGCGCCGTCCGCTTGTTCCGGTCGATATGCACAGCTGAGAACCATCCAGGTCAAGGTATCTTCGACGCTCGTTTCATGCAGACAACCTGAACTCCATCCTGTTGACAAGGGTTTGGCATCTCGAAAGCTCCACATGATACGCAAGCTCCGAGTCCCCTCCTCTTATCGACTGCCCGCCCATGACTGTTAATTTCGAAGCAAACTGCTCACATCTTCAGGTGCGATACTGAACGCGGTCGAACATCTACTCGTTGCATATCTGCAGGCGAAGAAATATGAAAGCTTTCTCTTTTCTTGTCAGTCGAAACTACAGATGATGACAGATTGTGTCTGCACCAATGACAAATCTGTGCGCTCGGCTGCATGAGTCAAGCCCTGTGCCATGTATCAATCAATAAGTGCTGACTGCAATTGACAACAAGCAATTCGGCGTCTTCTTGTCGATGTTGTTTCGCAACGGGCGGAGTCTCTTCTTGGCGATGGAATCCTACATGGATGAAGCTCCTCTGGCAAGCTGACCCGTGTCCCATGTCAGAGTTCCACAATTGGGTTTCTACTTGTAATTCCGGCAGCTGAGAGGACAAACATGTCAGACTAGGTGTTATGGCAAAGGAACTACTTTTCACATTGGTCTGTGGGGGCCATAGACGACGAGTGCTCCTAGATAGAGGTGACATGATCTGGCCTGGGTGGATAGTCGTGTACTAAGAGTACTTCATACCACGGTAGGAGACTTTCAATGAGACGTGAAATCGACAATCTGGCATTTGTCATGAGAAAATAACAAGGTGTAAAAAGCCCAAGAGGGACATGCCCGTCCCAGCCGGAGCCAGAGAAGCCATGAAAGATATCCTCCAAAATCAAGTTGCGCCACAAGATAGACCTTTTATCTGCCTCTTCTGCTTTATAGATCCCTCAGGTGCTTGAAGTTGGTACACCACCAAGATACCACAGATTCTGCTTCACACGCTCTGACAACAGCTCCTCGTTTCCAGTATACATGTACGATGTCGTCTCAAGCCAAGCCCCAGGGAAGGGCATTGGAAGGTCGATCGAGTCTCCCTTGTGTGTCTCCCGTAGCAGCAGCACCGCGGCCAAAGCTGGAGCATGGGCTCGAGCAAACGGCAGGTCTGCCTTCGCGTTAGTTTATCGCAGTCTTCTGCAACAAGGTAAGAAAGCAGGAGCTAAAGGAAGAGACGTACGGATGGGGACCGGAGGCATCGTCAATCGACGTGTTGGGCCTGCTGAGATAGGGGTGGCAGGTGTTCCTGCTTGTTGAGCTCGAACATGTGACTTGCGTCTTCTCGCCAGAGAGGGAGAAGAGGCAGCACTGAGAGGAGTTGAAGTCGTCGTTGAGGCAGCGACTGTCGTATTTGTGCTTGTGCCAGACTTGGGGCTCTTGGGCGACCGTGCGAAGTCGGGGATCGTATCCCGTAACTTGCGACGGTCAAACTCTCGCGTCATCGCCATGGAAGAACGGCCGGGGGAGTGAATGACGATGCGAAGGAGGAGTGAATTGCCGAAGGGGTTGACCGGGATGGCTGTTGGTGGAGAAGGAGATTTCTCCCCAGCGCCATCGAGGTCCAGCTCATCATCTCGCACATCGGTAACGCTGGAAGTGCTCATCGTAGAGCCATGGCGGATCTCAACTGCGCGAACGTAAGCGTCGGCCATGGTAGGGTTGCACAGGTATTGGCCTCCGACTTTCCAGAGGTCCTCACGGAGCTGGGGTGTCGGGTTGGTTGTAGTAGAGGAGGGAGTTGCCGTGGAAGCAGGGGAAGGCTGTTGTTGCTGTTGGGCGTGAGAGCGATGAGTTTGAGGTGAAAAGATTTGGTGATGTGAGGCCATGGGCGGTTGCATAGGGATCTGAATGGGCATCGACACTGGAGTCCATCCATAAGGGATGCCTTGCCACGAAGGGACTACTTGGATGGGTGTGTAGGCTCCATAGGTACTGGGACTGTTGACGGCAGGCTTCGACACACGAGAGAGACGCCGGCGATCCTGTTGACGGTGGCCATGGTAGCTTGACTGTGGCTGATCGCCACTCGGAACTAAGCGGGTGAGAGATGGGAGGCGAGGGGGTTGGTGAGCTGAGGCTTGTCGGGCTGGATTTAGGGTCAACGGCGCGGGACGCTTCTGCTGGTGGTGAGGACGCTGTGGTTGGGGTTGGGAAGGGACTGGGAGGCTTTGAGAAGGCCTGTGTTGATGGTGAGATGGCTTACGAGACTGGTCATGCCGCTCGTTCTCTTGAATGCCATCATGGGGGCTCCGCAGTGGCACTCTCGACTCAGGCGATGTGGGAGATCCCGAAGCAGACGAGCTAGATCCCCTATCCAACCGAGCAACAAGGTCTTTGTCGTGCTGCTTCATTCCGTCCTCACGTGCGGCTGGCTGCAGAAGGACAGGTCGAGCAGCGTCGTCCACTGTGGTTGCTTCGGCAGTGGACCAATTTGGCTCCCTGAAGATGGGAGTGTCGGAAGACGTTCTCTCGATATGATGGTCGATGTCCTCATGGGGATCATCGATGGCCATGACTGCTGTTTCGACCTTGATGTGATCGACTGAGCGACGATATCTGAACAGTGGTGGTTGGACTTCCATGTGGGTGCGTCTATCGAATGAGCAGAGGATGGCGGACCGTAGAAAAGCTTCTGAAATGCTGCAGGTCAGGACTTCGGACTTTTGACCCTTTTCGGGAGTATCTCAAAAATGACTGGGAATGGCAATATGATTATAATCGAGCAAGAAGGGGACGGTATATGAGAGGAAACGATGATGACACTGTCTGTTGTTATGCTCCCCAGATTTGTAAGGACTCGTGACGTTGAGAGATATCACGAGAGCAACGCCGCCAGAAGAAGGGAGCACGTTTAGCAAAGAAACCAAGAGACGCCAGAGGGACACGTTGAGTTGGAGGGTCGGAGGTACTGGTATATGAAAGACCATAGAGCATTGCTCGGGAGAAAAAAAGTATTGTCAAAGAACGCAGACCCAGGGATCAGCCAACCGCTTCACGACTTTGGCCTGGAATGAGTCTTCCGCCCACATAGTTTGTCCATGGTTGGCTCGGTGTGCGTGACTACAACGCGGTGACAGGATAGTGGTTTGATGGTGGTAGGCTCCCTCCTCACATATCACAAAGAGACGGGTTCTCTTTCAAAGAGCCCCGGGGGTGATTACTAGGAGGAGAGATAGTTTGATGTGTTGGCGCCGTCGTCCCATAAGAGTGCGAGCCGGCATGTGATGGGGAACGCACTCCGTGTCAATTCTAATAATAAAAGGATTCTGGTTAGATGGGGAGCGAGAGAAGTCTGTTCCGGAATCGGCGAATTCCTTCCCTCTGAAAGAGCCATCAGAGTGGCGCCGATGGAAGGGCTGCGCTAGAGGCAAGTGATGATCATGGCGCTCAAGTTGAGGCGGTTCTCTTTGTTCCGTCTGGGTTGGAATGAAGAGGTCCAAGCTTTCTTAGGTAGAGATGGAATGACTCTACGATCTCTTTAATGTTCGCGACGCGAGATTGCGCGGGGGTGATCGGGGCTGTGAACAGAGTCTCAGGTGAAGCCAGTATATTTTGGACAAACTAATGAGGCGTGTTATAGACAAAGATGAGAACAGGTTCAAGTTGTCGATGAGTTGATACGTCTATAAATGATCATATTGTTGCTTTGAGACGCTGGGCTGGTCCCGGGTAAGCAGCCCGGACATGGTAGCAACAACCTGTCATGTGACGAGTCGCTGTCGTGCTCAAACACACGCTGCTGATTGGGCACCGACGCCTGTAGCGGCTCCCCAGTGGCCCGCCCGCGACGACAGCTGCTTGAGCTTCCGAGCTGTGTCTTCCGAACATCCCCCTCCCAGCTTCAGCTTCATTCACCCATCCGGACACACAGCCACTCTTTCCCGGACACGTCGTCACTACTGCAAGCTTCATCTCCCATCCCAGGTCAACCGCATAAGAAAAGAGTCTCTCGCTCCTGGCTCTTTCCCTCCACACAAGGTCGACTGTCCAACATGCTCTGAGCTAGCTTCTGTTTGCTTGTCCGATCACCACCTGTCTTCACCCCCGACACCACCGCCCTCGTGCTACTGGCGACAGGCCATCTGTCAGCTATAATGTCTAATGAAACGAGCTACAAGCAGCTCAAGGAAGACTTCGTCTCCGGCTTGACTGGTGGCTCTGTCACAGAAATCAACTATGTCACCGCTGTCGCCCCCGTACGTCCCCTTCGTCCCCTCTCTCTATCCGACCCCTCATTCCGGGTTGCTACAGAATCAAAATAGCTAATTGTCCTCTGACAGGTTGGCGTTCTTCTGTGGTCTGTTCTTCAGGCACGCCAATCCTTCTTCACGCCCTACGGCCCCGTAGGCATGGTCGTCGACTTCCTACTCAACGTCGCCCCCTTCCTCCTCGCGACGACTCTTTACGCCGACCAACCGATCCTCCTCTCCCTCCTTCTCCTCACACCCGCATTGCTCGTCTATATCCTCCCACCAAGCGCCAGCTCCCGACGCAGAATTGCACGGAAACCAAAACCAAGTGGTGGCGCTGCTCAACGGCCTGATACTCTTGCCGTTAAGCCTTTCCTCACGACGTACCGAGCCAACATGATGCTAGTCACCTGCGTCGCCATTCTTGCCGTGGACTTCCGGCTTTTCCCGCGTCGCTTCGCAAAGGTCGAGACATGGGGCACTTCATTGATGGACATGGGCGTTGGGTCATTCGTCTTCTCTGCTGGCGTTGTTGCCGCACGCCCTGTGCTCCGTGAGAAGATGACTGGTCGCTTTATCCACCTCCCGCGGCGTATGGCTCAGGCATTGCGCCACTCAATACCCTTGCTGGCCCTGGGTGGGATTCGTCTGCTCAGTGTTAAGGGGCTGGACTACGCAGAGCACGTTACAGAGTACGGCGTGCATTGGAATTTCTTCTTCACGCTGGCCTTCTTGCCGCCGTTTGTCGCGGCGTTCCAAGCCGCGCTCAATATCATCCCCTCGCACGCCGCTCTAGCGCTCATTGTCAGCGGCACTTACCAAGTCCTCCTCGAATGGACCTCCCTCAAAGCCTATATTCTGACTGCCCCTCGCGTCGACCTCATCTCTATGAACAGGGAAGGTATCTTCAGCTTCTTCGGCTATCTAGCCATTTTCCTCGCCGGCCAAGATCTCGGCATGTTCGTCATGCCCCGCAGCGTCACCCCACGCAGCACCTCCTCCGCAGGTGTCCAACGCAACACCCTTCTCATGACCATGGGCGTCTGGGCAGCCATCTGGACAGGCCTCTACCTCGTCTCTACCTCATACTCCTACGGTTTTGGCCTCAATGTCTCCCGCCGCTTAGCAAATCTACCCTACGTCCTCTGGGTAACCTCCTTCAACTCCGTTCAGCTCCTCGCTTTCTGCGCGATAGACACACTATTCTTCCCAGCCTTCTACAACGCCACTGATGCCCGTGGTGAGCGAGAGGCATATGATTTCGCTACGAGCACTGTTTTGCGGGCTTTCAACCGCAATGGGCTGGCACTGTTCTTGCTCGCCAACTTGCTTACAGGGTTGGTGAACCTCACGGTGCCGACCCTGGATGTTGGCCCCACGGTGACGATGGGCATATTGGTGGGGTATGCCGCCTTGCTCACTGGTGTGGCGTTAGTTTTGGACGCGTGCAACATTTCCATAAAGATTTGAGTGTTTGCTGCGTACTGAAGTACAGGAGCTCAGCTAAGCTTGGATAGATACAAATCAATATCAGATCAATGTAAAAAAATGCGGATAATGAAATGGTAGTGGACAGTCCCAAATAATGCTGCTCCGGGCTAAGACTCCCTTGCAGTCGTAGTGACTTGCAAATTCGTTCGCGAGCTCAAAAGTGGGATATGAAGGGTGGGCTTCTCCATCCCTTACAGTTGCACTATTCGGAATAGTCACATAGTGTCTAGCAACAGCCATGGTACGGAGTGGGAAAAAAAAAGATTAGGCGTTGTTGACCATTACGCTGATCTTTTTCGGGAACAAAGTTTTTGTTACCGCTTCTTTCCCATGTTTTTGACGTGTCGCGCCTGGTGCAAACAGCGACAGACGCATGAATCTAATGAAATTGGACTCCACGGTGCCCAGCCCATCTACGAGCACAGAGAGGCCAACAGACAAAGCATGAGACCTGAAGACACCCAAGGAGCGAAAAGAGATAAATTCCGTGCTTTGACCCCAAGGCTCACGTATTCGGAGGTTCGCGGGTTGGGCGTCGAACTCATTCAATGGGCTCCAAGCTCGCCATGGCGTTTGCGGGAGTTCGAAGGTTTAAGACACCGGCCGGGAACTAGATTAACCAGAGACATTGCAACGCCTTATGGCTTTGCGTGACGAGACCAACATTGGAAGCACGAGTTCTCAGGCTCCGCGCTCATCTTGGGTAGCCAAGCTTAGACCAGTGATGCATTCTTCCAGGCCTGTCGTGAGAACCACGCGCGTAGATTTGTTGGTGTGTGCTTCCTATGCGCAATGTGGAGGCATGAACGCGGCCTACATCAGACGATGACGATTATCATCACCTTTGGGGGCGTCTGAATCAAAGCTCCACGGTTGGGTGGAACTCGGTCCGTGGCTGACCGTGGCCCGGCAGTCTGGATGAGGCGTGGATGCCATGCTGGATGAGTTTGGCCCACGGAACGTTCCAATGCGAGATGAGGCGGCACCGGGCCACGAGAAAGATGGCCGCCACGAGCCAGTCGGAATGTCGGCGCACATGAGCAATGGCAAGTTCCGCATTTCTCGGCGCCGGGCCGCTTTGACATTGCAAAGGCGGGTTTGCGCGGAGCGTTCGTAGACACGATAAGAACGTCAGCAAGTCAAGTGTTTGTGTCTGTTTCGGGAACCCGGTTTTCTTCTTTTTTTTGGAACGTCTGTGCGGCTAATCATAGTAGTGAAAGGAATACTGTGATGGATAGAACGTCAAGCGGCTGATGACTTTACTTCTTGTGTCTGTGCCTGACAGTGTCGCGTTCTGAGCAAGCGAATGGGCGTTGCGGAAAACACAAACCGGGAGTATCCTGGCAGAAGCTGGACGGACAAGCCGAGATGCGCTGCATCGTCAGCCCGTGGATAGGATGCAGAAGAAGCAAAAGCTTGTAGCTGGGGAAGGGAGCTGAGACCACCAGCGTGCCTGTGCTTGGTTAAAGCAAGGGGCCGGAATTGTTGATGACTGCTGAATTTGATGGAGAGTGCAGCTTGTCCTTCAATGGAAATTCAGTAGAAATCCTATGGGCGAATCATGGCAGCGCTGATGACGTTGGGAAGGGTCAAGATTGAGGTGGAGGAGGGAACGGGCCGCGGCTCCAACAGTGAGACGGTTTTGCACATGGCATTTAGTGAGTCGTTCAAGGCCGAGTGAGCCACTGGATTGAGGCTGTTACACACAAAAGCCACCGACACTGAGCGTGGACGAGACGAGATGTGGCGTCTGCATCGTGGAGCTCGCGGTGGAAGTAGCATCCAACAGGAGGACGAGGAGAGGAAGAAAGCAACTGAGGTAGGTACCTGCAGGCCGGTGGAGTCCGGCCCCCTCTGGCCCCGTCCCAGGCCCCTCAGGCTCGTCTAGCGGGACGCAGGAACGGCGGCTGTCACCTTGTTCGGTCTCACCTCTCGCACTTTCCCCTGAGCCTAAGGCGTGCCTTAGCGCGTTTCGTCTCTCCGCCGAGGGCCACGACGTGGTGGATGACAGTCACTCAGTCTTCTTGTGATGCGATCCATTGCTTCTCGCGATGGCCTCATCTCACCACTCCTGGTGCTGAGGAGGTCACAAGCTCGTTTCTTGTCCGCTCAGAGGGTAGGCCAGGGCTGATTATCGCACAGTCAGCCGTGGAATTGTTTATGCACTAGGCTCAGGCTAGCTTCTTGTCGTGGCTGCAGCGTCACCCATTTCAAATCTCCCGTCGCTAATCTCGGCTGAGCTTAGAGTCAATGCAATGCGACATCACTGCGCGAACTGATGATGAGAGTCGAGTCAAGTACGGGTTGGAGGCAAGTGCTTGACGATGCTCAATGCCGTGTGTAGGCCGTGACTACTGACGCGTACCAAGTTCCGTTCATTCTTGACTTGGTCGTGATAGTAGGTGCGGTAACTAGTGCTCTCGTAGACGCACAGTCAGTTGTTGAATGGCTGCTCATTTCAGTTCAACTCGCCTGTCTCTCTCACCCTCAAGTTCGCGCCTGGATTCCCGTCCATGCTCTGTGCTCATGCCACCCCCATCTCGCTGGCACACCCCAGTCGGTGATCCTGCCTTGGAAGGGCAACTCATGTATCTTTTTGCAGGAAATTACACCATTCGAGTACTTCAATTTCTTCCCTCCAAGACCGTCTTCAAGGCAAGGTCTTCCTTCTCTTCACCCCTGCTCATGCTTCATTGTGCTCCTCCCTCTGTCCAGCTCCAGCCGGAGTCAGCTCTCGCAAGCACCACTTCCACTGACACCCACTGTGGCCACCACACACCACCAACGTTGTCAGTGTATCCACTGCCAAATGGGGGCCATTGAGCCACTGTAGCTTCCAAGAACAGGCGCTGGTGTGTGCCTCGCGCACGCCCAGCTCTCTCACTCATTCTCACGCCCGTATCACCTCACCTCAATTTCTCCCTCGTCGCCGTCGTCCTCCTTCTCCTGCCTCTCCCTCTTCACCTCCTCCTCCTCCCCTTCAACCTTCTCCCGCCCTTCCACCAAGGCTAGGTCGCTCACCTTGCCTGCTGGTCAGCCTCTCGACCACCTTTCGCTGTCCATCTTCAAAGGCTGCGTGTCGTCCGTTTCCTTTGTTGTTTGTTGACGACTCCATCCCCGAGTCTCCATCGAGCGACCACCTTTATCGACCACCTACGCCAACGCATCAGAGTCGACGAATAATCTCCCGAGCTCGGGTATCGAAACGCGCAATCGGATCGCCAACCTTTCCTGTCTGGTCGCGTCATTTTCGACTTGCTATCAGTCCAGAGTACTGTTTGCTGCCTCTACCACATCGACGACACCTGAAAGACCACCATCCTACCAACGCCTGACAAGTCCAACCTGCACGCGCGCCGAGCACCCGCTGCAACGCCTATCGCCTGCAGCTGCACCACAACAACGGACCACCTCCATTGGTACCACGACGGACCTATCGCTTACTCTCCTTTTTTTTTTTGCCAGCGCATCGATTGAGTCCGCCTGTTTGGTGTCCTTTTTCTCCCGTTGGCCGAATTGGAACTTTGCATTGCCGCGATAATACATGCTACAATCGACTCCTTTTTTCGTGACGCCAATACCGTCGACAACTTTCGTAACAGATCCGCCGCCAAAGACTAGACCTCCTCGAGCGACGTCAACTTAGCTTCCGCCCGACAGCCACCCAGCTGTCGCTGCCCGGCCCGAGCTACCCTCACCGAGCCTGACTTGCAGCCCTGCGAGGAAATTTGGCAACTCCCCTCCTCCAACGCTTCGCCACGCGTTCGGGCGTGGAAGATGTCGTCTGCTGCTCTACAATCGCCTCCTCACCGACCAACCGCCCTTGCATCGTCTCCCCTGTCGTCTCCCGCCGCCCATCCGTACGCCTCCTCTCACTCCTCGCCCACCGCCGAAGCTCAGCACCATTATGCCCCTCAGTCTTCTACCTCTCAAACCTCGAGACGACAGCCTGCCTACAGATCAGCTGGCGACCCGACTTATTTCGACCCAGCTGCGCCAGCACTGAACTCCCGTACTGCCGCTTCCTCGGAACGCCAGTCCCCAGCATCCGACCGCAACGCTGCCATGCCTCCCGTTGCGCCTCCTCGAACCTCTTCCTCTCAGCAAGCAGGGAGTTCGCGACGAGCACATCAGTCGGCAGAAAGAATTGCTGGTTCCCCCAGGCGACATGCAGATGGGTCAATATCCGCTTCTCGTGGTGAAATGAACGGCGCAGGTGAGTCCTCGCAGAGGAGCAAGAGGAATGGCAACTCTTACACCTCAGACCCCTCCATGCGTCCGAGCAGTCGAGACGAACGAGGTGCCGGAACCGCATTGCCGGTTCATCCACACCCGACAGAAAGTTCTAAGCCGTCACGGGAGGCTAGCGAGAACCTGTTAAGGGCTATTTCCAACGCTGAAGGGCCTCCAGTCCGAGACAGTCGTCAGGTGCCAGTCACAACACATGTTGATGATGCTGCTCCTCTTCCAGTCGTGTCAAGTGGAGCTCAAGATGATCAAAGAAGGGGCGGAAGGTCAAGGCATGACCACAGCCGCTCACACAAGGCTACCTCCAAGTTTGGTGACTTTATCTTGGGCAACACAATCGGCGAGGGCGAGTTTGGTAAAGTGAAGCTTGGTTGGAAGCAGGACAGCAATGTTCAGGTAAGCTCTGCAAAGGAAGGCATTTTCAAGTCTATCGCATTAACCACATCATTTGCAGGTTGCCATCAAGCTAATTAAGCGAGACACCGTGGGAAGTAATCCATCACGACTTGCGAAGATCCGACGAGAGGTCACCATTCTTCGTGGCATTCACCACCCAAATATCGTCCAACTAATCGATATGGTGGAAACGGACAGATATATCGGCATCATCCTAGAGTATGCATCGGGTGGTGAGCTCTTCGACTATATTCTGAACCACAGGTACCTGAAGGACAACTCAGCTCGACGTCTCTTTAGCCAATTAGTGTCCGGTGTAGGCTACCTTCACAAGAAGGGCATAGTACATCGTGATCTCAAACTCGAAAACCTGCTCCTGGATAGGAACCGGAACATCATCATCACAGACTTTGGCTTCGCCAACACTTTCGACCCTAACGAGGAGTTGGCCGAGGAGGAAGAGCTCAACCTTTCCGACAAGGACTGGGTGAAACGCGCTGGACTGGACAGGCTAAAACCGAACGGCATGAGGAAAGGTGATCTTATGCAGACGAGCTGTGGCAGCCCATGCTATGCTGCACCAGAACTGGTTGTTAGCGACTCCCTTTACACTGGCCGCAAAGTCGATGTCTGGAGTTGTGGTGTCATTCTCGTAAGCTTTTTTGGTGCCAACCGACCATTTGCGATCTTGCTAATTTCGAACGCAGTACGCTATGCTTGCTGGATATCTTCCCTTCGACGATGACCCAGCAAACCCTGAGGGTGACAACATCAACCTGCTGTACAAGTACATCGTCAGCACGCCGCTAACTTTCCCGGAATATGTCACACCTCACGCTCGAGATCTCCTGAGGCGTATACTGGTCCCAAACCCTCGCAAGCGCGCTGATCTGTTTGAGGTTGCGCGCCATAGCTGGCTGAGCGAATACGCTCACCTTGTCGAATTTATCACGAGCTCGACCACTTTACCCTCCGACATCCAAAACGCTGCCTCACCCGAGGAGTTTGTGGAGCCGCCTATGGTAACCAGAAGTGCTTCCGTTCGCGAGAATTCGAAGCAGAAGGCATCACCCGGCGCAGCTGTGGGTGGTCTTGCTAAGGCCACTGGGAAGATCGACCCCGAAACTGAGCACGCTCAACGAACACCGAAGGATGCGAAACGGCGTACGGTTCAGGTCGAATACGTTGCTCCTTCCACGCAGACCCAACGTGGAGGGGAGCCCGTGGCAGCGCCTCGGCAACAGCGCAACCGCTCGTCCTCGCGTGGACCAGAGCCTGCCAGAGACAAACCCCTACCACTCGATCCGCCAGTTTCTCGAGACGGCCGGGAAAGGTCAAAACCTCCCAGCGCACACAAGAACACGCCCACACGACCCACAGGCGGCTCTCGCGCCTTCTCTGATGATCAGCACCTCATGAACACTGGTGCGCGTCCACAGACCGGAGGCTCAATGTCTTCAGCCGCCTCTATGGGCTTGCAGAACATGGGCAATTATGGTGGTCATGGCCAGCCCCTCCCACCAGCCATGGCAGACACCAACGCGCATGGTCGGATTCAACAGCCCGCAAATGGTGAGGAGGAAACTATTGGTAGACCCAGCATCAGCGTTCCTCCCAAGTTTGCGCGAATGTCCGGCTTCGACCAGCACGCTTCTGGCCCTCAACCGAGCGGAGAAGGTCGTGGTCATAAGCGAAGTAATACTCTTGGGGAAATTGGTTCGAAGCTTCTTGGGCGCAGCGGGTCTGTGTTCGGAGGACGCAGTAAGAAGCGGCCTGAACAGACATCTCAGCCGCAAACACCTACGGAACAAGCTCCTCAGCAATACCAACAACAGCAACAGCAGGCTGACAAGAGGAGGTATCCCCCGGTCTCCATGTCGAATGCAATGCCTGCAGGTGATGAGCCGCCATCTAGACCTTCAATCGACTCGCGGGCGTCCCGACGGTCATTCTCACTGGGGATCGGCAAGAAGAGAAGTGGGAGCGTATTGGGTTCGCAGGTCTCGCAGGAGAAGCAAGAGAGGCGTAGGTTCTCGTTACTTCCTCCATCCTTCTCGCTCAAGGAGGCCATTGGTCTTGGACGAGACAACCCAGGTAGCCCAACTTCAGAGCGCGACTCGCAGCCGCATCTCCCCATACAAGATAACAGAGGACAAAGGGTCTTCACTGCGCACGGAGATGCGAGGGGAAGCACGCCATTCTTTGACAATATCCCTGATCGCACGGTGCGACAAGACACGGCGAACTCTAGCCCTGTGTATCATCAGCGACATGTTTCGGCACAGCTCGACAACCGGCGACCAAGTGCGATTCCACAGTACTTGCAGACCGGGCCGCATCTGAATACATCGTCGGATTCGTCTGTGAATAGACCACCGACGGAGCCGCAGATCAGCAGCTACCAGCCCGCTTTTGCAAGCTCAGAAGGCTATGACGGGCGCAGGGTTGGGACAAGTCGCAGCAACAAAGGTGTGCTATCGAAGAACAAGAAGTTCAGCGAGGCATACGATGAGCAGAACTACCGGTCGCACGAGGGTAGCAGCGGAGCAGCACGACGGGTGATGCAGTTCTTTAGGCGCAGAGGACGGGAGGATCGATCATGACGACCATGAACAACGTTGTACATTGCGCACCCCACTCTCGATGGTCGGCATTGATGAGCCGTGATTTTGGTTGCTTTTGATTCTTGCGACTCGCGCGGGAATGGGAAGGCACAACTTCGAATTTCGCAACTGGAAAAGACGTACACATACACACCGATGGCATCAAGATGGCTGCGTTCTATGATTTGGTTTTTTGTTTGCTGTTCGTCTCCTTTGTCAGCCGCACGAGGGAACTCATCTTTTGCACAGGTGGACAGAAATTGGACTGCAGAGCTGGCGATAAGGAAAGACATTCAGGAGTGAGAATATCGGAGAATCAAGACAAGAGAAGCGAGCAAGCGGGTGTGAAGGGCGGACAGGCTGCTATGAGGCCTTGGAACCCCCCCCTTTCTATTTTCATATTATTCTATTTTATTCATTATTTACAACACGTTTCATTTTCTTCAGTTTGCGCAGAGCGGTCTGGTCTTTCTTGTCCATAAGTAGTATATCTGTATACCACCAGGTCACGGCTGACAATGTATCTGCTCTCCGGTAGTTGTTGCTATTGGTAATAGTGGCAGCTCTGCGGTTTTCTGTTTGGGGCTTGATGTAGGCTACCTTACGTACCTTAGACACGGCAAGTAGAGGAACAAAGATCGACGAGACACAGAGCGTGGCTTCAGATTCAAGCTCTCAAGATCTTTTGCCCTGGTGATTGCGAAACTTGTCAAGTCTACGATCAATTGCACGAGAATGTGAAGAGAAGCCGATGGTGCCAACCTTATGCCTGGGCTGCCTCCTTACGGCACTGTACCATTGACTCATTGACTAATATGTCTTGTTAGTCTCCCGTCCGCTTTGCACTGGCTGGGGCTAAAATAAGTAGAAGGGGCCCATTCAGCTCCAGCGACAGGTGCTAAGCTTAAGTCATGAGGCTATGCTAAATCGTCAGGGTTTCTTGTTACGGACTTAGCACGGGTGCATTTCCGCACCATTTGCCCTGGTTTCCATTTGGTGGCGTGGATCGGGGAATTGGATCCGATCTGTGATGACGATGCAGTTTGGGCGGAGCGGCTGCCACCCAATCGACGTGACGCATCGTCTGAGGCTGACTGCAGGAACAAGTAGGGACGTATAGGCGTGCCTTATCTCCAGGTGCCGGTGCCGAGATCAGCTGGTGGCCGCCAACTGTCGCCCGTGATTTCAAGGCACCTTAGTGAGATGAGGTAGTGGCAGATCGGGGGAGCATTACGCACTGGCCTCGCTTCCCGATGAATGGATGGGTGTTTTGCCTCCCTTCCCGGTTTTCCTACCCAAACCATCCCAGTCATTTCTTCTTCTTCTCCTCCTTCTTCTTCTACCATCTTTCGCCCATCCTGAGCAACACCCACAACTCAGTTTTCATTTACTTTCATTCTTTCTCCATCCCCCATCTGCCTCGAGTAGCACATCTCGAAGCTCGTCACTCTCTCGAAGACACCAGATGAAAGACTCCCCCGAGCCCCCGGACATAGCAGCTTCCAGTAGCTCTGTACGTGCCCCCCCAGCCGACCCTGCTGCTTCGTCGACCACTTCAACTCTTCAGCACGGTGCTCGCCAGAACACTGCGCAAAATGTTCCCATCGCGCCGCAGTCGTCGCTGAGCGCGTCTCGTGTTGTTGGCGCTGGGCTGAGCCAAGACCTGGACAAGACGGGAGCCAAGGCCGAAGGCGATTCTCCCCCACCCCCATCGCAAGGACCACCACAGCCAGCGTCATGGCCTCAGCAGCAACACTCATCTGCAGCCTCCCATCAGGATCCAATCATTAGCGGTCCCGCATCCAACGATGGTTCGAATGGAGCAGTCGTCGAGAAGAAGGACGATGGCGTCGGCGGTGATACCCAAGATGCCCTCCCAGGCGCCAGCCAACCCCAAACACCCACACGCTTCCAACGTATCGTCGCAGAAACTCGTCGATCAGCATGGCTTATCCTGACGCACTCTTGGCTCAACGCCCTTCTCGTCTTCATCCCCGTCGGTATTATTGCCGCCGAAGTCCCCGGTATCCATGGCGGCGTTGTCTTCGCTATGAATTGCATCGCCATCATCCCTCTTGCAGGGTTGCTGGCCTTCGCTACAGAGTCTGTGGCGGCAAAGATGGGAGATGCGCTTGGCGCGTTGTTGAATGTGACGTTTGGCAATGCGGTCGAGTTGATCATCTTTGTGATCGCTCTGGCCCAGAACAAGATCAGAATTGTGCAGGCGAGTTTGTTGGGATCGATCCTGGCAAACTTGCTGCTGATTTTGGGCATGGGATTTTTCCTCGGTGGACTGCGCTATCGCGAGCAGGTGAGTTGCGAAGTCTGCCCACCGCACATGAGTAAAGTTAACCTATGAAAAACAGATTTACAATTCGACTGTCACGCAGATGAGCGCCTGTTTGCTCAGTTTGAGTGTCATCAGTTTGGTTCTTCCCACGGCCTTCCATGCTTCGTTCAGCGACCCTCATAAGGCAGACGAGGAGTCTCTGAAGATTTCACGTGGCACAAGCGTCATTCTGTTGCTTGTGTATGGCATCTACCTCCTCTTCCAGCTCAAGTCGCACGCATATCTCTACGAGTCAACTCCTCAGCACATTGTGGATGCCGAATCGACACCTGGACCAGCGGCTGGCTGGCTTGACTCCTCCTCGTCTGACGACAGCTCTTCTTCCTCTAGTTCGGATTCGAGTGATTCAGACCACTCAAGGGACACGATGAAGCGCAAGATGAAGAAGGTGCTACGCGGCGGTCGCAAGAGGAAGGACAGCGTGGCATCGGCTGATACAGGCAAGATTCGCTTCAACAAGGACCGCAGTTCTTCATTCTTGTCTGTAGACGAGAATGCTGCCATGGATGAGCAGGGCTCCGTCACGTCTTCCTCTAGACAGAGAGCACAGCAAGCAGCTGACGGACAGTATGACCCTGCCGATGACGAGAGCTCGCACAAGAAGAGACGCCGTTTCAGCCGCAACAAGCACAAGAAGACAAAGCACAGGAGACACCACGAGAGGGATCTTGTTGACGCCGAAGGGCGACCCATCGGTGCAGGTGCTCAAGCGGCTACTACGGCGGCTGATGGCGCTGGCGAACCAAGACGCGTAGACTTTGCACCTACGCCCCAGGCTACGAATCACGGAATGGACGTGGCCGAAGGCCCATCCACGGCAGACGGAAGACGACCCTTTCCTGCTCTTCGGGGCATGTCTGTCAAGAACCTCGCCCCAGCCGTCTTCGTGCAGAAGCCCCAACCTGGCAACATCCAACCGCTACCGACGCCATCGGGTCCTGTGCCGCGTGTGCGGTATGGGATCCGACGTACCAACTCGCTTCCCGACCGGCTAAGGCAGCAGCAACAGCACCAGTTCAGACCTCCTGGAGCGATGCTTCCGTCTCAGATCCCGTTGATGGCTCTCAATGGAGGGACCGGAGCTCAGGAGGCGGCCGGTGGTGATGTGGAGAACTTCCATCTGACGAAGTGGGCTTCCATCATTCTGCTGCTCGTGTCTACTGGCCTGGTCGCGTTCTGTGCTGAGCTTCTGGTGTCTTCCATCGAGGAAGTGACATCTAGTTCATCGGTTGGAGAGATCTTTATCGGACTGATCATTCTTCCTATCGTGGGCAATGCAGCCGAGCACGTTACAGCTATCACTGTGGCGATGAAGAACAAGATGGATTTGGCGATTGGCGTAGCAGTTGGAAGTTCGATCCAGATTGCGATTTTCATCACGCCGCTGGTGGTGATCCTGGGGTGGATCATGGACAAGGAGATGACGCTGTACTTCACGCTGTTTGAAACAGTGTGCCTCTTTGTGTCGGCCTTTATGGTCAACTTCCTGGTGCTGGATGGAAGGAGTAATTATTTGGAGGGAGCGTTGCTTTGTGCAGTGTATTTGATTATCTCGGTGGTGGCATTCTTCTATCCAGATGCGGATGAGGCGAGTCAGTGGGGAGATTAGAAGTCTGAGGGGATGGGGTGAGTTGCTTGAAGATGAGAAGTAGTGAGATGAGGAAGTGGGAGGTGGAAGTGCACAGCAGAAAAATATGATAGGGGTAGCGCTTGAAGAGGTTGAAGAAGCAACACTTGCTGCAGCTCAACTCTCGAATTTGTGATGGACCCATGACATTCTTAATGGCAAGCATGGGGCTGGGGTTTGGAAGAGGTGTCGACGATGGCCTTGTACCCATACTCAGGTAACAATCAACATATGTAGTATGGCAGTGCCAAGCACACAGCAGCGAGTAGAATGAAACAATAAATTCATGTTTGCTGCATAATGTTATTCAATCCAGGGTAAGGATCTCTTCCCAATGTGCCCGTTGTCATGTGCAGGCTTGAGGTTATTTCACAAAAGGCTTGGCTCATAACGGTGGGAACGATGCCGAGGCGACTGGCGTTTGTTGATGCATGGAGGGGAGGGAGCCAACAGGGCAAGCTGTCACTACCTACAGCAGCCAACATCACATCAACCGCTGTACCCCAAATTTGGATGCTTGCTGACCGTGTGACTCTTTCTTCCTGCTCGTGATTAAGTCTGTTCGTTGACAATTGGCCTTCGTGTCGCCGTATAGGCTTAGTGTTTGTACTCGTCATCCCAGCGCAGGTATATCTGTGCTTGTCGTCGGACCACGTACGTTATGGTTCGGCTGCAGGAACACAGCCACAGTGGATGCGTTGCTCCCGGTTAATTGGCTGTAGGGCAGATAAAGTGCTGGACGGACGGGGGAGCCACTCAGTAGACTGGCAGCCGCCTCATGGGCGCCGCCCTGCCCTGCCTCAGGTGCTACCGTTCTCCAACCTCCACTCCTCCTCCACTGTGGGGGAAGCTGTCTCTCTTTGTGCTCTCCATCGTCCTCCATCATCATCCATCCTCGTTCATCACTCCTGGCCGTTTCTTGCCTTAATTCTCTACGTTCCAGCAATAGAGAACGGCAGCCTGAACTCTGTCGAAACGCTACATCTCAGAGTCGTCATTCACTGAATCGACCTCAGCGTCTGCTTTCTGTACTGGCAGCTCCTGCAACTCGCCAAACGCCATCTTCCCCAAAGGCCACCTCTTCACCTCCTCATCTTGGCAACATTCTTCTTCCTCAAAGCATCCTAATCCATCACCACCACACCAATCATGTGTTTCGGCGGCAAAGATGAAAAGGAGGATGACACTCCCGCCCCTCGTCGCACCTCAACCGAGAAGAAGCCAAAGTCCTCCGGCGGTGGCGGCTCAAGACCTCGTTCCATTGAGCTGAGAGAACAGCATCAGCAGCAGAGCTATGCACCTCCACCTCCAGGTCCACCTCCGGGTCACCAGCAACAGCACCACCACCAGCAGGGAGGAGGAGATTATGCGCCGCCCCCCCATGGACCGCCGCCGGGACACGGAGCTCAGGAGTATGCGCCTCCCCCAAGTCCGCCTCCGGGTCAAGATCAGGGACATCATGACTTTGCACCACCGCCTGGCCCCCCGCCGGGTCATCGCAGCGATAGTGACTACGCACCTCCACCACCTGGCCCGCCTCCGGGACACCAGCATCAGGACTTTGCACCTCCTCCGGGGCCGCCACCACCACAGCAGGGAAGACATGATAGTGATTATGCTCCCCCTCCACCGGGACCACCACCTGGTCACCAGGATAGTGACTTCGCTCCTCCACCAGGGCCGCCACCACCACAGCAGGGAAGACATGATAGTGATTATGCTCCCCCTCCACCGGGACCACCACCTGGTCACCAGGATAGTGACTTCGCTCCTCCACCAGGGCCGCCTCCGCCGCCAGGGCCACCTCCAGGTCACCAATCGAGTGACTACGCTCCTCCTCCTGGGCCTCCGCCGCCGGGCCATGATAGCAACGACTACTCAGCACCTTCAGGGCCGCCACCGGGTCATCAGCAGGATAGAGGATTTGCGCCTCCTCCGGGACACTCGGACAATGACTTCGCGCCACCCCCTGGCCCGCCACCACCGGCACAGCAAAATACTGACTTCGCACCACCTCCGGGACCTCCTCCAGGGCAGCACAGCTACGACTTTGCTCCCCCTCCCGGTCCTCCTCCAGCACACGAATCTGGTGACGATTACGCACCGCCGCCAGGTCCTCCTCCACCAGCCTCATCCAGCGACTGGGCCGCACCACCCCCTGGCCCGCCGCCGCCAGACTCTGCACCGAAGCACGACTGGGAGACCGCGGTACCTGATACCTCGTTGTTTCCGCCACCTCCTGCGATCTTCAGTGGGTTCGATGCGTCCCCTGCGAGTAACGCCCCTGAAGAGGAGGCCAACATGGGCGAGGCATGGTGCCACCAGTATCCGCTCATCCCGGCCATGGCCCTCGACCACACGGCATTGCGCGCACTTGACACGAGGAACATTCGCGTAATGGAGCCGGTTGGCTTCAATGGCAAGCTCGAGTGGAAGGGTCTCGGCCACTGGTCCGCCGTCACGGCAAAGAACTCTCCTGATCGCTGCCTCGTTGCATACCCACCGCTGTACCTCGTTAACCAGCACGACCCCAGCCGGACAGGCCAGCCTCGCACAATCTACTATGAAATCAAGCTCAGCCCCTCCAGTCGTGCTGTCACCATCGGCATGGGTTTCACCGCCCTTCCTTACCCCTCGTTCCGTATGCCAGGGTGGCACCGCGGCTCGCTCGCTGTTCACGGAGACGACGGGCACAAGTACATCAATGACCGCTGGGGCGGGAAGACTTTTACTGAGCCATTCCGTACTGGCGAGACGTACGGTATCGGTATGACGATCTCGCCAGCGAAGGAAGACGCTATCGGTGATCTCAGAGGCAAGCCTCATGTCGAAATCTTCTTAACGAGGAATGGACAGAAGGCTGGAGGATGGGATCTGCATGAGGAGACGGATGCGGAGCAAGATTTGCCCGTGACAGGGTTGGAAGGATTCCATGACTTGAGTGCGGCAGTGGGAACATTTGACGGATTGGAGTTTGAGATTGTGTTTGATCCGGCGAAGTGGATGTATAGGGGATTCTGAGAGAGGAGTGAGTGAGTGAACGAGCGGCAGACGGAGGGCCGTGTAAATGCGGGGAGTGATGTTAGTGGTAAGAAGAGAGGAGGCAATCTGTTTGCATTTACGGCGATTGAATTGCATTAAAGCGTAACAATGAAATACACCGCATATTCTCGCTGCTCTCCCGTAGTTATTCATGTCCAGTACGCTATTCATTGACCAAGTATTACCTCGTGGTCGTGGTGAAGCCGTCGCCGTCGTCGCGATATGCACTTATCCAATCACGCGGCGGACCCGCTTTGGTGCAACCGCACGACGTCAATCGCGTGCCTGCACTCGGCCGTTGCATCTTTTGCCAATCCAGTCCTCCATCCGAAAGGCTAGACTTTGCGCGCGCGCCAGCAGCAGCTTTTCCCCCTCCGAAACAACCCCTTTATCGACACCTTTCCGCCCTCTATCTCTTCAAAGCAAGTCCATCTGTTCGCGGCACAGGAAGCGAGTAGACGACGGCAGACTCGATTCGTCGAAATGGAGGTTGATAGCGACAATGGCTTGCTGGGGAAGCTCGCTACGGGCGGCGAGATTGAGTCGTGAGTTTGCCCTGCGCGGTAATGCTGTCGCATTGAATCTGGGGATTGACTGGGACACAGGAGCGCATGGCCGCAACTTCGTGGAGAGATGATTGAGCAGCTCGACAAGGTGAGCAACACTCAACACTCAACACTCTACACATAATCACAGAGGAATTCTGCTAACACATCTACAGATCGCACGCAACGAGTTCCCTATCCCTAGTCTTCCTCCACCCGTCGACCCCCGAACGCGACTTCTCTCCCCTCTGCCCTCATCACCACTCGAACAGACCTCGTCGCAAGAGGCGAACAAGGAGAACGCCCCTGCCGAACGAAGTGCTGCTCCAGCCTCAGACCCAGCATCTGCAGTGCAACACCTCGAACCCGGCGAGCTACCCAAGCAGATTCTCACCATGCTCGAGGGCATCATCTCTCACCTCAAGACCTTCCAAAGCCACCCTCCACACACGATTCAGCGCCTCTCAGAACTCGTCTTGCGCCCGCGCGCACATTACAAGGCGCTCGCGCCATACCTCCATGCAGTTGATCGCGTGGTTCACGTCACTTCCAGCACGAATATCTATCCGCTGCCGCCTGCGATACCAGAATTGGCATCCATGACCATCAACGGTGATGGTGTCGCAGACCCGGCTGCAGCAGTTGGCTGGGCGAACCCTACCTGCGGCTCCGCTGCCGCTGCCGATGAAGCTCTAGGCGGCGCACTCCTGACTCCTATTCCTTGGCTGAACCGACCAAGTCCAGAGAGCAACAATGGCGACTCAAGTAGCAATGGTGGGGGAAGCTCCGGCGCGCAGATCCACAGCGAAAGCACAGAGACCATCGACGGCCCCAACGGCGTTGGAAGTATCGAAACCGTATCCGTTAGTGTCAACGGCGTGCCCTCAACAGGCCACGCCCGCGGTGTGACTCAAGGCGAGCTCCTCCGTCAGGAACAAAGAGCGGGCGTCGTCCCCGTCTCCCAGCTCTCACGGAACCAAAACGGTCACGAACATAACCCCCTCCCACGAGCATCCCATGAAGACGAAGAAGGAGAAATGGAGGGTGAAGAGGGAGATGAGAAGGCGCGGCACGAGGGAGGAGAAGACGAGGAGGGACAGGACGAGGAAGTACCACATGCTCGTGGACCGGATGAGATTGGGGCAGGGGATATTGGACCGCAGAGCGCGAGTACGAGTTTTGTGGGGGAGGGGGGACTGGATTCTCATGATATTGATGTTGAGGCTGCGGTGGGGAGGAAGCATGATGTTGAACCTCCTGCGGCTGCTGAGGAGGAAGAGGTGAAAGCCGAAGAAGAGGAAAAGGAGGAGGGTGATGGACTGGATTCTGCGGCCGGAACTAAGAGGGGGCCGGAGGAGACTGGGGACGGAGAAGGGGTGGTCAAGAAACTGAAGGAAGGGGATGATGAGATGGAGACGGAGAGTACGGCTTAGGGGTTGGAGGGGACTCGGATATGATACCATGAACAACGGCGAATGGATTGATTGTGCTTGTTTTTACCTGTTGGTATGGAACGGGAGTGTACATTTAGATATGGCTCGAAGGGGGTATTTCTAATGCATTTTGCAAAAGGTCATTCAGTGAAGAGAACAGTATGTCACCGACTATGAAGATAACATTGATGCATCCAGAACGCCTTGCCATGTGTCTCCCCCCACATCAAACACAGAATACACACAAGATTATCCCACCCCCAGCTAGCGGTACAGTAATCTTACATCTCCGCCCAGTCCCTAGAAGATCTTCGTGATACTCTCTCTCGAAATCACACTATTCTGCTTCTCATCCCTCCTCACCCTGAAGAAGCTATCACAGAAATCACTACACCTCATATGCCGCAAGAACTCCTCGTCATGCGTGATGACAATCAGCTGGAAATTGCTCTGCGCTTGTCTCGCCCTGATAATCGCATGGAGACTCTCCGCCAGACTCTTGATGTTGTCCCGATCCAAGTTCGTCGTCGGTTCATCGAGCGCAATGAGTCCGCAGTTGACGCCGAAGCTTTCTGCAAGGGCGAGACGGATGATGATGCTCGCGAGGACTTTCTGGCCGGCGGAGCAGCGGCCGCGCATGTCCATCTCCGTGTCTTGTTTGACCATGCAGAGGCGGTAGTTGTAGTTCCGTTTGCCGGTGGAGGATTCGTTGTCTGAGCGGATCAGAATTGTGTCAATGTCTGTGCCTTGGTAAGTACTCTGCCAGAGTTCGCCGGCAATGCGGTTCACTTCTGCCATCTTCAAGGAGTGAAATTGCATGACGGCCTTGTCGACTGCGGCGCTGCACTGCGCAAGGTCATCGATAGCGGCCTTTGTCGTTTCAACGCGGATGTGCGACTCTCTGTACTTGTGCTTAGCATCCTTGTAGTCCATCTCCCACTCCTTAAGGAGGCGGTCGAGCTCCTCATCCTTGGTTTTCATCGTACCCATGACCGAGCCGCGCTCTGCTAGGAGGCGACTTGCGCTGTTCTCCAGCTGCGTGGCTTCCTCGCGGAGGCGTTCGTAGTCCTCGTGGGCATTACGATCCTCGAGGTCAGCAATCTCCTTCCGCAAAACCTCCAGCGTGCGCAAATGCTTGCGATAGTTGAGGTTATCGCTGATGTTCTTCTTCTTGCGGTCGCTATTGTCTATGTCCTCCCTGAGCTTGTTGCTTCGAAGAGTCAGCTCCTTAATCTCGTTGTCGCGACTCTCAATACGCTGCTCCAGAGCAGTGATCGAGCGCTGATTCGCGGTGAGCTCAGCGGGTCCACCACGGTCAATGTAGGCTTGGATGTCACTATCCATCATCCGAATCTCACTGATGGAGCTGTTGATTGCGTCTCTCTCATCAATTATCACCTTCTCCTTTGCGCGGCCGCGGCTCAGAGCATCATCGCGTACGTTCCTCGCCTCAGCAATGCGTGGCTCGATGGTCTCAAGCTCCTGGTCTGCTTTTTGAATGGACTCTCTTTGGTGAGCATGCTCCTCCTTCAAAGCCGTAATTTGGGTCAACAAGTCCATCTTCCTCTCCATGCGTCCTGCAATCTCGCCGATACGGTTCCTGAGCTTGCTGATCTGAAGCTCCAGTTCATTGTTGTCATCCTTCGCCCTTTGTCGATCCTGCGTAAGCTTTGCGACGCGGCCCTTTGTGACCCTCATCTTCTCAGTGAGCTCAATTTGGCGTTCTTGGATTTCATCGGCCGATCGACTCGCTCCCCCTGAAGCTTGTTGAGATGCGATCCTCTCCACTTGGGCCTCGCCCTCCTGGATATCCTTCAGAGTTTGTGTGATGTTCGTGACTGTTTTCGAGAGATCTTCCATATCCCTATGCTTCTCCCCTTCCGAAGCCACGGCGGCATCCTCATCCTCGAGTTGCCGGTCCAAAGCCTCGTATTCTGCCTCGATCGACTTCACCTCCTCTCGGAGAGCAGGTAACTCAGCGGTCGCCTTTCCCCAGGTGTCATACGCAGAACGGACCGAACGTAACTTCTCCAAGCTGACTGTCGCCTCCTTCAGGTCATGTTCCGTCTCTTCCTTGCCCTTCGGATCCAGATGCTTTGCGATTTTCTTGCTCAGTCGATCCAGTGTTGCAGTTTGCCCATCATCAAAATGACGCTCGCATAAGTGGCATTTCTTCTTGGTTTCCAGCATGCGCTTGCACTTTGTATAGTACTCGAAAAGGGCGTCAAATAAGCTGACCTCGTTTCGCAGATCCTCAGCTTGCTGTTCAGCGGCGTCAACTTCTTCAGCGTAATCTTCGATAACCGCACCCTCTCTTACAGCCGTCAGAGCGGTCAGGACTTGTTCCTTGCATGTTGCAGCCTCTTGCAACCTCTTGTTCAGGGTATCTTTGGTGTTCTTCAGCTTGTACTCGACTTTTTGCTGCTTTTGCCGAGTTTGTTCTCTTCGCCTCTCCAATTCGCTGACAGTTTTGCCCTGGTGTTTGAGCTGCGTGTCGTATTGCTTGTCAAGGGTCTGCGCGTCCCACGCTCCCAGCATAGCGTCCAGCTTAGGCTTCCAGGTTGACGTCAAGGTTTCAAGCTTCCGCTTGCGATCTGCAAGCTCCTTCTTTCGATAATCAAGCTGGGCCCGTTCAGAAGCCAAACGACTTGTCTCGACAAGTTCGGCGTTCAGCTTCTCATTCTCCCTCTCCATATCCCATAGTCTATCGTTCTCGTCGGAGATTTGCTTGTCCCATCCACTCGCCTCGAAGTCTTTCTGGTTCGTCTTCAGCCGCTCCTCATTGCTTGCAAGTTCCCTGTCCAGGATGGCTCTAGTCCCTTCATCAGCATCTATGGAACCAGCTTCATGCTGTAGAACGGAGGTCCGCTTTTCAATTGCGCCCAATCGTTGTTTCGCAGATATACGGTCCTGAGTCTTGGCGGCCTTTTGTCCCTCCAGTTTGGTGATCACGCTGGTTGCTTGGTCGAGCTCCACCGAGTTCTCCTTCTGCAACCGCTCTAGATCTCTCTTCTTGTCGTCCAGAAGCTTCTGAATCCTTTCGTTGAATGACTTCACATGTTGCTCAGTCAAGTCGCCATCGAATCCTCGTAAGTTGTGCGCTTGAGCGGCTTGTTGGACGGTGGAGAGTCGCGATGCAAGCTGCCGTTCGTACTTGTCCTTGTCTGACTGGTGTCTCCCTCTTTCGGCCTGCTTGTTTGACAATTCTCTGCGTGCTGCACTAAGCTCTCCCTGCAACTCATTGTATTGGTCCTTGTTCTGTTGTTGTTGCTCGTGATATAACCGCATGCGCTCCTCGTATTGGGACAGGGAAGTTTCCAGAGCATCGTCCTCGTCAGGAAGCTCTTCGATGGTGCCTCGTAGCTCGTCGATCGCATCTTGTCTGTAGCTGAGCTGTTCTGTCTTAATGGTGAGGTTCTGAACTATTTGCAGATAGCTGTTGGCCTGTTTGTGCTTCTCCTTGATAGCCTCCTGGGTCTCGTCCATCCTGACTGTCAAAGCTTCGCATGTCTCACGAGCAGCCTCGATCTCGCTCTGTAGCCCACTCATGCGCTTCTCAGCTCGCTCGCCGCGGTCCTTGTTGACCTTGTTGTGCGCCTCGTCGTTCTGCAATTTGCCAAGCTGCTCGACCTGCTTCTTTCGGAGGATCTTGAGGTTGTCGATCGCTTTGGTGTACTTGAGGGCTTCGAAGATCTCGTCAAATCGCTTCTTGAGGGCTGCAGGTTCGCTCAGGGGCCATAATGACTCGTCTTGGTGGCAGAAGATAACAGCATCGAGGATCGCGGGGGAAACACCGAGCCGTTCGGGGATCATTTCGTCGAGCTGGGCAACACGAGTGGAGCTCGTGGTTCGTTCGCCATTGTTGACGACGACGAGAGAACAGTCGAGAGTCTTTTGTGATCGAGTAGTCTTCTTCACAGTGAGCTGCAAGCTCCTGGTTGCGACATGCTGCCTGTCGTTTATTGACCGGAATTGTAGTTTAACCTGGGCCATCACCTCCTTTTCACCACATAGCTTCGGGTCATGAATGAAAGCGCCACCCTTACTGTTGGGTGGAAGCTCGCCGGTCGTCGCATACTTGAGACACTCGATGATGGTGGTCTTTCCGGAACCATTGTAACCGACGATCAGGGTCAGTGGGGTGTTGAATTGAATGGCTTCACGGGCATGTGGGCTGAAGGAACGGACACCCGCAATGGAGAGCTTGTCAATTCTTGACATTGTGCCTCAGCTCTGCCACCTCGGAAGTCACGATCAGGAGCTGTGTGGCCAAGAGAACTAGGGGTTGTCGTGATGCAACAAAATGCCCCGAGTGCCTACAAAAAAGTGACGACAGGCAGCAACGGCAGGTAGCTAAACGCGCCAGATGAAGCAACGCGTTGAATAAGCGGGCGCGAGCTCACGTGCTTAGCATCGCACCGCCACAAGCTATTACAGCCACAAGTCAGATAAATGGCAACCAATGATAAGCACCACGACCCTGCGGCTGATATTCCCATATGGTAAGTACAAATCTTTTGCAAGCAAGCTCAATGCTGCGCTATGTATTTGCTTCGTACGGCATGACTGACGCGCTGACGACAGACCGCTTGTCTTGTTTTCATCTCACTGGAACCTGGATGCACGAGACCGAAGCCACCGTTACTAGCATGCCGTTCAAGCTAGACGATAGCGCTGAACCTAGCACCTGTCGAGATGAGCTCAAGTTAGGCGCAAGAAGATCCGACATCCATCGGCCCACAAGTCACCTTGTGACTCGTAAAAGCTCTGGAGGGAATTGGTGAAGCAAATCCGTGTGCAGGATCAGAGAGGGCTCAAAGCACCACGAGATGCGGTGAGAGTCGATGACAGATCCAGGACTAACAAGCAAAGGGTTCTGAACACCATCCTCTGTGAATAAAAGGCATGGGACCCTTGATTTCTCCACGGAAGACTTGTTGAGTAATGGTGGCACTTCCTTTGGCTGTAAAGCACTGGGAGGGGTACCATGATTGCACGGCCTTAATGGTGCACGCTAATTCGTTATGCTGGTTCCTTTGTAGAGTCGCTATAAGGGCTGGGCCCAAGCTCGTAGAGGAGCAAGCCCCACGCTAAGCGGAATGGTGCAGCCGGGCCACCCTCTAAGCTTCTCCCTAGCCGCCACCAAGCTCCTCTAACCTTTTTCCCTGATTGCGTGGTCCTGGGCAGGGCCAGAGCAAAAAACACCACAGGCGCCCAGGGTAGAAGAGGGGGAGGGGGAGGGGGACCACCACCCACGGAAGGGCGCGTGAGGGGATAGCTTAGACAAGACAAGCCCGCTTTTGGTTGGTACCCGCTTGCATCGGCGATGGGCATGGGAATCGAGAATTTGCGAATTTGCCCATGTTTGCTCAGGATCGAGGATCGCTATTTTTTGGGCGGTGCGTGCGGAACCTGCGCCTTGGGTCAGCCAGTGAACCCATCAAGTGACTTGGGTCGGGGTCTGGTGCTGTTACTGCATCGAGTTGCGGTGCTGATCTTTTTTGGTTGCCCAGAGTGTGGTTTGTTCCTCGATTGTTAGTGACTGTGAGGATGGGATTCTTGGTATCGTCATTTGTTTCTTTTCGCTGGTTTCAACCGCAGCTCGAGCCATGTTTGTGCATGCATCTGTTGTGTCACCCAAAGGAGGCGTCACTGCAGTCAGTCACCGTGCATCAGCTCCCTCAGAAAGAAGCATGGTCCAGCACAACACGCCATCATTGACTAACACCTACAGGTATCTTTTGCCACACCTGGAGCCCTGTCACCAGCTGCCGCCACAGCTGTCCGTGCTCTGTGACACATGCACATCCACGCTAACTGCCACCTGCGGCAAGTGTCCCATCACCCACTAACACCTGCCATCCAGGCTGAGGTACCGTCCCATAGACAATCGAATTTCCCTCCAGTTGCTAAGCTTGGGCAGGTACCACCACCGCCATCGGCTCTCTCTCAACAGCCGTGCCTAAACTCGAGGCCTGTCCTCGTACGAAGTGCCCCGTGATCGATCCCGTCCATTATCTGCTCCTCTGCCCGATTCCTTGTTCTTGCACCATCGCCATCGGCCTCGTTTTCGTTCCTCGCTGTCCCTATCGCCCCTTGTTTCCTTGCGTCTAGGTGTCCACGCCACCATCTATTGTCGCCTGGACCACTTGCTCCGGCGCGCACTGTGGCGCTACCACAGTGGAAGTAGCAGCAGCTGGGCGACTCACTGACCAACGAGCCCGGGAAAAAAGCCCTGCAACTGCAGAAGGAGGGCCGCTGCACCCTCCGGATGCGATTATTAGCTGAGCGTGCGCTTCATGACCGAGTCCAGCCGCTGCCATGTCCCACCACGGACAGCCTCCACCGCAGAGTGCCCACGGTACACCCAACGACGACCACTTCTCCCACTTCGACTTCGATTTGGGTTCGATGCAAGACATGAATGTAATTCGACCCTTGTCGCACCCCTCATCAAACAGCATCGGCTGACGCTACGCAGATGGACGGCCAGGATGGCAACGACCTCATAGCTTTTCTCGATTCCAACATGCTGGGGTCATTTTCTGACATGCCCATGAATCTCGCCGGTGGCGATGACGCAACAACCACCAGCGCAAACGACTTCGATCCGAACATGAACGCCGCTGCCACACAAGGCGCTGTCGCGCGAGCCGAGAACCAGTTCAATACCGCTTCCAACAATGTTCCGGGCGCGGGGCCTCTGCCGCCGGGCGCCTTTGGCCAGCTGGGCCAGCTGGGGGCTGGCAACACGAACACTTTGACAGAGTTTACAAAGCGGAGGAATTGGCCAGCAAAGGTCGTCGAAGAACTGAAAGATTTCCTCCAGATCCTCGACGCCAATGGGCGCATTAAATATGCCTCTCCAAGTATCCTCAATGTCTCTGGCCACTCGACCGAGGAAATCCAGGACGTCTTCCTCAAGGACCTAATCCATCCTGATGACCAGGGTGTCTTTGTCGCTGAGCTGAACGAATCCATTGCCTCCGGCAATCCCTTGCGCATGTTCTATCGCTTCAAGAAGAAAGACGGTGCATACACGATTTTCGAGGCCATCGGACACGCCCACATCGCAGCAGCCAAATTCGCGCCAAACCCCAGCAATCAATCGCCCTTCTGCCAGGCCGTTTTTATGATGGCAAGGCCCTACCCTACTAAGAACGCCGGCCTTCTGGACTCATTCCTCGAGCATAAGATTGAAAATGAACGCCTCAAGAGGAGAATAGCGGAGCTGAGAAGGGAGGAGGAGGCAGATGCAGACGAGGCGCAAAAGGCATGGACTGTGAGCCAGGAGGCACGGTCCGACATGACACCCTCAGAAGAGACTGGCGCATCCTCCAGCGCGACTCCCTTCTTCAGAACTAATAGCTCTGGAGACAGAGGCATGTCTCAGTCGGATCGGGAGGCTCTCAACATCGCTCTGACACGTGAAAACCTCGAGGGCGCGTCAGCTGGTAGCAAACCAGACTCTCTGCGGGACAAGATGGCACGTTACGAAGGCTCTTCACATACAGACACCATTGAGATGCTCACGGGGCTACGGTATATTGAAGGCGAGCGCAGCAAGGGCATCACAACGGGCAACGCCAGTCCCACTCTGATCAAAGGAGACGCAGGAATAGCAATCCCCGTCGACCGCGATCCTCGGACTGGCGAGAAGAAGAAGAAGCTCAAGGCTTCTGAGGAATATGTATGCACAGATTGTGGTAAGTCCATCTGTTCAGGCACGCAAGACGTCGCCCTCTTGCTGATAACCATTGCTTCGCAGGAACTCTTGACTCTCCAGAATGGCGGAAAGGCCCGAGCGGGCCGAAGACGTTATGTAACGCCTGTGGACTGCGATGGGCAAAGAAGGAGAAGAAGAAGAACAACAACGCCACCTCCCATCCTACACCGATGACCGATCCCGCCGCTGGCTAAGGCCGTAACCGGCCCCAAGGAGCGAAGACTACATTTCCGTGGAGCACCTGGCGATGCGAAAGCCACTTTTTCCTTTTTGTCTGTGTCATGTCAAAGTATACGAATTGGGCATGATGAGCGTTTTGATATTTCGGGGCTGGCTTCTGGCTTCACGCGTTTGCTATCTTGTTTTATTTCTGTCTGTCGTTTTTCTTGCTTGCTTCTGGGCCTCGGGTCTGACCAACCCGATAAGCGCGGGCGTCTTGTACATGGATGACACGATGATACCTCACGGCAACAAAGAGAAGTATGGAGCAAATGGGATTATTGAAGCTACTACAACATACACGGCGGAGTTTCTGGGGGATTACGGATTCTAGGTGAGAGAGGGAATCAGGGGTGGTGAAGATTATCTTTGATACTCTTGATGAATACAAAACGGGTGGTTTGGAGTGCAAATGGGGTTGTGGCATGCGTGATCCCATGAATCATGGATGAAAGGTATTGTTTGTGTTTTGGATCACCTGCCCGGCCCAGGCCAGAATTGTTGTAGCTTCTGGTTGAGGCATAGCGCAACCAAAGGTGTGACGAAGTGTTTAACACCATAGGACACAGTCACACTTGTCACTCACGACTCGATTCGGCTGTGTCGACGGGGCGATCTTCATGTCTGACAGGCTTCAAAATTGTGCCACGGCACTGTTCCACGTGTACGATCCTGCGAGCCAGATTAGAGTTTCGAGAGCAGCGGGGTTTGATCCGAGCAACCGAGAAAGAGGGTCAACAGGTCCCTGATCAACCACTGTAGCTTCGATTCTGTAGATGAGATCTACCCGGCCGTCCGCCCCTTGTCACAAGCAGAGTGGCCTGACTTTTTCGAGCTTGGTATCTTCCATCCCGTGACTCGCGAGTCAGGGACATGAGCTGATGCGGCGCGGCGTGGCCGGCTTGGCTCTGATCCACGGACTGGACCCAGTGAAGCTTTGGTAGGTCGCGGGCCTGAAGGATTCGTGTTCGTTGCTTTTTGGCGTGCGTTGGCAACATATTTCAGCTGGTCATGGGCGGGCTTCTGGTGGAGTTGGGCTGTGGTGGGAAGCTGGTGAGGGGCAGGTTAGTGGGAGGGGCAGGCAAACACGCGGCAGGGAGCTTTGCCCTTATTATAGCTGGTATACCTGCTGACGTAGTAGCTCCAGAAGGTAGCTTGGTGCTTTCTTATTTATTACGTCGAAGACTTGCTGTTTCACGTTCTGACGAATTCGTCTCTGATTCTATTCGATTTCTTGATCCATTCTTGTCCTTCTCGTAACGATTCAACGGCCGTAAGAGAAAGCTAAAGCTAGACATCAGACATCATGGACAAGTTCATCAACGCCGGCAAGGAGTTCCTCCAGGAGCAGACGAAGGATGACAACAAGAATGGTGAGTTCTTGCTTTATTCCAGTCCAAACCGAATACCGGACGTCATCGCTAACCATCATCTTCATCGCAGACTCCGGCAAGGAGAACCGTACGCTCGAACCCCTCGAACATTACACCAAGAACCCATCTAACCCCCATCACAGAGTCCCAAGGCGGTGCCGGCGGCATCCTCTCCAACTTCGGCGTCGACTCCTCCTTCCTTGAGAACGCCACCTCGGAGGCTTCCAAGCGTGCCGGCAACTCTGGCAACTCCGACATGTTCTCCAGCATCGTCTCTGCCATCGGCGGCAAGGAGGACAAGCTTGCCAAGGAGGACCTCGACGAGGAGGACGCGGTGAAGAACCATAAGAAGGAGTACAAGGAGGGCGGTGATAAGGAGGCGGATGAGAAGACAATGGGAACGGCGGCGGCGGTGCAGGCGCTGAAGCTGTGGAATCAGGGTGAGGCTGGCAACAAGCAGGATAAGGGAAGCTTTTTGGGGTTGGCAATGTCTGAGGCTTCGAAGGTAAGTTCTCCTGCTTTGTCTGTCCCTGACATTTCTCGTGGTTCAAAATTAACCGAAAGGAACCGAGGTGGCTGACATTGTAAACGTAGCTGTTCGATGACAAGGCTGCTAAGGGCAACGTCAAGTCCGGCACTGACAAGCAGAGCGTCATCCAGCAGGCTGGCGAGGTGGCTATGAAGCTATTCCTCAAGAGCCAGGGTCAACAGTCTGGTGGTCTTGCCGGTCTTGCCTCTAAGTTCCTGTGAGCAAATAGGATGATCTGACTACGAGGGACGGGAGTGAACAAGGATCTTGTGATCGTGAGTATCGACATGATATTTCTTCAAATGAATAGAGATCGGGACCTTGTCCAATGTTGTTGTCCAGAAATTGTTGAATTCGTTATATTGTCTTCGATTTGTAGTCATGCTGGCACTACTGCATGGAGTATTGGCATCCAAGTGTTCACTTTACTGCCCATGCGCACGCTCTGTCTCGCCCAGCACATCGAACCACGCACGCGGCTTCTTCCTACCACCGTCGACCTTATCATGCAGGTACTCCTCCAGCTCTCCCGCCCATGTCAGGAGCTGCTCCTCAGCGCCCCATTCTCCCAGCGCCATCAATCCAATCGGCATCTTCCCTTCTCCCTGGTCTGGATCGGCGTATCCAACAGGAGCTGTCGCTGCTGGAGTACCAGTCAGGTTCGATAGCCACACGTACATCATGTTGCGAATACTGAGGTTTGTATCACTTGCTCCGTATGCATCATCGTTCGGTACCCTGGGCCATCCAATCACAGGCGTCGTCGGAGTTACGATCAGCAAGTTCGGGTGTTTCGCGAAGAGATGCGCAAGATGCCTCATTTGAAGCTCCCGCATCGCGTTCGCAGCCAAGAAGTCGTCCGTGGTAGAGCAAGAGGCTACACTCAGGAGTAGCTTATTCAGATTGTTCATATGGCCCAGCCAGTGGCCGGAGCTGATAGGTGCGTGTGCACGCGCAGCGCGGGAAATCTCGCCGAGGCAGAGCAGACCATGTGCAAGACGACCTTCCTGGACGAAGGGAATGGAGATGTCGACAATGTCATAGCCCTTCTCGGCAGCGAGATAGTCCACAGCGGCGCGGCAGGCGGCCGCAACGCGAGGGTCTGCAGGTGCCCACCAGTCGGAGTAGATACCAATGGTGCGACGAGCCGAAGGTTGTAGGGGCTGTGAAGGTGCGTAGAGTTTGCGGATGGGGCAGTCAGGATCCGGCTGGGCCATTAGACGATAGGCAATGGTCAGGTCCGCAACTGTGCTGGCAAGTGGTCCGAGACGGACCATGGTGCCGTCCAGGGCGATGGTGCGTTGATGGGACGGTTGAATGCCGTAGATACCATTGTTGGCGGAGGGAATGCGGACAGAACCGCCGCCATCGGTGCCCACAACAAAAGGGACGATGCCAGCAGAAACTGCGGAGGCACCGCCGCCAGAGGAGCCACCTGGGTAGTAGCTGTTGTTGTGATGGTTTGTGGGAGTGCCTTGAGATGGCTGGAAGATGTCAGTTCAGTGATCCGTTCAAGTGCAGGACAGTGAGGATGGCATACATTGCAGCCACTTGTTTCTATGATTGAGTTAGTAACATGCATTAAATCTCCAGGGGGTGACCCAACATACCAGAACCAAGCTCATGCATTCTGTTCTTGCCGATTACAATCGCGCCAGCCTGCTGCAGCTTCAATACAGGCCAGCAGGATTTCTCAACAGGCTTGTAGTTAGGGTTGTTAGACATGTATGGGTTCATCCCCCAGTGATTCACCCAGCCCTCAACATCCGTATCATCCTTGACACCAATCGGCACGCCATCCAGCACACCAAGAGATTTACCCTGAGCATATCTTTCTGTCGACGCCTTCGCTGCCTCCAGAGCCAGGTGCACTGAGTCGTGATGGTTCACCCACCCGTTCTCGTACAAGCCTTGGGGCTGCTGCTTCTGGGCGATGAGAGGGAGAAGGGTATCGACAACTTGGAGGGGCGTCGCTGCGCCGGAGATATAGGCAGCATGGTAGTCTGCTACAGAATAGTAGCGTCCAGAAGAAGGGCGGGTTGAGGCTTCGAGGAGCTGATTTTCGAAGGGGACGAGAGGAGGGTCCACGAAGCCGAGAGAGATCACAGCTGGCTACATAACACGTCAGCTTGGTATTGGCGGCAAGCTGACAGGCGATGTGAATCTTACATGAAATCTCACCGGAAGATTCTTCAGCTCGGCAAGTTTGGCGATGGTGGAGAACCCAGCATTGTGCCAGAAGAAGCTCTGGAGGAAGCCAACGCGACTAAGACTACATCACCGAAGGACAGTGATGTTAGCAATTGCTTAGCATCCCGCAAGAGAGTCACTCTGCTGCTTACATGTTTGCGAGAACAGCAAGAGGCAGCCCGCTCAGAACCGGATTATTGTCAAGAGCTTTAAGATATCCTTTGTCGTTATACTCCTTCGCCTCTGGATAGTCCAGGAAGCGTCGCGCTTTGGCCACGGAGGTGGATGCTGTGTCAGGTAGATTTGAGGAAACCATGATGGCAACAAAGTCACTGAAGCAAGGGTGGAGTTGTCGACAAAGTCGTGGGATTTGATGTCTTCTCGACGATGATCTTGAGGAGCTGAGCGGCTGAAGTGCAATGAAGTGACCAGAGCTGAACGCTTGGTGTGAGCTAAGCTGACAGCTCACGAAACATCGGTGGTGGTGGGTGTCAAGTGCCAATACATTTGGGCCTCGGCAACTTTATATGAGGTAGCTAACGTACCGTACTCTGTACGCAGTAGGATATGTTAAATTGACCACACTCCCGTGAGCTCAACACTATTCGTGTGCATGTCAGCCCCCTGATGAAAATAAGCCAAGTTGGGTTAGATTGGTGTCTCGAGGCTCTCCGGAGTTTGCCAATTCGGAGCTACGAAGGCTTGTTGTGAATAGTGCTGTGCCCAATACCGCTGGGCTCCCTCTCAACAGTGTGTAGCGTAGCTGGTTTGACCTAGCTAGCCTCCCTACCCTACATACATCAAACCAAGGCACAGAGGTGCATGTAAGGTACCTTGCGTTGGGTATCTTCTGTGAGTGTGACTATACTTTAATTCTGATCTCTTCGAGAACCCTCATGCCGAGCTCTGTTCATTCGTATTAGGCCAGAACAAGATCAGCTGTCTATCTTCAACCTAGATTGGTTGGGTCTCCCCGACCTGTGTGCGCAGCACGGACCGGCTCTCTGAAGTGAACTGAGCTTCGAGAAAACAAGGTGAAGGACCTTCTAAGGGAGTTATCAGGAGGTAATAGAAACATTCCCATAAGCACCCGAGTTGAGTGTTTGCCTCTGACCAGAGAGGCTGGTTGATTCCTACTTAGGTGCGGTGCGTATCACCACCATTTGTTTCCTTCCCTAGCCTCTGTGCCTACGATGACTCTTGACGTGTGTGGGAAAAGCGCGGGTTTATGAAACATGTCAATTGCTACTGTTCGCAAGACAATCGCTACTTGGCTGCAGAAGGGTCGCAGAAGCATCGCGCCCGTGGCAGTGAAGTTTCAACTGTGCAGCTGTCAATATGCGAGCCGCCTCTGTAGTGTTTGATCTTGAGACTTTTTTGCTTCACGCAAGGGCAGGCCTCAAACTGTGATGTCGGGATACCGAGAACATGCCAGTGCGCGAGCGAATTGGCATAGCGGGGTTTCCATACGTGGACGCGGCATGTTTATGGGAAACAATGCTCGAAAGTGGCAGGTAACGCGCCTCTTTTCGCTTTGTTTGTTGCACACTGGAATGCGGATGATGGGATGTTGGGAATTGGAATGTGGAACGGACAAGGCAGGGCCATGTGGAGATCGAAGCGAGGAACCAGGAAAGGGGATCGGCTGCGAAGAAAGGCCAGACCTTGGTTCTCTTTGACGATAATGATGATGGCAGGGCAATAGCTGGTCGCCGAGGGATGATGCCAGACAAACTACGTCTCGGATTGTGTGAGGCGCATGAACGCGCTTACCTAACAGGGATATGTCTGTGAGTACGGATTACCTGGTAAGGCATCGGTCGACCGTTGATCAGGCAATGAAGACAATCGGAGATGGATGCGAGTAAATTATTGAGCTGCGTTCGTAATTGAAATTAATACCTCTCGTGACACGAGACGCCATGCCTACTGCTCACATCTATGCGAACAATAATAAATACACTTTGCCAACCCCGAACTCTTTCTCTGCGCTGGCGGCTGCACTGGTCCAAGAATAGCACAGCCGCACTCTCCGTGGGCCGCCAAGCACAAGCCACTGGAGGCAGAGACCCTGCAGGCAGCCGAAAGGAAGAGCCCTGTGACGTGCTGGTAGACTCTGTTAGTGATGCCCACTCGGAGAACCCTCTAACAACTAACATTCACTACTGGAACAGGATGTCCCCTGTGACCATTCTGTGCCGCCGGTGTTCATGCTGGACCAGTTCTTGAATCCCAGACGAGGATCCTCGCGACCAGCGATGCTACAACGCCATGAGTCGTGAACATGAGAGAAGGCTTTACTAGCGGACAGACCGATCAATGCATCATGGGTAATCGGACCCTGGATCACGGTCAGAACCCTGCTCCTTAGAGCCTTGCGCTGCTACGGAGTCCTGTAGTGATCAGCAAGCTCAACCAGGAAAATCTTACCTCTCCGCAGCCCTGGACGTCACAGCGCAGCATCCTCAGCCTCAAGATGACATCCCTCACTCATCCAAATCCTGCAAAATGGTAATCCTGTAGATAACCATCAACCATCACTTTATCCATTCGCCACAGCGGTGATAACAACAGTAGACAGCCTGACCCAAGGCCCGGGGATGCCTCGCCTTCCTTGGCAATTGGCAGCTTTGCGCACATCCCCTCTCGTCGCTCACTGGGAGTCTGGCACTTGACTGACAGCCCCCTGCACCCACTGGAATTGCTGTCAGGGACTCCATCCCCCCTGAAGAGGATCCCTAAGTCCACGCCGTCCAGGCACTAACCCTCCCCCAATGGCCACCCGAGCACCGGCGCCCGCCGCGAGTCTGCCGTTGAGGTTTCAGATTCTCTCTCATTGGGGAGGAGCCTTTCTCTAGCGTGGCGCTGCCCGTTGCTGGTGGCTGTTCACTTTCTCGCTCGCTGCCCACACACACATACCCACCCCATCCATCCACCTCATCCATCCTCCTCTCTCCACCACCCTCACCAATCCGAACCAACACCATCTGGCCCATCCTCGCTTCCTTTCCTCTCTTCGTCCTTTGTGTCCCTATAGCGTCGTCGTCTCTCATCGCGAACACACCCTCGCCTTCGGCTTCCGTCGCCAGGACCCATTCGTGCCATCTCCTTGTCTCTCTCTTTCTACCTTCGGCCTCCTCGACAGCTTTTCCTTTTCTACCATTCTGCGGTCGCTTAAGTACAACACCGTCGCCTCTCTCCAGTTTCGATACTTTCTCTCGATTCTTCCGTAAACGAACACCCTTCGAGAACCGCTCCCTATCACGGGTTACCCCGAACATTGCCGTTGACGCGCCGTAACCGCATAACGTTCACATACCAACGGTTCGACTAGACCCGTCGTTGTCGATCGTCGAGTCCCTCAAGACCCGATTGCTCCTGATCTAGTCCCGGAGGTCGACGGCTATTTTCGTCCATCCTCACCGGACGACGGCCTCCCGTCACATCATTAATCATGGCCGGTCGGCTAGATTCCCAGAAGTCGATGCTCGGTGGTGACCCGGGCTTCAATCAATACGACCAGTCCTATGCTGCACAGGGTGTCGACTACCAGGAAGGCTATGCTCAGCAGCAGCCCTACCCTCCTCAAAGCTACCAACAGCCTGCATACCCTCAACAATCCTACCCTCAGCAGCAACCATATGCCCAGCCGTCCTATCCTCCTCAGCCTCCATTCCCACAGCCGCCCTACGTCGAAACCCCTCCCGTGACGCAGGACTACAACCAGGGCTATGCCCATCGCGAGGGGCTGGCCCCCTCCGGTGCGGCGTCTAGCATTCACAGGCCGAGGTTCTCATTTCTGAAGAGCAGATGGCCAGGAGCTTTCATGGCGGTCACTGGTATCCAAGCAGCCATCTGTCTGGGTTTCGAAGCGTAAGTCTTTATTCTGCAACGCCACGCCTCAGACCATCTGGTTAACAACTCATAGCTATGTTTTCGGTCGGTTTCAGACGAGCTTGCACGGCAACTGGGTTGACGATTCAGAGGTGCAGTCTCAGTACAAGACCATCCCTACCTTCCTCACCCTCTTCATCTTCGGCTTTCTTTATGAGTTAGTCGTGGTGTGGGATGCGCTGCGGATGAAGAACACTATTCAGGTTATTGGCGTCTGTATCGCCAATCTGGCTCTCATGACATACACCGCCCTCCAAGTTGACCAGATCCGGATTGCTTTGAACATCCTGGGTGCCCATGGGGCACTGAAACCCAGCAATACCGCCACCCAGGTTTGGGAAGATATCAGGCCGTACCTTGTGGCTATCCCTGCAATCATCGGGCTCGGCAGCGTTGGAATGGCTTTCGTGTCTTGGAAGCTGTACCAGGTATTTGCGTGGGATATTCTCAAGAATATCGGCGCAGACTATCGCATGAAGAAGCGCTTCCTACACTACCAGGTTCGTCACGCCCTTGAATATCTTTTCGTGGATGCAGCTACTGACCTTCAGTCCAGATCTATATCGCCCTCCTCAAGTTCGATTTCTTCTTCTTCCTCGGCTTCATTGTTCAGTTCGTAGTTATTGTCACGAAGACGAATGACCCCGAGTTCGCCTTGACGATTGCCACCATCCCCGTTACAATCGCCATTCTACTCGCCGCCGCATACTTCGCCCGCCGCGAGAACAAGCCCGGCATGATCTGTGTCATCATTCTCTACTTTGGCGGCCTCAGCTACTTCCTCTTCAAGCTCGTCCGAATCTATCAACCCGGCCACGAGGAAGACTACATGGCTGTCCGCAAGTCACTCACCGCCTTTGCCGTCATCACTATTTTGCTCATTATTCTGACTATCGCCAACGCCATTGTCTGTATGACCAACTTCGGCAAGGGCCTCAAGACCCATCTGATGGCTTTGAAGAGGGTAGAGGAGAAGCCTGATCTCAACTCGATTAACTTGAGCGACGTAAAGCCTCAGCAGCCCAGCCGGATGACGATCGAGTAAGACAAGCGAATTTAGTGATCCTCCGAGGATTCCACCAACCTTGTACAAAGAAACGACTTTACGAAACACAAAGGGGATGAAATCGACGGCATGCCACGGGTTGGCACGAAGATGGAAGTGTTGAACACATCTATATCGCGGAGCGACTTAGTCATATCTGCAACACCATAGGGCGAACCCCTCGCTCTATATAAGCGCCACCTCTCGACTGAGGGAAACGAACTTTTAGATCTCCCAAAGCCTTTTTGACCAGCTACAACTTTTATTATCGTCTTGTCTGTCCTGGCCTCCTTCTGTATGAGAGGAACGGGGGCTTATGGCGATCCGGAGTCTTCTTTTCAGGATACCTATTTGCAAGTAAAACATGGGGAGGAAAAAATTGGGGGAGGATTGCGGAGGGAACGTGAGGGCATGAGAGTGTCCTCGCTTGGCTCGTCAAAATCACTCATTCTTTTGCTGGGGACTCAAGCTCTTATTTTCTTATCAATTTTCTCAGTCTGTGTGTTGTATCTGAATACCAGCTATTATTATCTCGTACTCGACTTGCCTTGATATACTCGTGCCGTTTCCCGTCACGATTCTGCGAGGCACACCAATCCAGCTGGTGGTCCTGGTGTCTCACGTTGATGGACCTGCCCCATCTCCAATACGTTGTAATCAAGTATATTGACCATGCCGTGAGCTTCACAACTGCTGTTATCGAATAATTGTTCCTGAACACCAGAATGGAGACAACGCCAATCAAAAACCTGAACGCACGCTACCACCGGGATCCTGATCCGAGATATATAATTCATTCCCTTTGGCCAAAACCCTTGCCAAAAAGCCCTGCAAACCCAGAAATACAAGAAAACCAAACTTCCATTGCAATCTTCCACCGGCGAGAGAGGCGGTATCTCAGGATTTAGTACCTTACCACCACTTGATCTCCCCTTAGAAAGCGATCTTTCTCGCATCCTTGATCAATCCCTCCTCGGGACAGTAGGGACATTTGAACCTGCTTCCCTTTGCTATGTTCTGCAGGCTCTCCTTGCTGATCACATGGCCGCACGGGATCAACATGGGCGGATTGCCCTCCGTCGTCTGTTCCTTGCTCACGGGGCATACGAATATGGGGTGGTAGATCATAGATCCCGGAAGAGGTGTTTCGAAGGCCAGCTCGTTCTCGGTCGTCCATTCGGTCTTCTTCTCTTTCATGTACGTAGTATATTTGATAAGGCGAGGTAAGGCGATGGCACCAGCTGTGGCGGCGACGTAAAGAGGGGATTCGGCGGAGAGGCCGAGGAGAGAGCAGAATTCGCGGGTGAAGGTTAGGGCAACATCTTCGAAGGCGGAGTCGATCTCGAAGAGCTGGCGATAGGGCGAGGCAGCGATGTTTGGGGCATATACCATAGCGCAGCAGAGTTGCTGGACCTCGTGAGCGTAGCGAGATTGGAAGCGGACGAGGTCTTCGCGAGCGTAGATTCTAGCACCAGAGGGCCCGTTGAGATGGTCGTCAGGAAGACCATTGACCGCTCGCCCTTTGAAGAGCCAGATGTACTGGAGCTTGCAGAGCTGGAATTCGAGGTTGCTGCCCTTTGCCTCCAATTCTTTGCTGTGTCGCCGGGCCCAGTCGATAGCCGGGAGAAGGTGACGGTTCTTGAGATCGGAGAGAATGGCGTACATTTCGGCGAAACATGCTTGCAAGGCATCAGATTGGAGGACGTGATCTTCCTTCGGGACTCCAGCGGCCCAGTCCTGCTGCGCTGTGTCGTCTTCTGCTTGCATATCATCGTCGCCATCGGAGTCCACGTGAGAGGCTGGAGGAGGGGAGTGTGCTTGGAAAGTTGTTGAGCCTTGGGGTTCACCAATTTCGCGGAGGAAGGTGGAGGCGACGGAGAATTGGCCTTCGCGGAGGAGGTGCATAGCGATAGCACGGTTGATGAGTCGCGTGTGATGGGCCATGGCATCTGCTTCCATGGGTATATTGCGTTCGGGCATAGCCTGCGTGAGATGGTCAGTCTCCTCTGTCGCATGTCTGGTCGCGTGAGGGAAGCAAACGAACCTTGTCCAACGCCTTGCCGAAAGCACGCTGTGCTTTGGTCACAGTTTTGAGGTCATCAGTGATGGCCTCGCAACGAGCCTTGACGGGACTCTGTAGAGCCATCATATTCATGGCGATCCGGTTCAGATCTCCATCTGTCGAGGCTTCAACGTTAGCGACTGTCCTTGTCCATTCGTCGCCGGTGTCTGCCAACGAACCTTGAGCTACCTGCTCTCTGGCAGCAGTCAGAAGATCGATGACTTTGTCTACATCATTTATAGCGTGTCGCAGGCCGGACCTTCGCATGCGGGACACATCGGCACGCAAAGGTGCGAATGGCGAGGCGGGGAGATCGTCTGCGTCGGGCATGGTGGGCAAGTATAAGGTGGACTCGGAAGCCTCGAGAGCTTCCGAGATTACAACGAGTCGGCCAAGAAAGACAAGAGAATGGAGCCGGCTTGGGTCGTCGTGTGTCTTCTGGAAACTTGCGAGCGCAGTCGGCGGGCATCAATCGTGGTGCAGTTTGAAGGAGGGAGGTTGGCCGTCTGGGGTTGGACACTGGAGGTCGCAGCTTGGGGCCGACGTTGTATCGATAAGCTGCTGATGATGCCATGATGGCCTGTCCACGCCAACCAGTGCGTCTTGTTTTTCCTATGAATTGCCCTTGACTTCGAAGAAAAGCCCAGTACTGTGGAAGTTGCAAGCCTTTATTTTGCCAATTTTGCTGCATCAGGATGGTGTGCATGATGCCTGTTCACGGCTGTTGTGTGTACGAGGGGAACCCCTTAGGTGGCTTGTTTGCTAGCGACATAGTAACCAATAACATGTACTGCAAACATGAACAGGTCCAATGGTCTAATGGTTAGGACATGAGGTTCTGATCCTCATGGTCCAGGTTCGATTCCTGGTTGGACCTTTCTTTTTGCCTCTTGGATCGATGCTTACCATTTGCATGCAAGCAGACCTGCACGACAGTTCACAACACCTCTTTCTTCTTCTTTTTGCTTTTGGTTTAGTCCTTACGTGGTTTAAGAACTGTCACTGGTTTCTGAGGCACTGCTCGGCTATCACTGTGAATAAGGTTCAAGGCCATGTAGATCCACTGTCAAAGCAACCCAGCGCTTGCGTCACATGCACTCAAGCTGCGGTGTCGGCAGCTCCAGAAACCACCAACCCGGACTTCAACACCACTCCGCCGCGCCAACTTCTCAGCTTGGCCTCGCAATCCCGCTGTTCGCGACCGATACGAGCTTCCCAAAGCACTTGCAGTCCTTTGTCTGTCTCGACCATGATATATTCGACCTCATAACAACGTCTGCCCGGTCCTTGACCACACCCATGGCTTTCCTTTTTGCAGGTCCTGCTACGGACGCCTCTTTCCATAGGGATGAAGACTACATCTCTGCCGGACGAGCCGCACAGCTGCGCAAAAACAACAAGGGCGCAGCTCTTGACGGCCCTCGGTCATCCATGGAGGCTCAGCATCAGGACGGCGCCCAGGACGCTACAACAGCCGCTGCGATACAGCGAAGAAATGTCGTCTTCCCAGATCCTTTAGCATTTAGGTAGGTCCAGCATACGGTTGCCTTTTCCAACAGCGTTTGCGTTCTGACCACATGCACAGATATCTCTCGGAAGATCCTTGCGTCAAGGTAATCGAACGTCGATGCGTCCTAACCGGCTACGAGTTGTATCTGGTCGAACAATGGGCGTGCTCCCGAGAGTCCCCGACCCTTGTCGTCGTGACCTACACCGGCGATGAGAAGCACTTGATAGTCGTTGGCGTCCTTTCAATACCCCAGGATGAGTCTCTATGGTCGCCTCGAGTTCATGCCTACTTCAAAGCCACCCGGCAGTACCTCGCGCGACCCAAAGAGACCGCCTTGGGTGAGGTTCTGGTTACAAATCTCAGCAGCTTCCCCTCTGCTCTGACTGTGATCCCTGTGGCGGACGGGGATCTTCGCAAACATCGCCAAATGTTCATCGTCAATGAAGATTTGAAAAGGCTAGGCTGTTCTGGACGCTCGGGTCTTACGTTGACAGAACCGACTGAGGCGACGCAAGCCAAATTTCACCAGCTATACAAAACAAGCGACAGAATACCCTTTTCACAGTCTGTCTCGGAGCTGGTCAAGATGTGCCAGGTCGCTCTACACATATTTGAGAAACTTGATCATGCATATATCGATGGCCTGCTGTGCGACGTAACCGAGACCGCGATCGGCAACTGGTGGACGCAGATCGGTGCAGAACACTACAACTTCGAGCCAAACGATGGTATCTTGGGACCATCGACTGTTGCCGCTCTCCTAGGCATGCTTATGGGTGCTAGAAATCGATTACACTGGTACGGAGCTCCTGTCTCCAAAGATGTGTTCGATGTTGATGCCACCAAGCGAGGTATTGCGCATTTTCAGAAAACGCACAAGCTCGAGAAGACGCGGCGGCTGGACCGTCAGACCTTGCTTAAGCTACACACTGTTACTGCCAAAGCTGCCGTCGGAGAGGGCTGGGGGGTCCAGAAGGCTGTCAAGTCCACGATGGCGGATATCGGTGGTAAGAGGGGTGAGATGGTGATGGGGATGGTGTCCGGTAAGGACAAGGGTGGCATCGCCGATATCGAGACGCTTGATATCGACACTTTCATCAGCCTCGTTCATGGCGAGCGGCCAAAATGGTTATGGTATGGCAAAGCTAGGAGGACCGTTTCTGAGCAGCCTGAACGGGGCAGCCCAGTTACCAACACACTCAGCAGAGGCGAGTCATTCCAGGAGGCGGCGAGGCGCACTCATTCGATGCCTGTCGCAGAGGAGATGAGCTTGCGGAATCCAGACGACAGCGCAAAGGTCTACTCAGCAGCTGCCCCTGACTCTGCACTCAGTGTGACCGAGAGCCCTGGCTATCCCGGCGAGAAGGATGCGCATCGTAAAGGCGTGTTCAAGAGTGTGGCAGGCAAAATGAGCGATGCTCGATCAGGATTTGGAAGGATCAAAGATGCTGTTGGTGGTAACCGCCGTGGACACATGAGTCGGCCATCTGTCAATACAACGGACGAGTTCGCAGACACGTCAAGTGGTGGCGTGCTCAGTCCGACCCAGACCTCGACAACAGAATTTGGTGCTACAACTCCTGGAGTAGGCAGGGCTTTCACTTGGAAGAACAAACCAGAAGAGTACCTTACTGCGATCCGAGCGGACTCTTCACGCGTATCGCTTGGTCTGCCTCAGCCATCACGAGACCCATCACCATCTGCCGATGGATCGCGAGAGAGGAGAGAAATTGACGGACAGGAAAGAGAGAGGGAGAAGGAGATGAACCAGATCGGCGCTGATATTCGGAAAGATGTCATCCCGAACTTACCGTCCACTGTTGCTTCTGTGGCCGATGAGACGGACTTCCAAGGCCCCCTTCTGGATGCGGATCGAAAGGATGACTCTCCACAGATGGAGTTGACGAGGAGACATAGTATGGACACGGCTGTTGCTCGCTTCACACATCAGATCAACGAGCATCGCTGGCCACGGCGCCTGTCGTTCGGAGATGCAGAGGAAGCAGTCTTAACATGGGAAGAAGTTGTCAGTATCGAAGGCAACTCTGACGACCCAGAACATATCAACGCCCTCGGCGAGGTCGCCCGCCACATGTTCGACAACATCGCCTTCCTCAACACCACCCTCTCCCCTTGGGTCAACACCAAACTCCAAGACATCACCACCATACACACCCACTACACCAACACCCACGCCGAGATGGAAGCCACCCACACCCAACTCTACGAAGCATGTCAGCGCGTACGTCATAGCTCCGCCGCAATCCTTTCTGACGAGCGGGCTGCTCTAGGAGAGGCCGTGAGGGAGATTGAGGCTCTGGTCGCGAGACTGGAGTATGAGGTTGATGCGTTGGGTGCGAAAGTCAGGGATGTGGAGGATGGGGCGGAGGGTTTTGAGAGGCAGGTCGAGGAGGTGGAGAGGAGGGCTGAGGGGTTAAGGGTGCAGCTTGAAACGGAGAGTTGGGTGCATTGGTTGGTGAGGTCGGTGACGGGGGTGGGGATGGGCCCGAACATCACAAGAGCGAGAGGATAAGGCCGTCATGCTTGGAGCCATGACATGCAGAGGGAACATCATTACCTTGGAGAAGTTGGCATTTCTATGTGCGTTGGGATCTACCTAGCATTGGCGTTTCTGGAAGAATGTATTCGTGCATGTAATTAGCGAGAGTTGTCTTTCTAGCTATTAACCCATGACAAGATCATGGGTATCCTCTGGTAACACGGATTTTCTCAAAATTACTGAGGACGATTCGAAAGGGGTTGAGTTTCATCGTCATAGTGTAGATGAGTATATGTACAGCTCTATAATCGTACAAGACCTGCATGCCTAATCCTGCGCTGGACCTAGGAATTCCATCATGCAAATTCCCAGCCGTGCCAAGAAATCATCCAAAGATTCCAGCCAAAGCAACATTCAACCTCTGCACGCTTGCCAGTGTTCCGCTCATACAGCAAAAGTGGTAACAGTCCTCAAGCAGGCATTCCAACCACTTAGAACATACCACCACCCTGCTGACCACCACCCATAGCCTGCCCCTGCTTCTGCATCTCATCGCTGACCTTCATGCTGGCATCGAGGTACTTTGCCGTGCATCGGTCAAGGCACACGGATTCGCCCTTGTTGAGATCGCCCTCGCGGTAGTCGGTGGGGATGCACTTCTTCTGGCACATGTTCTGGAGGCTATACAGGGCGGGTCATTGTCAGGTCTTGTGCGCAGAATGGAGGATTGAGGGCAGGGTAACATACCGACTGTAGGTATCGGCCATCATGCGCATCTCGCCCTCGACGGCGGCGATCTTCTGCTCTGAGGTGGGCTGCTGACGGCCCATTCCGAGGAAAGACATGTTGGGCGGTTGTGATGCTTCGGCAGTTGCTTGAGATGAGGTAGTGAGGTTGGCGATGGAGAATTGATGGTCTTGGTGTTGAGGCGCGAGGAGATGGTTGATTGTGCGTCAGTTGTAGGAGGGTCGGCATGCGACGGGAGAAGTGAAGCTGCCAGCTCCCGGCAATTTTCTCCTTATCGGGTTGGGCTTTATCTATGCTGACTCATCATCGATGCGGCCTGAGGACCATGTTGGCTGAGCCTACCCTAGATGAGCCTGATGGAACTAGGGATGAAGAGATGCAGTCTTGGAGTCGAAAGAACATCATTCTATTACGTGGGTCTTTGCTGCAAGAATCCCGGAACAGACTCAAGTAGCTATGAAACGTCCTGCGGGATGGCGCGTCATGTCGTGCATCATAGGGTGATCGACCCCAGCTTGTGATGCACGTCCTGGTCGTTTTGGGCCACGTACAGCTTGACCGACTCGACAATCACCAGCATGCAGAACGCAATCTAGGGTTCTTGCATATCAGCCGGGTCGGGCTTTAGGTACCACGGGGGTTTACGATAGCTAATGCGTAAAAATCCAGGACTTGGGTAGCTGAGGGCTGGACAATAGTGTGGGAGAGACATGATGGTGTGGCCATTCTCCCGCCTACCACCACACACCTCACGTCTCGATATGCAGTGTAACGGTGAGGCTACGCTTTCGGCGTGGGATGGCATTGGGGCCAGCTCAGAGACCAGTAGCCAGTGACACGCTAGCTCCCCCTTGTGGCTGCTATTCTGCAAGGCCAGTGTGCAGTTTATGTGTTGTGAATGCTTCGCTGAGCGGGGAAGAAAGTGTGGGTGACGGAGCAATCGTGTCAATGGCGCCAACGCCATGTCTCTAAAAGTCGAGACGATGCTGCGGCCAGTTTTGGCGGCCAGCCCCGGCGTGGGGAAGGAGCGAAGAGGGAACACAACGAGAAAATGGCGGTGTGTCCAAGGAGGTGGGCAAGCGATGACAAGTGGAATGCGCTATGGTCGAGGTGAGTTGTAACAGTCTGTAACATATCAACTGTGGACACAGTGAGTGTTTGCATGGTGTTGGGAGAATGGGGGCGGATGATATCGTGAGCGGGTAGACTGATGGCGTGGTCACGATCAGTGGTTGGTAGTGTGTGTATCGGCCGCAATGTCCAGAAGGAGAAGGTTACGCTGCACTGGAGTAAAAAGTCGTCAGTTGATGTTGATTAGTACAGAGGTGAGGTATGGAATGAGGGTCGGACTGCAGTAAAGTATCTGAGCCAGAGTCTTATCGGACTCGGACCGGGTCAACGCACTGGAGCAAAACACGAGAGGAAGCGAAGGCTTGTAATTGATTGCAACCGGAGTGGGTGCCGTGGGTGCTGTGGGAGCAGATGTGGGACGGATAGGCAAGGCATGTGTGTGTTGTATATTGTGTGTTGCGTGATGTAGGTGTTTGAGGCCGGTAATGTACAGGATTGGGAGACGTGGATGCAGATACTGGCGAGATGGTGGTGGAGATGGTGATTGTGATGAAGGAAGCGACGGTAAGGTAGGCAGGTCTCTATCAACGGGGAGAGGGGGAGCAAGCGTCACGCAAGGCATCAATAGCAGCAAGTGTCTTATCAGCCTGAGGCTTGCAGATTAGGCAGCGAGCGTCGCTTTCCTAGGCTTTCCTACGGAGGTCCTTCCTGGTGTTTGCGAAACGATGCCTGTGTCTATGAACATCAAACCTACAGGGAAGGTGCAACCCGAAGCCTGCCTCGTGTAATGTAAGGCTCGGAGGCCTTGCCTGAGGCGCCACTTTCTCACGGTGAGGCAGGCATCCGGGTCCAAACATTGGGGCTTGACTTTGACGATGACAAGAGACCAGCCGAGCGAGTCTGACTCACTCACGCTGCTGGCTGGGCAGCCTTCGTTTGTTCTCAATTCCAGACGGACACTGACAACACCTCAGTCTCTGACGGGCGAGCTGCAGACTGGGCCGACGGCTCCATTTGTCCCGCCCCTGTCAAGCGTTTCTGGAATACAAAGATTTGGACGGTGCACAATTGTTCATCAGGGTGTCATAATATGCCTCGCGACTGGTCTGCATGAGCCGCAGGCGACGCGTAACAAGAGCACCAGGCGCCGTAACCGTTCGATGCAAACATAAGAGTAATACCATGCGATCGAGCATCATGGGTATATCGATGCAGCTGAGCGTGGGAAACTTTCCAAACAACAGTGGCCTCATGTTTGCTCGTTGACGTTTCCCTATTGGCGACAGAGACGGGCAGGACTGACATGTGCGTGAGGCAGCAACTGTGAGTGATCAGCTTCTTGAGCAGTTCCTGGAAACACCACAGAGATGTTAACGGGTTGAGGGGCCCAGCCAAGCTACGGCAACTCGCTCGGACGATTTATCTCATTTGCCGATAGTCAGTGCAATCATATTTCATATTTAATATTATTGAGCGACGCAGCCATGCAGTGCAGAGCACGGTCCCGGACACCGTGCTGTGCCATGACTCTCACCTACTGCCTGGTTGATGGCTCCCCCACCCATTTCATGCATCCCACTTTTTTTTCTTTGCCCGTGGCGCTGCGCTGTGGTAATAAATTTTCCTCGGCCCGTATCACGACATCGACAGTTTACTGACGGCAGCCGGAAGCTTGTTCACGCTGTGCTGCCTTGCTGCTGGACAACACGTTGCACATGGCTATGGTGGTACGAGGGGTGAAAGGCAGGCTCTCACTGGTAGATACTTCCTCTTCAAATTCAGAATCACGATCTTTTGTCTCAGAAAATTCGCGAAGAACGACCCCTCCATGCATTCCCCTCTATCGCCAGGCACTTTGAAGTGCACCCCTCCCCCTCTCTGCCTGGGCTTCCCCTGTCCCGCCCTTGCCAGCGCTGCTGCCCCTCCCAACGCCCTGTAACTACTGCTGTTGTACCTGGCGCCGGTCTCCTTCTCCAACTTAAGTCAGCCAGAGTGTGTCCATGTGTCGGGACTCCTACAGCAGAGAAAGGACCTGGGATATGTTGAGCTAGAGAAAAAGAAGCAAAGATTGCTGAACTTGATCCATGATCCTGGACTTTATCCCGACCTCTGCCTGACCGCGTTCTATTCTCAGTTTCCTCGTACTCTCATGTCCAGCTGCAGCCCTCCCACCATCATCGACCTGACACGCACCACACACACCACCACTACCACAGCACACGCCCTGCATCCCTCCTCCTTCTCCTTCTGCTTCTGCCTCCAATCCCGCCTTTTTTTCTCACCCTGCACCGATTTTCCCTGATCATCCTCTCACCTATCCTCTACACACCCCCGGTCCTGCTTCCGCCTATCCCTCCCTCCTCTCTTCTCTCTCTCTCCTTCTTTTCCTCTTCTTCCCTTCCGCAATGACGGACACCCTCCCACCAGACACCCAAACCTCGTCGTCGTCTACCGCCGCCGCCCAAGATGCCTCGCGACGACAGCCCCCCTCCGCCGCCGCCACCTCCGCCGAACTCGCCAGTGCGATAAGCACTCTTCGTGCGTCTCTCCGCTCCTTCCAGGACTTCCCAATCCCGGGCATCGAGTTTGTTGATATCATGCCTCTCTTCGCCGACCCTAAGGCCCATGTTACCTTGCTCGATGCGCTCGAGATCCAGGTCCGTCAGCAGGCTGCCTCTGCTGGAGGCATGCCCGATGTCATTGTCGGTCTTGATGCCCGTGGATTCCTCTTTGGCCCTGGCCTCGCCCTCAGGCTCGGTGTTGGCTTCGCCGCTGTGCGCAAGAAGGGAAAGCTTCCCGGTCCTTGCGTCACGGCTGAGTACGCCAAGGAGTACGGCACCGACTTCTTCCAAATGCAGGAGGATGCTATCAAGGAGGGACAGAAGGTTCTGGTCGTTGACGACATCATCGCTACCGGTATGACTTTATATGACTCTGAAGCTCCTCCAATTCGATGCTAACTTCTCCAAACAGGTGGCTCTGCAAAGGCCGCGGCCGATCTCGTTCACAAGTGCAATGGCTCTGTCCTGGGTTTCCTCTTCATTCTCGAGATCCCTGGCCTCAACGGACGCGACAAGCTTGACGGACTGCCTACCACAATCCTTCTCGAAAACGAATAGACTTCTCGCAACTTAACTTTTGTTGAGGACATTACTCTGCAATTCGTTTGAGCCAAGCCAGATGATTCTGCGGCTAGCGAACTATTCCATGCTTGTCTTGTCTCTGTTTCTGATTATCGTATTTTGTCACTTGAAGAGCTCAGAAGGCAATTGTGCGTGGGTCTTCCTCTTTCTCAGCTCGTTTGGTGCCTATCAAGTGTTGTTGCAACGGCGAGCTCAACAATACGGTCACTCGAGTACGCTCTTCCGTGACCGGAAAACTGAGCCAAGACACTCGCCTGCTTTGCTGCATGAAGCCAGGGTCTCTCCGAGAGACGGCAACTCTCGCGCTGCCAGAAGGAGCCACTCTCAAACGCTTGGATCTCGCGTCGCCTTATTCGAATCCCTGCTTGTCCCTCGCCATTTCGGTTACCTGGAGACCTTTCCCTTTTGGCCTGACTACGATGCTCTCAGTCTCGTCATTTGATCTTAAGTCTTGGTTTTTCCACATTTTTTTTGGAACTCGTCGATCTGTTTCTGCACAAATTACACATACATACAAAACCGGAGGGTTGGAAACTCTTATAGACTTTTTTTTGTGGGAAGGGGAGCTAAAGGGGAAGCTTATTACATGAATAATGATGATTTACTCCTGTTCTCACAGGTATGTGCTTTCTTGAGAGCTATCGTTTGTTTACATGCGCTGTTTCACGCTTGCGAGGAGGAGAGCTGGCTGTAAACGAGCTGATCATGAGAAGAGGCAATCATAGCGGGCAAGCTCACTCGCGCTAATGGTAATGTGATAATTGCTCTAGAAAAGAGAGGACAGATCTGAAGAATCTTAGCATCAGTGTTGAGAAAAAATGACGGGCTATGATCGTGAACTTGTACTCGGTTTGATAGCGCATAAAATCCATAGTACCCAAAAACAAAAACTCCGTGTCTCTATGCATATTCATATGTCGCTTCATGACCGTGTCCTCCTTCCATTTTTCTAACAAGCTGATCTCTCACAATACCAGCGCATTCTCAATCTTCACATCTTGACTGTGAACTATGTACTTCCGCCTCATACCGACAGCCTTCGCCCCCTTCAGAAGATCGTAGTCGCCCTTCATGCCCTGGAGAAGAACCATGGGCACCCCAAAAGGACGTTTCATCCCTTTCGGTGTCATTTGTTCTGTTTCAAGGAGCGGTCTCGTCGAACTTGCGCCTGCTTCCGCGGCTTCGTCATCATACTCATCTACAACAAGTACAATTTGTAACGCCGACTTCCCAGGTGAGAAACTGGGGATATTGTCCAGTTTCTGGGAGAATGTACATCCGCCACGACGCATGAGGATGATGTGGTGGTCACGCGCTGCGGTATCCGGGAGGGGCGAGTCGCAGGCTTCCCCGGCTGCGAAGATGGTCTTCCAGGGGAACCGGGAGGCGGAGGTGGATGACCAGCCCGGGCTGCCGGGTGTGGGGGTGTCCGGGATGGATGGGACGGGAAAGGCGCCGGGACCGGTGGGGGTGTTGGCCGTCCAGCTGAGGACGGGAGGGGAGGAGTTGTGGGTGTCTGGCGTGAGAGTCGCTTCGGGGTCGAAGACGGAGCTAACGGCGTTGAAGAGGTGGCGAAAGAGAGATTGAGAGGGGATTTGTTGTTGCTCCTCGATTTCCTCGTTGGCGTGCTGGATGAGAGTGTCGTCATCGTTGAATAATGCTATGCTGGCGTTGTCGGTGGAGTCGATGAGGTCGTCGTCGAGGGCAGCAAGGGTGTCGTCATCGAACAATGCATGAATCTGAACCGCATCCTGCCGCCTCTGGCAGGTAAATGCACCGTCTTTGAGGCTGCGCACGTCTTCGGCGTAGAAGTGAACTATTTCATCACGTCCTAGCTGCGTTGTGCCCAGATGAGTAATCCTCCAGAAGGGCGTTCCAATGCCAGTCGGCTCCGGCATTTGAAGCTCGAGTTGCATTTTGAGACCGTCGATACTGCTAATTAGGGGACCATTGAGGTCCTCGTAATAGGCGAAAGATGAACCGAACTGCGAGGCGACAGATTTGAGGATGTCACTGGCGGGGAATTCGATCCATGTTACGATCTTCTCGTCTGGCTTCACGCAGGTACCATCTGAAGGGAGCATGGTTGGAGGTAATGTCCATGGGAAGTACGTATGGTTGGACAATGCTCGATATTTGGTGATTTTGCCTCGCTTCTGATCGTCAACTTCGATGACTTCAAGTGGGCCGTGGACGTTTGGCGCATTCTCAAGACCCGTGAAGCGAGAGACCGCGAATAGGTTTGGTCGAGCAGCCGTTGCCGAGCCAGTCAGCGAAAATGTACCTGGTGGAACAGGGCAGGACACCGTCAATCCCTCATCATGGTAAGGATATGACACAACAGCCTTGGCCCGCTGGGCCTTGCTTCTTCTTTGGCGAGTACGTGCTTGCTTGGGAATCAACAAAGGATGACCCTCCGTGGTAAAGACATACGCTGCATCAAGCTTGTTGAGAGCATGTTCGGGATCGAAAAGCAGATAAAGATACTTTGCCGTCTCGCCAAGGAAGAAACTTTCCATGCGGTCGCTCTTTTCTCCAGACCGGACATCTTGCAACCCAGCCCACCCGCAAGGAGCGTGGCACCGCCACTTGATATCCCTCAATACCATCTCCCCGACATAAAGATACCATGGGTCTTGTGTTGCGCGATAGATGTAGTATGTCGACTCGATAAATTCTGGGCGACCGGGCCACCATCCAATGCCAGAGACAACATTATTTTCTAGGATCGACCATCGCTCTGGCAGTGCCGAATAACGTGTCCACAGAGCGGTGTATAAGAGGTTCGCCTCGACTGCTTCGTCAACCTCCCCCGCAAGAGCAAGCAATCCTGGATAGAACGCTCCGAGGCTATCGATCCACATGGTGAATGGCTGGCCTGTGGTGCGGTGGTTGTTGGAATAGTAGGGGTAGTGTCCTCGATCCGTGTATAGATAACGCTTCACAGATGCGTGCGCCTGATGCCAAGTCTCCAAGAAAGCTTCTGATGAATGCATCTCGGGGGCGAGTGGCTCATGAAGGGTACTCGGATCCAGCCATCCTGTTGTGCTCTGTTTGTACGAGGACGAGGCGTTTGGTGTACCCTGGCCCGACAGTAGGATGTGACTCTTGAGCGCGTACTCGAAGAAACTGTCCATACCTGCTCCAATGCCCGCATGAGGTCCGATCCATGATCCTCGCTCAGCATCGATGCCGTTGCCAATTAGACCAATGCGACTCCGCCGATTCCAGACCTCCCAGAACGCTCTCTTCGCAGCTTGTTCGAACCTCAAATCACCTGTCAAGCGACTGAGAACCGTGAATTCGAGCGTGAGACTCCCTGCACCGGCACTGCAGGTCTCTGTGATTTCTCTCGGGCGGCTTGATTCATCAGTTTCCTCTTCCGAGGTCGGATGAAGCGGTGAGTTCGTATAGAAAGGTATACCATGTCGCAAGTTGACTCTCGGGTACGGAATGCCAGTCTTGGTATAGAATGCGGGGAGCAGTCTCTGCCCAAGATCCAGCGCAAGTCTCAGAAGCTGTCCATCGTATTTGAACCCATTCGGCCATGAGATTGGTGGCAATTCCAGTGGATCGTCCGATGGCCCTTCTTCTTCTGACTGCGCATCATAGCGCGATATCGGCAACTCTCCAATGGCGAACAAGTGTGCGCTGAGCAATCCTCCCAGACCTCGGATGACGGTCTCGAAGACCTGAACCTTGCTATCGAGGTCGAAGCCGCGAGCTCGAATACCTTGACCAGACACCCCAGACCTTCCATCCCCGTAGTAGAGAACAAATTGCGCAATGCCGTGCTGAAAATCTGCCAAAGCTCGTTCCGCCGTCTCGGAATCGCTTTCGGGGCCACCGGCGAGGATGGCGAGGGTCGAGAGGCTGTCGATCAGCGTCAGGCTGTAGTTGCCAAGCGCATCATTGAGTCCTATCAAGTCGGGGTTTTCGCGGTCACGGGTCAGAGGCGCGCATGACAGCGGACGTAACTATTGAACATTTGGTTTAGCAGCAATCACTTAGCATCCGAGAAGAGCTCTTACCTCATCTTCTGGAAAGGCATGCTGCATGTAGTTGCCGTACCCGTGATAGAACATGTCAACCGTCTCCCGCCGCAGCTGCGCCATGCGGTCTGCCCGCATCGCAGCAGCAGTCAACAGCAGCGGGAGCCATGTTGCGACAAGTACAAACAACATGCTATGCTTGCCTGCTGGATCGTGAGGATCACCAGCTGAACCCCCTCAGGTTCCAATCAACCTTGAATGCCGCTCGGATGTCACCCAGCCACATGGGAGCGAGCGTCGTGAAAGGCCAATGTGCTAGTGAAGCATATGTTCGACCAGGATCGGGATCGACGCCTGTCAACCCAGGGAGCATCAGTTGCGTTGTTGATGGGCAAGGTGCTTGTCGTCGTGTATTTGGTCGCGTGGCCGTTGTAGCTGATAAGCGACTTTCAACGTTTCCGCCACTGTGGCTGGAGCGATCATACTGTAGTCAAGTCATTTCTGACTACCCTGCAACATCGTCAACCCAACTGCCCCTCCGGCTCCGTTGCTGGACTTGGCCAATCCCGAAACCCCAATCATGCTAGGCGCGGACTGACATGATTCGGAATAGCGAGCACAACACCAGAAAAGGCCATGTTCGTGTTTTATGTCTCAACCAGTCCCAAAACCAGTCCCAAAACCAGTCCAAAGACCAGTCCAACGCTGACATGATACTCGATCACCCGCAGCCAACCTGCATGACGAAGACCAACGAGAGACTTCACGAGCCTCCAGGTCACCTGCGTATCGAAGCATGCGGGCAGCCGCCTTGACCCCTGCTATTGAGCTCATCACACTCTTTGCATTCCGGATTCTCGTCTATTATGGACAGTGTGGGCTTAGCAAAGCCAAGCCTCACCTGTCACCCTGGGTGTCCCCTTGACGTAGCAGCCGGAAACCGCCAACTCTTCTATGCAATGCAAATTGCCGCTGGCTCGCTGATCAATGCCGGTTTGCCACAACCAAGTCAGGCTGGGAGAGGTTGCATGCGACAACTTGCAGATAAACAGACACCTTCTGCTTCAACGGTGGTGATCTAAGTTCGAAGCCACTCAACACGCGTACTGCTGCTGCATCTAGCCGTGTGAACCAAGACATAGGCACCATGCCTAGGCGATCTAGCCTATCAAATCTTTTCCGATGGGAAGGCATTTCATGGAATCTTCGCACAGCCGATTCTCTGCTCGGCCTTCCCCAGTTATGATCAGGCTGTTTCTCCTGTACAAGGCTGATCGTGACGAGAACACGGACTTCCCGGGCCGACTAGAATAACCATCTTTGCCAGCTTTGTTTGAGTCAGAGGATATCATCACTCTGTGTGGCTGGCTGCGTTGATGCACTCTTGTTGTCCTGGGCGGATGATGGTGAGGCGTATGCACACCCTGCGGCGCAGTCCAGTGATCGGTTCTCCGGCTAGCTAAGACCGTACCATTCCCCGGCCGTTGGAGCCCTTTTGGGGTCTAATCGCCGGGCTGTGACATCCTTGGATATTGGCGACAGGCAGCTGCTCATCGAATCTATACACGCCTGAATAGGCAGATGGAGAGAGGCGGTTACGGATCGCAACTGACGTTACTACAACTACATGGAGCAAAGCACGAACACGAGATGCGACATGGACAGGGGTCTCTCAGCACATCGAACCAAACTTTACTGTGCCGAGCATGAAGAGCCCTCTAGCGGCTCATGGATAACCGACGCGGACCACGTTCGAAAACGGTGACGGCCGCTTAGCCCTCCTTGCACCTTGTCAAGGGGCCGTGCTGGCCCTGTGGCGTCCCCCTGCCTGTCATCGGGGAAGCTTTGCCCATTCTCCCCGGCGAGAACTCCTCGCCAAAGGCCCATGTTCCCGCAGTCGATCGAAGAGGCCGATCAGGAAGGATCACTGGGGTAGTCCCTAGACACCTTCAACGACATCTTATGTCTCAGTCGTCTACTTCAAACGGCACAGCGTAGGACGACAACAGTACACGAAGGGTCCTCGATTTGTCTTGAACGGTTCGACAAATTAATTGGCAGGCGATACAGGGGTTAGCAAAGAATAGGTAGGTCACACTTTGACATCGCTAAGTTTTCGGGCTATAGCTTGTCCGTTCACATCCCGGTAAATCGAACCCCCGACAATTTCTGAAAGCCCAGCATGGCATTATCCGTTTCTGGCTGCCAGAACTCCGCAGACCGACTCCGTACTCTGTAATACACGTCACTCCGCGAGTCAAGACCATCATGGCCAGGGATTGGACGAGGACTGTAAGCTAGATCGCCTGCTGAAGAATTGCTCGGACTGTGGACCTTCGCCGACTTGTCATCCAGGTCGCCACTTCGGTGCTTTTCTCAAGGCCGCATTGCAGCTGCAGCTGTAAATGGACGAGGGGATCAAAGACGGTCCCTGCTGCTTCCGAGGCTGATCTCCAAGACCGGGATGGCCATCGATTGAGGTTCACTCTCTCGCACCACCCCCATCTTTTCCTCATGCATGACCAGGGCCTTTTGTTTGCTTGGCTCTTGAGACTCTGTTCAACTGGGAACATTCTGCGTCCGAACACCTGAGCAGGTATTCAGCAGACGGAAAAACTAACTGATATTCTCACTAGGTACCTTCAGCCAGCGAGAACTAAAATGCAAGTGCTTCAGCCCCCCCGGACAGCGTGGCCCTGCTGGAAATTAATGCTCCATTGCAATTTTCCATACTGTCGGGTCGGCGCGAGCGCGTCGCGGGACACAACCCCTCTTCCCCGGCGCTTGGACAGAGGCGAGGGTTCCCCTGTCATTAAACTTGGCTTCGCAAGCTTCGCTCGTTGCTGGACTATGCCACGGTGACAAGCCTCCGTCTCTACGCCGATGCAGAGTTTGTGTTACCATGGCTTCTTGGCTGATAGTCAGCATGCCCACTATGCTAAATTGGCACGGCACCAGTGGCTAGTAAGACGAACTGGCGAGCTGACCAATCGGCCAGTCAACGCCAAACGCATCTTCTCTGCATGGGGCGGTGATTGAGCTGCTAAAACGCGACGCAAACGGTGTACTCTGACACCTGTGGCCAGAGGGCACAGTATCGTATTCCCGCGCGGGATGGACAACGAAGGCGGATCTACGCAGACGATAAGACTGACTAGACCCCTCCAGAGTCATTCCCATCTCCTGGACCGCCTTGCACGTCATGCTCCAGAGCTTAAGAAAGGGAAAACCTGCACGCGTCAGAATTGGGAAGCAACAAGCGGAGAAGGGTAACCCGAAGAGGGTGCTGGGGCCGTTCTCTCGGCATTAACAATTCTTTCATCCTCAAAGCACCTGCAAAGACTCTGCATAGCACCACCGTGTTCACGCCGTCGTTGTGGGGTAGTTGTTCAGTATAACGTTACTGATATGAGGTTGCGTATGGAATTAGTGTGGCGAGGAGAGTCGCCCTCAAGCGTGTGGAAGGATGGGTGGAAGGGCTGTGCAACCTCTCAAGGAACACAGATTGCTTGGCCACCCCAAGATCAGAGTACTCCACAGAGCATAGTACTCCGCAGGCTGTTTCTGTGAAACAAAGCTGTCAGCAGCTAAGATCAGACGTCACTGTAGCATGGTGGCAATGATCATCCCTGACACCAAGATTGGAGGTTGCCATGTCCAAAGATATCTGGCCATGTCAGCAAAGGCGCTCCATTGTCTGAGATGAATTTCGAGCATATGGCACAGGGAATAGACAATGTGGATTTCAGTGGATTTGAAGGCAGGCTAGCCACACCCAACAAAGAGCCGGGGCGGACAAGCGATGTCACTCAAAAGGGGCATACGCAGGGGAGCCTTACGCCTCGTGACGTCGACCTGCAAGGAATTCTGCGCCGTAAGTTGGAATTTGCGAAGCTCTCAGCTGAGAGGATGTAAATGAACCAAAGAAATCGTTCCTGTCGTTGTTCCATATCTGTCTAAACTCCACGCCAGTCCGCAAGATATCCCTGAAGGATGCTCACCAGGACCAAAAATAATGTCTGTTGTTAATGTACCAAAACCCATATCCTGTGATGCGTCCAGATGCCCAAGATGGTTGGGATTGCTCCCTCATGCCTGTCTCCTGTGTACGCCTGGGCCGGCGTGAGCGAGAAGTTGGTCAGTCATCGGTGGCATCGTGACGGACTGCCTACTGTCCCAAATAGCTGAACCCATCATGCCAACTCCAGGGCCCCACCTCCCTGCAACATGTTGGCCATTGATTTCATGGCCTGCATCAGAGAACTTATCGTAGTCTCGACGCGCTTCTTGCACTTGTTTGATGATCTCGTCCTCATCGTGAGAACCCATTGCCGTATCTTCGTCCGGTTCTATCTTCACGACCATGGCTTCTTGTGTTTGTGCAGTAGACCGAGCACTGCTTCTCTTCTTTGGCGGGTTGACCTTGTGTCGACGACGTACGTCCATGTTCTCGGTCTCTCTGAGAGAGGGCATATACAAGCCCTCTTCAAGCTTCAGGTCTTGGACCACCTTAAACTCAATATCTGTGGCGTTGAGAAGCATGTTGCGCGAACCCCCTCTCTTGAGAAACTTTTGTAGCAGCGTCTCGTATCTCTCCTCTTCCATCTCCTTCCAGGCCGTTCGCAATTTATCGATCTGAAATGGTGTTTAGCAAGTTTTGAAGGTCAAAGGCAATTCCTAGCCAGTGGTCACTTACATCCTCTGGTAGCCATTCAATATACTTGGACCGAGCGCGCTTGAACTTCATCTGCAAAGTCTCCTTCACAGGCGGCGGCCTGCCAAACCGCTGCTGATAATCCTTTTGAATACCGTCCCACATGTCCTGACCTTTGTGATTTCGATGATGCCATCGAGATTCGAAGATACAGCGTTCTTCATCAGGACATGTGGACTTCAGCATCGGAGGCACCTCCTGTCCTAGGCAGTTCATGTGCTCGCCCACGAGATCGCCATCATGGGAAGTTCCTTTACCTGCTGATGAGCAGTTCTTTTTCCCCCGACGGGGTTTCCGGACTCGACCACTTTGCGCTCCAGAGCCACTTCGAGGCGACCCGTTGATTGAACGATTCGGATAGGCCGAATCTGTCAAGCTATTGCGACGATCATCCCTATAGTGATGCGCGGGATGGTTCAGAAGGGAGCCAGGCTGAGGTCCACGTCCGACGCCTCGTAGGTCGGAGATACTGTGAGGAGAGTCTCTCATAATAGCGGAGTGCTCATTGTGGTGATCGAGCGCAGGAAGTCCAACATAGTAGCTGGGAGGACCATTGGATTGCAGAGCGTGAGAGTCTGAAACACCAAAGGAGCCCATATATGTTTGCTCTGGAGGACCAGGTGTTCTGCGCCCACCGTGATCATGGTCATACGGGCTAAGGAAGCCTGCTCCCATGGACGGCTGTGCGGTCATAGGCGAGCTTGCCTGGCTCGACGATGCGTTGAGGTCGAAACTTGAACTCCATTGTCCATACATCCTGTTGTTGCCAGGCGTGTCATGCAGTAGAGAGGTTGAGCAGCTTGGAGGCGTAGGATACGTAGCTGTGAACTTCGTATGCTGTGTCTGCGGCGATTGCGTTGCCGAGTCAGGAGTCAAAAGGGTGTTGTCGGCCTGAGCAGCAAGATTGAACGAGGTATCCTGCACTCTTGTTAGCTGTCTCGTTGAGTATCTGGAATATCGCGCGAAAGCCGATATACAGCAGTTCGATGACGAGATGCAAGTAAGTCGGTGATTCAGGAGAACCCGATCACGCGCTGCAATAGACACCGAGATGGAGGAACTTACGTCGCTGAAGTCAGGCGACTTTTGGAAAGCTGGTGGAATAGGGCCGGTGGAGGGAGGAGGGACCGAGCTGTTGATGCTTTCAGGGGTTCGCAAGTTAGAAGTTGTATAGTGCAACTGGTTAATCATCATGATTCGCGCTCTGTACTTGGTGCGCCAGACGCAGGCTCGAGGCGTAGATGATGAAAGAATCCGTAAGTTCCTGTGTGCGATTCAAGATTCTTAAATCGAAAGCGAGCAAGTGATTGAAAACGTGGACAGTTGACTGTAGTTATGTTGTAGGCAGTGATGCGAACTTGTTCAACGACCAGACTTTTGTACCACGGGCTCGACGTCGATACCAGAATCAACGGCAAGCCGCGGCGTGCTGGCACAGTTGTGGTCGAGTGTGGCTAACGCATGAAGTCTGCCTTTCTGGCCGCGACCGCGATACGAAACCGGGCTTGATGTCTTGAGGCAGAATCGGAGCAAGGGACCCGTTGAACAGAGGGCTGAAGACGACCAGGGTAAAGCAGGAGACTGGAGAGATATGCTGAGCGAGAGAGCCTTGTGGAGAATTGAGGTGCGACCAGGCTGGACGGCCTCTTTTGTATATGACGGATGTCCGTGGGTCCAGGAGGACAGCTCAGAAACAGCGAGGGTGAAGGGACGCATTAGGTCTTGAGAATCTCGGTCGATCTTCACGCTTGTGGACGGGGTGTGTGTGCGTGCCTACAACTCCATGCGTGTGAACGGGACCTATCTGGCGTACGTCCATCACGCTTGTGGTGTGGGAGAAGAGAAGGTAGACCGATCAATACAGGCGTGGGCCAACATGTGTGTCTGTCCCTGATCCTGGCCGGGACAGGTCGCCCTCCACATCGGCGCAGCACCATGGGTAGAAGAACACCACCCTGGCATAGGCATTCAAAGGCTTTCTCTTTCGGTTGTTGTTGTGTGATATGCTTTTCTCAAGTGTCAAGAAGTATCGCTCTTGGCCACAAGTGGTCATGATGGTACAAGGCGCAATGAGAGCAGGGCCGCAGCTGGTCGGCCAGATTGGCGGCCAGGGCGGGAGGCTTCGCTCGCTTGCGCATCATAACCCAGCTAACAAGCCATGCAGACGAATGATGCATTTGCTAGCCGCCGGCGCTTCTGGCCAGGCACACTTTTGCAGTTGGGGACGCAACAGGAGCCTGAACGAAGAGGGTCAGGATCCGGGTGCCGGGCCAGCTGTCAATGGCAGTGGCACTTCACTAGGGCATCAGCAGCGTAGTATTTGTGCTCGTCCTCCATGCATCCAGCGCAGGTGCCCACAGACAATAGCCGTTTTCTTTCTGTTGGACATGGGCCAGGATGTGCGAGGAGTCAAGTTGGGGCGTGTGGTGGAGCCTGAGAGGGGGGTGTGATGAGGTCGAGACAAGTCGCGCTGCCGGCCAGAGTCGCTGGCATTGGGGCTGCGTGGGGTTGGGCGACGGGTGATTGCTCCAAGGCGAGATTAATGCCGAAACGTGTGGCGGTGATATAGACAATCTGAGCGAGGATTCTGGAAGTTAACAACCCAAGGAAGACTGAGTTAGGTGAGGTACCCAGGAGCGGCATGGAGCGAGGAGATCTGGAGAGGGACTTCACGTGGTATGGGAAAGTTCGGGGCAGGAACCGGACCCTGCGCGTCTTCTACTCCGAACCTTCCCTTGCCTTGTGCGTCTCGTCACACAGACAGGGACAGGAAACAGGTACAGGAGCAGGAACATGTATAGGTTCACATCAACTAGCACTTGCACTAGCAAGGAATTGTACTTCCTGAGTAGCCTTCCGGAAGTACGGAGTACATGGCAGGAGATCGCTCTTGCCTCGACATACCATCCATACCTTCTGAATTAGGCAGTGGATCTTTCAAGAGGCAGGAACCACATCAGACGGTGTGCCACCTGTTGTCGGCCGACTACAGTTAACACCAGACAGGTGCTGGGCGACTGAGGCAGGGGCACACGATCATCAGCGCGCCACGCCACACCAAAATCCTACTGCTTGCTTTCCTCTCTCTCTCATTCGAGCCACAATCAAACTCTGCGGAGGGCATCCTTGCTCACTCTTCGCTGTAGTCCCCGTCCATGTTGTTCGTCCGCACCCTCACAGTGCCCTCGCGGCACCGCGATTGCTCAATGAACGTACCCTCATTGCTCTTTTGCTGAACAATGCATCCGTATCACGCCACTGCGCCGTCCGGTCGTGTTTTTAGAAATCCACCCTGTTCCCAAGTAACGCTTACCCGTTCCGTCTCTTCGTTCTCCTTTCTTTTCTTTTTATAAAACCGCTGGTCATCATCTTCGCCATTTGTGTACGACAGCACACCCTTTACTCGGATCGACTAGCAACTTCAGCCACGAACCGGAGCTATACTCACTACACCTTCAAGAGATCGGCTCAACGTCCTCCTTTGAGTATGCGCATCGGGCTCATCCGGCGTCAAATCGATACGATGCTCCAGTGCCGATGTCATCCTGTCACCCATTGGTCCTCACAGCCGCCGGCTGTTGGTCTCGAAGTGATTGATTACCGTGGATCGCAACGACACCCTGCCCCAGCTACGCAGCTCAGGATAACAGAAGGAGTCTCCATACTTGTCTCGACTTGCCTCAGTCAGATCTTTTGCTCTTCATGGACCTTGCTCCAGACGCCTCAACTGTTTGTGGGAGCCTCCTATTAGCTCGCAGGGGTTGCGTGTATGGTACAGTGACGAACCAGTTCGTCACATCGAGGACCCTGTTCATTCCTTCCCAGTGCCTGACATTCCTCCAGGCCAAGTGACACTTGGCTCGCACGCGGGTACCTTTAAAATTGCCCAGCTCGTCGACCGCCAGTGACAACCATTGCCGAATCAATTGATTTTGTTCTTGGTTCGCATAAATTCAATCACACACAGCCGGTTCCTTCGCTCTAGGGCAACCTTCGATCAACGCGCTGGGGCGGGCTCGGACTTTGCGCACGGCCGAGCCGTCCAGATAGCCCCAGGGTCACAGTTGGGGTCTGAGTTCCAAGCGCTGTAACACACCAGGGAGTCTCGGCCGCAAACTCATGCACTTGAGGGCATCACTGGGCCCAATCAGAGGCTGTTTGTAGAGTCATGGAGGGCGGGATGTGAAGGAGACTGGCTGACGATTTCTCCACCCAAGCGCGGCGTCCTCTATCGACCAGCGCCCTGCTTGCTCCTGTCCCTCTAGACGCGGATGTGCAAAGCCACCCCGGCGATCTTGACAGAAAAAGATCTGGTATTGGTCACCACGCCCTTTCAGTCTCCAGCATGGATGGAACACCAAATGGGCCTTTGCGTTTGCTGCTCGTTCGACGAAGCAACAGAACGGCCCATGCCTCAATCCGTTCCCATCGCCCGACGCTCATTCCGACTCCATCAAATGGGAATCTCCATCTGCAGAGACTCTAGGCAGCTATTTTCGGACAGTTGCCAGTGCTCCTCCACGACAGAATCATTATACACTTATGTGGCACTGAGAGTTAGTAATTGACAATTCCTAGCGTGGTACGAAATGACACTAATTACCCGCAAATCCCGCGTGGATCATTTCGCTCACGCACTACGGAGTAGGTACACCCACCCAGATTATACGTCGCTGACTTCCGACACCACAGCTCTCTATCCCAGCCGGTTGAGACTACTGAGAGGCCGTTGTGTGGTTGAGTTACATCATCAATTGTGCCACTGCGACGCCGCGCTACATAGTAGGATTGCCGTGCCGCATCAATTCATTTGCATCAACCAGCAGCTGGTTAAAGACCGTTGGGGGTGCCGAATTCTATACAAGAATGCGGGCGCAGATGATCGGTTTTGTTTCGCCTCTCCTTCGAGGAAGCATTGCCAGGGGATGGTAGCATGGAGAGCTAGCATTGCATTGAGGCGTCGAAAAAATTCGCTACGGGCCATCTGCTACTTTTCAGCTGTCGATGATCTTGGAGGTTTGAGCATCAGAAAATCCGACATTCCAACGCAAAGCCCAACCGCACAAGCGAAAGGAAATACAGTACAACCTTTGCAGGACTCCGAGCCGTCGAAATGCCCGTTTCAATGAATCCGAAGAGTCTTGCGGGGCGCGCAAACATGAGGGGAGGGATGTGAGGTGCCTTCTAAGCTGGGAGTGGCAACAAGTACGACACGGAGGAAACATTGGGTCATCACCTCGGCACGATCTCTCTAGGCGACCAAAGCCCAAACAGGCACTGCTTCGGAATTCTGGCCGCTACTCTGCTCCAGGCTACAGCCACTCCGAACGATAACATGTCCGCTGCCCAGCATTTAGCAAGAAGGTGAGGCGGGCGAGGCGGGCGGGAAGTTGAAGTGGAGGGGTGGAGCCAGGCAGATACGGCCCAGAAAATGGCCAATCAAAATGCCTCGGCTGTGTTAGACGCGACTTGGCGTTACCAGACTGTCGGGACGCGCTAGTCACCCTGTTACCGCCTCTGATTGGCTACTGCCGCCATCACACGCACACCCCTCCTCCACCCCTCTTTGCTCCTCAGCGCAACAGCCGAAAAGCCATCACCAGGGGCTGCTCCGCGGCCTGCCCGGGTTGTCCATCTCTGCGCCTTCACCCCGCCTGAAACCTTGCTGTGCCAATCACTCATGACTCCGCTTGTGGACCTCCACACCCCCGCTGTTCGCAGGTTCAAGCATCTGAATTTCCTCATATCATTGCGTGCGTGTTTAGTCGCCCTTCTGCCTTGTGGCTTCGCACTGTTGGTCGCTGCACGATCTGACACAGATCCGTCCGCACCATGAATGTCCCCGTTGGTTCGACTCAGGGCGCCGTTGAAGTTCTGCCGAGCATGGGGCTGTGCCAAAGCGACCTCATGTGCCAGCATGTACTCCATTCTTAAGCGAGCCGGACCACACGCCAACGCATCGTACGCGCCATGAGGTGGCATCTGATTGGATACCGACCGCGCATATGGGCGAAGGGGGCCTACAGTACAGTTCTGCACAGTCATGCAGAGCGCACCGGCGGCATTCCTCCTGTATTCGGCGCTTTGTCGCCCCCATTGCTACGTGAACGGGGACAACACTTGCCCAGCTGATGACGTGCCAATTTGTGGGCAAAGTCTAAAACTCTGCCCTACAGAAAGGCTCCTCTAAACACTCACGCAGATACCATCTGAGAGCCTGGGCAGTGTCAGCCCTCCTAACGAAAGACAAAGCCATCCCTCAAATCGATTGCACAATCTGCGCGGCTCAAGAGATCCCAATCCGGTATACGACCGACGTTGATGTTGGCCGCTTGAGATGGCCAGTTCCACGCCGCCAATAGAAAAGCGAAAACTTGAAACAGACGCTCGCATCTTGCGGTTACCACTCCAGGCCATTGTCTTCACAATCAAGTCGGTCAACGGAGTTGTCCACGCTTCATCATAGCTGTCCTCGTCTGGTTGTTGTGTCCCGGGCAGCAACGAACTCCAAAATGAATCCGATATGAGAACGCCGAGTGACGAGCACTTGGTCCAGATTTCGACCTGCTACTCGAGGATGATAGAAACAAAAAAAGGTAAAAGCAGTCGCGTGCGTTCAGACGGCTTGCAACATAAACTATGTCCTCCGCCTAGTTAGTGGTGGTACGCACAACATGCACGTAAGCGCCGGAGCTGCATTACGGTTTGTCGATCGACGGCCCCCAAACGGAGCATATTGGCATTTATACGTGTCATTGCTTCGCCACAATCAGACCGAGCGATTCTATACCCAACACGTACACACCATCTAGATGGATTATCGACAAACGGAGGCTTCGAGGCTGTCTCGATTTCAAAGCAGATATTTGACGAGGGTGGGATGTGCCGGGGGTACGATGCATGCGTACACGCCCAACACGCTTTACACGGAGCAAAGCCTGAGCCTCTCGGCAATCCCAGAGGCATGTCTCCCATCCCCGATGTCGTTGCAGCTACGAAAGCTTTGTGATAGGGCCATGTGACCAGCCAGCGCTTGTCGGCGCGTATAATTATGCGCCGTGCGCTCAAAAGCATCCGTAGGAGGGAAGGAGCATCTGCTCAGTCTATTTGAGATTTATCTCGGCTGTTGTTAGGTGAAGAAAGCCAACGTATGGGCAGCCAGTGTCTGGCTAGACGCTCGAGCCGCAAGTGAGGAGATGTGATAGTGATCAGGAGGAGACTCATTCTCAACAATTCCCTGACGCTTAGTGATTGAAGGCAGGAGGTTGATCCTTCAGATGGTGCTTGTTGTTATGCAGTGGGTTCTGTTTGGCCCAGGCCTGCCAAACTCCACGCGCTCACTTGCTCAGCTTGGGGGCACTTTCAATCTTGGGACACCCCTATCCATAACCAGACAGTCGTTTCCTCGCACAAACCACGGCCAGCTGTCCGGATCTTCAGGAAGAGCAAACCTTTCATTGAGGATACTCCATAAATTCGCAGTCACCCTGACCCATCTCGATCTTCCCACCGAAGTCAGGTCGGACTACAACGGCTCGGCGGACACGCCCGCCGTCAAACGCCAGAAGCCATTTTCACACTGCCAACATGCAAGGACCCCTTCCTGGCTCACTCCTGGCTCACTCCTGTAAGGAACAACAAGCCATAATTTGTAAAGTCTTTGTCGACCCCATAAACTCTCTCGACTCTTCCATGCCTTGACTGTGTTTGAGAGCCCTCGATGGAATTAGCCGTGGGAATAGGCATTAGACCCGTCCCTAGCCGCGGGAGTCTTGCTCTTGTCACATTAAAACGATGTGACAAAACCAAAATTGTGAACCTGCGCAGAAACTGTGGTGGTTGCACCCCAAGAAGCGATCGGAGCAGCCACAACATGGCTCTTGGGAAAGGCTAGGGCTGTAGAAGACGGCACACACTTGGGCTTTGCCAGAATGCGGAGTGGCAGGCAAGTTCTTCACATAGTGGGCCAGTTCGCAATGTCAACGGCTGAATCGCCGTTTTGGAAAAGGCGTAATCGTACGAAGCATAACGCTGTATATCTACTAACGTCTCGATCCAACAATCGATGAAGACCGTCAATGATTGCGAGATGCCATGGAGTCGTCTCAAGATAGTTGCTCAAGACGAGCGGTATCTGTGCAAGACTCATTGAAAGGAGCACGACACGAAGCTCCGTGAAGCCTTTATTGGTCACATCATCTATCCCTCAAAGGGCCAAAATTGGCACGACCATAGGTCCGAGGGCTCCTTGTCTTCATCACCCAATGAATCCTTATGAACTTCACACGTATGTGGATGCCATGATCCCTGTATCTTAACAATGCCTTGAACCTAAGGTATATGACACCGACAGACGGGTTGGGCCGCTGTTTGAAGGGAGGCAGTGGGTGGTAGGGTGAAACTTGCGTTACTGGGCTTGAAGGGACCAGGAGGAGGAAATCAAACGGTGTATCGGACCAGACGTCCGTCGGTAGTCTTCGGGATCCTACAACGTGCAAGCCATAGTTGTACCCTGGGCCGGGCCATGAGACACAGCACTGATTTGTCGCCAGAGTGACCGATCTCGCTTCTGGGTACCAGCTCGGAGGAGGGGAAAGGGGGAGCGGCCGCCGTAACTGCTGAAGTCTCGGCCTCCTAAGACTGGCTGAATGAACGAACTCATGGATCAGGGACTATTGTCAACGCCCCTCGAGACAGGGGGAGCCTACGAGACAATCAATGCCACCTCAGACTTGAAGTCTGTATACACAGGAGAAGTGTCTGTTCTCAGTTTGCCCCTTCCCCTCTCCACTGAATGTCATGATGACAGGAGGGGGTGGGAGGATTAAGGGGAATGACTCGATGTGGGAGCTGGGAGGGGGGCAAAACTCTGCATAGGCCACGGGGCTTGTTGGTGTTGGGTGTGAATGGCACCGTGAAAGGAACGATAGTCTGGAGCCTATTGTCCCACGCATGAGGATGAGCGAGCGCAGGCTACTAACGCAGGAGAGTTCCTTGCGCCCGCGAAGTGAAGGTAAGGAAGGGTATGGTCCAGCTTGACGTGGGCCAGGCAGACGAAGCCATCGATGCTACTCCCTACGCCCCCTAGCGCCCGTTGTCGAAGTCTCAGTGCCTCAGAATGGCTTAGATGCCTGAAAGTAATAGTTTTCGATATTGGAGTTGTGCTTGTTCCTGGCAATTCGGCCGAGTGGTGTTGAGGGAAAGCCTTGACGTCCGCCTGGCCTGTCCGTTGGGCCAGGCCGCCTTCGTGGGTCGCCCGAGCGAGGCAGAGCAATCACTGCCCCAACCTTCGCCTCGGGACTGGAGCCTAGGTGGATATTGTGGTCTGTAGAAGCAATCGAGTTTTGGACAATGTGATCGTTCGAGGTGCGGAACATGTAGGATAGATGTTTAGAAGAACATTTGGCTCCGTTGACGTGTGTCGCGCAGAAATAAGTAGAAAGTCAAGTTGGCGGCTGGCAGCCACCAACAACTTGGGGGCGAAGAAACCTGTCGTCTGACGCTCTCGTCCTTCCCTCTCATTTCTCTCCTTTCCACCGTCGATGCCTACGATGTTGTTTCTTTCCGGCGATTTCAACGACTATGCGAAAGCCGTTGTGCTGCGAGGATGTTGTGTTTGAAGGACGCGTCAGGCGACGAGAGTCTAGCACCCAGCTACCCGAAAGTTCGAAGTACAAGCCGTTGCAGAACAAAGAAGAATCCGGTAATATCATACAGAGAGGCTGGTCGCATCAGCGAGTCGATGAGGATGCTGCCATCCCAACCGCCTTGCATTGCCAGTTGTTCCTCAAACATCGCGAACCAAATGGACGAATCGGCCATTAGACTCGCGGGTTTTGACGGACTGGAGATGTGACCGATAAAACAATTCCGTCAATTCCCTGTTACTGAACTGGCGCTTGTAGTGATGGATAATCGATCAACTCGTCCGCACCGTGTCGACAGACTATTTTCTCTCGAGTCGAAACGAAACGGTTCACATCGTATCAACGCGAACGATGATAGACCAACAAATCTGATTGGGGAACGGATTCTGTTTGCAGCTATTGTACTGCCCCTTTCTACTCCGATTCCAAATAGCTATATGTGCGTAGAAAGCAAGGTAAACATAAAGCAAACAAGACCTTTAAATCGCAATGCAATAAGGAGCATTCGCTGTTGCTTCCACCAGAAGTCAAAACATGGCCTGTATAAAGAGGTGATTACCACATCGAATCGAAACACGTACTGGGTCGGGCTCAACCTTCCCCGGCCTCCCGAAGAACCATTGCCATGTCATTACACTGGCCAGTTCTTCTTTTTCATCCCTCTCTGAGCACTACATCTCCAATCGTGCGCTTTTAGTCAAGTCATTACATCTTGCACTGCATCAAGTCCGCTCTGGCCAAAAGAGCCCATCTAGCAAGGTCCCTGCAATCATCTTGTTTTCGCATCGAAATCGGTCGGCCAGTCCTGTAACCGGTGTGTCAAACCCCTGGTCCCCAAGCTAAGCACCCTCAAGGGCGGGAACATAGTTGTAGTTGAAATCAAGCAGGCCATCGAGCATCCAGTTTTGAGGATCGAAGAAGTCGTAGTTGGTGGTGTCACCGTAGCCTGCCATGCCTCCAATCATGCTGTTTGGCGCCGAGGACCCCCCAGTTGCAGACATGCCCGTCGCCCCTGGAGTCAGCGAGCCGTTATTTGCTGAGAGGATGTTTGCTTGAGACAAGGTGTTCTGGGACGTCGGCGCCGCCATGAGCGTACTGTCGAGGTGTGTGGAAGAGGCTGAGGATTCGTTAGCTGAATCCGGGTTGGTGGCCTGCTTCAAGGCTGAAGGGCGTGTTAGCCTTGCGTCGTCTGCACAACGGCCGAAGCTGAACAGGACAACAAAACGTCACGGACAAGGCAACTTCCCCCAGGTATTAGTGGAAAGGTGTACTTACAATCAAGTGTGCCCCTTCCTTGGGCTTGGAATTCTTCCCTCCATCTCCAAACGGAGTCGAAGACATGGCTCATACTGTGTCTACAGCGCACTTTCAGCTGAAGGCTGTCGTCGACCTGGATGGCGCTGTCATCCAACGCATGGTTCTGGTTCTCGAGTCGAGCGCCGTTCCACATCTGAACCATGAGTTCGGCAAGACGCCACTGTAGATCATTGTTGACCACACTCGTTGCTCGCACAGCCCGGACGGTCTGGTGGAATAAAGTACGCCCACGCGGAAAGTCAATGATCTTGGCAAAGAATGAACGCATGAGCTTCAGCAAAGTAAAGGCTGCTGCAACGAGCATCTGCTGAATGTAGTTTGTCGCATAGCTAAGAATGCCGCCGCTGAGATCCCCTCGCGGCGAAGCACCCTTGTCAACCTCGAGCAGCTCGTCCAGGAAGCCGGTCGTTGCCCGCCACAAGGCCATGAGGTCATCCATATACCCTGGAGTCTTACTGGAATCGAAGAATCCTGTCAGTCTCATATGAAGACCGGCAGCTCGAAGGTGGAGATTGACAATTGGTCCCAGTTGCTGGGACTGAATGTGGGCAAACAGTTCCGCGTAGTCCCGGCGATAGACTCGGAGAAGCATAGCGCGGTGCTCGTCGCCAGCAACACCACGTGGATCGCTAGCGTTACTGTACATCTCCTTTGATACTTTATCACAGAATCGTTCGATCTGCAAGCGAGCTTCGAGTTCAGGGCTCAGGCGGAAAGCTTCTTGGTCCCCGGGCCGTAACACAAGTGTCCAGTCATACAAAGTAGACGCTGGCTGACCGTAGCCTGTGCCAACATTCTGCGCGACGATATTGCACACCGCCCATGTGGTAACCCGGTCTGACAGCTGCTCACGGTTCAGCTCGATCGATGTGCGGGAGAAGTCCTGAATGTGGTTCGGGCGATGCAAACCAATGCCAGTTGCAGTCTTCATCATGACGCCACACAGAATATGCGTTGGATCTGAAGTAGTCGTGCTGGTTGGCAGAGGCCATGTGCAAAGGAGGCACATTGCTTTGACGACATAATAGCTACTGGGTACTTCACCAATAGTAGTCCACAAAAACCTCGTCAATGGCCCTGAAAGATGCGTCAATAGGTTGGGATTGTTTTGCGGGCTGAATCTCCTGGCAGCAACCGAGACGATTGCCCAAAAGAGTAGAGGATGTTGTTGATAGTACTGGTCAGGAGCCTGAGACGGATTGAGGAATGGGAGGAAAGGATGGTAGAACGCGAAGAACTCGTTGAAGAGGTGAGTGGTATTCTCATCGGTCAGCTGCACACCGCCAAGCTCGTGAGCGATTTGGGGCATGTTATACGAGCCCCCTCTCTTGAGATGGAGGAGCGAGGAGACAGCCTCTTCGGAGCCCATGAGGGAGGGATTGCGGGTGTGAGTGTATGGTGTGCTCTGCGCCAGAGGCGATTGTAAATCTTCCTCTTCGTCAGGTACAAAGCCCTGAAGCTGCGCGCGGTTCACGCTTCGTCGCAAACGTTCTATCTCCTTTTCCATTTCGGCATGCTTCGAGCGCTTGCCTATCCTTTTGAAGTTGGATTCGATCTTGCAGTCCAACTTCAGGCGATTGCAACGAGAGCAGCTTTGAAAAGGTTCTTGAACGACATCGCAGCGAAGCTGTTTCAGAAAATGGCGTTAGTAACTCTTCGAACTAAACGTAGGCAAGGAACTAGAAATAATGTGAGCCACGTAGACAGACTTGCCTTTTGTTGACGGCATTCATTACAGGCACGCTTGACGCCTGGCTGCCTCTTCTTGTCATTGTCGCCATCATGATCGTCGTTGTCGCTTCCGGGACTGCTCTCGTCCTTCAGACCAAGGCCAGTACTTCTCTTGCGCTTGAGCATGGTGTTGCTTCCACCATGGCGAGAGCTGACTGGGCTGGTCGGACTCATTGAGGCACCTCCGGGTGTCATGATGGAGGAGCGATCCATGTGTCAAAGCAATTGGACAAAAGCCTCGGAGTGTTTCAGACCAAGGACAAAGTGCTAGGTCACTTCTCGGAGTCGAGAACGCCGTGACGACGACGGGCTTAGAGCACCTGCGGGGGAGCAGCGTAGGGCGCGGGCATCGGGTGTCGAGGCCGATCAGGAACAGTGATTCGCATGTAATCGACGCGACGCTATCGATATTCTTTCAACGACAAATTATTGACAATCGAGTAGTGGCGGTGTGCGTAGATCTGGCGGCGTTGGAGATGTTGTCGCAAGTCGCAAACTGCACGAAGCTCGGGCGCCGAATGCGGAGGTGGGTTTCTGGAATTGGGAGGAAGAAAAAAGTTAGGCGTGAGTCGAGGGTGACTCGAGTATTCAAGCCACAGAAAGTGGCTGGCTCCTCTAAGATGGAGGGGGAGGGGAAAATAAGTCAGCGAAGATGGAGCCTCGTGACGGGCGAAAGAGATCAATGAGTCGATAGTGTTGTTGAGAGAGAGAAGAGGGAATGGATGAAGTGTCGGCGAGACGGGGTGACTCGATTCCAAAGCAACAGGCAAGAATGGCTGGGTGTCGCGCCCTTCCTCGCTCGTGGCTGCACCTGCCTACGCCTGCATGCACTTGTTACAGGCGTGCTCCGTACAGCACCAAGGAAAGGGAAGGCGCACTGGGGGAATGGAGACTGTGGACAGTGAGCGAGAGGCTGACCGAGCCGGTGCAGGAGCGGTGCCGCACCCACCGTCGCTCCTGCTCCTCCAGCTCGGAGAGAGCGGGGAAAGAGGGGACCAGTGGTGGGACTACGCATCTGTGATTGGCCTGGTCAACGTGACTCCCAATCACGTGCAAGTTGGGTGCGATCCAATGGGGAAGGCGCGAACACGGAAGCCCCTGCTCTTGTGCAGCTTCCCTGGCTCCGGCCTCGCCCTTGTGCATCGGCAATGAGATGACTTCGATGTTTGGAGCTCAATCGAAAAGAGACGATGCTCATAGACACAAGTCGGCAGCGTAGGGCTTTTGGGTTCCGTTCCTGAGTGCCACTGTCGATTGATCCCTAGTCAGGTGGCGCGCCACGAGGCCGGTGCGCGGCCTGAGGTTGATTTACCCCCCCTCCAATTGGAAGACGCGAGGACGTGCTTTTCTCCAAGCGGAGTCACACTGGGAACCGGTGCGACCTTTTGCAGACGACGGCGTGGTGGAGCACTGGAACCACTGCAGCAACCTTACATCTGCTCCAGTCTAGGTAAGACAAAGCAGCTTTCGTCTAAGGCTGTGGAAAACTCCGAAGCTCACCCAAAACGCCGCCAGGTTCTGCCGAGCCAGCTATCAAAGATAAAGACTCAACTTGATCGGATCACATCACCGCCAGGCCGTCGTTCCATCTCTCGATCACTTTGCGCTGGTTGACAGCGACAATTGTCCACCATAGTGCCTTCGGGCTCCTCCTCTTTCGCTATGGGCCAACCGACGGAGAATATGCCTCGGGCCCCAGTTCCAATGGTTATCAAACCAGCCCCAGCTTCTGCCACTCATGTAACACACTCTACCAGGACGTCTCGCGCGGAGATCCAGGTGGTACTTCCTGAAAACATGCAACAGCCAGGTGAGTGTCTTCACAGCATATATACATCGAGTATCGCAATGGCCAGCATGAACTAAACTTATGGTAGAGGTCGTCCGTATCAACACACAAGCAGTCGCACAACCGTTCCTTGAACCTTCGTCGCTCAAGAAGTAGATGAAACATTCAAGACTCTTGACAAACGCCACCAACGGTCAAGTCCACAAATCAGGGTCCAAACTCTCGAAGGCTTCCTCGTCTCAATCACTTTGCTCGAAGCTACTACTAGCGCCCGCTCAGCCTTGGCTGTGCCTGGCGACGATCGGACCTTTGACGCCGACATCGGTCAGCATCAGGAATCTATCAAATGCTTCGCGTGCCAACTACATCTTGCGTGGACCTGCTTCGGTGGCATGCCTAGTCCTAGCATAAATCCATCCCACCCACCTAGTCCTCGGGCGGAGGCCATCAACTCCCTAGCAAAGCTGCCGTGGTGCGGGGTCTGCGCGCGAAATCAATGCTAATGACGCAGACCAAGTTTCAATTTGGCACAATATGGGACACTGGATGATCCGTTGCCCCAGAGGCTTTCCATTTAAGGGAGACGCAGTCCTTTACGGGCCTCTCAGTCACTTTGACACCGGCTAACCTCCTTCGAATTCGAGAAAAACTCGCGAAATGTCAGAACTTAAAGCATCAAATGGTCAATCGACCCACACCGTTCCACTCCTCATCAATGGAGAGGACGTTTCGTGCGATCGCACTTTCGAGGTCACATCGCCCGTGACCCTCAAGGTCTCACATCGCTGCTGCAGTGCCGGCGTTACTGAAGCAGAGAAGGCGGTTCAAGCAGCGGCAGATGCGTTGCCAAAATGGCGACAAACTCCTCCAATCGAGCGACGCAACATCTTCCTGAAGGCCGCCGAGTTGATGGAAAAGAGGCGTGAAGAGTTGGTTGGATACATGCTCCAGGAAACGGGAGACGTTGAGTCATGGTGCCACTTCAACTTGGACGTTGCAATCGACTTCATCAAGGATGTTGCTGGCCGTTGCGGAACCATTGAGGGTGCTATCCCGCAGACGATGGACCCGAACCTCACCGGGCTGGTTGTCAAAGAGCCCTACGGAGTTGTGCTGTCGATCGCACCCTGGTTGGTCACCGCGGTCCAATGATCGCAACCCTTTCTGACTTTCATTAGGAACGCTCCATACATCCTTGGTACACGGTCCGTTTGCTTTCCCCTTGGGGCAGGCAACACCGTTGTATTGAAGGCGACCGAACTTGCGCCGAGAACAATGTGGGGAATAGCTTCAGTTTTCAACGAAGCTGGCATTCCCAAAGGCGCTCTGAACATGATCGCGACTGAGCCCTCGATGGCTGCAGAAGTGACCACCTCCCTGGTATCCAACTCGCACGTCAAGAAAATCAACTTCACTGGCAGCACTGCAGTGGGTCGCATCATTGGCAAGCTCGCTGGCGAGCACCTCAAGCCAATGGTTCAAGAACTTGGAGGCAAGGCACCTGCAATCGTGTGGGAAGATGCTGACCTTGAGGCCGCTGCTAAGCAGTGTGCTTTGGGGGCTTTCCTCAACGCCGGCCAGGTCTGCATGTCCACAGAGCGCATCATCGTCCACAAGGCAATCGCAAAAAGGTTCAAAGAGATTTTCGCGGCCACTTCGCAGAAGATTTTCGATTCTGGTTCAGGGGCACCGCTTTTGATTAATGCTGCCGCGGTTGAAAAGAACCGCAAGCTTGTTAAAGATGCGACGTCCAAGGGGGCCTCTCTCGTGTACGGAAGCCCGGATGACACTGAGTCAATTCCTACTCGGATGCGGCCAATCATTCTCCAGAATGTCAATCGCGACATGAACATTTACTACGGCGAGTCGTTTGGGCCGACAGTATCATTGTTCGAGGTTGAGACAGAGGAAGAAGCCATCGAGATGGCAAACGATACCGAATATGGCCTCACCTCTGCCGTTTTCACGGAGAACCTCAAAACCGGGCTGCGCTTTGCAAGGGCAATTGAAACTGGTGCGGTGCATATCAATGGCATGAGCATTCACGATGAGAGTGCTTTACCGCATGGAGGTGCGAAGGCCAGTGGTTACGGACGATTTAATGCCGCCCATGGCTTGGAGGAATGGGTTCGTACGAAGACGATCACGTTCAAGAACTGAATGCATTGGACCAGCTCAGCCGTGCGAAATCGTAGCAGCTACCAACGTCATCAATTGAGCAATTATTCATTCCATCACATTGGAACATTGGCTACAATTTCGGAGTCAATATGGTTTTGCAGCCTAACTCGGGCATCTTGTCTCGCTCCTTTATTACCAATGCTTATGCTCATTTAGCATTTCTCATCTCGCCACTCACGAGCGCTGCCGATACGACCTGCCGGAACTACTGCAAGTAGACCCCCTTCACCCACTCTGAGAACTTCGCCTCATCCTCGGCAATGATCTTCCCAAACTCCGGGTCCTCGAAAAATGCCCAGTTCGCATCGAAGTGCTCCTTGTCCCTCCACGTCAAGACCGCAACAGCGTCGAAGTCAAAGTCGGCTTGATCGCCGCCCATGAAGAGGTTGGCAGGCCAGGCGAGGTTGCCGTCTTCTGGATCGACGGGGGCATCGGGATCGTGGGTTCGAGAGACGTAGTGGCGGACGTGAGAGACCGGAAAGGTGTCGCCAGTAAGGTTCTTCATGAGAGGGATGTGGACGTTCTCATAGTGGAATTTGTACTCTGCAGGGGTAATATCTTGTCTCCGACGGCCGAGCATAAGGACTTGGAAGCCAGTTTGGGCGATTGGAAGAGCGCGAGGGAGGAGCTTCATTGTTTCTTTCTGAAGGAGGCGAGATGTTGTATTGTCTCTAGCTGAGAAATAAAGCTGAGGGGGGAGGTGGGCGACACGTCCAGAGAGACGAGCGCCTCGACGGGCTTTTGTACAGGAACCCAGTGGCGTGACAAGATCTGATTTGATCCTGCTCCATTGCAGCGCATATGCACGTGGACTTTGCCGAGTGAACTTCGCTGCGTATGCGACATGCAGAGCCGGGAACATGGACTCGAATGGGGGCGAGGTTAATATGCAGTTGGCGTATAGTTTGCCCCTTCTGGGCTTGCGCCTCCGCTCTCGCCGAAATCGCAGCCAGGATGTAGATATGAATGGAAAGTCATTTTGCCTATTTAGACGTGGGCGGAGAGAGGGATTTCCCTCCATTGATATTCTTCGTGGCGAATTGTCTGCGGTTGTCGATAGCATCTCTGGGGGGTCCTCTCGATATGTTAGTTTCATAGGTACGAAGAACGGCCTTGTTGGCATATCAGTACATGCTGGCAAGCGGTCCAGGTCCTAATAGACCAAGCGGCAGTAATGTCTACCAGCGCCCTGCAGCCCGGGCTCAGGGTTCATGCTGCATCCCCCGCCTTGCATGAATGCATGGCGCATCCTACGAACGGGCGGTGTAAGTCAGGCAGACTTGGCTTCATGCGTCTATTGTTCATAGACATTTGGGCGATCGTGAATGAAGACTGCTGTTAGGGCGGCAGGTGTTCGTGCCGCGACGCATTCCGCATGTCCTCGACTTGCCGACCCTGGCTGTTATTTGAGTCATTATTTTGCTGCCATCCTCGTTGCCATTCTAGCTACTGTTCTACAATAATGTTGAACAGTGATATTACTGTCCTTGCAGCTCTGTTCTTCGCAATTTTCCTGCTTTTCTACTTTATAGTTATCTCTAATCACACAGTCCCAACGCCTTAGAATCGACAAAGGTTGAGTATGAAAGTGGCGCCTTGTTCTCAGCCACAACCACCACAGTTTGGAATCAAAGACAGCATGTAAAAATAAGACTCACATATATGATTACATTTTGGAACTTCTGAGGCTTGTGCCCAGAGCATTGATCTTGTATAGGGTAGGCGACACTGAAGGGTCAAAATGGATCATGTCATTTCTAGACTCGAGGCCGAAGGAAAAGTAATAAGCTGTGAAACATCCACATAGCTCATCCGACGCTTTCCGTCTCTGCTAAAACTCAGAGCTCTGCAAAGCGCGCCAAGGTAATGTCCATTCCTCGTCTGCCAAGTGCGCCATGGTTTGCCAAGTGTTGGCATTGGTTGACTACCGATATCAAAACATATAACAGTCGACCTTGTGACATATATCTCGATGACGCTCCTGGAGCGACAAGAAAAGGAATCACGCATCTCTTTCATCTGAGCTATGTGTAGCAGATCAGATTGTACACATGCTTATCTTCTGCATGTTTGTAATCCAAAAACTGCTCCAGCTTAGATACTATGGGCAGAGAGATATCACTTGTAGCCCCCGAGAAATGGAAAACTCGTCTACTGTGAATATGCGAATAGAAGTTAAATCGTGATCACAAGCAGCTGAATATCTTGGTGCGATCAGATTCCTACCGAACCTTGGATGGGTACTGTAACTCCTGTCCGACACGATCCCTGGTGGTTCTTTCGGGAGTTACCCGAGTCAAACAAACACCACCCGGCGTCAACTTGATTGATCGATTCCATCGCCGGGGTAAGTCATTATCTTGCCTCGTGTGCCTTCCTTCACTGGGTAAGCCATAGTTGCTTGGTAATGCCTTGGTATATGACCTGCGTGGTGCAATCAGGAATAACAAGGAGGCATGCTACCAGTCAAATGATTCAACTGTGGCTAGGGCTCTGCACAAGGTGCTTTGGGTAGTATGTCGGACGAAGGATAAAGTCTCGTACGAGACGCCGATCGGCCACAATCCCGACAACAGCTTGCAATAATTCGCATCCTTCAGCCAATCCGACTGCTGGTCCTAGATGTTGGCTCCGCTGTAAACCCGGCCATCAATCCGAACCAGCCCAAGTCGGTGCCCGGCACCACCCTAAAGTGACTAGGAATGGGTCTGGGTTCTTCCCCAGGATGGATTAACGTTGAATGTTTGCCCCAGTTCTACCCCATAATCGTGATTCCTGCCACGGGACTGCGACTACATCCCCGCGTTGGGGCCCCGGACGAACGTGTATAAACCAGAGCCAGTGCCTGGGGATCCAAGAATGGGCATGTCGGCGCACCCTATGTACACAGTCACACAGTCGTGTCACGCATCTCTTGGGACTTTCATCTCATCCTGAAGAGAGATCGACAAGATGAACACCATCATTGAGTTCTTCAAGCCAAAAACGACCAAGGTCGCACACTTCAGCACCTTCCAGAACAACACCAATCCGACGTGGTATAAAGATGCTGGCCTTCGGAAGAATGTGCTGCACTGCATCGGCCTCTACTTCTGTGTCTTCTACCTCGGCTTCGATGCGTCCCTCATGAACGGCCTTCAAGCTATTCCCGAATGGCAAGAATATTTCGATAACCCGTCCGGTAGCATCCTTGGCTTCATCTCCGCCAGCTTGTTCCTCCCGGCCATTATCACGCCGTTCTTTGCCTCTTGGATCAGTGATAAATGGGGACGGAAATGGGCATTGGCCATTGGATCAATTCTTCTGATCCTCGGTGCTTTCCTTAATGCTTTCGCTACCGACATTGGCATGTTTATCGGTGGCCGAGTCATCATCGGTGCAGCAGGCCCCTTCGGAAAAATTACTGGCATCGCCTTGCTTCAGGAGCTCGCTCATCCCCGTCTGAGACCATATATCGCCACAGCTTACTACTCAAACTATTACTTCGGCCAAATCGCAGCAGCGTGGTTCTGCTTTGGAACACTTGCCTGGCATCCCACTGACTGGAGGTGGCGCGCCCCTTGTCTGTTCCAAGCTGCGGCCCCTGCAGTCGTCCTTGTACACCTTCTTTTCATCCCTGAAAGCCCTCGCTGGCTCATCAAGAATGATCGCTCGGAGCAAGCCCTGAAGGTGCTAGCTGACGAGCACGCCAACGGCGATCAGAATGATGAACTTGTGCGGTACGAGTATGGAGAGATCTGCCAGGCCATCGACATGGAGAAGGAGACTCAGAACAGCAAGTATTCGGATTTCTTCAAGACACCCGGCAACAGGCGCAGACTTCTTGTCTTGATTACCATGGGAACTGGCTCCAACTGGGTTGGCAACGGTATCATCGCTTACTACCTTTCCCCGGCGCTCAAGCTTGTGGGCATCACCAACTCAACCGATATCGCTGGCATTAACGGAGGTCTAGCCGTATGGTCGTTGCTGTGGGCTTACACCGGAGCCATGTCGGCTGAGCGTGTTGGTCGCAGGTTCCTCTGGATCACTGGCACGGCTGGCATGTGCGCTACCTACATTGTCATGACTGGTCTGAGTGGTTCTTTTGCCGCCAAACCTACGCACTCTGTTGGCCTTGCCGTGGTGCCCATGATGTTCATCTTCAAAACATTCTACTGCATGAGCTGGAGCCCTCTGCCTTTCGCCTACGGTGCAGAGATCCTGCCGTACAGCTTGAGACTGAAGGGTCTTGGAATTGAGCTGAGTGTTCAGAGTGTTGCTTTGACCTTCAACCAATGGGTCAACCCAGTCGCCCTCGAGGCAATGGCTTGGAAGTAGTAAGTGCTTTCCCGTTCTACATGTGACGCATGTCAGCTAATTCGTCCTAGTTACATCGTGTACATTGCGCTTATTGCCATGTACCTAGTCTTGATCATCTTCTTCTTCCCTGAAACCAGGTACGTTCTCTTGCTCTCGCGCGATATGCGGCATAAGACTAACAGAGGCTACAGGGGTATGACGATTGAGCAGATCGGAGTCCTCTTTGATACGGGACGGAAAGGTGATGCCGATGCGGCAGCCGCTGCACTTGACACGGGCGTGGCTGGAAAGGAGGCAGCGATGAGGGAAGATGTTGATCAAGCTGAGAAGCAGCCTCACACGAATGTTGCCCACAAGGAGTAGACAAATGTTGCACGTACTTCATGAGGGACCCGAAGATGCGAAGTTCTTGATGTCCATGTACATTACAAAGTACAAGTGACGTGAGTGTTGCGCCGCACAAAGAGATCAGTCAGAAAAGTCTATAAATTGGAGTGCCTGATCGGATTTAAGAGTGCAATTGCAGCCAAGCCTTCTCTTCCTATGATAAGAGCCCGGCAGTCTACGTGACAGGAGAAATGGTTTCGATGCTTCGCGGTACAGCCAGTTTGCCGATTCCTCAACGTCCGCAATGCAATGGAACGGCGAGGGCGTGATGCAAGTGTGCGAGTATCTTGTATTGTTCTATCATTGTTCGTCAAGTTGCAGCTTCGAATGCTTTCTTGTTGACGGGCGTCAGTGGCTCGCCAGCAAAGCCTCCGTCCGGCCCAACAACAGCAAGAATGTTCTTCATGGCGTTCAACTCGAAGTTGATCCTCGTCTCCACCGCCCCTCCTCCATTGTGAGTAGTCAAAGTCACATTGTCCATCTTAGCCAAGACAGGCGACACCTGAGGCTCGTGATAGTGCACGTCAAGACCTGCCGCCGAGAGCTTCCCGCTCTCCAGAGCCTTTATGAGAGGCTCCTCCTCGACGACTTCGCCTCGAGCGGTGTTGACCAGTCGAGCACCGTCTTTCATGTATGATAGTGTTTCGGCATTGATGAGGTGTTTGGTGTGAGGGTTCAGAGGGGTGTGTAATGACACGCAATCCGCGATCTGAAGAAGGCTCTTCAACGCGTCGTGATATGTCACATTAAGGCGCGCTTCCTCCTCGGCACTTTGCCGAATGACATCGTAGTAATGAACAGTCATACCAATAGCCTGCGCCTTGAGAGCTAGCTTCTTGGAGATATTGCCCAAACCGACGATTCCCAGGATATGACCGCCAGGGTTGCGCGAGATATGGCCTATAACCTTATGGGTCGCTGTGAAGATGGCTGGATCAGCCGTGCTTGCGGCCCGAGTCTGGCGGATGAAGTTACGGAAGACAGAGAGAATCATCCAAAGAGCCGTATCCGACACAGCGTCATCCGACGCGCCTGCACCGTTGGCGTAGTAGATCTTTCGGCGTCCGAGAGCATCGACATCAGCCCAGTTGAAGCCAGCGCCAGCAGATGCAAAGATGCGCACGGAGTCTGGGAGGTATCCAATGAGCTCATCATCCCATTGGCCCATCTCACCCCCGGTCTGGAAATGAGGCCTGAAGATGGCCGAGAAGTCGCCAAATCTGGATTCTGTATGAGCTTCAGGCGTGATCCTCATGAGTACAGCAGCTTAGGTACTCACCTCTTGCTCTTCAACGCCTCAATGAATTGCTCCCGCGTCTCTGTGTCATTCCTCACCACGTCAAAACGTTGCAGAAACTCATTGTTGTAGAAGTCATGGTTGTATTTGATGGCATCGCCGAGATGGAGGACGATTGGTTTAGACATGGTTGCGTGAAGATGCGACCTGTTACCGTTTGCTGGATTTCTGTTGAGACCGCTGAACTACGACCAATTTCTGATGAGAAGCCATATTGTAGTAGATTATCTTTCCCATCGGATTACCTCCATCTCCAGCCTACGGGCCACTGTCCGATGCGTGGGGTAATGCTAAGCGGCCTTCTCTCCGGGGTCCCCGCAGTCGGCGGCCTTTGAGCCACCTACTTCTGACTATGAAGGAAGCCATCCGTGTCTGTTTGAAAGGGTGAAATTGGGAACTTCGTTCCCTTCAAATTTTCAGCCTACAATAATATCGACACTTGGTATAGGCTTCGCTGACTCGGGGTGTGGTTGCATAGTTGTTGCATGGCTCACAAGGGGCACCACCACAGCAATTATGTCAGACGAGCGATCAGAATAGCGACTAGATTGACGACCGGAATACCGATCGTGATGATAATCGGATTCATAATCATCTTTCGTGTGGCGAGTGTGTTCCGTAACGTTTCTACTGTATTTCAAATCAGCACGCCCTATGGTTGATCATTCTATGATGGCAGCAGATGGCGTGATTGAGGGGAAGCTGACCCCGTTGCTCAACTATAAACGTCACAAGATGCTTGTCGTCAGCATGCTTCTGATAGTTGGGACATCTTTTGTATAATCGAGACTTCGCCAACGACCAAGCAAAGAGTAACTCTGTATTATAACATTTCCCATATCATCCGTGTGCGGCACTCAGTAAACCATGGCGACTGTGGGCGTGGCCTCCTCTCCAGCACCGACTACCTTTCTTCCCCAGGACGTTGTAGGTACGAATATCGCTACAGCTTCAAAGGGTAGCGATGTGGAAACAGAACTGAAGTACTACAAGCCGAACGAGGACGGTTCGCCGCCACACCCAACATATGTAGATAGACCAGAAACCTACGACCGCCCCTTCGAGGCACACAAGGTCTTGGTGCACGATGCGCGCGGAAACGAAGACAAATTCACCTTGGATATCAATGGCTTCCAGTTCCACAAACATACTGCGCAAGAGAAAGAGTTCCTCGACGATGATGAGATCAAAGATGGCTACTACAAGGAGACAGAACAGTTACTGAAGGACGTGTGAGTGAACAGCTTATCCGTTTGCATGCGAAAGGTGACTGACGCCACGGGAACAGCACTGGAGCTTCTCGCATCTTTATATTTGACCACACGATCCGTCGTCAATCTCCTGACGCCGAAGACTCCGGTCGCCCTCGTAATGCAGCTGCCCGCGGCCCCGTACAACGAGTTCACATCGATCAGTCCTACAAAGCGGCACTGTCGCGGGTGCCACACCATTTGCCTGAGGAGGCAGATAAGCTACTTCAAGGACGCGTGCAGATTATCAATGTCTGGCGTCCGATCAAGACTGTTCAGCGCGACCCTCTTGCTGTAGCTCAAGCGAACAGCGTCAGCGATGACAGCTTGGTTGTCACGGAGCTGATCTACCCTAATCGTAGGGGAGAGACGTATGCTGTCAAGCACGACCCTAAGCATCAGTAAGTTCTTGACTTCACGTCTAAATCGTGCATTGAACTTTGCCTAATTGGTTCCAGGTGGTATTACAAGTCGAAGCTTTCACCAGACGAGGTGATTCTCATCAAATGCTTCGACTCGAAGAAGGATGGTCGAGCGAGGCGTGTGCCACATACTGCTTTCCATGTGCCCGGCACTGAAAATGCTGAGAGTCGAGAGAGCATCGAGGTGCGGGCTTTGGTGTTCCACGAGAACGACACCTTGGAGTAAAGATGGCCATACGGTATACACTGATCATAGCGAGGGGGGGGCGGGGGGGGGGGGGGTGTGTGTGTGCGACTATGGAAGCAAGCTGTCCAGAATGAGATAAACAGTTGAGCTTGCACGCTATGTAATTGGCCCAGGGCACATGTAAACAGGGTATTGTTTCGATAGTCAATATGATGGATTGATGATTGATGCCGATCCCATTGTTAACACGCCTGTCGCCCTGGATTACAAGAAGAGCTGCGTCAAACCATACTATTAGATTTCCGTTAGCATCCATCAACTCTTTCTGTAAGCTTAGGTCTTGGCATCTAGCAGCTTGCATCTCGAAATTGCTACCCGGCCCCGGTTCCTCACAGATATGCCAAGCTGTCTTCCATGCAACTGTCGCGTAAACTGGGTCGTATATGGCGAATTGTTCTTTGAATCCTCTCTGCGCGCTTAGAGCGTTGTAACTATAGCGGAGCATCATCACGCAATACAACTTATTGCAGAAACACCTTCCTCATCTAGAACAGGCGCCTGGGTATATAATTGAGAGCAAGCCACACGATCTCGTGCTAAGTTTAAGCTTAATCCAAGGCGTCTCACGAGGCTCACGGTCATTTACTTAGTCTTGCACAATGCGCCTCCGATCGGTTGGTCTTGTTTGTGTGGCATACGCTCAGGTCCTTTGGGCTGCCCGCTATGCGGACAACAGGCGACCTGCGATCAAGGATAGCCCCCAGGTGGCGGCAAACTTTCCCGATGTCAAAGATATCAAGCTCTTGGCTCCTGCGTTTCTCGATCCAGATACAGTGCCTGCAGGCTTTGCGGAGAACCAGGAGGGTCCGACTGACCAAGACACCTTGGGTATGTGGCATCACCGTTCATCGGAAGGCGAGTACTAACAGTCGCAAAAAGAGGCCTTCCTCCAGAGGCTTTCGAAGCAACATAAGTGGATTCACTACAGGAATCCAAAGATAAAATCCGAGGAAGGCCGTTCGCTTCCCTATGCCTACTTGACAAGCGACAGGGTACGAGGCAAAGATGGCTTCAATAAGCACCGTAATGGAAAGCTACGCATCTGGCTGCAAGGAGGCGTACACGGCGACGAGCCAGCTGGTGATCAAGGGCTACTTGCACTCCTAGGGAAGCTGGGCTCAGACTCTCGTTGGGCTCGATCCGTGCTGGATAAAGCCGACATCGTCGTGCTGCCTCGCTATAACCCTGATGGCGTCGAATACTTTCAACGAGCGTTTGCCACGAACTTCGACCCCAACCGGGATCATGCCATCTTACGCCTGAAGCAAACCCAGGATATCAAGCAGCTCCTCAATGACTTCGACCCTCACATCTTCGTTGACGCCCACGAGTACACTGCCAACTCGCCTCTGGGAGCGAACAGGCAGTGGATTAAAGCGCAGGACGTCCAAGTGTCAGGTGTGAAGAACCCCAATATTCACCAAAATATTCGCAAGCTGCAAGAGGGTCTCTTCATCAACTCGATTTATTCTACGATTGAGCAGCGTGGTCTGCGGACCAGTCCATATTTCGTGGCCTCTTCCGGCACCGATACGCTGATTCTTCAAGAGAACAGCTCAATCAGCCACGCGGGTCACAATTCCGCCGGACTGGGTCAGAGACTGTCCTTTCTGACAGAGACACGGGGCATCCGCCTGGGCGACCAACATTTCCAACGTCGAGTTGCCGCAGGACTCATTGCCGTGGAGTCAATTGTTCAGACCGCTGTGGACAATGCAGATCTCGTATACAGGACAGTTGAAGATGGGCGGAAAGAGTTCCTTAAGGGTGGAGGAGAGATCATTGTTCTCGACAAGTCACGACCTCACAATACGACCTGGGAATTCATCAATGCCAATAGCGGCGCGCTTGTGGATGTCCCCGTGGTGTTCAACAACAACACACCTTCCGAGACCGTCCTCAGTAGAGAGCGCCCTCAAGCATACGTCTTTTCCAAGGCATGGGGAGATGTAGCTGAGCGTCTGAGAACCCTGGGTGTCGAAGTGGAGGTGCTCAAGAAAGACTTCGAGGGAGATGTTGGAACGCTCACAGTGACGAAGGCGACACTGGGTACTGCGAAATCTCACGGTGTAGTCCAGACGGCGGTTGAGACTAATTCCGGGTCGCGTAGGGTCACGATACCAGCTGGAGGGTTTCGCGTGGACACTCGACAAAAGAACGGGCTGTATGCGCTGGTGACGCTGGAGCCGGAGAACACAGCTTCTTTCGTGACCTACAACATTATTCCATTGGAGGTGGGGGATGAGTACCCTGTCTTTAGAATCTGATCAGCTTTAGGTCTGAGATACATGATTTGTCTTAGAGTTTTATTTGACCCAGGATTCTGCCCGGCATCTACCTCCTTGCTATGTTACCAAGTATCTTGCCTAGTATTCTACATGCTATTCTACCTGACAACTTACCTGTCAATTAAGCTTACTTTTTGCCGCTAGAGGGCCTTCTGAATTTACTTCTAAAGCAGCGGTGGAGGGTTGTGGTCAATGACTAAGGGTCTAAACGGCAGCCAGTAGTGTTGTGGGTGGCAATCACTTACACAGCATTTAGCCGCCAACTGAGGTCTTCACTTTCGGTTGCAAGCAAGGAACCTTTGACATTGTTGTGTCATTCACAATGATTTTGATATGTAAGTCTAGAAATGCCATGTCTTGATTTCAATCGCCCTTCCCGATGCAGGACCCTGGGGACCCTGGACTTTTGAGCTTGCAATCGCCAAGCCATGATCGACATGAGCTCTGCCACTTTTCGCCCTGTCATCATGTTCGCGCCATCGATGCTGGCAATGGCGATGGGCATGATACTAACATAGAAGAAGAAGGTGGGTTCTCGTTTCCGGGAGCCATTGTCATCATCCGATCGGCCGTCTACCGCAATTAGGAAGCTGGCATTGCACAGGGCGAAATGTTTTCCGTATAATTCGTACCCAACGCAACAATGAGAGCATGGCGCAAACCTTGTGGGACCTCTGTTTGGTGACGATGGCGACATGCGATCTCGGCGTGGCGGTTGAGTTGAAGGCATATATAATCACCCCTGATTGCGATCGAGTTAGCTGGGGATAGTGCAGTGTGCGACAGAGTTCTTCTTTCGTCCATCTTTGCAGATACTCGCCTAGCATTTCGACATGAAGCTCAATTCACTGGCGACGTTGGCATTGTTTGCCGCCTCGGTGGCTGCGGTGCCGCAAAGTAAGCCCAAGTCTTACAAGGGCTACACGGTCTTCCGTGTCAACACTCACGGCAAAACGGAGACCGTGGAGGCGCAACTCGCAGACATTGAGCACGACGAATGGGACTCTGGTCCATCTCATATTGACCTGCTTATCGGACCTGATGAGTTGAAGGCCTTTGAGGAGCTTGGGCTCGAGTCCCGTGTCATGCACAAGGACCTGGCTGACTCCATCTCTGTCGAGAACGCCACCCCTGCAAAGAAGTACAAGCGCCAGGTTGATGACCTGTCATGGTACGACTCGTATCACAACTACGAGGATCACATCCAGTACTTCAATGATCTCCAACGAGCGTTCCCTAACAACTCCAAGATCGTCTCGTCTGGTCGGTCGAACCAGGGCAGAAACATCTTTGGTCTTCATGTGTATGGCAACGATGGCCCAGGCAAGCCGGCAGTCCTTTACCACGGTACCGTGCATGCGCGCGAGTGGATTACTGCGCCTGTAAGTTCTACACGAGCATGCATCATCGTATGTACAGACCTATCATGCTTACTTACGTACCTGACTAGACTGTCGAATACATCACGTTGCAACTCCTGCAGGGCAACGGCAAGGGCGACGCGACCGTTCAAGGCTTTCTCAACAAGTATGATTTCTTCATCTTCCCAATCGTGAACCCTGACGGTAAGTTTTCTCTTCCAAGCCCGTGACAAAATAGTTACTGATGGGCATGTAGGCTTCTTGTACAGCCAAACGACCGATCGCATGTGGCGCAAGAACCGTCAAGCGCCTCCTTCGGGATCCACATGCTACGGCGTCGACATCAACCGCAACTGGGAGTTTGGCTGGGATGCAACCCCTCGCGGCCACTCGACTAATCCCTGTGCTGCTGCATACCGCGGCCAGAAGCCCTCAGACACACCCGAGAACCAAGGCCTCGACCAGTTCGTCCGCAAGCTGCGTGACGACGTCGGCATCAAGCTGTACATCGACTGGCACAGCTACGGCCAGTACATCCTGTCGCCTTTCGGCTACAAGGAGACTCTGTATGCGCCCGAGCTGGGCAAGTGGACCAAGGCTGCGACTCTTGTGAGCGAGGAGATTCGGGATGTCTCGGTCCGTGGTGTGACTTACACGTATGGACCGAGCGGTGCGGCTCTGTATCCCACAACTGGTGCTGCTCCAGACCATGTGTACAGCATTGGCCGTGCGGAGTTCTCCTACACGATTGAGCTTTCGGACACGGGCGAGTATGGCTTCATCCTGCCCCCGTCGCTCATCCGCGATGTTGCGGAGGAGCAGTGGATTGGACAGAAGGTTCTGTACGGGCTCCTCGATGAGGAGTTCTTTGATGGAGTTGGACCAGCGATGTATCAGCGCAAGTCGTCTGAGTAGTGCAGTCGTTGCCAATACAGAGAATTCAGTCCAGCGCAATATAGACCAAATAACAAGCAACCATGTACTCTCCCTCCAAGACCGATGAAGCAGGATAGTTCTCCCTAGAACATGTCTCTTTACTTACCACTCTACACGCTATTCTGCTTGCTATCTGGTTACCAATTAACAACAACATCCACCTAAGGAGTTGTCACCTAAGTAGATACCCTGGGGAAGAAGACAGCCGTTGGACTGGGTGATGAGCTAGCTCACCCCAGATCGTCCGGATCGGCGAAAGCACCGACACCTCGGCTATACCGCCGATGTCGCTCCCTCGTTCCCTTGCTCCCTCGCACCTCTTCTCTACACACTCGCAACTTCCGCCGTGATGATTCGCATCAACTGAAGCGAAACATTCACGTCTCCATCCGGCGACTCGCCGCCCCCCCCCAGAAAATGCGACCCAACAAACGTGCCAGGATTCAGGATGAGAGCACCGGCTCCGATGGAGTCACGATGCGTAACGATGTGGCGGCGAAGCCCCGACTGACACGGGCTTGTAAGTAACACCACGTCTAATTAGATACTATCTGCGAACCCAAAAGTCCTGACTTCACTGTTGTGGTTTGATCGGCGCAGGCGCGGAGTGTAAACGGCACAAGATCAAATGCTATGTACAGCCGGGGGAGGACTCGTGCAACAAGTGCATCAAGAGCGGCATCTCGTGCGAGCCTCATAACTTTGCGCAAAAGTTCATGGATGAGGATGCAGCGTAAGAAGTAGAGCCCGCTGCATTGTCTCAAATGCTAATTGGTTGTCCAGGTGGAAAGCTGAAGCAACACGCACGATTGAGAAGCTCCAAGAAGCCGTCAAACACCTCCTTCAACAAAGCGGCCACCCGGATTTACCCAAACAGAATGGAAACAGTGCTGTTGTTCCTACTTTGTCAGAAAAGGAGCGCCGACTATCCATGCAAACTTTATCGCCGCTGACAACGGACCACTCTGCATCTGTGAAGCTGACATCGGGCAACTTCACGTCAGAAGGGCCATCAGCAGGCACAGGAGGCGTGCAAGATGACTCTGATCTTGTCCCTCTGCCAATGAACAACCTTTATAATCTCACAGATCCGAACAATTCACGTCTCATCCGGGTTGACCCATCCGATGTCAATGGGCCTGATCTGATCGAGCAAGGAATCATCTCTCTCGCAGATGCTGAGTACCTATTCAACCACTACCGAGACCATATCAATCTGTTACTGTGGGATGGGATACTCTGTTCGCACAAGACCCTGGCCGAAGTGCGCCAGTCATCGTCACTACTTGTGACGGTCGTCCTGACTGTTGCTGCACTACACATCCCGAATTGCGAACAGTTGCTTCACGCCACGTATGGAGCTTTTGTATCCCTGATGCGAGGCTCTTGTCTCCTTCGATGCTCAAATCTCGATGTCATCAGAGCTCTATGTATCGGCGCTTTCTACCTCACGAGTCTCAGCTGGGCATTGTGCAGCCGTGCCGTCCGAGTCGCAACCGAGATGAACTTACATAAATCCTCTCTCCAATTCGCCCGTGGGTGCCTTGAATCATACGAGCGTGTCCGCTTATGGTACGTGCTATTCGTCTGCGACAGTCAATTTGCTTTGGCATACGGACGGCCACCCTTGATGCACGAAGACGCTGCGATCCGGAACGCAGAGAAGCTTCTCAGCAGCGGCCTATCCTCCAAAGGCGACAACGGACTCGTGGCACAAGTCAAGCTATTCAGAATATTGGCCAATGGCTATTTCATGTACGGGTGCGATCCAGATCTCGAGCTTTCCGGCCAGGACTTTGAGAAGCTTCAGAACTTCAACATCTCAGTCGATCAATGGCGGCTCGAGTACCCTGCGAAGACGTCTGGCGATGTGCGCGACAGCTCAATACCATCCAGTGCTAATACTCTATACTATCAACTTGCTCGCTTCCAGCTTAATGCGGTGGCTTTGCGAGGAATCTCTTCGAACGAGGTATCGAAGGAGAGTCCGCAGTTGGAAATGGACCTAGAGCGACAGGAAGCGGCAAATATTGCCATTACGGCAGCGATGAGTGCGGCCAGACTAATTGTTGACGACGCTTCGCTCCAGAGTGCACTAATAGGTCTGCCGATCTTCACACACGCCATGATCGCTGTCTGCGCTTCATTCCTCCTGAAGATGGCTGTCGTCTTCGGCAATCCAGGGGCAGCCAAGGCTCGTACACTAGTCAACATCCCACGAGATCTTGCACATTATGGGCTTCACTTCAACACGAAAGCGTCGCTGATAACTATAGAGAGATTAGTCGCGGTACTCAGCAATGTTGCCGATGGCGCAAGCCAGCGACATGTCGCGAGGCAAGTGGTCACCGGCATTCGAGAGCTACTCCAGCGATTTTCTCCAAGTCAGAAGAATGATAACTTCATCTACTCGCTGAATCCGGTGAGAGATGGCTCAGATGTGACTACCGATAGGGATAAAGTGCCGATGGCTTCTACGAGAGGGTCGAGCACGCATGGGGACAATGGGCCACATTACGGAACATTAGGAGTCGGAGGACCACAGCTTAGTGACGGGGTAACAAACGAAGTCGTTCCTGTCCAGCAGGACTTCTTCGATCTTACAGGCGATTTGGACTGGCGATTTGATGACGGATTTCTATTGGGGATTGATGCGCTTGACTCAGAGATCCCGTTCTTATAGAATATACGACTCTGTCACTATCTACTCGCGTCCTAAGGACTTTCAACACCTCTGTAAAATTTCATGGATGCAAACTGCAACTTAAGCAGTCTTATCAACGACCTCAGGTTGTTGCTGGCGGCCTCGAAGCTCGGCGGCGATCCCTTCCGCGGGGGCAGCTGTAACGGATGGGTACTTCTTGAAGAGCCACGCGAAAACAGCCGTGCAGACACATAGAATCCCAAGCCAGGTCGTAGTAGTAGCAAAGCCAGGGATGTAACGAGGAGCGTGCTCCTTCGGCCAGAGCCAGGTGGAGTAGATGGACGAGGCGTTGCCGATGGAGTTGATCAGTGCGATAGCGATGGCCCGTTTCGCTGCTGGCTGGGGGATAACATCGGAAACCCAAGTCTTGACTAAGGGAGAGCAGCCATAGATAGTGCCGAAGGCGAAGATTGTGAGGACATACTGCGCCATGCGGTTGTTGACAGTCGTGACGCAAATGAAGAGGACACATCCTACGCCGGAGAGGCCACAGATGAACTGCCACTTGGCTTTGTATCTATCGGCAAGCCAACAGCATGTGACAACGTAGACCAGAGCGGCCATGTATGCAGGGATGGTATGGTCTATGTGATGTTAGATCAGGTCGCGCTGGGGAACAGGGCAAAGGAACTTACATTGGCCTTGCGGTCCAGTCCAGCCGAAGCTGTTGACGAGTGTAGGAATGAAGTATTGCATAGTCTGTGACCCAGTGACAAGGACGAAGAGAAGGCACTGCGCCCAGACACGCCAGTCGCGCACAGTCATCTTGAAAGCCTCCCAATGAGGAATCTGCTTCGCACCAGAGCCCTGAGTCAAGCCGATGCCATCAACCATGAGGCGGTTGCAAGCAAGGATTCTCTCCTCCTCGTTCAAGAAACGCTTGCTGGTGGAAGGGTAGTCAGGCATGAGGAAGAAGATCGCGATGGCCGCAACAACGGATGCAACGCCTTCAATGATCTAGGCAGCGTCAGAATTGTACTTTAAACAGCGGAAGAGGGGACTAAAACTTACGAAAAGCCATCTCCAGCCCGGAATACCAGCGCTGCCCTCCATATGCTCGGTGATGACTCCGGCTAGGAGGCCAGATACAGCACCAGCGATTGGAACGGCAGTGTACAGCAATGCAAAACGCGTTGCGAGCTCATACTTTCTATACCATGAACTGAGAAAGAATGCGCATCCAGCTGGGTAACCCGCCTAACTTGATGTTAATGAGAGTCCTCAAACAGAGAAGACAATGATGACCGACCTCGGCGAATCCCAAGAGGAAGCGCATGCCAGCAAGCTGCTGCCAGTTCTGCGTTGCACCCATGAGCGCGGCGATTGTACCCCAGAAGAGCCCGAGCCCTGGAAGAAAGACACTGGGACGAACTCGGGTAAGGATCATGTTGGCAGGGACTTCAAAGCAAAGGTAGGAGACGAAGAAGACGAGGACAATGATCGAATACTGGCTTGAGGTGAGGCCAAAGTCCCGCTCAAGACCACCAGTCTTTGCATTTCTGTGCATCGTGTTAGCTACTTTGCCTTGGTATAAGCCAACCAGGAATGTGAACTCATACCCAATGTTTGCTCGATCAAGGAAGCCGAGGAGGTAGAGAATCCAACAACACGGAAGGATACGCCAATCGAGCTTCCGGATAAGTCGCTTTTCCTCGAGCGTGCCGTCAACCCAATTAGCAGCGAACTCTCTGGCCTCCGCTTCGGCAGCGGCCATGTCGGTTTCAATATGGAAGTTCTCCTTTTTGGCGCCGGTATCGGTTGAGTTGATAGAGGCAGTAGTCTGTGCTCGCTCAAGGTGGGCAGTGCCACTGGCATCCTTTGGCTGGGTATTTGACATGGTGCTCAGCTTATGTTCCAATGAACAGAGAGATACTTTGCAATCAAGACTGAAACTTTGCAGAGCGTTGAGAAGAGGGTAGCAGATCGACACTGCGAAAGGATCCTGGGGTTCGGACTCCAAGATCGTGGTTCCTCAGGGATGGTTATGCATATATATACATCCCGAAGCAGGGTTCCAAATCAAGACGAGTGCTCGGGTCACAGCCGTCTCGGCTGCAACGTGAGATAATCTCGCAAAACTACCGAGAAAAGCAGTCTGCACGGTTTCCCCATGGGGAGCCAGCTGAGGGGCGCGGGGAAGGGAAACATGGGGAAGCTAGACTTTAGACTGTAGAGCCATCGGCAGAATCGCCGTGTCTAGTCCTCATGATCACATCACGGAGAAATCAGCGACTATTTTCGTAGAATACGCGGTGAAATTGGCGATTTGTTGGTCAGATCCTCGCAAAAGGTGCGATGTTCAGTGAACCAGTAATCATGTGGCTCCCGACATGGGTATTCATAGCTACATGGCCTACTTATTAAAAGAATGACTTGATCATAGACTCCCTCTTCACCAACCCTCGTTGCTAGACACTATCGGAACATCTCAGAAACCATGGTAGCCGCAATTGACACAACAGAGCGTGCTCCGGCAAGACGCCCTCGCATCGCCGTGACCCTCGGCGACCCTTCCGGAGTTGGGCCTGAGCTCATTGCGAAACTGCTCAGTAACCCTGAGAACAGCCAAAGAGCAGACATCTATCTCTTGGCTGACAATTCAGAGGTCCAAGCCGCAATTGAAGATGCTGGCGGAGTCCATGTGCCTATTACTACCGGCCCAGCTGGGCCTGGCGCTGTGCGAGTCCTTGATGACAACTCTTCATCACAGTACAGCACCATACGGGGCGAGGTCTCCTATGATAGCGGTGCAAGGACTATTCATCAGCTCAAGAGAGCGTTGAAGTTGGTCCAGACTGGAGATGTAGATGCGATCGTCTTTGCGCCTCTGAACAAGAGCTCGTTGAAGAAGGCGGGCATGACGGAGGAAGACGAGCTTCGATGGTTCGCCAATCAGCTCAATTTCACTGGAACGACGAGTGAGATCAACGTCGCTGGTCCGCTATGGACAGCAAGAGTTACCAGCCACATAGGCGTGGAGGATGTTGCGCAACGTGTCACAAAGGAGTCAACCTTGAAAGCCATCGAGCTTCTCCAACGATTAAGGTACGGTCAACCAAGCACGACGTTCTTCAGACCTTTACTAACATTGCTACAGATGGGAATCGGGCATTGAAGCACCTCGCCTTGGGGTCTGCGCTCTGAACCCTCACAACGGCGAGAACGGCGCGTTCGGTCGCCAGGAGATCGATGCAATCCGCCCAGCCGTCGAAGCAGCACGCGAAGCAGGAATCGACGCCATGGGTCCCTATCCCTGTGACACCATCTTCCTCAAGCGCGAGCATTTCGACGGCATCGTGACCATGTACCACGACCAGGGCCAGATTGCCATGAAGCTCCTCGGCTTCGATGGAGGCGTCACAATCCAAGGTGGCCTGCCGATTCCTGTTGCCACACCCGCGCATGGCACGGCCTTTGACATTGCTGGGAAGAACCTCGCTTCTGTGGCGAGTACGCAGAATGCGTTCAACATTGCGGTCACTATGGCGGAGAGGAGGATCTTGAAGGAGGGGACGCATACCCATGTCAAGGCTCAGGCTGTTCCTGTGAAGGCGCCGCTTATTCAAACCACGGAGCTGAAGATCAGCGCGTGCTGTTGATGGGCTAATCGCTGTATACCGTACTCCGGCGAGGTTTTCTAGGCACAAGAACTATACCAAATAGATGAGCAAACACAGAAACACGATTGACACTTGGGGGTTATAGCTGAAGGTTCGAGCTTCAGCTTTCATGCTGTGTCGCGTTGTAACAATTACAGAGAGTCACTTAAGCCACATGACGATATTGATGGGCGACCTGCAGTGCTTGAAGTGGCTCGGCTTCTTCGCATTCTGGCTGCGATCACCAAATGTTCACTTTCATAGGCGCTATCCTCATTGCTTTTATGCTCTCATTCTGATCCGTATACTATCCCGGTCACTGGTTGGGTCGGCAGTTTGTTTGTCGCTCTCGTCGATATGTGAATCACTTGTTCTCCTTTGCTATCTCCTCCAACACTTGCATAGCATCCGCAGCTCTATCCACAGGAATGAATATGTGGTCGTGGTAAAACCCGCTGACAGGGTTGGTAGGGATTCCCTTTGCCGCAAGCCTCGTTGAGACAGTAGCCATAAACCCGACCGCCTCGAGACTCGAATGCACGTTCAAGGTGATCATCTTAGACTCGAAACTGTGGTCGTATCCCCTAGCTACCGCGGTCTCGAGGGGAAGCACGAGGGTGATGCCTTCAGTCTCCTTGAAAAGGTGTCTGACATCAGAGAGATCGTGCAACTCTTTCGTGCTGGCGGGCAGGGTGGTGAAAACGTAGGTGGGTTCGTGTTGAACAGCGGTGAGAGTTGCCAAAAGCTTGGAGAGGGACAGTTCCCCTCCTGTCTTGTCGAGAGAAGACATGGCGCTGCTGTTCTATCCCGAGTACTTGGAGGTTGTCTTGCTGCTTAAGAAGAATCGGATTATTTTTGCAGATGTAGATGCCGTTAGTTGAGTTCAGACGATGTCTCATGCAAGTCATGACTTATAGGCTAATGACCCCCCTCCGAATGCTGACAACAGGCAAGGCGCGCCTTAGTGGCTCTGCTCAATCTTCATCTCAAGACCTTCTCCATATTACTTGCGAAAGAGTCGCCGAAACTAGGTCTGACATTATCTACTCGACTGTGCCATTGAGCATCTTTCGAACGAAGAAGTCAAACTGCCTCCGCTGCACATAATCGATTGGCTCCGTCGAGCGACCAACAGTATGTTCTGCCCCCGGGATGATGAGCAGCTCAAAGTCCTTGTCCTCCTGAATCAGCGCATCGACAACCTGCATAGTGGAAGCTGGGTCGACATTGGAGTCCTGCTCGCCGTTGATGAGCAGAATCTGACCCTTGAGCTTCTCAGCGTGGTCAACGCCCGATGCAGCAGCATAGCTCTCATCAACAGGCCACCCAAGCCATTGCTCATTCCAGCTGATCTTATCCATGCGATTGTCGTAGCAGCCTGCGTACGCGACAGCGAAACGGTAAAAGTCGCTGTGGAAGAGCAGCGCGTTCAAGGAGCTCTGCCCACCCGCGGATGCGCCGTAAATGCCTACACCACCACTGAGATCGTAGCTAGGGTCCTGGGCAGCGACGGCGCGGTGCCAGAGGATGCGGTCTGGAAAGCCCGAGTCGGCGAGATCTTTCCAAGCAACGTCGTGAAAGGCTTTATTGCGGTTGGCGGTACCCATGCCGTCCATTTGAACCACGATGAAGCCGAGGTCGGCCTGCGCCTGCATGCCAATAACCTTGTCGCCTCCTGAGTGATAGCCAAAGGGCCAGAAGGTTTTGGGAACGAAGCTGTCGTGCGGACCGGCATAGATGTTCTCAATGACAGGGTATGTCTTCTTCGGGTCGTAGTCATGAGGACGCACGATCAGGCCCCAGATGTCAGTGCTGTTATCGCGACCCTTCGCGACAAGGACCTCAGGGGCTTTGAAGCCGGCAGCAGACAGACGAGAGATGTCGCCGGTCTCGAGGGTCTCGACCAAGGAGCCATTGGCACGATGTAGCTCTGAGATAGTCGGGAGATCAACACGAGAGTATGTGTCAACGTAGAGAGACATGTCTGGCGAGAAGACAACTTCGTGGGAGGCATCGACAGTGGTAAGGCGAGTGAGTCCCGAGCCGTCAAAGCTCACGCGGAAGACGTGCTTGAAGTAAGGATCCTTACCCTTGTTGACATCAATGCCGTTGGCCGAGAACCAGATGAGGCGCTTCTCGTCATCGACCCTAAGGACGTCACGCACCAACCAATCGGCCTTGGTGATCTGCTTGATCGTTCCATCAGGCGTACTGACGAGGTATAGGTGGCGCCAGCCATCGCGCTCCGATATCCAAAGCATCTCCTCACTCCCATCGCCCACATCATAGCGGTAACGACGGTCGGCATAGACAAACGTATCTGCCTCCTCCGTCACGATCGCTCGAGGCGTGCCCGTCTTGCCATCCACAGCAATCACACGCGCCTGTGAGTGACCACGTCGCTGGTAGTCAAAGACGAACTCGGAGCTGTCCGCGCGCCAGATGGGCCGTGAGAGTTGCCACGGCGTAGGAAACAGTTCAGAGTCAATCTCAATGCTCTCGGGTCCTTCCACGTGGAAAAGAACAGGCTGTTCCTGGTCGATATCGTCGCCCGGCTTAGGGTAGAGTTGCTTGTGCACCAAAGGCTGCTTCTGTGACTTCGGCGCCGCCTCGATGCGAACAACCTCTCTAGCGAAACCGGGTTTTACACGGTAGGCCACAAGTTTAGTTGAGTCGGGCGACCAGACAATCGTCTCAGGGTCGTAGAAGTCCTCGGCAGTGCCGTCGGAGCTTAGTGGCGTCGTTGTTCCGTTGCTCCCAGCGACGCGCAGCACGAGATTGTCGTCTTTCACGAAAGCTTCCCAATTACCGTCAGGAGAAGTGCGTGGAGAGTTGTTGGCTGGCACCTTCAAGTCGCGCACGACACCGAAGCCACGGGGTCGATTCCCGGCTCGCGCTGGCGGTTTGGCGCACTTATAGGCCTCTGCTTCGCCTTTCTCCCCGATTGAGCATGTCCAGCTAGACCCCTGAACAGACACAACGATGGCGGTGTCATTGTTATCAGAAGCATAGGTAAAGGTCTCGAACGGCAGTTTCAGTGCCTCATGGGTAATCCCAGTCGCGTCGCTCAGGGCGGTAGCGAGCTTCGTGGCGTCGAAGGGGTCACGTCGACGGAGAGAACAGGAGAGGATCTCGACGAAGGCAAAGCCGTCCTCCACCGTCTTGCGATAATGGAAGCGCTTGCCGCCATGGGACCACTGTGCTGGTTCAGCGATGTCGCGAGTCAGGAACATCCAGTCAGCGCGCAATGAGACGGATCGGTCAAGGTCTGGTGCTGCTGCTGTCACTGTCGACAGAGCTGCTATGAGAAGCGCGACTCCCCGAAGACTCGACAACATCTGGAGGTGAACCATGGCTGTGAGGTTATGAAGCTGATCTTCACTTACACCACCTGGACTGGACTGCTACTTAGATCCGGGGTCGTATAAGTACAGAAACCGACCAGCTGGTACCACCATGGTGATTTTTAGACTCCCCATCCATTTCTTATCTATGCTTATTTCTCCTTAATGGTGCTGCATGTCAAGAAATTGCGACAAGCAATAATCCTTGAACCTCTTAAGATCTGCTCTCTCGGAACATTGCCGATAACCAGTAAGGTGGATCATGCTTGGACAGAGAGGGGTTACTTGGGTCAAGATAAACGTCCCAGTGCAGCGTCGTGCCGGACAAGAAAGGAAGGTCTATGTTTTTGGATGTATCCCTAATCTCGGCAACGTATAGCTAAGATGGTCTGGAGGTTTGGTGCCTTTACTTCCATATGATATGACGTAGGAATGGCGGTAAGAATAGCAGGTGAATAGGAGAAGAAAAGTGATGGTATGAGTGTTTATGATAGCTACAAGAATAGCAACCAGAACAGCCATCGAGAATTCAATACGTTAATTGGCAATTGGAGGCTGCGAAACACTACACACAAATGACGGCCAAGTGGTCGGGCCAAGCTATCTCATTGGCATTGTCGCACCAGCTTTTCGATCCAGGTGAGGACATCATCCAGAGCCATGATCTGAGGGCAATGACCGGCATTGACAGACGTGACATCGACTTTAGCACCAGACTCCCGCTCAATCAGATCAATCCCTTTCTGTTGAACAGCCGGGCTGATCTGCCTGTCCTCCTCAAGGAAAAGCCACGAGACAGGCACATCCTTGTATCCAGCGTATGTGAGATTGCTGGCAAATGCAGCGGAGGAGTGACGTTCAATGCGATCGGCCCACTTCTGTGCCAGCTCTCGAGGCTGGACATCCGAAAAGGTGACTCTGATCAGACCTTCGATGTCGGGGACAGACATCCAGCCATTCGCCTAGAGGTTCACGTTAGTATATGGCTTGGACTCTTTACAAGAGCGAGAAGCTGTACTCACATCGACGTCAAACGCGATATCACCTCCATCCATGCCCTCGGACACACTACCAGCAGACTTTCCCACCTCAGGAACCAGGGCTGATATGTATGCCGCACGTACAACTCCACCCTTCTTCCCCTCCGCTCTTCTAGCTTCCTTGCCTAAGCCTTTGAGGCTCTCCGAGGCAGGAGCACCACCATAAGAGTGTGCGATTACAATGACATCTTTGCCCTGGTCGGCTAGCTCAGTCACGCTGTCTGCGATCACGGCCGCGTCGTCATAGAGTGTCGGAAGCACGCCTGACGGGGAATCTGGGCCTTTGGGGATGACCGTCTTGAGCTCGACAGCTCGAATGTCGTAGCCTTTTGCTGTGAGAGGGTGGATAATATCCTCATAGAATGGAGGGCGGGTGAAGGACCCTGGGACGAGGACGATCGAAGGCAGCATGGTCGCAGTTGTTTTGGATGAAGAGATGATACTCAGAGAGCATTGAAAGAACTGACGTATGATCGCAATTTATAGAAAAATATCCGCTCCGGAGTCCTGGTTCATGGCGAGCTAACAAAAGCTCCAGATGTTGGGTTGCAAGCGTCCTGGGGTTGCTTCATGATTGAGCCACAATGCTTACAAAAACAGGCTGACGAACCACGATGTAGCCAACTCCGCAACGAGACCGACGCTGCTGAGTCCATAGCCAATCACTGCAATCAGCTTCCGGAAAACTGACAAGAGCGCAGCATGGCTCAATTAAGCTCAGTCGGAATTCCGATGTTAGGGCTGACATAGTGCAAGGGTTCGCGTCCGAAAATAGGCATATTCTGGCTTCCCTCTCCACAGCGCAGCGCGGGATGGGTAAGAAATCGGTAGCTACCATTCCACATCGTCGAGTCTTTGTCAGCGCAAGTTCGGTGCTCTAGAGGGACGCATAGTCGCAGGTTACTGGCTGCAATGTTGATCAAAGGGTTGAGCAGACTGGCAGCCGCTTGTACTTGTGGAGAGGGAAGCACATTTCCTCACTAAGGTAAAAACCAGCATCCGGCGCCTAGAGAGCAACAGTGGATGTGCCTTGGTGCGGGCTCCCGTCGTGCCTGGAGCTGCAGTCAGACCTCATTGATATGCAGATTGCAACAGGCTATGTGGATACGACGTGAAAGCAATCACAGTATACCTGCTGAAGAGTCCATATGACGTACCGCGAGAGACAGAATTCATGAACAAAGGGAACATCAAAGCAGAGCTGCTGGGCGCTCACAGACTCTGGTGAAGCAAAACAGTTGTCACCAGGACCCCGAGAACCCAACTGTGCTATGATTTGTCACGAGCAGTCTTAAGCACCCATAGTAGCAACTGCCATGGAATATTGGAATATCGATATGACTGCCCCGTCATTTGAGTCGCCCGTGTTCCTCGTCTTCATCGCCTTCGTCGTTGGCGTTCCTGGCGTAGGGTAAGGTAAGGTGCCTGAACATGGTGGCGGTGGAGCCAGTCGCGGCAATTCCCAAGCCACGAACAACGCCAAGGGAGCGCCCAGATCGGATCACGGCAGTCATGACTTCTCATGACAACCTCCGACGAGCAAAAGGTGTGCGAGGCGTTCCTAAATTCGAGTATTATACAGAGCCAGGAAACATAGATCAGCGCGGTCACAGATGTAGGGAACAGTCAGCACCTTATGTAAACCATCGCAGCCAGGTTCGGTCATCTGCGCCCTTCCTCATTATGTCAGCCTTCTCGCTTGAGCGCCCTGTTACGTCTCCCCTCCCTTCTTCCTTCGTCCATTCTTCCATTTTTTTTTTCTTCTTCTCCTTCATTTGACCCTGATCTCCTCTTCGGGAACCCCATCGTCTTCTGTAAGCGCGATCACGCCATCGACCTTCTCGAAAAGATCCATGTGAATCTGGCTTAGCTCCCGAGGCGTGATGGGGAACTTTTGTGGAAAATCTGCCGTGCTAGGGCAGCGGCGGTTGTAACGTACACTTTCTTTTTTGGCATGGGGGATGGGATCTTCGGCGGATTGGTGGTTGGTCAGGTCGATGCTGAACGTAAGTAACAGAAACGTCGACCACAATGCTGGGTTTGATCTGAATCGCTCCTGTTAGCAGATCCGAGGAGACGCGCTGGACCAACTTGACTGTCTATATCTGGTGCAAGGGACGTCATCTCCACCTCAGAGGGGGCCTCTTCGAGCTTAATCACCTCCCTCACTTACAAGGAATGAATCCTTACGAGTGGTACCACGACCACTCCTTGTTGTCCTCCCTGTCACCCTCTCTCGCACGCCACCCATCTCACACGGAAGCCCGGCACAAATCCTTACCCACTTCGCCATCCACCAACATCCACTCGCCTCCAACCGCAACATCCATCTTCACCAAATATTGGCTTTCTTACACGATGAGAAAGGCGAGGCTCATTGGAAAACCCCATCGTCTTCGGCAAGTCCCCGTTCTTGACAGCCATGGACCACTATTGCGTCTTAATGGAACCTGACGACGTGATTCATGGTTCCTTTTGCTATGGTAGCACTGGTCATGGCTCTACGTCTTATAAGGAGGCGGATCTGTCTCTGAGTCGTGTACCACGTGTGAATGTAACGGTGTGACAACAAGCTTCTCAACGTCGAGATAAGAGCAACTCCACTGACAGGTCTTGGGTTCTCCTCGTTACCACCCTGCCTCCTCGTGTATCTCCTTTGCCCTTCGATACATTCTTTCTCCAACCTTCAGAAGCTCAGCTTTGAGCATTTCGAGACAGCTTTAAGGAGGTTCACACTTCGCCTGCGGCTGCGAGAAGATGGCTCCCTCATCAGAACCCAAGCATCTTGACGATGCTGAGAAGATCGCTGTGTCGGACAAGATCAGTAATTCAGATACCTCGGATCACGAGAAACATCTCCCTCCAGGTCCTCAGAAAGCCGTCGATGCATCCGCTGCACAGATCGCCTCGGACATCGAGCAGCCTCCTTTCCTCTTCACCGTCAAGTCCAACCCTTCCGACGGCTCTGAAGAAGCCATCCCTGAAGATGATCCCCGTGTCAGCTCCCTCCCGCCCTACGTCCGTCGCGTCGTCAGTCTCACCGATGATCCTGACCTTCCCGTCATCACATTTCGATACTTCGTCCTGGCTCTACTCTTCGTCATCCCAGGCGCTTTCCTCTCCATGATGAGCCACTTCCGTACCACTGCGGCCCCATACTCCATCTTCTTTGTTCAGATCGCGAGTAGCTATCTTGGAGACTGGTGGGCAAAGACCCTGCCTGCATGGCGGATTGGTATCCCAGGGACGCGGTTTGGCTTCAGTCTCAACCCTGGACCGTTCAGCGTGAAGGAGCATGTTCTCATTGTTCTGACTGCTGCATCTGGTGCAACTTACAACTTGGGATATACCCCCATTTCCATGGCCGAGCTCTACTTCAACGAGACCGTTCATCCAGCCGTCGCCATCTTCTTCATGTGGGGGATTGTCTGGACCGGCTACTCCTTCGCTGCCATCGCCCGCCAATTCCTCATCTACGACCCCCAGTATCCTTGGTTCCAGGCTCTCTGTCAAACGGCATTGTTCGAGACTCAGAAGAAGCAACGCGAGAAGCCAACAGCCGTGAGTCGCAAGCAGACTCGTGTCTTCTGGTTCGTCCTTCTCGCCGTCATTCTCTGGCAATTCCTCCCAGAGTACGCTTTTCCCATGCTCGGCTCCCTCGCCTTCCTCTGCTGGGTCGCTCCGAACAACTCGACTGCGAACTTCGTTGGTGCCGGCTTCGGTGGCATGGGCTTCCTCAACCTCTCCCTTGACTGGTCCAATATCGCCAACTTATATAACCCCTTCCTCACTCCCTGGTGGACGCAGGTCCTGCTCTTTGCTGCCTTCGTCGTTAACTGCTGGGTGCTGATTCCTGCGGCGAAGTTCGGGAACCTTGGTTCCTGGGACCTGAGCCTCATGTCCAACCGTATCTTCATGGAGAATGGAACCCAGTATCCCGCCACTGCCCTTCTCACGCCCGACATCAAGTTCAACGAGACGGCCTACGAGGAGCTCGGCCCCGTATATGTCGGTACCCAAGTGCTATGGGGTATGTTCTTCGACTATGCCGCTTACACCTCAGCCATTACCTGGATGGCATGCTTTGGGTACAGCCAGATCAAGGATTCCATGACGAAGCTGTGGGAGCGTCGCAAGAGCAAATCGAAGAAGATCAGCGAGCAGTACGACGACCAACTCAATATCATCCAGCGTGCATATCCCGAAACACCATTTTGGTGGTTCTTCGCTCTGTTCCTTGCCTCTTTCGTCTCTTTGGTCGCTATCGTGGCGACTAACAGCCTCTTCATTCCTGTGTACACCTACTTCATTGCCATCGCGACAGGTGCTTTCATGGTCTTGCCGCTTGGGTACCTTTACGCGCTCTCTAACTTCCAGCTGGTGAGTTTTATCTTTCCCAATTTGAAGGTCCTGATCTTGCACAGAGTTTGAAGCTGACATCCTCACAGCCAATTGGAACGTTTAACGAGCTCCTGTACGGCCTCATGGTCAACGCTGTCAGTGGCCACAAGAACCCCTCAGGCGCTTCGACCTATGGCGCTATCGCTGGCAACGCTTGGTATCGTGCGCAATACAATCTTCAGGATATGAAGATAGGTCACTACATGCACATTCCTCCCCGCGCCGTCTTCTTCTCCCAGGTCTTCGGCTCCTTCATCGGCATCCCCATCAACTACGGCGTAGTCCGCTGGATCCTCTCGACGAAGCGCGATTACCTGCTCGGTATCGTGGAGGACCCATCACATCAGTGGACGGCTCAGTCGTTGACTTCCAATTTGACGATGGCTGTGCAGTACGTGCTTGTCGGTCCCATTCGCCTCTTCAAAGAAGGAATCTACAAGCCAGTACCCTACGGCTTCCTCGTCGGGGCTCTCACCCCCATCATCACCTTCCTCCTTCACAAGAAGTTCCCCAATGCTAAATTCCGTCTTTGGAACTCGACCATCTTCTTCAGCGGCATGTCAACCTTCTACGGAAACATCAGCACGGGATACACGACTGCGTTCCTCTTGGGCGGCGTGATTATGTTCTACGCCTACCGCCACCGGTATGATTGGTGGGCGCGATGGAACTATATCTTGGCTGCTGCCTTTGACGCTGGGTTCAACTTCAATATGTTGCTGATTTTCTTGTTCTTCGGGAGCGGCAAAGTCACGACGATGCCGAATTGGTGGGGGAACGAGGCTGAGTCTTCTGAGCGTTGCTTTGCTCTCGCAGATGCTTAGAGATACATGTAGTTAATCCTGACTTCCTAAAGTAGTCACTATTCTGATAACCATTTGGATCGATATTGTGCCCTGCTATTGTGGTGGCTAAAATGATATTGACATGCATCCTACCGCATTGCAGTTGCAGTTACCATCCTAAACACTGCGGCGTTTGGAGAGCCTGGTCCGCTGTTTTCGTCCAAGCCTACTTATAGAGCGTATCGGAAGAATTTGTTTTCCTTGTCCGTCAAGTCCTTGAACGCCATTCGCGCCTTGTCCTCCTCGTTCAATTCAAGCCTATCACGCGCCTTATTCTCTCTGTAAAGAACGATGTACAGCAGTGAAGCTGAGATCATGGAGATAACGTAGCTGTAAACAAATTTGTCAGTTCATCGACATTCATCAACAGAGAGGTGTAAGACGTCTGGGTCATGGAGACATACCACACAATGAGACCAGTCCAGAGCTCCGGGTAATGCTCATCCTTGGTCTCGCTGCGAATCATCTGCGGTCCAACGATATTTCCCACGCAGTACGCGACAAACACCGCCGAAGCCATGAAGCTCTTCTTCGTCTCACCCGCAACGTTTGCCGCTCCAAGCGCGACAGTCAGACTAACTACCGGTCCAAAGAATCCGATCATGGAGTATCCAACCACTGGAGCGACAGGCTGGTGTCCCCATTGCGACTTCCAGATGATGACGAAGCCAGCTATCACGGGCAAGCAGCATAGCAGCAGCAGAGGAATGCGAATGTTGCGGAAGCGAGAGGCGAGCCAGCCTGAGAGCGGGATGCCGACGGCGCAAATGGCACCGAGGGGGAATTGGAAGAGGATGGCGTCGAGAGGGGAGTAGCCGAAGGTAGCGACAATGAGGGGACCGAAGCCTGAGACAGCGCCATTGACGGTATATCTGAGCCCATGTCAGTGATTGTAAACCAAGTCAAGATAAGGGCTCACTTACGCAGAAGCCATCAAAAGCGCGACGAGCCAGACCTTCGCATCTAACAGCGCCTCTTTGATCTGTCCACCCTTGATCGTCTGATTCCGAATTCCCGTCTGTCCAGCTCTCAGCCTCTCCACCGCAACAACCCTCTCCTCCTCCGTCAAGAACCAAGCCGTCAAAGCCGAGTTCGGCAGCGCAAAACACCACAGGCCAAACAGAAACGTGAGACCTCCAGCAAGAACATAAATGTACTGCCAGCCTTTCAAGGCACCCCCCTCGATCTGCGCGAAGCCATAGTTGAGAGCTCCACCAATGATGGTAAACCACCCTGTTCCAGAGAACCACCAGCTCTGCCTCAACGCCTGTTCAGATTGGGTATAATACCCACTCACAGTGATCATAAACGCCGTAGGCACAATACTCTCCGTGAACCCTAGGAAGAATCTCTGAACCAGCAGACCCTGCCAGGAAGTCACTCCCGCGGTAGCAGCACAGATGACTGCCCAGAATAGCACGACTGGCCCGAGGATGAAGCGCCGGGGGAAGTGTTGCAAGGCGTAGGTCATGGGGTAGGAGCCGATAAGCTGGCCGAAGTAGAAGATAGAGGTTGCCCAGCTGAGACGAGAGGTGTCGGTTCTGGGAGGGGTGACTGATGTGTCGACGACGGCGAGAGAGAGGTCTGGAATCATGCCGAAGAGGGCGGCACTGCCGAGGATAGCCTGGAAAGGTCAATGAGTGTTTTAAGGCTGATATGGGTGAGAGTATACCTTGTCGTAGTATACGAGGCCATAGCCTATGTCAGGTGTTAGCTCGATGAGACAGGTATAAGCTGGAGATGGGATAACTCACCGATGACCATGGCTGGCATCAGAAACAAGTCAATCTTCCTCACAACTCGTTTCTCAACCTCTGGATCAATCACCCTCGCCTCCTCACCGACGACCTCCTCAGCCACCACCTCATCGCCCTCTCTCTTCAGCCTCATTGTACCGAGAGCGGCAGTTGTGAGAAAAAGCCCTCTTCTCGGCAAACTCTCACACGTCCCTGTCAACAATAACTGATGACCTTTTATCACACGAACGTACAGAGAATATTTTCCAATGTGAAGAACAAGAAAGCTCAAGCATCGTTGAACGTCTAGCAACAAGAAAAAAAAATGTTTTCGGAACAGTCCGGCTAATATAACCCTCAATTCCCCAATCCAATTCTGTTGGCTGCGTGGTCGGCCCCTGCCACTAGTTGCATGAGGCTATTAGACTTTAATGACAAGCGAGGCCGGCTCTTGGGAGAGGACCCTTGTCAAGCCTATCTGCAAGCTGAGAACACCCTCTTGTCTTTTTTCAAGCTACTCGTAAAAGAATATCTGAGGTTTTTGACCGCATTGCGAAGGCGGGGTAGGATGCTGCTGCGTCTCTTATCAATCAGCCAGCCACTGGTCACCCTCTCCCTCTCCCTCACACACATACACTCAAAGAAGACAGGCTGCCGGTTGAAAGCAAGGGTTGAATGTCTAAAAAATCCAAATTGGTATAATTCGCGAAAAGGATGATAATTATGAATAAACTTGTTAGTGGAATGTGGGGTTTCCCCAGCCAAATCCTGGTGTTTACCGCGATGATGCTTTAAACGCTCCCCCATCATCCTGGAAAAGCTCCTCAAACCATGTCATCTCCTCCTCCTTCTCTGTGTCGTCAAATGCGCATATTTCTGCCCATTCAGCTGACCGAAGGCCAAATTGCTGGTGCTTGCCTCTCTTCTCTTCCAGGATGAACGAGCTTTTCCTCGGGTCCTTCTTCTCGGCGCCGTACGGCCACACCTCCAAGGTGCCATTATTTGCCTCAAATGTCGCCAATGGTGTCGCTTTTCGCTTCGTGCTCGATTGGGCTTTCAAAAGCCGTCGTAGATATGGAAAATACCACATTTTGTCCCAGAATGTCTTGCGCCGGTTCTTCAAGCCGAATCGCCACGCATTGTGATGCAACACGGCTGGAATGGCGCCCGTCCAGGAGTCGATAAACAGAGACATCTTGCCCAAGGCGAGATCCTCCTTTGGGACGTTCTTCAGCACAGCAAGCGGACTTCTGGCCTCATCGATGTCGCTCATCTCACCAACGCGCCGCAAATCCGTCTCCTCCTCGTCCAGCACCCGGAATTGCGCATCGTACTCCGAATAACTCGTCGGATAAAACAGTTCCTGGGTGTAGTCGAGCGTCAAGCCAAAGTCCCATTTCTCCCGCTCTTGCGCTTTCTTCCTCTCCGCCGACCAGTCTCCCTCAGCGTGGCGTGCCTGCAACTCCCGACGCCAGGTCTCTTGCTCACCAAACACCTCAGCGAAGACGCCCTGGTCGCCAGCAATCTCGGCGCCCATCTCTTCGATCTTGTCGATCTTCTCCTTGACGCGCATGAAGAAGCTTCTCATGTCCCTAGCTGGTCCCATGAAACTGCCGCTGTTGAGACCATAGGGGCGCCTCCACTTCCATCTGAGATCCATCAGGGGAGAATCGGTTAGGATGCCATAGATGTCGTCGGGAAGGGTACTCTCGGGGAGTGAGGCGCAGTGTAGGTCGGAAACGTCGTCTCTCGGACCATGACATGCCTTTTGTGCCGCGACGACCGTCGTTTGTCGCATCCAGGATGGGTCGCTGAACCCGCTCTCGACTTCCAGACGCTTACTTGCCGCCTGCAGGACTGCAAAGTACCGATGTAAGAGAACTGCAGGTGGCAACTGGAACCAAATATCCAACGCATCCAGCATTATGACCAGGTCGTCGTCGTGCAACCGGTCAGCCTCAGCTGTCTCATTGGCGAGAGCATAATCCAGAAACTGAAGGGTACCGGCAGCTTTGGCCAAATGCGACGGCCCGATACCGGCTTTGCCTGTGTTGAACTCTTTCCTCCAGTTGACAAGAACAGGAGGAGGGTAGCCAAGAGCTACTGCGCTGCTGACAACCTTGCAGAGGTCATGCAATGGCTTGTCAATGGGGAGGATGATGACGAGCTTCTGGCGACCACCCTCAATTACGCTTGGATCCAAGATGTGATGTTCTGTGAGATGTGAACCATAACGCGGCACGTCAGGTTTTCTAAAGGGGTCCTGAAAACAGTGTCAGTTCAGGTAATGTGAAGGAACTTCATATACAATGGCAATTGATTGCCGGTATGGCTGAAACACGATCTGTCGAGCCACTACCGAGAATGCCGGGAAAGATTGAGCTCACCATGGACAAGCGGAGCAGAGCCGCGCAGAGAAAGAATGTTGCGACTAGCTTGAATAACCTTGCTCGAACCAGATTCGCTGTTCTCCATTTTGGCAGATGAAGGTAGGTAGATGAGGGTGATGATGAGGATGGGAAGCGTGATGAGGGGAGGTATGAAGGTGCTGAGCGTCGGCTGCGCAGTCCCAAGGCATCACGAGACCAGGCCATGACTGGCTGGCTGGCTAGCCTCGTCTTGTTGCAGGTAGAGCTGTGAGCAAAGCAAAATGAGAGGAGGGAAGGGGAATTAGGTGAAAAGGTCGCGAGGCTCCATAGGATGAGCCGATATAGGAGATGGAGCCCAGAGAGCTGTTGGTGAAATACAATGAGATATGCTGTTGAGGATTAAAGGTGAATCAAGACAGCAATGGTGAGATTCTGCAAGGCCAGGAAAGGGCAGTCTGTCGTCGTAGTCGTCGTCGAGAGTGATGTGAGGATGGTCAGCAACAAGCAGGTGACTCGCCCGCGGTCACTTTTTTTGCTGTCCTTCGCGTGCGTATGCCGTTCTGCCTCGCTGACAGTAATAACTATTGGACAGTTGGTAAATAGTAACAGAGAAGACAAGCGAATGAGGTGAGCTGTGAGCCGAAAATGATGTACGTGGGACGACGGGCGCAGTTCCCTGGTTGCTGCGCCGCGTTATCCTACCGGGCGTCCCTAAGGGAAAGGATAAGACGTGAAGTCGAGTTAAGAGAGGAAGATGAGGCGCGGGAATGCGGCAGAGGAGGATAAGGTGGTGAGATGGGTGCATACAGACAGCTCCAGCCCGGCCAGCCCTGCAGGAGGAAGAGATCAATGCGGTTTGGGAATACGGTACAAGTACGGAGTACGTACGGTACGGCACATGCAGCGTAGGAGACATAATGAAGATTAAAACCCCTTTCGGGGATCAGGTTACTGACTGCCAATGCACTGCCGCCCCTGGCCGTAAGATTACAGAAGGGCTTGGGACATCCCACAGCTCCTACCTTTACCCCAGAAGGCGGGCGTAGTGGGCAAGAGAATCCGTGCCTCCCCACCCGTGGGATGACACGGTGTGGCTAAGGGAGGAGTAGGACGAGGAAGATGGGAGAAAAAGACTGGAGATGGACAAGAGACGGTTTGATGGAGATTGGGTCTTGGGGATGGGGCACGGCATGGGCATGGCAGCATTGGCATTGGACAGGATGGAGATAGCTCCAGATAAAACACCTCAAGTCCAGGAGTCAAGCTTTTTGTTCAATGCAGACCAGCGTCGTGTCTTCTCTCCTCCGTCATCTCCCGGAAACATGGGGGGTCGAGAGAGCCGGAGACATGTGAGAACCTTGGGAGCCAGCTGAGACAAACTACAGAGACAATGAGGCAGTGACAGACAGACAGACAAAAAGAGGCGCCTTAAACTTCACGGGGCAGCGGCACCAAAACGCCAATCCCGAGAAGTGGAGTCTGCGCGATGTAACCCAAATGGAGCATCCTCCGGCACCGGGATAAAAAGATAAAATGACCTCCAGATGCCAGCTTTGCAGGTGATCGAACCTCCCTCAAGGCAGTCGTACCAGTCACGTCCCGTGAATATAAGAAAGACAGCCCTCTTCAGGGGTTAGCTCGCCGTTTCGGGCCCCATTGATTGCCCCATAAAATTAGACTTGGCTTTCATCATCCACGACAGCCATTGCCGCTGATTGGATACCTCCGGCGGCCCTGACTAGCATCCTTAGCGGCCAGCCACAGTGCGTGGCCTCCCACGTCACGCCCCAGGGGGGTTACGTACCCGGAGACGTCTCTCCTCGGTATCAGTGATGGGCAGTGTTTCGCGAAACCCACCGCTAAGGCCCACTGACTAATGTCAGGGGTAGGGAATGATAGAGTAAGGTAGGTAGTGCTGCGCCTGTGCCCTTCCGGTGTTCTCCCGTTGTAGGACTGTTCCCTTATCATGGATTGACTCGAGATGGTGATCTGTGGTGGATCTTGGCATTGATTCGAGAGCTGGCGAGTAGCACGAGTGTTGTTGGAGATGAACTTGCCGTATCTCGTATATGAACCAGCATCGTTCTGCTCGGTTGCAGCATGAGCCCAAATCATTTGACTCTGCTCGAGTCCTCGAGTCCTAGAGTCGGTCCTACACTTCTGATACATGCGTACTCTGTAGAACATATTATTTACGTGGTCGCACAGATGAGCTGAGACAAACTTCATGAGAAGCAGAATTACAATACTAATTGATAAGAAAGGCTATATATGATGTGCTGTAGGCTCCAAGCAAAGGGGGTATCAACATGCTCTCAACAGGCTAGAAACAAACATGCCGCCGTCACCCGATCCATCTCATCTCATCCTCTCCAACAAGAAGCAATGCAAAAACATACACAGTCTAGTTTGATGAAGGAAACCACTGCCCATCCCCAGTACTCAGCCTCACCTGAATTGCAGTCGAATAATCGAAAACAGCATGTTCTGCAACACATGCAATGTCACCGCCACACAAGTCGGCAGCAGCTCTGGCCAAACCGCCAGATCCAACTTGCCCTCCAACCCAACATCCACCCCAAACCCAACCCTGATCAGTCCCCTAACCGCCAGGCTCGCCAGAAGCTCACAGCCCCATGTGATGCTTGACATTCGGAACGTCAGGTCAAAGTCGTACATCTCGTCCTCCCGATTATCTCTATCGAACGCAAAGTAAGGGTAGACCTCCTTGTTGGGACCATGGTGTAGCACAAGCACACTGCCGAGGAAGGTGGCCATGGAGGCGTTCTCAGCAAGGAACCGGATGAACACGTTGCGGGCTTGGAGCTTTTGGTAGGATGCGTAGGTTTGCCCGTTGAGGCCAAGGAGGGTGAGGATCCGGTGGAAGAGGCGAGTCATCATTAACGGAGTGATGATGACGAGACCAGTCGAGGAGAGAATTTGAAGGATGACGAACTGGGACGGAGAGCGGAGGCGGGCGTACAATGCTCGGACGTATGTCTGGTACGTCAACATGAAATATCTGCCGCTCTGGTCAGTATAGTTGTGACATCCATCGGTCAAAGTGCACTCACAGCTTGAACACCCAGCTCAGGGGGTAGCTCCCAACCCTTTCGCCCTCTCGAATTCCCAACACCCACCCCGTAAGTGCATCCAACAAATGCACCGTAATCACCCAGCCATAAACGTACACCACGGTCTCCAAACTGTTGTGTGGCAAGGTCCGGAGATAGATCTCAGCATACGCCTCTCCAATCACATACGCCATCAGCCCAATAAACAGCGCCACACAGAACCACAAGAACCGGACAAAACTGGCGGGCAGCCACCTCCTGCGCAGCGTCACAACGCTCTGTCGCCCGTTCGTGGTTGTAGTGACCTGCAAGACGTCGGGGTCCAGTGGATCAGAGGCGATGTTACGCCGCGAGCGGTGCTGGTCCCTTCTAGGGAGTGACTCCTCACTCGTCCACCATGAGCTAGTGAAGATGCGCTGCGTCTCGGAGAGGGAGTTCCTGAGCCGGATGTGTCGTTCGTTCGTCATGAGGATAAGGAAAGCAATTGCGACGGGCATGGCCATGATGATGAAGGTCCATGAGATCCATGTAGTGTTGTGCTGAATGAGCCATCGCGTCTCGGGGCGTAGATAGATCGGTATCGGCACAGCGATGGAAAGTATGGCAATCAGCGTAATGGTGAGTGGAAAGCCGAGAGACTGGGGCCACCAGTTGAGGCTGTAGAGGTTGAAGACCTTCGTTATCCAGATGAGAGCTGAAACATTGTAGAAGCCGTAGTACACGAACAGGAAGAACCAGAAGTTGAGCTGGACTCGCGCTTCTCCGTGGCCTGGAATCTTATGTCCATCTGGATGGTCCGGGTCGTCGCTGTAGTCTGGTTCGTCGTCATGGGGAAGAGGATACTTCGGGAACGGCAGAGAACACCACGCAATAGCCTATGAACCAATCAGTCAGCCAATCCCAAGACCCTCATCTGGATCGTAGATAAACTTACCAGAGCAGCAGGCAAGAAAACCAAAAGCCCATATCTCGACCACCACTTGTCAACCGTCCTCTTCACAGCAGCCTGTCGCGGCTCAACCCAGAGATCAACAACCCACCTCCTCCACCGCCTCTCCAACGTCGCCATCATCCCATGCCCCTCCACGGAGTCAATACTACTCACATCATCATCCGAATCCTCTGAATCATCCAGCCCAGCCGCAAACAACGCAGCAGCTCCATACCCAATATGCACACTCCCCCTACTCGCATCCGCCAACAGCCCCAACTGACTCGGCCGTCTCGAAACCCCCGGCCGGGGCGGCACCGCTCGGAATCGTCCAAGCAAAGGTGAGGTATCGTGCGCGGGAGGCCGGACGCGAGACTCGGTGCCCTGCGTGAACTGGAAGAAGCTGGGCATGGTCGCAGGGCAACAGGCGCGCGCTATCGTTCCGGGATGAGCGCTTCGTATGCTGGCTACATCCGTTCACTGCTCCTTGTTAAGGAGGAAGTTCGAGGAAGAGGATGATAAAGGCAAAGGGCGGTAAGCTGAGGTCGGAGCTGGAGGGAGAGCTCGGGCACTAGCACGGGCTCGGCGCGGTGGTGGTCGGGCGCTACTGACTGAGTCCCCTGATGACGCGGGCGGCTGGTGGTCCCTGCAGAAGCGCCATTGCCGCCGCGTCCTGATGGTCAAAAATTCCAAAACTCGGTACTCAAAACAATATGCAACCGTAAGTAACATCAGCGATCATTGTTTTCACGCAATATACCTTGCAAGGTGATTTCCCTTCAGGTTCTGGTAATAATGGTGTGTTATCTTCTTTCATGCTCAAGCATAGCCAAGCAGAGAACGCTTGAATACATGCAAAGCCCCGTCCTTTCCGTGCTCAACCAGATCCCCTTCTCTTCGCCAAAGACTCCAAATTTGACGACTCCCATTCCTCCATTTTGATTCCATCTGACTCCCTAACCCAGTGGCAACAAGCGAAACGTTCTAGCGACTGATTCCTCTGATCAATGAAAGTTCATACGAGCACCCTACAAGGCTGGTTAAACCAGTGCCCAGATTGTACTTGTGGTGTATACGGCTGGGACACCTGATGCGGCATTAAGGGTCCCAGAGGCATTGTAGGCTGAAAACTCATCTGGTCAGGATAGCTCACATCGCTGCACGCATTCACTGGGATACTGCTGCGTTCTGATGGCCTTTAGCCCTGTTGAAAAGTCCGCGTAGCCCACTCCCGGAATAACTGGCGGCGGCATCACAGGAGGTCGGCTATAGAAATCAGAAGTCAGCACATGCAGCGGCTGGCTCATCATTGGTGGAGGCATGGTGCTATGCGCAAACGGCATACCTTGGCCAAGTGAAGGCTCCTAAGCTCTCAACACGTTGACCAAGACCGTAAACACCTCCACCTCGATCTCCGGACCGCCCTCTTGGCGCTGCTCTTTGGGAATAGCCGCGACGAGATGTGCCTCGATCACATTGATGCCGGGGCGAAGGATGAGCTCGAATGCTTTCTCGTTGGGGTCCTGTCCCGGTAGTGGCTGGAGTGATGCCTTCAGGGGACCTTTGTCCAGGAGCGCCCAGAGGCTGAACTGGCGATCTTGGAGGAACGCTGGGAGTTGAACGAGGATCGCAACGCGATTCTGGTTCGGCAAGAGGTTCACCGCAGCTGACTGGTTCATCTCATGTGGATCGGGTAAGACGGTCAGAGCTGTTGAGCGGTCACCGGGCTGGGGACCAGTAAAGGTTTGAACCCGGAGTCTAGAGATCAGGGCATCGTGGAAACCTGGAGCAGTCGTCAGCACAATCTCAGTTGAAAATTCATTCCATCTCTTACCCTTCCCTGGTGCTCGGAGCTTCTTTGGCTCCAGGATATTCAGCTGAGGAGCTGGCGGCTGCGTCTGCATAGGTGGACGCCCCATGCCTGCTGCGAATGACGCAGAACTGGTCGGCCGCCCAATGCCTGCGGGCGATGGCTGTGCTCCGAATTCCACCTTAGGGACAGCATGAGAGCTCGGCGTTGCAGACACACTTCGGTCCTTGTCTGCCAGTCCTGACTTAATGCCATTCATACCATCGGCAGGAGAGTCAACAGCCGCAGGAGCGGGCGAGTCGGTGCCGCCACGTCCAACGTTGATGGTGATCTTCCTAGATGACCCTGGCGTTTCGGCGGCTTGACCAACCTTCAGTTTGATCTTTGGCGGAGCTGGCTCGCTCACGGCAGCCTTTGCAGCCTTGAATTCCTTGTAGAATCGTTTCTGTATAGTCTTAGTACAATGAAACGTTGCTCGAGCCGTTTCATGGGACGTACCTCGAGATCTTGTGCCAGCTCGTAGATCTCACTGCCTTCTTCGTTGTAGTAGTACGCATTCTCCCAAAGAAGCTTTGCCTTCTCTTCGAACGCTGCCCACGATTTGAAATACGAAACCCCAGGTATATCCGTCCGGCTGAGGGTTCCCTTGATCATCTTCTGGAGCTTCCTGAGTGACAAAGGCTCGCTGATCATGCGGTAGTAATCTTTCAGTGCTCTTGGAGGCAGGTTGATGAAAGGCTCAAAGTAGGCGTCGTCATAACTGGCAATTGTTAGCTACAGAGTTTCCAACGGCTTCAAGGCACACTTACTCAGGTGTGTGATAGCGCAGAAGCTCCTCAACGACCTTCTCCTGGGCTTCTTGAAATCCGAGAGACTTGTAAGGGACGTTCTCGAATGCGTGGTCCTGCTTTGCGTTCGGATTGGAAACTCGAGGGCTGGCTTGTGGTTGAACTGAAATTGAGTTTCGAGCATGACGTTCAGATCCTCGTCGCTTGAGGATGATTGATCTCCGCTTTGAGCCACCTCTTGCTCCTTCTTCTTCTTCTTCTTCCTCCTCCTCCTCTTCCTCTTCCTCTTCTTCTTCTTCTTCAGCGTCGCCATCGGCATCCTCGTCGCCGTCCTCATCGTCTTCCTCATCTTCGGCGCCGTCATCGTCAGGTAATGGCGCCGGAGCCGCTTGGTAGCCTCTCGTCTGATATGCGGGGTTCCTCTTCGTCATGAAGTTGCTCAGTGCTTTGCGCACGCGCTCGGCATCGTCGAATATGGTGGAATTTTTAGGATAGAACTCCTTGGCGTTGGAGATCATTCTCTTGACGTAGCCCTCAACTTCCGCCAGATTCTCGAATTCGCCATTGTCTAGTTTCCGCTCGATGATGCTCAGGGATACTGGCAAGCGTGTAGCCTTGTAATATGCAGAGTTGCCCTCACGCGGAGGGAGGTCTTCGAATTGAGTCGCAACATGACGGCCACTGGGAGGACATTGTCAGTCATAGGTCCCATATGAATGCGTCGAGCACCATACCTCTTGTCGGCCGTCCGACGAATGAGGTCGAGGAAAGCATGGCCGTACGCCGTCGTTGACTCGCGGGACTCGCCCTTGGAAAGATCGAAATCCTAGATGCGATCAGCAACAGCACATTGAAGGTCAGCCGGTCTGGCATCAGGTTGCAATTGCGGTCAAGGTTTTCGGAAAGCAAGCCTCGAATGTGCAGAAGGTCCGGCATCACCAGATCGGTCCCATGGTCTCGTACCTCTACTTTGCGCCTCTTAGCAAGTCGATCTTCTTCTTTCGAAGACGCGCCATTGGCTTTGCGCTTCGAGTCCATGATGGCTGTGGCGGGTCGGTCACCCGCAGAACCAAGCAATGAACCAGCAGAGTGGTGGGAGGTGCAGAAATGGCCGGTGGCGCACTGTCAAATATGGTTTCGCGATGGGACTCGATGTTCTCGCGCGCGGCAGTCGCCGAGTTGACGCGTGCAGAGCTAGTCGTCGCGTAGAACCAGATGCGGTCCAAGTGTTCGTCACGATGGATCACAAAAGGGGAAACACGGCAAACTGCAGCTCCGCCAGTGGGTGTCAGACTATGAATTGACTCCTGATTGCTCGGCGCAGGCGATGTCGAGGGCGATGTCGATGGCGGCGCGCGATGCGAGATGGCCAGGGTCAAGCAATGCTGGCCTGGATTTGAGGATGGAGGCTGGTGAGTGGGATTTGCTAGACATGCGAAAGTGACTTTGTTTGTGGTGGGGGCCACACAGATTTGGGAAGTACCTCTACCATCAGCGGTCGTCTGGCCTAAACGCTAAGGCCACAGGTGATCTATAGTGCACTGTACTCGATTCTGGCAGCGCGGGGCTGGGAAGCTTAGAGGTGGCTCCCCACCATTGAGGTTGAAGTTCGACTCTACATCTACAGTTCATTCGGTCTTTGTACATTGTATCGATACAATGGGTGATTCTAAGATCCCCAGCGATCCGCCGCCGGATTATGAGAAGGCTGCTGAGCATAGAGGGCCCGGTGGCGCACCCAGAGGCCCTCCTCCACCTGGGCGCAAGCCGCCGTTGCCGCTCAACATCCCGATCATCAGCTACCTGAACTCCACGAGAGTCATCCTAGCGTCAAAATCTCCCAGAAGGAAGGCTCTTCTTCAACAGGTATGTCTATTTGATCCTCATGCCTTTACATTGGGCTGACAGGCGTTTCACAGCTTGGTCTGACCAACCTCGAAATTCTGCCTTCCGACAAACCCGAAGACCTCGACAAGAACTCGTACGGCCCTTGGGAATACGTCGCCTCAACGGCTCGAAACAAATGCCTTGACGTCTACACTTTAGCAGTCGAAAACCAGCTCGCCTCTATCCCGGAACCAAGTCTCGTCATCGCTGCGGATACCGTCATCGTCACTCGTGATGGTCGGATCCTCGAGAAGCCACGCAGTGAGGCAGACCACATTCGCATGATCAAGCTCATGCGCGACACCCGAATGCACCGTGTTCTCAGCTCGGTTACAGTTCTTGCACCAAGAGAAGATGCTCGTCATCCTGGGTACGAAATCGCAACGCACACTGAAGAGACGAAGGTATACTTCTGGAGCGCGGACGACGGTCTTCCGGACGATGTCATCGAGGCATACGTGAAGACACGCGAGGGAATTGACAAGGCTGGAGGCTACGCTATCCAAGGAATGGGCGGCATGGTTTTGGTAGAGAAGATTGAGGGAAGCGTTGACAACGTTGTGGGACTGCCTGTCAAGCATACCTTGTCTTTGGCAGAGAAGGTCATCTTCAGGCAACAGGAAGCAGATTTTGAGGAGGAGGGAGAAGAGTCAGACTAGCAAGCCAGCCGCAGCAAGAACTGTGGAACAGTTTTGATAGTTTTGGTTTTGTTGTAGATATGGGTAGGCGTTCGGTTCGTTGATTTCCTAGTGCAAAAACACAGAGTATAGAGCCGCCATTCACTGCGTCAGCTGTTCAAGGATAGAGAAAGCAATAATACTGCCGAACAAACGTCTAATATGTTGGTGAAGGCCTCATCGTGCTGCTGACTCCGGATGTATCACGCGGACCCTCCCACATGGCGCGAAGCCAAGATCCAGAAATCCGGGGTCCTCTTGACAGACCGGCCCCTCACGGAGCATGCCTCCAACCCTCTTCGTCCATCATCACATGTCAAAACATTACACGCCCGGCGCACTCGCAGACCAAAGGTGCATACTTCTGCCCCTCCATACATAATTGCCCTCCGTTTTTTCCTTTCGGTCTAAAGCTCGCTTTGCATCGGTGAATCATTGTGCACACTCGCGCGAGCAATGTCGTCGCCTCAGAACAACAACGACAATGGAAGCGGTTCGCCTGCTGGCCAGGATGAGAAGCCGCGCTTGACGGAGGAGGAGAAGAAGCAGAACCACATCGCATCAGGTTAGTCATAGCTTTCTCGATTTATACAAGATCTCTCACAGATTCTGGACCACTGTGAACACTAACCCTGTGCAGAACAGAAACGGCGACAAGCCATTCGAGAAGGGTTCGATCGCTTGACGGAACTCGTTCCCGGTCTGGAGGGCCAGGGCCGCTCCGAAGGCTTGGTCTTGAAGCGCACTGTTGAGTTTATGAGGGAGCAGATCGCTGAGCGACAGAACCTAGTTGAGCGCGTTGAAGGCGCAGGGGGGGATGTGGACGACAAGCTGAAGAGGTGAGTCGCGTGCACGTCGAGCCTAGCTCAACGGCACTGACATGATCACAGTCCGATATACCGCAAGGGAAAGACAGAGCATTCATAGAGGCGTACGGACACAAGTCCATATCGTCAAGATCTGTATTATAGGCCGAAGCGTTTGGGAGAGAAGTTTTTAGGAGTACTGGCGTTAGACAGCGACCCATTTGTCTATTGAAACAAATCTACCTTGTTGCAAAGCTTCTGTCGCAGCTCCTCTGCTGTCATTGTCTCCTTGGATGCTGTGCTGACAGTCAAATTGGCGGCGTCGCGCTCACCCAGGACCAAGATCTCCCCGTAACCCTTTGCTCTCGCTTCCTTGAGCTTTGCACCGATGGGTCGAGCGCTGGAGTCGATGTCCACGCTTAGACCGCTTGGCTTGACGACGTCGTCCCCTTCGCCTGGCAAGATTCCCTTTTCTAAAGCTTCGTATAACTTTGAGTCATTGCCGACGAGCTGTTGTCGAACCTTGTCCGCCCATGCTAGGACGGGCTCAGACGTGTTGACGGTGAGGATGATGACCTGCCTGGGGTTCAGCCAGAATGGCCATTTGCCGTCGTAGTTCTCGATTAGAAGGGCCATTAGCCTCTCAACGGAACCAAGAACAGCGCGGTGAACCATGACTGGTCGGACAGGACCGTAATCGGCGAGAAGAGCAGGATCGGTGGGTGTTTCGCCACGAGCTTCATACTCTGGGGCTGGGGCTTGGTACTCGAGCTCGAAACGCTTCGGAAGCTGGAAGTCTAGTTGAATTGTTGCGGTCTGGTGTTCTTTGCCATCAGAATCCTTGAGTACAATATCGATCTTAGGTCCATAGAAGGCACCGTCGCCTTCATTGATGCTCCATGGCATACCGGACTTATCGAGTGCCCTCGTCAGAGCACCTTCCGCCCTTTCCCACTCTTCTTCAGTACCCATATAATGGTCCTTGGGTCTTGTGGACAGCAGCAGCCTGTAGCTGACGCCGAGTCTCAACACAGTATACACCACCTTGACAAAGTCAAGCGTCCTCCTGATCTCGTCCTCGACCTGAATTGGTCGGCAGAAGATATGTCCGTCATCCTGATGGAAGCGGCGCACGCGTGTCAGGCCGCTGAGAGCACCTGATATTTCGTTACGATGGAGAGGGCTGAAGTCGGCGTAACGAACAGGGAGATCGCGGTAGCTGTGAAGCTTGGATGCAAAGATGAGGCAGTGGCCAGGACAGTTCATTGGTTTGAGACCGTATTCGCCATCCTCTTCGTCATGTTGGGGTGTCTGGCTGGTACCACAGCATCCCTCAGTCGGTGTTTTCGGATTTCCAGTCACGGAGTACATGTCCTCCGCATAGTTCTCCAGATGGCCTGATTTTGCCCATAATGACTTTTTGTAGATCGTCGGAGTGATTACCTCCTCGAAACCGTACCGCACGTATTGTTTTCGGAGGAAATCGACAAGACGATTGAATATCCTGGCTCCATGAGGGAGGAAGATAGGTGACCCAGGGCTATAGGCGGAGTTGATGAAGAGCTCTTGTTGGTTGCCCAGCTTGCGATGGTCGGGAGGATCTCGTCTCGGGGGTTGCTTTTGGGAGTAGGGTCGTTTCGCGAGGCATTGGGGACAAGTCCATTGCTGTCGAGGCAGCACTGAGCCAGCCCTTCGTAGAATTCCTGGACGCAGCATGTGTTCAGCTGTTTGAACCTACGTGGTTATGGTGGATTGGGTGAGGATAAGGAAGTAAGGGTGAGTCGCGATGCGACACGGCCAAAAGTCGACTGTCGTCGCAAAAGCTCGTTTCCTCTTTCAGCGTAGCGGCAGATGCTGCAGGGGCAGGGATGCCTGGACGATGATGCGGTTTATCAAGGCATCGAAGCCATGACTGCCGTGAACATTTGGCGGGCCGATTCGGTTTCTATAAAGCTTGACATGGTAAATAAATTGCCTTGAGCCTGTGGCATTTGACGCAGCCTCTCAGCTTCCTCAAACTCCAAAAGACGGAGACAGCAGAAGCATTTATTGCGTCTGTCCGGGAGAGCACAGCAGATACCATCTGATGTACAGTATTCGGCTTTTGGATTTCTTTTCGCCTTTCCAGATTAATCGGAGTAAAGATAACCTTGCGCTGAGATTCGGCGTTGGGGATATAGGTGTGATTCGAGTGAAGGCAGAGTGTTGCGTGCATCAACCAGACGTTGGTCTGCCTTCATTCATCACAAGAGACGCTGCCCCCTCCACGCCACTGACTGGACCAACTTGAACCCCACCAGCACTTCTTCTGCTTCTCCATCTTCGTTCCAACTTCACCACATCCTTCTCAGCCACCGACATCCTCAAGGGCACCTCCCCAGGCAGGATCGAGACCTTGTGACACTTGACCGACCCTCGAGGGCTTTCACCAGCCGTTCCATCGCCGAAGAGCCGTCTACTGCCACTGGGGCGACGTCCCCCGCACCGTCGTGGCCATGTCCTTCGCGATCGAGGTCCCCGGCGATGCCAATCCCTTGACTCTCGACAGCCTCGTTCGTGCGCTACAATGGGCCACGTCGTCTGATAATACCCAGCGCCAGACTGCGGGTCAGCAACTTTCGTCCTGGGAGCAGCAGCCTGGGTACTACTCGTCTCTCCAGGTGAGCACAAGAAATCCACCCTGGGCTGGCAACACAACGCTGACATCTCTCAGAGCGTGTTCCTTGATAAATCTCTTCCAAAAGAATTGCGCTTTCTCGCCATTATTCAGCTGAAAAACGGCATCGATCGGAACTGGCGACTTTATGCAACGGCAAAGAATGGCATCAGGCCGGAGGAGAAGGCACAGATTCGCTCCCGCCTATTTCAAGGCAGCGTCGAGGAGGATGACAAGAGCCTTGCATTGCACAACGCCCTTGTTACCGCCAAAGTGATCAGGATCGACTACCCTTCAGAATGGCCAGAGGCTCTTCCCAGTCTCATCACCATGCTCAGGTCATATCAGGATGGCAACCAACAGCATCTTTACGGTGCTCTGCTCGTTCTTCTGAGAGTCGTCAAGGAGCTCGGGTCCGCTAGGCTACGGAAATCTCAGACGGCCTTACAGTCTGTGACTCCAGAGCTTGTGTATGTTTTGGGTGAGATCTATGCGGAGAAGTCAACCGCGTGGACGACCTTCCTCACCAACGGTCAAGGCGGTGCAGATGGCGCTGAGGTGGCCGCCATGCACAATAGCCTTCTCTCGCTGAAGATCTTGCGCCGACTTGTCATCATGGGCTATGAAAGGCCCCATGGGGATAGTACTGTTGAGCAGTTCTGGACCATGTCGCAAAACCAGTTCGGCCAGCTTCTCACATTCGTGAGCCACGACTCCAACATTCCACAAAGCTATCAGGAGTTTGTGGGAAAGCATCTCTTGCAGTTCACAAAGCTTCACATCGATATGGCAGAGGGGCATGCAGCCAGCTTCGCTGTGCTTCCAAACTCCCTGTCTCTTGTTCACGCATATTGGGACCTCGTAGCCAAGTTCGCTGAGGTCTTCGACAAGTCTGAAGGTATCCGACCAGGTTCCGGGGATGGAGGCTCATCAAAGTCGAAGGTAGAAGGACCTCTGCTTGAACGGTTAGCTTTGAAGGGCCTGTTACTGTTGCGAGCTTGCGTGCGAATCGCATTTCAGCCGGTCCAGACCTTCAAATACCGCTCACCAGAAACCAAGGCCGAGCAAGATAAGGCTCGAAGTATCATCAAAGATGACTTGCTCAAGCCGGATTTGGTCGTCCAGATTGTCAATGCTATCATCACACACCTCTTCGTTTTCAGAAAATCGGACCTTGAGGCATGGGACGAGGATCCAGAGGAGTGGGAGCAGCAAGAGGCCAGCGAGGGCAGCGCCTACGAGTGGGAGGTCCGACCGTGTGCCGAGAAGCTTTTTCTTGACCTTCTCACATATTTCAAGGATCTTCTTGTTCCACCGCTTCTGTCGTACTTCGAGAGCGCGCAAAGTCCTTCGGCCGATGTAGCCACCAAGGAGGCGGTTTACACAGCCATGGGTCACGCGTCAGCGCATGTTGTCGGCAGGTTCGACTTCGATTCAGTATTGACATCGACAGTTGTCAACGATGCGCAGCAGCATGGCGAACTCTACAAAATTTTGAGGCGACGGATTGCAATCCTCATCAGCAAGTGGGCTCCCGTCAAACTCAGTGAGACGAGCAGACCCGTTGTATACCAGATCTTCCGTCACTTCTTGAACCCGAACGACGAGACCAACGATCTTGTGGTCAGGATTACTGCTGCACGAGAGCTTCGGTGGATTGCCGATGATCTCGAGTTCGATGTTGAAGCATTCCTCCCATACACGGCTGATGTTCTTTCGCAGCTCGTGGACCTAATTCAGCATGTGGGTGTGGACGAGACCAAGCTCGCCCTCCTGGAATCCATACGCATCCTCGTCACTCGCATGGAGGGCAAAGTCTCGCAGTTCGGTGATCAACTGATGACCACATTGCCTGGAGTCTGGGAGAGGTCCGGAAACGAGGAGTACATGATCAAGCAGGCTGTCATTGCCATCTTTGCCGCCCTGGTTATGAGTATGGGTGCAGATTCTCAAAGGTATCTCCACCTGATGGTTCCTTTACTCTCTGAGGCTGCCAGACACGGCTCAGACCTTCACGTTCACCTGATCGACGAATCTCTCGAGCTTTGGAATGCTATCCTCATGCAGAGCAGCGCCCCCCTGTCGCCAGATCTTGTCAACATGGTGGAGCTTGTGCTACCGCTGGTCACGTACCAGCAAGAGACTGCGATCCAGGCTCTCACTGCTATCGAGTCATATATCCTCATCTCTCCGAGCTCTATACTGGACGATCGATTCCGTCGGTCAACGCTACTGACGCTGGGCAAGACACTCGAATCTAGGAGCAGGGAGCAAGTCCGAGTTGGGACAGTCTGCATTGAGTACATGATTCGCGCAGCTGTTGAGCTGGGTGGGCCTCAAGGGGTGACGGTCATCATTCAAGACATGGTCGAGTCTGGCTTCATGAAGAGCTTGCTTGATGATCTCCACCAGGCTTGGGAAGCACACCAGACCACAGGGCCTAATCGCATCGTCAGCAAACTTAACACGGTTACTGAGGGTGACTACCTGGCAATCCTGGCACGATTGGCGTTGGCAGAACCGACGCTCTTCACACAAATGCTTACGCATTTCGGCGACCTTGAGCAGGTTTGGACTTGGTTGTCAGCGGAGTGGCTCTCTTATGCAAGGAGCATGGATGACCCCGAGCGCCTGAAGCTGTACCTCCTCAGCTTAACTCGACTTCTCGAGCTGCCTTCGCCCATGCAGGATATGGTGCTCCACAAACTACAAGACTACTTCGACTTATGGGAGAACGTACTCGCTGAGCTGAGAGACAATGGGGATGAGACATCAGATAACCTGCTCTGGAGCTCGCAGGATGTCGAAGAAACAGAATACGATACCCCTAAGACGGTGGCAGAGAGACAAGTACTTGCGAAGGATCCCGTCCACACCGTCCATGCGCTTGGCTTCGTGCGGGTGAGGTTGCAGGACCTGGTGGAGAGGGTGGGTGGACCACAGGTGTTCCAGGAGCAGTGGGCGGTCAACCTGGATGAGGGAGTGCTTCAAAGATTTAATGATTTGGCGAGCGCGCTTCCGCAATGAGCTGCCGACACAGCATGGAGTTTGAGATGGTATGCGTTCCTGGACTGGAGGCAAAAGAAAATAGATCAATCGACATGGGATTGACTGAGACAAAGTCATATTGTCATTTTGCTTCAGTTTTCTACCTTAGACCATGTAGAATTCGAAGAGCGAGTGATGCCAATACATCATATCATAGCTTGCTCTTGTCCTCCAGCACATCGATCACGACCTTGCCCCAAGTCCCTCTCGATCCCAATGCAACCAGCGCATCCTTCACCCTGTCCAGCCCAACAAACTTCTCATCCTTATACACTGTGCCCCTAAACTTGCCCTCATTCATCATCTTCAATAGTGCCCACCAAACCTCCGCCTGCATCTCAGGCTGATTCTTCGCATACGCACCCCAATGAATGCCCACCAACGAGATATTCTTCAACAGCACCTTATTCATCGCCACCTTCTCAATCGTGCCCGCCGCGAACCCCACAATCAGGATCCTCCCGTTCCAGGCGGTGCATTTCGTAGACAAGTCCACGAGGCCGACGGGGTCGTAGACAATGTCGACGCCACGGGAGGAAGGGGTCAGGGATTTGACGGTTTGGGGCCAGGATGGGGAGCTGGAGAGGACGAGGTGGTCTGCGCCGAAGGATTTGGCGATGGAGAGCTTTTCCTGGGTTGAGGCTGTGGCGATGACTGTTGCGCCGTAGGCTTTCGCGACTATTACGATATTCAGCACCATTCACACTCCCAAGACAAGAAAAGCATAAGGGGAAGGAAACTCACTCTGCACAGCTGCAAGACCAACACCACCCGCCGCAGCATGAACAAGCACCCAATCACCCTTCTTAATCCCCGCCCTCACCACCAACGCTGTATAGCTCGTCGGGGCCGTGACGAACAGACCCGCTGCATCCTCGAAGCTCCATCCGTCAGGTATGGGGAGCAGGGTATTCTCTGGAACGCAGATCTTGGTACCGAACGCACCTTGTGCGCCGCCGAAGACGCGGGCGCCGACAGGGAATTTGAGATGTGTGGAGGAGGAAGGGGAGGAGGGGGTGGCGATGACTGTGCCTGCGAATTCGGCGCCGGCGACCCAGGGGAAGGCTGGTGAGGTTTTGTTAGTAGAGAGTTCTTGGGGAGGTTAGTAGAAAGAGGAGGGGGCTTACGAGGTTGGTTCTGGTATTTGCCTTGGACTTGGAGGATGTCGAAGAAGTTGGCGGCTGCCGCGTGGACTTGGATGAGGTATTCGTTTGGCTTGGGGACTGGGTCAGGGATCTCAGTGACTTTGAGCTCCGCCGGGCCCTGGGTGTCGATTTCGTCAATAAGAGGATGAATTATAAGGACTGATGAAGCATACCTTGACATATTCCTTGACCTGGATGCCCTTCATGGTGTCTTACTGAGCTCACTAGAGCACAGCAATGAAGCTAAGTGAGAATCGACAGGCAAGAATAAGGTCAACGTTGAACCCTGATGCGATCCTTCGTTGATCAACACAGCTTCAGTGAATGAGAATGAGAAACGATGACAGAGCTGTTGATGGTTGAAGTTGGAGAAGAGCGAGGTCGTAGCTTAGTGCCTTAGATATCTAGGTGTCCCCGGGTGTGGGGAAGCCGAGCCGAGGCATCTCACATCGTGTTGGAGCCCCGCGAATGATGTATCCGAATCTGGGGAGGACACTTCGATCCACCGGGCCACCAGGGGAAATCATGCAGCGGAATTTCGGCTGACCGAATGAGGTTATGCGTGGATCATTCGCTAGATGCCTATCTCACGAGTACCTTATGAAGAAGAATGGATTTTGATCTACAAGAGTGTCTGCATTCTAGCCAATGGCAAAACAGTCGAACGACGCACTACGACGGTTTGCAATGGCACCTTCAGCGCTACCGAACATTCGCGAGAAGACCGTGATCAAAAGAGTCGTGATTGACGGTGAACCATTATCATAGCACGCATGCATCCATGCCCTATACTGCCACTCACCTCAACGAAGACCCCATTCTCATATGGTGCCACCAGACGCGCAATGCTTTACCATGCCTCATTCTCAAAACACGCACGCGTCCATCCATAGCTTGATGCTTGTCATTACAAACTCTCCTCAATCCGTGGCGTTCAGAAGATGCTCTATCGCACCTTGCACACTGCCTCCACTCCGTCTCAGCGCTGCCACGTTCCTGTCGAAGTCGAAGAATCCCATGTCGTTGAGTTGTCGGAGCTGATCTGCGTATCGCTCCTCCGGCGGACGATTGTCTGGTGGTCCAGCAGGTGCGCCGCCGCCACCACCGCCCATCATCTGAAGCATGGACTGCATCATTTCCGGGGTCATGCCGAAGGGGTTGGCGCCTGCACCCGCGCCTGCGCCAGCTGCACCAGCACCAGGTGCACCGATTAGAGCGGCGAAAGGGTTGGCTGGTGGCTGATTCTGTGCACCGCCCTGGCCAGGTGTGCTTGAATCTTGAGTCCCAGTCGTAGCACCAGCCCCGGGAGAAGTTGTCGTTCCAGTTGCTGCTTCACCAGCAGCAGCGCCTCCTTGTGCTCTTTGGGCTTGGAAGCTTTGGGTCTGTGCGGCTTGCATCTGTGCCAGCATGTTCATCAACCCGCCGTCTTGACCACCCTCACCTCCGCCAAGTCCACCCATACCAGGCATCATCATGAATGGGTTCATGAAAGGGTTGGCTTGAGCATTGGCGTTGCCAGTAGCGTTGGCATCACCCGTTGCAGCAGAACCATCCGCTGGTGTGTTGTCGGTCGCGCCAGGTGCAGGGAAAGCGCCACCACCTCCTCCCCCAGCCATGTTCCTGCGCATGCGCATCATCTGGGTCATCATCTGGGGGTTGGTCATCATCTGTCTCATGAACGGTGACTGGATGATCTCTCGTGCGTTGGGGACGTTTCGGAGCATGGGGTTGGACTCGATGAGGTGGTTCACGACGTCGGGGTTGTTGAGAACCTCGTTGAGAGCCTGCTGAGCATTTGGATCGGCCATCATGCGGGCCAGAGCCTCTTCATCCATAGGAGGGCCCATCTGTGTGAGGGGTTAGCACTGGCAATGTGGAAGGTGTATAGTGTGGAGGAGCTTACTCCGCCGTCCGGACCAAACATGTCAAGGCCGGGCATGTTGAGTCCCTGTCCTGCATAGCGAGCACCGGTCAGGCCTGCAAGAGGGTTGTTTGCTGTCCCAGAGGCCATGTTGGTAGGAACAGCCTGAGGAGCAGTTTGCGCCGAAGAGGATGCAGGCTGGCCGGGGTTGCTTGCCGCACTCTTCACCATATGAATCGTATTGTTGGGCTTGATCTTGTAGGTTGCCAAGGTATCATCGTTCTTCATGACGCGGCCAGAGTAGATCAGGCGCTGGCGCTCGACCGGGATGTTCTCGTAATCTTCACCAGCGAGCTTCGTCTTGAGGTCGAGAACGGTGGCGGACTCGGCCATCGTGATGGAATGGTTGCCATCGGCCGAGGTCTTGACCTTGAAGGTGACGGTGGCGTCACCGCCAGTTGCCTCTGCTCCTTCTGACATGGTGAGGAGCGAGTTACGCTGAGGTTATGGGGAGATGATTGGATCGAGGCGGACTTTGGGAGAAGCGAGCGCGGATAACGGCGGGGGAGGGGAATGAACGGGCCCTGGAGTGGGCGGGGAAGGAAGGTCCGGCACGCAGGGTAGCGGTTGTTGCAGCTGAGTGTCGTTGTGTATCGGGCGAGATGCAAAGTTGGTAGAGTTGTCAGAAGGGCCGTCGAAGGTGACGGTCGAGAAATATGGTGGTTGAACTGCTTGAGAGATCGGCGAACGGTGGCCGGTTGACGGGCAGGTGACGGTCGGCGCGTGGGGATGACGGGAACCGTGGAGCTGAGGCGAGGCACCAGCTGCAATGACGCTCTTATTTTGAGAGCAGGAGACCAAGCCCACCTATTGTCCAAAAATCTTAACTGGAAGAAAATACTGTTGGAAGCAGGCCACATGCAGAAACAATGGTAAGGGTATCATGGCTTGTGTCGCAAGCGCGAAAACACAGTGGCCTTTCGTTTTAGAGATACCGTGAGTTGATCAGCATCGTTCCATCAAAGTCTATTGGCTTCTCCAGCACATCGTGGTCCCAACCCGGGCTTGGAGCGACGGCCACGACGCATATGCCGAGAATACAAGTTGGATATTCAAACAGTAGATCATATGAGAATGGCAATTATCCAATTTGAATTATGTGCAAAAACCTCGTAGGCAATCAAGTCAGTGAACTCAGGTATATTGAGCGGGTACAGGGTAGGCACGTTGGCACAGAAATGTGCCGCTCAGTCTCAATTGTTTGGCCGCGGGGCACATCGAGACGCTTCACGAAGGGATACTGCCTTAAAGCTTCGATGAGATTCACGACATTGTTGCACCCAACTTCGCGACAATAGATAACCTCCGCGACTTTCTATGACATGAGTTGATGAATGTCAGATTTCTAAAGCACTGGAAACCCTCATTCGAAACTCTATCAGCACCCAATTTACCGACAATGCTGGTTCAGCACCCATCATGATCCAAGGAGTCTTCTACGCGAGGTTCTTCCCTCAAGAGGGTATTGCAAGGCCCATTCCACCCAATTCACGACTGCAAGTTTCTGATACACTTCCCAGGACCAAAGATTGTCGCCCAATCACCCCCAGGATGCATCACACCCACTGACCAAACCTCCTCTCGCGGTCCTCTCATCGACTTCGATGTCCTCCAAGAGTACATCATTCCTCGCCAGGCATTCTGCAACCGCTACGTCACCATCACTACTCCCGACGGCAAATACGCTGTCCTCGGCTATCCCGTTCTCATCCCGCACTCCAAGTATATGCGCAATGAGTTCATCTTCAATTTCGGTCTGGTCGTTGAGGCGGATATCGATCAGATCCCTTATGAGCGCGTTGTGAGGCGGCTGGCCTCGACTTTTGCGGAGATGGAGAAGCAGAATGAGTACTTGAGTCAGGGGGAGGGAAAGGCGCTTCTTACGTCTTCATCGTCGTATACGAAGTTGCTCGGGTCGACGGTGGATGTGAGTAGTCGCCGGCCGATTGAGGGGCTCCTTGAGATTATCAAGGAGGATCTCAATAACTATGGCGAATGCATGATTCCCGTTGGTGAGTGGCCCTTCCCACTCTCAACGCCGACTCGCTGACCCCTCACAGACGAGGCAAACACTATCAACATGAAGCTCTTCCCTCACCACCCCAACCCACCACCCGTCCGAGGCTGGCATGTCCCTGTTGCCAAGACTAAGTTCTCCGACATCGTCGACTCAACTTGGGATTTGACCCTCCAGAAGGTCATCACTCACATCGACGGCGTATCTGACGTCAGACGCATTGCGAAAGCCGCCTCTGTCTCTCTCGACTTGGCAAAGACAGCACTTCGTCACCTCCTGTACTACGATACTATCCTTCTACTCGACATGTTCTTCTTCGGCAATTGCTATGCTCCCAGGCCAGGAATTCACGATTTTGTACGCAATGTCGATGGTATGTTGGACGAATGCTCCGGCTACGTATCTCATGGCCCTGCGAGACTGAGCAATTATCACCTCATTCGCCTTATGACCTCTTTTGCACCAGGGAAAAGCGTCATGGAATGGCTTTATGTCCATAGGGAAGCCGGTCTAGACGTACTGCACTACATCGATGTTCGCCGCCTTGTTCAATTTGGTCTGATCAAGGGCTGTCTCTACCGCGTTCACAAGTACGTCGTATCGAAACAGTACATTGCCGCACTTGCTTCTGGCCAAAGCCGACCTGTACCGGATGGTGATCCATTGCAGCATTATACCGACGGCTGCCATCACTTCGACCAAATCATCACAGAGCAGGGCCTTACTGACGATGAGATTGTGGAAAAGCTCAAGAGCTTGCCGCTGCCGAAGAGTGATTTGACGGTGTTCTATCGCTGAACCAAGTCTATTTTGCTCCGAGGAATGCCTTTTCACAAACGCCCACGCACCCGTGGGCTATGCCTTCGCCTAATTACAGTAATTTACAACAGAAGACCTAACTACTCTTACACTCTTACACTGAGTCATGGTCTTGTGCGATATCATGGCTTTGACTTCGCCGACTTCGACGCCTTCTCCTCTTGTCTCCGCTGCCGGACCTCCACCTTATTGGGTAGCTCAATATCAGGGTTGTTCGCAACTGTCAAAGGCTCTTCAGCAGCCTGCTGCGCCAGCCTCCTGTTCATCTCCTTCTCTGAGATTATTTCTCCCGCAGCCTCAGCCTCCTTTCGAAGCTGCTCCTTCAGTCTGCGGATTGTACCAGTGAAGGGCTGACCAGGGTAAAACTTTCCGCTCGCCTCCCACTGTTCATCGCTAATGAGCTCAACAATGCGCACATTGTGCTTGCCCTTGCGGAAAATAAGAAGCTTGTCGTCGATGAGGAACTTGGACGTCTCCTCGGGGTACCATAGCTTCATGGGTGTCCAGGCGAGGTTGCCAGGGACAAGACCGGTGGCCTTGCCAGGCTCAGCAGCAACGTAAGCGCCTTGCGCCTTCACGAGACGCTGTCCTTCGCTGGCGCTGGAGGCAAGACCGACGGCGAAAAGGAGCTTAGCTGGGGAGAGCTTCATCACCGACTTGGGAAGCTGAATGTCGATCCGGGGGGCGTTGTTCGGTGTGACGATACCGCTCTCCAGAGCAGGGTCCTTGATGATGTTAGGCAGCTTACCGCCGAAGCGGAAATTGTGCTGCTGAGCCTCTTGCAGGGCTCGTTGCGAGCCGTGGACGAGAGAAAGAACATCGAAGGCAAGGTGGTGCTGGGCCACCCGTTGAGAAGGATCTTGACGATGCTCCGTCATAATCTCGTTGATCTTCTCCAGAGGCATGAAGGTAAACATCTTCAGCAAATTTTCTACCTCATCATCGCTCCGCCTCATGAAGTACCCGTACAGCTCGAATGGCGAGGTCTTGAACTCGTCCAGCCAGATGGCATTCCCCGCGCTCTTACCGAACTTTGCGCCGGAAGAATCAACAAGCAGGGGAACGGTGAAGCCGAAAGGATCGTATTGCCACGAATCGGGGAGTTTTGCGGCGGGGGCCTCTTCGCTTTCGCGAATGGTTCGTAGGGCTTCGATACCGGCGGTGATGTTGCCGTATTGGTCGGAACCGCCGATCTGCATCTGGACATTATACTTGCTGTGGAGGTGCCAGAAGTCCCAGCCTTGGAAGAGGGGATACATGAACTCGCCGAGGGACATGCCATCGCCTTCTGTCAGCTTCCGCTTAACACTGCAAACCTCGTCAGTATTCGACTTCATCGTTTGGAATTGGGAGATGAGAGAAGCAGACTCACGTGTCACGCGCCAGCATGGGCCCTATCCTCGTGTGCCTTGCCAGCCTCTTCACAAAATCATACACGCTCAATCCCTGTATCCACATGCTGTTGTTAAGCAAGTGGTGCTTCGCCGCCCAGTCCTCCTTGTACCCATACTTGTCCCGCAGCGCATGAACGTTGTACCATAATCTCGTGAGCTGGTAGTGCAGCTTGGTGATATTCTTGGAGATGGTCGAGTTTGAGAGCGTCTCGCGGTCGGTAAGACGGCCGGTTGGATCGCCGATACGGGCTGTCGCTCCGCCGAGGAGGGTGATTGCCGGATGGCCATGGAACCACAGCCAGAAGAGGGGCATGAAGGGTAGGAGGTGGCCGATGTGCATTGAGTCAGCGGTCGGATCGACGCCGACGTAGGCGCCTACACGCCTTTGACGGATGATCTCTTTAACACGCTCGGGAGTTCTGTAGTCAAGAAAGGGGTGTTAGCCTGTTACGGGTTTTCATGTCGAAGCATGAGGTGTTCTCGTACCCTGCGACGTCTTTGATGTAACCTCGCTCCTCGAGGACATCCCAGACATGCCTCTCCTCGCCATTCTTAATTCTTTCTGCACGTTCGGCCCACCTCTCCTCGCCCTCTGCAACCTTGTTGAGCCAGCTCGTAGAGATGAATCTCGTGTGGCTGACGGACTGGAGGGAGAGCGCTGTTCGAGTGCTGCTGGCGCATGGCCTCAGTCGTGAGAGTGGGATGCGCGCCATGGCGTGGGCGCTCTATTCGAATAGATTCACCCAATAATGCCCCTGGGTCCCTTTCTGCGTCGGGAATGCGTTTGATGAGCCCAGCTCACGTCGTCGAGGGCAGAATGGACCAGATCGAACCTCAAATAGCGTGTCAGTTGCGTAGTGGCGTGGTCTATCGAGCAGAGCTGCATGAGAGCTCCCGTCGTCCCAAAAATTCCCAGGGACCTTGAATCTCGAACTCGGCGACCAATCACAAGCTCGCACCAAGACCAGTCCCGGAATAATATTCTCACGCTCCGACCCACCCGCACCAGCCAATCACAAAGCCTCCAATTCCTCTCAGGTAATGCTCCATCCTCGGCTAACCACCTTGTTCGTCGGCGTCACGATCCCGGCCGTTGCCTTCCGAAACCCATCTTCTCTTTCGCGTTTGCTACAACCCGCCATAACCTACGCAGCGAAACCCGCGATCGCTCTCCACTCCTTTTCTCTTCCGAGACGACTTCACTGCCACCTTCGAACGAGAAATACACAATGGCCTCGATTGCGCGCCAGGCTCTGCTGGCTCCGGCCCGGAGCTTCGCTGCGAGGGGAGTTGCGGCTCGGCCGATGGGCGTTGCTGGTTTCCACGCCTCAAGCAGACGATGCGATATTCTCCCTGCTGGACCTCGTACGTCTTGCTCTTCCGATCAATTGATCTACTAAAAGGACTGCTTGGCTAACTACTCGAACAGAGAGGATTAAGGGCGGAGGTATGCCTTCATATCGCCGGAACATCCCGCGCATCATCACCACCCTGAGCTTCACATGCTAACCTCCCTGACAAGTCAACGACCCAGCTCCCATTCCCACTCCCAACGCCGCCCACGGCTCCTACCACTGGACCTTCGAGCGCCTCATTGCCGCCGGTCTTGTCCCTCTTACTATCGCCCCCTTCGCCGCCGGCTCCCTTAACCCGACCATGGACGCCATCCTCTGCGGCACGATCCTCCTCCACTCGCACATCGGCTTCCAGTCCGTCGTCATCGACTACGTCCCCAAGTACCGCTTCCCCGGTCTTCACAAGGGTGTCATGTGGCTGTTGAACCTTGCGACTTTGACAGTTGGTGTTGGTCTTTATGAGTTTGAGACGAACGACGTCGGCGTTACGGAGGCGGTCAAGAGGGCGTGGAAGGCTTAAGGTGGAAGCGAGATACTTGATGGGAAGAGGAGGCGAGGTTCTGTATGAGATGGATTGGGAGCGTTGAAACGGAGAGATGAACGCATCGGAGGCGTCGGTATACCGTTGCTCCGGTTGGAGGAACACTGTATAGAAGGATCGCGCCCGGACCAGGCTTCTTATGGCTTGTTTGCGCTCAATTCCATATGTTTACACTCACTTTCATGTCGTGCACAGGTGATCGCACCTAGCTAATGTCTCATAGGATCGAGTGGTGACTTGTGCAAGTTATCATTCTCGGTCGACTCGCACATGGCCATGGGACTAACAGAAGCAAAAGATGGATATCATGGTCTTATTCATTCATTACCTTGATTTGGCTGATTTTAGGACGTAACCTGTACAACGCCGCCAGCGAAGTTGTATACCTCCATCTCCATCACCACCATTGAATTCGCCGCTTCCTTCCACCAGCAGTGGAGGACACGTGTTGAAGCATGTCCTTTCAAACCTCGATGCGATGTCAGGATCGCTCATGGTATTGCGCTTAGATGGTCAAGGCGGGCATATCATTCGCACCACCGATCCTGTCCATATCAGGTGTTGGCGGAGGAAGGTTCTCAACCTTGGTGCAGATCCAGCAACTGGCATACATGTTCACTCGGTCGATACAGGCGCCATCGATACGAGCACCGTGACGCTTTGGGCTGAAGCCGTGAGCCTCGAACACCTTGACATACCAGGGGCTCAGTGCTGATGATCGAAGCATCACACGTCCACCCATTGCGAGTGCACGGTTCAGCTTTGTGATCTGTGCGGCGGCAGCAGGAGAGCCAGGATCGAACCAGTCCATGCTGTCCATGACGACGGCGACTGTTAGAGTGCCTGGCATGATACGGGCAATGACCTCTTCGAGCTCATCTGTGTGGATGCGCAGGCCGTCAAGAGCACCGGGGCGAGAAAGCTTTGCGTGTGTCTGAGGGCTGAGGTACTCGGGATGGCACTTGGGTGAGAACTTGCCAGCCATGCACACATAGTAGTATGGGTTGTCAGCTCCGATGTGAGTGTGTTCTGCGACAGGATCGAGAGTGTTGACCATGTAGTGCCAGATTGCATGTGAACGGGTGTTCTTGGCCGCTGGCTTGGGACCCTTGACCACGTCTGACTCCGCATGGTCGCCCTCGATCATGGCGAGTTGGTTCTTCGGCACGCCCAGAGCAGCCCAGAGAAAGCTCTCTTGAGCGACAACGAAGTTGCAGACTAGCTTGGAGAGCAGTGCGGGACGGATCTTGGTGCGCCAAATCTCCCGCTGCTCGTTCAGTGTCCGGGCTTCGAGAAGCTGGTTCACCGCGCCTTGAAGACCAAAAATGCGAGCGATCCAGCGGAAGACTCTGATGGCATGACGAGAGCCACCAGTGTCGTACAAACCATATCCCTTGTTGTTCTGGAAGACATGGACATTCTTGAGCCAGTACTGGAAAGCTCGGCTGGACAGATGAGGCGAAAGCTTCGTCTGGAGGATCTCACGGAAGTTGGGGTGCTTGCCCTCGCCGAAGATCAGCCAAAAGTCCTCATAAGAGAGCGCAGTGTATGAAGCAGCCTTGAGTTCCAGAAGGTGGTTCTGAGTAGGATTGAGATCGACGGCGTGGACACGGGCAGGGCTTTGAGTGAGGTAGGCCATAATGTTGTCGCCAGCTGAGCTGATGGCCATGACCTTATCATCCGGCCCAAGCTTGAGGATACGCTCGTCAACCCGGGAATCCTCCCATGTGAAGGCGTAGATGTATTCATCGTTGAATTGCTTGTGCTTCTGAAGCTGGTCGTCGTAGTAGATGCGCCAGTGGTGGTTCTGATAGAAGAAAGACGGCAGCGGAAGGTTGGCTGACAGGTTTTGAACGGCCGTGATGAAAGCCTTGGAACGGATTTCGGGTGCGGAACGCTCAATGGCTCGGGACAGTGCATCGCCCTGGTTTGCTGGGAGGAGGTATGGTGACTCCGTGGCAAGAGCATCGATGCGCTCGATGATCTCGTGAGGCAGACTGGAGGGAGAGAATGGCTTCTTGTGGCAGCCAACCCAGATATAGTAGGGAATGTAGCCCAAACCGCGGTTACGGCAGTTGGCGTTCAGGATCGTGCCGTATTTGTACTCGAGGTAGTCTCGGCGTCCGGGCTCGAGAGCAACACGGTCGATATCGAACCATGACCGCCAGAAGGCTCGCGAGAGGAAGTTGACATGGCGGTCCACAAGGCCGCCTGTGAAGTTGCGGAAAGAAAAGTCGACCTTGTTCTGAACGTAGAAATCGACAACACCATAGATGCCATTGCGGTCAAGCAAAGAAGTGACAGAATCAATGACTGAGTAGTAGTCAGGCTGGTGGTGCATGTTAGCTGAGGTTCTTCCAGAACGATCCAAGCAAGAGCTTACAATCATGGACAGGCTGTAAGACATGGTAACCAAATCAGCGCCTCCGTGTTCGGGACGACGCTGAGTGAAGTAGCTCAGAGCTGGTGACCGCAGGGGAGTCTGTGATCCTGGAGGTCCATTTTCATAGTCCTCAAGGCGGAACTTCCTCGCGTCCTCACAGACGACTGTGACATTCTTCCAGCCAAGTCTCTCGAATCGCTTTGTCGCCACTTCACAGAGAGAAGGGGAGAAATCGACGAGGTAGATGCTGGAGAAGAACTCGGGGACATTGACGTATGCAGACATAGCTTCGATATTGAAGCCGGTGCCACCGCCAATCTGTCAATGGATCTGTCAGCTCACGGTAGCATTGTACAAAGATGATGATAGAGACTTACATCAACCCAAACACGCTTAGGCTTGCCCTTTGCCTTGGTCTCGGCGGCCTTAGCCTCTAGCTGTGCAGCTACAAGTGAGAGCATGTCCTCCCGGCCGCGGAGAAGGACCTTGCGAGTGGCATCGTATGCCCCGGCCTGCTTCTTGTAGAAACTCTCAAGTGCCTCCTGTTGGGTGCCCTTGGTGTCGCCCTGGTGTGGCTTGATGAAGCATGAGTAGAAGAAGAGGATGAACGATCTCAGAAGACCGGGCTGATCCTCTTTCTGTCCGATGGATCGAAGAAGATAGGGATAGAGACAAGCACCACCGATTGCTGCAAAGGCAATGCCAGCGTAGACAGGTTTGATCTCGGAGCCAAAAGGCAAAGCGTTACCACCCTATGAGACCAGTCAGTCTGTGTCTGTGAATATCGTGATGCGCGGATGGACAAACATGAGAAGCCATGGTACTCTCTCATTGTACGCAAGAGAGTCCTTGTGTTGAAACGGTCTGCTAGCTGTTGAAGATTTGCAATCACTAGATAGGTCAATGTGCTTGTAAGTCGAAGAATGAAGGGCTCGCATGACTTGGGGGCAGCCTGGGTAATAAGCGTATCCTCAGATAGCATGTGCCCACCCCTCAGGGCCGATCTGGCTTTCCTAGGTAACCTCCTCGAGGCAATTGCTCGTGCATGCTCGAACATGCACGTTGACGCGGGCGAGGCATTGGCAGGGTCGCCACGCTTTGGGCGTGCAACAACTCAACTAGTCTAGTGCTCCGGTTGGAGGTACTGGGTTACGGGGCTGGTCGGAGGATGAGTGGCACAAGACTATGGAGACCCTGAAGAAGGGAGTAGAAAAGTCAAGGGACCGAGCAGGTATCCCCCACCATCGAAACGACGTAGCCACCCCGCAGCGAGGACGATCAACATTGAGGACACGAGGGGCACGGGAGACAATTGTATGGAGCTAGGTATGGCCTTGGTGCCGTGTGGACCAATTACTGAAGCACATGCAGCTCGAGAAGGCTGACGACTGGGACTCTCGAACAGTTGACTCGAGTCGAGGAGAGGGGTATCTTCAAGCGCGGCCCCTGAACGACGGCCATTGGGGACCGTGTGGGCTGCTTGTCGGTCCTGATAGGCATTCATGTTGCCGAGGGAGTCGGAATGATACTCAAGCTATGGCAAGGGAAGTGATGGGGAGTTACAAGGCAATTCAACGGATCCAGGTTCGCAAGAAATCGTAGCTCAGCCGAGTAGGATGCTATATGCTGACGACGTGGAAGAACTGACTGATCTTGATGGGATTCAGACATCCCTTGTCGAGCTCTCTTCCAGCGCGCTCCGGCGAACATGAAGATGATTGAAAATGAACACGAGGCGCTCAGACTGCCAATGCAGGGACTAGCTGCGTGCACAAGATCGGCAGAGAACAGGAAGAAGGTTGGATCTGAAGGCGACCGTGTAAGTGTCAGTACCGTGCCTGGCCCAAAGTGAGTGGGTTTGCGGATCAAGGAGACCAATGAGGTGGGGATGAGGCACCACATGCACGCGCGAGGGGCCTGGGAGTGGCTGGAGATCCATGGGACCATGGCTTGCGCATGGAGATGAGTCGCGAGACTTTTCGAAAGCGAGTCAAGCGCTATAATTGGGAGATTGGAGGTTGAGGAATGGTTGGGAAGAGCGTGGAGCATTGAGTTGAGAGCGATCAAGGTGATGCCACTGTAACTTTGCCTGGAGGGCTGACTACCTGACTCCTGAGGTTGTCCAAGTTCGCAACAGCACAGAAGTATTTGTCTGAGGGTCCCTATCTTGAAAGACCGCACGGTGCGAAGGAGTAGCCACTGGTATTTCGCCTTAGGAGATTTTGGAGCTAATTGAGCACTGATCAATCCGAGCGTGGGTTCGCCTACGGCTTCATTTTGGATGTGTAGTAAGGTACTTCGTGATGAGAGGCCCAGTTTCTGGATCTTCCAAATGGCTACATCAAGTACTTGAGATGCATTAACGAAACTCGCGTGTGCATTACCAGCTAGAGGGATGACACTACACCAGATAAACATATGGTTTTACGATCGAAATACTGTACATTGGACGTGCTGAAGGATGTTGGCGGCACCTCCATGCCACTGTATGCTAAACGGAGTCCCGATTGGGCAATTCAACAGACGGCAGCCGGAAGCAAGTGGCTCCGATCCGATCCGTCACCGTCACGTCTCGACCCCACAATTGCCTAATGATGCTAATCCTGGGCGGTTGACATGCCGCGCTGAGCTGCATGTCGCGATCCGTCACCTTCAATTCTCCGAGCATCTTTCCATCACGACAAGCGTCCCTTCATCAGCCGCATGTGGGACACCGCGCACCCCATCACTGCGTGCGATCATGCCTCCCCCAGCCGGCAATAAGGGTACTAGCAAGAAGAATGCTGCCACCGCAACCATGCAGAAACAGAGTCGCAACACCACCCCGGCGCCCGCCGTGCCATCCTCGAGTCTGCCGCCTCAGGAAACTTACGACCCCGATTTCCTGAATACAAGAGTGATTATCTTTCCTGCACTGAGCTTCGATGATATTGTCGATCCCGGTGCCTCAATTGCTCCCGTCCCCGAGTCTCGGAGCGTCAATGCCATGCTGGAGAAGCTCAAGAGTCTGTCGGAGATCATGGAGAAGCGATCCACCTTCTACGACCGCGGCATGAGGTTTCTCGCAGATGAGCGCAAGAGCCGCCCCGATGACTATGGCGATGTCGAGCCCAAGAAGTCCAAACATAAGCGCAAGAAGGGTGGCGACAAGGGTCAGGACGGTAGGTTTGCGCCGCGTGATGCTGCTGGGCGCACACAGAAACTGACAACCATAACCCAGAGAAATCTTCGCCTGCACGAGATCCGAAGCGCAAGTCTACTGGCGAAAACGAATCTGTCAGCTCCTCACTCTCGCCAGTCGCAGGCGCATCGCCATCCGCCATGGATGTCGACGACAAGAAGAAGAAGAAAGACGACAATGACGAAGAGGAGGAGGAGGAGTCCAGTTCAGAAGATGAGGGCGCGCCTCCGAGAAGAGAACAGCCACAAGCACAGACCTTTGGAGACGATCCATCGACCTTCCCAGATCCGACTGTGTACGAGATCCGAGACGTACACCCCGGTATGTCTGAGGAAGAGAAGAAAGAGATCTTCTCTGTAGCGTCATATCCCAAGAACGACCTTGCCGACCTCATCGCTGGCGATCCACCGGACAAGGACTTCAGCAGTGCGAAGCCCACGAGTCAGATCAATTTCAGCACCTTCTCAACCTACATCGAGCCCTACTTCCGCCCGTTCGCGGAAGAGGACTTGACCTTCCTCCGCGAGAGAGGCGATCGAGTGTCACCGTTTGTGATGCCGAAGCGTGGCAAACGACACTACAAAGAGATCTGGGCTGAGGAAGACGGCGCAATGTCCGTTGACTCCCCGCAGCAGGGCCGCGATAAACTGCCGGCCAACCAGCCACGAGGGTCGATAGAGAACATGAACGACGCTGTTGCTGAAACGGATGCTCTTGCGATAGGTCCTCTTGCCTCTCGGCTTTTACAGATGCTGCGGCCAGAGAACAGAACCTCTCCTAGCGATGACAAGCCCACTATCAATGGCAACACTAATGGAGATGTCAGCATGAATGGTGAAGTTAATGGCGATGAGAACGGCGTTCCTGAGGACAAGACTCTTCCTGTCGCTACTCAGATGCCAGACTCTAACTCAGAGGCGTGGAAGAAGGCGTCACATCCAAAATTGGAGTATCCTCAAGTTGATGAACGCATCAAGCAGGAGCTGAAACATATTGGTTTCATGCCGCTGGACGGAGAAGCAGACTACGATGGACACTTCGACGATGAGATAGCTGGTCGTCTACGTCTGCTTCAGGATCAGCTTAAAAAGCAGATGCTTATCAATGGCGCTCGCAAAGCACGATTGACTGAGCTGGTCAAAGAACGCCTCGCGCAGCAAGAATACCAGACTATTCTCGAAGATCTAGATTCTCAGGTGCAGGCAGCATATCTCAAGAGAACCCGGACCATGGGCAAGAGCAAGAAAGCGAAGCGACCTGGTGGTGCCGGTGGTGGAAGTCACTTTGTCGGCGGTGCTGGGGCGGGTATGGCACGGCCCGGAATTGGCGACCAGACCAAGACGCTCATGGATCGTCGTAGGAGGTGGATATCAGAGATCTCGCCAATCTTCGAGACGGATCGGTACAAGGTGCCAAGGGTGGAGGATCCGGATAGCTCGATCTTTGATTCGGATAAGATGGCGGAGTATATGAAGCGGGAGAAGCAACAGTGGGAGGAGGAAGTGGAGGACGAGTAAACGTCATTGCTTGGTGTACTATCAGATTGATTAGCGGGCTCAGCAAGCTCATGGTGTTACGGTGTTCATGGTGTTGTGGCCTGGGGCCCTGGGTGGTAATGCGGCATTCAGCCTGAGAGGAGACGTTGGAACCAACGTATCTGGTGTTATTGGCTGTTTCTAAGCTTGACGTTGGTTTTCAGCAGCAATAATGAATGCACGATAAATTGAATCCCACGCATCGCTTCATCAGCACCCGGTCTTGAAAGTAGTGAGTGTATGTAGCGGACCACGGCGGGAGACGGCGGCTTCCAGTACGTGCGGTATGTTGTCTTGAATCTGGGCCCCGCTGGAACCACTTCCCAGCCATGACCTCAACTCTACGCGAACCATCTGTCAAACCACCCTCAATCAGCCTTGACTTGATCCCAATAATTCGAGAGATCGGACTGCTGTTGATTCAAAGGCGGTAAGAAGAGCATCTCCGGCATCGGGGCCGTAGCTCAGCAACAAGATGCATCTCGTTCCCAAAGAGGCACGTGAACACCCACCTTTCGCGCTCACGCATGTACTCATACTTTCTACAGCTTGATAAGCTCACCATCTCCCAACTCGGCTTCCTCGCGCAGCGGCGACTCGCTCGAGGAGTCAAGCTCAATCATGCCGAAGCTACAGTGAGCCAATGCCGTTCCGTAGCGTTTCTGGGCCGACACTGACCAGCTTCAGGCCCTTATAGCAAGCAACCTCCAAGAGCTCATTCGCGATGGCGGCCACACTGTTGCAGATCTTATGACGCTTGGTTCTACCATGCTAGGACGAAGACATGTCTTGCCCTCAGTATGCAGCACTCTTCACGAGATCCAAGTCGAGGGCACGTTTCCTACAGGTACCTATCTGGTCACCGTGCACAATCCTATCAGCAGCGATGATGGGAACCTGAGACGCGCTCTATACGGCAGCTTCCTGCCCATCCCTGATCAAGACGATTTTGATCTTCCGGATGCCGCAGAATACGAGTCTGCGAGACAGCCTGGAGCTGTCGTCACAGTAAAGAGCAAGATCACACTCAACGAGAACAGGAAGCGTATTAAGCTTCGCGTCACCAGCAGAGGTGACCGTCCCATTCAAGTTGGCTCGCACTACCACTTCATCGAGACAAATCCACAGCTTGACTTTGACCGTGAGAGGGCTTACGGGTATCGGCTTGACATCCCTGCGGGGACATCGGTCCGCTTTGAGCCTGGTGACACCAAGACAGTGACACTGGTCGAGATTGGAGGCAACAAAGTCATCCGCGGAGGAAACGAGCTGGCCAGCGGAGGAGTGGAGCTGTGGCGCGCGAGTGAGATTGTGACGAAGCTGCAGCAGGCTGGATTTGCGCATACGCCTGAGCCGGCGGGGGATGCGGCCTTCATCGATATGTTCCAGATGGATAGGGCGGCTTACAACACCATGTTTGGACCGACGACTGGAGACCTTGTCAAGTTGGGAAGCACCAACCTGTGGATCAAGGTCGAGAAGGATTTCACGGTGTATGGCGACGAGTGTAAGTTCGGAGGCGGCAAGACCCTCCGCGAGGGAATGGGTCAAGCGACTGGACGAACGGACTCGGAATCGCTGGACATGGTCGTGACGAATGCGCTTGTCGTGGACTGGAGTGGCATCTTTAAAGCAGACATTGGCGTCAAAGATGGTATGATCGTGGGTATCGGAAAAGCAGGCAACCCGGATGTCATGGACGGAGTGACCCCTGGCATGGTTGTTGGCAGTGGAACGGATGTGGTTGCTGGTGAAGGCAAGATCATCACTGCAGGAGGCATTGATACGCATATTCACTTCATCTGCCCTCAGCAAATCAACGAGTCTATGGCATCGGGTATCACAACTATGCTCGGCGGCGGAGTTGGCCCAAGGTCTGAGTCCCCTTTTCCATACTCGAGGCTGACACTCACTTACACGTACCTACAGTGCCGGAACATCTGCAACGACTTGCACCCCTGGTAAGAACTATATGCGCATGATGCTTCAAGCTGCCGACACTCTTCCAATCAACATCGGTATCACCGGCAAAGGCAACGATTCCTCTCCGCTTGCTCTCCGTGAACAGGTCAACGCCGGTGCCTGTGGCCTCAAGCTTCACGAGGACTGGGGTTCAACACCCGCCGCCATTGACTCCTGTCTCTCCGTCTGCGACGAACTCGACGTCCAATGCCTCATCCACACAGACACCCTCAACGAGTCTGGCTTCGTTGAATCCACCATCGCCGCCTTCAAAGACCGCACCATTCACACCTACCACACCGAAGGCGCCGGCGGCGGTCACGCCCCCGACATCATCAGCGTCGTCGAAAAGCCCAACGTCCTCCCCAGCTCAACCAACCCAACCCGGCCCTACACCCGCAACACCCTCGACGAACACCTCGACATGCTCATGGTCTGCCACCACCTCAGCAAAAACATCCCCGAAGACGTCGCCTTCGCCGAATCCCGCATCCGCGCGGAAACCATCGCCGCAGAAGACGTCCTGCACGACCTCGGCGCCATCTCCATGATGTCCTCCGACTCACAGGCCATGGGACGCTGCGGCGAAGTGATTCTGAGAACGTGGAACACGGCGCATAAGAATAAGGAGCAGAGGGGCAGCTTGCCGGAGGATGAGGGTACCGGGGCGGATAATTGGAGGGTGAAGAGGTATGTGAGTAAGTATACGGTAAATGCTGCTTTGGCGCAAGGATTTGGGCACTTGATTGGGAGTGTGGAGGTTGGGAAGCTGGCCGATTTGGTAGTTTGGGATAAGGCATGGTTTGGAACGAAGCCGTCACTTGTTATCAAGAGCGGTCTGATTGCGTATGCCATGATGGTAAGTCTCTCCTTCTCTACATGCTTTTGTGTCAACCTCTTATCACAGAGACGAACTTCACATCACTTCTCCCCTCTGCCTTCTATATTTCATACAGCTAACCCATTCCCAGGGCGACCCCAATGCTTCCATCCCAACCGTTCAACCAGTCATCTCCCGCCCCATGTTCTCGCCTCTGGTCCCCTCAACCAGCATCCTCTTCGTCTCCGCCTCCTCCATCTCCTCCGGTGCCATTGCCTCCTACGGACTCCGTTCCCGCGTCGAGGCTGTCAAGGATTGCCGGACTGTGGGCAAGAAGGACATGAAATACAACGATAGCATGCCGAAGATGAGGGTGGACCCGGAGAGCTATGTCGTGGAGGCGGATGGGAAGGTTTGTACGGCGGAGCCGGCGGAGAGGTTGCCGTTGACGCAAGAATGGTTCGTGTACTGAGGTTGTGGTGTTACTGATGGGTGAGAGGGACGGCGGTTGCTTGACAAGCAGCTGGACATCGGTCTTCTACGTTTGCAGCAGATAGGTTTAACAGACCGTATAAGGGAACGAATGAGAGAAGATCGAGCATATCAATGATTGTCATTGCCTTCATCACAACCTGACCAAAACTAGGCCCAGTCGACGTCGTTCCATCCGACGATTCGCAAGATAAGATACAGAAAACAACACTGCACAGATAATGACGGCGCGCGTTGAGACAGAGCCAATATTCCCACACCTTCCTTTCCTCCAAACCACGTAATTTCCCTTTTGTGCCAAAGTAAAAAACACCAGAACCCTAAAGCGTTTGTTGTATTCGATTCAAACGCAGCCAACTCTCCTATCTCATCTCGGGAGTGAAGCAAGCAAGAAGACGTCAAGGGGGAATCAGGACAAGAAAAAAGCAGAAGAAGTCAGACAATCCCCTTTGCACCTTGAACACCAAAGCTCCAAGAATACTCCCCAAAAATGATAGGGAGAGAAAGAGCGGCATTCGTGCAGTGGAATGAGTGGCCGTCTAGTTCTTAGCCTTCTTGCCCCTGCTCGCCTTCTTCGCATCATCAGGTCCCTCGCCGGCCTTGCCGGAGACGCGCCGCCTCTTCTTGTCGGGGCTACCAACTGCAGGAGAGGGAATGGCAGTGCTCATGTCGACGGGAGCATCGCTCTTGCGCTTGCGTTGAGCGGCGTTCTTCTTGGGAGTCTTGCCAGAGTCGTCGGCTCCCAGCTGCTCAGCGATGGCAGCCTGCTCGTTAGAGTCAGCGGCAGCAGCGGTATCCTTGAGCGGAGGAACGGGAATGTTGTGTGCGTTGGCGTAGTCCAAGGCCTCCTCATCAGACATATCTTTGGCAAGAGGGTTGCCGCCAATCTTGTAAGAGTGGACACGAGCGTTGTAGAGACGGAGGTTGTACTGGTAAGCAGTGTTCCAGCCAAGCTTCTCAGCTTCGCTCATCTGAGACCAGCGACGCTGGCCCTCAGTCTGGACAGCACCCTTGGGAGCATCCTCACCGAGGTCACCGGCGATGACGGAACGGGCGTGCTGCATGTAGAGGAAGTAAGGTGTAAGAGGTCGCTTGGGGGCGTTTTGATCGTGGACACGCTTCTTGCGCTCCTTCTTCTCCTCGCCGGCAGCGGGAACAAGGTCGGTGAGACCATTGAGCATGAGCTGGGAAGTGGCACTGTCAAGCTGGGCGAGCAGGGCGCTGGAGTGAGCGTCATCACCATTGTGGTCTCCAACACCCATGAGCATGTTGGTCTGGCGGGCATAGTCGTGAGCAAACTCTCGGATCAGGCCAGTAATAGTGGCAAACCGAGTGAGGCACTGCAAGCAGAGTTAGCATGTCTGTCATTATGGTGACGGAAATAGCGAAAGTCGTGTAAGTTAGCTTGTGGAGATGGTGGATAGAATAACTGATGATGGCATGGGTTACAGGCAGTACGGCAGGGTTGGTAGCGATGAACAGCAACAGCAATGGATAGTGGTGAGCTGAGGCGAAGCTCAGTGAGGCAGTAGTGGGTGAGCCCCGCCACGAGCGCGCCATGAGAGCCGATGTAAACATGGCAGTTCAGCCTTGTGAGCAAGACGCGTTGCACATTACGCATTTGCGAGCTTAGTTCAAGTTTGCATTCCGAAATGCAACTCAACCCAGATGGCAGCAAGTGAGCGATGAATCAAGCAAAGCTTGCATCGCTCGGGATCCAGCTGCATATATGCGGGTGTTTGAAGCGTATCGCATCACCTTATGACGCGCTCACAGAATCCAAAGAGACCGATCGCACTCTTCCCTTTCGTTGGTGAAATACAGGAGTGTAGGAACCGAAAGCAATCAGAGTAAAAAGCCTTTTAGTGACTTACCGAGTCGCGAACGCGCATGAATTGCTCAGCATCAACAACACGCTGCATACCCTGAGCGATGGGCTGTTGCTGCTGGACCTGCTGAGGCGGAGGCTGCTGTTGCATGGGAGGCTGGGGCACGCCCATGGGCTGCTGCATGTGGTGCTGAGGGACCATGGTAGGCATCTGCATATGCTGGTGAGGCATCATGACGGGCGGTGGTGCGGCGAGAGGCTGGGGGATTCCGGCGAGCTTAGCCTTGTCGGCGTCGGCCTTCTTGGTACGGGCCATTTGGCGATGGAAGGGAAAGCTGGGGTGATTGCGTTGAGCGCGGCTCGCAGTGGAGATGACGCGCGCTGTAGATGGGTGGTGGCGGTGGTGTTTAGAGCGATGTGGTAAATAAATGCGCTGGAGTGAGTGATCCGGAAATCAGAGGCTCGCAGGGGGTTTGCTGTCAAGCTGAAAACGCGCTGGAAGATGGTGAAGATGAGGGGTTGGAAGAGAGAGAAACAGAGGGGGAAAGGAGGGCGACAGCGGGAGGGGGGGATGGTGGGAGGTGCCCTGAATTTGTAGTGGCACTGGCACCTGACAGAGCCTGCAGCCTGGCTCGCAATCAGCTGCCCTCTGTTCTGTCCTGCCCCCCTCCCAGTTCGTCTGCTGCCACCTGTTGGGGTGTGCGCGCCCAGCAGTAGCCCACTGGGGACACCACCTTCAGCAGCAAGACGCGACCGACCGCAGGAAAAAAAAAAACACACACGCCGCACGCACGCTTCTGTTCTAGGCGGGTGTGGTAGCGCCCTCAGGTGGTGCCGTAATCGAATGCTAGGGGGTGTGGGTGCCACATGCAGCCAGTGACAGTGCAGCGCTGGGCGTTTTGGCCCCCTCCCTCAATCAGAGGGCACCGTTGCAGGCGGGGGTACTGGAAGGATAAAACAGGTGGCTGATGGGGGGTTGTGCTGAATTCCAGGCCGTACTGGAGGGAAGAGGAGACGACAGATTAAAAAAACAGTGCACGCGGGATTTTGGGGGAGGGCAGCATGCCCACCACACCTCGCCGGAGGCGCACCTGCATCACTCTTCATCCTCCAGCGAGTTCTTATTTCGTCCTGGGGCACACCCTGTTGCCGCCGTTCGCCGTCCTACGACACCCCGTTCTTCAGCATTGTCCTGCTTGTAATCAGTGGCACATCGCTGAAACACCACCCAAATGCTAACTGCCACACGTTGACAAGCAAAGCCACCATGGGTCGCTCCCAGTAGCACTGAACAACACATCATGCAGCACCCGACCAGGCACTGCTCACGGACCTGGTAATCAATCACTGACCGAACTATGCCTTTGGTGCTCCTCAGCGCCCGCTCGTGTTGGCCAGAACTGTCCCACCTATTAATGGCACTCGGCGCGTACTGACACTGGGCGGAGAGGCTTGGGTAGATCACTCCAACTTTGACTGGAGTTTCTATGTAGTCAGCTGTCGCAGGTATACGATGAGTATCCATTCATCAGATGGGCAATTGTTACATCGATGATACTGACGCTTTGTTGCGGGCTTGCCTGTGTTCTGGGCTGTTGAGGGTGCTGCGTAGGTCTCTTACACCGTATCATAATTGACAGCGCTGTTAACAGGGCCAGCTAGGGCCATCCCGCTGTCGAGTTCGGATATCGCTGGAGGCCCTGAAGCTCTAGCGATACTTCTGGGGGACACAGGAAGGAGCACTGCGAGGCTCTCAGCGCGTCATGAATCACTCTGTTTTCGGTGGAGTATGTTGGCGCAGTCCAAGCCCCCGTCCGATAGTGTGCTTCGAGCCAGCTGATTTGCAGGGCAACGGTGTTCCACTGGAACGAGGTGTACATCTCAGCACGGTGGTTGTTGACCCCTCACTTCAGGCTGGCACGACACTCGCAGGCACCACTCTAGTTGGGCGGGAGCAGGAAGAATCAGGGTCAAGGCGCTTGCCCACCGACCTGGGCATCTCCTTGACGGTTGGGCCTGATTTCCAGCCTGGTCTCTCGGCGCTGGAGCCACTGTTTACTGATCCCGCTGAAAATCGCTGTCCCGCGCCTTCGCCAGGGTCAATTTCTTCAGGCCTGAACAAGCCTACAACCTCCAACTATTTCGCCGTAGCGAAGATCTCGCTACAGGTGCCATTAGACTGCGCTTTCGCATGCTAACTGAGTGACGGGTTGATCAACCAGCACCGTACTGCTTCTTGTACTATCCATGGACGAACAGGGAGCCGAGTGGTCTCCAGATGCATGGATACTGCTCTTGTCCCTTTTCGATTGATCGAAGTTCTTGCACAACGCGTTCGAAACAAGTGATGTGACTGAGCCGACGTGCTGTGAGCCCGTCGTTTCAACCTGTAAGAATCGATCCAAACTTCCACGGTTGTCCAAACACAAAAGCGTGTATGCTCATAAGTATTGAGCTTGTTTGAAGTGCTGTCGCGATCATGTTGGTCGCGATGTGAGGTGTCGTTGTCGCCCACGCACTGCACCAGGACCCAGGGTCCAGGCTGGTTCAAATGGCAAGCGCCAGCATCCCACGGCCGTGCATGCTGCGAGCGATCTGCCATCCCGGGAACTTGATGACGAGTCAACTCGTCCAGCGTGCTCTAATTGACCATGGACCGCTGGCTGTCAGCTCGCCCTCACGCTCCCGTGGGGACAATCCAATCATCAACGCGATAGATGCAATTGCCTTATCGTATGCAGGTCACGTGTATCGCTACCACCTCAATGCTTGAGGCGCCTAATCATATGCGGCCGCATATTGTAGACTGTGCAATGGCTGAACGACTTGATCAATCTTTAATGCTCTGTCTGAGTCTTGAGTTGATTCTGATCTGTAAAAAATGCTCTGGGAATCAAAACAGTCCCTCACGACGCGGCGTGGACCCCTGCCGCCATCCCGGATGGGGACCACTGTAGGGGTTCGGTATCGGAACGAGACACGCACTGCTATACATTCCGCCCAGCGGGTACCTGAAGGTTCTGAGCTTTAAATACCTTAAGATCTTTAACTCAACTCATCACTGTCAGCTCTGGTACAGTGCAGGATGGATGCGCGCATGATGAAGCTCGTTTCATGAATCGTGTGTCTTGCAAAAGTCATAGACAAGGGCAACCCATCACCGGCAGAAGCAAGGGCAGTTGACTTAAGCAACTGAAGCTTTTCTCTGACCCCGCTGACGATACGAAAGCCCACTGATCGCCTGGCAGCTTGGCGATGAATGATATCATGCTGCGTATGCGTACACACAAGCTTCAATCGGACGAGCGGTACCTGGATCACCAAGAAAGAGCCAAGACTCTGCTGAGGCGGATATCCGGCTCTGAGCATGGTGGTATCAAGCAGCAAGATAGCATTGAAGTCATGCATTTAGCAAGCTGCCCGAGGCTCCCGCTTGCTGCACATGCACAAGCATCCTGATCTGGATCCATCCATGGGCAGCGGGGCAATCCATCAGAGACCCGGCACCTGAGACGGCGCGTCGCACCACCTGCAAGCCAGCTCCAACCATGACATGACGCCAGCTGAACAAGCAGACTAAGACCAGCGAATCGAGCTGCTGAACCGATAATTGTCTGTGCCCTGTAGCCCAATCCCTTTGCCCCTCACTCGTCATAGCGGGCGGCTGCCGGTACAGCATCGAATGAGGGACCTTGGTGCTCTGCCCCTCCACGCGTAGCACCCCTCCTGGGTTGCCTCCTCCCTGGCAAACGTAACGTCTCTTAAAGCTCTGTAGCTATCCACCTTCTGATTTATCCTTCTCCTCAATCTCTGATCTGCATCGTCTCCTCTTCCTCTTCCGTAAACACAGAAGCTTGCTGGTTCAGAGCTTCATCAACTTATCGCATCCATCATCCGCTTCGCCTGTCCTCTAGCGTCTACGAACGCGAAGCTTCCAACATGCCCGGCTTCAAGCCGCCTTTCCCCCTCCTTGTAGGGTTCATCATTCTTTTCGCCTTCGCTGGCAAGGCTCATGCCTTCGGTGCCGGAAACATCGCCTCTCTGTCCAAGATCGAGGGTCAAAACTGTTAGTGCTCCCGTCTTTCAACATGCTGCACATTGATCATGCAATTGCTCACCGGTACTGTTGCAGGGCGCCATGGTGACATCGAAGATACGCTTCTGACCCTTGCAATGGCTAAGGGCATTGGAGGCAAGAAGTTCAACAAGATCATGGTTTCTCGTGTTTACTTTGGTAACTGGCTGCGTGACTACTCGCAGGCTGTCGATGTGGGCACTGTCAAGTCCGTATCTGCCGAGGCCATTCGCCTTCTGCTCTGCATTCTTGGATTCCTGAGCTTCGGCTATGGCTCAGGCGAGTTCGAAGTCACTGGTGTGTTCTCCGTGTCACTCACCAGGTCAAGAGCTCCTGCTAATATGGTTATCAGCCGAACGCCTCGGATGCTATCGCCCTGAAGACCACATCGACAACCCTAGGGATTACGCCGAGAACCAAGACGCTAGACGGTACGATAAGAGACTCCGTGGCCCTGTCGATGAACGAAGGGAGTTGTCCATCGATCCTCGAAGTGGTATGAAGAATTACATTGCCAATGAGGAGGCTGGCATCATGACCAGTGCGGCACACGTTCGCAATCTATTTGGTCGCTGCATCGAACTTGGCCGCCGGTACAAGGACAATAATAGGAAAGAGGACCTTTACGAGTCTCTTCGTCTCATGGGAACTGGTTTGCACTGTCTTGAGGGTAAGCGTGGCGTCAGAAATCTTCACATTGCCCATGGAGCTATCCACTAACGCAATTGTAGACTTCTTCGCCCACAGCAACTATATTGAGCTGGCCCTGATCGAAATGGGCGAGCGCGATGTCTTCCCTCACACTGGACGACGTACACAAATGCAGATTGATGGTGTTAGGAACCCTGTCTATCCAATTGTGACTGGTACATTCGGTGGAGTGGACTTCTTGCACTCCGTGGTTGGCGAGGGTGAGTGATATTTGCCAAGATGAGATGGTCCGGGATACTGACAGCCTGTAGTCTCCGACAAGATGACCCAGAATGAGATCCAGGAGCTGGAGGGCACACTTAAGGAGAGCCAGAAGGCAGACACCAGCATGCTGCGCGACCTTCTCGACAAGATCCCGGATGGCATTATCGGTGGCAACAGCAGTAAGAAGGGCCAGCGCATTGATGAGATCCAGCACGATGCCCAAGCCTCTCAGCTTCAGAACATGCAGGTCTCTCCCCGCGAGCCGGAGGAGTTCACTCGATACGTCCAGGACATTTTCAAGCAGATCATGCCAGTCATTGAGTTCCACGACGAGGTCATGCAAGGTACGGACACTCACTTGGTGGCCTACCAGGCGTCTTGCTAACAATGAGCTTCACAGGTATCTCCGCTGCCTTCGAGAAGATCCCGATTCTTCCCAAAATCGTCGAGCAGCTCGAAGATCAACTCACCCAATTCGTCTTCTCGATCATGGCGCCTTTCGTCGTCCCTCTTATCCGCCAGCTCCGTGCAGAGCTCAAGACTGGCTCGGATGAGATCATTCAGAGCAGCAAGAACGAGCAGCACATTGTGTTCGAGAAGGACGATTGGACTGATCCCACCCACAGTATGCTGAGCAAGGATCATTTTTCCGTGAGTTGCACCTTGCGAGGAATAAAGTCGCACCAAGCTGACGGGTCCAGAACATACTCAACGAGCCTGCGGGTCAGGGCTCAGCCAAGATGCTTCACTGGGTTGTGCCTCAGCTCATGGACGCCATTGATAACGATAGAGACGACATCAATTCTGTCCTAAATGACATCATCTATGGAGTTCTGCACCACCCTGCCCAGCGTGACCAGGGCAGCCGAGGCCAGCGTGAGGGCCGCCAGCGCATCTTCACTGCCATTAAGGAGTGGTGGAACGAGATGCCTGATCGCCAGCGCGACAGCTACCGTAAGGCGCTTAGCAGCCAGGGCGTCGAGCAGGGCCGCAATCACAAGGAGGGTGTGCACGACACTGGCCACGGCCACGGCTGCACCGGCAAGCTGAAGATGCAGAAGCTCTACGGCAACCCCGAGACTCTGGAGGATAAGATTGCCGGTAAGGCCGCCGATGCTATCTTCACGGGTGCTACGAGTGCCATCTCTGGCATCATCAAGTCTGAGACGGGCTACGATATGCCTTCGGCATCCGGTAACAGCGGTCGTAAGGATGACCGTAAGGAGGACTCTGGTGGCCTGGGTGGTCTGATTGGAGCAGCCGGTTCCCTTCTCAGTGGCGCCTTTGGCGAGGACGAGAAGGAGAAGCAGAGCAGTCGGAAGGAGTACTCCGACGGATCAGTCACGCGCACCGAGAGGGAATACGGCCATTCCGGCGATAAGTACGGCCAGGCCGAATACCGCGAGACTAAGCATCCCGATGGCAGCCGTGAGGCGAAGTACAGCCAGTACGAGCAGAGGGATTCGGGTCGTCACACCAGCGGTCGGGGCTATGAAGAGGAGACGGAGACGCACCGAACATCCGGCGGAGGCTACCAGACTCACACTGAGCGCCGTGAGTACAGCAACCAGTCTCAGGGATATGGCAGTGGCGGTTCTAGCGGAGGCTATAACAGTGGCCGTCGCGAAGAGCCCAGCAGCTACGGAGGCTCCAGTGGTGGCTATGGCAGCGGACGTCGTGAGGAGTCCAGCAACTACGGCGGCAGCACTGGTGGCTACGGAGGTGGTCAACGTGAAGAGTCAAGCTACGGTGGCGGTGGTGGTGGTGGTGGTTATGGCAGCAGCCGTCGTGATGAGCCGAGCTACAGCACCGGTGGTCATGGCCGCCAGGAGGATAGCTATGGACGCAGTGAGGGCGGCAGTGGAGGTTACGGCAGCCGTCAAGACGATAGCTACGGCCGACCCAGCGGTGGTGCCGGCTATGGCCGCCAGGAGGAGAGCTACGGTCGAAGCACCGGCGGTGGTGGTTACGGCCGAGAGGAAGAGCACCACGGCAGGAGCGAGCACAAGAAGAAGAAGAAGGGCCGCAGCCGTAGCCGGGGCAGCAACAAGAGTGACAGCACCGACAGTGACGACGAGAAGAAGCGTCGCGGAGGCCGTCACGGCGGCGGCGGCGCTGGCTACGGCGGCTCCTCAGGCGGTTACGGAGGAAGCTCTGGTGGCTATGGAGGCTCAGGGGGTGGTTATGGAGGCTCAGGGGGTGGTTATGGAGGCTCAGGGGGTGGTTACGGAGAGTCTGGCGGTTATGGAGGATCCGGGGGAGGTTATGGAGGGTCCGGGGAAGGTTATGGAGGATCCGGAGGAGGTTATGGCTCGGGTAGGTACTGAGCTACTGAGCTGTTTGCGGAGATTCGCAAATAGGTCTCTTCTTGTGAGATGAGAGATGAGAGACGAAGTCGATGACAGATGCCATGACAAAAGCTACGTGGAGGCGCTGGGGTAGAAGGGGATATCGCTTTGCTTTGGCTGCGACAAAACTGATAGTTGGCCGATCAGGATTTTCATTATCGAAAATGAGTTGAGAACGTATTTTGAGATCAGATTGCCAAGAACCCATTCAATCCATTCCGCTCGAGGTCTTTGATATGTGTGTTATGGTTGAGTTCCATCACGATACTCTCTAGCTTCTGAACCGACGAGGAGACGACATAAGCTGGGCTTCCATGCGCCCCACGTGCCTGCCAAGCGATGCTCTCCTTGGCCAAGCTTTTCGCAACCCCTCACTGAAGAATGCCGCGGCGGGCGGGCAGAAGCTTGTTTTTTTCGCTTGGGTGCCTCTCAGCAGACTGGAGCGCTGATCTTGGTTGGTTTGGGACTGCATATCAGGTCAGTGGCTAATTAATAACCTAAATGCTGCCGACTGCAGCTCCGATGGAGGGCAAGGTCATTTATTGTAGCGGACTGCTTTCTCCTTCTGGGTTGGCTATGCTCCAGAATTCCTGGCTGGCAGACTGTCTACAACAGTCTCAATGCCATGGGATAGCGACAGAGGGTCTGGCCCTTCAATAGCGTGAAGTGGACCTAAGCTTATGACCAGGAACGTCGCTACTTTGGACGGCGTCCTTTGGCCCTTTACTAATGAGGGAGGTCGGTGGTGAGTGGCGTGCGTTGAGTCAGTGAGTCTGGGGTTGTCTTGTGATGGCAGGTAACAAGCTTCGAGGCGGTCCAGATCGAAAGCCAAGAGATTCAGCAGCTTGACTGGTCTGGTTGGTCCGGAGCGTCGGTTTGCAATCAAATGAACAGGACAGCCGGAGCCACGACACCCAGGGGGCGAGCTAGTGTGCTGCAGCCCTTGGTCGCCTACTTGAACTCTATATCCGTCCACTTCCTGCAGGGCGGATTTTGGGTTCGGAAGCAACGGAGGACTCAAGGCGCCAGGGGTTTGCTCTTTTCTGGTTCCCGGGCGCCTATTCAAGAGGCTATCGAGTCTATTAATTCGCTTTCCTCGAAGACCTGGTCGAAGTTTCTTTGAAGACGCCCAGCAGACATGGATGGCGCGGGGCCTGCGATTCAAAGGAAAGCATTTTTCGCGAGAATGACGCGCTCGCCTTGAATTTCAAGGTCCTAATACGAAACGGCAGGGTTGCGGCTGTGGATTGCCTGTATGCAGATCCACGGATGAACACTTGCAGTCTTGCACGGTCAGTTGTGACACTGGTCCGCGACTGGGAGTACACTTTTCAGTTAGACACTGAGGAAGCCATGCAGTACAGTAACTGGTGCGGCAATGGCGGTTGCCGGCGCCCAAGGCTCAGTAGACATCGTCAATCAGCGCATAATGCCTGTTCCCTGGCCGTTGACGGATGCCACCGGGATCTCTTAGCCTTTTGCTGGGCGATGGCGCTGCATCTTGAGACGGTTTTAGAAAACTGAAGAAATGATCTACGGTCCTAGTGGAGCGGCCATAGTGGCAGGCTGATTGTGATGTTCGGATTTGCCCCTCGAAGGAATGGAAGCTGAGGAAGGGGTCTCCCCTCACCCCACCCCACAAGCGTGTGCAGCATGGAGCCCCGGCAGGCAAAGGAATGGATGACAAGAGCGAAGCGCTGGCGATGCCGGATGATGAGGGTGCTTTCCCCGGAGAAGGTAGACTGCGGCTCATGCTTGTGGCCGACAGAGGAGAAGGGTCTTCAGGGTCTTGAGGGTCTGAAGGGTCTTGCTTCCTTCGTCCTTGGCGGTACTGTGGTTCCTGTTAGTGATTCGAGAGCAAGGGCAGGGAACACTTGGTCCGCTCCAGAAACAAACTTCGGACAAAGACTACAGACGCAAAAGAAGAGAGAAGAGAGGGGCGGTTGGGCGGTTGGGTGTGGTCATGGTGTGACGGGCAGGCGACGATCGTTTTAGGGATTGGCGTCATGGTGGTTCGCTCGGTTATGGTTGTAGTGTGTCTCGACTGTGGTCTATGGAGGGTGCAAGTGGCTGGAATGCACGAAGCAGGTAGAGAACGTGGACGATGGGCGGCTGGTGTTTCTTGGCCCGGGTTCGCCTCCATCACGGTAGAGTTGGCAGAGGAGGTTGTCGCGTCGTATCGCAGCTGGTGCTGCCCAGCTGTGGCATCACGAGGCAGGAGGCAGGACAGTGCTGTGCCACGGCGTTGCACCAGCTAGTCCCACGTTAGCGGCTTGCAGTTCAACCACTGCAACCGCTAACGTGGCTTATCAAAGTGGACCCTGGTGAGGCTTCCCTCTCAAGGCAGCGTGCGTGCGTCGCAGGGGTGATGATAGCACAGTGCGTGTGTGAGGTGGATGCGCCTGTAGTGAGTGGTTCAGCGGTGGTGGCTGAAGTCCCTTTTCGCGATGGATTCCACTCAATAGGTACATTCGCATCGCTGGAATTACGCGGCCCATCACTGCCAGCCCGTCGCTGCCCCCCAGTGGCGGCGGCCTCTACCCACCCTGCTGCAGTGTTGATGCACTGCTTCCACTCGCACTCGCTCATCAATGCCACACTTCGTCACTCTGCGTCCGTTCTGCTCCTGTCCTGCCTGACCAGACCCCTCCACCCCCCTTGTTGCTGGTTTGGCCGTCTCCACTGCTGGTTTGCGCTATGGGCCAGCAGTCACTCACTGATCTCAGGCTCCTCGACTCTCCTCACTCTCCCTGACACCCGCTGCACTTCACCTGCCTGCCCACTGGGTGGCTCATCCCGACTTCTCCCCTTCATTCACCCAGCATTGTCTGCCTCAAACACTTTACCAATTCCCGATCACACAGAATTATTCTTCTCCTCGTCAATCACCATCTCTGCCGTTGTCTGTCGCTCATTTCCTCGCTGCGCCTCGCTTAAGTCATCTTCTTTCAACCACCGCCACCAAATATCCAGGCCATTCGTTCGCTCTCACTCGAGCCTTACCCCTTCCTCACACCTGTGCCTCTTCAAATCGCGCTGTCGCCTTGTCGATGGCTACCCGAACATGACTCCCGGTCTCAATGATTGACTATGTTTGAAGCATGTGTAAGTCTCTTTTCCGTTGTCCTGGCCTGCCTCCGGGTTCTGCTTCGTCCTGTACAACTCTTGTATGCAGCGCGTGTGCGCAGAGGCCGCAGACTCGTCTTCCAAGAGGCCAAGAGCCTTCCGCGACCCCGGTCTTGGCACCTGATGCTGACGTCTCACAGCGCTCTCCGAGATTCGAAATGTCGTGTATGTTGCCTGACTACCTTTCGCTTCTGCCCTTTCAATTACCTTGTTGCTCTATCTGCGACCTCTTTGCTCAGGGGAGGCGGCGCTGTCGCTGTCGGTGGTTGCCGGTCGCGCCGTTGTGGCCTGACGCGCGGGGCCCAAAGGAAGCCATCGTCGTCGACCTCAACGTCATTCAACTGTCTGGACCGATGTTCCGACTCCGTCATACTCCGGCAGCGATAGCCCTCTCCTCTGAGCATCCACGACACCCCATTAGCTGGTAGAGTCACTAACATTGTAACAACCACAGACTCCTCTTCAGCAACCCGGTTTGGAGTGGTGGAAGCACCATACCGACAACCATCATCAGGAATATCTCCTCCCATTCGGTATGTGGCCTATCGTCAAGCCCAGCTTGTATTGCTCTTATATCACTTCATGCACTAATGTTGGTCAACCATGCAGAGCCAGCTAGCATACGAGGAGCGACTCAAATCGAACATCACCACCCTTACCACTACTAACGCCGACACCCTCAATGGCGTCATCCAAGGCCTTCTCTACGTTCCCGAAATTCGCAACAATCCCGAATGCAGCTCACAGCAATACGATTTCATCCCTCGAAATGTCACTCGCCGAAATGACCTCCCACCGGCCAACTACAACCTCGTCGCCTTTGCCCCCTGGTTCAGCATAGAATGTACCAAGGCGTATCTTGCTTCCGCGCGTCGCGACCCAATTCGCGCCTTCATTTTCTACAAGCCGAACAACTCCTCGAATAAGCCGCAAGATGTTGACTCTCCTGTCTGGAACCTCGACGACAACGGCCTGTGGCAACGGATGAACCCGTTCCCCATTTTCGCTGTCTCAGGCCAGGAGGGCCAGAAAATTACAACTAAGCTAAGCCATTACTCGGGCAACATCAGCGAGGTTCCTCATGGTGATAAAATCGAGGAGGTTTACGGTCCGAATCCTAAGGACTATGTGCGGATCTGGACCGAACTGACCATGGAACGACATTCCAGCGGTCCTGCCCTATGGGCTTATTTTCTAATCGTTATCGGCGCGCTTCTCTTGATCTTTGGTTCAGTTTCCCTAACGATGCATCTGATTCAGCGCCGACGCCGCTCTTCGTTGAGGAAACGAGTCGAGTCTGGCGAAGTGGACCTGGAGGCCATGGGAATCAAGCGTGTCGTTGTTCCAGCTGAACATGTGAAAAGCTTTCCACTGTTCACATATCAGTCCGAGCCCGACTTGATGAGCGCGCCACCGACCCCGATTGGCCCAGGAGGTGCCTCCTTGGGTCCTCGATCAGTGCGGTCATCTAGAAGGCAAAGACGAGCTGATCAAGCTGCGGCATCAGATGCTGCGTCCCAAATTGGTGGGAGGAGTGTCCGCAGCTTGAGAAGCAAACGCTCCAGTGTCGCGGGCTCCGCCGATACCACCGCCACCAACGATCAACCCAAATGTCAAATCTGCCTAGATCCCTTTGAACACCGTGTCTCTATCATTCGGGAGATGGCATGCTGTCACATCTTCCACCCGGAATGCATTGACGAGTATCTCATCAAGAACAGCTCCCTTTGTCCGATCTGCATGCAAAACATGCTTCCCGCAGGTTATAGTCCAAGGATCACCAATGCAATGGTCCGCCGCGAACGCAACCTACGTCGGCTGAGGCAGCGTGTCAATGTCGATGATGCGTCATTAGAGTCAGGGTACACCAAGATGGATAAGCTCAAACGCTTGTTCAGGGCTTCCAGCGCTGAGGACCCCCCAGGGGAGACTCAATACGTCCCTCTTACACCTGTACAGAAGCCAGCCGCACCTCAAGTACCCAGCGAGACGAGGCAAGCATCAATACCGGAAGAAGGCACACCGTCCTCGGCTGGGCCCCAGACTGCTCTAATAACCCCCAACAACGACGAAGCCGGCACTTCAAGACCGAAAGCTCCACCCCCCACGAAACCACCAAAGCCGAGAACACGCAAGACGAAACCGCGGGCACTCAATTTGATGCCAACGCAGCCAGAGGACAGCGAGCTCAAGGCGACGCAGGCCGTCGGCCGTAAGAGCCCGTCTTCATTCGCGAGGCAGCGCATGCGTGAGATTGCCCATCGGAACGCGCCTATCGACGATCCGGATAGGCAGCCGAGATGTAAGTCCTCAGCGCACTTGACTTTGGCACTGAGATACTGACTTTCTACAGGGCGCATGGTGGTGAATAAGGTTTTCCCAGGTCTGACATAATTAAAGCCAGCAACTTCACGGAACGGGGCGGCGACATGGTTTTACGGCACATAATTACAGGGTTCAATGCATGGCACGGCATGGCAACGGAGTTTTGACGCGACATCTCCCATGGCAAAATACAACACAGGATCACACTGGCTTAGGATAACGGCAACGGAGGACTGGTATCAAACCGCGCTTACAAACTGCGGTCATGACACACCACTCAAGGGTTTTAGGACATCATCTAGGATTGGGTTGCAGAGTGCACCCTGCTTTCTTTCACTTCTCACGGCGTATTTTGGCGTGGGCCATGAACGGAAGGGCCATGTTATGACAGCGAATGTTTGTTTTACTTTTCTTGTTATGGATTGTGTTTACGTCTCTTTTGGGGATGGATTGTACATAGGGTTTCCATGCTATCGAAACCAGGTGCGGATGGACCTTATCGCCCTTGCGTTGGCCGATGACACTGGAGATGGCAGAGGTTGTGAAGTGCAGCGACGACAGTACAAAATAGGATGGAGTGTTGGTTGCTGAGACATACCCGAATCGAAATACCAGTGCGAACAATCTTCAAGGTTCGGTTCAATCCCACTGTGAGAAGGATGTTCAGCCGCGCTATCAACAATGATCATAGCATGAGTCATGGTCTCGTATATTCTGCAGAAGAAGACTGTAGACTGTCTGGTATGGTCCTTATCTTAAATCCAAGAGTGAGTTCTTGCGTGTCTTTCCGTACATATTGTTCCCCCATAATCATATGTATCCGTAATGCCAAAATCATTTCGTATCTTCCTGTCCAGGGATAATCAATTACAGTGTGATTTCCATCAAAACGCCATGAACGAACCGCCGATGATTCACCAAACACAAGGGGCGAAGCATCAACGGCTCTCCAAGAAAGGCTCATCCTTAACGCCAGCTTTGGAAAGCGCCTCACGCACTCTACTATCCTCCTCAGCTCTGATCCTTCGTCTCGCAGCCTCTAGCCTCTCCACGCCGAGATCGATGGTCTGGATGTGTACGCTCAAGGGAAGGTTTCTAGCCAAACCGTCCGTCCCATCGAGTAAGCTCGGTGCAGCGACTCTGTCACGCAGATCACCTAGTCCAGCTTCGATTGCTTGTAGTTCAACTATGAGGGCCGTGACTTGCGCAACGGCGGTGGAGCGCTGTCTGTCGACGTTGTTTAGAAGGCGGAGTTGGGCGGAGAATTTGGAGAGGCGAGCGTTGTTGGCGCCGATGAGGGTCCAGAGGTTCCAGAGGACCTGGTCACGGCGGATGTTGATATTGTTGGTATTTCGGAAGCTGATGGAGTAGATGTTGTCTAAATGAGACTCTGCCTTCTGGAGGAGGCCGAGGATTCTTTGGGCTTCTCCGATGAGACTTGAGACTCGGGAGGAGACGAAACTGGTATGCTCGATGTACTTATCGAGAATGAGACGTTCACTGAAAGTATTGACGGCGGGGGTGAAGGGGTAAAAGAGCCAGGTGGCGACATCGCCGAGGAAGGATGGCGTAGATTCTGCCGAAGCGTCATCAGATGGGTCGAGGGACTCGATGCAGCGAGAGGTCCAGCGGTTGATAGTGATGACAGCATCCACAGCCGAGCCAACGTGGTTGTTGAACTTTTGTAGATCAAAGGATGTCTGCCGTGCTATGTCGATGTACTCGTCGAATTCAAGAACCAGTTCATCACGGCCAGGGAGCTCGCTGTGTCGCACAATAGTCCGTAAATCTCGGATGGCCGTTTCACTCCTCTTCATTTCGACAGGTAGTGAGACGCCCTCGACCGACTTCTCCAAGACCTGCTCAAACTGGCTCTGGACGTTCATGAGGTTGTCAAACTCAAGTGGAGGAGCTGACCCATTGCTTGAAGACCAGAACGAGCTCGATGATGTGCTCGGACAGAATGGCAGATGAAGAAGAGAGGAGGCGAAGGGTATACGGCAGAGCGGTGAGAGAGAGGCGTAGAGAGACTGAGTGAGAAGGTTTTGAGCGATGATGAGGGATCCAAAGGAGAGGTATATGGCCAGCATAACGGCGAGTGGCTTCTTTGCATAGCCAAATGCGAGGCCGACGACGGAGAGGAACCAGACGAGGACGTTATACAAGGCTGCAGGGAGAATCTCACCAAGACGGTCTCGGAGAGACTTCTCGCCTCGGCCTGCATCATCATCGTCGCTGTCGTCGAATTCACGTCGAGTCGTTCGCTTCGGTGCGCCTGCGCTTGCTGCCTTGCCTGTTCGGCGTCGTACTGCGGTGTCGGTGATTCTTCCACCACTCCTCGTAACCCGGTCCATCTCCACATTGACCAGCGGCATTCTGAACTGCGGCTCTGACCCTCTCAGACCACCAGCGCCAGGTGTGGGTGGCAAGCTAGGACGAAAGGGCTCCCTGAGGATGACCTGTTCATCCTCCTGATGGGTAGCAAAGTCCCGGATGCTATCCTGACTTCCAGCTCCAAGGGGGGCGCCGTGTTGCTGGCTGGGGAAGCCTGAGGAGGATTGCTGCGTGGGAAAAAGATCGGAGGAATCGGAGGTAGAGGTTGGGACGATAGAGGTATCGAACGAGTCGTGCTCGCCTTCAACAATGCGCCAGGAATCCTCGACTTGGGGCGCGCGACGACGAGAGGAGCGACGAGACATGGTACCGTATCCAAGGTCTTCGGTTCTAGAACGTAGATGTGCCGAATTCGAGGTAAGCTTATTTGGGAGAAGAGAAAGGTTGTCTGGGGGTCGGTCGCAGGGGCGAAACGTGGTTGTTATATGATCGGGACAGTCCGACGATTGATCGTTCAAACGGTGAAAGGAACGGGAGCGTGCATGTTTGTTGGTGAGTCACGCGCTGCGGTGAGGACCAGGCAGACACTATTTCAAGATGCAGCAGGACCTGGAAACCAAAGAGCAGTTGGAAAGATAAGAAGAGAACAAAGAGAACGCTCGGGCGTGAAAGATGGCGAAGGGAAGTTTAGGCAGGGAACGCGGTTGAAGATGGAGGGGCGCGCCACTTGAAGGTGCTTAGCGCTGGGGAGGAGTGACGCAGTGAAGGCGGGACAGTGGAACGCGCAGTTGGCACAATTGGATGGGGACATCGGGGGGGGAAGTGGCGGAAGCTGTAGTGGGGTGCTGCTAGAGAGGCTGGTGACCAAGGTGTGGCGCGTGACCGCTTTTGACTGTTGGCTACCCGGGAGGCGAACTGGGGATTGGTGTTACAAGGCCCCAACAGGAAAGTATTAGATAAGATTGTAAGGAAGCAATGTCTTATGAAGAATACTTCGTAGTTGGGCAATCTGGGGTATTCTGCTCCAAAATTTGAATGTTGGTTTGGCTGATTTCACAACAATTTCCTTCTGGAGGATTAGGTCGATATCAGGTATGTCATACAAAGAACAGGGCGGTGCGGTGACGAAAGACCTAGAGTGCCATAGTCCATTACGCCTGACGACAAAACATAATCTCCACGGCCATCTCCTTTTCTTATCGTATTGCCGTTCAAAGGTCTGAGGTGAAGCACTGCCGTGTGGACGTGATGCTAAGGGTACCTTACATGATGCTGCCGATTACAGGGCCCTGGTCCACTGCTGCCGAGGAACTGTCCGACCTCGGCTGACTCCAGGGCCACCGCGACTGCCTGAACCAGCACTACATTCACAAGCTTTCCCACCACGCATCACACTCGAGCTTCCTCCTATCGGACTCAATCCTCTCCTTCAACAACCTAACTCCGGACTTGATACCTCTTTCCGAACCCAATTCTCCGACAGTACCTCGCAGATGATATCTCACGCGTGATGGCCGACTCGAGTTTTGTCCAAGCCCAGCAGCGTGTCGCTGCACGGCGGCAGGCTCGTGAGGCTGAAGCTGCTGCTCGCCTCGCCGCGGCTCGATCCAACCGTGCCCAGTCACCCATTACTCTCTCGCCTCTCCTCCGAAACATCCCATACCTCCCTTTCGAATCACTCAGCACTGTTCTGCATGGCGCTGCGTCAAGAGAAGGCACTCGACCCGCTTTTCGCGTTGGGCAAGTCGATGCCGAGCTGTTGGACGAAGAGTTGGTGGAGCTGCTGCGAGGTCAGGTTGGCGAGGCGCTCAAGTATTTTGCCGGCGGACATCTCAAGGATGACTGGTCAGCAGAGATACTGCTGGCGCTGAGGGCTGTGCTGTTCAAGCTTACAGTCTGGGACCACGATGCAACCTACGGTGCTGCGCTACAGAACCTCAAATACACCGATGCGAGGACGGATGGCCCGGTGCTTGTATCACCTTCGAAATGGCAGAAGTCCATATACGGCATCGTCACCGTCTTTGGGAAGTACGGCTGGACCAAGTGGGAGGACTGGTTAATGGAGCATGACGATGGCTACAGTGACCCTAGCCCTCGGATACAGAAGCTCTCGCGAGTCACATCCTCTCTATCGACAGTGCACTCAGCTGCAGCCTGCGTCTCATTCCTCGTCTTTCTCTTCCGTGGTCGTTACCGCACCCTTCTTGATCGCATTCTTCGCATTCGACTCGCGCCTCCAACCAGCCAAGTCAGTCGCGAAGTGTCGTTCGAATACCTTAATAGGCAGCTTGTCTGGCATGCTTTCACCGAGTTCTTACTCTTTGTCCTGCCGTTGGTGGGCATCAATCGATGGCGGCGCTGGCTAAACCGGACTTGGCGCAAGACAAAAGAGATCATGCACGCTGGTGCTGAGGCCGATGGTAGCAGTGGTGCTGCCCACAAGAGTGGAGAGTACGCTTTTCTTCCAGAACGGACCTGCGCAATTTGCTACCAGGACCAGAACTCTGGCGCCTCGACTGAAAATGAGGTCATGGCAGCTGCAGCATCAAGCGGGGTGGTTGGATCAGCGCAAACGGACGTAACGAATCCATATGAGACCATCCCCTGCGGGTGCGTCTACTGCTTCGTCTGCCTGGCGACTAGGCTCGACAAAGAGGAAGGCGAAGGGATGACATGTTTACGCTGCGGTGAGCACGTTAAACAATGTAAGCCATGGAGCGGTGATGTCCTGGAACCAGCAAGCAAGTCCGGCACTGCGAAAACCGTGGCTTTCACCGATGATGTCACGGGAGGCCAGGATAATGAGAATGACAGCGATGCAGAGACAAACAGTAATCTTCACGGCTCATGATCCAAAGGTTGCGGATAACAAGCTACGGACACCTCACCAGCCTTAATATCAGACGTTCTGACTGCAGGTCACAGGGCAGGGAGCTTGCCCCGTTGGCCTATATGCGGAGAAGAGTTCCATTGGACAGGGATTGGTTGTTGTGCCAGTGTTCGTTGACCCCAGTCGGTGCGAAAGTCCTACAGCTCCCACCCCGCTCACCAGGACTCTCACAACCAAGCTATTACTCGCAAGAGTCCCATAAGTCCAGCACGTCTGCATCGGCAGGCCTGTTGCCAATCTAGCAGCTGATGGCAGACAACGGCGAACGCTTTCAGCTGGAACAGACACGACAGACCCGAGTGGCGCACCGGCTTACATGCAGTGCACACCTTCCGACACTGCCGTTAGCTCATGAAGTATCGCCGTCTACTCTTCAGCCAGTCCGCAATCCCAAGGAACATACCCCGGCTGAATGGGAGGAGCTACGCCCACATTTCACAGAACTGTACTTACATGAACGCAAACGTCTTGCTGATGTCTCACGAATCCTGCGAGAGGAGCGTGGTTTTCATGCCACCGATAAGCAATACAAGGATCGCATCCGAAAATGGGGCGTAAGAAAGAACTTCAAGGATGGTGAGAAGCGAGAAGCTTTGATAACGGGCATTGATACCCAAAATGGTGACCATGTCGCCATTGACGGTGTCGCCATCCCTCGCCATCGACTTAAACGCTTTGCTCGCGATGCGAAGCTGTTCTACATCCGCCGCATGGCTGCCGGCGCCATCTTGCCACCGGAGCCCGAAGCCGACTTCGATATCATTATTGAGCTGCCACGATCATCCTTCGCCTCAGCACACCTCAGCGACGCGGGCACCCTCCATGCTGCCTTTGCCGCTATCGATCGGCTCTCGAAAGCGCGTTGGCCTGTAATGGCTTTTGAAGTGCTTGGTGTTTCGGATGCATGTGTACGGTACGGTCTGAGGCGATTGGAACGCAAGGCCGTGCCAGGCATGGCGTTCGAAATGTTACCTGCATCCGAGAAGCCAGGAGAGGAGCAGGGACCTGGTGTTAGATTCTGCACGTCAATCCAGGCCCTTCAATCTAATTATGAGGCCTCTGAGGAAGAGCAGTCTCATATGGTTACCTTCCATACTATTACCTTGCGCTTGTACGAGGCGTGTCAGAATGTCTATTTACGAAGGTCGCATGCAATCAATGCCGTTACGTCCTTGGAGGGCCAACCTCCCGAGTTTTACTGTACACGGTTCAACGGCTCGCCACTGGCGGCGCAACGGCTGTACCTTCGTGCATTGGCCGAATCATCAATGGCTGGTGGCTTGCGCTACGCTGATCCGTCCGCAGATGCTGAATTGATTTCATCGCCAGCAGTAGGCGCTGCGTTTCGCTTTGGTCTTGGTCCACAGAGAGATATGATCTTTGCACACACTCAGTCACTAAATGTGGCGATGCATGCCGCTAAGAAAGGCGACATCGTCGCTGGTGTTTTCAGATTCCAGCCTGGGTTTGAAGGAGTTTCAATCTCCGTGGCAGGTCGCTTCGAACAGGAAGCAACAAGGCTACGCACGATGTTGGCGCAGGCACCTGGCGCCGACTTTATCCGGACAATGGCAGCAGGCTTACAAGGAGCAAATGAACCGTTCTTGACGGATGGCGACAACCCGGAGAAAGAATTCATGGAGGTGTCGCAAAGAGCAGCTTCGAGAACGGTAGGGCCCGCACGGAGGGACCCGTCGGTGTCATATGCTCTGGTCACAAATCCCATAACGGAGGCAGATGCCTTGTCTGGGCCACTACGCATATGGGCAAAGCTGCTATCCACAGGGTGCTTGGTGGACCGAGAGGAATCGTGGAAGATGGCATGGAGGCCACAGCCTATGCGGTAGAATCAGCGCGCAGGCTCTTGGCTTCGGGAGGTCCTGTGGTTAAGATATGTAGCGCATACTCAGATACCCTGACAAAGATGTCAAACAATAACACCACGCTCACGACGACAGCCCTTGCGCCCTACGTGATTGACCGTCCGTTCCGCCAACTTGATGCCAGCATCGGGGCGTAGAAGGTCTTCGCCAACGTAAATTATATTTGTACATCATGTTGCTAAGGCGACAAATACAAAGACGCAGCTGCCTTCAGGCAGATTTCGTTTCGTCATAGATGCCTGCCTCACAACCGATAGCTTCATGAATGACACCAGGTGACCGCGGAACTGAGTCCTCCAAGGTAGAGGTGAGACACAGATATTCTCTCAAAGTGAGAATCTGCCTTATTGCCAATTGCTGGCATCTTTCCTGGAGTGAGGCCTGACCCTTTAGGCAGACTGAACAATAGCTCACACGACTGAGGACAGTTCATCCCTCTGTAGATTCATGGGGTCTATACGTGTAAGTGAAGTCCTGGACCCCGACGTCGGAGAGCGGCCCTTGGCGACTTGGGGGCCGGATTTGAGATGATTGGTATTCGGCGAGTCTGCTGACTCTAGGACAGGTAAGTGAAGCAATGTATTGGCCTCATTGGTAGTAGGACGTAAGCTGTGCTAGACGAAGAGAAGAACATGCAAGCAAGATCACCGGGCAATTCCCTCTTCGAATATTCGTATCGACCACGATGGCTTACAACTGAACATTCCTCTCGCCCGGTTAGGCAATCAGCGAGCTCAACAATTACGCTGTGAGCTGAGCCGTTTCGTCAAGGCTGACTCCGATGCGCTTACAGTAAGTCCGGCGATCATAAGCTTTCGGAAATGGTGCAAAAATGACTATCCCTAGCATAGCTGCGGCCGGATCTTGGAACAGAGCCTCGTGGAAATATTGATGCAGCTGGGAGGCACAGCTTTTGCCCTACGGAGCTTGCCCTTCGACAACGACCGGGCGGCTGCCCAGACATCGATGCAAGAGGGTTGCATATGTGCCGCGTCCTGGATGACGATGAGTTGTTGGCTGTGCTTGCGCATATTCCTTTTTGCTCTTTGTGCGAGGCGTGTAAGCGCCCGGTTTCGCGGCTATCCTAGGTAGCTGCATGTTGAAGATGGGGGTTTCTGGCCCGTATCCCGGTCATGAGGTGTGCTAGCACCGACTTACTCTTTCCCAGTATTGTCTTCTTGTCCTACGAGCTGCTCAATTCAAGTCAAATTCAACAAGCGTATGGAATCCGCCAATAAACAGGTTGCCTTGGATCAGCTAGGGCTGACTCCAAGAGACAACGGGAAGCACCGCGGATAAGCCCGCGGCTGTGCTACGAACCAACAGACGCCCAGCTCGAAAGCTGATCGGTGTAAACATCCGAGTGATCCGACCCGTTGATGAGCTCCTTATATCGTCAACTCTCGGTCGGCTGGTCGTTTGATCCCGGTTCGTTGGGCGGGCTTGGTGTGCAGGTTCTACGCAGCCACAACTGTGAGCATGGTGACTGGCCGGGGGGCAATCTTGGACGTGGACTTGGCTTTGACCACGCCGCTTGCATACTGTTGGTGTCTTCTTGAGTCACGGATGCCTTATTCAATATGTGTCTAGTCTGTTGTCTTTGTGAGTCCTTAAAAGACGTCCGGGATCCTCGTGAGACTGATGTCCTTGGATTCTCAGCCAGTTCACTTACACAGAACATCAAGATGCACTTCAAGTTTATAAGTGAGTTACTTCCTTGCAGAAAGAAATTATTCCATAGATCGAATATACTGATCATACTCTTCGAACGTAGCTCTCCTCGCAGCCATCGTGGCGCCGCTCGCAGTCAGCTGCACCTGTCCACCCCGTAACCCGGACGGCTTCAAAGCCGGCGATGAACTCAAGCAGTGGTTCACCGATGCTGTCGAGGACTTCTTCCCTTTCCGTGACGGCTGGGAGGACGGATATGATAAGCACTTCTCTCGCGACCTGACAGCTACGTTCAATGCTACGTGGTATGACTTTGATGGTCTGAGGGGCTTCTATAAGAACCGGGCCAATCCTATCCTGCAGCATGCTTTCAACGGAACATTTGTAAGTCCATCCCAGAACCAGTAGAACGAAGCAATGACCGTGTAGGTTATGCGAGCTCTAGAGTAGTACTGACGTCGGTATAGCAATATGGCTTCAGCGGAGTGGTCGCGGTGCCTTTCCTCGGTACTGTGCGTGGCGGCTGGGTGTATGCTACGGTCTGGGAGTTCGGCTACCGCTGGGGAAACCCCGACTTGCCATGGAATGTGACACTGGGCGCCTTTGGTCTTGTTGAAGAGGAGCACGACTGCCATTTGAGGTTCTCCGAGTGGCGGGAGGCAGGCAACCTGGGACATATCTGAGGGAACTGATCGCCCCAGCAGAGGAAGTGAGCGGTGGCGCAAAAGTGTCGTACCTATGTTCCTGGGATGAATATTTGCGAAATACTCACGCAAAGTAGAGGCAAAACCTTAGATATTGACAATACGTAATGTTCCTTACACCATCGAGGAGGAGGCCTACATCACGGCTGGCACGGGCGTGTGACCTGTAAATAGAGGCGACTACAAAACTCATCTGAAAGGATCGGTAAGCCACAAGAAATATTCACTGAAGTCTGTCTGGATAATCATGAAGGGCACGATGTGCGTGTGTGGGATTGCCGTTCCTGTGCTGATTGTGACTAGATGCCGGCGAGATTGGCAATCCTTTGCAAGATGAGTCGGTCCCTCGCCAGACAGGCTTCTGGACAGAAGGAAATCGGCCCATTCAACGCGGCAAATTTTTTCCTTTCGTGTGAGGCGAAAGGCCTCCGACGGACAAGTTTCAAGTGCCATGACGCACATTCGAGCTGCAGGGACATGATACCTTCGGAAAGCACGCTATTTCTGGGAAGGAGAAGTTGGAAGTTGGGCATGGCAGAGCTACAGAGGAATAGATTTCATTACAAGAGAAGCATGCCTTGATTAAAACGAAATAGCAGATGTATCGCAGTGGTATCGTGAAGCAACACATCCCTTCCCGAGCGCCCCAACCTAGGAGAAGTGATCCATATCCAGCTCCATGCCATACATATGAAATCAATGAGTAGTGTATGCCCTTGTCTCAAACTCTCAGTGGGGTGCAGGCTTTTGCTTGTACTGAATGAGGTGCTTGAGCCTTGTCTCAATGCCAACGAACTTCTTCACCTTCGGATCGTACCAGCCGAGCACCCAGACTGACATGAAAGCCTTCTCGCCCTGCAGCTCGACGAGACCATCAACGCGGATGCAGCCGCGCGTAGGAGGCCGCTTGATAGGCTTCCAGTTCTTCGAAAATGTGACGAGAGCTCCTTGAGTCGCAATCTGGGCGTGCTCGCGCATTCTCTTTTCCAAATCTGACAGCTCGGGCTCCATACCGTCGTGAGGTTGGCCGGTCAAGCCCATCTGGGGGTTGATGCCCGGAGGACCGGACTGTGACTTGCTCCCATATACGTCTCGAATTGGGCGCTCCAGGATCGTGGAGTGCCATGTAGGTGGTGGTGGTGCCTCTACGCCGAAGCCGAACATCTTCCCGACCTCCGAGAACATGCTCTTGAGAACTATGGAAGTCCATGTCCATGCTCCGAGTGCAACGGCCGTAGGACGGATCGCCGTGTCAAGATGTTTGAGAGCGAGGGAGTCGATCGGTCGTTCCGTCCAGCCGATCCCTTCGTCATCGATGAAGATTCTGCTCACAGGTTAGCTTCGGACCCGAATATTGCAGAACAAGACCAACTCACCCGGAAATCAGGTGCTTCGGAGGCGGGGCACGAGGATAGATGATCTCGAGCCATCGCTTGGTGACTTTGATGCTCTTGGAGCCCAGCAACTGGCTGAATAGAGCATGTTTCTCGACGCCGCGACGGACCGTCTCTGTGAGCTCGCCTGCAGGATAGTTAGTTTACAGGACATGCCGCATATTGTCCATCGCAGTACATACGCCTGATTTCCTCTTGCATTTTCTTGTCTTTGTTGATGGCTAGGAACGTGATCCACTCGGGATCACTGCCCTTGTATGGTGGCTGAGGTACCGCCTTCGTTGTGAAGGGGAATGGCAGAAAGATCATGGGGGCATACTCCTCCTCCATTTCGATGATCTTCTGTCGTTCCTTCTCTGACATGTTTTCCCATTCAGCATCGTTCCAATCGAGGAAAGGGTCGAAGACGAGCGTCATAAACACTTCATAGCAGCCATAAAAGATTAGGGTCGCGAACATGAAGCGCCTGTGAGCAGAAGAGTTAGAGGTCGCCCCGACACAGCAACGCTTGCAGTAGGAGCACATACCCGAACTTTCGCAGCAGAATACCACGTCCTGGTTGCCGCCATGGCTGCCTCCAAGGAGAAGTCGTTGGCTTTGGAAAGTAGACTGGTAATGGTGCCGCCTTAGCAGCAGCCTTTCGACGCCAGGGAAGCAGGGAAATGTGTCGGATGGTCGGGGATGATCGCGGGGCAACTATCATCGGCTTCGTGGCCAACGGCTGGCGAAATGCATGGCGTAGCGCCGCGGCTCTATTGAGCATCGTGACGGAATGGACTTCGCTATGTGCGTGGATGCAAGGAGATGAACACGTTCAAGAACGTCGTGGCTGTAATCATAACTTCATGATGGTGGCGTGGGAAGGCTATTGCGAGATAAGGGCCGGGACTCGTGATGGCACAGAAAAAGCCACTTGTGGTGACACGAGAGAGCCAGAAGGGTCCAGCCAGCACTTCCGTCATCGGTATGTGCGAAGCGCACTGTGTCTGCCGTTTCGCTGCCAGTAAAGCGCGCATGTACAGTGCGCAGGTGGTACAGAGTGCAGGGTAGCTGCACTGTCCTTGCATCAGAATTACCGTAGGCCCAGATCCCGAGTCAACGCCGCGTCCAGCTTGCGACGTCCATCTCAAGCTCCAACACCATCCCCTCTTAACGCCATCACAGCTTCACCACAGCGACACCATCGCAATGAAGCTTTCGCACGGGCTCACCGCAGCTCTGGCAGGTATCGCCTCCGCCGCCGGCAGCCAGCCATCCGCACAGGTCTACCTTCTCCCTAGCTCCAACGCCGCCGCGTCGTCACAATCACCAGCTTCCCTCCCAGCCAGCCTTGCCCGTCTCATCTTCCTCCAGCGACTTTCTCCCTTCGACAACGGGCCATCAGTACTCGATGGAGCTGCTGGCACGACCATCGATGATGTCGTTGATGCAATGAACCGCTTCGGCAAGGCGCCGCCGCCGATGCACCCCGAAGGAGCTGAGCTCAACCCCCAACAGCTTGTGCTCATTCTGGAGGACATGACGACAGCACAAATGACCGAGCTTGGAAAGCAGGTCAACGGCGCATACAAGGGCATGAAGCCGGCCTTCGAGATCCCGAATCCCCCACCTACCCGAGCGCACGACGACCTTGTCGATATCGATTTCTACAATGCCGGCTTGACGTCTCACACGAAGTGCGACATTGACCTGGTCATCGACCCAAAGAACGAGAAGTGCTGGAACGGTGATGTTAAGTCGAATGTGGCAAAGTACAATGTTGAGAAGGTATGAATACGATCAATCATCAATTGCAAGGACAGCCGCTAATTACTCTTAGGATGGCAAGGTCTTGGACAAGTCCGTTGACGCTCTCAATGCTATCAGCAAGCTCACCAAGGATGGGGCTATCGAGGTTATGATCGTGGCACTGCCCGCTCTCGAGTCCTCCGCAGTCAGCTCGTGGCGCCCTGAGGAGCTCCGTCGCCGCCAGGCTGAGGAGGTCATGTCCGCCATCGATTCCGAGGACGAGCCCGTCGAGACTACCGAGGCCCAGGAGCATGACTTCTTCATCTCCACTAAGGCGAGGAAGAACATTCCTGCCTGCTTCAGCTCCGCCGACAGCTGTGTCACCGGCACTGGCAACTGCTCTGGCCACGGACAGTGCCAGAACCGTTATGCTAAGCCGGATGGCTCTGAGGGCAAGGAGGTCTGCTACACATGCCACTGTCTTAGCACTGTTAGTGACTCGGGCAGCCTCACGCACTGGGCTGGAGGTGCCTGCTCCAAGAAGGACGTCAGCACTCCGTTCTGGCTGTTTGCCGGCTTTACCATTCTGCTGCTGGGTATCCTGACTCTTAGCATTGGCATGCTTTTCAGCGTCGGGGAGGAGACACTCCCTGGTGTCATTGGGGCTGGCGTCTCACGCCCTTCGAAGTGAGGAGGGACATACTTGGGATGCCGGAAAGGGGACGCCGTTATTGGAGCCTGGGCTTGGCGCACGTCGTGGCCGGCCATAGCCTCATGCTGTAGAGCATGATGTATGATCATACGCGAGGAACTTGTGGTTAGAAGGGGGCGGAGAACTATATCCGACAGCTCTCGTTATGCGGTTTTTTAGCTGTTTATTAAGCAATGCATACATACAGATCTTTCCTAACAGCTCTTTCGGGAAAGTCCCGGATCGTGATGCTCGTGTTAATCGTGAGAGCAGCCTGCGCCACCATGACTCGCAAGAGGCTGACGTCTGACTATATCTATTTGACAGCCGGTTTGGTATTGGAAAACACCACGACTATCTATGTCAGACTCATTTCGGACGATTACAACCCCTTTCGCTATGCCTGAGCGCCCTCATGAGGCCATATCAGAGTGGAGCGTTCCAATACTACAGGGCTGGAACGGAGTTTATCCAAAAGGCCGATCCTAGCTGCTGGCCAATCGACACCCAGGCTAACGAAGCTTCGCCTCTCGACGCGTGGGCCACCACGACAGCAATACTGCCAGAAACGGACTTTCCAGCTCGTTAAGGCGGAGTTGTGCCTGGGGGTGTCTTCCAGCCTTATAGGCGCTTTCGAGGCGGGTTCCAAGATACATTCTGGAAGCTGCAAAGACCGAATGAGGACATAGACAAGCTTTCCCTTCGCGTCCCTGCAGGCAATTTATTTCCCTGCGTGTTGATCCTCGGGTGTGTCTCTTGCGTTGTATACCCTTTCTGACAGTCTCTGGGCTGCTGGTTGGGTGCCTTGCTCGTGGTGAGCGGCTATAAGGAAGACCACTTGGCTGCCGTGACTTAAGGTATTGCCTGTCAACGTCTTGACTCGCAGCGACTTCGGACATTCGACTTGGAAATTGTCTCCATCGAATCGACTTTTCCATCCGATTTATCCGGCTATCTTGACAGCCGACGATCCTGTTTAGACAGTGCTCCATCTCAAACTCTCGATGATGGAGTCGGCACACTCGTCGAGACCAAAGCTCCCAACGGCGAAATGGGGCGAGGCATGCGCTCCTTGCGCGACGGCAAAAGCGAAGTGTATCCGGTCCAATCCGGATTTCGCCGCGAAATGTGACAGGTGAGTTGTCTCACTGCTCATGGTGCGGATGACTGGCTCATCGCGTGTGTCATTTCACAGATGTCAGCGCCTCTACAAGGACTGCTCAAAGCAGGTTCATCGACCCAGAAAGAAAAGGGTATCAAGACCTTCGTAAGTTAATTTTCTTTTTAAACTTTCACATGAAGCTATCTCTATTATTAGTGAATGTGCCGTTCCTGAGTGTCTTGTCCGCCAACTCTTAGGAAGTCCAGTAACTAACTCAAGCTCCCTCAGTCGAACTACACAGCTGGAAACCAAGCTCAACGGCTTGGTCAACTACCTCAAAGTATCAGGAGACTGGGAGAAAGCCGCAAATGACCTCGATGTGGATCCCACCTACGGCACTGGAAGCAGTGACACGGGGGCTCACAGCTCACCCTCCGTGAGCATATCGGAGTCCTTTCGATCAACGGCAAACTCAGCGTGGTTTGTGCCCCCTACGTACAACTCAAATGCTCCTCCGTCTTGCATATGTCGTGCAGACGCAGAAGAGGCGCCTCCTCCCCCGGACACAGACGAGAATCTGCTAGACATCTTCCGCACGGAGTTCACGACCATTCACCCCTTCGTTGTCATCCCTCCCGAGACCACAGCAGCTGAACTGAATGCTACACGACCTTTCCTCATGTCAGCCATCCGCATGGTTACATCCTACCGCAGCCTGAAGTCTATGAGGGCACAGATGTATCGTATCATGGTTCATTTATCAGATCACATGCTGATCCGCTCGGAACGGTCTATGGATCTACTGCTTGGCCTCATTGTCGTGATAGGGTGGTACCAGTATCACTGCTTTATGCATGCACAGCTGAACAACCTGGTGGCATTAGCATGTACACTCTGTTCTGAGCTGTCGCTAAACCGAGACCCAACTCACAACGAGCGTACCCTGCTCATGATGGCAAGACCGCCGCCAATCCGCCCTCGAACGAACGAGGACAGAAGAGCTTTCGCGGGCGTGTGGTTTCTCTCTTCCGCGTGAGTTACCCTGCTTGCACACATGTTGTTATCTGCATGTTGTCTCACATCCTCGCAGAATGTCGATCGGTTTCGCAAGGATAGAGTCGTTGCGATACACGTACTACCTGCAAGAGTGTGTCAAACATCTGCAAGAGTGCGAAGAGTACCCCACAGACGAGAGGCTTGTGTACATGGTGCGGATTCAACACCTTACGGAGCGAATTGCACGGTTGTCCGCAAAGGACAAGACCCTAGACGAAGTGACCAACTTCCCCGGAGCACCCATGTCTGCTTATGTCGCAGCTTTCCAATTAGAGCTCGAGAACATCGACAAGAGTATACCTTTACACCTGAAGGATGACTATATCATCCTGACCTATCTCAACACGGCACGGCTTCGACTCCATGAACCTCCAGCAGTCGATAGGGAACTAATTGATTCGCTCTCAGAGTCATTGAAGTCTGCACACCCGGGAGCTGGATCGCCTCTTGACCGTATATACCAGTCAGCGAACGCCTTGCAAAGATGGTTCGATCATTGGCTCAGTGTCCCAATCAAGCAGTACCACCTTCACACGACATCTATAGGATCACAGATTGTCTACGCCCTGGTGATGCTCAGCCGATGGGCCAAGCTTGCAACTCCCCGTACAATGTATGGCGAGGATACTCCAATGCCTGCTGATCCAAGTCAGAGAGCTGCAGATGTTTCATTTGAGCAGCAGCATCCCGCGACGCCTGGTGTCACTCCACCTCGGAGCGGCAATCCAAGTGAGGGTATGGATCCATGTAGATTCGGACTCGTTTACTTCAAGGCAAACCCAGACCCTTCTCTGCCTACTGCCGTGGCTGTATTACGATCTCGGTTGAAGAAACAGCACGGGCTGAAAATTAACATTCCCATGATCCTCTCATCGATCTACTCTCGCTTCGAGCAAGCCAATGATGCTCTGCAGACAATGTCCGTTGAGGAGGGCAAAGTCGAGCACAACATCTGGAGCATGAGTGCTGTCAAGATGAAGATCACACAGGCCAAGCTTGAGAGATGGGCGGAGATGGTAGCGGCGAAGACCGAATCCTTGACTCTGTCTGACCAGAAATACCCCCCATCGACTCCAGCTAGGGACCAGACTGCCGGTTTGTACGATCATGAAGAAGCATATGGTCACGAGATGGCTGGCATGACGCCAATGGACGGCGTCGCGGGTGTCGGAGTTCTTGGAGGAATTGGAGATGGAGATCAATGGATGGCTGAAGTGATGGGAGGTGCAGACCCTTCGGTATGGTTCGATGGATATGTCGATTGGGGGCAGATGGTTATCAGCTCTGTAGAACCGCACGGGCAGGCGAATTGTTTTGAGGGATAGGTAATTGAGGATCGGTTTCTCAATTTGTATAGCCACGCAACTTTCTTTCTTCTACAGTAAACCCCTGTTTCAAATGCGATCGAGGCTGGGTAGACGCACAAGGTTTAACGCCGTTAGAAACAACTCCCCATGACTTGTGTTACTCGAGTACAGTACGAAGTTTACCCCTGCCACCAGGGGTAGATATGCGCGCTGGATCAGTAAGTGTCTCATAATCGAGATTGGTGGTGGCGCGGAAATTCTTACTGATTGCTGGCAACAGGAGGTATATGTAGTTATGGACATCACTTTCGGGCACATGGGTTTCCCTTGGTCCCATGGACCTTCGGACTAAAAAATGGAACCCTAACCCTTCTACACAAGACGAAAGCGAAGGCTGCCCGCCGGCGCCCAATCTTCTGAGTCGCTTCACCTGCACACTGTCGGTGGGCAGCCTTCGCTGCAATAGTGCAGAAGGGTTAGGCATCCAATGCGAATCAGAACCGTTATGCACAGCCACTGCATGGGGGGAAACGTGCACGAAGCTGTGTTGTCGGGACGGCGATGGTGAGTCTACTTATATGTGGCTGTGACAGCAGCATCTGCTTACCTTGCTGCCAGATCTCATCATAGCTTGTACACAGCACAACAACAAGCCTGACCACTGTTTTCAAGTTCCCTATCAGGACTGGCCCCGCCCTCGGCGTGCCGGAGGTTGGTATTGGACTTGTGTTCGTCTTCTGGTCCTGCGCGTGTCTGAATCTTTGGTCTAGGAGCTGATATCATCATCGCAGTGCATTTGCAATTGTGGGCCTATGAAGGTCTCGGTCGAGGCTTGCGTTGCCTGCACGCATCGACGATGTCCTTATTGTCCGACATCTCGACCGACGGGGCGGCAAGCCGTGGAGGCGCCCCCCCGGCCCAGCACGGCCCTTCGGGAAAGCCTGTGCTAGCTACACGGCCCGGTCGGGGCCCTGCGCGGCAAGCCCGTGTCGACTTCAGGGCCCGAAGAGCGTCTCGCAATCTTGGCACAGCGCCTGTGTCGCGAGCACCACAGGCAACGTCTCCACGCACCCCGATACAGTCCCTCGTCCCTGAAGCCAACAACGGCAGCGAATACGACCAGGAAGCTCACGATGGTGGATACCCTACCCTTGCTGCAAGGGATGATTGGTTTGCACAATTTGACACCCCTATTTCGAAAGGGATCTTCGACGTCTCCAGAAGAGGTGGGGTAGTTAGTTCAGATATGAGTCTGATCTTGGATGATCAGCTGGCTCAGCTCGAGAACTTGATGCAACTGCCATTCACCACACAAGATGCAGCCCATTTAGGACAAAGGTGTCCAAAAGAAGACGCCTTGGCTTGGGTGGATCATAGGGTATGGGTAGACAACCTCGACTACTCAGTGACAACCGCTCAGCAGCCTCAGAAGTTGCTCCGACCAGAAGAACTTAGGGAGACCCTCAAGCCCCAGGTCAGAGATCCTTGTCCCTCACCTATATAGGAATCCAGAGCTGATAGTTCGTGAAGGGTGCACCGATCTCAACCGGCAAACAACACAATGCCACCTATAGGCGACTCGTGTAAGCTAGAGCCTTGTATTTCATAGACTATATGCATAGTGCAATGCTCACTGGGTCAACACAATAGCTATATCGCTGATCCGGGCAGAGCGAGTGTGCGTGCAATTATTCAGACTGCGACCTTGGGAATGGGAGGCAGCTTGAGATCCTTGATTCAAGGTTTTTTCGCCCGGAACACAGGCTCGAAATGTCAAATATTACGAGAACCGACTGACCCGGTGGGTGACATTTATTCCATGGACAGCTCAAGGTTGTTAACTTGATAATTATTAGTGGCTCATTTTGCCAACTTTCCAGATAACACATTTCACATTGTTCAAGGGGTCTAGGCGGGACCGGGACACCTTGGGTAGAAACCCACTACGGCTCACCATACCCCTCTCGTTTCTTGCAAAACTCAGCGATAACATCCCGGCTGAGGGGAGGAGTGAAAGTTATATGTGCCAGGCAGTGACCTCTCTTGCTATGACAGTGTGGAGCAAACGGCGTTGGGATTGCTTCTGCCTAAGTGACGAATATCACCTGGAATTTTCTCGCATGTCGGACTATCCGTCCAGTGATCCTATACCGCGAAACGAGGATTTAGCTGCTGAACAGTACCCTCCCGGGATTCAACTTGTGAGAACGGATATCACAGACCCGATTCTTGAGCAGGAGGCTAGTGTCACGCACCAAGACCCAAGAGCATACTTTCTGAAGTCCTTACAAAGAGCACTGGAGATTGCGACGGAAGACACCGAGGAGCTCTATAACGTGTACGACCAACCAGTGAGCACTCAGGTCAGGGATGCGACTCTAAAGAGATAAATGCCAGGATAACTAACTTATCCTTATTAGAATAACTCGCTTCTGCCACCCTCAGCTTGGAACATAGGCCAACTTTCGCACCGGGTCAAGATACCCTCAGCTGAAGTCTTACAGGCTGCAAGAGATACTCAACTCACGCTCACGAAGATATCCAACAGTACTACACAACAACTCAAAGCAGCGTACACATTTCTAGATGAAGACTTGCACTTCGACAGGAGATCAACAACCTTCCACAACCCACTTTTTGAAAGTCTAAACAACTCGAGGTCGGGTCAAATGCGACATAACTACGGGTCTCAGATTTTGCAGACATTAAGACGACTTGAACTGGTACACGAGAGATTCCTTGAGCTTGGAAAAAGCTGCCATGAGGTGCTGTCAGAGGTAAGTAGAACTCTTCCTTGTTAATACCCTGGATACCACTACTGACGCTTGATAGTATAATCGCCTTGTGCAAGTTCAGCATGACCTGGAGCGTCGGCAACATGCTCATCAAGCTCTTAGTGTATCGATATCACACTTTGTACGATTCTCTGCATCTAGCTATTTAACTGGCTGATTCTAACCCACTTTTATAGACTGTTACAGCGATGGCAATTCCCCTCGCGCTCTACTCCGTTCCGACTGAAATAACACAGCTCCCGAGCAGCTTGCCAGGGTTCGTGGGAGTAACTTTCGCATTTATCGCGCCGTTGAATTTGCCAATGATGCACTTCTTGTTCCCGCAGGCTAGTCAAAGCATCCAGCAGTATTTCCATAGTTTGTATGATGCGGGAAAGAGATGGCTTGTAGTCAGGGGTCCTAGTGATGAAAGCGCTGAGCTTGAGGCTGTGGTTGAAAGAAATACCTATTGAAAGAAATACCCCGGGTTGATTTCAGTAAACAAGATTGATCTTATCAAGGCAAATAGTTGAACCCTGTTAAGAATTTGCGAAATGATGCACATAGGTGGGTTTTTTCTGCGAGACGCTTTCAGGTAGTGCCCGTAAAAAGTGCCATGTTGCTGCAGCCCTCACAAAGTCTGGAAGAGCAGGTACGGACTATCGGGCATTGTAATGTGTATGGCGCAAGCTGGTGTGTCATTATACCATGCGCTATTAATTTCCCACTTGACAGTCCTCGACAGTCATCATTATGTCTCAGACTACAAATTGTCATTCGCCTCGTGACTCTTCAAGGCGACACGCAATGACTTTCTCTCGGATCAAACAAGGCAGGGGCGTGCCGGCAGTGGGTGAAAGGGATGGGGGTGTCCTGCATGCTTATTTGCACATATGATCACATATTAATCCAATCACGTGGCAAGTGGTCCTAGCGACACCGTTGTGAGATAGACTTGACCCAAGATGACTCTACTCTCCAGTGACAGCACAGGACCGAAGGGAGATTAGTATGAAGGAAGCCGCGGCATGCATGGTAGTTCTATCGTATACAACTCGCATATTACTAATTTCCAGACACATTCACGGCAAAACGGTTAGTGCGAGAAATAAGGCAAAGCCATACATTCATCTATTGTTGTATAGCATGTTTCATATTCAACAAGCTGTGAAGGATGCCAAAGGCAAAGGGATGACTATAGCCTAGGAGCCGCACTGAAACTTTGAGCCCGTCAGCAGTACCGCCTGTACTGAGAATATACACCCTGTTTGTCCTAAACAATACCGAGGAGTGATTGCAAGCGTGTGGATCGTGAAGACCGCCGTAACTCGAGGAGACAAATGAGCGGCTGTGAGATTCGGGGGGCGCCCGCCACCGAGACTAATAAACCCTGTTTCCCGCAACAGACCATTGGTCCGTACGTATACTCGGTATGAATCTCTCAAGCATTCATCGATTATTTGCCAGCTTTTTCCACCTCATAAGAACTAAATTCGACGAAACATACCTGCCAACGCGAGTAAACGACGACACCACCACTTTCTGGTTGGGTAGCAAGGAAACGCGAGCCTGACGCCCCAAGATTCTTGCAGCCAATCAGCACAGCATCCGCTCCTAAAAACGTCTTCCAAACTGCACATTGCGTCTGATGCACCACAAGACGAATAACGCAGGGAAAGATTCCTACGCAAGCATACCTTACCGAAACTCGCTCGTCACGTCCGATGACAAGGCCGTTGGAAGTGACTGGAGGATGATAGCGGCGGGCGAATGGGACTATGTCACATTGTTCAATGCCACATGTAAGTCAAGAGTCAGCTACATGGTCGCCTAGGATGCCTTGGACGCCTTTCCAACTCATCCGTGACCTGATAATACCAAACCGCCCGAGCCTATCCATGGTTACTATGTAGTATCCTCGGAATCTCTGTCACAATCAAGGTGCCTATTGCCTGAGAGAACGCTACATGCTCAGACAGGTCTACCACAATCTCATCTTGCGCGGCTTGACGAAACGTTCCGACAATCTCAGACTGATCTACACCAACCTGATTCCGAGTCAGATAGAGCGCAGACCCTTTCGCTCACTTCCCCCTCCTCGTCGAAGAGGCGGTTGGTTGTGGACTTGCGTACGTAGTTTTTTATTTCGCTTGAATTGTTCTAACGTTACACTAGTGTCGATACGGCAATCCCGCAATGAAGATTATACTGGAGTACTGCACACTCTGTGGAGTACGTCGCTGTGTTCATTGTCCTACTTTTAGGATTAAGGAGAAAAGAAGAAAGTCACCAAGCCAGGACTACGTGTCATTACAGCTCTAGGTTCCAGAAGCCTTTCTTCTACTATACTAGGTTAGGCTTCTATTCCATAGGTTAATGTTCTCGCGACAGGGTAGCTAATGCTGAAAACAGTGCCTGCCCCAAACAAATCTTTGTTCCGCTGCACTGCAAACTTTCTCTAGACCCGGCAGGAAGCAAGTCACTCAGAAAAAGTTTTACCTGAGTATCGTACCGGTTACTTCATGGCTTGACATCTCTGCTAGACCTCTTAGCGGAACAGTGTCGATTTTCAGAAGGGCTCATGACACCAAGCTGGGTCTCTCCCAGCTCAGTCGGAGGAAAACTCAGATGTTTCTCGACTTGGAGGAGCTCGTTAGAGCCATAGCTGCTTGCCTGAACATGTGCGAACAGAAGAGTAGCACTCTACTAGAGTAACCGTAAACTAGTCGCGGTAGCTGCAAATTGAGTGAAGGGCTTGAGCCATTAGACTGGCCACCCTATTAGAACTTGTACCTAACTCGTTTAGCTGCTCATTACACGATGAAACCTAAGAATATGTCTTGAAGGTTTTAAACAAGTTTATCTAATATATTGTGCGATGTTAAGAGATATTAGTCGAATTCGCTAAGTAGGCTTTTTAAGGATATGTGAGCAGCATAATTTGGTCAAGCAATACCTACTACTAGCGCACTTCATCGAAGAACGTGCTCCTCGCTGATGCTGATGATAGTCAGGACTTTATAATTCGTCTATATGAGGAGGATATGCAGACCGTAATTAATGCAGTGCTGAAGTGTAATGCAAAGATACTCGACACCGTCAAGCAGTCAGAAGTGTATCCTTCTATCCATTAGGTCGATTCTTCATGTTCACATACACAGCTTGGAAAGTCTTATATGCTATGATGCTGACGTCGCCAAGTTCGCGTCTAGCTCTCGATTGCTTAATGCCTCTGAAAAGCACCCTGAAGTCGGAACCACTACTATTGTTAATGCACACAACGGAAGATGAGGAAGGTCCACTGCTCACTCGCGAGCTAGAATGCAACTCCGTTCTGCCTTAATCCTCTTGATAAGTGTATGGGCTCTTGTGATATATTAGTGAATATGATACTGTCGACCTAATCTGCTCAACTCGACCGAAGTTTACGTGACTCAACTAACACTCTATCCGTCACAAACTAAAGCGAAGTTGGAAAGACTACTTCATGTGAGGAGGGCGAGAACTCGAGCCATGCTGTGTAGCCGGACACCTCATCATGCCCAGCCCATGGTCATTATGCATGGCATCGCAATAATTCCCTCCATTGGCATTAGACGCGTGATTCAGTGCTGACTCAATATAGCTTTTTGTTGCTTACATCAACTATGGCTTTAGTTCTATTTAGCCAACTGGTCTCAATGTAGCAGAACTGCTAGCATAGCTACTAACGCCTAGTCTTCGAACTCGTAGCCCGCTGTCTCGAATCGGCTCTCAAATACGCCATAAGATGAACACCATGCTTTGCCGGAGCTATGCTCGTGAACTGAGTATGTAGCTGTTGCCGCTATTGCTGCTGTTACAGGTACTGGGAGACGGGTTTGAACCCAGCCGTGTAGGTGGCGGCATCTCTCGTCACCTGCTACTTCCTTAAAATAGTTGCTGTCCTGTGGTCTGGAGAAACAGAATTTGTCATGGGCTCTATTAAGATCCTCATCCTTTTGGAATCATCTTAGCAACTTCATCCATTACGGTAGGCGGCAGTCCTCTAGGCGATAAGTACAGCTTCCGAATTGGGCCACAGGCGAGTTTTCCCGCCCTTACTATATGAAAGGTGTAAGGCTATTTCGTCAGAGTCTGTTTATACGTCCGCTACGCGGTATCCACCGTCGCTGGTCTTGATATCCTGTCTCTCGCAGCGGCTGATATCCTCAATCCACGTAATGATCCCTCGCGTGGCCAAGACGATCGCTGCTCGCATCATCCAGTTTCAACAGGTTCTAACCTGATGAAAGCCACTATTTATAGATTTCCAGGCACTGCTGCCTCTCTTTCAGTATAAGGCTTCTGAATGCTGGCGTGTTCAAATTCCTCCCACATCTAATTAATATAATTATTTTATAGCATCAAGTTCCTGTATACGGATAATCGATTGCTGGATTCTGTTATATTGGATAGCATCGTACTTAGAGCCTGGCTGAAGTGCACAATGGCCGGTATATCATAAGTTGCAAGGATTACAGCTATTACAGCCTCTCTGCTCACATTCATGACGCCATCTAAATAGGTCAGTGGCGTCTTCTAATAATTTTCAGAGCTGACAGCAGGTCCACTTATCGTCAACTTTACCTCCATGTCAGTGATCTTCATCGGGTGGTCATGTGCTCTCAAAGCGCAAGGCATTCCGCGTATCGACCAGAATACATTTAAGTGAAGGTGCGATATCTTCTCTTAGAAGAAGTTTAAGGTTCCAGATTGACCTGCAGGCTGCATTAACTTCCCTTATACTACCCTTGCCTCTTTTGTGACGACTATATAGATGTCCAGCTCTGAGCTCTACTATTATATGCTTTATTAAGTTCGACGTGTTTCGCCCATTCTCAATTAGAGAATTTATCACAAGCTACTTCGGAGGGACATGCATTCCTTCATGTTTTCATCCTGGAAGCTTGTTAAGAAGATGATGGCTGTCGGCCCTGCCCGAGTCGATACTTATGCCGACGACCTTGAGCCCAGATTGATAAAGACTATCACATATAAGACGAATGTATCACGGACGAGGTAGGGGAGGGGAGGCTCTAAAACATCAATATTATAAGCAGGGCCTGGATGAAGATGCGGGTTCAGATGCTTCAAGTGAGAGGTCATGAAGTTGGGCAGAAGAAGGCAGGACATAATCCGAGTCGTTGGACCAGGTAGGAAGTACAATACAAGTCTAGGCTTACTACAGGCCCTCAATTATTCTCCATCCGATACCCCTGCAATCATCTTCCAGAGACCAAAAAAAACAGCGACTAGGGCTGTGATAGGCGCAGTATTTCATCATCCCGTCAGGGCGTCCGCTGACGACGCCGATAAGATCACAGAACCTAACGTCTGCGAGTGGGCTATATGAGAATCTAAAGCCACGCGGCGCATGGAGCTTGGAAGTGAAAGATACAAGTGAAACGGCCCCGCTACTTGCTCTTCCGGTGTAATAGTATTGCTCCTTGTTTGGCATTCCCATCATTGAGTATATTGAGCCACGCTGGCCATATGCAATGTCACCCACCCGCCTGTGCCATTGTCACCATAAACCCCCACGACTTCTCTAATCCACCCTTCATGATCAACGCTACTTGCTAGCGCATGTCTAACTTTGATGGTTGCATGAAACTTATTGCGCTTCTGAGCTCACCCATCCATCAGATCACTCATCGATCAGACGCACTCTCCTCTCTAAGGGAACACACAGAAAGTAATTATCGCCGATCGATGATAGTTGTTGAGCTCGAGCAGATCTCAAGCCACTCGAAAGGCGATGAATAATGAATGATATGAGGCTGCTTGTTTGTTGGGGCAATCAAAGTGGCATAGTTGCGGTGAAGCTGCAGTGAAGCTGCAGCAGGGGGACACCGCTGCTGTCGTGTCACACCATCAGTGGCTCGACCATCTCAGCTGGACGACTACTTGCCCAGCCGGTGCCCCCGGCCCCCGCTAGCCCCGGAAGTGACGTGCTCAAGGCATGGGCATGTGAGTCTTCTGAGTTACTGCTTGCCCTCCGTGATGCTCAGTTTCAATCTAGGGCTTAGGTCCCGTCTTGCCGAAGCGGGGCTGTACGTGAATCGAGAGGGCAGCTCACCGAGAAAAAGAATAGTTGCCCAAGAGTATGTGGCCGATCTAGCTTACTGCGTCAATGCCTAACGGTGCTATCCGGGTGCTTGGTAGCAAGTCCGTACAGCCATCATCTGTGGCTTGTTACACAGCAGGACACATGGAATCGAAGGCCCAGCGACTCGGATCTTGAAGCCATGCGATGCCTGAGCAGACGGTGCTTCCTGGCTTACAGGCATAAACATGGTTCTTGGGAAGAACGCCACACCGAGTCCGACCGAGTGGGGGCCAAGGTATACAAGGTTAAGAGTTCTGCAAATATCACCGCATTTCCTGCAACTTACAAAGAGCAGATAGATGAGCAGATCCCGTCAGGACTGTACAGACGTTTGCATGCAGTGAAGTTGCAGACGTTTCAGCCACTGCTGCTTGCTTAGGCATGGTTACTGCACATTGACTCTCGGGGTCTGAACTCGGAGGTTGTAAGTTTCAGCAGATGCAGCTCGCTGCTGTACCGGGACGCAACGTCCTACCTGCAAAGCAAGGGGACGAACGCTTGTCGCAAATGCAATGATGGGTATATTGAGCTAATACAAACCCGGAGAAATCCACAGCTGGGCTCGTACAAAGGCCCACGGGACCCTGCTCTGTAGACCGTCAATTGTTGAGAGAGACACAAAGAGCAACACAAGCCGCCGTGCGATAGCCGCTTCGTCCTCCCCACTACTGCAGTACCATCTACTGGGGTAGTTGTTACCCCTCCATCCGAGAAGATGGAAGTTTTCCGCTTTATAGCGGTCTCTGGCTCATGTGCAATGGCAACCGACGAAGATCACGACTCCAGATCCCACGGCACAAGCAGCGGCAAGGACTCAATACTCAAAAAGGTAAGGCAGATGAGAGACTACTCGCCCATAGCAGCAAATTACACCCGTTGCTGAGATGACGCGGTCACAGGCTCTTCCCTGTCGGGCAGCGATCTCGGTCACATCGGGCACGAGCAGGTTCAACGCGCGCGAATGAAGGAGGGTTCAATTGGTCACGAGGGACACGGGTAAACCGAGCAGGCAATTTGCAGTTTGGCCGTTTCGATTGACGTCTATCGAATACGGAAGCGTCAATGTGCAATGTCTATCGACCAGAGAGCGCTGGGACATGCCAACGGCCTGGAGGAGGACGCACAGCCAGGCGGGTGCCAGCATTGGGCTCAACAGGCGAATGGCAGCATGACAGATGGCACCGTCAACCAGGTGAGATGGCAGTCACGAGATGCAGGCGCCTTGGGCGCCTTATCTTCCCTTCATGCCGACAGTTAGCTATATATCTGATCAGTGTTGACTAACTTCATGGCTTGGGCTCCTAGAGCTTCCCGAACCAGAAACCTTTGAGCCACCTGAGCCACCCCCCTCGCCCCTAAACAACAACGACTCAACGTCTTCAGAGTCGGACTCTGATAGCGATTGGAGTTCTGCATACGTTCCTCGACAAAATCCGGCGCCGCGAAAAAAGGGAGGTTGGAATTGGGCATGTGTGAGTTGATCAGCAAACAGAGTTAGTCAATGATTGGAGTTAACGAGACATACGGGGTAGTGTCGCTGTGGGTATGGTCTTATGAAGGTCGCTGTTGAAGTGTGCCTTAGCTGTGGTGTTCGGCGCTGTTCTAATTGTCGAACGATCAAGCTTAAATAGAAAGGCAATATGTCTGGGACCCTTCGTCGTGGCCGTGATGGCCGATCATCTCCCCAGAGGCTCCAAGCAAACCATCCACATTCCCGTGCCTCTTCCTCTCAATCTGACGCATCCCGATCCCGACGTTCGAAGTCAGACGAAAGTGAGCCGGCCTCTCCTACATCTGAACCATCCGAAAGCCTTTACACTATCACGAGCTTCCTTGCTTCACGTCCTAAAGCCCGGACCCCCTCGAAGAAGGTCCAAGATGAGTGGGCCAAAGTTTTCAGCAAATGGCCGGAAATGAGAACCCAGCTGGTCGATCAGCTTGTTTCAACATCCTACAAGGAGAACGGAGAGGGCATGGGCCGTATGGCGTACCTTTTGAAGCTCAGTGACCCTGAGCAACAGAATGAATGGAGCCATCTTGAAGAGTTCATGAAAGACGAGGATGGCTATATTGCAGTTCCTATAGATGAGAGTGCCACAGACCCTTCAGCAGATCAAGACCTGCAACAACCGAGGGGGTGGGTTGATCATCAGGTTTGGCTCAAAGGCTGGGCTCGACCTATGACAATCCCTGAACAGCCTGGCATCATTCTATCTCCACTGAAACTGGAGGCCGCATTGGAGCCTGTGGTAATTACGGCAGCTCTGGCGAGGTACCTACAGAGTGTATACTGACACTTGTGCCGCAGTCACCGACCCGTATATTCGAGTATCATCCGGATAGCATCTATCGCCGCATAGTGTAAGCCGACCAAGCATGGCTCAAATGACAAGTGCTAACACGTTCTACGACAGGTACGTTGGCGATCCAGATCCAGTGGCAGTAACAGCAGTAGTCAAGCAAGCCACGATGAGCCAGAGTTGGGCTTTGGGGGAGCTTTTCCGCGGTTACTTCAAACTCAGCCCGGACTTTCGACTTCAAGTCAAGATCACCCCCATGGTGAGTTATGCAAAAGCTCACATAGCCATCAATCTAACTTCATTAGCCGGCTAAGGTTGCCAATATTGTGTTCCACATGCCCTATCTCTTCCTTGGGAAAGACGAAAGGGTTGACACAAGAGTCGTTGGAGGCTGTCGTCTTCGGAAGACCTGGCAACTCTCCTGTCTCCAAGTGCTCTCTCCAGACGCAAACTGGGGCCCGCGTATTGGGAAGTTGTATCTGAATGAAGGAATGATGTCTGTCGCTCTCCACGTTCGTGACGACAGATGGTGGGGCGTGACCTGTCTTAACGACGAGTTTCTGCTTGGAAACTCGCGCCTTCAAGATGAGACAGAAGAGTCTGATGACTCAACAGAGACACAACAGCCGAGAGTCACTCAACCGAGTCCTGCAGAGCGCAGTGGCCTCAAGCATCTCGACCTGGAACAGGTTGACCCGATTCTCGACGAAGCAGGGGTATACACCGACCAGCATCCTCGCGTCTACATGCTCACCGTGCTCGACACACAACTTGAGAGGTTCATCCACCACCACGAGAAAGTATACTTGGCCTTCAAACAGGCGATCAAAACTTACGTAAGTGTCCAATGTCCTACATGTAGGTTTGCCCTTGCTCACGGGACCTCAGAACGAGTCCAGCTTGCCCCGGGCAGACATACCCCGATATTTCACCAATGGCGAGCGGAAGGCTGAGATAAAAGCTGCGCTGGACGAAGGTTCTACATTTCTTGGTATACTATTTGGATTCGTCAAGCAGCAAGAGTACGAAGTCAACCGATTTATGAAGAAAGACCTAGGACTGGATCCCACGTCCAAGACAACTAGCTTTAAGAATCCTTGGTTTGTTGGACTCGACAAGATGTCTGATCCATCTGCCAAAGACAGCGCAATGCGTATTATGCAGTCAGCGGGCAATCTCCACACACTGCGACATGGAATCGAGGACCTTATGGATATGGTCACGAAATTGAGAGAGACAGTAAGAGATCCCAGCCTCACAGAGCTTCTCCACGAGGCTGACTTTCTGCAAACAGGTCAGTCGGAACATTGTCGAAGACCTGCAGGTTTCTCAACATGAATACGCGGCCCGTGGCCTGAGATTGGGCATTCTTGTATACGTAAGACGAGCCGCACGCGTGTGATCAATGCTTGGGTTCTCCATAGCTGACTGGGCCTAGATCTCACAAGCCGTCATGATTCCGCTCGCGCTCTACAACATTCCGCAGGCGGTTACTGGACTGCCTTACAACACTACTGGTCTTGTCATTGTAGCTTTCGGACTAATTTCGCTTTTCATGGTAGTACCTCTCTTTCTCAATCCTCTCTTCAGACTCGCGGTACTCCTGCGAGCGTATGTCATTTGTTATTTTTGTTATTGGACGCAACTTCGGAGATCACGATTCATGAAGTCCAGAAGGGACTAGACGACTACGACAGATTTTGGTTTGCTATTTTCCTTGCTTGATTTGGATTTCGCGGCATAAACTTGTCCCTGCAGGACCCCTGTGCAGCAGTACAAATGGTGGCTATGAGTTTGGACTTACAACATGACTTACGACGACACGAGTTAGACAAGAGACTTTGCATAGTGCGGAAATACATGGCCTAGATTGGGAGATGTCAGGCTTGGAATGTGATTGTCATGTCCTAGCCACGGCTCTGATGCAAGACGGCTGCGAGTCGCTTCCAGAAGCCGCAACGACGGTAAGAATCAATGTGCACCATGCTTCCCCGGATGATTGGACTTATGCCATCCCAAACAAAGTGGATGCCCATCGAATAAGGAGCCCGAAGCCGACCACATGACCATGATGCAGAATCCTCGGGTCGTATTGATGCTGCAGCAAAGGTGCCCAATAAGCGACAACCGACCAACGCATCGTGCGGCAGCCCACGACAGTCGTTGTCCAACGATAAGCCCGCCTCATTTAGCGACCCGTGAGTTGGGCTGTGAATCGTCTAAAAGCAGACGCAACCATGAAGGCAACCATATCGATTGGTGCCCGATCCCAAGAACCAGGTTGAGGCTCATATGCCCTTCAGCAGTGAGTGATTCGGGCTCTTGGACAGTTGGCACAGGACGCCATTCTTTGCACTTTTACAAATCCTCTCTGAAATCTACAGCACCTACTGGACACTTTAAACTACTGGCAACGAAGAGCTTACAACAGCTAAAATGGCAAGTTGCAGTGTCGAAGGCTTGCAAGATCTCCTCGGCCGCGCTGGGCTCGACACACCTGTCCCGAATTTCCCTGGGTCAGACATGCTTCATAACCCTCAAGACGTCTTCAAGGTGTATCTTGCCGACGCTCTCGAGAAGACGATACAATGTGACAGATTGGCAGCATACGACGCTATCCAGCCACCCAACATGACGGGAATGGGCGATCTGGTCGTCGTATCACCGAAGCTTAGGCTCAACGGAGTCGACCCTAAGGAGCTAAAGAAGCTGGTAGTCGATCTCGCGACAAAGGTGCCTCCTTCACACCCCTTTCTCAAGCCAAATAAGGCGTCCATATCGTGGAACTTAGCTGACCATACAATCCTTCGACATAGCTGCCCAGTGGGCCCCCTTTAACGGCACCCATCGCTGATGGCGTGCAACTCCGAGTCATGCCCTCTGGCCAGACACTCGCCCGACTTGTTCCTCCATACATCCTTCACCGAAAGGCCTCCTATGGGTTCAATGACGTGGCCGGCCTCGCCGACGCCCAGACGCAAGATGGCCTGAAGAAGAAGATCGTCATCGAGTACAGCTCGCCCAACATGGCAAGCAACTTCGCCCCACGGCACCTACGCAGCACGCTGGTAGGTGCCTTCGTCGCCAACCTGTTCCAGGGTATGGGTTGGGACGTAGTGAGGATGAATTACCTTGGTGACTGGGGCAAGCAGATTGGCTTGCTCGCTGTAGGGTGGAAGAAGTTTGGTTCCGATGAAGAGTTTGCCAAAGATCCGTTGCGACACCTGCTAGAAGTAAATGACAAGATCATGGCAGAGTTCAGGCCTGAGCAGGAGGCAAGCAAGGCACTCAAGGCAGAGCACAAGGATGCCGCTGAAGTCGAGTCGCATGGCCTCTTTGCCGAAAGGGATGAGACATTTCAGCGGCTTGAGCATGGTGATGAAGAGATCATAAGCCTTTGGAATCCTTTCCGTGATGCTACAGTTGAACGGCTAGCTGCAGGACATGCGCGGCTCGGCATTGTCTTCGATGAGCGCTCTGGGGAGTCCCAGGTCAGTGCTGATTCTGTTGCAGAAGTCGAGGAGACGCTCAAGGAGAAAGGCGTCTATGAGCATCAAGAAGACGGTGGATGGACTCTCGACTTCTCCAAGCATGACGCAAAAGGTCTGGCCTGGGCGGCGATGCGTTACCGTGACGGCACATCGGGATATCTGCTGCGCGACGTTGCCGCCGTTCTGGATCGGTACAAGACTCATGCATTTGACAAAATGCTTTACGTCGTGGAGGCGAAGCAAGACACCCACTTCCAGCGAATCCACAAGACTCTTGAACTCATGGATCGCGCGGATCTATCAGCGAAGATTCAGCACGTCAGCTTCGGTGATATGACAGGGTTGAATGGAGACTTCACTGATTGCCGGCTTCTTGACGATTACCTGGACAAGGCCCGGGACCTTGCGAAACAGTCTCTCGCTGCAGAAGAGGAGGGCGTTTTCCTAAGCCAGGATGACGACACCCTCGACCGTCTTGGGATGTCAGCATTAATTGCCCAAGATCTTGCCCACAAGCGCACAGGATCATACCCCATGGATGCAAAGAGAATGGCAGGCTTTGGGCCGAATACTGGGGTGACCTTCCAGAACTGTTATGCCAGACTGGCATCACTACTGAGCGAACAGCCTGTATCCGAGGGCATCGACTTTACAACCTTGAATTACGAGGCGTTGGAAACTCCAGAGTACTCTGACCTTTTGCGCGCCATGTCACAACTCCCTGAGGTGGTGTCAGCCTCGTACAAGACCCTCGAGTCGTCTCATCTCATTTCGTATCTAACGCGCCTGGTTGAGTACATCGAGATCGCGTTGCAGGAGGATGACGAGGTGGATTGGGAGGGCAAAGATGATGCCGTCAGAGCACGCATGGTGTTGTACGAGGCAGCGAGGCAGGTTCTGGAGAACGCAATGAGACTGGCAGGCATGCAGCCGTGTGGAGTATGAGACGGGATTGAAGGACATTTTGCATTGTGACACGAAATAGGGCGGCAGCGGTGTGTTTTGAAACATGACAAACTGATATGATTGAACGAACACTTCCTTTATAACGAATAGGAGGTACAATAACACAGAGAAGCCTGCAATTCGTCTGATCGCCCATTGAGTCAGCATAGTCCTGGCCCAAGAGAGAAAGCTTGAAGTGTGTACGAAAGGACATCAGAAAAAAAGATAGATAGAAATGGTGAGTGTTTAATCAGGTGATTCATAAACAGCCTCTGAAGCAAGTATCATCATGTTGGAGAAAGGAAGAAATGAGAGTAATGCAAACGTACCTTTCCAGTGGACACGTCTTGATGCTTATCCTGCGAAAGCACATCAAGAAAACGCGAATCACCGTATGTAGAAGACGAGAGAGGGTAATCGAGATTTGTTTCATTCCGGGGTATAGCTCCCGCGCTGAGGTCAGGGTGTTCGCCCTCGAACACTGAAAACCCACTTGCCTTTTCTTGTTCCAAACGCAATAAACGCCGTGATTCCATTCATTGTCCCTAATAAGCTTTAACGATGCTGGCGGTCGTCACCACCGATACGCTCGAGGGCTTCAAGCATGACGACAGAGTTGCCACGGATAACCTGCATTATGTTAGTATCTGCTGTCGTGGTGAGAAGAGTGAAGGTCTTGTACGCACCACCATCCCTAACCTGACCTTCTCACCGCCGTCCTTCTCCTCCACGGCTTCATCGAGAACGATGTTCAGGAAGACCTATGCACATTAGTTGCTGTTTGTGGATGACGGATGAGTGAAGGCTCTCACATCGTAGCCACGAAGCACGCCAATGACCTTGCGGCTGCCGTTGAGCTGGACAAACAACCGCTTGTCGAGATACTGAGACAACGTTAGCAACGTTCATGAAGCTCCGGAGTGAATCAATTACCTTCTTGAGTTCGGGTTGTGCGGGCGCCATGTTGCGCGACTGGTTTTATGTCTGATCGTGCTGCGATCTGGGTTGAAGAACGCGCATCACGTTGAGAAGAACATAGACCCACGTAACGACAGTCACGTGCAGACTTTTTGGCGGGTTCCGCTAATCGATAAAGCTGGTCTCCAGAATCGCGACTTTGCCGCAACGACAAACAGGCACCCTATGTAATATGAGATCTTATCTGGGTCGCTTGCGATGAGTTCCTTTGGCCCGAAAAGAAAAGCGCGCGTCATCAAGACCGAGGACGATGATGCGGAAACGGGTGACAGTGCTGCATCTACGGGAGCAGCCGTGAACGGTATGTTGCCTTGCTTTCGAAGAATGACTTATGCTGATTCTGGACCAAGGCTGACGATGATTATGTAGACAAGCCGAAACCATCGTTCACCTCAAAAGCGACCCGAAAGCCTTTCCGCCAGTCAAATTTACGCAAAACCTTCAACACTGACGACGATGACGAGAGCGCAGGAGCAAGCGGCGATGCATCGAGTCGACGCGACGAGGAGGAAGATGATGGGCCAGCCGTCGTACGCCCTGCTACTAGCAGAACGGGCTCAACGCGGCAAAAGATAAGACCTAAGGCATCTTCCAAGCTTTCCTTTGGGGCCGACGCAGCAGAAGGCGACGCGAAAGATGATACCCAGGGTACGAAAGGCCCTGGGGAGCGACCTTTGCAGAAGAACATATTGAAGAGGGGCTTGGGCACAAGAGGTCTGCCGGTTCGCACGATGCAAGAGGAAGAGGACGACCGACCTCGATACAGCAAGGAGTACCTGGCGGAACTCCAATCTACCACACCCAACACACCTCAAGACGTCTCCACACTAGTGATCAACGACCCAGATGAGATGGAACTTGATGCATCAGAATTGGAGGGTGCCATGATCGTCGACAGTCCCTCAGCACCGCCTGCGAAAACAGAGACGACGATCCTCACTGACGCCGAAATCCGCGAGAAGAAGGAACGGCGAGCCCGTTTGGCCCAGGAGCAAGGCTTCCTTTCAATGGAGGACGATGACGATGGCAATCGCTTACGACCGAAGAAGGAAGAAACACGCCTCAAAGCTGATGACGAAGAACTTGGCGAAGGCTTCGATGACTACGTGGAAGACGGCGGTCTATCTCTCGGAAAGCGAGCAGAACGCGAAAGGAAGAAGCAAGAGCGCCAGAAGATGGCTGAGCTTATCAACAACGCAGAGGGTCACGACTCTGACTCCTCTGCCGACAGTGAAGCGGAGAGACGGATAGCATACGAGGCAGCGCAGACTCGCGCGGGGATGGACGGGTTGAAGAAGCCACGCAAGGATCCACACAGCGAGCTTGCTCAGATTCCTCCCAAGATCACGCCTCTACCTGTACTTTCAGAGTGCATTGCGCGTTTACAAGCGACAATGAAGGCGATGCAAGAGGATGTGCAGAATAAGACGAGACGGGTACAACAGCTACAGGGTGAACGGCAGGATATCCTCAAGCGCGAGGGCGAGGTGCAGGCTCTCCTAGACGAGACAGGCAAGAAGTATCAGGAAGCAATGGGCAAAGGCAAGATCGAGAATGGGACGTCGGCAGATGCTGTACCCAGGAATATCGAGTTGGCTGGCGAAAGAGGTCTAGAGAGTCTAGGGACAACGCCACGGAGGATGGGCGGTGAGGACGACGAGGCTCCATGATGGTGGGAGCGGCTGGTGAATGAGACATAATGATACCCTCCACAACTTTGCATTTGTAAACATGTCGAGCACTTCCGGCTGCGGCACGGTGTTCATGTGTCTTACGTTCTGCTGACACCTTCTCCCGGCGCAAATGTCAGCTCTGCTCTTGGGTTCTCCCACTTTCAAGTGATCGGTGACTTTTCGCTAGATGTGATGCATTTGTACATCAGCGCTTACTGTTCGGCAATTGTTACTTGGTATCTACATATGAACGACGTCCGACCCCATTTACGATGACCCCTACTATGTTCCCCTTGGTCTCATTTCACCTTCTTGGTATCCTTGATACCAGGGCCACTGAACACCATGCCCTCATCCATATCTCCGAATAACATCGCCCACGTATCCCTCGCAAGATGCGTCCTTCCATACCAGACTCCCTTACCCGTCACCTTCGGGACCCTGTCAGCAGCCTTGACAATGTAATTCGCAGTCAGATCAACGGCCAGCTTCTTCTCTCCTGCCTGCGCCTCCTCCTCACTGATGTGCGGCACCGCAATGTCTGCACCTCGTTTCTCCATGTGGGTCAAGAGCTTGATGACAATCTTGCTCATCAGATCGGAGCCTGGAGTCCAGGTTGAGGTCACGTAGCCGATGACGAAGGCCATGTTGGGGAGGTCTGTGAGCATGGAGCCGCGCCAGGCGAACTTCTCACCGCTGTAGATGGGCTTTCCGTCGACCTTGGGAATCAAGCCACCCAGGAGATGCAGACGAAGGCCAGTGGCTGTGACGATAATGTCTGCATCAACCTTGTGACCCGACTGGAGGATGATACCGTCCTTCACCACCGTCTTGATCTCGTCAGTCACAATTTCGCAATTGTCCCTCTTCAAAGCATCAAAGTACTCCCCATCCGGCGTCAAACACAACCTCTGCGTCATTGGCGCGTACTTTGGATTGAAGTGCACGTCGACATCCACGTCCTCGGGCAACATCGCCTTTATGTCCTTCCTCAAGGCAAACCTTGCAACCTTCGGGAACGCCAGCACGAACTCGGTGAGGAACAGCTCAAAGACCGTGTTGAACCACCAGCCCAGCCAGTGTACCCATGAAGAGGGCAGGAACAGCTTGAGGAACTCCTCGAAGCGGGAGATTGTGGGAATGGATGCGACGTAGGACGGGCTGCGTTGGACCTGGGTGACGTGGGCAGCCGTCTTGACAAGCTCGGGGAGAATGGTGATGGTAGTTGCACCGCTGCCGATGATGGCAATACGTTTGGAGGACACGTCAAGAGCGTCAGGCCAGAACTGGGTGTGTACGACTTCACCTTGAAAGCTTCCCAGTCCAGGAATATCGGCCTCCAATGGCTTCTGATAATCGTAATAGCCGGTGCAGCCGATGACGAACTTGGCATCCATCAGCACTCTCTTCCCGCCCGCGTCAACTTCCAACCTCCACCGTGCCCTCCCACTATCCCACTCCAACGCCGACACGCGATGATCCAAGCGAACCCTTTCTCTCAATCCCGGCTCTGCATCCACGGCGCTCTCAAGGTACGCAGCAATCTGCTCGGCTGAGCCGACCTTGCTGGCATGAGGCCAGGTGTGCCATTGGAAGCCGAAGCTGCTCATAGAGGAATCGGAGCGGAATCCAGGAAAGCGGAAGAAGTTCCAGGTGCCGCCGATGCGATGACGGGCCTCGAGAACGGTGAAGGACCGGTGAGGCATCCGCAGGCGGAGGAGATGCGCGGCGTTGATGCCGGAGATGCCTGCGCCGATGATGAGGATGTCGTGGTCTTCGACATTGTTGGCAGCCATGTTGGCGAGTTGCTCGCTGCTGGCTGTTTCGCGGGCTGATGAAGATTCTGGCCGTTGAGTCGTTTTCCGTCAGGCCGTGCAGGGGTTGACAAAAGCTCGTTGACAAATTGTCGTTGAGAGGACGTTGAGGGCAGGACTGCCTGGGGTCATGCCATGAGGGGGTAGTCCAAGAAGGGAACTCCGTTCGGAGGGTTTGGAGAGTTCAACCTGTATACCAACCTTATTCCCTAATAGTGATCGCTCTCGCGAATCGAGTCGTATTCAGTCCAATGGCAGGGAATTCAACGCAGGCGGCCATCACCCCTTGACTTTCGGCTGTAGTTCTATTTGATCCCCTTGATCCACTATCTGTACACTCGAAGACACAGGCCATTGATAGCGTTGAATCCCGGAGATGATTGATTGGGTCTACTACATTTTCCGCCGACGTGTCGCCAAAAGATCTAGAGAAATTGACAAAGTTGAACCTTGTCGAGCTTTATTCTGGTACTTCCCTTCGTAGTGCATTGTTAAGTGCAACAACACTCGCATCGACTGCATCATCAACGGCGTGGTCGATGGGACAAGTACAGGTTAGGAAACTTTCTATACCTTACCACGCCGCGATTGCCAGAGGATACTCTCAATTTGACTAACGTACTTGTACACCGAGTGAGCCATGTCACCGAGTGAGCCACCCCAACGCGACTATGCATCAATTCAAGTAAATAACTCAACAATAACATAAGAAAAAATACAAATCTAATCGCTAGTACTCTCATCAGCAGATAAGAGCACAATCTGACAGGTTCGCGCATTATGTCCAGCATTTCCGCACGTTCCACAGCGTCTTAGCTTCGTTTCTACGCAAGGCTTCCGACCACTACCTTCCTGTATTTCTTGCTTTATCTGCACATCTGCCTCGTTTTGAGCTATCTAATTATATCCCTCAGCTAAAGACATAGCTCCGCTTTGTCTTAGGCGTTGCTTTTTTTGTCTTCGACGGCGGCTTAGGGTGTTATTTATCTCCTGAAGTGATTTAACCTCTGCTTTTAAAAGAGCCATTTGATGCATAACGATCGTTGTACCTTTCGCGAGATAGGAAATGCCTTTAATAATTGATATCGGCGAGCTTCCCTGATGACGAGAGATTCGGTCTGTGAGCAGCGATCTTTGCAGATCAGCCTCATTGCTGTTTGTTGGCGTTCAAGAGGTCTAAAGGTCGGGCAGGCTAGAAGAGGTGCTTAGAGGCGTTGGCGTCTTAAACTTCACATCAAGCTTTAAAAGAACATATTCCGGGTTATGGGGTAAAAGCCCTGCGCCCTGGAAACCCCCTAGGATGTTCTTTTCTGTGAATGCCTTCTGAAAAGCGCTGAAAAACGCTGAAAAACGCTGGAAAGAAGTCTTCCTTTGAGATGTGGGTTGTACCTGCGCGCATCTTCTCCTCAATTTCTCGTCCATAGGCTTTCTTGAGCGGCCCAAAACAACTAATATCGAGTGGCTGAAGCATGTGAGATGAATGAGGAGGCATATAGAGCAGGATAATGTCCTTCTCTTTGTAGTAGCTGTCGAATTCGATGGATTAGTGACTTTCATAGCCATCTAGCACAAGGAGCCGATATTTGCCAACTGCGCGCGATTAAGTATGCTTCTCAAAATGCCGAATCTATTCTAGACCAATTTCATTTGTTGTCCAGCCGTTTGGAGATGTTGCGATAACCCAGTCGGGTGGTAGAGGGCTGTCTTTATACCAGCTAGAGAGGTGATATTAGCCGGCAACGACGATAAACAGCGGGACGCAGAACCCTTTCCCCCCAACGCCCTGAATCACAGTTGCCCATTCTCGATTACCAGGCTGCATTAGTTTCGTGTTTGAAACTCGTTCTGAGCTTGTAACTACCATGCCAGCCGAGATAACGCCCATCTGAAAGCCGGTCTCATCAAAGTTATAGATATCGTCGTCTGCGATGCTATATTTCGCGATTATGTTCTCCACAAGAGAGAACCACGCGTTTATCGCGGCTAGATCTTCGCATAAGGCTCTTCTATAGTCGTATCTCCGAACTTGACGCGTCTTGAGCTTCTCATGGCGCGTAATAAAGCAATATGGCCAGCGGGTGCTAACTGGTGGCGCGCCACGCGCTGCAAGTAGAAGATTCGCTATTATACCCACACTACTGATCCGAGGGGAGCATGATCGCGAATCTAGATCAATTATTCTCTTAATAATTACCTTCTCTTCTAGCTCTATCAGTTTCGCAGAGTTGGGCGGGTTATCACGTCGTGGAGTCATGCCGTTATGTCGGCGGCTTAGTATTACGCGGCTAACTTTGTAGATCTTTGTAGCGCTTCGAACACTTAAAGATGGGTCTTTTTAGATAGCTTAAAGAGCGAGGTTGATACTGGCGTCTTTACAGGGCGTTTCTATGATTTATAGAGGAGGAAAGGGTGATGAAAGGTTGAAGAGTGGATTATTACGATGAGGTGGCTCACTCGGTGACATGGCTCACTCGGTGTACAAGTACGTTATAGATTCTTACTACAGAATTTTCACGTCAGATACATACATTGTCAAAAATGTTTGTTCAACCAGTTTTCTTCCTTTATATATTATGAGACATATTGTGGGCATTGTTGCTGTCAGCCGTCAGGGCAATCGTCAAGGTAAGCCTTGCAGGCAATTTGCCTGCGAAATGCTGATCCGGGTGTTAGCCAACTCGTCTACCGAGGTTTCGGTGCAGGCAGGGAAAAGAAGTAACAAGACAAAACGCGTCAGGGTGAGAGATGGGGCGATGAGGAATGGAGGATCCTATCAAATACTGATCACTCATTAATCATCTCGTTGCGCACTCGGCGACTTGGACGCGTTCCTCTTCGCTTTTGGTGTAAAGTCAAGTCAGTCCACAGAGTGTGCACAGACTTTCGCGGCGGCCGCCCCTAAGACTCTTAGAGACTTGTAGCTTGTTGCCCTGAAGATCGCTGCAAGGGCCTTTCGCAATCCTCAAGGGTCAGTTCTGCAACACCTGCGAGATGTGCGACTGCAGCAAGTTGATCCCTTCCAATAATGGGCAAAGTCCAAACACGTTGCTGATGTATGCCGATCATCGCAATGCCAACCGCCAGCCTCGCGTCCCTTAATCGTCTGAACTTTTCGACCTTCCCCTTATAGGTTGTCAGATGCAATGGTTCGACTGGAAAAGGAGTTATTATCCTATGAAGAAGGGCTGTACACAATGCAACACTAAATGTAGATCCCTTCTTCATACAATCGGAAACGGCGTATTTCGTACCAGTAGCGCCGCGTTGGAGAACTCCCTAGCAGTCCATCTGCTGATCATCACCGAGCCACCACCCAATCAGCTCTCCGTCGCATTCTGATGGAACAATCGAAGTTGGAAGGTGCCTCGACAGCTCCAAGGCTTAGCAACCCCGTTCTGAATCGTAAACTCGACGAACATCGCAAATGTGCCAAGGAAGGATTAAGCTGCAGCGCCTAGACGTGAAGACGCGGCCACTTCTCGGGAAAATGACACTGTGGCTTATTTCTTTTGGGGCCTCTCAGACTATGGTACTTTGGGGTAGCGGCATGTGACTACGGTACTGCCGATGATGCTATGAGCTGGTTTACTTCCTGCCGAATGTTCAATCGGCAGACTGCGGCTGGCACTGCACCGTTGTAGTACTGGGGTATTTCCCTAATGGTGTAGTCCTGCGGCAGTTGGTGTAGGGCTCTCGAGCCATTGGCTAGCCTTCTCCTCGAAAATATGCCCGAGATAGGAAGCCATGGCTCAGCTGACTGCATCACTTCACTGTATCGAATGGAACATGGTTATAATACTGTCCTATCAAAGTTCGATAGATATTACAAGTATCTCTACTGGCCTCGATTTTACTATGTGAATCTACCGTGCTTTGGACATATTTTCAAGCTGCCAGGCTTGGGATTGTGCAAGGCCAGGCTGCCAATGCTCATTGAGCTATAGAGGTCATCTATGTGAGTTCTCACCTACATTAGCTCTGGGTCTCCATCTGCGCTAGCTCCTGCACCCCAAGAGCCGTTGCATTGCGTGGAGCTCACATCTTCAAAGCTGCCTTTTAGGGACGAAGGCGGAAGCTATGGATGTCTTGAGAAGGACCATGGAAGGCTCTGAGGATTCCTCCGTTCACGGACGGCGGTAACGTTTCAAAGCGAATTAGGAAGGAGGTCGTTACCGAGGAGCTTACGGACCATAGTCGGACATTAGACATGCAGCCTCTCTTCTCATGTCAACTAGGATATCAACGTCGTAAACAAGTATAAATAACCAGGGATGGACTGATCAATTCAGACAGTCCAGAGCAGCACCATCTAGTTATCCCGCTCACGACTATTCCACATCACCACTTGCTTCTATATCTTTATCCTCAGAGCATTACCAGTAAACATGGAGCTCCCAAGCCTCATCGTCGCTCTTGCAGCTATTCTGCCCCTGGCTTATGGTGCCCCTATGGACGCCGCTACCAACCTTTCCCCTAAGGTCCTCGCTGCCATGAAGCGGGACTTGGGACTTGACGCCAGGGACGCCACTGCTCGTGTCACATTCGAGCGTCGCGCTGGTGATGTTATTGAGGAACTTCGCAATACTCTGGGAGACTCATTCGCTGGTGCTTGGGTTAAGGATGGCAAGGTCATCAACGTTGGTGTCACTGACAAAGCCTTGACATCCAAGGTCAAGGAGGCTGGCGCCGAGCCCACCGTCTTCAGGAACAGCCTTAACAAGCTGCAAGAGGCAAAGAAGGAGCTTGATAAGATCATCAAGGAGCAGCCCAAGACCCTCAGCACCTCTGGCAAGCCAGGCATCGCAACTTACTACGTCGATATTGAGACAAACAAGCTTGTCATCACGGCCCTCTCCAGCGGCGTCACTCAGGCGGAGACCCTGGCTAAGGAGGTCGGCCTCTCTGAGTCTGAGTTCGAGGTGCGCAAGACCGAGAAGTTGCCCACCACTTACATCCTCGGTGGCGATGCCTACGTTATCAACAACAGTGCCGTTTGCTCTGTTGGATTTGCTGTCTCTGGTGGCTTCGTTTCAGCTGGTCACTGTGGTGGTCAAGGCAGCCCCGTCACTTCCACTGACGGCGGCGCTCTTGGAACCATTGAGGGATCCGTCTTCCCCGGCGATGCCGATATGTCCTTCATCCGAACCGTTGACGGCACCGACCTTCCCGGCATTGTCGGCACCTACGGCAACGGCGATCAGGCCATCTTCGGCAGCAATGTCGCTCCCATTGGTTCTGGCATCTGCCGCTCTGGTACTACTTCCGGCTACCACTGCGGTGAGCTCAATGCCTACGATGTCACTGTCAACTACGATGTTGGACCTGTCTTCGGCCTCACCCAGACCTCTGCATGTGCTGAGCCTGGTGACTCTGGCGGCTCTTTCTTCGCGGGCGACCAGGCCCAGGGTGTTACTTCGGGAGGTTCTGGCGATTGCACAAGCGGAGGTCAGACCTTCTACCAGCCCGTGAATGAGATCTTGGAGACTTACGGTCTCTCGCTCAACACGGCTTAAGTTGCGTGCTGTTCAATAGCAAAGGATCTAGGGTTTCTGACTGTACATAACTTATTTGTCTATATTTGGAAGTTTTCATTACATGAGAATCCTAGCCTCTTTAGATCGTGTTTGTCGTCGCCCTACAGAAGCGTCAGATCGGACACTGGCTGAATCGAGCGAGGTTGCTCACAATCCGAACACACGCACTTGTAAGATTTGTCATGCAATGGTATTGATTAAATACATAGCTCGTAACTACTACATGGTAACGCCTCATCCTCGACAAGTGATCATCTCCGCTTAACCCCGGCCAACGCGAATAACGCCTGCCGCCATCAGCTTCTGGATCTTGGTCCGCACCTGCGGGTTCTTCATGTGCTCCTGCAGTGCCTGGGGGTTTGACTGCGCTTGTTGAAGGATAGACTGCATGACGGGGTCTTGCATGATGCTCATGATCTGTAAAGCAGAATGTTGTCAGTCTCTTCCCGCCTGGGAGCTTCAGGGTAAGGCGACTTACCTCGGGGTCGTTTGCCAGTCTCTCCCTTGTCTGCTCCTCCGTCTCGTTGTCTCGTGCCGCATACATAGAGCTGTACGCCTTCTGTTGCTGCTGCTCAATCTCACGTGCGTTTGCGCCGTTGTGGTATTGGTTGTCAATCTCCTGTGCCTCTGCGCAAGCATCAACGCAGTCGGAGAACTTGCGCATACCGAAGTAAGCCTGTGCCTTGCGAATATAAGCCCTGATGAATTTGGGGTCCTTCTTGATCGCCATGTTGCAGTCCTCCACTGCACTAGGGAACTCGAAGAGTTTGATGAAAGCTGCAGCACGGTTGCTGTAGCCACGGGGGTCATCGGGTGCGCGCTTGATCATCTCGGTGTACGCAGCGACGGCACCGGGGAAGTCCATCTCCTTGAACTTCTTATTGCCTTCCTCACGAGCCTGTTCGGCCTTCTCGGGGTCGATGTAGGCAGCCTTCGCCGCTTCAACCTTGCTCTTCTCGGCGGCGCGAAGTTTGTTGAGAACTTCGGGTGTGCGGTGCTCGCGAAGGGAGCGCTGGTAGTACTCAACGGCCTTCTCAAGGTCACCTTGCTTCTCGTACGCGGAGCCAATGCGTGCAAGGCTCTTGGCAATGAGCTTGAAGTCGGCATAGATCTCGCGACCCTCCTCGACAGCCTTCTCGCAGGTCTCGATACACTTCTCGTAGTCGCCCTTCTCGAAGTAGGCGGCGCCGAGGTTGTTCAAGTAGGTGATGTCCTTGTGCAGTTCCCATGCCTTGCTGTAGTGAGCAATGGCTTCATCGAAGTTGCGCTTCTTGTAGTTCTCGGTTCCCAGTGCCTTCTCCTTGTCTGCAGCCTCCTTGGCCTTCTTCTTTTCCAGTGCCTCCTCATCGAGCTCCTCCTCCGGCTCAGGTTGCGGCTCAGGTGCCTTCTTCGCAGGCTCAGGCTGCTTTGGCTCGGCCGGCGCATCGGGCATGGGTTCGTCGCCACCGCGCATCTCCATGTCGACGCCCATGAGAACACCGAGGACCTGAATCATTCTAGGATCTGAGAAGAGTTCTTGTGCGTTGTTGGGGTTCTGCTGAATCTGCTGGAGCTTGGCCATGAAGGAGGGGTCGGCGAGGAGGGAGCTGGTCTTGGGGTTGTTGGCAAGCTTCTGAATGAGTTGAGGGTCTTTGAACATGCTACCAAGTCCACCCATGGGATCACCACCCATACCGCCTATGAAGTGTTAGCACGTGGTATCTGTATCGCTTGTCGAAGAGTACGTACCCATCTCGGCATCCATGGCCTTCTTGACAGAAGCGAGGCCGCTCTTGAGCTGAGCATTGGCAGCATCGTGCTTCAGACCCTCTTCGTAGGCATCGTTTGCGCCGACCAGGTCACCCTGACCGTGCAGAGCAGCGCCTTTGCGTCCCCAGCCCTTGGCCCAGTCCGGCTTGATCTCGGTAGTCTTCTCAGCGTCCTTCAGAGCATTGTCCCACTCCTTCTTCGAAGCATATGCGGCCGATCGGTTGCTGTAGAGGATGTGGTTGTCGGGCTGGAGGGCGATAGCTTGGGTGAAAGCGTCACTTAGAAACGAAAAAAGCTTTAGTGAAGTTCAATAGCACTGAATTGGAACGGAAACACATACATGGCTTCGTCGAACTGCTTGCTGGCGATGAAGGCATTGCCCTTCGCCTTGAGCTCGTCGGCAGACATGGTAAGCTCGGAAGGTGGGGTAGTGGTATCGCGAGGTGAAAGAGTGATGTCGGGTCAATAGTATATGAACTCAGTTTCAGTACGAAGAGAGATCAGTCAGGGTATCACGAGTTTCTTGGGAGAGCAAGAGAGAAGTTGCAGACTCGAGCTGGGAGGTGGGACGAGGCTCGAAGAAGAATGCCCATGGCGCATTTTCTAGCTGCTTCCACGGCCGTTTCTATGGCAGCTCCAGTCTCCAGGGTCTGCAGAGGCGGCGGAGGCAGCAGCTGTGCCCCACAAGATACCCCACTTGGGGACAAAACCCTTACCCTTGCCTGACCCTAACCCAGCCGGGTCATTTTTAGAAGCGCAGCTCTTCCGTTCCGATCCGCGCCTAATGAAGCTGGCTCACTCCACAGTGGACGTATCCCCCTGCCGCCGCATCCCTGTAGGGCACCGCGAAACACGTCGCCAGGGGGTGACGCTGACGTTTCGAAGGGGGGCACCTGTGCGGTTCTGACTTCAGCTTCCCTGTCACAAGCTCCCTCCCGCAAACTTCAACATCTCGCACTTTAAAGTTACGACGACGTGTCCTGTGGCATCGCGATGCATTGGTCTCGTTCACAAACAGTCCCTTCTACATAATATCGGAAAAGTCGCTGGGGAATTGCTTGCACATCGACCATGGAGGACTTATTACAAAGTAGAGGTTCGTTTTCCTCCCTCGAAGTACTCTCTGGTGCAGTCCTAACCCAAGTTATCTCGACAGATGCAACGTGGGCGACCGTCTCGACAGACTTATTGCTTGCAGAGTTAAGAAGGCGTGGTGAGGATGAAGCTGAGCGTCCGCAGTGTGGTGGAAAGAACGGCGGTTGGTATGACACAGCGGCGCATGTCGTCGCCCTCGTCCTCATCCTCGTCGTCAGCACTTTGAGTAAGCTACACGGCAGCCAATACTCCATGATCTACTCATAGCTAACCTCGTGCAGGCTGTGCCTTTCCTCTAGTATCGAAACGAGCCCTCGCGAACAACAAGAGAAGTAAGACCATCCTCGGCCATCTCCAATTCGCCGGTACCGGTGTCGTCCTCGCGACATGTTTTTGTCACCTCCTTCCGACCGCTTTCGAGTCTCTTACCGATCCATGTCTCCCCGATGCGATACGTGCATACCCGCCACTCCCCGGTGCCATTGTGCTCGTCTCCTCCATTGTCGTCATTGGGCTTGAATCATACCTCACGACCAAAGGCGCAGGCCACTCACACAGCCATAATCACGAATTCTGGGACGAAGATAGCGATGATCAGGCCGAGCTAGTTTCAAGACAAAATCGCAGCAACAGTGTTGGCGAGAGACGAAGAGGAGGGCGGCCATCCGATATTGCGCTTGATGACATGGAAGCTAGCCAGGGTCTTGTTGCTGGTGTTTCGCCCCTGCCGACATCGTCAAGCAATTCATCCAACCAGCAGAATGGCAAGGCTCGCGAAGGTGATTTTGATGACGGAGACTCGGATCTCGATCTGGATATGGATGAGCTTGATCCCGCTCCTGGCAACAGCAGTCGTGCCAGTCCTTATGCTTCACTCAAGCCTGGAAACACTGAGCGCCAGGGGTTGCCTTTGCACTCGCACTCGCATACCGGAGAAGTAGATCAGCACCGCCAATTGCTCCAATGTCTCCTTCTCGAGGCGGGCATCCTCTTCCACAGCATCTTCATTGGCATGGCTATTTCTGTCTCGACTGGTCCTGCCTTCATCATCTTCCTAATCGCTATTTCCTTCCACCAATGCTTTGAGGGCATTGCACTCGGCGGTCGAATTGCTGCAATTCAGTTTCCCAAACGGTCTATTCGGCCTTGGCTTATGGTCCTGGCCTTTGGTCTCACCACTCCTCTCGGCCAGGCGATTGGTCTCGCCGTCCACGAGATGTACGACCCCCAAAGCATGGGAGGGCTGCTTGTGGTTGGAATAATGAATGCCATCTCTTCTGGTCTTTTGATCTATGCGGCGTTTGTGCAGCTTCTGTACGAGGACTTCCTGAGCGAGGATAGTTACAAGGTCTTAAGAGGGAAGAAGCGGTTACATGCATATCTGGCAATCGCAGCAGGATCATTCCTTATGGCTGCGGTCGGGGCGTTTGCTTGATGAGATTTGTAACATCTGCTTTGTATACTGGGTAGGATAAAGCATGCCGGGGGTCTGGCTGGCGTTCGGGTTCGTATGTGACTACATCCATTGAGGCGCGTCAGCACGCCTAGTCCATCTTCTATGTATTTCAATAAGTAATCCGGTTTGGACACTTCTTTCGTGGATAGGAGCCGAGTTCGGACAGCCAAGCGAGCGAATGGCAACGAGAGGGGCCGCTCGAATGACAACTTGAACGTGTGTTGGAGCAATGGAGAGAGCCAACTGACAGTCAGGTGCTTTGGGCACTTACGGGCTGTGTCTAGACCTTATCTAGCCTTTGCAGCCTTTGCACAAGTACCAAGACTGTTTTTGATACCTATAAATTGAGCATCCTAACTTCCAATCTCAAAGTAGAACTGTATTTCCGGTCAAAGCAGGGAAAAGCAGATGCGGAGGACTGGGGTAGCTCGGGCGGAAGCTTCACTGCCGTGGAGCTCCTCAGCTCCGCGTGTGCCAATCAAACAGGCCACATTAACAAGCTCATCTATAGGCCAGAACAAAATCCATGCATCGTAAGACCCTTCCCCAGACTCATGCAGAGAACGACCCATCACGCCATTGCTACAGCATGTAATCGGAGCTAGAGACGCTGCTTGTACACATAAGCTTTCGTGTCACCCTTACCGGATCTTCAAGATGGCGACCTCACCATACATCCTCGTCGTCGCTACAGCACTCTTGTCCTTGCTACTGAGCCGCTCCCCTATCCTCATGGCGTCCTCACCTCCCACGAAAGTATGGGCGGACAGTCCAATGCGACTAGTTGCGACGCCGCAATTCGAGACACAGAAGGTAGCGTAATGGCTTTGGACCGTCCATAACTGGAACACACGCTGACTGTTCTCATCCAGACTGACCTATTCACAACGGGAGCGACGCACATGGCTCTGCTTCACAACTCCATTATCCGATCGTTTAACAGCATATACAACCAGGCGGAACATGTTGCGGAAGCGGATAAGTCGGATTTCATCAACTACGCATTGACGTGGCACCGGTTTGTTGTGTCGCATCATGATGACGAAGAGGCAAACCTGTTCCCGAAGGTGGAGGAAGTCCTCGATGACAAGAACATATGGGAGGAGACGCACAAGGAGCACGGTAAGTCAGAGACTGAGATGGGTGTGTATTTTGAAGCACATGCTGATCACGCGATGCAGAAACCTTCCTCGATGGCTTAGCGGAGTTCAAGAACTATCTCACATCTCTCTCGAACCCCTCTGAGTTCTCCGGCCCATCTCTCGTCCGCATCATTGACTCCTTCAAAACCCCCTTCGAGCACCACTTCCACCACGAAATCGTCATCATCGCCGCCCTGGCGAGCCACCCGAATGTTCCAGCACCCTCGACTCCAGCCCACGACTCAGCCTCTGCTATATTTAAGACGTGGGGTAAGAAGACAGTCAGCAAGGCTGGCATGACAGATGTGTTACCGTTCTTCTTGTTGAATTTGGACAGAACGGCAGAGGGAGGCATGTGGGCGAATTGGCCGCCTATGCCGGGGCCAATTCGGTGGATGATGGTTAATGTTGTGGGGAGTTGGTACGGCAACTGGTGGAAGTTTGCCAGCTGTGACAGTGCGGGCCAGCCGCGGGAGTTGTATGCGTTGAAAGGAGCACATGACGCGAAGGCTTGATGATCGGTTGTGAAGAAGAGGCCGATGTGGCAGCCCGTCACATCCTATGGCAAGTCGCGACTCAATGAGAACAAGCGTGACACGAGCTTCCAGATGAGCTGCTTGTCTGTGATGTGCGTACAGTTAGATCCAGCAACTGCCATTATGCAGTGCATCAGTGCAGTGCAGCAGTCCGGCAATTCAAGATTACATGTTGCCGAGTTGCATTGGACGAGCCAGAGCAACACACCAAGAACGTAGGGAATACGATCACAGTCCGTCCTCGACTTTTGGACATACCTCACATCTCGTGGCTACTCCGTGTATCGGAGACTCAAAGTGACCAACTGCACAGTCAACGTTGGCACCATGGGGTCGAAGCTATCCAAGGCGCGTCACCGAGACTCATCGCCATTATCCCGCGCTCGAAAGCAGCTCGCCTACCACGAACTTCCAAAACGACAAGCACCGCCAAAACCACCCAAAGAACCGCCACCACTTCGAATCCTAGAATGGCCCATCCGAGAGTCTAAGCATTCCGAGGATCCCTGGCTTCCAGGATGGTACGGCCCTCGACTGCCTGAATGGCTTCTCTGGATTCCTACCGAAGTCGGAAGACCTCCAGAGTATCCGGAACCGAGAACCACGACTCGCACAGCATATATAAGATGTCTTGAAAACCGAGCTATCAAATGGCACGAGTGGCGGTATCCTCATAAGCGGGAGTTTGACCTTCGATACGGAACTGATCGTGCGGAAGAGGCTGAGATGATCGCCTCTTTGAATGATACCGCCTATGCCCAGCAAGAGCTCCTTGGAGAGGACTGGGAGAAATACGAGGTAATCCCGAAAGAGTCGACACGCCCTCAAGGCCCTCTTGTCGACGGCTCCGTGCCACCTACTTTGTCCTTCCTTCGACAGAAGCGATCGCCACCATACTGGCTGTTCTACCTGGCTGGCCCAGAAGCATACCAGGCGTACCCTAATGTGGACCCTGAGCAGGTTTGGGTAAGTATCCTGCGGCGAAGGGCGGACAAGTGGCATAGATGGCAACATCCGGATCGGCACGAGTTCAGGAAGCGGTTTGAGCGGTATGAGCCGGACGGTCACGTCGGTAGATCGAACTTTAGTGGTAAGCTAACACTTCTCGGGCTTGAAATAATCCCCTGCGCTTTTATCGTTAGTACTGAATATCTGTGCTTAGGCCGTACTGATGCGACACCCACGGGAGGCGAAGACAGCATCATATATAACACAGCTGCAGCTGCTGCAGAGTCGGCTTGGAGCCCAACCATTCCCATGCGTACCGAATCTGGAGAGATCGTAGGTGCCGAAGAGGAAATATGCACCGAAGCTGGAGGTAAAGCTGTCTGAGGATCTGCGGCATGCTAGGATCCGTGTGGCTCGGTGTAGCGGAAGGACGGAGCCGGCGCCGAGCGGGCCGTGAAAGTGGAGACGCCGGCTGCCTTCGACTACTTACACATTCGATGATGAAGTAGTTGTGCAGGTGTGAGCTCTACTTTCAGGCACGCAATGAGCTTCGATACGTGCTGTGTTCAGTCTTCGACTACCCGAAAGGACATTGCTGGAAATAATTCAAGGTACTGTGGCAGTGGTTCTGGCTCTGCAATGAGCGCTGTTAAATTCGACAGCCTTGCCTGTACGGGTCCTTACCAATGTTCGGGTCACTTCAACGTAGTCAGCATCTGTTCGGAAATCTAGCCCGGCGAAGGTCTAGCAATTCAAAGGAATATAGACTGTCAAGATTTTGACTGTTGAGTTTCTGAACAAGCTCATGCACATCGGCTGGTAAGGTCCTTGCTTTGAATCGTGCTTCGTTTGCTCTATATGCAGAGTACAACAAGAGCTGTAGAAGCGATCCATGGCCTGGTCATCTAAAGAAGCCCGTCAACGCCCCGAAGTGATCGTGTTATGACAGAGAGGCTACAAATCCCGATGATGATTTGTTGTCTGATAGTCGCCACGATAGCGATCTATAACTTCAGCCTCATGGCGCCTTATTCTGCCCTTTCAAGTCTCCATTTCGACCTTTGGAACATAGGCTCTCCGTATCCTGAAAAGTCAACGCCTACGACATGGGCCAGGGGCCATCAACTAGCAAAAGCAGCTACAAGAGGCGAGCAGCTCACTCGCATAGACGCGAGGGGTTTCCAGAATGGCTCGAGTTCGATTGTGGACTGAACCGGTGCAACAAATACCCGCAATTTGCGTCGCCAGAAATGGTTGGTCTACGGCCGTCCTCAGGAAAAGGACTTCTTCAACCGTTACATCCCTGCTCAGCGGGAGGGCCCATTTGCGATGTGCCAGCATTGTAAGACCTGTCCCGAGTCCCATTCCTCAGCTGAGACATTGAAGCTAATAACACTTTGAAGTGAGAGCGCAGGCTGCCCTTCATGTAAGTAAAAGACTTCGCTTATCTCTATTGCCTCGGAAGTCAACGAGCTCATTTCACGATGCTGTGTTTATAGCGCTAGGAAGTAGAAGCTCAACAAAGAGCCCAGCGCAGGGGACGGGCTGCCTCATCCTCTCGCCCTGACGAGGCAAAATCATCGACTACCCAGCCAGATAATCCATTCGATGACCCTTTTGCGACTGACTGTGAGTCTACTGATGACGAGGGTACACGTCCAGCGAGTCAAGGCGAGCAATGAGGCGATTCGATTGATGAAGATTCGAAAGGGAATGCAAAAGCACCCTGACTCAACGTGGAGAGAGCTCAAAGAAGCCATTAAGAGGTTAAAACACCGTATGGCCTGATATGAATCTTTATCATCGCATCTTCCTTGCAGGCTGTTGTACTGCCTTAGCGACTAGGAGAAGGTAGCAAAGGTAACGCACTTAAATGATCACGCAAAACTCCGTTCTTCGCTTTGCAAACTACACGATGCCACTTAGACCCAATTCGATAGTGACTTGCATCGATAAGAGGTCAGCCTTGTGTATGGCTGCTGCTTCCGAACAAGCGGTCGGGGCACCTGGCAACAATCCATCATGATGTCCACAGCGGCAATAGCTGAGGCCTCAACTTCAGCTAGAAGGTTTCCACGCTTCGAGGAGAAATGTCATTTGGATCCAGAATATTGATAAAGAAAATTGCTGAATTGCCGCCCATTTGTGATCCTTAACGCTGGTGGCCCCTGGCACCTTGCAGGCTGGTGGCTGTGCAGCTCAAGGTGAATTCGAGGCTGATTCGCGGGGCCTGCGCCTGCGTACATAACCAGTCGTCGCTGAGCCGTCATGTCTGTGTCCTTGCATCGATCTTCAACTTATCACCTGTCACAAGCTACAGCGAGACCATGGAGCCTGTTGGCCTTGCAGTTGGTGTCGCAGGTCTGGCAGGTCTCTTTACTTCTTGCATCGACTGCTTCGAGCTTGTTCAGCGCGGCCGATACTTTGGCGCCGACTACCTCATTCTCGAAACAAAGTACAGCAATCAACGCCTCCGACTATGGGCGTGGGGTCGCGCATGCGGCATTGCTCACGATGGCGGGTCCGATAGTTGCGGTCGTCCAGTCTGGAGCGATGACGTCGTCTCGGCCGTCGAAGAGACGCTGGTCCAGATTGCTACCTTGTTCCAGAATCACGAGAAGCTCTCCCGACAGTATGGACTCACAGCTGTGAGCACCAGCTCTGCGCTTAAGCCTGTTGGCCCAAGTGTCCTGAGCGGTCTTGTACCGAGGTTGAAGGCAACAAACTTGGCCAGGTTGATACGAGCCCAGCCTACACGAGAGATAGACAAGTCACCGAAGTTCCCCACGGCGGCACGATGGGCGATCGAGGGCAAAGACAAGTTCGGCGACCTTGTCCAGCATCTGAAAGACTTTATAGACGATCTTGAAGCTCTAACAGCACAGTCTGACGATGGTGTGCGCCGGCGCCAGAGGAGCTACATTCACAACGAGGTTGGCTCCATATACGACATTTCAGAACTGGAGACGATTGAGAGGGCCAGGATGGCAGGCAGGGATGCCGTCGCCGATGCTGCGAGTATTCGGCTATGTCAGATCCAGGAGAACGCCGAACCTCAACCCGCACAGTCTGAACGGAGCCAAGTCGAGGACAACGAATGGGTCAACGTTCCGCGAGCCACATTGCATACTTCTGACGATCCTCTAGCAAAATACAGCCAGACTGTTTACCGGGTCACTTGCGATTTGTGCCCTGCGAGGATGTTTTTGGACGAGCCTAGCTATGCGTTAAGCAGCGAAAGCGATGATCAATGGATGGTCCTTGGGGATCAAGACTCATTACGGGTACCAACGTGTCTTCATCTTTCAGGGAAACGGCCAGTCCCGAACCTTGAATCGTTCCTGAACGTCAACCCTCAACTTTACTGGATTGTTCTCAATGACTACACATGCTCACATGACTTCCACAACCTCAGGCATGCGTCAATACAGAAGACATCGATCAGACTCTTATCACCAGCACTAGCCAACAGTCTGAATGCGAGGCTTTCCTTGGACCAGTCTGCCTTCGCTAAGTTTGAATCAGGAACAGAGCTGTCGCCTCCTTACCCATGGTATCACCGTCACCGTAAATGGCTTCAAAAGCAGTGGGTTCCGACGTGTTGCTGGTCGGAAGTGATTCAATGTTGTCTCAAAGAGCACGATGCGGTAGCATATGGCCTGATACAATACATCGAGACTTCAATGGCCGACGAGTATAAGCAATTTAAGAAATCGCTGCAGAGCAAAAGGTTCATTAAGTGGGAGCATCTGCCCCTCGTCTTCGTGAGTTGTCACTGTGCATTCCATGCACCCCGAATCGACTCTACGTAGTCGTCGGATTTTGCAACTGACTTCAATCTAGACAAAGAAAAGCATCGTGGTGCAGAGATGCCCGGATGACGACGATTATTGTGCGTTTACACAGTCTGGAATTGCTCGCCTTGTCTGGGATGACGAAGGTACCCAGCAGCATCTTGAGATACCTGTCAGCAGGCCTACCGATGAGTTTCTCTCTCCTGAATCACGCACATTGGCCATCCCAAGACCTGCCACTGTCGTTAGGAACGATCAGGTAATCGACCTCAGGGAACTCCCAGTACTGCCTCTAAGCCTACACAGCAACTGCAATCGCGGCTACCTAAACAACCGGGGTCAAAAGCTTGAAAGTCTCCTTCGCAGCCAGGTCGTGGAGTATGAAGAAGATGAGCTTGATGAAACGGTCCGAACCCTTGACTAAATCCCGCTCCACGCAGCGGCTAACGAGCATACTCAGATCACTGGGGAGTACTTCCTTGATCCCAGGTTCTATAAGAAAGATGCTCTTGCAAATCATCACCCACCAGGCATGACCAGCCGGTGGGAGCGTGACTGCACTTTGGGCATGGATGAGGACGGATATTACGACGGCCACGACACTTTCGACTACGACTACAACGACGAGTTTCATGACTACCCACAAATCGACTACGAATTTATGCCACACATAACTTATGGCTACCACCTCACTGAGCACGTCTGGAAAAGGTTATTAGTTCGCAACATGATAGGGTCATCATCACATTCCCAAGCGGTGACCGCTGAAATGCTTGGGCCGGAACTGCACACACAGTTTGCCGGTCTATTCAAACCCCATGATGGAAGCTCTGAGGATAAGACTTCACTTTCAATTAGAAAAGGAAATGTTGTTGCTTTCACTTCCTCGGGAAGGGTCGAGGCTGCCCGCATGGTGTCAAGGATCACGCAAAGACCGCTTTATCATTTTCGACTCTTGGCCTACAATAGCCAGGATCTGAGGTCTACGCTTCAGAGGCTAGAAAGGCTTGCCACTCGATGGAAATGCATCGCCTATTTCGATGACGTTCTACCCACATTACGGAATGGATCATCTTTGGAGGCCGCCAAGATCCTTTCGCTTTTCATCGACTTCCTGGACTCCTTCCAGGGACCGATTGTTCTGTCGCTCGGGCATTCGAAAGAGGGGTACCATAACCTAGACCCGGACATTGGGAGTCGAATCGACAGACATTTCCACGTTTCGTATTCGACATTAACCGGACGTCTGTGCCTCTAGGAGTACCACAAGGATCTGCGTTATGCTGCTATAATCACCCCGCGTATCGCGATGGTTCTGGTATATAGCTCAACCAGTATCCTTTCACACAAGCGACCAAAACAAAAGAGGTCCTATTGGAACACAGATGATGCTTCTCCAGCGTCTGGGGTTGCAGCATGCCTACTTTGCTCATCTTTCCACCCATCAACAGCTGACTAGGGGGCGGTCCAAGGAAGTACGATGCCCGTCAGCCCCTCTCCCCATTCAAGCACCTTCTCAGACTTCAGCCACGAGAGGAAGTCGCGAAGCTGAGATACTCGGTGCCCATAAAGGTGTCCAGGCCGGGCCGGACTCCGACCCGTAGGCGCGAGTTGGGGCACAAGGACTTCCCGAAAAGGAAATAATGCGTGGTGAGTGGACACAGCCAGCCTTTCGAGGTTCGACGTTGATTTAGTCGGTGCCATTAGTTTACCAAGGGGTCATGATTCATATACAGCTTGTAACTACGGATTGGCTCTCTGCTGTGGTGGGATATCGTCGTTCGCCAAGACTTGCTGGACAGACTGCGCTGCTGCATGAGGGGAGCTCCAGCAACACGGGAACAAACGCGGGAACACATCCTGGTCGTAGCAAACAAACTGAATAATTAGCGTGCTCCAACAGTGGACCATGACCAGCGCCATGAGCCTTAGATGCGGGGAAAACCCCATGCCTTGAATAGTGGAACTGACGAGAGACGGCATGAAGCGCAGGCAAGAAACCCGGGGGGTGCCCGATAAAGGATTCCTGGTGGTATGAACTGAAATGACGTCCCTTCTTATTCCCGGAAATGCATTCTTCCTCGTCGTTTACTTCCCTTTACCACAGTATATCCTCCTGGGATGGCGAGACATTCAACTTCGCCAAGTGGTCCAAAGTACACGATGAGCTGGTTGCTATCAGGCCTGCTCCGGACATACATTCCAAGTCGCAATGTCTCCTAAATCGCCAGAGGGTGCACCAATTGCTCCGTCAGCCACTGAATCCTCGCTCCTTCAGCTACAACAGCAAGGTCCCATGCGTCGACCAGCACGGTCCAAGACTGGGTGCACCACCTGTCGAGTTCGCAAGGTTCGCTGCGACGAGACCCGGCCACGATGCTCACACTGCTTTCGCCTAAACCTGGAGTGTCGCTGGCGCCCGCCGCCTAGTCAAGCCTCCCGAAGGCTTGATCCGCAAGCAGTTGCATCACAGCATAGAGGTTCTGTCACCACTGCCCAAGGCCATCAGGGCCACTCGGCCAAGGGAATGAGAAAGTCGTTGTCTCCGCCGAGCAGCACTGAAGGAGCGGGAGACAATGTCAGTCTTCAACCACATCTCGGAGCAATGGACCAAATGTTCGACTATGCCAGCTTTATGTGGGATGCTATGCCAGCAGTCCTGGGTCAGTTTAGTCCGGAGTGGCCAGCCCATGTTGAGGGTAACAGTAGTGCGGTGTGGAGGGTGAGTGATCATGCAACTCGAAACCTCAATTCGAAGATAAGGATACTGATTGTCAATAGGACAATGGTGGCGTAACAAGTAATACCACTGATCAGTCCAGGGACACATATACCAGTGCGGAACCAGCTTACTATCCAGCGCTATCATCACAGGATGCTGGCCGGGTTGAAGCGCAACTAAATCGTCTCTCCATACCTGGATGTCAGACAGAGGATCAGAATATCATGGACTTCTTCATTCGCACAGTCGTGCCGCCAATTTTAGCGGAGGTCGAGACGCAAAGACGTTGGTCATCGATGCGTCAAGTCCTGATGTCAATGTCGAATTCGTCGGAAATGGTACGATGCGCCATCCTCGCCTTCTCCAGCCTTCTATACTACAAGCAACAGGCTTCTTCACTCATGTACACCAGAGGCTATTATGACAGGGCCGAGGGTGAACTTGCCCTGTCCGAGAAGCAATCACCTCTGACAGAGCAGACGACGCAGAGAACAAATTTCCTCGCCACCTTGTTCTTCTTGAGCTACACAGATATCCTGCAGGGCCGCGTGAGCTATGCACATAAACACCTGGAGCAGGCGCACAATATATTTCGACAAGGCAGCAATCGGTCATTTCGGCCGATAGAGGTGCGGCTATTGTCGTGGCTCCGTTTGCTTGACGCGAGAGCAGTATCAGCTGGAGGCAAAGGCTTGTTCCTGTCTGACAATTCAGAGGCGCTCATCCTTGTTCAGCCCTCCCCCGCAAGCATAGATGATGGCGACGACGTGAACTCAAAGCACGAAGAGGTACCAGAGCAAGACATTGAGGACGTGCTCTTCCAGGCGCTGTACCACCCTGGTATCGTCTTTTTTCAGAAGGTCCAAAGTTTCATGGGCCGAATATCTAAGATTGATCCCTGGCACCGGTCTCGAGGTACAATCGAGGACGAGACTGAGGTGATGAACATCGCACTGCGCATCTCTAAAGATCTAGGGGCGCTTTACGACGAACGACCTGTGCTGATGGACCATGCAGTGGCTGGCACTCTGAAGCCTCCACACGTTTCCGCGAACTTATCTTATACAATCACTCGGGCTTTTCGAACATACCTAGCCAACTATCATGCCAGTAAGGTGCATTTACACCGTGTCGCCTACAAGAACCTCCCGCTAGCACGGGAAACAGTGGAAGCACTGACTCACATACGGAACTTGACGCGCTCCATGGTTGAGACCCTCGAGCCAGGGTCTGCGCTGCCGGTCAGCCAGTTATGGCCGTTGCTTATGCTCGGCGTCGAAGAGACGGACCCTGGTGAGAGGGCTTGGATCAAGGAGCAGATTCTAAAGATGGAAAACGTTGCGACGAATGCGAAGATCACGGCGCAGGTCTTGGACGAGGTGCAAGTCAGGCAAGACAATAGCAGCGCCCGGGTAGACATCCGGTCGGTCATGCATGACATCTTCGATTCGTGTTTTGCAATAATGTAATCTTTGGACAAGCTCCATTTACCACTATATCAGGCTCTTGGTTATATGTACTGCCTTTATTCATGCTAAGTCGAGCTCGTTGCAGCTTCGCTATCCCTTAATCAAGTGCGCGTTCACTGGTGTTATTGGCTTGTCTCCTCCTAGCACAGCTAGAACGTTCTTCATTGACAGCGCTTCGAAGCCGCTCGTTGTCTCGAATGCTCCTCCCGCATTATGACACGTCAATGTTGCACGTCTGTTCTGTGCCAGCCGTGGGTTGACCTGTGGCTCGTTCGCATGGACATCTAACCCAGCCGCATAAAGTTGACCGCTTTCGAGAGCGTCAGCCAATGCCTCTTCATCAATGAGCGCACCGCGCGCGATGTTAACAACTCGGCCACCCTTCTTGATCTTGGGAATAGTTGTGCTGTTAAGGATCTGGCCCCCAGAGCCCGGCGCTGCAAGGACGACACAGTCTGCTTGAGCTAACAGGGCCTCAAGGTCCGGCGTACGCACTGCACCTCCAAGATCGGCCTCTTGCTCGGGGGACTTCTGGAGGAGATCATGGTAAATGATCTTCATGCCAAAGCAACGGTAGGCTTTAGTGGCGATGCGGAAGCCAATGTTGCCGAGACCGACTACACCGAGCGTGAAGCCGGCAGGGTTGTGTGCGCCTACAGGCTGGTTTCGATGGGCGTCGAGCCACTCATCAGGGTTTTGGGATCGTGCCGCCATATTACTCCATTGCAAGTTGCGGAAGACGGAGATAATATGGTAAATGGCCATGTCGGCGACAGCCTCAGAGCTGGCAGCCGCACCGTTGCAGTACAGTATACCTGCCTCTGCAAGGAGGTCGACATCAGCCCAGTCGTAGCCTGCCCCAGCCGATGCGAAAAGTCTCATGGACTTCGGAAGAAGAGGGATCATCTCTTGATCCCAGCGGCCCATCTCGCCGCCTGAATTCCAAAAAGGTCGAAAGACAGCTTGGAAGTCGCCCCATTTCCGATTCCGTAGAGCCTGGAGCCACGCCTCGCGTTGACGCTCCTCGATTGTCGGTTGGATAACATTGAAGGTCTCTTGCAGCTTGGCGTAGATTTCTGGATTGAACTCGATGTCGTCCCCAAGATGAAGGATTGTGGGCTTCGCAGACCCCATCATGAATGAGACAGCAAAAGAGGATGTATCAGCTGCTTAAGTTCCTCGAACGCTAGCAGAGTATGCGATAGAATTTAGATAATACCTCGAATGAATTGCTCTATCAACGAGAGCAGGAGCAAGATACCGAGCAACTCTAGAGGATGTTCGTGATATCCAAGCGCTAAGGTAGCATTCGCTCCGATATGTCATCAGGACTCAGGATCTTTCTTTTGCCGATGCGATATCGGTGATGCCCCCGATTGCCAGCCAACGCTCAACCCTGCATGTTTCCACAATGATCCCCCGAATTTAGATTGGAGATTGGAGAAGGTCTGGTGTGGCCTGCCCTGCATGTCTCGCAAAGAGTCCGAGCCTTGGCCAGCCGACTCCCCCACAGCGTCCCCCGCATCGTCGGCTCCGCGAGACTCTGGGGCAATCGCTCGCTATACTTCAACCTGGAGACGAGTCGGACAGGGATCAGGATGGTAAGGGACATGCGTTTAGGTGGGCCTGCGTCGGCTGCGCTATGCCTCCATCTATTGCTCATCCATGGTCCTGAAATTGTGTAGCTCTTCGGCTGCCCCAGTGAAGCAACAATCCTTACCTTCAAGCATGCCAAGGCGAGACTCGAAGGGGTCATAGATGCAGGTGAAGTCGGTTATATGCGATCGCGTCGCTTTTACCTCTTCGGGAGACGCCAGGTTCCTCAAGCCTGGGCGCTCGTGAACGAAACGTACGGCCCGTGGTGTCATGCGATCTGAGGTCGAAGTGGATATGCATACTTTGGGCGCATCAAGGTTAATGTTGTAAGGCTCTGAGAGGGGTCTCGATAGGCGCTGTGCATATCGGTGGCCTTGGAATATCTGTTAGTTTCGTCTTTGAACTTTGACGGGCACGTCTCGCAGACTCTCTTGTACCTCTCGAAACACCTCCTGGCACTCTCAATCCTCTTACTAATTTGACCAGCAACCGTGAAAGAGCACCAGAGCGTGGCTTAATAGCTGCTCTACTAACTACGAGCTCGAAGTTACTATACACAATGGGTTCAACAGCGAACACCAAGTCGTTTCCTCCAGGTGTTCATGTCCCAAGTCTGACTTGGTTCGAGGGCACGAAAGAGCAGAAGATCGATTGGACAGTTCAGAGGAAGCATCTAGACTTCCTCATTAAGTCAGGATTACACGGCAGTGAGTGCACAAGCCCGACACGATCTTCTGACACGAGATGATCTGACAAGAGCTCCTCTTCCAGTTGTCATTGCCGGTACCAACGGTGAAGCAGTCACCTTAAGCCATGCTGAGAAGGCTGACCTCGTGAGATTGACTCGCGAGCTTGCCACGGAGCATGGCCGCGCCGACCTGCCTATTACACTCGGCTGCGGCGGCGCAACAACGCAAGCTGTCATCGCCGAGACGCACCTGGCTGCAGAAGCAGGCGCCGACTTCGCGCTCGTCCTCGTACCGAGCTACTTTCATTTCGCAATGAACCAAGATGCCATCGTTACGTTCTTCGAAGAGCTTGCCGATGCTAGCCCCGTGCCCATTGTTATCTACAACTTCCCTGGCGTTGTCGCTGGGCTCGACGTCAACTCGGAGATGCTCTCAAAACTAGGGAAGCACCAGAACATCGTTGGTGTTAAGTTGACTTGTGGAGGCATTGCCAAGGTCGCTAGAATCAGGGCTGAGTTTGACCCTAAGGACTTCTGTGCTTTGGCTGGACAGAGTGATTGGCTTGTTCCGGCTCTATCTACTGGCGGAACAGGTGTGATCACGGGTGTCGCGAACCTCTTTCCCAAGGTAAGCTGCAACTGCACCCCCGATGACAGCTTTGCTGTATCTATAAGATCGAGAACTGACTCTTGGGCTTGAAAAGTTCTGCTTGCGCATTTATGATCTCTACACCCAGGGTAAGGAGAAGGAGGCATCGACAGCACAGCTCAAGCTTGCACAGATGGAATGGGGATTTGCAAAGGGAGGCATCAACGGGACCAAGTGGGTAGTGGCCAAGATGTTGGGATATCCTGATGAGAGTTCTCACTGCCGTCGACCGTACCCTCAATACACCGACGCAAAGAGCCGGGCGTGGATGTACGAGACATGCGACATCCTGACTGATGACGAGAAGAAGCTATAGACATCGTCGATTACGAATCATAGACCGCGGTGGAAGCTCTTCCGCATTGAAAGCCTATCATGTTCATCATTCCATCAGTCTACTTACATCTTTTGTGCTGGAGACTGGTACGATCTAGTGATTCATGTGTCTAAGAACGCTGGCGATTAATACGTTCTGGGCTGCCCTCGTCGGGATTCCATTCATGGCTAATGACTATAGCGTGCGAGAACCCGGCTTGCTTCCTACGACGCACGTAGCACTAGTCTCGTAGAATACTATCGCCCAGGTATCATGTGCATCCCGGATGATCAAATCCCCGCGGAACAATGGCTCAATTGAGCTTCTCTAAATGATCATCGCAGGGGACCCGCAGAGGACTCCGAGCCAAAGCTACAGCCTAACAAATCAACCAAGATAACCGGCATCCCGTGGGGAAAAAAAACAGGACCTAGCCGGAATGGAGAATAATGGATCTAAGTCGCTGTTCTTGCCGATGCGAGGAGACAAACATAAGTGCATGCCTGGTGGGTTTGCCCCAGATTCTGACTCTAGCTCCTCGCCTCCATACGTAGTGCCGTCGGAAAGCACTCTCATAGGACAACGCATTCGACACCCTGCCCATTTGGCGGGGATGGACTAGAACTGGTCTGAGAAATGGAGAAACAGGGGACGCTGATTGATGTTTGAGCAGGGCATGTCACCAGGAACTAGTCATGCTGTCGGGCTCTGCACCAAGATATCTAGTATTCAGTGGCCGCTGACAGATAACCCATCGACGCACTTACTGCTCGCCCTTCGAGTAGCTGTACCACCTTTGACCCAGGCAATTCACAGCGGCCTTTACTTCCTTATATTCACCAGCAGAAAGGCGCTATTCAGCATGTCGAACTCCGAGAAAGACTTCGGCGCGCAAATCATCGACGATGTCAAGTCGCAGCAGGTCGTAGATGCGGCTCCCATGCCGGAGAGTCTGCGAACCATGACCGCGGAGGAACTCAGCAAGTTAGAGAAAAAGATGGTTCGCAAGCTGGATCTTGTTATCATGTGAGTGCTGTTCTTTTGCATCCCCCGCGCCCAGACTTTGGCTATACTAATCAGACTTGCAAACAGGCCAATCATGGGAATCCTCTACATTCTGAACTACGTGGATCGCTCAGCTCTTGCTGCTACAAAGGTCTACGGCATCATGGATGATCTCGGTATGACTGAAGCGCAGTTCGCGACAGCTATTGCGATTCTCTTTGGTGAGTCAACCTTTATCCACTACTCTGGTCTTGACACGCATAGCTGACAACTCCTTAGCTGGATACATCCCCTTCCAAATTCCTTCCAACCTTATCATGACCAAGATTACTCGTCCCGGTCTCTGTAAGTCTTCTGATCTTCTCATAGTACTCTGGCATCTGAGGATCACGGACTGATCGTGTCTCTCCAGACATTTGCTCTGCAGCGGCTGTTTGGGGAACCGTCAGCTCTCTGACTGCTGCTGTGCAAAACTATAGCGGCCTTCTTGCCGTTCGCGTATTCCTCGGTGTTACAGAAGCAGTGTTCTTCCCTGGTGTTATTTACTTTCTTTCAGCCTTCTACTCCAAGAATGAGATTGGCAAGCGCCTCGCAGCCCTCTTCATGTTCCAGATGCTCGGCAGTGCTTTCGGAGGGTTTGTCGCAGCAGCCTGTTTAACGCTCGATGGGCGGTACGGTATTGCTGGTTGGAGGTGGCTCTTCATTGTGTAAGTCTACACCACAGAACTGTTCCAGGGTGTTGCTGACAGCATGATAGCGAAGGTGTCATTACCGTTGGTTGTGGCATCATCTTTGCGTTCATCATGCCGGAGTATCCTCACAATGCCAAACTTCTGAGTCCCATTGAGCGTGATCTCGCAGTATGGCGCCTCGAAAAGGAAGCCGGCGCCGGTGAAGCCCACGAGGATACAACAACTCTTGGGGGCTTCAAACTCGCACTTCTCGACCCCAAGATCTGGGCCCTCGTGTGGTGCATGGGTATGGCTCAAGCAATGGGATCAGTCGTGAACTTCTTCCCCGCAATTGTCCAAACTCTTGGGTACAACAAGATTAACACCATGCTGCTCACGGCACCTCCTTTTGTGCTGGCCGCGATCGTGTTCTACACCATTTCCTACATCAGCGATCGAAAGAACTTGATGTACTGGATCATCATCGCGTGTCTTGCGACATCGGTTCCAACCTATGTTCTGGCCATGTCTACCACACAGACAGCACCACGCTACGTCGCCATGATGCTTATGCCTTCAGTATGCTGTAAGTTGAACCCCCTCCTAAGTAGAAGTAATGAGACCCTAACAAGTCAACAGCTGGCCCCCAGATCATGCTTTACAAGACCCTGAATGTTCACATGGCCCGACCCTACCCTAAGCGTGCCGCGGGTGTGGCTATGATCAACGCAATCGGCGGGCTTTCCAACATCTGGACCGCGTATTTGTACTATGGCGCTCCTCGATACTACGCCGCGTTCGGCTGCTGTAAGTACCTTGGTCGACTTGATTCACTACACAGAGCTGACGGTACAATACACAGTGCTTGGTTGCATGTTTGCTTTTGTTATCGTTATTAGTGTATACCGCTTCCACGTTCGCAAGATGAACCGTCTGCTTGGAGGTACGGAAGAGGAACAGAGAAGGGCAATGAAGAGCGGCGTTACGCAGCAGCAAGTTGATCTTGGCTGGCGATACATTGGGTTTTGAGGGCCCTATCCTAAATAGCCGGTGCTCTTATGACTCAAACGCTGTCGCTGTTACCAAATGTTACATAACCATTGGCGACCAATCGAATATGCCAGCCTATCATCCAGCGATTGTTGCCCTAACGCAAATTCACATCACCCCTGTCAGGGACACGGGTATTCTATGCCGCCGCTGTAAGAAGAAACTACGTATTCTTGAGTGCCTATTCAATAGTCAACTCTTGTGAAGGGTATCAGTTGTCAGTCTCTTGCAGACGTAGATGGGTAGCTCTTAAATGGATTTGGCCAGGTATGTTGTACTTTGTTCAGCTACTAATATCCCTTTACAGTCTTGATATGTTGAATCTTCTCCCAGACCCATGGTGTTAATGTTGAACTAAAGTTATTGCTGAACTTGATCTTGAGGTAATCGTAACCCTCGTCTGGCACCCATTCCACCGCAATTTTGTGCTGGCCATACTCTTCTAGAGCTGCGACGGTGGGCTTGAGCGACTCGGGCATCTGCGTGACTACGCCATTCTTGTACCACCTATCAACAAGGAGTTAGCATCTTTCGATATTATAAGATGAGAACAAGACGACTAACGCTGCATAGTAGACAATAGCAAGCATGATACGAGTCTCCTGGGTAGGGTTGGGCATGCCTGCGTGCCTGTTCATCTTGTCAGTATAATCCATCGAGTCGCCAACAAGCATAGGGTGGACCATACCAGAGACGCAGGTCACGGAGTACAATGGATCCTTTCTTGAGCCTAGGATAGATTGGCCCCCGAACCTTTCTCCTAGCATCAAGCTTCTCTTTGGCAATCATAGGCTCTCCCAATTCAGCATGGTCATCCAGATTCGTATTCTGAGTGCCGAGCCACAACTCCGTAGATCCGTTCTCCGGGCCGACATCGACCAAGCAAGTATTGAATGCAATAGCGAAGGGGTGTTCTGGGTGCTCGAAACGGAGATCCGCATGGACCTTCTGACGCTCGTCGGTCGCAATAAGTGTATTCGTTCGAATGAAGTGGATTTCGGGTTTCGGGCCTAGGATGTTGGATACGATGCGGCAGCCGTGCTTGTTGGCATAGATCTCGGGGAAGAGCCACTCTGCTATACTTAGATACTTCTTTAATACCATGGCGGGTGCCTTACCCTTTTCCAAAGGTGGGACTTGTGAGAGGTTTCCACCAGCGGCGGCGCCTTTAGTAGCAGCGTTCTCGTTGAGATGGCTGTCAGAGAGAGTTCAGCACGACCAGACCCGACCCTGTTATGCCTCGGTAGTTCAACCTACTTGTAATGGACTTCTCCTTGACCGCTGAGAAGCTTGGCTGTATCTTGCAACATCCTTTTGTTAAGCTTATCAATTAACGCGACATCGATGGCGTTCTCGACAACCACCAGGCCGTCAGTAAAGAAAGCTTCAATGGCGTCGTAAAGTTTCTTGTCGCTCATAACACCGCTATCGCGTTCTTCGTCGGTCAGCTTGATGCTGACAGGAGCATCGTTCTCGTATGACCGGGCCATGTCGTCGAGTAAACAATTTTCTGTAATGGTTGGGGTAGAAACTTGGTTGCATAGACACAAAAAGCTGATTTCGCCAAGCTTTGGGAGATGGTCAATCAATTCGGGAGCACGAGGCAATGGAGCGAGCTAGGTTTCCCAGCAAACAAGATATAGCAGTGGACTTGATTGTACGAACGCTGACATGAGATCTTAAAGTCATGAGATCTGAATTGTTCAAGCTACGGGCAGCCATGTATGTCAACACGAGGCCCCCATATTCCTTTCGTTTGCCGATACCGAGTTGCTCCGCAATCTCTGGGGAACACTCATCTTGCGATTGCAAACCCCGCGTCACCCCGCTGAGTCGTGTTAATCCTGGTCTTGTTTTCTTTGGGGTCACTTGAAAAAGTCGGGTCGGCCAAGAAAACCACTTGACTTAGCCGATCGGCTACGCTAAGGAGGGGGGGGGGGCAGCGAATGGTTCTTGTGCCGATCGCCTTCCGGTCGCGCTGCTTGTACCGACCCTGCTATTCTCTTTGCAGCATGGGAGTGAGGATGCGGGGTTGCCAGAAAGTCAGACATCCATGAAGTCGATGCGGGGAAACTGGAGGATGCGATGAAGTAGTTCGGGGATGTAGTCCGATGTGTTGCCGACACGTAGACGTGTGAAGACGCCATCGCCCTGAAACTAAAGGCAGATAGTATCAAGATTGTACGAGCGCAGACAGTCGTTTGTTTGGGAAACACTTCGAAAGAGCCCTGTAAAGAACAAACACCTGATCACTCATACGTTGTTGTGGCCATACACTTATTGCCAGTCCAGAGCTTCACCATGGCAGCCGAACAACATGTCTCGTTCAAGATTGGCGAACTCTTCTCCGTCAAGGACAAAGTAGTTGTGGTCACGGGTGGTGGTTCAGGTATTGGGAAAGCTATTGCTGAAGGCTTCACGGTCAACGGTGCCAGAGTGTATATCGTTGGTCGTAGGCAAGAAGCTCTTGAGAAAGCCGCCAAAGAGATCGGAGGCGACGTTCACACGTGAGTTCTCACCTTCTATGCTTTTCGACGCAACTAATGGAGTTGCTCTTCTTATCGCATGTATGACTGAACTCAATATTCCAGGGTTCAGGGTGACCAACAATCCAAAGCCGGATGCCAAGCGATCTACGAGGCCATCGCGGCCAAAGAGACTCATGTGAGTGGACAATATGAAGGGGACTGTGGAGGTTCAAACTGACTCCAAGTCGCAACAGGTCGACACATTGGTCAACTGCGCTGGTATCAACAGCCCATGGCGGGTAACTGCAGATGACCACAATGACCGTTAGTAGCGATGAAAGGCTTCTCGACACTTTTGACAGACTTGACTGACAGTCTGCCAGCGGATCAGGTTGAGCGAATGCTGAGGGACGGCGTCGAAGAGTCAGTTCCCGGAGGCTCATGTGCCATTACCGGACCGTGCAGCTAACACAGGTCTTTAGGGTTGATTTTGACCGAAGCAATCAGATCAACACCATGGGCGTCTACTTCTTGACTACCTACTTCATACCCCTGCTGCGCGCCGCTCCTGATCCGAACGTTTTGGTCATTGCCTCGCTGGCCGCCCTCGGTCTCGGAAGGTGCTGTCATATGCCTTCATTATTTCTGCACGCTCAAATCACTGACTCTGGACCAATAGATCTATGGCATCAATCACTTATGCCATCTCGAAGGCTGCAAGTAAGATATCTAATTCTTGTGACGACAATGATGAAGATAACTGATCCGTCATAGCCGTTCAACTTGCCAAGCTTCTCGCTGGCCGGCTACATCCGTACGCCAGTTCCAAGACTTGCTGTTTGAGCAGCTCATGACCACTAACGCAGACTTCAGGATGAGAATTCGTGTCAACACTATCTGCCCGGGCATCTTTCCTTCCGAGATGACAGGTTCTACCGCTGGCAAACACGCCTACAACATCAATCATCAAGCTGAACGCGCAGCCAAGCGTTGTACTGCTGGACGTGCCGGGCGCCCGGAAGAGATGGTCGGTCCAGCGCTGCTTCTGGCGAGTGCCGGGGGTGCGTACATGAACTTTGCGCTGCTGACTGTGGACGGTGGGCGACTGATGGGCCTGTCGATCCACGATGGCTTGAGGTTGCCTGAGGATACTTACACGTAAGTTTGAGTCTTAACCAACAGCCGTCAAGTTTTGAAAGGAAGCAAACGACTGATATACGTATAGCGAGGAGGTCTTGGGTTGAGGTACTGAACTTTGCAACTTGAAAGGTGGTTTATGAGGACCCGACGCAGCGGTAACAATCACATTGGTCAGACGGTCATCGATTATACACTGCATATAGAGAGAATAAGCAATATTCAGATCCTGATTGACGAGCTTCGTCTCAATTGTTGCTACGTCCAGGCATGCTGAATTAGGTCTCTCTGCAGCCTTCATCTCGGAGATCAAAGCCACACCGCTGTTGGCTACATCCATTGTCGAATGTTGGGGCGAACCCAATGTTGGTCTAGAAACTTGCCAAGTTTTCATAAACGTATAAAAGGCTACTTACATCTTTGAGCTGTATATGCGATACGAACATATCTTTATTGTATCCATAGCCTAGTGACACTGAGGGTGAATGGCAGGTAAACCCTTTACCAGCATTACGAAGATAGGCATAGACCATCATAACCCCTTTCCTAGCTGTCAGAACACAACTTGCCATTCGCGCACCAATCGTCGCTCTACAGAAGATAGCGGAACCCCTTGCGCATCTGAAGGGCTTCTTCCTTGGAGCGAAGGTCTTCCATCTCAGCTGTCTTCTCCACAACATCGTCTCGAGTGACCCAGGTGCTCTCGCCGGCTTCGAGCTTCTTGTTGAGCCTAACAAGCTGCATGCGAAAGACCCAAAAGCATACAATAGCACAACCAAACATGCAAAACACAATGGCGTAGCTCTTGCGATACCCATTCTCCTTGAGGTCCCAGATATAGGAACCAGCAAGATTGGCGAGCTGGCAAAAGGAGTTGACCATGGCAATTGCCACGGCACGCTTAGCTGGTGGCCGAGGGAACGAGGAGCTGACCCAGGAGAAGAGGACGATCCACCCGGCGTAGGAGCTTGCCTGGAGGAAGAGTGAAATATACCGGGCTACAGTATTCATGGTGATCATGGAAATTAGGAACCCAGTCATACCACCAAGAAGAGGTACTGTGATATGCCAAAACTAATGTTCATCAGCTTCGTTCTATGTAGTTTGGGATGGTTATCTCTTACACGTTCCTGGGTCCTGTCGGCGTGCCAGGCATTGATAAGGGACATGATCGCGGAAAAGAGCCACGGTGGGGAGGACATCAGCAGCGTTGGCACATATGAATAGCCAAGTGTCTGGGTAAGGGTAGGCTGCACAGATAGTGTCAGTGAGGAATGGACAAAACATTTGACATTCGGTACTTACGAAGAAAGCGTTAAAGGTGAGACCGAGAACAAAAAGAAAGGATGCAAGGACCATGAGCCAAATCTTCCAATCCTTGAAAGCCATAATCAGACCACTGAAGATGCCGTCTTCTTGAGAGTCTGTGTCCGCCTCGCCTACGTCTTCAATCATGCGAAGTTGCGCAACACGAAGTTCATCCTCAGTAAAACCTCGTGAATTATGAGGTAGGTCAGGTAGGATAAAACCAGCGGCAATGGCAATCCCCATTGTGATGCCCCCTATGTAAAACGTTGTTAGTTTTCGTGCAATTCTGCTGATGTCTTGAAACCTGATAGCTTACCCTCTATAAAGAAGAGCCACCTCCAAGACTCATGACCGAGCACACCTCTCATATTGGGCAGAACCCCGGCGCCAATAAGTGCAGAAAAGGCATTGGCAATAAGGTTTCCGCAGAACAAGATCGCGTTCCGTATGGTCAACTCTTTTCGGGTATACCATTTCGAAAGTATGAGAAGCGCGCCAGGAAGAAATACGGCTTCAACAAAGCCTAAAAAGAAGCGGATCATGACCATGCCAGCGAAGTTCTGTACGAGACCAGTCAACGTGGAAATGAGACCCCAAAGCATCATTGCTCCCGCGATGTACCAGCTCGGCCAAGAAATTCTGTTGATGACAATATTGGATGGAATCTGAGTCAAGACATAGCCGAGATACAGAATTCCCAAGCAAGTGGCGTACTGAGTGTTGTCGATGTTCAGATCCTCCTGGATCCCTCCGAGTCGAGCCGCCGCAATATTGTTCCGGTCCCTAGAAAGGTGTCAGAAAGACGTGCTCACGATTCTTCTCGTGGCGTTGCATCTTCGCTTACAGGTAGTTCATGATGTAGACAAGAAGAAAGACGGAGTTGCGTGCATCAAGCTTCAGTTTAAGCCGCTTCTCGATTGCCGCCCGGCGCTCAGGATCAACAGACAGGCCATTGCTATTCGCAGCTCGCTCAGCATCGTAAGATCCAGAATCTTCAACGACCGATGCCCCGTCCTTGCTGTCGGTGATTATGTCTCCACGCGCTTGGTCTGTAGCCATGTTTAAGTAGTCAAAACGTGTGACAACCAAAATATGTGAGTGGGAATGACGAATAGACGGTAAGGCAGGTGGTGTCTAGGCAGGCTTGACAAGTTGACGAGTAGTATTCGAAATACATCCGGGTGTCTAATGAATGCCACTTCACTCGATTATCAGTGTACTTATATAAGCTTGCATCACTCCACGACTCCAGCACGATACAACAGATTCGACAATGCTAAGGATTGCCGGATCTGCGGGGACCCCAAGAAACCCCATATCCGGGGTAGTCCCTAGCCCCGCGTCGTACAGCGATAGACATTGGGCCATCGCATTTGACCGACTTGACTTGTCCGTGCAGATCCCAGTCTCGAAATCGACAATGGCGACAGCAATTGACCCTGAGCGTATCTGCTTCGGGGCATTGGCGATGTCAGGGTGTGATTAGTGTTGCCGATGACGACTGGGCCGGTTTGTCCAAGACAGCCGGCTCCTCGCTTACACTAGACTGGGAAGAGAGTAGCGCTGCCGATGCCAACTTCACGCAATGAATCACGCGGCGCCAAGGCAAACATGGGTCGAGCATTCAACGGAACGGCGCATTGCAGTTCTAGGATGAGTTCCCTATAGGAACTGTGCAGAACCCGAAGCAGCATAGTTACCCCCGCAAAGAGGCATCTACAGAAGAGAATGGAGTCGTTTTATGTACATCAGTGGCACGTGTTATACTCGCGTCAAATGTGTACATTATCATGAAGATACCAGGATCATTGTGTGTTCAAGCTAGCGATCTTCAGTTCTTACGCTCGCCGCCGAGATGTCGTCAGGAACTCCCAAGGTTCTCTATCCTACCAACATCCAGCTGGACATACAGAGTCTTGTTGGTTTCAGTGTCGAGCTGGTTCCATACGAACCTAAGGATCCGATCCCAGAGCAGCATCACAATGCTGTTGTCTTGATCACATGGATGACGAAGCATCTCGCCGACGCGGCTAAACACCTGAAGAGCCTACGCTGGATTCAGGCTCTCGCTGCTGGTGTGGATGACATCCTAGCTGCAGGCTTTGATCGATCACGCGTCTCAATCACGACGGGTGGAGGAACACACGATGTGATGGTAGCAGAGCACACTCTTGCTATGATCCTCAGCTGCTGCAGGCGTATGTACGAGATGCGCGACTACCAGAACCGACTTCAATGGCCAGCTCACCTAGGCGGAGCGTACCCAGCAGGCAAATTCAAGACGCTCAGAGGCGCGCAGGTGCTGATATGGGGGTTTGGCGGTATTGCAAAGACACTGGTGCCTCATCTGCAACTGCTCGGGGCGGATATCAGAGGGGTGGCAAGGTCTGCAGGGGTGAGAAATGGAATTGAGGTCTTTACCGAGGACAAGCTTCCAGATCTGCTCAAGGAGACAGACTGCCTGCTAATGATCCTCCCGGCATCTTCCGCGACGGTTGATGCTCTTAACGCAGATCGTATCGCACTTCTGCCCGACCACGCCTGGGTCATCAATGTAGGCCGAGGCATATCAGTAGATGAGGAGGCGGTAGCGGATGCTCTGGAGACTGGGAGGTTGGGGGGCGCGGCTCTTGATGTGTTTAAGACTGAGCCCCTTCCTTCTTCGAGCAGATTATGGAAGGCTCCGAACTTGCTTCTCTCGCCACATGCTGCTGGGGGTCGGCCGGAGGGCTGTACTGATCTGATTGCTGGAAACATGCGCATGTTTCTTGCCAGGAGACCATTGAAAAACGCCGTATAAATGAATGGATTTAGAGCATCGATAGAACGCGTTCATTCAGATTCACCATTGCAATATTACAGTGAGTCCGTCAGGTGAGAGAAAGCGTGCAGTGATAAAATAGAATGTATTGTAGTCTAAGGCTAGATCAACTCGGTATAATCCGCTATCAGACCATCACTCTCTTGCTCTTCCCTCTATCTGAGATTGAGCTGCGTAACTGTAAGCAGGACAGAAACAACGAAGTGAATATTATCAACACATTAGAAGTATAGGATCATACAAACAGCAATGATAACCAGCCAGAGCGGAAGAATCAGAGCTCAGAGGATAGTTCCCGCTGTGGTGATGCTAATATTTGTCTGTCTGTCTAGTTACCTTGGAAGGAGGAGTCTCCGTTTACATGGCTTGCTTTCTTTCCTTGTAGTGATATCTTATTTCTCTGATCAAAGCTGAATAAGTCTAATCGTGGCGGTAGCAGTCGGTATTTTACAGGCTATCGACTCCTATAGATTACCCGTTCTTTATAAGCAGGTTTACGTCATTTGTCCATCATTTGTGCCCTGGTGAAGGCCTGTATAGCCTGAATCGGAAGATATGAGTTAGCCATGTGCCCCGACTAAGGCATTCCCCGTCAGTAGGATTTAAGAGGCTAGAGCTCATAGCTATTCCAAGAGAAAAGAAAAAATGCCGCCATACTCATTGTAGTGCCTGGACAATAAGATCTCTCATATCATCTGTCATTGAGATGTCTGCAAGGTCAGACGCGCCGAACCATGACCCTTCAGAATGCTCTGCATGGTTAATGGGGAAGTCTGAGCCTTCGCCTTCGATTGTGACGACGTAGCTGAATTGCTGAGCATGGCGATGAATAGCTTCCTCATTTCCTGTCATTGAATTCTCTGCTGCCTTCGTCGTGGTATAGTTGAATGTAGGGAGGGACTTTAGAATCCCGGAGACTACCAGGCCCGACTCCTCGTTGACCTCCCGTTTCTGGGCAGCACGAAGTGACTCATTAGGGTCAATCTTGCCGCCAGGCATTTCGAGTACGTTCGGGTGGTACTTTTCGTGACTTTTGCGCTTCAGAATCAGAATTTAGTAACCTGCAAGCACAATACAGTCTGCTGGAGCTAACAGGGTCTAAAGATCTGACGTCTAGCGAAATTATCATAACTTTACAAGACTGGCCAAGGGACAGAGTTCCTGTCGAGAAGGAAACCACGCGAGGCTCAAAGCTTACGTGCCCCTGGAGTTGCACCATGTCTGATTTACTCTCTTTTTTTATATAAACAGCCGGCCACGGGAAAGTGTTGCAAGCAATGGCCAACGTCTGTCAGCCACGCTGACCATTGAGGTAGCTTCCGAGTCTACCATCACAAGTGAGGGCTGCGAGACCGATAGACTTAGCGCCAATGGTGCTTACTGAAGGGTCTTCTTTTGTGGTTGAACCCAGGTGCTGGAGTTTATCACGGCGAGCCAATTCAGGGATGCTCAAGAAGGGTGCCCCCATTGCTGTCTACTTACGAGCTCAAGTAGCTAAAGCCAGAGGACTAAGAGATGGCACCAACATAGGGTTGCTCGTCTATCGGAGTCAGCCCACGTTGTGTCCCCTCCAATGGACGGTATTTGGTGGATAATCGTCATGCTCATTCCGTGTAAGATGGCTGGCTATGACCCTATCGGGTAGTCGAGCACGGAGTTCGTCAAGTTCATCACCCACGCTGGCTAGGAGTTCCTCATATCATCGACAGCTACAACGTCAACACAATGGTCTCGTCAATGGATTCTAACCGACATTCTCCTTTGACGCACATGTCCAACGTGGCTTATACCTTCTCACCCGGCGGCACGGCTTCCTCCGTCTGCACATCGAAAGGATCCACTACTGCCTTTGCGAACTTGCGCGCTGGAACTCGCTGCTCAAATAAAAGGTCGAGCTCGGCATATGTCCTTCCCTTGGACTCTGGCAGTCGGAAATAGCTCCACGTAAAGCATAGGAACGACGTTCCAGCCCAGAGAAAAGCCGCCTTAGCTTTCCAATTCCATGCGTTGGGATTGAGCATGTATGGCGTGATGACGCCGTTGATAATACCTAGTGGCGAGGAAGTGAGTACGAGAAGCCAGCTCAATGCGGTAGAGGCATTAAACCTACCTTGACAGTTGTAGATAATCCGACCAAGGACAATTGTCTTACTTAACAGACGACGCGAAGGAATTTCCGCGACGACAATGTACGCCACCGTCCCAATACTGATCTATCACAATGTCAGCATGCCCATGTGTTGGATGTTTGGACGTGCACTCACATCATAGCACAGAGTGAAGAATAACAGCAGCCCGCCTGCAGCAAAAGACGCTGCAGTCGTGTCGGAAAAGTCTGTGAACCCGAGGCTGAACATGGTTGCGCAGATCGAGGCAAGCCCAACGAGGTAGATTTGCCTTCTTCCAAAATACGCCATGGCGAACCATGAAATGAATACGCCAATGATTGCTGTCGCATACAGGGCCATGGAGAAATCAAAGGAGATGGTTGGCGGCATCCCCGCCTGCTGGAAAAAGAAGGCCGCATATCCCATCAATGTTGCCCCGCAAGCCGCTGAAGCGTGTCAGAATTTCCTCAAAGCAATAAGATCGCGAAGGCGACGTACATTGAACAAGCCAACCGATCATGACGATCTCTGTGCGGCGCCTGTTGACGCCTTTGAAGCAGTCCCAGTACTTGGTGCCAGCGGACATGACAGTCTCCATCTCTTTCTCGACTTCGTTTGTGTGACGCATCACTACATCATCGTCAGCACTGATCAAGAATGACGAACATCACGTAACTTACTGGCAACTGTGTCATCAAGCTCTTCGTCGGTCTTGTCAGAGGACAGCCGCTTCAGTGATGCTTTTGCATCGGCCAGGCGCCCGCGACGCACCAACCACCAGGGCGACTCCGGAGCAAACCACAAGGTAATGATAAGAGGCAATGGCCACATCCACTGCAGAGCATAAGGAATCCTGAAGGCCCACTCGTCTTCGCGCCTTAGCAAGGCACGTAAAACGCCGGCAGCGATGAGCTGTCCGAAGCCCCAATTCGCGTTCACGTAGGTAGCCTAGAGTGAGTGGATTCCCCATCAGCGTCATTGCGGGAACAGCGAGAAGGTTCTCGAGACCTACAAGATATCCTCTGAGCGCAACCGGTGTGACCTCGACGGCGTAGGACGGGGTCAAGGTCTGGAATACACCCCAAGGAATGCCCATTAGGATGTCCGCGACCAACAACGTCTGAATGTTCTGAGCGAATACGGGGATGAAGATGAACCCTGAAAGTAGGACAAGAGAACCAATCATCGTCTTTCGAAAGCCAAACCTCTCGACAATCATACCATTGAGAAGTAGTCCTAGAATTTCGCCAGCCCGGGCCCCATTGTTCAATGAAGCCTGCCAGTGTGCTGCCACTTGTCTGCCGTTCGGCCCATCCTGACCAAACTTCTCAACAAAAGGCCCAAAGGCAAAAAAGCCGCCGATAAGAGCCTTGTCGTAGCCTTCCATTGCAATCGCCAGGGAGAAGATCATGGACCAAGCGATGGCCTTTGGATATTGACGGATAGCCTCGCGGACGGTCATAGCATGCTCGGCGTCTGTCGCAACCTTCGCGCCTGCATTGATGGCGGTGAATTTGGCGTCGTTAGACTCGGCCAAACGGTTCACAGCACTGTTATTTCCCATTGTCTCGGCGCTGATGATGACATCTTCGGTTGGTCCTCCGCCTGGGCGTGAGGCTGCATCAATAGGGCTGACCATTGTCGAGTCGTGATGAAGCTGTGTAAGAGCAGCACCTCAGCGGTCGAGGGACTTCCAATATCTTGCGGGTCGACACACCTCCTTATAACTAACTTCCCTTATGTCGTATTACCAAGCTACCGGGTCCAACATGGTCGTCGGGTATCTGTTTCCCAGCACCCATGTGTGAGCAAGTCAGTCACGCATGCATGGCTGCAAGGCCATCACCGGTCGTCGGCCAGCGCAACTCGGACCAAAGCCGAGAGGCTAAACGTTGGAGCGGGGGTGGCTTTCCCAGATCGTCCTTATTTTTTCCCTAATCTTGAAGATCAAAGTGATCTTGGAGTATCGCCTAAGGACCTGACTGGATCTCGCCATCTTTGCTCCTCAACCCCTGATCGTTAGCGGGATTACGCCGTGATCCTAGCTCATGGCGTGCTCGAACTCTTAAACCCGGCGTGCAGCTGTCACAAACCTAGCTCAGCGCTCGCTTAAGCATTTCAAAAATTTCAAGTATTTCAAGCATTGGACTTAACGTAGGCCGGAGAAGAGTGTCCGGTTCCATTTACTGAAAGTGATATTATCGGCCCAAAACTCCATTTGCCGACAGATGCACTCTTCTATGGCAGCGGTCAGAATGGCAGTTCAACGTTGTTTATGGCTGTCCTTGACAGCTTCGGTCGCTAGTCTTGCAAATGCTGGCTCTCAAAAACCGTTCCAGGCCCATGAAGGAGCGGCTTTTGGTCTTTTCCATGATCGACAACTTCACGCAGATGTTCAAGGCCAAAGACCACAAGAAGCATTACAAGCATCGATAGCGATGCCCGAAGCAGCAGGGGCATTGGCTGAGGAACGAAAAGAAACACCGCCTCGCCCCAACGTCATCTTCGTCTTGACTGATGACCAGGATGTTCATCTTAACTCACTCGACTTTATGCCCTTGGTTCGGCGGCATCTCACCGAGCAAGGAACGACTTTTGCAAGACATTACGTGACAACAGCGGTTTGCTGTCCGTCGCGAGTGAACTTATGGACTGGAAAGGCCTCTCACAACACTAACATCACCGATGTCAAGCCACCGTACGGGGGCTACGCGAAGTTTGTCGAAAATGGTTTCAATGAGAAATACTTGCCGGTGTGGCTGCAAGAAGCGGGCTACAATTCATATTATACGGGCAAGCTGTTCAATGGCCACAGCGTAGACTATTACGACTCACCGTATCCTGCTGGCTTCGCAGGCACCGACTTTTTGCTCGATCCATACACCTACAATTACATTAATGCGACCTTTCAGAAGAACCAAGAGTCACCCCGGAGCTACGAAGGCCAGTACTCCACCGATGTCCTGGCAGAGAAGACGTATGCCCTGCTTGATCAGGCTGTCAGCGCCTCAAAAGAGAAGCCCTTTTTCTTGACTGCTGCCCCTATAGCCCCTCACTCGAACATCGAGAAGATTGGTGGTTTTGCCGATGCAAAGTATGGCGCTCCCATGTCGGCCGCTCGACATCAGCACCTTTTCGATAATGAAATCGTGCCGCGCACGGACAACTGGAACCCAGACTCGCCATCAGGCGCTAGCTGGCTGCTGACGTTGCCACGGCAAAATGATACCAACATAAGATACAACGACGAGTTTCATCGGAACCGACTCCAATCATTGCAGGCTGTTGATGAGCTTGTCGATGGCCTTGTCACTCGACTTGAGGCGCACGGTGTACTTGATAACACGTATATCGTCTATAGCAGCGACAATGGCTTCCATATTGGCCAGCATCGACTCCAGCCTGGGAAGTCTTGCGGATATGAGGAGGACACCCACGTGCCTATGATCATACGTGGACCTGGCGTTGCTAAAGGCTATGTAACGAACATGGTAACCACACATACCGACATGGCACCGACATTTCTGAAGATGCTTGGCGTCGCTGGTCCAGATGACCTTGATGGAAGAGCTTTCCCGATCACACAAGAAGAGATTGAAGCAGACCAAGCAGCAACAGAGACGACACGGGAGCATGTGGCTGTGGAGTACTGGGGTTTCGCCGGAGGAGAGGGGATCCACGACCGAACCCTGCACGAGAACAACACATACAAAGCAATCCGCCTGATCAGCGAGGACTTTAACGTCTACTATTCCATCTGGTGCAACAACGAGCATGAGCTCTACGATATGTCACGAGATCCAGGACAGATGAGCAATATCCTTGCTCCACCGCCGGAAGATCGAGCACAATGGCTTTTCGGTGTGCCATCGAGTAAATTGGTTTCACGCCTTGACTCGTTGATGTTCGTCCTCAAGTCTTGCCAGGGCGAGACTTGCCGGGCACCATGGCGGCAATTACATCCCGCAGGAAACGTGCAGTCATTGAAGGAGGCATTAGATCCGTTATTTGATGACTTTTACGAAAAGGAACAGAAACGTGTCGACTTCAACTTCTGTTGGAATGGCTATTGGCCGGATGCAGAAGGCGATATGTTTGAGACAGCGGGGAGGTCGTTCTATGAACGGGATGGGCTGAGCTGGGATGCCTGGACATGATGAGACAACAGTCTACAGTCACAAAAAGTACTTGCGCGATCGTTAATGTCGCTTACTGAGAGCCCTTCTTCAGGACGTTGAAGCCAGGTAGAGGGATCACTATGGCAGAGGCTGGGGGTCATCTTGGGGTGCATCCTGATTCTGAAGGAGCCATCGGCAATGCGCAATGGTCTCAGTTTATAGAATACGCTCGAAGAGTCCATATCGCGGCCCGGGTTGCGGAAAGTGGCTCATCTGTACTGGGTCGTTGTCGCGATCTACTACATACGGCCATACCTAGTAGAGACCATGGGATCCCGCCAAGACCTGTCATCTGTGTTCTGACTCTCATTCCTAGCAGCATGTGATACCAAGACCAGCTGACCAGTCCCTCATTGTCGGCAGGCAGCACATTAAGCATTTTGGTGCACGTCTCGCACTCGGAATCCGCATCTCTTCCTTCAGACACACGTCACGAGATAGCGAGCTAAGCCATAGTGCAGAGCCGAAGGCCGGGTTGACTATTCGCATATTTTACTGTATATTGTGTCGCCATGACTACCTTACAAGTCATCTTGGTCTTTTCACTGAAAGTTCAATAAGATCCTATTCAGCGCAAGCTTTCTCTGAATCAAGATTGAGGATATTGCTAGTACATCCCTGAGATCATTCAAAAGCATACTTTTCACGATTGATATACGCTCTTTCTACGACTAGTTGAGTAACTTCTACAATGCTATAAACGCCACAAGGAGTCCAGCCTCTTAGGCCCTGGAAGTAATATGCAAACATCTTTGTTTGCTAACTTGGTTTGATAAGCATGAGCAAAAACCAAAAGCTCTTCTGTGTCCAGCTCCCATATTGTCTCTGCCTTTACTTTAGTTAAAATAGCAACTTTGCCCTCAGCTACTTCAAGTCATTCGTTCGCAACCATTCGTCTTCATCTTCAAGAGATTAGATTAGAACTGAGACCACTCGAGTATCCTCAGTACCCGCAGCATCACCTCCAGCGCCACAACTACGTCTGTACTTTTCTTGCTCAATAAAAGCTAAGATGTCCAGTGAGGCAAGTTTCACCCTACAGCGCCAGCTTAACTCACCCTCGCATATATGGCCCAAACACCGTCTACAGCCGAGGTTGTCCTCGACGGATCAAGATATGATCGGATCACTACCAGCGTTGTTGCAGCCCACGAACGCAGCGCAGCCCGAGCTACGGGCTGATCCGCTAGGACCAAGGCTATCCGACTGGAATTCCGCCATAAGTGTGTCGAACACATTGCTGGGGCTTTGACCCTTAAAAGTGAGCAAGCCCTTGTGTAAAGAAAGAGCTGACAGATCAGCGCTCATTGCTCGTGGTGATTACTGTTGAGCACTAATTGCACTAGCTCCTGGCCTAAAAGGAGCCTTGAAAAACAGTACTTTCTCATAGCCTGTCTAATTTGACCTTGGTCGAGTCCTCAAAGATAACACTCTCGATACAGTGTAACAAATGTGAGAAGACGTCGCTGTTCTTTGCAAGTGATAGATACCCGCGCTTTTTTACTCAATCAAGTCCATTTATGCATGTATACATGTCCTTACTCCGTTTTATGTGCATTTTCTCTTTCAAATACTCCTGCACCCTTCTAACAAGCCTCGACTAACATCCATCCCCGCATCACAAGCTACTCTCTCTGGCGAGCGAGCTGACTGTCTAGGGATTTCGCCTTGTATTTCCTCCTATTCATATAATTATGTGCATCTGCGTCATTCCACGTCGTTCTTTTTTCCAGCGCGTTATTGCATCCGGACGTTGAACTTTATGTGCCGTAAGCGCAGCAAATCATCGCAAGGAACATGGGCTAGCCACGGGTGAACCCTGACACGCGATCGGCAGAGGAGAAAGTGCATGGAAATCTGCGCCTAGCGATCCCTCTTCTCCTCTCTTCCCCATATCGACCTTTTCTAGAGCCAAGCCTACGGGGCATCCCTCCAAGCAGAAGCAACGTGATGTGGCCCACACAAACACACTGATAAGCTCCTGCACTCCCAAGGGGACAGAGAAGCCTTGACCGACAAACCCTCCTCTTCGACCGCGATCTTACAGAGCTGGCAAAACATATGCACTCTCTTATAGACTGTCTCGAATTTGTTGACTGTTGAGGAAAGATGAAGGAACAGCGATATAAAGTAATCCCAGCCCGGTCGCTCAGCACGAGTGGTGCACCGGGCTTCAACATCTGGATTGGGCTTCTCGCTGTGCTGGGCCTGGTCCTCTTCTGGCTTCGATGGTCGCCGTCTTCGATTGTCGCCTTCAGCGATTCCGAAGAGCACTGGAAATGGAGCAAAGTGAGAGGCTATGAGTTCGTAGCAAAACCACCGTATTATTGACTTGCGACAGATCACCCCCAGCACCGCCTTACAATGGCACCGATGCTATGAGGGTCAGTACGAATGTGCCAGATTGGACGTATGTTGATGCCCACAAGACGATCGTCGTCGGATATGATCTGATGGCTCTAGCTGCCGATGGACTGGCAAGACCCAGGATCGGCTGGTCGCGTTGTCATTGCTGTGGCACGCCTCCCAGCTAAGAACCTCACCGACTACAAGGGACCGGTCTTCTTCAACCCGGGTGTACGTTCCTCATATCAACGCCTTTCGTGATTTCGATTGACGAATCTGATCTCCTAGGGCCCGGGAGGATCGGGTGTATGGGCATTACAGGATCACGGCGACGTGATTCAGGAGATCGTAGGCAATAACCATGTAAGATCTGCGCTTTCGAGACCGAAGACGGTGGCTTAGAGAAACTCATGTGCACCTAGGACATTATCACATTTGATCCACGAGGAAGTTCGTCGCAACTCCTGTTTGTCGTAAAATATGAGTAATTGTCTAACATGGGTCGCTTCTAGTTGGGTCCTCTGTCCCTCGAGTCGAATGTTGGGGTACACCACAGCAGAGATGGGCTTGGGAGGCACATGACTTTGGCATTGTCGATTCCCACGAGGGAATGCTTTACGATATCTTTGCTCGAGCTTCCGCCTTTTCCCAGGCTTGTGAAAGGAACGCCAATGAGACTGAAGTATTGTCTCATCTCAGCACTGCGAGCCACGCCCGCGACATGCTTGAGATTCTGGACCAGCTCGGTGAGGACAAGCTGAAGTTCTGGGGTTTCAGTTACGGGACCATCCTGGGGGGCACATTCGCCGCGATGTACCCGGACAGAGTCGGGCGATTGGTTAGTGATGGTGAGCACCGCCGTCCATGGGGGGCTCTCTTAAGGAGGGGACTGACTGACTGGCAGGAAATGTTGACTACCAGGAGTGGTATACAGGGACACACATCAACTTCCTCCGTGACACAGACAAGGTCATGGAAGGCTTCTACTCTATGTGCCACCAGGCTGGAGAGAGAAAATGCACATTCTACGAAGATACTGCCGAGAAGATCAGGGACCGGTTGGAGACATTGCTCGATGACCTCCGGATGCGGCCTGTCATAGCTCTCGTCACGCCAGATCGACACAGCCTCCCAGAAATCATCACATATTCCAAGGTTCGAAAGTTCATCTCAGCGGCACTATACCGGCCCATCCAGAAGTTCGGCCCATTGGCAGACGCCTTGGCGGCTTTGGAGAAAGGCGACGGTCTAACGTATCTGAGCATCGTGAACCCCGCGGCCAACGCTCTCCCGGAGACCTGCGACCAGAACCCAATACCGCCGACGGTGCCCCTGGACGCTTTGTTCGAAGGCACGGATGATGCGTTTCCCGCGATCATGTGCTCTGATGCAGAGCCATTGACGGAGACGGCCGTCGAGTTCGAGGAGTACGCCAACGCCCTGCAAGAAATAAGCAAGGCTGCAGGGGCGGTCAACGTACTTTTCCGTATATCGTGTGCTGGACGCACAATCCGACCCAAGTGGCGGTTCAGCGGGCCATTCACTGGCAACACGAGCTATCCGATCCTGTTCATCGCCAACGTAGCCGACAACGTGACGCCGCTCGTAAGCGCTAGGAACAACTCGCAGGGTTTTGACGGCTCAGTCGTCCTCATTCAGAATGCCCTCGGGGTAAGTTGACTTTCCTATCACCTTTTCCCCCTCTAGGGCAGAGCGCGGTGCTGATCTCTGTCATAGCACACCTCATTAGCAGCGCCGTCCACATGCACGGCTCTGCATATCCGATCGTACTTCCAGGATGGCGTCTTGCCTCGACATGGGACCGAATGTGAGCCCGATAACCTGCCTTTCGATCTGACTCCTTCGGCGAGCAAGGCCTTTGATGATAGGATAACGCCCGCGATTCGGGCATTATCCGAGAGAGTTTGGGGAGGGGGTAAGTTGATCTACACCAGAACCGGATAGAGCGGAAAAGATAAGTCGGCAGTGGGGGAGCGCCACGAGTATGAGAATGCGAACTGAGAAGCCCATGGTCGTCAATAGTCCAGATGGCTACTTATCTGATTCACTTGGAGACAATTTGAGGGCTTTGTTGCCACACCTAGTACTTTGACACCTAGTCCCGGGGTGAGTAGGTGGAGTAACCGACCCCAAGTTATGTTGTTGGCTTGCTGTCAGTCTGTCTTCAATTAAGTGCGGGGGTCAGTTCAACAGTTCGGATGAACCCTGCTCTTCAGCTGGAACTAGCATGTGTTTTGGGAAGTTGTCCAAAGGAGTAGATAGGGAACATGTATGAGCCGCAGCATCTCGTTCTGTTCATGTCACTAGCAAATTGGCTTGGGATCGTGGGAGGGAGATGTGGCCGACAGAGCATGCTCACTTAGACCACTGGCCACAGCTTGACGGTAGTAGCATGTATTCTTTGAATCAATTGCGCGGCATACGAAAGATGACACCACCTTTTATGTAGTGGTCGTGGCTACTACTCCTAGCAAGGGTGAGAAAGACCTGGTCTACACGCATTTCTTATCTCTCACTCCAGCAACCCATCATCTCTAACCCCCACCTTTGCTTAATCGTAGATATCGGACATACACTGGAATCGCTTGGCTAATTATTGGGTGTTATGTCTTGGGCGATCCCAGTAGTACACCTTCAGTAGTTAGCTTCGACCCTCATCTGCTTCGATATACTCTGCTTTGTCTTCTTCTGTGAAACGACCTCGTTTCACGACCGAGGCCTCGGCTCAGTACAGACACGATAACACAATGAACTTCTTCAGGATGAAGCGCACTGAGTTGGAGGCTCCAGCTGAAGTCGCGATCGATACGCTGGATGAAGAAGGTGCTCGTGACGATGACAAGCAAGTCGCCGTTCCGACAACAGAGCCTGGTGTGAGCGGGATTGAGGCAGCTCAAGCTCTCTGGGGTCAGACGGGACGCTGGCTGGTCATTGTTGGGTGAGTTGGACCAATGACGTGAAAGTAATAACAAATATTTGCTAAGCGAGCTTCATTGCGCTCTAGGCTTGCTATCATGATGATCACCTAGTAAGTAATGCTGAACGTCCACGATTTGGAACGCCCATTGCAGGTCCTGACGCGCTCTCCAGTGAATTGGACAATACAACAGTATATGTCTACAACAACTACAGCACATCCTCTTTCAATGCCTTATCTAAATTAGCTACCCTCAGTACTGCTAGCACAATTGTCTTCGCCGTGGTCAAAGCGCCCATTGCCAAGGTTTCCAACGTTATTGGTCGTGGCCAGACATACGTCTTCACCGTGTCATGCTACGTCCTGGCTTATATCCTCATGGCCTCGGCCAAATCCATCAACACGTATGCCGCAGGAGTGGTCTTTTACAGTGTCGGCCAATCGGGAACCAACACGATGAATGATATTATCATCTCAGACATTACTACGGCGCGATGGAGAGGATTTGGTATTGCCGTTTCTTTCTTCCCGTTCCTCATCACACCATGGGTGGCCGCTTTCATTGTTGAGAGCGTCGTGGGGGGGATCGGCTGGCGCTGGGGGATCGGCATGTTTGCTATACTCATGCCCTTCGGAGCCAGCTTTCTCATCACGACGCTGCTTTACTACCAGGCCCGGACCAAGAAAATGGGTCTTGTCACGAGCAGACGTCTGACGGTTTATGAGTTCTGCTCGCAGGTTGATCTCGGGGGGATCGTGCTCTTCAGCGGTGGCTTGGCGATGCTCCTCCTGCCGCTCACTCTCGCCGCGACGTCTCCCTCGAAGTGGGATACCCCGTATATTATTGCGCTCATCGTGGTCGGCGGCCTCTTCCTCATCGCCCTTCCGATCTACGAAGCGTATGTGGCCACAAATCCCATCGTTCCTCCGTCCTACTTCAAGAACATCACAATCTTGCTGTGTCTGCTCCTCATCGCTCTGGACGCAGCTGGCTTCTCATGCACCCACACGTATCTCTTTACATGGGCTACCGTTGCCCGGAATTTCGGCGCACGCGATGCTACTTTCTTCACTTATACGAACGGTGTTACGCAGACATTGATGGGAATCGTAGCAGGCCTAATCATGGCTTGGACTAGGAAGTACAAACACCTGGCCATCGCCGGTACCGTCCTTCGTCTCGTCGGCTACGGAGTCATGCTACGCCTGCGCGGCGCAGAGAACCCTAAGGTTGAGCTCTTTGTTGTACAGCTCATCCAGGGCATTGGTTCCGGTATCATACAGATGACAATGCTCGTGCCGGCACAAATCAGCGTAACTCACGCTCAGATGCCCCAGATGACAGCTCTGCTCATTACGTCTCTCATCATGGGCTCAAGCATTGGCGCGTGCATCTCGGGTGGCATCTACACAAACACGCTGAAACCAGCTCTTTGGAGGCATCTCGGGGACCGTGCGAGCGAGTCAATGGTGGAGTCTCTGTTCAACTCCATCACAGGAGTTGCGCCGGATTGGGGAACTCCGGAGAGAACTGCAGTTAACCTCGCAGTATGACTCAGCGTTCTTCTACACTCTGGTTGAAAACCTTGCTAACGTTTAGACAGTTCTCGGACGTCTTGAGATACATGACGTACGCGGCCGTGGGCACATCGGTGCCAGGTGTGCTGTTGAGTTGGTTTCTGCCAGACCATACGTTACCGTGCGCACTCACTATTGCCCCGTTAGTGAATCCATGCTGACATCTTTGCAGCGAGCGAAACAATCTTATTGAGACATAGGACTTGTGAAGTTTCACAAGTCAGGTGGCTCTTACTATTCGAGCGGGCCAAACTCCGTCAAACCCGGAAATAGCAGTCAATCATGTCTTGATTACTGACCCTAGAGGCCCTCATAGCGGGTCTGTGACAAGGCACGCTTAATACCTGAAAGAAATCAGAGAAGAGCCTGCAGGATCCTCACAAAGCTCATATTGGCTGAAACGGAGAGCTACGTATCTTCCGTCTGGCGAAGGCATATCTATGTTGCCGAACGCTGAAGGCAGTGTCGACAATAACAAAACGTACTTCATTCTCGGCGTGATGTATTTCGTCGGAAAGCCCCAGCAAGGCTTCAAGGAAGATAGCATTAATATTTCTTTCCGCCGGGTTGTGTGATCATTATCGCTCCAGCGTATAGCTTATATAATTTCAACAGGACATCGCTTAAACATTACATTGTGCTAATTGCTTGCGTTCAATCCCTCATGTTGGTATAGTAGGCTCTCGTCGGCGCCACGAGCTCAATGCCACCCTTCATAAGTGACGGTTTTGACGTGTGTGTATATCCCGAAGACGGCTCGCCGTTGTATTCGACAATGCTCGTGTTTTGCTCTGGCGGACCGACGATGCACCCTCGCATATACTTGATAAAGGGCTTCGTAGTACCGAACACCAGGAAGGTAAGCAGCGACGCTGTCACTCCTGGCGCGAAGAATCTGAAGTCGTTCACAGCTCGCTCGGGGGAGAGGTCGGGCTTATCGTTGGCGTGTTCTGTGTCAAGAGTCGACCGAACGGCTCGGCTAAATAGCACAATGCTGAGCTCGAATAGACTAGATTGCGGCCTCTTTAGCTCAATGATACGCCAACGGCATAAATCTGGAACTGCGCGCGCAGGGGAGGAGCGGAAGCCGTCTGTCATTAACCCACCTGAGAATAAAAAATGCAATCGTAAAACGTGTGACGAGCCAACGATCATAAATGTTCTTTTTCGAGATGACGGGTTTTCGGTTTAATGACGCCGGAGTATCACCTGCGGTATCATTTTGCGTTCCAAGGGATTGAGAGTTCGCATATGTAACATTGAACTTCTGCAGCCTCATCCGCGACTGGATGTATCGGAACAGAATGGCGATGATGGTAACGCATCCAATTCCCACGCTCCACATCACTGTGTTCGAGTGTTCAGCCGGAAGCACATTCTAGTCAGGCAAATCAGGTGAACTTACAAGGTTGCCTGGCAAGCCGATCGAACACTGCGTAATTTCGAGTTGCTAATAATCCTTGGAGGGATCCAATGATGACGACAGGGAAGAGAATCGCAAACACCTTGCCTCCACGGTTTAAAATGATGAGCACTCTTCTGAGCTTCGGGTTCTCGTTCAGTCGGTAAAGAGATTGAACCAATTGGAGACCCCTTCGAAGCAATTAGTCTTGCAGTTAGAGGAGCATAAGCGGACGAGAGGAACCGACCAGAACATTACTATCAGTCCTTCCACGTGATAACAATAATACTCTAGAACTACATCAGCGCCTCGAACCGGATGCGGCCATAATGCAACTCACGGATGTAAAAGAGCACCCTATCCAAGCCAAGAGAAATACCTGTCAAGGTAAGCTCGGGGCTGTCAGAATGAGCCCTAGCATAATAGAAGCGTTCCTCCATCAGGTCATCCCAGAACATCATAACGTGGATCTGCTGAATAATGGAACAAATCGTGGCCAACGATGTGAAGTATCCCAGGCACGCAACATCTGAATTAAGCATGGTCTCGTTAGGCGAATGTCCAATTTTGTATTTGCCTGGTAGGTCGTACTTCGGCCAACGTGTGCGCAAGCAATATGGGGCGGGAAAAGGTAGCCTTACAACTTGTCCATTCGCGATGCCGAAAGGTGAGCCAGATAACAAGTAAGCTGCTGAACAAGCAGATGAGCGAATAAATCAAGATCCCCGCGAAAGTGCCAACTGCTTCTTCTGGTAGTTGGGCCATCCCTCCAAGCCTTTAGAGATGAAACGAATTGCGCTGATCGTGGAGAGCAAAATGAAATGCGAGTTAAGAACTCCGTAGAGATCGCGAAATGCTGTTGGGAAATGCTGTATCAAGATGGTTCGGGACGGGATAACAATTAACAATGCAGCCACAATCCTGCACCAGCATCCGCTCACTTCTATAGGGGAGCTTTTGTAATGCCCGTAATAGAAACGCCGCAAATCGAGTACACGCTAATGGAACAAGCTCCACGTCGGCAGGATGAAACTGAACTATTAAGCCACTATGGAAGTTGGGGGGGGAACTAGAAGCCCAGTTGATGTTTATCTTCTTGATCGTCGAGGGCCACTAGACAAGGGTCTCCAGCGAATCGGAACAAGCCAGACCCTGTTGCTGATGTACAAGTCCCACATGAAAGGAGTTCGCCATTCACAAGATGTAGCGCGATCTTGTTAGACGACTAGTATCTTGCCTCAACTTGCACAAGTGGGACTCAGTAGCGCTCGATCGTCAAAGGGGTGAAGCGCACGGACGTGTTGCAGAGGGTCCGAGCGATCAGGGTCAGGTCATCGGCAAAGCCGTAGCAAGCGATAGTGTCGGCGAAAGCATGGACGGTACAGCTCGGCAGGACCAAAGGGTACGATTCGGGCGGTTTGAAGGCCTTACTCGGACTCGCGTGGCTATGGGCCAACTAAATTCAGCAAATAGTTTGGAATAAGTCACGCTAGGGCTGGAACTAACGAGGTGCCCATGGCGGAAGATCGCCACATGGTCCAGGCGAAACGAGCCGAGCGAAAACATAACGACCCCTTTTCATGATCTAAATTACCCAGGTGCTTGTCGACATCTGAACGCGACATGTGCAAATATTCATCAGCGTATATTTGTAAAGAAGATTAAGAATTACTTGTTGATGATTCTGGAAGATGATAATTAGCAGAATGGTAACCGCACCAGCGAGGCATTAAGGGTACTAGGACACGAAGGAGGCCATGAGACCGGCGGGGCGAATATAGAAGAGAGCCGCAAGAGATATAAGGTTGCTATTAATCCTCATCAAAACTTCATATAAGACGCAATTCAATCAATAACCCTTTGACGCAAAGTAAATCTTGGCTCCTTATACCCGAAGATATGTAGCCAGAGAACTTGCTGCAGTTTCAGGACAGTCCTTTTTCGGCACACTCTGTCAATAGTAGTCAATAAATTGTAAATAGACCTGTTATAACAATCTGGAAGGCCTCCGTGGTTTTGGTGTATCGAGCTACTTGGCAATTCCGATGCAGGCAAAGTAGTGCTTAAGAGACTCGGCCTCTAGAGCAAATACTCCGCGCAGATCAACCGTGTCAGCAGGCGGCCAGACACTGGTATTGACCACGTCGAGCATGCCAGCGTACGTGGTCATGCCTCGTGTCTCCGTCACGCCCCACGGGTTCCTCAGCACAACGTAGCGTCCATCGCCCTGTGCTGGAGTCCAGCCCAGGATGGTGTAAGCATGGTTGGCGACGATGTTGCAACCCTTATACATCTCACCAGATGCGTACGTATAGGCGCACATAGGCTGAATTGTCTTGAAGCCAACGCAATGGGCGCGAACGATTCCGAAAAGATCAGGGCCGCGACGCGACTGCGTGAAGTAGTAGTGAGGCTCGCGATTGTTGATCTGGGCCATGGCCTTGATAGGGTCGCCGCCAGCATGGGCTGCCGAGGTGCGTGTGATGTCTGGGTGGTCCGAATTGTCCTGGAGAAGCCACTTGGCAAAGGCCTTCTCGTAGAGCGAAGGCCAGACGGGGCCCAAGACGTGACTGGACCGGCAATAGACTGGTGTATTGGTCATGTTATTAACCGGGATGTCGTAGCTCACTTTAATATCAGACGTAGGGGCATCATTCTCGCCACCCTTGCTGTGTAGCTTGATGCTCAAGTGGCGTTTCTTGCTCATTTCCGTCCCTTCGGGCTCGTCCAGAATCAGGGACTCGTCTCGCATGATCTTGGAGGGCTCTGCCCAAGCGACTGCAAAGAGCGCCGCGATGAGCCAGCTGTTGGCGACGGCACCCTGAACAGGTTCGTTGCGGTTCATTCCCCGCGCCACTCCTTCAACCATAGAATTCTCCATCCCCTTCATGGGCGTCTGCATCTCCATGCCCATTCCCATACCCATACCCATACCCGTATGCATGCCCATGCCCATGCCCATGTCTGGGGAGCCGGACCCTCTCATGCAGGTCTGAATGGCGAGCTGCATCATTTGCTTTCGCAGGACGCTCCGGCTCAAGTCACAAGTGGTGCCCCACGTGCAGTTGGGCGGCGACCAGTGTCCCTTGTGCTGCCTAAAGGGGGTCATGGTCTCAAGCATGGAGCGAGTGACCGCCTGGTTGGACAGATTCTTGCCGAGCTCATGCTGCAGAACAACAAGCCTGAGCTGGCCATTCTGAATGTACACATTCTTCACCTTCATCTCCAGAACATTCTTGAGTCCAACGCGGTCAAGGTCTCCAATCTTTTGGATTTGAGACATGTCAGGTGTGACGAGATCCTCCTCCTTGATAACACGCATGTCGTCACCCCTAATCCGCTCAGCCTGGTTGCCTTTCTGATTGAGCTTGAGACCCGCGTATAGCACCGAGTTGTGGCGCAAATCAAAGAGCTCATCATACTGAGTTTGGAGAACCTCCGAGATAAGGCTTGCGGCATTGGGAGAAGACCAGTCAATGGGGCGGCCAAGTATGGCTTCGCAAAGAGCGAAGGGGTTGACACAGCCAATATTGACAGACTTGGGTGGCTGGTCTGGCTTGGTAGTGTCGGATGATCCCATGATAAAGTGCTGCATTGTCAACTTTGCAAGGATATAATCCAGTTTGTTAATGATAGGTTTTGAGTCTTTGAGAAGGATGTTGAGTGAGAAGGTGCCGGAATCATCAAAATAAGAGCGTGACTGCTCTGCTTTATACCCGTCCAAGCTACTCATGATATCGAAAGTCCGTCCAATGCCCTTTCTTGCGTGCAACTCGCAGTTCACCAGTCAGAACATTACAAATCGTTGGGATACCTAGGTGAACTTGAGGTCAGTGACCTCATTTTTCATCATGACGCCCAACAGTCTCATTGAGTTTTGTCGTCGCGTTGGCCTAAGAACCTCTAGATATTGACTATTTAGCATGTGAGTGTGTAGTTGAAGGTAAAGGATCAGCTTGTAGATCTATGTAGAGTCTCTTCGACAGCTACTTTACCCCGCCCCCGCGCTGTACATACACGAGGGTTAAGCTTTAACGCAGACATATTAGATGTAAGCTGCATCGTACGACGAAAACTTCTGGACCGGTACAAAGCTAATTGTTATACAATATGCCGAAAGAATTAAGAGTCATAGACCAATCATGAGCTAGTCAAAGTTACGAAGCTTCTCAGTGGACTGATTATACGTCACAGAGATCAGTGCCTTGATATGCACCGCTCTGTTTTGTCCACTCTAGTGATGGGGGATATATAATCAACTCTTAAACGTTCACCTGTGTAGGTTCATATGGTGGTATATGAGCGTGGCGGAGAGAATGACAGCCAATACCGGCTCCATAATTAGCAGTACGCTTAAGGGGTTTTCAGGGTCTGAGATGAAACGCAATTCTAAGTTATATCAAATAAGGTAGTGATGAATCGCCTGCCAAGAGCTACAACGGGCATAAGAGCCTCGATATGAATTCATGACTACGTATGCGCAAGCCATTGTTTCATGTACTGTGCTCTCATTTTGGCAGGAATCCGGATGATCCGGTGAGTAAGCCGGTGAGCACATCTTGAGCTGTCGGCACACAAACATGCATTAGACACAACTCTGAATACTTGCGTACGTGTATCGCTTGCCCCAACAATTGGGGTGATGAGTGGTTGAGTATAGAAAAAAGCATGTGATATGTTTTCAATCCTGTGCCAAAGGGCATGCCCCGTTTGAACAAGCCGCATCCATCTAGCACGCATGACCCCATTACCAAGAGAGTTTACTGCTGTAAAGAATGCGGCTGATTCCGCTGCTAAGGCTGTGGAGTAGAGTAACGGTAGCCCAAGATGCTGGGACACGAAATGGGTCATTAAACACAGGCACGAAAGAAGATTGGTCTCCCCACAATGCCCCAACTCCCATTCCCTGCCACCTCTACAGCCGGAGGCGGCTGCGAATGTCTCCATTATCAGCAGACAACTCTCCTTGCTGCGCCACGACCTTCTCCTTGAGCCATCCGCCTGCAACAGTGCAGCTTGCCCCACTCCTTACTCCCAGTACGTCGGGAATCATCGGCTGTTGATATGTCGTTTCTTCCAGTTGTCCCGGTCTCTCCAGACGGGTTATTGCCTCTCGATGTGTTATTGCCGCCGGCGCCGATTCCGCAATCCGGGGCTGTGGGGCTTGAGGCTCCGAAGGTCGGGACCGCTGATCACACCGCTGCCGGCCTATGCCCCCGCGTGATGAGACTAGTCTGGCCGTCCCGGTAATAAGTGCACAGACGAAGAGGAGCCCTGCGAGGATTTCGAGATTGCCCGTGAGGCTCTCCACCCCTGCTAGTGTAACCGGCCGAAGGAGCAGAACCCTTGGCCGCGGCCTCCTCTCTCTATCGCAGAGGCGCCATCCGCCGTCAATAACAGGCAATGGTAGCAGTACACAGCGAGGGCAGGGTGACCACCGACTTCGAGAGTTTGGCCAAGCTTTATTCACTCTATCTTATTCTGGGGCTTATCGGGTCCTCCCTCGCGTGCGAGACGCGGATATGAACCTCATCCTCTGGACCTATGCTGACTGGATGAATCAGGTCTTGGATATTCACTTAGTCCTCATGGTGTCTCTATCATAGATCAGAGGCTTAAAAGCGTTCAAAGAATGTGGGCAATTAATTTTGCATGGAATTAAATCCTCGCACGCCGAAAGATTACACTAGACCACTCTAAGAGAATTCCTGCATCAACACGTTGATCCTTACCCGAGCTGGTAGGTTGCTGATATCTTAAACGCCAAGAACTTTCCTTATCTCTATTGTGACGTTGCTTATGGAATTGTAACTGCTTGGCGAAGGCTGCCACTTCTATAATAATGGCGTAGTAGTCTCTAGTAGTGATGCAGAGGTACTGGTTCCTCGTCCCAATACCGTGTTTCTACCTTAGTCATCAGTTTGTCCCTTATCATGGCAGTCAACGAGCCCAATGTCAACCCCGGAGAGGAGTCGAAGGCCTCTGAGGGTAGCGCTGATGACGTTCATCAAGCTGAGGTCGCGGCGCTTAATCGCCTCGGGTATCAACAGGAACTCAAGCGCGACTTTTCCCTCCTAGGGATTGTTGCCTTCTCATTTTCAATAGTTACGTCTTGGACCGCTTTGGCCGGCGTGATGATCATTGGCGTCCAATCTGGTGGGCCGCCAGTGATTATATGGTCCTGGATCGCTATTTGCCTCCTCAGTCTTGCCGTTGCTTATAGTCTTGCTGAGATGTGCTCTGCATACCCAGTTGCGGGTGGTCAGTACGCGTGGGTTGCGATTTTTGCACCGAGGAAATGGCGTCGAAGCATGAGCTATATTTGCGGATGGTTAGTCCAAACTAGCCGAACGAATCTCATGCGATGGAGCGAGACGCTAATTCGCTATTGTTGTGTGTACAGGTTCTTGACCATTGGTATCCTAGCCATGGGCGCTACGAGTCACTTTGTTACTGCGAACTTCATTGTTGGGCTCGCTAATCTTAACAATACTTCATTTGTTATCGATCGGTGGCACACAGTGCTCGTAGGCTGGGCCATCTCCGCTGCTACACTCGTATTTAACGTCTTTTTCTCTCGTTTGCTCAATCGAACGTCGCAATTCATCTTGGCAATGTGGGTGACAAACCTGATCCTCTCTTCTCTACGGTATTCTTTACTAAATGCAACATCAAGTAATCTATCGGGGTTTGTCATTGTCGTCATCACTATGCTTGCTATGAACAAGAACAAGAACTCGGCTCGATTCGTCTTTGCCGACTTTGTCAACTTGACTGGATGGCCTGACTCATACACTGCCCTTATTGGCCTACTGCAAGCTGCATTCGGCATGTGGTATGTTTCACGCAGCCTTCACTTAGCTACGGTCTCCGAAGCTGACAAAAGAAACCCCCCAGCTGTTACGACAGTGCCAGTCGGATGACAGAAGAAGTTAAAAATGCAAGAAGGCAAGCACCTCGTGCAATAGTCATGGCGGTATATATCGGATTTGTCACTGGCCTTATTTTCTTAATCGCAGCATGCTTCTGCATGGGAGACGTTGCCGACATGGCTTCGAGCACAACAGGCGTTCCGGTCATCGAAATCTTTCGTCACTCTACTGGTTCCGAGGTAGGCGCTACAGGCCTGGCCTCACTGATCGTGGTGATTGGTCTCGGGGCCTCGAATGGGCTGACAGCTACCGGTGGACGATCTGTGTACGCCTTTGCTCGCGATCGCGGCTTGCCGTTTTCGAGCTTCCTGAGTAGGGTCAACAAAAGTAACAGTACGCCAGTGAATGCACTCTGTGCTGCTGTTGTAGTGCAATTTATCTTGCTGGCAATCTACTTCGGGGCAGTCCAAGGATTCTCAACTGTTATCGCTATTGCCACTGAGGGCTTCTGTAAGTTTTGCGCTTCAGGCGTCTGATCAAAAGCTTATGCGATGCTTACTTTGATAGATGTATCCTATGCGATTCCTCTTCTGGCTCGGCTTCTATCATTGGCAACTTCTGAACCCTTTTACGATATAGGAGGCCTTTACAGCCTCGGTCGATGGAGCATCCCCTTGAACATCATCGGGCTCCTCTATCTCCTCTTCACCGTTATTACTTTCAATTTCCCGACAGCGACTCCTGTCAACAGCGCAAATATGAATTATACATCGGCAGCAGTTGGTGTCGTTATGCTCATCGCGCTGGTAACTTGGTTCACCACAGGGCGGTCACGCTTCCGGGGTCCAAAAAGCGGCGGAATTGCCCTGGACACTGAATAGATGCAACTTTCGGGGTCAGTGCGGCTTGGCTGGATTGAAAACAAACCATGCAGAGAGGCTTACTGCTAATTTAAGGTTATGTCGCTTTGATCTGGACTATGAGTGTGCTCGAGTGCTTAAGCGCAGGGTAAGGGACTTGACATTATCCAAGTTAGCTGGGTGGAGGCGGCGGCTCACAGGCGTTGTCCGTGAGGCTACCAAAGCAGTGCCTATACAGACTAAGCTGCCTTCCCTCTTGTAACATTACATCTCGGGGAATTCGAACTTGAGACTTACCTATTATTAGCAATATCATGATGCAATACGCATGCGGCCACGGGCTCTGGAACAGGAGCTCTCTTTTCTGGGGTTAGTATCACTACCTATCAGCTTTCATTAGGGACACCACAAAAGCTCAAGGTGCGCGCAGGTCAGCTAGAGCAGAGAAGGAAGTGGCCATAGATTCCTGATCAGCATATATGGAAGAGCTCAGTTGAGGCTGACTCTTATTGGTGTTGATCACTTCTTCTGCTTGCTCTTTCTTGATATAATGCAATCTAGTTTCTTGCTCTTCCACATACGACCATACCTAGTAGAATACATGGGATCCCGTCAAGACCTTGTGTTCTGTGCGCTGACTTCCACATTTGACAGCTGGTGCGTTGTGAATCAGATGCGATGGTCGCCGTTATTAGAAGATAGCACTCCATGGATTTTGCCATAATTCCCTGTCCTACCACTATTTAAAACGGTTTAAGACTGCCACCTATCAGCTTCCTCCCTAATACCCCAAACCTCCTGGCCCTACACAGCTCGAAAGTCCGCACACATTAGCTATAGATATATACATTACAGCTATGGCCACTTGTGCATCTATCTTTTACATATGTTATACAGTGTTGACCAATTAACTTTTAAGTTGCGTAATAACAACTTTATTAGGGCTTGCCTCTCCGCTTCTCACAACTAAACTCAAACCAGCCGAGAGCCAGCTTAAGCCGTTCCGACAATGCTGGTGAAAGAGCCGAGCCTTACGATCAGGCTTGAATATGATCCCGGGCTCCCTTCCACAGTGCATCTGTAGATCTAATTATCCACCACTCAGCTGGATCTGATCGTTAAATGCCCGACGCTACCTTACACCACCGGCGATGCCCGTTACGTAAGGAGCTTAGCGTGCCCTGCCACGGCTAATTCGCTTTAATTGCAAGTCACTACTCGGCGCAACTAATAATCCCACAGGTTGCGGATGTCGTAGTCGCAATCGCTCTCCATGTAAAAGGTCCTACATGGGAGGGCACCTACGACCGAGATTGTTAGACTTCCGCAAAGTCGCATCGTCGCCGATCTGCCCCCTGGTGACTTGCAGCTAAAGCTTCAACGCCACCCGAAATGAGATCACAGCGACTTTTACATCTCAGGTTGACTGGTCATTGCTGGAGGCAATTGAACTTGGACATAATTATGATCTGGTCGTCAATTACTTGTTATTTGACCCATGCGGTCCATTAAGTCATCTGTCAGCCTTGTCGAGCGCCTCGCGGTATGCCCTACCCCACGTTAGAACGAGGTACAAGTAGAGGCAGCAGGTTAGAACACCGTACAAACACGAGTCAGCCCACCGATCTATGCTCACATATGATGCAGGCCTGCGAAGTGTATAAGTTGTAATTCTCAACCTTGCTCTTTCTCAGCACGAAAACTAGAGCTAGGCCAACGCTCTTTTTCCTACGCAACCACCTATGCACTGATTTCCAAGCGTCAGATGGCTATCTGCTCCCAATGTAAGGCTTCCTTGGAAAAGGTGTGCCCATTTACACCACATGGTGAGCAGGAAACAGCTGCTGTGCTCCCGCGGCATAGTGATGATACCACACATCGTTGCTGGATCTGCTGTAAGTTCTCTGACTGGCTTCAAGAAGAAGATGAAGAGGAATTTTCGGCTTGGCAGCAACACCCCTTGAAAATCCGTGTATGGCGCGCCAATATGGCCTTGAAGTACCCAGACACTGGTGTAGAACTGTTTATCCTGACATTACACCTTTTGCCTCGCAACACCGAGTTTCCAGGCGGATGCCTAATCGAGGTATACTTTATCCCTGGCCAAGGTCTGAACTCCTGAGTCTCACATTAACGCTGTAAAGGTTTAAGTGAACTAATTGTAATTAGAGTACGCGAAGTTATGCCTTCCGGCCATGGGCTGTCCTCCTAATGTGGATATTAACGACTGGATCGTTAGCCAATGGATACAACAGTGCAGCACAGAACATCAGAAGTGTAAAGTCCGCTGGCCAGGGAAGTGGTACCCGACTCGATTGTTGCTACTAGAATCAGAGGGTCGGACCATGCGATTAATTGACACAAGCAACCAAACGCCAGATGCGCCGTATATTACGTTGAGCCACCGTTGGGGGGAAAAGGTTAATTACGAAACACTCTGCTCTGCTACGATGGACCGCTTTTACAGGAGCATTATTTTGACAGACCTACCGCAAGCGTTCCAAGACACTATTGCCTATGCCTATCGAATTGGCATCAAGTACGTTTGGATTGATGCTCTCTGTATCAAACAACACGACAAACATGACTGGGAAACGGAAGCACAACGCATGCACAAAGTATATGCGCATGCCTTTCTTAATATCTCCGCCACACTGTCGAAGAATGGTGACGAACCTCTTCTTTTCGAACGACAATTGGCTCCATTTCATCCGTCACCTCTCACCTTGCGGATCTCTGGTTACCTCCAGCATTACTACATCGTTGATGGTTCCATGTGGCTTGACGAGATTGAAGAGGCACCTCTCCAGACAAGAGGATGGGTTTTCCAGGAGCGCGTCCTCGCAACTAGAGTCCTTCACTTCGGAAAACGGCAAGTGGGATGGGAATGCAATGAAATCAGCTCTCTGCAGCTTTTTCCAAACGGACTTCCACCCGGCTTCGTCCCTACTACGAAGGCTGACATTTTATCTGGGGCAACATTAACCAAGCAACACGAGCAAAGTGATGAGAAATTCCGGGACGCCTGGGCCGACATTGTTGCCATGTACTCAATTTGCGACTTGACTGTGCCCTCTGATAAGCATATTGCTTTTTCAGGGGTTGCAAAAATGGTCGAAGAAGCCAGTGGCGACCACTATATCGCTGGTTTCTGGAAGAGCACAATGATATATGATCTAGCTTGGAGCCGGGCTTCTGAGGACAGTGTCGAGAAACCTTATAGCGCGACCTGTCACCGAGCGCCTAGCTGGTCCTGGCTCTCAGTTGATGGCCAGGTGTTCTTCCCGCGCGCTCGCGATGGACCTTTAGAACAATTTGCCCAAGTCACAAAATACCCGACGCCTAACCTAGCAGGTACCTCAGTGGTTTCCGTGCGCGGTTCTATTGAGCTGAAAGCACTCATGCTTCCCTTGACTTCGGTCACATGGGAACAAGACTCTCTTGTTAGCTTTACCATAGCAGGTTACTGCGTTCTAGAAGGCACTCCTCCCATGCAGTCACATCTGGATATTGAAGGCTCCAAAGATGAAGTGAATATGTGGTTCGAGCAAGGAGTTCAGGTCGTTCCGCTATTTGCATCAAAAACTTCTATCTTCGCTATAGTCTTGGCACGCATAGACAATTCGTCATATCGCAGAATTGGTGCGTGTCAGATTGAGTATCGAGCTTTGGGCCGCACCCGTTTGAAGAACGGCTTAGTCTCTGGTGATCGGGAACAGTTCAGCATTACGGAAAACGGGAAATTACGTGTTTATTCCCGGAAAGTGGCAGCTGAGGGACTTTTTGAGTTCATCAAAGAACGCTGTTTGGCAGGTGAACGGCGCCTCATCACCGTGCTTTAAAAAGCTTAAGATTACCATTGTCGAAATGACCATGCATGGAAACTGAGCTCCTGATATTTGTTTTAAAATCAGATGAGATTACCGCGGGAGTAAGTGATGCAATATCTGACTAACCCTTAGTTTGCCAATAACACTCACTGATGCAATCAACCACTTTGAGGCGGCTATACCAGCGAGTCAGAAATCATAGTAATGAGGCACACCCGATTACGTAGTCCATCGCATGATTTCTCTCGTTGAGGATAGCGTGGAGCTTAATATCCAGGACTTAGGCGAGAAAGCCGTTATTAAAGGCCCCATCGGTACCTTTGGGATTGTCATTGAGCATTCGAATGTCGAAGTTCCTACAGTGAACGTAGTTATGGGAGCAGAGTGTGCTGGAGGTTCGGATATCACCCTAGGACGATGATCATGGTGACGAATGAATATCTCCATCCAGCTTCAGTTCGCCAATGTGTACTTGCAAAGCACTTGCATCCTGAATTGGGCTACAGGCATGCAGTGCTTCAAGCATTAGTGCCATCAGCGAGGCGGATAGAGGAAGCCTCACTTAAATCGGCAGGTTACTGTGGAACCAACTGAAATACGGCGCGGAGACAGCATGGAGCCATGGGTCGGCTATTGTAGAGAATTTAAAGGGCTCTCAGAGGTCTTATATTGCATCCGTACTACAGGAGCCTGATCGTTATAGTGCACGCAACAAAACGCATGACTTTAAATCCCAGCAAGTTCTTCCCAAGTCTGACAGGACATGCAAGAGTGGAGGTCAGTGTTCCCTACTCCTTGAAGTTATTGCCTATGTATCAGGAAGATGTAAGTCTCCTATGACCAGTTTTCGGCAGGGTTTGAAGGTTGAACTTACCATACGAAGTCCCTGCGCGCTCTCATGTGTGCCTGTATTTCCTGATGATGGGAAGAATGTCGCACAGGCTGTGACATTACCAGCCAGCATTGGTCGCGTGGCTAAGCAACGGTATGCGACTCCTTATCCAGGCCTCCCTCGCCCGTACTTATGTTGATCTTGCCGCGCCTATCTACTTGGCTATTCCTTGCATAATTGCTATATAGCTTTTATTATTACGTCAAACTCCCACATACGACCATACCTAGTAGAATACACGGGATCCCGTCAAGAACCTGTGTTCTGTGCATGAGCTTCCATTTCTAGCAGCGGCTTTTGCGCAAAAGAGCTGCGAGGACCTCTGTTATCAGCAGATAATGAACCTGCTGCGCCCCCAACTCGCGTTCCCTTCCACCGTTAAAAACGGTGCACTCACCCCCACTCTCACCAATTTCAGCCCCCGAATGGAAATAAGCCAGGCCAAGATTACCGCGCGCTGAGACGGAACCAGTAATACAAGCACAGTTGGCTCACGTCCGCGCCACCAAAAAGGAGGGCAACTTTCTTTCCACCATGTAAGGCATGTCATTCAAAGCGACCATGCATTGAAATCAAAGCTTGTCAGTAACAGAGAGTTATCTTAAGAGCAGTAAGGCACTTAGCAAGTTAACGAACCTCAAGGGAGTGCAGCAAGTCAGCCACCATGCTGATGCTCTCAGATATACGTCCGATAAGGCTCAATGGTTCCAACCAATGAAGGAGGTGGTCCTTTAAGAAATGATGAACACGGCAGTCATCGACTATGCGGCATCTGCTCATCTTCCAACGATAGACCCAATATTGACAGGTGTATTGGACCTCAAGCGGTAGACTGGCGATGAAGCCATCCTGGTCGATCCCAGACGGACGGATTCCGAGCGAGCGCAAGTTGCAAACATCTCTTCTTAAATTGTTAGCGGCTAACGACAGCTCTAGACACCTTTTTGCCAGGAGCTCATGGTCCTCGCTCTTATTGACTGGGAATCGGTGCTTTTCCTTTCCTGCAGCGCTCTCCGTGATTTCGCCAGGATCATATCTTGTCGGATGTCGCGGGTCCATCCACTGCCTGACCGTAAGCTGCAGCCTAAGAAAGAACGGAGTCAACACACGCTTATTTGACTTGCAAGTCCAGCATGATGGCTGTTTACATCCCCCCAACTACTGGATGAGACTCTCTGCTTCTCCCTTCTTCAATGGCCATGCTAGCCTTTTCCACCCGGGACCTGCTCCATCTTTGAGCTTCCCTGCCAGATTGGCCGATTGCTGTTCGCAGTCCTTGATGCTCGGTTTGGGCCATTAAGAAGTCTTCAACGTCCCTCAAGGTTGCTCCGAGCCTGTCTATCTCGTTGTTGATTTGTGCGGGGGCCGTCTTAATGTCGATGCATTATGAGCTGCACTGCACGCCAATCTTGATCAATAGATCAAGGACGGTAGCTATATTTACTGCAAACCAAAGGCCTCTGCAACTATTGTGGTTCTGAGAACGGAGGTTGGCGAGGAGAAGAAGGCATGATGCCGCTGTGACACCCCGCAACTTTCTTGCCTGCTTCCGGACACCAAGATTAAAGAACTTCCAGCGGCCAAAGTGTTGGCCTTGCTCTTGTGTGTGTGTGTGCGTGTGTGTGTGCGTGTGTGTGTGCGTGTGTGTGTGCGACGGGTGGCATGGCGAGGTGCGGACCAGTATGAGCTGTCCATTTGCCTAACATATAAGGCACGAACTTCAATCCGACCCCTCGATTATCTCATTCATCGTTCCTGGACTCTAGTGACGAATTCTATCTGTCCTAAGAAACTCTCCTCAACGTCTAACATGGCTCGCTCTAGTTGACTTCTTCTCAATGGGTTGCACATCTTCTGCTCTACGAGATCCTATTCCTAGTATACTTTCATCTTCCCGTGACTAATTGTCCTGATCGACTCGTTAGCCTTTAGACAGCATTTCAGCATCTACACGGATTCCGAAGCCCAAACTCGGTTTCCTTTGGTATTCCCGAGTGGCAGCCTGATCGCTTTTTGGTGTTAGTAGCCCGCAATGATTGACTTACAGGCAAGCTAACCAATGGCTTTCCAGTGCATCTGCAGGCATATAGCGAGGCTCTCCAGGCTCATCGCATAACCTCGCCCGGCGCGAGGTGCGATGGTAGTCTAGACCTCATGGTCGTTCCCCAGAAATTTAAATCCAGTCCATCCGATGACGTGTGACTGCAGATGATTAAACGTTGAGGTTGGCCCAAACCTCGCCACGTGGCGATGCAGTTGGTCTGCCCCGGCTATGGTAATACACTACAGAACCAATCATCTAAGTTCCTTCAAGTCCAGTGTCCTTAATTACTTATATAAGCTTAGATTAAATAGATTATATATTATATTAAAGAGGTTATTTATTTTAAGAGAGGAAATAAATATAAAAAGGGCAGGGATTAATTATAAGGATATACTATAAAGCTAATCTATTTCTAGTTTAAATATATTCTTGGCGTTGGACATCTCTTTTGACATGGACCTCCGTAGGCCAAAGCCTATCCAACTACAACAGAGCATGGTCCACAACCTTATTTGAAGCCGAAATAATACTTCTATTCCGCAGCTGATGACATAGTCCACAAGCGAGTGAAACACCCAAGCGACTAAAACACGCGCCGCAAACGAGTGAACATTGTATTCATAGATTCACCTGCATCGACTTAAACGAAGGAAAATCAAGTGCTGTCGTCTTCTCTAAACGTCGCTATATCGATTTGACAAGTTCTTGCATTATGTTCCGTTTTGCCGCACGTGCACAGCGCTGTTTATTGCTCTCACCCCTCGGCTTCCGACCTCGACTCTGCTGTGTTTCCTGCTTCACCTGCATGTCCATCTTATTTTATGTACTTCTTGGCTTTCAGCTCGAGTCATGCTCCCTCCTTGTTGGAAACGTGTTTCCTTGGTCCTGCGCCACCGGCTGAGTGTCTTATTCTCCGCTTAAAGTGCTCCGGCACCCTTGGGCACCTGGAAAAAGACCCTGAACAGCTCATCCGCACCAGCTGGTATACCGTGATGAAACAACCAGTAACCAGGTCGTCGGTCTGGGTGATATGGCCGATAGTGAACATGGTTCTATGAATTTTAAAATCGGATCATTGATCAAGGAGAGTAATAGTAATGCGACCTCAACTTGCTGATCGGCACAAACGTCTCCACCAGCGTGTGGTCCCCCTCAGTGAAGACGCGGTGCAGCTTGGGTAATTGTGCCTCGGGGTAGGCCTGATCCCGGACGCGCCGTTGCATGTAGTGTTGCTTTGAAATCTCGAAGTCTGCTGAAACGCGCCCGCTCCGGTCGATGAGCCACAGTCGCTTCTTGATTGCTGCACCGAGCTCTACCCTCGCCCGTCGTTGTCGTCGTCATTGGAGAGCGGCTTGATGTGCAGCCTTGAGAGATTGTCGGGGGAGATCGCCGTCTGCCAGATCATCCAGCGCAACTCAGTCGGCAGATTGGGAAACCTGGAAAAGCAATGTAGATAGCTAGGCGTTTGGGGCGCGTCCGCCGCGGTAGTAGGATTGGGTTCGTTCCTCTCGCGATGTTTTCAGTGAGGAGGAAGAAACTAGCGCACATGGAGTAAGATATTGAAGTCAAGGGAATAGCTTGCAAGCACTGTATTGTAGATAACTTGCGCATTTAGACTTTGGCTGTTGTGCTGTGACTCAAAGCCAGTATCTGGGCTAAGCACAATAGGAGGCATTACATGCAGGAAGCAGACGCGTTGCCAAGCTCGCATACTTTAATTTTGATCTAGGCATTGTAACATGGGTTTAGCCTGAACGGGGTTTGAGCTTCACAGGGACGGCTTGCTGGACGACCACTAACAACACTCTTTTATTATGTCGAACCACATCTATTCAAGTTATCAGAAGGTTATGAAGAAGTTTGAGCATCTGCACAAAGGCTTTAACCGGGTGAAATCTGCCGCAACTAATGCGTTTGGAAGGAAACAGCCTGGTAGAATTCATTGAAGCCTTGTCGACCGAAGCTTGGCTAGGTTCAGTGACGGCAGAAGGCTGTTTCAAAGCATACGAGAACCTTAGAATGGCGATGAAGTCACGAATACTCGCTCCCAATGTCTTAGAATCAAGCATTCATGGGAGAGAAGATCATAGTACGCGCTGATCTTGCTGTGAGACTCTGGAGCCCTACCGATACGTGGACCTGATATTTCAAAAGGATGACGATGATAATAAGCACAAGGGGTAAGGAGATATTGTGTGAAATAGCTTGATTGGATCTGCACTAGAATACGAAGAAATCATGAGGCCAGCTCAATGATCTCAACTGTACTACTAGTTCCTAGTTCTAGCCCCGACAAAAGAACGTGCTGTTACAGTTTTCTTATTCCATCTTGATTTGTTTTGCAGAGCATCTAAGGAATGCAAGTGAGCTCAGAGAGGCGGTTACCGTTGGGGTAGTTACAAGCTGATTATCGTTAGTGTCGACACCTGCCAAGTCGCAAGATGACAATAGGTAACTTACTTCCCGAGCTGACCGCATCGTTATCCGAAGGACCGGAGTAGAACCTGCAGCCGGTGCCCTCCTTGTAGTCGCAGTTGTTCGGGCAGTTGCATGCGTAGTCTGAGAGGTTTGTTAGTATTTTCCAGAGTCACACTGTGTCGCAAAAAGGCACTCACATGGATCGGTAGCGATCAAGATAGAGGCTTGCTTCTCAGGCACGGCAGCACCCATAGCCGAGTTGGCGGCGAAGAAGGTGATGAGGGAGAGCGCGGCAGTCTTGCTGAAGAACATCTTGAATGTTTTAAACTCGTAAAGATGAAGTGTGGTGAATGGTATAATTGTTCAGTTGTAAATGTGATTGTTCTGTGATGTTGAGGATGATATTAAGATTAGAACGAACGTCCCATGGACCCTTCTTATATCTTTCGACGGCTGCGATCCTGATCCTTCCATGGGTGTCAACGGGATCTAGGAGTCGTCTGCCCTCTGTCTTGAGCTCGCCTGCCTCGTGTGGCAATGCCATTGCAGTCGATTTCTCATTATCGCCTCTCTAGGCCACGTATGACGTTGGGCTTGAATGACGTTACACTTCTTGCCCCAAGCTCAGCCTCGACGGACGTGCTACCATGGCGTCACTTATTCAGTCAGTCAGTGAATCCTTAAGGATCTGAAACATCAGGTAAAGTAAGACAAGCCACATAAGTACGGCCCACTAGGACTCCCCGTATGGAGTTGGAAACAAACGTCTAAGCCTCCGAGACTTCCATCTCAAACGAAGTACATAGTGTCTGAACCCGTGCACCGCTAACTAAGAGGATTTGTATTCTGTACAGCACGCCTGCCGTCTTCTCAGTCCGAGCTTAATAAGTGGGGACTTTATTACGAAATGATCGGCCAAGCCATGCTCTTTCTAGACTACGTTGCTGACTTGGAAATTGTCTCTTGAGTTAGGACGTGCGCTCCACCCCAAGCCTAACCGACGATCCCCAGCGATCGAACGACAAGCATTTTGTGTGGAGAAGCAATAACAGCAAAGCCATAGCTTGGCCTTAGCGATTCGGGTACTCGGACAGCACGGCGGTCTTACTGCCCGAGGAGGGTGGTATCTTTATGTATCTTCACCTCTTCAACCTGAGCTGTGATCGCCTTGAATTCTTCAAGTTGCTTCTGTGCTCTCCCACAAAGAAAGCTATAGAATGACGTCGCAAACAACACTGCAACTAACTCCACGAATATTGCTTTGCGCAGCGGGTTGAGCAGTTGAACAGCGCAGGTTTGAGGGATGCGATACATGTGAGTACGTCGGCTGAGAGAATCAGATAATCCCTGTCTGGTTGGCCATCTTAGGCACTCATCACAGAGTCCATTTTAGGATTAGCGCAATGCACAATGTCCCTATGTTTGCTGCCTAGGAGGATTCTGCGGGGCCCCGGTATCGCATTCCCCAACCTCCTACTAGGCATACGCATTAAGTCCCCGTGCCAGCACTAAAGGTCTTCTCGCAGATACGAAAACGTGCGTCCCCTTGCAAATTTGCACACCCCAGGGGCAGAGGTCGAGGCGCAGCCATGCCCTCGACTGTGCGAAGGCTCTGGTCTCCACAACTAACGAGATCTGTACCTGTGGTGATTCGCATCACCATCTTAGATGTAGGGATCAGCGGGCATGAAGGTACGTAAGCAGCCAACAGAAAGGTCCCTTACTTTACTGCATAGTGGAACTCTTACTACAAACAATGTACCCTCCCTCCCGAAGCTATACTGTGACTCGATCCCGATCCCTGACCCTAGCCTTCGCACAGTCGAGGAGATAGACCCATCATCCATCGCGCGACTCTACGACGTCAGGATACAGCATGACTTATAGCTCGGAAGGGGACTTCTTCGTCATTGATCTGCATTGATTCATACGCATACTCATCTCATCCTAGTGGGCCAGCTTATAGTAATCCTATTCGAGAACTGAGGCGAATAATGAGAGCAAGGTTCTGTGCGTCACCAACTTAGAGAATTTCTATCCTTCTCAAGGTGATGATCAGCGGAGCCTCCTTTCAGAGCTCAAAAAACCAAATCTTCCTGACGCAAGCTTACTCGAGCTACGCTGCTCATCCCCTCGACAGTCGTAAGCCTCCGGACAGGGATTTCCAGCGAATGAGCTTAAAACAGGAATAGAAATACATTCCAATAGCAGAGGATTTAGGTGAGCCTAGATGTAGCCTTTTATTAGTTGATCATGTCTCTTAATCCCTGATTCTGGTGCTCTAGATCCCTGTTTGAACAGACCTTGTTACCTGTGGAGCCCGGAGGCTTACAACTGTTGAGGGGATATATCAGGATGCAAATTACTCAGATGATCATCCTCAGAACGAAGATCGCCGACATCACCTCGATATGCCTCAGGCAGCGGTGATATCAGGACTTTCGACGACATGTTCGTATGTGTCTCGCGTCTCCAGACATGGACTATGTAAGCGCGTCGTCTGCAGGAACTCAAATGCTCGTTTTCGAAAGTATAGGCACGACTTCCTTCATCAACTTCATTTCAACAAGTAAATCCCTTGTTCATTGCTCGACACTTCTACTTTTCCGTATCGACTTTTGCCTCTAAGACCACCTCTCTCATCTATCAAAATGCAGTACAAGCTTGCAACGCTCATCGCTGTGGGCCTCGGTGCCACCCAGGCCGTTGCCTACTCCCACGGCGAGCGTAGCGAGTACCATGGCAAAGAGATCAGATGGCAGCAATTGGCCGAAGGGGTCTTCACTGGAGTCTCGGCTGATGAGTGGGATGATAGCAGTAAGCCTCATATTAACCAGTATAGGAGTTTCGCTTACTGACTTTATCAAAGTCCACAAAAGAGGTTTCCAAGAATGGGACGTTGAGGAAATAATGTCCTTGAAGCGCGATGCTCCTGCGGTACAGGGACGCGACCTTGAGCTTGAAGCCCGCAATCTTAGCCCCAGATGCCAGGCCGTTTTCAACTGCCTCAAGGACACTGGTGACGCGGTTCTCTCGGGGGCGCTTGGCGCATATTTCCAAATTGCTGCCTACGCCGCCAACGGTACCCCGGGCAAGGACTTGATGACTTTTCTCAACCAGCCCTTCGTCGCCAACGCTGCTGGAGTCGCCGTCGCCGGAGTCATCTCAGGTCAGATCAACGAGGCCACGAAGAAGGAGTGCAGCACCTCCGGGAGTCAAGAAGACGTCCTCAACGCAGCAGTCTCGGCCGCTATTGCCAAGGCCCCAACGTCTGGCGCTATTTCCGTGACCGTCAACGGGCCCAGCGGATCTTGGTCTATTGACGTTCACGCGAAACCTGAAGGACAGAACCCCGTGCCTCAGTGCTTCGAGGCCTAATGGAACGTGACGGGATCAAAGCGCCGTTTGAGGCATCTCGGTCGTTTTGAGGATTCAGTTGTATGATATCGAGAAAAAGACATGTTGCTGCTGGTCAGCAAGATCTTTTGGCGTGTTCTAGCCCCGTCAATCCCAAAGCTCTGTTTGTTGAATTCTCCTGACCGTGACGTACTGAATAATATGAACTCCTACAATGTTCATATTCCATCCTATAGGGAAGAGACCACATCGTTGGTGGCATGCAATCTATAGAGCGTAACAATTTGCTAAGTATATATTGGGGTTTCTAAATAAAGTATCGCGCGTCAAGATAAAGTCTCATGTTGGATGGAGTCGGCATGAATTCTGAACTGTGTAACATGTCGCTGAAGTCGCTATGCCAGCCAACCGCAAGACGATCTCAACCTCGATGTTTGTCCAAGCCTCACCCTACTGCCGCCTGGCGTTCTGACCATTGTCGCACGACCTTTCGCATTTTGCGTGCAGTGAGGTATTCACGGAACATGGATGGGAGGAGCAAGCATATCCGACGAATCGATGACATTTGATGGTGTATTGGCCCCCGGCTGTGACTTGACTTGCAGGACTCATGCCAGCGATCCATTTCTTACGTGATTCAATGGAGGCGAGTCTTGTGTGTACTATTGAGCTGATGGCGCGTGGCCCGGTAAGCCGTCAGCGACCGAGCTGCCCGAAGCCAAGCCGCTACAAAGGAGAGCTATTGTTGGGGGCCTAAATAAAGATCGGCAGCTAAGTGGCGGCCCCCAGCTTATCGCCACATTATTATGTATATGATGCTGGAAGGATTTCGGCAGATGGAGTTCCTATTCGTGCCCGCCACACTACAATTGCGCAAGCTATTCTAGCTCATCCTTCCTTCGAGCATTCTCACCAGCCGAGTCTCCTCGCTTGTGCAGATAGACAGGCGAACCGCGTCATAAGTATCCGATCACGGTCAGTCGTGCAATCCTGAGAAGCTCGTTCCGATCATTGGGGCCTCATCCTGCACTTCCAAACTCCTCTTTTTGAAATTCCGAAAATCTTCAGCTTGCATTTCGAAAAGACCCTCTCCACTCACAACGATGTTCTCAAACGTGCTTCATCACTTGCGTTGTCAGAACGCCTTCGAGTTCCTGTCCACCCCCACTTTCTGGGTCGTCGGCATCTTTCTCGCCCTTCATGGACATTGGGTCAATCAGCAGGTGATACGATTCACCTTACCAGAGGCGGGTGCGAAAGATCGGAGCAAGCAGAGTGTAGACAGCGAGATCAAGTCCTTCTCGTCAGAGTCTGCTCCATCGCCGAAGTCGGTGTTCCAGCGCGAATACCAGCAGGGCATTTTCTGGATTCAACCATGGATGACCACGGGCCTCCGAAAGGCCATCGCTATACTTGCCTGTGGCCTGATTCTGCCGCTACAGATCCTTGAAGGCTCTTGGGTGCTCCAGACTTCTTACCGAGTGTCGGTCGCAACGCACAAGGCTACGTATCTTGGAGAGCAGCCATTTCTGATCCGTTACGCTGCGTACTTCCCAGGTCTTGTAATTGGGCTCTTAGCTTGGATGGCTGTGCTGTGGACAGGTGCATTTTTGCTGGTTGGGCAACTTACGCTACTCGCACTGCTGATCGACGCGAAGCCTGGATACAAATCACTTTCGAAGCACAGCAGCACAGCCAGTACGCCAACAGCGGTCGAGCACATTCAGAGAAGCCGGAACGATGGCTAGATATCATGATGGCGCACGAATATAACTGACTGTCTTGGCTAGCCAGAGGAGCTATTGGAGGTCTGCTCGCCGCACAAATGTACACAGCGAACTCTTACAGGAATAATTTGTTGGAAGAGTGAATCGAGAGATTTGATCGCGATCTTTTGAGGTAGTTCATGTGGTGTAATGTGTGGAGGGCCAAGATTTGAGAGGCCCATCCCTTAGCACTACTAGTCGCAACAAAAACTTGTGATGAATAAAACCTGCGTCAATTTCATTCCCGGTGAGAAAAGTTTCTGGGAATCTTCTCATGCTATTGTACAGTCGATGCCCCTACTTCCGGGCTCGGATGCGGTGATAAACCTGATGCATTCGCTGCCGCTGACCGGGAGTAAATTCGGATTGACATTCATCACCTGAATAGTCCATAAAGTTATGGGCATTGCTCGTCCCCGGCTTGTCGGGGCACGTGTCCGTGATTTTTCCACATCCAACACTAGGGGCCTTCTGCTGCGGTGTGTCGTCAATCAGGTCCCCCTCGTCCTCGCACGAATCCGTCCATACGTGGAGGAGACCGAACCAGTGGCCAACTTCGTGAACCGCAGATCCTCCACTGTTCCACACGCCGCCTGTTCCGGAGCCCGGCATGGTATCTGCAACGATGTGGCATGCGTCGAGGTAGTATGTATCCTCTTTGCGATCTTCGTCGGGGAAATTGCAGATGCCGAGGGAGTTGGACATTTGCTGGTAAATGAAGATGTTCAACGTTTTGTAGTCGCCTGTACGTTGCTTCTTCCAAAATGCTTCGATTTCAGGGGTGGATCCACCGAGGCGATCTTCATCGTCAAATTCGATTTCCATCTTGGTGAGGTTGGAATCACGGGTGCGGGTGATGTCGCCCAGAATCATGTTGAATCCATATCGCTTGTCTGAAAAGGACGTTAGAAGAAGGAGGCAAGGAGGGCAATAGCGTCACCACCTCGCTTAGGAGCCACGGCGAGGAACGCTTGGTAAAGAAAGGAAGGTTCGTACATTCGTCGCGGAGTACCTCATACTGTTTATAGATCTGGTCTCTTGAGACAAAGTCGCACGAGGCGTTGCCAGGCACAGCTGCATGCAAATTGACTGTTATGTCCACGGATCGTGTTGCTCTCTTGTCAAATTGGAACGCTTCCTCACTTAGTTTCCGGTTCGTGTCGTAGGCTTTCTGGCCAGGAACGGGATCGTAGAATTCGCAAGTTTCCATGCCGCGATGGCCTTTGCGGCCATGACGGTGGCTGGCTGCGACAAGAGGCAGACTGGCTGCAAAGAAGAGAATCTGGGCGAAAATCATGATGTCTGACTGGTGAAATGATAGTGATGAGAAAAAGGGGGGGAGGGGATGGGGGACCTTGAGGCCTACACTGAGGCTTTGCAATCCATCTTAAGTCTTCCGGGCTCACGCAATCACGGTCTGCTTACGTTACGTTACAAGTAAACGGCCAATGCAGAACCGCTGTTCGACAGCGGATCATAATGTCGTCATTTTTTGAAGAAGATTCAGAAGTAGTACATGGCAACAACTGACAAAGACGCGATCTGTTGTAACGCTGATCGGCGTAAGCACATTTGGTGGCAACTACCGTAGGCAACCACACATCTAAATAGAGCTTGTTGTTCTTGAATCCTCCAGGGCTTTGTACTGGAATGTTTCAGGATCAATTGTGGCGCCCTAACCCATGCATGCTCCATCCTTTTCTGGACATACCTAGCTAGCCCTTCACAGAGGACCTTTTCGAAAGGCCTCCAAGCCACCTCCCTTCCTTCCCACTTCATGTATTACCCCCCCTTCCCCGGACCACCTTACCCTTGAAAGCATTCAACATGTTCATCGTATGCAGAGTAAGGTAGCTGTGATGCGTCATAAGACCTAAAGAGCAACTGCGCGAGTCAACTCTGTGTGCGACCGTGCACCCACTCAACAAGCGATGGATCCAGTGACCGCGGTAACCCCGCATGTCAGGACTTTCTGTACTTCGTGGCTGGGGCAAGTCTGCGCTGTGTCTTCGGGCCACGATGCCAGCTTCAGACAGCATGTTGGCCCGCTGGGTCAGAGGCTCAGATGTAATACTGAGCAAGTCGCACACCAGGAACTTCTCCAGTCGTGATGAAAAGAACTATGCTCTTCTTGATATAGTCAATTGCGACTTTGATCGTAGTGGAAAGGTCCAGAACCCCAACCCGGGGAGGAACGAGGTTGAGGTCAGACTACAATCTTTGCAATGCATCTATATGAGACAGAATTATAAGACGTCCAGGTACATACGACCATACCTAGTAGAAAACACGGGATCCCGTCAAGATCTTGCTCTCCGTGCAATGGCAGCCATTTTGAGCAGCACAGGCTTCCACTTCTAAGAGTCACTGCATATAATATGATCCCCTACCCCTACCCCTGCCTCCCTTATCCCTTTACGCGCCCGCTTTATTTAAAAATAAGTAAAGGGTGTGGTTATAGCAATCCCTAAGAAGTCATAAGATGTAAAGTTTTAGAATATATATCCCTAATTATACTCTATGCCTTTTAAATTTAAGTATATTTTTATGGCTAACGCTAGCTAATAATAGAGGGGTTATTATTAGATCTGTTAATATCTGCTTTCAAGTTTATTTTAAGCCTTTAAGAAAGTTCTACTTATAGCTATTTAGAAGGAGTTCTAAGATAAGAAATAAAATTTATATAAATTTTTCTATATATCTTATAAGGGTAATTAATAGCGTGTTATTATATTAGGTAAAACCCTTTATATTAGTTATATATAGCGCTTATATAAGGCCGTAATTAGACCCTATATTACAGGGGTAGGCTTCAGGTATATTTATTTCCTTAACCCCTAACTTTAGCTTTTTCTACCTTTAGCTTAATGTATCTCTCTTTCAAAAACCATAACTTATATTTATATAAGTATTCGTTACTTTATTTAAATATATTATTCTAGACTTATTTATAAAACTTTAATAAGACTCTTTATATATCTGAGTTAAAATATTATAATATTAGTTATTGTAATATATAAGCTATTCCGTAAAGTACTCGAAAATAATAGCTAGACTTTTAAGCGGGAAAGGCTTGCTAATATAAGCGCCGGAGTCAGCGAAGTATTAGAATCATCTCACTAGCAATATATAAGTATTCTAGCGCTTTTATATATAAGGTGTTTATATAACTCCGAGTCGCGACTAGAAGCACTTAATATCCGCAGAGGATATTAAAGACTGCCTAATAAATTACTAGTTATTATTCGGATAAAACTATATATAAGAGCTAATTCTACTATTGATAACGGTTCTTGCCTCTATTTATTATAATAAAATAAAGTTATAATCTAGCTTTTGATTAATATATAAAATAGAACGTGTTACTTCTTTAAGCCAGGGCCTTAGAAGTTTAAAGTTTATTATAACCCTTATGAAAGGCTGCCGAGCTATAAATTTATTAGGGAGATGTTATATAATTTAGCTAGGAATAAGGAGGATATGGCATTAAATGCTGCAGAGATGGTATTGTTGATGAGGAGCGAATGACTCTTGTTATAGGTTTCCGTTACTAAGACGAGGATTATGCCGGTAGCGAATGGGAGTCTAGACGCGATCGCCACCCGCAGAACCCTCTGTCAAGCACTTCAAGCTCGGCCAGTTCAGGCACAATCTCTCGAACATACTCATCCAGAGTCACTAGTCCCTTCTCCGCGGCAATCATAACTGCTACTGTCGTGCATAGCTTGGTGAGAGAGCCAATCCAGAAGACGAAGTCAGCGTTGATTGGCTGTGAGCCTGGCAGATCCTTTGACCCGTACACAGCCGAGTACAGGAGGCCTTCTTGGCCGATTGATGTTAGTGTCTCTTGATTTGTGAGTTGAGCTGGTTCATCAGTGTTGTACTTACCATCTTTGTTCATTACAGAGAAGCAGGCATTGTGCAACGCTGGGCTCTCCCATCGACCTGCTTCCTGAGAATCCGGTCGATGCTGTCGTCGTTTGTCATGCTGATACTTCCCATTTTGTTCCCATTTCACCGACGAATGACTCTGGTACGCAGTTCTTCTCGCTGAATTGAGTCTTTCGAGCAAGAATGGGTCTGGATATATAGAGGCACCTGAAGAAACTCGTACGTACTAGGTGGGCGAAGAGTGTCAGCGGTTGCAGCTAAATCTTTTTGATTGGATGCAGTGTTAAGTACGAAGCACACTGAAGTGGAGATACACTTAGATTCTGTCTATCTAATCCATAAATCCCCAAGTTGGGAGATATCCAATGCAGACCTTAGGGCTTTTCGTGGAGGTTGCGTGGAGTGGCTGACCCGAAACCCGAAACCTCTTTGCCTCGAAGAGCGGTGGCATCATACCCAAAGTCGGGTTTCGGCCAGAGCTTCTGATTCAATTCCAGGGGAAAACACATCGTATCAGATTGTTTGTACGCAAGCGATGCGTTGATACGGCAAGTCTAGCAGGATGTGAGGAGTACATGTTTACATAGGCACCAGTAGGAAATTGTTACACTCGTCCTTCGCTTCCCGCCAGGTACCTCAATAGTCTCACTCGACAGACCGTGACTACTTTACGTGTTCCCTTCCCTGTGGCCGTCTAGCAATATGTACCAAACCACAATGACACGGATGCGGCACTGAGATGTCATACCTCCCATGCTTTCTATGGCGGCTGTAATTCGTTCTTCATTGATGTCATATATGCCAGTACAAGAACTAATTGTGTTCCATTGCAGACTCAACGTCTCCTGTTTTATTGATCTAGCATCGAGGAGTCCATGAGTTCCTCAGCCAGAGGCGCATCGACATGCGCTGGGCCCTCACCGGCCACGAAGCCGCCCTTGGCGACCTTCAACTTGAAATGTTGTTTCGACCGCACAAACTAAGCACAGAATAATTAGCTTACTCTCGCTCACTCTCGCTATTAAGACGACCGGGGAGATGGCTACTTCTTCAATGGACTTGGCCATCGCGTAGCGTATGACGGTGACCTTCTCCGTTTGTCCTAAGCGTACAACCCGCCCAATCGCCTGGGCCTCGACCGTCGGATTCCATTGAGGCTCGAGAATGTGGATTCGGTTAGCTACAGTCAATCCATTGAGTCTATAGAAAGGGTTAGCCAGAAAAAAAAAGACGAGCTATAATTCTGGCACCTACCCGACTGCGCCGGTTGAGAAGGTCATTAGCAAGACCTTGAAGTCACTTCGTATCTGAAAATCCTTGAGAATGCGGTTGCGCTTTCTAGCTGTGATGTCGCCATCCACTCGAAGATTCTGTATGCCCTTTTTGGACAAAGCCGAGCTCACAATGTCAAGTGTTCGCTTCCAAAATGAAAATACCACGCTTTATCTCGTTAGTCATATGCGTATCTTGCCTCGAGGGGACCAGGCTTTCCCTTACCATTTGTGGTGAAGGAAGTGCTTGTACACATCTTCAACCAGCATCATAACTTTTGAGGGAAATTCGCTTGGCCTTAGACTGGTCTGGAGCTCAGACTCAATGCTTTGCTCTTGGAAGCTGTGTCTGTGTCTACATAATGGACACGATCCCGATCCCGATTCTTCATAGGCTTTTCGGTAGTTCGGCATGCACGTGGGACATACCAATCTGAGGCAAACAGTCAAAAAACAGAGGTCCTCGTCGGCCAGCCTGGTCGCAGAGTCAACGGGAGATGTGCAGTAAGCGCAAATTGCCTCGTTAGCTTGTTGCAAAATGCTGAGTGTTTCATCAGCCCTAGAACCAGGATAGCCCGGCCGTGCATGGTCAGTCTGCTGCTCGAGTCCATTGTTACAGAACATGCGCAAGCGGAGAAAGGCTTCCATGACTATACGGCCGTCATAATCGTTGCTCTTGGTCTTCGCAGCGAGATCCTTAACTCGCTTATACGATACTTCGAGGTCTTTGTACTGTAGCCTCTCTTTCTGTGTAAATACTGGCTGACGATCATCGAAAATTGGCTCGAGACCGGGAACGGCTGTCCTGTTTCGCCTAAGAGAGATTGATCCCAGCAGTTTTTGAAGGTTCTCAAACTTCAGGTTCCTGGAATGGCGTTGTAGTCGGTTCTTAGTGATGTACTTGTGAAAATTTGAGCTCTTGTCAAAAACCGGCATTCTGAGAAACCTGACAAGAGACTCAAGGTCCTTCAATGAGTTTTGGATCGGCGTTCCAGTGATACACCAGCGCATTTGAGATGATAGGCTAGCGACTGCCTGAAACTGCTTGCTGGACGGGTTGCGAATCATATGCGCTGTGTAAGTCAGAATTGCATTCCGTATAAGTCGAAGCAGGGCTAACCTTCGTCCAAGACGATGCGATACCAATTCTGCGAGCACAAAGCACCACCTCGTCTCCTTTCCACCATGGCCGTGCCATATGTCGTAAGAACGATATGGTACTTTCCAATTGTTGCGTCGTGTTCCTGCCTACCGTGACCGTGGTAAGTGAGAGAGTTGACAATCCCCGGGCGTATGTGGCTAAAGACGAGGCGCGGATTAGCTGCTGTCCACGACGGTAAGATAGCGCAGAGATAGCTCACCGACTAATTTCGCACGTCCATGTATGTAGAAGTACTGTTAAGAAACAGCCGTGTGAGCGGGGATTGAGCAGCTTTAAGGACGTCAAAGTGGGCAACATACACTCCGATGGTACGATGATGAGAGTAGACATAACGTTATTCCGTCCACCACTGGTCGCAAACATTCGCGCGTTTTCCATGGAATCAATGATTGCCGATAGGATACTCAGTGTCTTGCCCAGGCCCATCTCGTCTGCCAAAATCCCGCCAAGGGCATCAGGGTTGGATGGGCTCTTTGCTCCGGTGATGGTATGCTGGTAGCTACATCTATCAGCGAAACGGACCTTGTGCGCTAGCTAAGTTGCTGGAGTACACTTACTAGCTTTCACTATCTGAGGATTGGCAAAACTGCCACAGCCTTCGCTCCACGGGGAGGCATCCTAGCTCCCTGCGGCGAATGAAGTCCACGGCAGTCTCTTGATGGCTTCGAGAAATAGTCAGCCTTCCTTCACCACGATCGAAGCGCTCACAGACCTGTACAGCTCCGTCAAGATGCGGGAATCCCTGGCCCTGCCAGCCAAATAGTCGTGGGCGGGAAGCTCTGCCAGGAATGAATCCAGCATTTGAAGCAGGTTCGTCTCGTCGAATTCCTCATTGTACAGTGGCGCGCTGTCGTCCAGTGTTCCTCCTAAGTAGAGTTCCAGATCTAGATCAGCATTCAAGCTCTCGAACGAATGTTCTGGGAGCGCGGGAAATACAAGGGACTGTGGGTTTATATAAGGACTGTCACTGAGCCCCGGGTAAGGATCTTGGAGATATAAATCGTAAGACGACAATACTTTGGCCACAGATTGCCCTTGACAACTGTCGCCGAGAATGAGGATATCCGTTTGTAACCGTACCACATTTTGACTCTTTCGCTTCTGCCGTGACAGAGTCTCCGCGGAAGTTACCCACGATGTTTCTTGTATCCAGATCTGTAGGCTGGCAGAACACTGTTCCTTCACTTGCTTCAAACTACGGGATGTGGCAACGCTCATGACCCCAAGGGGTTGCCCGTCTTCTGTGCGAACAAAAGTGACGTCGAAGTCTGGGTCAAATTCCAAGTTCGCGCGGATGAGCGAACAATTGCCGAAGAGCGTAGCTGAACCTGGATTACCCTTGGGCAGCCACTTCAATTGAATTGCCACGTTATGCAGCTTCAGAACTAGAGTAAGCGTATTGTTCGACACGGAGCGGATAAGATGAATCGCACCATGCCGTAACAAACATCATCCAGAGAGCCCTCAACTAGCCTTGGTGTTGAGGCCCCAATCTCAAGGAAGTTGTTGATATCAAAGTCGTAGGATGCATGAGAGTCGCCGGCATCATTGCAAATCCATTGGCAATCAGGTTCAAAGGGCTCATTGTCTTCTGGTGAGCTGAGAAGATGATTGATCTTGAGTCTTTTACGCGGTGAGCTCGAGTCAACCGCCTCGTCGCGACGTGAGCCATGAAAGAGCGTATCCATCTCAGTCATTTTTTTGTGCAAGAGTACCTTATGCCTAAGTGAGGATCATGTTAAAACAAAAGTTGAATTAAAAGTGCTCGCATAATAAGCAACACAACGATCGACGGTCGTCAGTTCTGGCGCAGCTCACAGCACAGCAGGAACAGGACGAGGCGTGGGCGGAGCCTGCATAACGCGCATTGGCCTCTAATGTTGCATGTTAATGTGACAAGCCTGCATGAAGGCGACCGCCCATAGCTTAAGCACACCGACTGTTCAGAACAGTCAGTGTTTTCGGTGCGAGGCAGACTGCGAGGCTGCCCAAAACGCCACAAAGTCCTACGGATGGTTCGCCAGTGGTTCGCCCTCTACGAGGGTCGGTGATGTGCCTTTTTGCCAGTACGTATTGGTTCCCAAGGAATTAACTACCTCCCTTTGGTAAATGGCTTGCTCTAGAGGCCTCCTCACAGTGTCGTCGTTGAGGCGATTCTATCTACTGTCATCACACAAAGTTTTAGCCCTTTCATGTAACTGCGTCCAGACTTCGCCCGCCGCCTGAATGTGAGAACAAGAGATAGGGCGCTTGGAGATCTACGACTACATGCGCTGAGGTTACCGAAATCTGCTCAATGTCCAAGATTAGCCGCGACTAAGCGTCACGGTCGGCCCTTAGTTCCTGTTCTCACTTACGAGCAGTCGTGCACATGTGAGGCGGACGCTCTAGCCGCAGAAGAGATGGCGACAAACAATGAAGATCCGTCAGGATCTCTCGACAAGGATTTCTGTCGCGCAATCGCTAATTTTGAAGCTTCCGCAAAGCTCACAGACTCGGAAAAGCAAGAATTCAGACACACAACACTAGAGAAGTTCCAGGCGGCGATGGCGAGCCTTCAAACACGACAGGCCCAGACGAAGAAGCTTCAGTTCATGAATAGACTCGAGCCATTCATCGAGACAATCACGGAGTACGGCAAAGCCATTGACGTCTTTTCAAATACCTCGGAGGTTCTTTCATTCATTTGGGTAAGATCACATCGCGGACCTCGCACGTTTCCATGCTGAAATGAGAGAAGGGTCCGATGAGGCTAGTCCTAGTAGTGAGTTTATGCCTATTCACGTAAGATAACTGATGACTGAAGCTCGATCTTTCAAGATCGCATCGACAATGAAGGAAGCTTTTTCCTCAGTCTTAGACGCCTACGAACAGATCGCAGATCAAATGCCCATCTTGTCTGCTTACCACAACCTATTCAAGGACCGTCCATACATGCGATCCTTGCTCGTCCAAATTTTTGAAGATATTTTAGAGTTCCATCTCTCAGCAGTTCGCTTCTTCAGAAAGAAAGGTGCGATTACCCAACCTCTGCGAGTTCAATCATTAACGTTTGCTCTTTAGTCTGGCGCCAGCTTTTTGACGCATGTTCAAAGAGTTTCTTGCTCACTGTCAACAAGTTGAAAGACAACATTGGAAGACACTGCCGACTGATACAGAGCCGTGCAACACTTTCCGATTACGAAGATGCACAGCGGGCTCGTCAAAAGGCCAACCATGACCTCCAAGAGCTGAGGTCTGCCAATCTCAGCCAACGGCGGGACGCAGTGCTGGACTGGCTATCTCCTGCGCGCTTGGATGAGATCCACGAGCGCCACATCTCGGCGAGATCTGATAACCCCAATGCAGGAAGGTGGCTTCTCGAGAATGACGCCATTCAACAATGGCTACATCCGTTGTACTGTTCAACTCCCCTGCTTTGGCTGAAGGGTAAACCTGGCGCAGGTAAGCGGTTTATCGACCTTTACGTGATGCTCATCCTAACACAGCCAAAACTTAGGCAAGACGGTTCTGGCTTCCGTAGTGATTGAACACTTACGCGACCGCTCAGGCACCTCTGTGGTCTTTTTCTACATCTCGAACGATGATCCTGCAAGAGCCGACTTCCTCTCTATTGCTCGGAGTATTCTCTCACAGCTTGTGGCTCTGGATACTGACCTTGTTGCTTATGTCGACAACGAGAGGCTGAAGACTTTATCAGCTAAACTAAATTCTTTGAAGCTTGCTCAAAGCCTCATGAGCTTTGCCCTAAACAGACTCAAGGTATTCATCGTATTAGACGGGATCGACGAAATATCCTCGCGCAACCAACGAAAGGATGTATGCACCTGGTTCTACAAACTTGTAGATTCGCAGGAGAAAGAAGGAATGGACGACATTCGCTGCCTGTTCATAAGTCAAGATGATAGCATTGCTCGCAAAGACCTTGAGCAGGTTCCTTCATTTGAGATTGACCACAAGAGCAACAAAAGCGACATTGAAGCATTCGCAGATATCTGGCAGAACAAGATTGAGCAGAAGTTTGGCTCTTTCGCGGACGAGGGCTTTTATGTTTCTCGTGTGATCACAGCCAAGTCTAAAGGTACTGAACAACCCTCTATGCTTCTTGAGTTCTGACAATTGATGATCAGGCATGTTTGTCTACGCCAAATGTCTCCTCGAGGAGATGTTTGAGATGCCGTCAAGGGCGGAGTTACTTCATTCCTGGAAATCAGAGCAACTTCCCAAAGAGCTCGACGAGTTGTAAGATTGGCAATGACCCAGAGAATTGCTGTTGTCATGAGGAATCTCACCTTTGGCAGGTATCAGCGCATATTAAATCGTCTGGTGGGCGGTGGGCCGCAGAGCAGGCTTGACATGATAAGAAGGTTGCTTTCATGGCTCTGTGTGGCTAAGCGTCCATTGTACTGGCGCGAGATCCAAGGGGCCATATCAATCGATGTCGTGAAGATGTGTCTGGACCACAGTCGAGGACTCCAAGGAGGCCCGAAAGATTTCTGTGGCTCTTTCATAGAGCTGTATGCAGACGAATCTGTCCACCTGGTCCATCCCACTCTCAAAAGGTAAGCTATAGCGACATGCAAGATTTGTTTATCACTTCTAGGACGCGTGGCGATTGTTACTCTGACATACGTTTTTTTCCTTCAGGTTCCTCATGAACAGAAGTGACTTTAGTATTGCAAGTGCACATCATGAACTGTGTTCACTTAGTGTGACTTATCTCCAGTTTGACTTTGTCGATCCAGGACTCGACACAATGGCCACGGACGCCTACGTACTCGACGGATCGTACAGTTTTCTAGACTACGCAATGTCTTGTTGGGTCCACCATCTAATGGACTGGCTCCCAGAGTCTCAGCCGCAGCAAACAGAGCTGCTTGCAGCAAGCCTTGTCAAAATGTTAGGGCAGCATTTCACAGCACCGGTTCGAGCACAGACAGTTGGTGATAGACTACGCGAGACGCTTCGGCCTCTGGAGAGCTCAAGTTGCTACGATGAACTCTCACAGGCGATTGTATGGACGCGTAAAATCTTCGCCTCGCTCGAGACACATGCGCAGAGCGACCTGCTTGATTTCCAGGAAATCGTTGGTGCAGTAAGACAACGGATAGAATGGTTGTCTCAGTCGCCAGCATCGGAACAGCAATCACGCCAACTGAAGGAGCATTATGGAGAGAATGTGTTCAAATGCTCTCGGCTCTGGTGCTCTTTTTTCCACGCCGGCTTCGAGGGTCCCAAGTCGCGAGACGCACACCTTGAGCGACATGATCGGCCCTTCCTCTGTTCTTTTGAGGCTTGTCCAAATGCTACCTTTAGTTGCGCGTCCAAAAGAGACTTGAGTGCGCACTTAGTAGAGATCCATGGCATTGTTCAGGAGGACAACGAGTTCCCCCAGGTATCCAACCCAGGCACAGGAGGCGGCCGACGGGGGGAAGCCAAGTACGCATGCACACAATGCGACCAGCGCTTCACACGACAGCACGTGTTGCGAGAACATCTTGGGAGACACCCAGGGCAGCTGCCATACTTTTGTCAATGCGGCAAGGCGTTCGCTAGCGCCATCGAAAAAAAGACTCACCGGAAAGCGGAGCATTTTGACGGGGAACAATTCGTCTGTCAAGGCTACCTGGAACCTGGCGGAGAGCATTGGGGATGCAAACGCGAGTTCCGGAGCTTCGGATCTATGAAGTATCATTGGGACTTTAAAAAATGCTTACCCGAACATATGAAGGATAGATTGAAAGAGCATAGAGCACTAGCATCGGCCGCCTTCGGCTAGAAGCTATTCGCCTGATCCGCTCGACGATATCATGCTAGATATTTCTCTCCAATCAAGAAGCCAACACGGCGCATAGCCTCATCCAGAAGCAAGCAGCCGAAAGTCTCAGTGGAAACAGCAAGTCGAAAATAGCATTTTAGACGTCATGATATCAGACAATGAGATGTTTTTCTTGCTTAACTTCTATAGTAAAGTCCAGTCGCAGCATCATGGTCTGAAAGTAACATTCATTAGGCGAGACCATACGGACCGGAGCTCTCGAGGTGTGCGGGCATGTTTCTACGCTTTTGATGAAGCAATTCGGGGCCTTTGTTCGAAAATGAACTGGCGCTTGTTGGGCGATTTCCTGTGAAAAGAGCAGCTTGAGAATCCCCGTGTATGAAAGAGCCAACTGAAAGAGCAGGCTGGTCATGTTGGCCGACGAAATGCGCGACAGGCTAGGCATAGCAGACTGTGGTTCGCTAGGAAGAAAGTAAATCACATCCTGCCAGCCACGAAAAAGCAGTTTACCTGTTTTGTCCAGAGAACAGGAGTTCAGGGCGCTCTTGACAAGCCGTGGTTGGCTGATCTGCTCTGTTCGGCTTTCCGCCAAGAGTTAATACAGAAAAAAAGCAGTCTATGCATTCCGTCTAGGGAAAAGGATAGTAGGCCACTCTTGACGAGCTGTGGATGGCTGTTCTGGAAAATCGGGTCGGGCCGGTAAAAAGGCAGGTTGGTCATGGGCGACTGGTGAAGTATAGCAGACTGTGATTCGTTGGGAAGAAAGCATGCGTGTCAAGTTCGCACCGAAGCTGAAAAAAGCTGTCTACCTGTTCCGTTCAGAGAAAATGGTTGCTGGCCGCTCCTTGGCTTTCGGCCTCATGGGACGGTGGCGGAAAAAGCAGTCTATCTATTCCGTCCAGGAGAAAGGTTGCAGGTCGCTGTCGACGGACTGTGGTTGGCTGATCTCCTCCGCTCAGCTTTCCGCCTCACGAAAAGAAGCCAGCCCGGCATGCGATCGAGAGAAGAGCGAGGAGTCGCACTCAAAGGCTGTGATGAATCAGGCGAAGCCACTTTACCAGCCCATGTCCGTTGCCTGATGGTTTCCTGTGCTCGAGGGATTCCAATTTGTTAGACGTAGAAGAACTTGGAAGATATCTAAAAGTTGGTTAACAGAAATGTGTAGAGTACTGTCACGGCGGGAAGTCGCTCATCCGAGGACTTGCGATCGTTTTAGGCAGCGTTTTCGGTGCATCGCCAGCGTCTCGCAAGGCAGCCTGCCCATGGCTGCTGGACGCCTGGTCAAAACTTGACAACATTGGAGGGGCCGAAAAAAGCAGGCAGGGCATTTAGCGGAAGAAGAGATGCGAGGGGATGATCATAACGGGCTGTGGTTGGTCGACGAGCACTTTGCATCATGGAAAGAAATGCAGCTCAAGGAGGGTTTGATTGGTTGATATACAGTCCGCCAACCCATGGATCAATGCGACATAAGTCTGGGGATGCGCATGCGGCGGGCGTCGTGCGGATTCACAATTCTTGACTTGACCCCAAGTTTCCTTCGCTCGTTCAATGCAATGGCATTTCGGTAGAGTGGTGTGTGGTTGATGTCACAAGACCCTCAGCTCTTCTAAACACCGACCCCCTTGGGAGACTTTCGACTCTTGCCAGCGGAGTGATTCATACTCCCAACGATAGCAGCATCAAGGTCGGATTCCATTTATGAGGGCCACCGCACAAGACTTGCCTAAGGAGTGCACCGATATCTTCTCGACCTGATGCGAACCTGAATCACGGGTCATGGACCTAAAAACAAAAGTCAAGGTCCAGACTAATCTTGAGGACGACAACAGGCCACTTATCCTCAGTGGAAGGAACCTAATATTCTGTTGGAATTTAGGAGCCAGGCTTGCCATGTTTGCCGCAGAAACATCTACTGTCGACATACGTTCTTGGTATGTGTCCATCAGTGGACAACCTTATGCAAGACTCCTCTTCCTAGGCATTATCGCTGTCTAATCTGCAAGGCACACGGTACTAACGATCAAGTGATCACCTCCTGGCTGAGAAGAATCAAGTATTGTACTGGCAAGGGTTTACTACCGGCCCTTTGTGAGTCCATTCGCCCAGCTCTGCCCCAGTACCCCGGATCTCCATAATCGCTTCCCTTCGGAAGTATAGCTTGACTCTTCCCTCGTTTTACACAGCGCGATACTCCTGACACTCCTCGAACGGTCGCTGTCTAAACAATTTGCGTCTGCCAATGTAGCTTCTGCGAATCATGGTCGCTGCGAATTGACGCATCTCCTGCTCAAACTCCCCCATGCTTTCCCTAGACACACCTTTCTCTCTGATCGTCCTTGCTGGGTTCGCGCCATCGACCAGCGCCTTTACAGCATTAACACCTCCACAGGGACTCATGACGCGAATGGCGTCCCCAATCAAGGTGACCATGTTGGACGGTGTCCAAGGCTCCATGTCTGGATTTGTATAACACGCGGAGGAGAGGAGTCTGTTCTTTGTCCTGCGAGTGGAGAATCGAGCGTATGCTGGGGTCCCAGCACTGAGGAATGCGAAGAGACATGACAGCAACCTCCTCGCCGGTGAATTTGGCTAGGTGCTCTTTGCTTGGGAAGTTGAGGATTTGTTTGCGAGCGATAAGGACCCAGTACATGTAGTCTTCAGGCATGTACTGGTCGAATTGATCGCCCTTCTTGGTGAAACGAATAGGCTCCAGGAGGAGCGTGATGGCAATGTCGTCGATTTCTAGGGTTTGTGATTGGTGTCTGATCAACGACCAGAGTCATCCATCGCATCGCCTTTGAAGGAAACCGTTCGATAAGTTCGGGGGTGGTGGGGGTTTTGCCATAAATGCACACGCCTCGGTGTCGAGAGGCAACTGGTCGGCGAGGTACTGTTCCCTTGTCGCAGATCCTTTGCCGTCCGCCCCGACTAAGAAGCATGTCGAAGCTACAGTGCCATCCCTAAAGTACGCAATGACTTCCCTTCGGTCCACGTCAATATCATACCGCTCTAACTCTTTCCCGTATGCGATCCTATCCTCTAATCCGTCTAAGAGAATATCTTGCAGGACTTTCCGGTCGCATGTGTACGGCTTCATGCCTTTCATGACAGGACTACCACCAGCACGACTCGCCACGAGCATGCCAGAAACAGCGTTGATGTCAGTCTCGCCGGGCTCAGCAGAGCAACATGTTTCTTCAAAGCGTTCCCACAATTCTGGGGAGAGCGTCTCCCGAAGTGCGTTCGCACCTTCGCCATTGATGCGCAGACGGTAGCCCTGGGGGCTCCAAGAAGCGTTGACATCGCGCTCAAAGACACGGAAAGCAATACCAGCTTTGCGAAGACCTTGTGCCAGGCATAAACTGCCCAGCCCACCGCCGATAAGGAGAATATCTCTGTCAATAGATCCCATTGCGTAGGTTTGGGATTTGTCAAATTTCGATGCAAACAGTGGTAATCCTGGTTCAGGCTCAGTTAAGGATTTCGTCTTTTGGAGCGTCAATTTTTGGGAACTCAAGGAATTATTCTGCGTCAAAATAATCAGCTTGAAGCTTGCGGTCGGGTCTCGTTTCTGCTCATGGTAAGATCACATCTCCCTGTGTGTCAAGGCCGAACCCCGACTGCTCATGCCCGCCAACATCGTTTGCTGGACCTCACCTCAGCGCTAATGGCGTGCCAAATGACCCGATGCGAAGGATTGCAAGCAGCAGTCTGCGAACCCCGAACAGCCAGTCAACAAGGAACCCTAGTCTCCAGCTACTAAACCCGCCTTATATAATAGCATAATAAAAGGCAAAGCAAAGATCAGGGCTACAGAAAATATCTCGACCTCTCTGCTAAACTATTAAGGAACTAGTATTATATTATATTCTATAACCTCTTTTTTACTCCTTAAAGCGAGAAGTCGCTGCTGGAGCCGCTCATTCTGGCGGAAAGTGCCGCCGTTTTAGCAGGCACAAGCAGTGCGGGAGCCCAGCGACACAGGGTCGCGAGGCAGGTACTATATACCTCACTGGCTCGCCTGCGCACGCCTCACTTCCCTGATCGCAGGGTCCATGTTTCGGTCCCCCTCCCTCCTCCCTCACCTCAATTCTATTTTCGAAAGTCGTCCACTTTTGGCCTTCTGCAATCCCATCCTCTACGACCAGGGCATAGGCACTCTCACGCTACCATGGCCTCTTTAGTCTATAAGTTGCCCGTCGCAATGGGGGCGTCACCCTGCTACCATCTCTGCTGTTCCTCTCGATTCATCCGTTCTCGCTCAGCCTACCTATCGACAACGCGACGACGACGACGGCGCCACCTTGCTTATAGTTCGCTCGCTTGCTCCTCTCGCCAGGCTCCCTCCCGGCATCGTTCTCCCTCGACCTCTAATCCAGAATGGCGTCCCAACGAACCGCGATTATTGTCGCTCGCCCAGGCAACACGAACGCTCCCTCCGGCCATGTTGACGATTTCCTCAACCACTTTGCCACCCAGGAAGTGGAGAGGAGAACATCGACTCAACCAGTCCCGCTATCGGTAGAGGAGCATGCCGAGCACTACAAGCAGCTAAAGGGCGTCCACTTCATAAGGCCGAACTATTCGAAAGCTACACGGATCAATGTCGGTGGAATGCAAGGGAAATGGCAGCGGTAAGATACTCCGGGAGGTTGCATCCCGAATGTGGTTAACGATTTGTCGCCTGGTAGATACTGCTCTGAGATGTATGCCAACGAAGACTGGAGGCTTCGCTCGAAAGTGAAGGACGACGAGGACTGGGAGTCGCCACTCCAAAACCTCACCCGCGAAACGATGATGGACTTTTTCCTCTTTGTCGGCGAAATATCGAAGCTTAAATCGACGGGCTCGTCAAAAGAGTATATTCGTCAATTCTCGGAGCTGTACACCTCGGTCACCGGCCGTTACGTGGACCGAAACGATTACAAGGAACTGTACAAGGTAGGGCCGCTTGCGCCACTTGGCTGACTTAAGCTGGCTAACAGACTCGGAGTATCACGATAGGGTACTAGTCCCACGCTTTGGATGGTGCCACCCGAACGCCGACAAGCCCGTCGTGGGAGCGAGGGAGGTGTATGACCTTCTGATCTTCAACGTCGCGTATGACACTAGTATATTTGGCACCGAGAGGCACCGTGTCGATCTGTGGGGTTGCTACCTGTTCCTGTATTATACCGGTGCTCGCGCCGCCGAGCTGGTAGAAAGCGAAAAGAAGGAGCCAGACAAGACAAAGAAGCTTTTTCACCAGAAAGCCGTCACGCTCCCGGATGACGATGCTGACGACGAGCCCCCGCCGCCAGACGTTTTTTCAAAACGAGTCAGCGAGCTTCTCGAGCAGGAGCCCGCGCAACGTGGGCGTTCTAGGTCCCTCTGCTACGAGGACATATTGCTGATGGTTGCGCGCCACCCCGTTACGGGGCGGTTTCTCCCTGCGATGGCGATCAGGTTCACCCATCACAAAGGCGCGGATAATCGGCCGAAGCCGTAGGTCCCCCCCTGCGCTTCGCCTGAGTGGACGACAGCTAACCTTTACGCATTAGGACCGTCTTTTGGCTTAGAACCACGAAGGTCCTGGTTTTCTGTCCCATCAACATCATGATCACCATCGCCTTGCACGACAATGCTTTCGATTCGGAGCATCTCACAGGCGCATCGCGCGTGTTCGACCTGGGGACCTGGGGCGCCACTCAATGTACTCCTCTACGGTGGAAGCGATCGATGCTGAAGGTTCCAGTTTTCCGAATGAGCGATCACATTCTCCGCGATAACCTGAAGAAACAAACCCTCGAGATGGGGCACGAGCGACACTGGACCGCGAAGTTCTTTCGGAGGGGAACGGCAAACGGTGTAACCAACGGTAAGCTTTTCTCATGTTCCCACGCACAGCCTATCGCGGGGCCGGGAGGACTTACACTGCATTAGGCGGGGCGCCGGACCCGGTTGGGGATCAGATCATGCGTCACGACCCTCGCTTCTTCACCTTCCAGGATTCCTATCTTAACCAGAACGTCGAATTTGACCTGCAGAACGCTCTCCTCGGAGAAGAGCAAGAGGAGGAGCTATTCCGGCAGTTCGCCCTCGCCGGGCTTACCCGCGATCCCCGCGCGAGACAGAACATGGTGCCCAAGGAGGTGTGGGCGAGGCTTCCGCCGGACCCGGAAATCCAGGCACTAGAGCAGAGGCGAGATGAGCTGAGGAACGGCCAATACCGGGTCCGGGGCTCCGAGCACGAGGCTGAGATCCGATGGCTCACTGAGGAGATTGGCCGGAAAAATACACAATACGACGAGAGGATTATTAAAAGCTATCGCAAGCACTACTTTCACAATCGTTCGACCTGGGATATTGACAGACTCTTCCGGGGTGAAGGAGAAGAGAAGTATATCGAGCCAGATATCGACCTTCAGATTCCCGAGCGCGCCGAGCTAGCCAGACTGCTCCGCAACCAGCCGAAAGACCTCAGCGACGAAGATCTTTTCCAGTTGAGAGTCAAGGTTACGGATCTGATGGTGGCTCTGTCTGGCAAGAAAGAGACGGGGAAGGTGGGCAAGAAAGGGATAGGCAATCGTGGACGTGCTCAGCGCACGTCCCAACTGACCCTCCCATCGATCAAGGAGGAGTCCCCGCTGGGGATCCAGAAGCCAAATCTAGACCCCTTTCCGCTCCTTCTAGAGCCGGAGCAATGTCCGGATTGCATTGGTGACGAAAGCATGACTCTTCGGGCGCGGACGTTTCGATATTGTCGACCCAACGTTAGGAATGACCACTTTGACGATGCCCACCTGGTAGCGCGGGAGCTCGCCGAACGGCGTGGTGAGTCGATAAAGTGCTATCACCCCAAGTGCACAGAGATTAAATTTCAGCACTTGGACCATTTCAGGCGCCATGTTCATGAAGTCCACGGCGTGGAGCTCCGGTCGTTTGACCAAGTCAAGCAGAGACGTTTAAGAAATATTAAGAAACGCCAGATGATTAGGAAAGGGAAGATGAAATTTATAGCATGCCAAGGGTAGGCCAATAAAGTCATAGATTCAGGAAAAGAAAATATCCACTTCCATTTTGTCATGTTTCCCTCTCCCTTGCTTTGCCTTATTGTTCAAGTCGCTGCTGTCTTGATCATCACAACCTCAGGCTCGTAGACGCTGGTCGTATGCCTGTGGCTAGTTGCGCCGTGCAGCTAAGCTTCTCCACCCTTGCTTGATCACCTTTGCGTTACTGTAGCTCTTGCTGGCGAAGGTCTTGCTGGCAAGGGGGCCGAAAACAAGATGGTTCCTGCTGACAGAGGTCCTGCTGCCAGATGTCCTGCTGCTAGATGTCCTGCTGCTAGATGTCCTGCTGGCAGGGGGGCTGAAAATAGATGGTTCCTGCTGACGGTTCCTGGTGCTAGAGGTCCTGGTGCCAGACGTCCTGGTGCCAGATATCCTGGTGGCAGGGGGGCCGAAAAGGATGGTTCCTGGTGCCAGACATCCTGGTGCTAGAGGTCCTGGTGCCAGATGTTCTGGTGGCAGAGGTCCTGGTGGCAGGGGAGGCCGAAAAGGATGGTTCCTGGTGCCAGACATCCTGGTGCCAGACATCCTGGTGCCAGATGTTCTGGTGGCAGAGGTCCTGGTGGCAGGGGAGGCCGAAAAGGATGGTTCCTGGTGCCAGACATCCTGGTGCCAGACATCCTGGTGCCAGATGTCCTGCTGCCAGATGTCCTGCTGCTAGATGTCCTGCTGGCAGGGGGGCTGAAAATAGATGGTTCCTGCTGACAGAGGTCCTGCTGACAGAGGTCCTGCTGCCAGATGTCCTGCTGCCAGAGGTCCTGCTTTGCTGGCAAGGGGTCCGAAAGCGGATGGTTCTTGCCAGCAAGACCTTTGGTACAGTACGGTGGACGGGGCTGCTCGGAATCGCAGGCCCGTTCTGAGGGTTCTGAACAAACATGGTCAAGTGGTCTAACAAGTGGTGGGCTTGGAAGCGCCTGCGATCGCCTGTGGATCTGGCCGGGCTAAAATTAGATATCCCTGCCTATCGAGACCCCCCTGGAGGTTTGGCATTGGCGCCACCATCAAAGGTATCACTAATACAATTCGATGACATAACCTTATTTGAAGTCCGACCGTACAGTACCTGAATCAACAACGACCATGACATTATCATAAGAATGTGCTAAGAACCGCCTTTGCTATATATAGATTGGATGCAGCAAATAGCGGAAGTTCTTATTTCTGTCCTCCGCAAAAAGGGTCATTGTTACCTGGGGACAATGGCTGCGCAAAACTTCCAAACTATCTGCATGGTTGCAACACGACTTTGGCAGCCGCGTCCTTGAAGACTCGCCTCTCGAGGAATGCCAAGCTCCGGTCGCACTGCAGGTCTGTCAAGAATCGCGCAGAGTCACTCTGCAAAAGCTCGCTCTTCTGCATCCTGTGGCGTCAGATCCACTGTTGGTTCTTGCTGTCAAACTGACGTCCTCCTTTCGCTTTTCGACCCTTTGCTAGCAAGACCTTTGCCAGCAAGAACCTTACCAGTGGGAGCCTTACCGGTAAGGCGAATCGCTTTTTGGGCTCTGACCAACCTAATTATAGCATAAATGGTCCGCAGCATGTACAAGCCGTATGCGTCTCTATATTCTGGTGTCAGGCTGTATCTGCATATACCATATCTGTCTGACCGTACCTGTACAGGCCGTAGTAGTCTGCGGCTCTGGCCGTATCTGTAGATGCCATACTTGTAAAGCCCTATATGTCTGAGGCTCTAGCCGTATGTGTCTGCGCCATAGATGTCTAGGTGTATTGGTCCACTGCTCAGGTCGTATTTGCACACTCCATATCCGTCTGGCCGTACCTGTACATGCCACGTATATATAGACTGCCTCTGATGTCGCCCTGTGCCTAGCCCTACTAATATGCTGTTATACGGAAAAAACTCTCCCCTGTAAACATTCCCCCCCTATTGGTGCTGTTAGTAGCAGTTAGTGGGGGGAAGGCTTTTAGGCAAGTTCACCACACATCTTGCCGGGGGGTCCTACCGCCACCTTAACAGCGCAATGGAAGAACTTTTGGAGAGTTTCATATTCCATTGCAAAGATGCCCCCGACGGCAGGATCACGCGTTTTCCAACTGGAAACCCGTGAAGATACAGCTCTGCTGTCTCTGAGAGCCGGGGGGAGCTCAGGGACGCGATTATCCTTCTTCCAACGACGCGCCGACGCGCCGAAACCGACCACCGAGCCTCACGAAACACCAACACACAGTCACAGTACAGTGAAAGAAGTCGTGCCCCTTCCATGTACGCCAAAATGATGGAGAATGGACGTGGTTCCCCCATTGTTCCTGCCAGACAAGAGTTTACGGCATCGGAGCTCGAGGATTACGCGACCGAGGCACACGGTACAAAGAAGAAGATCGCCAGAACGATATCGAACACGCCAGACAACAGGATCGAACACAACGCGAGACAATGTTATCTTCACTTAACGACGCGCCGTTGCGCCAAAAGTAGTGACTTCTAAACCTCACGAAACACCAAAACATCACAGAACAGTATGGTAAAGGGGGTTGCGTCCCTTTCAAGTACGCCCCAGGATGGAAAATGGACCTGGCTGCCCCATTGTTCCTGCCCGACAATAGTTTACGGTACAGAATATCGAGGAATACGCGACAGCGATGCGGAGTAGAGGGAACAGGCGACCAATCTCCATCAACGTAACGACGTGACAGCATCAACTCTTCAACCTCCCGAAACACACAATATCACAGCCCCAGGACGGCAGTGGAAGTCATGCCCCCTTTGCCAGTCCGCCCACGATGGAGAACAGACTTGATCACTTTGTCTCCTGCCCGACCACAGTTTACGGTTAGAAGGTTGACGACACTGCGCGACGACCGAGATGGATAGGACAACACATCGAACAAATATTGTCACAAACTTCACTTCTCAACATCACAATTGAACGAGTCTACACAACACCAGTAACAACACCACACACAGCTCAGAACACACCTCTTATGACACTTCACATACTGCAACATGCACAGCTAGCCTATACCTTAGCACACTATCGCCGCAAAAAGACGCCCTTGCGACGTGTCCGGTTGCTGATAGTGTCTAGGGTGTCATGAGCAGGCACCGCCCCCAGAAATCAACGAGCATGCCCCGTGCACTTCAAGTACTTCCATCAAAGAACATCTGCACTTCATGCAGCGCACCCAAGACAAGCAACTATCGCTTAGGGCAGCAGGCGCTAGGCGGCCCGGCGATAGAAGTACAGACAAATGGAACGATTGCAGGATGGATCCTACGGATCGGGACCTTCGGTCACATCCACGACAAGACAAAACATCAGCGCAGACGAGTGTTTACTGTCAAACAGAAGCAAAGGACGGCTGGGAATGGCCTGACAAGTCAGAGACACAGAATAATTATGATAGCTATAGATATAAACCAGGAAGAGGCTGCCTACCAGAGGCAGGCAGGAAGACGATACTCGATAGTTAAATAGCCTATTGCCAGCAGGATGTTTCATGGTGGGGTGGAAGTCAGACCTGAGAGCCGACGGTGGGCGGCCTTGACCTTGTATTTATAGTTGTACCGCTGCATAGCTACTGGTAAAAGTGGCTGGGACAGTCTATGAATTAATCAATCAATCAATTATGCTGATATACAATGTACGCCGGTGCGAGGAGCTTATATGCGAGTAGACCAAACCCGGTGTACAAGCTGCATCGAACACACTGCCACGAGGCCGCAGCGAGGCAGCCTCGAAAGAGCGGTCGGGATGGACTCGGGAAGACGTGCGGGTGGAAGTGATCCCAACACACTTCCTAGGGATTCAGGAGGAACTAGAAAGACTATAGAGATAGAGTCAGAGTCTCAGACGCTTTTTAATCCGTGGCTCGAATCCAGCACGGCAGTCGTGCAGCACTGCGTTGGTTGACCCCGCGCCAGTACGAACGGGCTCTGAGCAGCAAGCAAGAAGGGTGGCTTTAATTTGTGGCTTGAAGTGGCTTAGAAACAGGAGATCAGCCCCTGGCAGGCCCTCGAGCAGGAGGTGGCCGAGGAGTGTGGCTTGATGTGGCTGATCCGAGCAGGGCATCGTTCCTCAAGGTTCTCTTTGGCAAGCTGCTTGCTGCTTGCGTCTCCTGTATTGTATAAGGGCAGTCCACTGGTAAAGTCACAACCAGCCCCAACGCCGCCTGTGGCGCAAGGGAAACATCCATGTCCTCAAAATAGCACGGGAATGCTCAATGGTGGGGTCACCGAGCCTCTTGTGAGGAACATCCAAAACTGGCTTTACCTTGCAGGTTACGCCGGCAAATGCTGGTCTGCTTTGCCCACGGGTCCAGCCTGCTTTACCCAGAGTCCTCCTATACCCACGAGTCCCGCCCGCTATACCCACGAGTCTTCAGCCTGCTTTACCTAACGTCTTGCTTTACCCAGGATCCTGCTTTGCCCAGGGTCTTGCTTTACCCACTGGCCCTGCTTGCTTTGCCCATTCTATAATTATCATTTCGCAAGCATCTTACAGTACCGGTAGGGGGACTTAAAGCGGAATCACCTTGGTGCTAAGGTTCCTACTGGCGAATATCTTGCTGGCAAAGGGGCTTAAAGCGGTCGACTACAGCTTTACAGGACGCTGATTGTGATAATAACCCAGATAAAAACGGTGCTGCGACAACTTGTATCAATATAGGTGAAAAGTTGCTCAGCATGGCCAAGCGTTAATAGACCCGTTGACGGCAATAAAGAGATCGAGTATTTAACGATCCTCCTGCCCCATAATCCTAGCCCCCGACCCTTGAGTTTTCATTCTCTTTCCTTTCAATAGAGTGCTGGACCAGCTAACACACACAGCCTCGAGACGTGTGGGTCAGTATATGATAAGATAGCACATGATAAGGCAGCATATGATAAGGAGTACGTCGTGTGCTGACATACGCAAGGATTGTGAGCCCCAGATCTGGGACCACAATGACCTTTGGGTCGGAAATGAGGACATCCGATCTTTTTTTAGCATTGACAATTTGCCTTGAGGAACGAAGTTCTGAAAGGTTCTTTCTTCCGCGCCCTCAGCCACACCACCTCCAACGCCACAATTTCTGCGCCACGTTTCTGCGCCACAACGCAAGGCCACAGTCGATCCGCGAGCCACAAAAGAGGCGCTATGCCTTGAGGAACGAAAGGCTCCTTCTTCCGTTAGCTCTCCGAACTCCCGACTTAGAAGCCATCTGTCGGGAAAGGGGTTACTGCGCGAGAGACCGAAGTGTGGACATATCTGCACTTTGGAGGTCATCCGGCGCTTTTTGCAGCAAATCCACAGTCAGCACGCAGCACTAACGAAGCTACTGTCTCCTTATCAGCCTAATCAACATCATCCTTAGGGTGACGGCGTCAAATGAAGTCGGTACCGGCAGCGGCGTCCTGCAGAGCTATCAAGCTCGGCTCGTCGTCCACCTCAATTTCTAGCTACACGAGCTTGCGACGCGTGCTCTCCACGGGAAATAGCTTCTCTAGATCATCCACAAAGCCCGTAATCTGCTCTACCAGCTTGTCGAAGTTCTTGCCGTCGTACAGCGCCCATGCTGCCTTCTTCAGCAAGCCCGTTCGCTTCTGTCTCTGGCGAGCGACAACCCCCAGCCGGCCGTGCGTCCCCGAACCACCGGCTGCACGTCCTTGTCTTCGAAGCACATCAAATCATCTTGCCTCGCATCGATCTCCTATCGCTTCGATGACTTCTGTACGGCCTGGAAGAGCAGTTCGATCTCTTCCAGTATGGCTTGGACCTGTCGAGAATCTCTGTCGTCAGGCGCGTCGGTGGCAAGCGTGGGTCGTCGTTGATCGTGACTGCCTCGCCCCATCTACCCAATCGGATCTTGGCGATGTCGAGTTTTAGTTGGCAGCGTTCGAAGTCTCGGCTGAAATGGCGGCACAGTTGGATGTACCCGAAGCAGTCGACGCAGTTGTTGAACAAGGCCGCCACGCTCAAAGCGCCGGTCACGGTGCCAAAAAATTCAGCCATGCTGTCGTGTGAGGTGAATCGATGCGGGTTACTCCTCACCGACGGGAGCATTTTGGTGCACGCCGCGCCACGTGAGGAGATGGCACGGCTGATCAAAAAAGGCTTCTCAGTGGTTCACCTAAGCGCCGTCCGCAGTCAACGTCCGGCCTACTTTGACCTCGGGCGCAAATGCCCAGCCTGATCCTGAACAACCTCAACATGGCGACGAACAACGACGATACGCGGCAGAAATAATGAATTCCATTGGGCATGCGACCGTTGGGGGCGACGGCAAACTCCAGGTGGGGAATACCTACATCAACAACTACAACGAACCGAACCGCAATCGATGCATGGCCGACCTACGATTGACCGACCCCCGCGACGACAAGACGCGCATCGAGCAGACAAAGGGTGGCCTTCTCAAGGACTCGTACAAATGGGTTCTAGATCACGAGGACTTTCGGCGATGGCGTAACGACGAACAGAGCCGACTCCTCTGGATCAAGGGCGATCCCGGCAAGGGCAAGACCATGTTGCTCTGCGGCGTTATCAATGAGCTAGAGAATGACTCCGCGAATCGAGTGTCCTACTTCTTCTGCCAGGGCACTGACTCGCGCATCAACAACGCAACGGCCGTGCTACGTGGGCTCATTTACTTACTCGTCAAGGAGCAGGAGTTGCTCATCTCCTATGTGCAGACGAAGTATAATGACGCGGGCAATCGGTTATTCGAGGATGTAAATGCCTGGGTGGCTTTGTCCGAAATCTTTGCAAACATTCTGCAAGATCCGAACTTGAAAAGCACCTTCTTGATCATCGACGCGCTCGACGAATGCGTTACGGAACTGCCACAACTTCTCGACTTCATTATCAAGCAATCATCTGAATGTCCTCGTGTCAAGTGGATCGTCTCCAGTCGCAACTGGCCCAACATCGAGGAACAGCTGGAAACAGCAGGACAGAAAATAAGGATGTGTCTGGAGCTAAACGAAAAGTCCATCTCCGCTGCTGTCAGCATATACATCAGGCACAAGGTGGATCAATTGGGGCGGCTGAAGAAATATGACCGCAAAATACGCGATGCTGTTCAACACCACTTATCTTCAAATGCCAACAACACATTCCTCTGGGTGGCCTTGGCCTGTCAAAATCTTAAGGAGATCCCGCGATGGAATACTCTTGCTAAGCTAAAGGTGTTTCCTCCTGGACTTGATTCTCTTTACGAGCGAATGATGGAGCAGATTCGCAGTTCGGAGAGTTCTGACCTGTGCATAGGCATACTTGCCCTCCTAACAATTGTCTATCGACCCATTTCCCTACACGAACTCACGTCCTTCGTCGACATACTGGAGGACATTTCCGATGACCTTGACTCTTTGGCGGAGATCATCGGGCTTTGCGGATCGTTCCTGACTCTTCGCGACTGTACCATCTACTTCGTCCATCAGTCGGCAAAGGACTTTTTACTCACAAAGGCATCCAGCGAAATCTGTTCTTCTGGGATAGACCACTTTGCCGTCTTCTCTAGGTCACTTCTGGTAATGTCCAGGTCACTGGGGCGCGATATGTACGACTTACACCATCCCGGCACCTCTATCGACGACATCCGCCAGCCTGAGCCGGACCCATTAGCCCCAGCACGATACTCGTGCATCTACTGGGTTGATCATCTAAGCGATGCAATCTCGCATAGGACTTCCATGCCCATGAATGACCTCCGAAAAGACGGCATAGTCCACCAATTTCTCTACAAAAAGTATCTCTACTGGCTGGAGGCGCTCAGCCTTCTCCGAGGCATGCCGAAAGGAGTGGTTGCGATGACGAAGCTTGAGGTGTTGCTAGTAGGCGAATTGACTTTATCATTGGGTGAATTCGAAGTACTAATAGAAATTTCCACTAGGAAAGGTCCGATAGCCTCTACTTGTTCGACCTGGTTCGAGATGCACGGCGATTTATCTTATCGCACGGACGTGCAATAGGGAACGCGCCTCTTCAGGCATATGTGTCGGCGCTTATATTTAGCCCTAGGCGGAGCACAACGAGGATACTATTCGAAGGGGAAGAGCCAACCTGGATTATAGCTAAGCCGGCTATAGCTGAGGATTGGAATGCCTGTCTGGCGACACTCGAGGGCCATAGCGAATCGGTTTACTCAGTCGCCTTCTCGCCCGATGGCCAGTGCCTTGCATCGGCGTCATCCGACAGGACTGTTAAGATATGGGATGCTACAACGGGCCACTGCCAGGCGACGCTCAAGGGCTATAGCGATTCGGTTTGGTCGGTGGCCTTCTCGCCCGATGGCCAGCGCCTCGCATCTGCATCCGATGATGAGCCCGTTAAGATCTGGGATGCCACGACGGGCGACTGCGAGGTAAGGCTTAAGGGCCATAGCGATCGTGTTCTCTCGGTGGTCTTCTCGCCCTGTAATCAGCGCCTTGCATCGGCGTCATTCGATATGACCGTTAAGATCTGGGATACCACGACGGGCCACTGCAAGGCAACGCTTGAGGGCCATGACGATAGGGTTTGCTCAGTGGCCTTCTCGTCCGATGGCCAGCGCCTCGCATCTGCGTCCGACGATAAGACTGTCAAGATCTGGGATACCAGGACTAGCCACTGCCAGGCGACTCTCGAGGGCCATTACAATAGTGTTTGCTCGGTGGCCTTCTCGTCCGATAACCAGTACCTCGCATCGGCGTCAGACGACGGGATCGTTAAGATCTGGGATGCCACGACGGGCCGCTGCGAGGCAACGCTCGAGGACCATATCGATTCAGTTCGCTCAGTCGCCTTCTCGCCCGATGGCCATCGGCTTGCCTCAGCATCCGATGATAAGACTGTCAAGATCTGGGATGCCACGACTGGCCGCTGCCAGGCAACGCTCGAGGGCCATGGCGATTGGGTTCACTCAGTCGTCTTCTCGCCTGATGGCCAGCGCCTTGCATCGGCATCCGAAGATGGGACTGTTAAGATCTGGGATGCCACGACTAGCCACTGTGAGGCAATGCTTGAGAGCCATAGCCATTTTATGGTTGGCTCCGTCGGGTTCTCGCCCAATGGCCAGCGCGAGGCAACGCTCGAGGGCCATAGCTATTGGGTTGACTCGGTCGCCTTCTCGCCGAATGGCTATCGGCTCGCATCAGCATCCGAAGATGGGACTATTAAGATCTGGGATGCCACGATTGGCCACTGCGAGGCAACGCTCGAGGGCCATGGCCATTTTATGACTGGCTCCGTCGCGTTCTCGCCTGATAGCCATCGGCTTGCCTCGGCATCCGACGATGGGACCGTCAAGATCTGGAATGTCACGACGGGGCACTGCGAGGCAACGCTCGAGGGCCATAACGATTGGGTTCGCTCGGTAATCTTCTCGCCCTGTAATCAGCGCCTCGCGTCAGCGTCATTTGATAGAACCGTTAAGATCTGGGATGCAATAACGGGCGATTGTGATGTAACGCTCGAGGGCCATATCGATTCAGTTCACTCTATTGCCTTCTCGCCTAATGGCCAGCGTCTCGCATCGGTGTCAGCAAATGGGACCGTCAAGATCTGGGATGCCACGACTAGCCACTGCGAGGCAACGCTCGAGGGCCATAGTGATTATATTCACTCGGCGGCTTTCTCGCCCGATGGCCAGCGTTTTCCATTGTTGTCGTACGACACTATCAAGATCTGGGATGCCTTAACCGGCCATTGCCAGCCGACGATCCAGGGCCATGGAGGTTGGCATGAGTCGATTGCATTCTCGCCCGATGGCCAGCGTCTTGCATTGGCGTCCGACGATGGGACCGTCAAGATCTGGGATGTCACGACTGGTCACTGCAAGGTGACGACATCCGCTGCACTGTCCGCATCCGGTCCTCTGCATCACCCATGTCAACATCAAGGCTATGGCATCAGCGCCGATCGCGTATGGATCACGTATCATGGTCGGAACCTGCTCTGGCTCCCGTCAGAGTATCGTCCACAGAGGTCAGCGATCGCTGCATCAAGTGTCGCCCTCAGCTGTAGCTTGGGACAGGTCTTGCTGTTCCGGTTCTCGGAGACCGTTGCTCGTTAGAGTGGTGTCTTACTCTGTTGTTATGTATACTTCTCAGGCGATAGTATGTCTTCCATATCGATTGGTCTTTCCCTTACTACTCTCGTTGAATTCCAACCGCTGACACCGTGAGCTAGCTTCATTCATACGAAATGACAAGGGGATCGTTGGGGCGTGAGTCGGCTCAGCTTCGTTATGGTTTCGTCTCGGTCGCGAACATCGTGTGCTACAGAGCAAAGAACATCGCAATATATGGCGCCGCTGGATCCCACTGCTAATGCCGGACCAGATCATTCCTAGCAACGCCAGTGAAACTTTTTCCGCTGATCGGCCACGCCCATCTCCAGTCTTGTCGGTTCGACTGGTTGGCTGCCTCTCCTCCATCTGCTGTCCCTTCCACGTCCCATTGCGAGCGTCGCAAATACCGCCGAAATATCTGATCATGCCTCCATCGCCAGCAGCGGTCGTCGTGACGAACTTGGCGACTTTGCTACGGTCGCCGTCGCCTCTCTTGATGCATGACGGACTAATTGTGGCTGAAGCCGGAGCTATGGATGGCTTGCCGAGGGGGAGGATTTTCGGGAATTGTTGATGAGCATTTACCTACTGGAATTGTCACGCCGCTGCCCGACGTTGTCACTTGCCTCAAGCCAGCGAGGAGGGACGATTGGTTGTAGGAGCGTCTGATGGAAGCGCCGTGGCGCATCTTAGCCCCTTATTAACTTTCGCTACCTCATGCACGAAAAAGAAAGCACACTGCTGCTGTCTGATGGAGCCCAATCACCCACTCGACTTCGCGGTGTCTGTGCATCATTCTTCCTTCCATCTGCTTTCTTTAGCGATATCCGATCCCTCTCCCAAAGGAAGACAGCCTTTTGATACTGTTCGGATGAATTAAGATCATTGCACTAGACCAAGAAACCCCCGCTACCAAACAGATTCGACCATCTTTCCCGTTGGCGCACTCTCTCCCCGTCATTAGGCAATCATCGCTGAAAGGTTACGCCATACGCTGAAAGCGATCGGCCATTCTGCCCTCTCCATCCAACACGCTCAAGTATTGTCGTTAGCCATTTTCCCCCCTTGAGAACTGCGGAACTTCGTTCGAGCAAGGTGTGAGCTTCGCCATCAACCAACACAGACCAAACCCTCTTTGGCGGCGGGCGGCATAATTCCGCTCTGGCATTGCCACCCCACTCTAACGCTACTATTATTATTACATCCACAAGCTGCCCTCCAGAGCCGACAGACGATCCTTTGGCAGTGTTCTACCATACCAATGTCAGAGCCGGCCGTCGAAGATTACACGATAGGTTGGATATGTGCCCTGCAGGAAGAGTCAAGGTGCTGCTCGACAAAGGCGCTGACATCGAATCGACGGATACTGGGCTTAGCCGGACACCACTGGCACTGGCGGCAAGAGAGGGGGGCAAGAGGCGATGGTCAAGGTACTGGTCACGGAAGGTGCTGACCTGGAGCCAGAGACGAGAACGGCCGAACACCGCTATCTTGGGCCGCACAGACTGGGCAAGAGGCCGTCGTGCGGCTGCTGCTCGAGAAGGGCGCCGTCCGCGACGCCAAGGACAAGAATGGCAAGACACCGCTGTCGTATGTGGAAACTAGCGGATACAAGACGGTCATGAGCTTGAACCAAAGACACAGCTATAGCTAGCTTTTTGTTCCCAGGCATAGCACTACACAGAAGGGGTGTGGGGAGTGTAAATATATAACAATTCAATTAAGTCTGGAATCTTCTACATTATTCTCGACTCAGTCAGGAGGGTGGTTATGGCCATGTGGCGTTGGCTCCAGCAGGTTTAGCGGCCTCAGGCACTTGGGAACGGGGCGTTGTTGGAGAGCAGCAAAGGAGAAATTGAGAAGATCACGGCCGCCCGAGGTTGTGGTGCCCTGCGCCGCAGAAGAGACACCAGAGAGCCAACACGCGGAAAGACAGCGTGCGCCAACCAGAGTGCCTTGTGTAGCCGCCGGATGCGCAGTGACGGGAGCAGCGGTGGAAGAAAGCGCGAATGATTGGCTGATAGAACGTCTGTCGGGTCCATCTCCAACTCCAACTTCCACTTAAGCTCCATCTAGGGAGATATTATTGGCTGATATGCATGAGCTGGATCCACCCAAATATTCCCGGGGACGAGCCCTGCTGCTCGTCCAGCTTGCTCCTCGATTTGCAGGAATGGAACGACGCAAAGCCGCAATGTCTCCCTCTCACACGACAAGTGTAGTGACCGGCTATTAGGCACGTCTCCTCCGAGGCTTCCCGATCCCGTAGCGTGCGAGGCCCGATGCTCCCACCGTCCGTTGGCTCCATACACTCGCCACTTGTCCGCCGCATCTTCGCGAGCAAATCAAGTCGCTGATAGCCCTCCCTGACCTCGAACACGGGTGGCCGATGATCTAGTCGCGCCGCACCTTTTATGCTGTTGGTTGTCACGGATCGGTGAGTATGATGGGCTCAACAAAGAACTCTAGCCGTGTTGACGCTGAGTTGTTAGATTGAGCCGAATGAAGCCAACAGGGTATTCCTGGGATGTCAGAACGGCTCTCCACTCGTGTTAGTAGATCAGGCCACTCAGTGGTCCAGTAGATGACGTTCTTTCATTAGTAGTGTGCGGCTCTCTCGGTTCTTAGCCGTGTAGTGCATCTACCAGTCCGTGCACAGAGCATTACCCCAGTCTGCAGGCAGAACATCAGGAAGCTACCGTTGATCAATGTGATCTAACTGCGTGCTGCTCTGGACTTTGGGCTTCCGCTAGAGTGCTAAAGAGTTACGGTCACTATAGCATGGTGGAGCGGACTTTACCCGTCATTTACCCGTAAGTCACGTGGCGAGGCGCGACGCGATTTATGCGACGCGTGCAGTTGTTCGGCCATTCGATGGGTTTCCCACCCCAAGTTCGAGGTTACTATTCGCCCTTCGTCTAGGTACTCTGGATATAATAAGGCAAGAGGATATCTGTGCTGACCTGGGGCCAAGGCGGGACTCGATTCCGAGCTAAGAACGGTTTTCATTTATGCCATATGTTGCGTGTATCGAGCCGAGTAGCCATTCCGACGATAGTGACCGCCACCGTGGCAGCATATAATTTGGATACGGGGATGTCGCATCCATCGGGAGAGCATGATAGTATGGAGGAGCTATCTCGCCAGAATGAACCTAGAGAGGAATGGACCGGAATGGACTGGGAACCAACTTTATATGTACCTACGGTGCTCATGGACCTTTGTGGAGATCTAAGTCCGGCTGGTCGACTCGCACCTAGCGATAGCAGCACCGAACCTGCCCTAGATGGTCGAATTCAGACTCGGCGAGTACAACATGTTCCCCAAAGTGAAACTTGTGGTCTTCGAAATGAATTCGGAGAGCTCCGAGATGTAATAAATGGTCTTCGAGATCAGGTAGGAGATCACCGAAATGAATTACGCGCTTTTCGAGACGGAGAGCGTACGTTTTGGGATGAGATACGTCGTCTTCTAGGTGGAATGCGTGATCTCCAGGATGAAACATACGATTTCAATCCATCAACGCTAAGTAGTCCAGGCGATGCCATGGAACTTGACAGCATCCAAGGTGATGAGATGCAGCTTGACAGTATCCCAGGCGACACAATGGTCGTGGACTGTGACAGCCGTGGTAATTAAAATGGCCTGGATGAAGCGTGATAAGAAAAAGAGGTGGTTGATCAAGCATACGTGGGAAGATGCGGACCGTTAGTCTGCTATGCCCAGGTGAAGACGTGTGGTGCGCGTGGTCGGGTGCCGTTGGTGCGAAGGTTATGATCTACCGAGATTGTTTTGAGCAGTTGATCGGGCGGGAGTTTTGCCTTTATTTAGCTCAGTCGTTACGGAGTGTTGAGGGAGACCCTTGAGACAGGCAGGCTTGTCGCCTTGTGCGCTTCTTCAGCGCCATGAGCAGACGAAGGGGGTTGGCAATTTGTAAATTGTTTTCGTGGCACCTAGTCGTGGTTCCTTTGAACTCAGCGGCTCATGTTCGGCTTGCGGGGCGCTCGCTAACGCGGGAACTCAAGCAATCATTCCCGCGCGAGCATTGGGAGGGCATGATGTCGCAGTCACGGAAGCGGCCTCCATGCGAGGTCCTGCGGGATCAGATTGGCAGTAGTCGTGAATTCAAGAGCTCGCACATGACAATACGACCGCCAGGACGGACCTCACCAGTAGTGCAAGGAAACATATTATGATTATTAAGTGATTTAAATACATACAGGGCTGTCTAACGGGTTTTCCTTAATGTGCGTAGCGTTTCTTGAGTTTCGTGGAATAGTATACCTAGAGATATCCTTATGACTGCTCCCGCTTAGGGAAGCTTTTGTTAAACTCCGTAGTTATCTCTAACCATTGAAGGTTTTTCTGGCCTTTTAATTGGATGAGGAATCGATTTTCCTTAGAAGTGAAACATCTAGAACGCGTAGCCTTTTTACGTTAATCACCGTCACCCTATTCTAGAGTGTAAGGACTATTGCTCTTAGGATGTGCTGACTGTCCACCGTCTCCGTCAGGATCTTCATTGCTCTGACCGCTATCTCCTAAGACTAAGGCATTATGTTCGTTGTTCTCAGGACGCTTCGGATGTTCATAGTCTATTTCAGGGTCCTAGTCAAATCGCAGTTAGAAGGTTGCCCGCCTGTTCCCCAGCATGACACGCTGAAACCAAGCCCTTACGGGCCATTCCTAGTACGTTGCGGCACCGCCAGCGAGGCTATGCTCGGGTCCTAATAGTGGTACACTTGGGCCTCAACTGGCCTCGACTGAATGCACTGGAGAACTCTTCCAACCCGGCATCGGCGTGGTCCTGGTCGAGTTCTATGAACCTTTGCCGCTCCCAGACAAAGGTAATGTCGACTGAACGTCGACCATATTACTTCCAGCGGTCACATCAGCTGGCATACTGTGACTTCCGGAACGCCTCGTGTCGGCCATGCGCTGACTGCGCTTGTGACGTTTATAAGGACTCTGGGCAAGGCGACGCTGGTTGTTGAGTACGTGGCCCTCTCTGTCTCCCTTGCTCGATTCGGAGTCGAAGCCAGACTCAGCTTCACTGTTGTCATCTCGTAGAACCGACCTGCGCATTCCCTGTGATACTCTTATGGAACGCTTCTGCTTGATTCTAGCTAGATGTGGTGGCTCAGCATCCGCAGCCCCAACCGTATGATCCGCTTCGGAGAGCACCGGCCCTTGCCCCAGATTAATACTCGCATGTACCTTATGGATCTGGGCTTGGGCGGGCGTCGCATTGCCTGATGTATAGCTTGCTTGCTCTGGACCGGGCGCCTCACTAAGGGATGATACTAGCGAGGCAGGCAGGGGAAGATGCTTAACCACGGTGTGTGCGTTTAATAATAAAAAAGATCATTAGACGGGGTCGCAATGTTCTAGATGTCGCGCCAGATCATCTATTTTTATATCAGCACTAGTTCCATACTATTGCCTACTCGGATTATTTAAGGGTGCTTTTAGCAGCGATATAATTAGTAACTTAATAGATAGGAGTATTAAATCTAAATCTTTACTATTATCTTAGTCTATGTCGCTGGCAGATATTATAGTGTTATTATCGGACATAATTAAGATTAGATCATCTTGCGTTTCGCCGCTTAGAGTCTCGCGCTTCTAGGGATACCATTCGCTTAGGGGGTAAGATAACTCCGTCAAGAACAACGAATCACCATGCCTCTGTAAAGGGTCTGCGCTATTCACGCCTTAATAAATAGGAGGTTCCTAGAGAGAGGTATTGTTAAGAGAAACTAAGGCCATGTCGAGGAGGCACCTTATAGGAAGATAGAAAAGAGTGTGCCTATTATTATTCTATTAAGAAACAGGCAGAGGGGGAGATTATATACACAGCAGGCGGCATGGCCAGCTTTCTAATGCAAGTATTATTCCCTCGCATTATATACAAGCCACGCCCTAAGAAACCCAGGATGAGGGGCGAGCATAGCCACCCTACTAGCCTGCCAATCATACATCTACCGAAACAAATATTATGTTATGGAGATGCGATATTATTCCAGGTAGAGGCCTCGTCGTTGGTCGCCCCGTCTGCAGCCTATATGCGAACTAATTGTTACATCTGGCTTCTTATGAGTGAGAGAACGCCTAGCCTGCGCGTCGTGACCATAGGGCCACGGAAGCACCCCCTTGGCGACTAAGCCGTCGTAGGTAACTCTGCCCGACTTCTAGCTATAATCTCGGTCTCTGTGATTTGCTAGATATATAGCCCGTCGCACTATGTTTATTAGGAGGCGGCCGAACTACCGCCGAGGGAGCTAGCTCGCAGCACCTAGCCCCTTATCTCGTATTCTGCTTTTGGTCCGATGGATATATAGTCATTTCTTTTATGCATGGTCCATCGTTATATAGGACTAGCTATACTAGACCTCGTACCGAAGTTAGTTTTATATTATTATAGCTAAACGAAGGATCGAGTACCTGTGTAATCATAGCTTATATTACGACTGGTAATAATCTACCGCCGAGCCCGCCTAACTAATATGGTCCCACGGGTCCAGGGCTTAGCGACTCGAGGCGATTAGCTGCACTAATACCCCTGAATAGGTCACACGGGCTAGTAGTCTGACTCGTCTAACTCAGACATAGCCAATATTATAAATTACGGCATTTACTAGACGGACGCTAGGCTAAAGAATGCGGATTTAGATCAGCCAGAGGCCTCCAAGGCCGTGGCCACTATAACCCTAGGAGCGCATGCTCTATTACAAGGTTAGTCCTCGTAGCGTTTTCAGTGTGGCAGGAGAGACGTACCTTATAGCAGACTATAGAAGCAAGACGGTACAGCTTACTCTATCTCAAGGAATACAATCAGCGGCCATATTCGTAGGGAAACGTAACTGCTTAGGACGTGAATGCTATTAATCACTAAGATGGGCGGCGAAGGAGAAGTAGCGAGAAGCTGGGAGACGCCGCGTCATGCGTAACAGTGAGGGCATAGATCCCAGGCTAGGCGCAAGAGGTATGCGACTACTAGCTACGAGGTTGTAGGCAGGGTTCGTGAGGGAGGAAGGTTAAGAGTACTTGTCTGGAGGAAAGGGGGATGTTGGACTATTTATACTAGGCCGGCGAGATGAGGTCCGTGCGGGAGGGGCGGCGACACAGCGGCGGGTGGGCGTTGCCCGAATGGGAAGCGCCACTAAACTGGAGGCGGCAGCAGCGACTTCTCGATTACTAAAAGAAAGTCTAGCCAAAAATAAGATCTAGCTTAAGCGTAAAATATAATAACTCCTACGTATCCTTCAGCATTATATTCGATGTAACGGACAAGCCTAGAGACAAAGGGGCATAAGCAGAGCAAGAAATAATATCTTATACCTTCTTAATCTCGTAAACAGGTCTATTATGATAACCCCTTTCCTTAGAGGAGTAACTAATCCTCTATAAAAATGCCTCTTAAGGCTTCTTTAATCGCATAAAACACAACACTGTGTTATCAGTAAACTTGACAAGGTTTAACAACTTATTCTATAAAATTATACTTACCTTAACTATATACACATCCTTTATACTTTCTAGATAGCGTATAACTAAAGAGCAGATATAAAATTTAAGGTGTGCCTTAATCACTAGCTTCGCATATAACTTCTATAAGCATAGATTTATCTAAAGCTAATCAGGATATACCTATACCTTCTCAGTAAAACTAATTATTTATTAATAACTCACCTTAGCCTCCCGGGCTAAAAATATAAAGCTTCTCACATCTTTTATTATTTTTAAAGCTTTTTCTAAGATCTCTACTTCTTAGCCTTAGGCTTCGTCTTATACTTTGCCAGCCTTACCTAGTGCTTTTAAATAAAGTCTAAAGTAAGCCTGGCTAAATAATCAAAGAATTCGTCACAAGGTTATAACTAGCCGGGCCCTTAATAGTCTATAAAGAACTGATTATCTGGTAATATTTAAGGTATAATTATTCGAGAGAGTATAGTTTCTTCTACTATATCAAGACACAGATAAAGCGCAAAGAGTCCATTAAGGAAGAAAGTAAATCGACTAGCAGCTGTAAAGCGCTACAATATAGCCACGCAAGGCAGGCACAGGTTCCCCTCCCTCCATTTCCTCCCTTTTCCCCTAATCTCTTCTCCTGCCCTCCCATCTACTTATTTAAAGGCGCGTATTACAAGAATGAAAACTTGATTCGCAAGCGAGGTGATGAGATAACGGAGGGGGCGTATATGGTGAAAGAGACGGGAAGAAAGGGGGGGGGGGGGCGGGCAGCCGGGCGCTTGCGTCGAAAATCGAAAAGAAAGAGGCCCCCGCGTCGGGCTCAAGCCGTGGGCGGCCATTCAGATATAGTGACGAGGTCCGGTGCCGGGGGTGAGTGGAGACACGGAGGACCAGCAGAAACTCGGAAGTGTGCGAAGCGAGGAAGAGATCCCGTCCGCTCTCCCCTAGTTAAACTGCTAAGGGGCTGATTAGTAGTTGGGTCGGTGACGACCAGCGAATACCGGCTGTTGTATGTAGACTTTTTGTTTTCTTTTTTTTTCTTCTTTGGTAGTGGGTTTTCAGCCTTTTGTGGGGCCTGTCCTGAGGCGTTGTTGGCCACGATAAGTGCGTGAGGGTGAGGAACTAACCACCTCGGAACCACCTTGGGACGATGGTAGAGGCGGGCTGTATCCTGCCACTCGCCTTGAGGTAAGATTGTGCTGAGCCAGTTACCAAGTGTCAAGATCTTGACGGTCGGAAGTAGTATAGGAGTTTCACTAAGTTAGGGCTGTGCTGCACTTTTCTCTTGTGTGGTGCATACTCAACTATCGTCTAAACAGCAACGCTCACTTCAGTGCTATACCAGCGAGGGCCAAAGGAGACAGGAGTGATTGTGATCTAGGAACCAGCCCAAGATGAGGTTGTCATTGAGTCATGGATGGGTTTTGAGCCCAGTTTAAGGATTTTTCGCGTGAATAAAGCCATTGCGCGCCCCCCGAGTGTTATCAGTACAATCCGACAAGGATATCACCACGAACCCGAGCCGTGAGATGAACCTCCGCCTCTAAATCAAGTTTGATGCCAACCATGAGGGCAGCATCTTTCAGCTTGCCGTCTGGACCAACAGGACCCTTGAGTAGGTTTCCTACGCCATGTTAGTGTTACACGTTCACCGTTAAACAGTTAAGCGGTCTGAAAGCTTACCAATAGGGCCGTTGGCATTTCCAGAAAGGTTTGGCATTGGTAGATTCGGACCTGGGATACCATTCTGAGCCATACCAGCCTTGGGGTTGCCGCCGAACGCTCCATTATCACCGTTGCTGTAGCCCGAAGGGTACTGGGGAGCCCGATCCGATTCGCCAGGGGTCTTTGCCTGACTATTATTTTGGTTCGACTTGTCGTCTGCAGTTCAAATGGGGAACACTTACGGGGTAGACATCGTGGTGAGGTATCTGGTAACTTGCTCTCGTAAAGCTTCGGCGCTTGGTTGATCTTGTGGCTCGGTGGTTGGTAGACCGCGAGCTTGGAGGAACTGTCCTGTTGGAGTGGTCTCGTCGACTGAACTTGAGCTTTCCGAAACGTAAATAGGCTTCGAGGTGGTGAGAGGAGACTGGCTGATGGCCGAAAGGGAGAATCTGTCACGAGAGGCAGCAGGCGGTTGCTTCTTATCGGATTCTGGTGGTAGGGAGCGAGCCCTGTTGCGACTGTGTGCGAATCTGCTGGAGTCGGTTGAGACCTTAAGGGGTATCTGAAAGGATAGAGAACGTCGAATGGGTTTTGGGGGGGGTGGAGGAGTGTCTGGATGTTTCGGCGATGTGGTAGAGGCACGGAGGGGTTTCCCGAGCTCTTGCGAATTAGACCTGGGCTTTGAAGAAGGTATGGTGAAGAAACCTGTGCCAGACAAGGTCTTCCTATGTATATGCGATGAGGGCTTATTGCTTGAGGAGTTGTTGGACATTATGAAATGGACAGCTGGGAGCCTTTATGCTTCAGCGACCAGACGGACATTATCGTATCCGAGCGTCGGCGTCGATATGAATCCCATGCTTGCTGCATTCAATGCTACACATCCCATCATTCCCAACCACAGGGTTTCTCAATCAGTGCTGATGATATGGCCAGAATCAACAACATGCCATAGTGAAACTTGTCGCAGGGTCGACCAAACCAGGCATTGAAGCCTGGATCCCGGCAGTCGGAGAATTATGTGACACTCTCACCGTTGCCAAGAGGACTCGGTCAACCGGGGATCGATCACAGATCTAGACTAAGTCAGATCTCGTCGCCTGAAAACGTACGACGCGTTGCTGTAACAAGGAGGCATAACCTCGTTTTGGGTTGCGCCTTGACATCCTCGTCGCGGGCCCACCGAACAGGGTTGTGTGTGGTTCCAACTTCTTGCATCGTCCCATCGCAGAGACATTACTGTGTAGAGCTTCGCCGACATCAGCTGATCATGCTACGCCTGCTTCAATTGTTCCAGGGACGCCGTATTGAAACAGGAGCTCTAGGCGCCCAGGACACGAAAGACCCTGGTTCACTCTCTGTGGCTGACACCCATTCTTGGGTCTCTGCACCTGTTCAAGAACAAAAATTAGCGATCCAGTGTAAGGCCATCGATATAATTGACCGGCGCATGAAGAACGAGAGTATTGAGAAACCGTCACTATTACTCTAACATCAAACTTGCCGTACCTTTCCTTGCATCACCCCATGTGCGACCCTGTCTTCCAAGCAAAGAGGTTTGCAGGCATTCACGTCGACGCCGAAGCCGATATGTTAAGCATAACCTTCATCACTGGCTTTGCAACCGTCTTCGCCACTGCTGAGGGCATCAGAGCTGCCCAAGCCAAGTCAAGGCGCGAGGAGCATCGTTCACGAAAGAACAATCTCTTGGTCCACGTGCCGAAGTCCTCACAGTTTAGCCCTTTACTTGAGGGGCGAAGTGTTGTCTTATCAGGCGATCGAGTAAGCGACACTGATATACTGGCGTTTGACTATATGCTAACATCACGTTGCAGCTCTTCATCGATACCGGCACAGCACATGACCAACCATTCGGTCATCCCTTTGAGGGCTACTACCTACCATATCCCGACACACGGTACTCCGGCCTTGTCAGCAGCATCACTCACGAAGCACCAATCATGAATTGGATCTTCGTCGACCGAGAAACATACCAGATCAAGTTCGGTAACCGTATGGCGTCGGAGGGTCACTTCACCGGGCCTTGGGATTGCACGCGGCAGGATCGTCGGCTCGTATTCGGTGGTTGGGAGGGATTCTGTGCTGTGTACGAGAACGGCCTATGGGGCCTGTACTTCGACGTCGATGGCGATCACCTCAAGTCAAAGCTCGGCGAGAATACCCATGTCATTCTTGACATCGACTTGGTGCGAAGGGAATTGCGAACAGCGAGACCTCAGGCAGCAGCAGAAGCAGAAGCAGAAGCGGCGGTTGCGGCTGCAGCCCAGAAATCGTCACCCGAGGCGACAGCTGAGAAACCTTCACAATCATATGGTGAAGGGAAGACACCATCATCAATGCAGGAGGAAAGAACGCAGTCGACAAGACGGGAGAGCAAGGAATGTCAGCTTAACGAGGTGATTGAAGAGTACGGCCCCGACCGTGACAATGATACGCGATCGGACTCACAATTAAGTGGCATTACATACACAGGAGAGGATCGGGTCGCAGATCGGGTAGCAGAAACAGGGGCGGGCACAACAGATGATGAGGGGATACGAGTATATCCCAGTCCACCGGCTGAAGATATGGATCGCACATCGAGCATATACTCCAGGGGCAACTCGGATAGTGATAGATGGTGGACATCAAGCGTCTATTCTGAAGATAGCAGACCAAGACAGTCGTACCAGCCAACAGAAGAAGAGATGGAGGGGCTAAGAGAGGATGTAGACTGATGAAGATAACACGACATTGATGAACGCCACTTATGCATAAACTGACGAGCCCTTGGCTCTCGCCGGGAACCGTAATTCTCGCACACGCTGCTATTTCTATCAATTCATTACACTGATGTGTTCCGTGAAGAGATGCATATTGATGGCAGTTACCAACTGTCAGTGCCACTCACACTTACAACCCTCCTCATCAAGTATATATAGCATATTATTCCTCCTGAGAACCCTACCCAAAATTACTTCAGATTTGTTAGATCACAGCCGAATTGTGCTTATAATTAGTCTTGTAGATTTGTAATATGACAATGGGCAGCAGATCTTCCAAGTATAAGAATGCAACCGGGAAGGATGACAGGCGGGACTACTTACGCTTTCACGAAGGTACAGATCAACGCCAGCCCGGAGATCCCGAAGCCGGAGAGGAACCGCGACGAGACGCTTTCGAGTTACCTTCGTCTTCTGTAGATGCCAGTAAAGCCCCTGGGAAGGCGTCAAATGGAGAACCAGCGTCCCAGAAGCGCGGGCTCTTTGCAAAGAGCCTTCATGTGTTGAAGAAGACGCCGCCAGGTCCCAAGACGGCCCTGTCTGAAGGTTCCAGCCACTTTGTGACTAGTTCATTGTCAGGACAAGCAATTGATCCTGGCAAGTCTGAACCTCAAACTGACGGCGGCGGTATCACTGTGAAAGTCGAACGACCAAATGATGGCCGGGGTAAAGGTAAAGGAAAGGAAGTTGTGTCTCAGCCTCGTAATTGGGACCAAAAAAGCTCTGCGTCTGATATGGGACCCGAAGTCACTCAGAAGGAGCTTTGGTGAACAGCCAAGTAGGCGTGTTATCACGTATTCGGGTATTGCTTCACGTGTGGGGAGAACAAGTAAGAAGACACATGTGGAGACTTAGAATATACGCAACGAGACGTTCTTCATTGTGTCTTTTCTCACCGCCTCAATGGTCGCCTTATCGCAGTGAACATTTCATCTCGTTCAGAGCGAGCTTATTAATGCATGCATTGGCAGTGACTCGCCTCTGATCGGAGTCCACAGCCTCAATCAGCTCAGCGTGCCAGTCGAGTCAACAACACGATCACCAATATCTAGTACTCAATCATGGTAGTTTCACTCGATGACTTGCTGTTGCATGCTTCCCAAATCACCGTCGCTCACCATGCTTGCTCACCTTCAAATAGCAACCCCAAGCTCCGGAGCATCCGACTTGAACCCACATTACTAACAATCTTCACCAATTTACCTGATTATCTTCTCTACGACGGCTTCTAGAAATAGAAAGAGAAACACATCAACATGGGTGGTTGTTTTTCGAAGAAGGACAAGAGCGCGGCTTCGGCCCCCGACCCCAAGAGTCAAAGCGACAGCCACAGCTCACCGAAGACCGATCCTGCGAACCCAGATCCCGAGAATGCAGGCACAGCAGACGCCCCTCGCTCGAGCCCGTATGCTTCAAATCCCTCTAGTCTGCCTCCAGCCACGATCCAAGGATTAACAATACTGTAGGCCAGACAACGATGCTACACCTTCCGCCACGGTCCCTGCTGGAGACCAGGACGTTGCTCCCAGCAACGGCGAGCCTGTTGTCCGGGATTTTGCGGAGCGTCGTTCCAGCCTTGACATCACTCCAGCGCCCCCATTGGGTTCAAGGACTATATGAATTTGGGGTATGTGGTCGGCCAGGAAAGGAATTAATCTCTGGTCTGGGGTGAATCCTGGAACCGTTGAGGGTTGACATGGCTGCCGTAGCCGACGTGCGCATCTACATGGGATACCCATAAGCCTAATAGAACGATGACTTTCAAAAAAGATCAATAACAAGCTCACATTCATGGTGTCTATCTGCAAGAATTCGCGGCATCAAGGCTGCCTTCTCGGTCGGTCTCGGAACCTTTAGCGGACCTTGTACCACTAACCAACTCGGTTGTGTAAACTTGCTCAAACCCACGCTCAGCTTCAGGTACGATTTGGCTTAGGCCAGATCACTCCCGAAGCCGAAATCCACTCGCTTAAACGGAAAGAGGGTCATGTTTGTCTGGATGGAGTTTAGGGGATGGTTGAAATCCCAGATGGTTTACCACAGAGCTGCATATGGGTGGCGTGAGCTGGCGAGCAAGATATGAGAATTTGAACATCTGACCTTCGGAAGGGGGAGATACTTTGAGGGACTTGCGTGGTAGGAGCTCAGTATATAAAGCTAGCAATCCTAAAGTGTTATCTCTAGCTTCAGCTACCGTCAGGTCCAGCAAGTTCCTTTCCAGCCTCGATCAACCAAATCAACGTCGCCTTGCGCAACATCTCCAGAACAGTGTAAAGATGGATCACGGCAGCATGGACCACGGTGACATGGGCAGCACCGACGATGGTGGCGGCATGGATATGGGCGGCAGCAGCTCTCGTCCTTGCAAGATCTCTGTAAGCAAATCGCTGCCCTCACAATACTCATATCAACTCTGACATCAACCCTCACAGATGCTCTTCAACTTCGAGACCATCGACGCCTGCTTCCTCGCCGATACTTGGCAGATCACTTCCAAGGGAATGTTCGCCGGCTCTTGCATCGGCGTCATTCTCCTCGTCATGAGCCTCGAGTTCCTGCGCCGATCTGTCAAGTCTTATGATCGGTACCTGATTCGGCAGCATGAAGCGAAGTTCATGAATGTCGATGCGCCTGCTGATAGCGGGAGTGATACAGCAGCCGGAAAAAATGGAGGGACTGGACCTGTGTGTAGGCCCGTTGCGGGTATCCCTCCTTTCCGACCGAATGTCTTCCAGCAGGCTATCAGGGCTTTGTTGCACATGGTCCAATTCGCTGTGGCCTACTTCATCATGCTGTGAGCTACAATCCCTCAGCCACAACCTCTTGGAGGGAGAGAACTAACCTCTGTGGATGCAGGCTTGCCATGTACTTCAACGTGTACAGTACGTATGATCAGATCTCTCGTCGCGCACATCCGCTGACACCTTTCTTTTCAGTCATCATCTGCATCTTCATCGGCGCGTTCCTTGGCTCCTTCGTCTTCCACTGGGAGAATCTCACGAATGGGTACGTTCTCGGCGGTAGACTCATTGATCTTCCGGACAACGAAGCTGACTTTTGAGCAGAGGGCGACAGGTGACTAGCGCGGCCCGTGAAGCGACAGTATGCTGTGCATAGGCGGTACCATGTCGTGGCGATGAGGTTTTGAGACGAGGTCTTGGGAGATCGGGTATACTGGCAGCCCACAACGTAACGCATTCCAATTTTGTAAGTTGTTTGCGCTGTATCAGATTGTCTCTTCGTAGCATAAGTCATAGTTCCACTCCGACATGCGCGTGGGCAACGTGTGAAATCTGTTCTCTCAACATACCGCCCTCCTTAGCTGAGGAGTACTCCGTGCCCAAGGATGTTCAGGCACTTTGACAGATCCCAACTCTCATCGATAGATGCCCTCCTTGCCCACACAGCCTCCATGACAGCAAGTGCATCCTTGACTGTTCCGAACACACGCACCGAGCCCATGTTTTCCACGAAGGCTCTGTAGGTGCACTCTTGTTCGGGCCCAGCCAGGCAGCCCGCCAAGCACAATGGCAATGCCAGGGAGCGTAGTGCCGTGGCAGTCGGGAGGCTTGCAAAAAGTTCGGTCATTCTTGCCACGTTGCGGGCGATTTCCGGACAGGAGGGTTGCCATCCTGATGTAACAAGGTGGAGATAGGTCTGTGACGCAAGCACCCAGATGAGGTTGTGAGTTGGATGGCCCGGTAGATCATCCGGTGTTTGTACTTGGAGTTCCTTGAGCACTTCAAAGTGCGGCTTGAACTGTGCCGCGGCAACGTCATACCCTCCCGCAACGACTGACTCCAGTCCGTCCACCATAACCTTGATAGCATCGCCCACTGTCTTTGCTTTAGCGAGGAGCTCATGGATGGACAGGGAACCAGCTTTCCGCTGCTCCTTCTTCCAGGCGTCAAGGGCTGCGACATCGGACAGTACTTGAAGGGTGCCATTGTGAATGCCGATAAATTCGTCAAGGAACAGCTCCGTCGTGCGCATTTTGTTTGGTGGCTTCTGCGCACAACCGGGCATAAGGTATCCTTGATAATTGTGTAGCCGGGGAACTCTGGAAAGTGTGATGCTGGAGAGGACATCCATATAGAGACACTGAGCGGCGTAGAACCTCAGCGCACTCTGATGAGACGTGAAGGGTTTCTCGAGGCCGATTGCATCAAACTGGCCGGAGTCAAACCCCTCGAGAACACAGCTCCAATTGTCAGGAGATGGCACGAGTTGCTGGAGGAGAGTAGTGGCCGCGTCGAGGTGAATGATCCACGTGTCCTTGTTGCTTGTAGCGACCTCAAAGTGGCACATTAGGACAATGCTCTGCATGCATGTAAGTGCATCCACGTTCCCGAGTGCCGGTGGCTTGGTGCGAAGGTTTGCCATCTCCGTACGCAGCTCACGCAGCCCCATCTCCAGCTGAATCTGAAGCCTCTCAACCATGGCATTGGTGCACGCCGTGTGCGTTCCCCCTAGAAGGATACTAAAGAAGTAGGAAGACAGTGAGATGCAAGTGTGGTACACTGAGCGGTTCGCGAGGAGTGACTGGAGGACCCAGCCTCGCCCGCCAGTGAGGACGAAAGGGTGGTAGTATGGGAACAGGTAGGGGAAGATGGAGTCGAGGAAGATCATGATATAGTGCAGATCGATATCGCTCGAATCGTCATGGAAAAAGGCTGCGGTCTGTGGTGGTCGCAATGGTATACTCGCATTGCTCCAGGTCGAAGCTGGCGTCGACTGCTCTACATGGCTGCCAGTTGGTACATCCTCCGACTCAGCGCTGGATGCGCCAGACATGGTGACGTCTCGCGTATGTGGATGGTCCTGATCCGGTGTGCCGTCATGACTGCGAGCGGTGTCTCGACTTTCCTTATCAAGCATCTCGAGATACTTGCGGTCTCTGCGCTGGCCAGCCTTCAGTCGGATATCAGCCTTGACTTTGGCCATCTCGGCCTTTTGCTTCGGGCCGCCATCGAACCAATCGGGCTTCTCGTCGGTGAACCAGCATGTGATCTCGAGGGTCTTGCAGTTGTCGCATTCGGGCTTCTTCTCGTCACCTGGGAGGGGGGTCAGCCAGGATTACCATCGTATTGCCGCCGTCGGGTGGCGCGGTGGATGTCGCAGAGACTCACATTTCTTGCGACGCAGGCGGCATGTATAGCAGCCCTGGGTAGACCTGCTTTTCCCGGGGGCAAAGCGCGGTGGCGGCGACATGATGCTTGTCGATGCGCACAGGCGCAAGCTGGTGGGTTCCCCACGTACGTTGTCTCGTCAGGCAGTCGGCTCTCCAATCGCCAGATTTGAGTGAAATAGCGCTGAGTTGTGCAAGCTGGCAAGGCGTCGAGTGAAGTTGTCCTGTGATCGGCTTATCTCGGGCGCATCGAGGTTTCTTTTGCGGCTGTGGGCGCGACGTCGGCCTGCTAGTGTCCGCAGAAGATGTGGTGCGTTTGCTGATAAATACACCAAAGTCGAGACTCGCGATGGCGCCTCCTACACACCCCGCGATTGGGTGGGTCAACCCAACGTCTAAGGCTCTTGCGGCATAACATCTACCGACATGGACATGGCGTGCTGCTCCTCAGTGCATTTCTGGTACCCCTGAAATGCTCAAGCGCAGTGGTAGATAGCATTAGCTACTTTGTACCATTGCAAGGTCAAGGCATCCATGCGGTGCCGACTTCCGGGCAACAATGGCAGACAAGTGGGCAAGTCTAAGCGCGACTAATAGCGAGTCACTACGCCTATCTTGCCCTTAGCCAAATATATGCTTTAGCGATGTCTCTATATGCTGCATCGTCGTGATCAAGATATCATAAGCAAGTATACTTGTTTTGGGGGGCTTTCCTAGAGTGACTGTGCAAATAAGATCCGAGTATGTATATGTCAATTGAGCGCAGACCACGATGGTGGCATTATATGCCACCGCCATCTCTCCTTTGGCGTAACTCGATAGCACCCCAAGCTATGTCTGTATTCTCACTTGTGACTCACTCTTCAAAGCTTGATCCAGGGCATGAATCATTTGTAGGTTTTCTGTCGAATAGTCAAGGGTTACGTGCCAGCCAAGCTTGATCCAGAAAGAAATCGCCGCATAAAAAGCTACATAAGATAGGACTTTCCAAATGTATCCCTTACCTTCTACTCTTGAACCTATTTGCAATATTTCCTTTCTCTGCTACCAATAGATCAGCAAGCGAGCGCTTCGAATTACCATCATGACTCAACTCTCCATCGTCGCTCCCCTCGTCTGGCTCAATAGCCACCCAGGCGTCGGCAAACTCACCATCGCAAAAGAAATGGCATCCCAAGACGAAAGAGTTCTCGTCATAAGCAACCACTCGCTTATCGCTCCCGTGGCCAAGCTCCTTGATCCCAACAGCCGCGACCATTCAGACTATCAGAAACTCAGAAAGGCAGAACGGGCTCGCGCTTTTGAGAAATACGTCTTCAACGCGGAGTTCAAAGACAAGATCATTGTCTGTACCGGTACGTCCTCCCTATGCCGCTATCCTCACTACCAGAGTGAGTGACGAACACTTGAGAAGATTCCCAATCAGATTCAGAGCTCGGCCGCAGTGTCGCCAATGAATACAAAGTCGCAGCCCAGCAAGCAGGCCGGCCATTCATGCCGTACGTTTTAGCATGCGACTTTGAGGAGAACATGTGGCGGGCGACAAGCGATGAGCGCAAAGCAAGTGGCACGACGAAACTCACTGACGACAAAATGCTGCAGTCTATATTAACTGAGACAGTTCCCCTCCAGTTCGAGGCAGGCTGTCTCATCAGGGTTACTTGCGATACGCCAGAGCAGACTGCAGATGGTATATTGTTCGATTGTGACCGACGAATGGGTACTTTACGAGCGACAAGATGACGACCAGTGCACACAGAAAATAATGTTTAATGACAAAAGCGCCGTCCATTCCATTCCTGGCCCAATTTCTAATTATTTGCTTTTCCAATTCAAAATACCCATGACATTATCCTTCCAGCACCGTCATAGCTCAGCCTCATAGAGCCGAGCAAATGACAAAAAAAAAGCAGAAAGCCAACCACGTCCCAGGGTCCAAGAGATCTTGCTTCTAGTTCCTCCGAGGCGCCGCGTTAGCAGCTCCAAACAATGTCTGTCTCTTGTCCAGAAGATTCAGATCCCACCATCCTTCCAGCCTTCCTAAGATAGTCTTACGCTGCGACTTTGCCCGCCGCGGCATTGGAGGCATATCCACAGGCTCCGGAGGTGGAGGCGGAAAGTTCGTCAGCGGTGGAAGCGGTGGAATTGGCGGTATTTCCTCGACCGGTCGCGGCTTCTCACGAGTGATGAGTCGAGCGCGCTTCCTCTCATGCTGAGCCACAGCCGCCGTAGGGGGCGGGGGAAACCAAGGCTCAGGGGCACGGCTGTGGGAGACAGGGTGCGTGATGTGCATGCTCTCCGCGTCCGACGAGTCGCTGTCGAACCGATCCGGTTTGCTGTGCGTCATCGCCGCTGTTCCTAGACTCCGACTACCGCCGTACCTCTGCCGGGACGTCACCGTCGTCATGCCCCCGTTATACCCCCCACGGCCGCACCTTCACTCAAGATCCTTGGGCGGGGCGGGAGCCTTCAGGCGCTTCCACAGGCAAGCACAAGTGATGCTGGAGAAGAAGAAGAGCACGCCGAGGGCGATGGACAGACCCCAGACCGTCTTCAGCTGGTAGCAAGAGGCCTTGTCGGCATTGACCCATCGGAAGACGTTGCCACTCATGTTCTTGACATTGTGGAAGAGAGAGTTGATGAAGCTGGCTGTGTCGCCGCCCTTGGAAGGGAACTTCTCGCACTTGAGGTAGCTGGTCGGGCGACCGACAACACAAGCAACGACAATCACAGCGATGGTCATGGCGAAGTCGCCGCCAGTGGCAATCAGCATAGGGAGCTGCGAATCCCAGTACAGGATGAAAGTGATTCCAAGGTACAATGTCGCCAGGGTGGACTGCGGTCGGGGTTAGCATAGTTCAAGCTTGGTAAGTAAGGCGGCCATCAGCTACTTACCACGACAAGAGTGCCGATCAGGGCACCCGGAGGGTTGAGATCAGCTCCAACCACCTCAGCGACAAAGTTCCCGCTGATACCGATAATCGTAATGAGAGACACAAATTGCATGATACGCATGACCGTGAAGGTCATGCCCAGAGCACCAAGAGCCGGAGGAGCCATCTTGAGCGATGAAGGAGTGATCAACGAAAGTCTTGGTCGAGAAGAGCTCCGCGCTGTACGCAGAGGAAGATGTTTGGAATAGAAAGGGAGTGTAAGTGTTGCTTGTGCTGCTTGGGGAGCAGTCTCGAAGGATGGAATGTTGTTGTCTTGAAGTCGACTCGCTGCCGGGCAAGCTGCGAGTGATCCGGGGAAATTGGTGTAAAGACGAGAAAGGTGGAAGAGACTGTCAAGTATTCAAGCTTGTTCGAGGTGTTGTAAAGATTGCGTTCGTAAAAATACGACAGTAGTCCCAGACCAGTGTGCAAAAGAAAGAAGACACAATGACTCTACGAAATAAGAGAAGGGAAAGAAGACAGATAGGAAACAGACGGAAGGAAAAGGTCAAGAGATGAGGAGTTGGGGTTTGGTATGCAGCTTCATCAAGAAGAGAGGGCGAAGAGGCCGCTTCCCTTTATACCGAAAGTTCTTTCTGAACAAGACGCGTGTAAGTGGGAAGCCACCCACCATCCACAATGAGGCTGTTCTAATTGCAGCACCACACTACACAATCCCTAAGCGCGGTCAACGATGGCGGCCATCCGCGGAGTGTTTCATACTGATGCACGCACGATCCATGCAGCGCGGTAAACGCACGACCTTCACCAACAATCGAGACCCATACCCATCAGAAGCCGTGCATTTCATTCTTCCTCTGCACAGGGTTTACATGGTTGTGCGGCAACTGAGACGCGCTGCTCAGCCAATCGTAGCGCCGGATCCGCCTTCAAGTACAGTCAGGCGATGGAGCGCTGTGATTGGCTGGCGCTTAGATGCCTCTTCGATGTGTTGCCATAGCCGCGCAGCCCAGGCCGGAGATGTAGAGGTGGAGGAGCTGTTGATTGGGTGTCGGTTGATGTTGCACCCTGGAACGGCAGGGAGGCTCAGCCGTGTGGTCGCAGAGTGGGCGAGATGACAGGCTCGTGGGTTCATGGCAGAGGCTGGTGGTGGGTGGGTTTAGAGTGAGTCGAACTTGGTATTAGATATTCCACGGCAACGAATTTCGTAATCATGTCGTGGAGCATTCTCATAGTCGAGCAGCATGGGTCGATCCAGGCTGCATTGCCGGTCGCAGATGCATCGCCCTGCTTGGTGGATGGCTGTGTGGCTCACGCAAGCCTGGGATCATGCAGTCGGGTCTCCGGCAAGATAGATGCAAAGGATTCATTTTGTGCGCCTGAACGCCACGTCCACGTCCAATCAGCCAGACATCTCATATGCTCGCATTCTTCTCTCTTCTTCCTTCATGACACGGCCACCTTGATCGAGATCCAACCGCACCTTCCCATGGCTTGCTAACATACTGTAGGTACACACATGCTTATCCCTGCCTCCTGCTGGGCTTCTCGCCTCCGTTTCATAAGACGCCTGGAGTCCAGCTCAACCAAGGAGATCCCCCATCGCAGAGCCGCTGCCTCCACTCGGTGGTGGCTGTGAGCCACCAGTAGCCGGGGCACCCCAAATCCCAGCGCTGCTCTTTTCCTTGGCAAGCTGGCCAACAGAGGGCGAGGAGGTGTTTGCGCCTTTCTTCTGGATACCACCGCTGGCCTTGCCCCAAAGAGCACCGAACGCATCTCCACCCGCGGCAGCTGCAGGCTTCGCCGCGGTGCTGGAAGCAGGCTTTAAACCAGCCATGGTGCTTGGCGTGCTTGGGGTCATGCCTGACATGCCCGACATGCCAGATGAAACCTGAGCTGGGCCTTGGGACTGTTGTGCTGGGACGGTGCCGAAGTAGTTTGGCCCAGACGGCTGGTAGCCTGCAGGCTTTGGGGGTTGCGCAGCAGGAGCGCTGAAGGCCGAATAGTTGACTCCGGGTGTCCCAGAAGCGCTTGGTGCAGGAGAGATAGATGAGTTGTTGACCATTTGGCTGATGTTGGCCTGCTGAGGGGCGGAGAGAGGCTGGGGAGCCGCGAATTGTGCGGTTGAGGAAGCAGTCGAGGTGAGAGGAGGTGACAAAGGTTGGGCGGCAGAAGTCGAAGTGGATGGAGCAGCTGACTGGAAGTCGTCGAACTCGTCGTCGTCGTTAGCCGCGGCGCCGCTGCTTGAACCTCCGATAAGATCATCCAAAGCTGAGCTGCCGTTGGCAGGGCCCGACTTGGCAGGTGCTTTAGAAGACGTCGCCGGCTCCGGGTCATCGAAAGGAAGAAGATCGATCTCGGGCTCCTTGGCCTTCGGAGGAGCAGCAGTTGTCTTCTTCACCCCTACACGCTGCTCGGGCCTCTTGGATTGGCGAGCAGGGCGATCATCCTCATCAAACTCATCGTATTCTTCGAAACGCTCTGACCGGGAGCTCGTCTCACGGAAGTCGTTTGATGGCTCACCGCCGAAGCCACCGCCATCGCCATATACACCGCCGGAGTATCCGCCGTATCCGGCTGCACCAGCGCCAGCCGACTCGCTTCCGAAGCCACCGTAACGGCCGCCGCTACCAGAGAAGCCGCCGCCAAAGCTCATTCCGCCTTCAACGCCAGTGTATTTGTTCTTCGTCGCGCGTGCTTTCTTGCGCTCAGTTCGGATTCGTTCGACATCGCTAAGCAGCTCGGCAAGCTCCTTGGCACGATTGCGAACGTTGATGCCCTGGTCCTTGCCATTCTGGTCGATGAAGTGGAATTGGCGCAACATCTTCAAGAGCGGCAGGTGGCCTCGTGCATCATCAATCACACGCTCGGAGCCGTGCTTGATAAGGAACTCCAGCAGCTGGAGAGCTTTGTAAATTTGTCGCCACTCCTCGGCGGACTTCTCTGTGAATCGACGGTAGATCATGGGCATGATCTCGTTGAGAGATTGACTGCTTCTTGTCAGTGATTGACGTCGATGGTCGTGACTGGCGATGGCATACTAGCTGAAGGTTGCATTGGCGATTTCCTGCATGGTTGTCGATGACGCTCCCCATGGCTCGTTGTTCGTCGCCTCACGGACCTGCACACTATTAGCTATGAGCATTCAGAAGAGCAATTGGGAAGAAGTACCTTCGCCTCCATCTCTGTGTAGTTCATCACCGCTGCATCTATATCAGTATTGCGCAAGACCAGCTAATGGTTGGTGCCCTACGCACCATTCTGAGCCTTGCGAAAGCCAGCCTTCAGGTCATATAAGGTCAGGTTCGAGACCTGGTTCTTGATATCGTTGAAGTCCATCTTGCCCGGATGATCAAGCAGCGGCGGATATCACTAAGTTTGGTACGCGTTGCGTGCACTGCTGGGTGTTCGATGCTTGAAGCGCTGGAAATCGCGTCGAGGGCTGGGCTGTCTTGACACTCTGGACTCTCCGACCGAGGTGGGCAGGGGGTGCAACCTGACTAAGACACCTTAACCTGGAAGGTCATCAGCAACGACAGGTCACGTGATTGATGCTATAATTCTCGTCTTTCAAAGTGCCGCAAATTGCTTTCTGCTAGGGAGAAACCCATGATAGCTGTGTTGTATGACCACAATTATTCATTTCCCTTCATACGCTTTCAAAGCCAGTGGAAGGAAACTGGCGCAAGGGGTCCAATAATTCACCATCCTCCGTGTTCAGGTATCACGATACAGGTGCCCTTGCATGTGAAATGGGTATCGAACCATAGTCCTTGAATACTACAAAGTTGATTTCGTCATGTCGACGAACACGTTCACCGATCAAATAATTTAACTGTCGACCGTATGTGATGTTTCGCAGGCTATCCTTTCAATGGAGGTGAAGCTGGGTGATATTCCAACGTTGCGCGGACGGAGCTCCAGGGTGGGCCGCTAAGGCCAGGTTGGAAGCATCGAGCAAGGCCCTGAGACCTCAGGTGTCGACAAGAAGGGAGCCGAACTCCAAAACTTTTCCCCTGACGGTCTGGAGCTCATCAACAATCTTCACCCATTGTCACTGTATTACTGCAAATTCCTCATCAGGAACTTCTTTCGTCTTTGTATTACCATATCTTCAATTAAGCAAGGCTAATCTGTAAGTGCTTCTTTCTTTCGGTCATCAGCCAGGTCTTGCTTGGGAAGGCGCGTCTCCCGTCTTCGACGTCAGCATCGGCATCAACTACGACGGTCATCTGTTACGGGCATCCACAGAGAGGATAGACGACCATGGGGGGATTGCGATACTGCCTTCCGTTGCCGAGCTTGCCACAAGTCAACTGCTCCGTCCGAAGGAGGGAAGCCTGCGTTTGGAGTCAGCTGCAGCTCTCGCACCGTGCGTCGCTTTCTCCCACGTCCAGCAGCAAGGGATGGATGCGTCGGACGATGACGGGGTGGATCGCATCATTCAACGCAGAGAACCGGGGCCAATGGATCCGTCCGTCATCCTGCAAATGGTGTGGGCTCGGCGATGCAGAGGTGCGGTGCAGTCTCTCGCCTTGCCGCCGCCACGACCAAGGATCGAGTCCCACGGGGCAACGTGCGGCACCAGCTGGACCCTGGGCTCTCGCCTGATCCCGCCCATCCGAGGACGGCACCAGCTGGTATCACGGTCCCGCGAAATGGATTAAGGCTCTCTGAGTACGGGAGAACGCGAGGCACCGAGTGCGGAAGAAGGCGGCTGCTTCTACAGGACGAAACTACTGGAGCTTCTCTGCGGAAATGACGGGGTGAGCTCCAAGAACAACCTTGTAGAGCTCCCCTCCAGCGGCTAAGCTCCCCTGGCAACGCTTTCCAGGGCTCCTCCCCCAACGCCTGGCAGTGACCTCATCAAAGACCAGTGTCTTGTTGCATCACGTGATAACCTCGCCCCCTTCTGGACCCGCTATTACGCACGCTCTTGATTTCTGATTGGTTCTGCTGCTAACGATACCCCTCCACCCAGCTCCCGCCTTCAAAATGCGTGCCTCAGTCCTTCGACCCCTCCTACCCCGCCACACCTTCTGCTCAGCTGCCCCGAGATCTTTCTCTCTTCCTCAACATCTCGCATTCAAACAAACTACTTTCAGTGCTTCTCGATTCTTTTCCGCAACCGCAACAATGGGTTCCAAGGTGTAAGTCATCCTCACGCGTGCTCTCTGCAGCCACTGCGTCCTTTCTCTTGAGTTGGAGACTGACCATCTCGTACAGTTTCTTCGATATGGAGTGGGAGGACAAGAGCGGCCGTAAGCTTCCCAATCCCTGACATTGTCATCAATTTCATTACACCTGGAGCTTCAATCAGCAAGATACTGTTGAGCTTCAGCTTCACAAGCCTGCTTTGGCTTTACCCAACTTTGTTGCAGCTCGGTCTGGCTGAGAAAGCGCAGAATGAGTTTGCAACATCCTCCAGCCCCTCTCAGTGGCCCCGCTCCCTTGCCTGAGGCCCCTCAATCGCTGACACAGCTCTCTTACAGCCCAGTCTGGCCGTATCAACTTCAACCTCTACAATGACAAGGTCCCCAAGACCACTGAGAACTTCCGTGCTCTCTGCACCGGTGAGAAGGGCTTCGGTTACGAGGGCTCTTCTTTCCATCGTATCATCCCCGAGTTCATGCTCCAGGGTGGTGACTTCACTCGTGGCAACGTAAGCATCCCGCGCTTGCTTCATTGGCTCATGTTTGCTCATCATCTTCGCAGGGCACTGGTGGCAAGTCCATCTACGGTGAGAAGTTCGCCGACGAGAACTTCTCCCTGAAGCACACTCGCCCTGGTCTCCTCTCCATGGCCAACGCTGGTCCCAACACGTAAGTATCTGCCATCTTCTTTGCTTCAATCAATTGCTCTGACACTTTCACAGCAACGGCTCCCAGTTCTTCATCACCACCGTTGTCACCTCTTGGCTCGATGGCCGCCACGTCGTCTTCGGCGAGGTCGCTGATGAGGAGTCCATGAAGGTTGTCAAGGCCCTCGAGGCTGTTGGCTCTTCTTCCGGCGCCATCAAGTTCGGCAAGAAGCCCACGATCGTCAAGTCTGGTGAGGCTTAAGCGTTTCATGCGCCGTGTAACCTTGTGCAAAAGACTTCGGGGACTTGGACGAGGATGTCCAAGCCAGGAAAGACAAAAAGGTAGTGGATGGATGGGACAAATTAGGACGACAAGGAGTAGCCACCCGTTGAGGTGCTCTCGTGTTCAATGAAACTGATTTGTCATACCGATTAGACCTTCGTACTCCTTCAACTTTTCATGACGCATCCCGTTGATGACTTGACTTCTTTATCATTGATTTGACAGGTCGTGTAATGCCATGTCTACTGAACCCTGACGCCGGGGAATGCTCTAATTTGCAGACAAAAACCACCTTGAGACCCAAGACTCCAGTTCATGCAAGAAGTAATGAGGCCACCACCGTGCACTCCACATGCACTCCCTCTGATCAATTATCCAGTGCCCTTGTACAACAACTGTGCCATCGTGACATCAGTCTAACTCCAGCCACTTCTGGAAATATGTGCAGTTGCTCGGCCCAACCGGCCCTCCCTCCTCGCAAAGATCGAACACAGGACACCTGCCACACGGTGCCTCAGTGTACGGACTCGTGTAGATTTGTGGCCCATCATTATCCTCACGGCCAGCCCAGCTTTCAACAGACTGCTTGGCGACGCGTGAGACTCGGTACCCAGTACGGCCTGCCACGCGAACTGGCTCAATGAGGTTGTCCCATACGAGGACGTCGACTAGTTTCTTAACGTCTTCTTCGGAGAGAATGGTATTGTTGGTGATGCCGGAGGATGAGAGCAGTCGGGCGATGTCACGGACGGTAGGGTATCCTGTGTAGCCGGCAGGTAGAGGGAGGAGTGTGTCTTTGCGAGGTGTTGATGCCGTAGTCAGCTTGACGGCTTTTGCTGGCGGTTCGTCCATGTCCCTGGCATCCCGTTTCTTGCCCTTCTCCGGGGCGCTGCCCTTCAACACACCCTTCTGCGGCGTCTTCGGCGCGGCAGTCCGATTGGAACCATCTCCATGCTTACTGTGATAGCTGCTCTGCCTCTTGATATAATCAAACACAACGCGCTGCAATTCCTCGATGAACGCCTCGTCAAGGTTCTGATCGGTGTACCACGGCCCGCCGGTAGCACGATCGCTTGGACGTATGGACGCCTTGATGAACATCTTCTTGTTGGGGTGCTCGACATTCTTGAAGGGTGCGATGAGGTTCTTGGCTTGGAGGTGTTTGAGGGCGTTCTTGAGGACGGAATCGTGCATGTTGAGGCGCTTCTGTAGAGTCTGCGACCAGATGCCATCACCGCCGGAGTCGTCGATGAGGGAGTAGACCATGACTTGTTCGTCCGTTGAGCATTGCTTGTATCTATCGAGGAGAGCATTGTCAGCAAGTCACTTCCTCTTGCCTCGAAACATTCAACCATTGGATCCTGGAGAGAAGACTTACTTGTGAGCCTCTTGGGCGTCTCTCCACTTCCAAAGCACCTGACCTGAAGCATCCCTCATAGTGATGAAGAGCTTGTCATTGCTCAGCGCCTGCACCACCTCAATGAGGAGCTTCAGGTCCCGGTTTGGAATCACATCCAGCCGCAGCAGATCATCCTGCGAGAACATCTCTCCAAGCTCCTTGCACCTCTCGTACAGCAATTTCTTCCACACATCCATTTTCGCAGTGGCAGCCTCACTCCCAGCTGGAGGCCCAGCCGGGGCCGGCGTTGTTGCTGCAGCAGCCGGCATGTCGAATGTGAGTCAACCCTGTTGGTCGCCGCAGCGCGGGGTGCGGTTTTCGCTTGCTCGCTCTCTCTCGTAGGCGCAAGCGCGCGCTTGTGCTCGGTCGTGAGAGCAGATGGTAATGTGTTGCTACAATGAAGAGAGCATTCTCGAGGCAAGTTGCGCCGTCGCAAGACGCTGTTGGGTTCGAGGTTGGAGTTAAACAGAGATTTTGAGTTGCAGGCTTGGAGATGGATGGCTGGATTCGGAGGTGGGCAACGAGTCGCATCAAAAATTTGGCGGTTCCCAACCCCGCCAAAACGGGGACCGGAGGCACCTGCAGCTGCACCCGCAGCAGGGTACACCCCACTGACGTCCAGCGCTGGAATTGGATGGCGGGGGTCACCATGCAGTGTTCACAAGACGGCGCGCAAGTATCAGAAGAAGACGCGTCTTGGAACCGAGTGGCTAAAGGGGAAAGACAGGTTTAATCCAGCAGATACTGCTGGATTCGCTTCTACATATGATACATCAAAATAATAGCCCCCTAGTCATAACCAACCCTCAAGGAGCACTCCGTATGAACCTTCTCCCCTTCCTTGTAAGAGACAAACTTTACGTTACCCGTCCTCGCTGAACCATACGCCGTGAACGCCGTCGCCAAGTGTACGCGAATGTGAAGAGATGGAGTGAGCGATGATGAAGAGGACCGTGCGATCGAGCCTTCATGGTTCATCTCAGCTGGTCTTCTCCTCCTTCGCATCGGTCTTGTCCTTCTCAGCATCAACGTCCATGGCGTCGCCCGCATCATCCTTCGCAACCTCCGCTTCCTTCGTTTCAGGCTTGTCATCGGCAGGTTTCTCCGCGTCGCCCGTCTTTTCAGTTGACTTGTCCTCAGTAGCGTCCGCTTCAGCAGGGGCTGCCTCGGCTGCCTTTTCCTCGGTGGCGGGTGCAGGGGTAGACTCTGGCTCAGCTTCCTCCTGCTTGATCTTGGGCGCCTCGTCAGCGGCCGCGGGATCTTCCATGCCAACATCACCGTCAACGTCGACCTTGTCCTTAGCCGCTTCCTTGTCCTTTTCACCTGACTCGGCCTCCTTATCAGCCTCTGCCATGGTCGGATCATCGATGGTGTCGTCATTTGGGTCATGCGCCTCGGCTGCAGCCTCGGCCGGTGCTTCGGCATCATTGCCATTCTTAGGTGAAGCATTCGCGCTGTCAACCTCCATCTCGTTCTTCTTGTAGTCGGTGAAGGTCCTCTTGTTCCCACTGCGACGAGTCGCGCCGTTCGCCTTGCTCATGTCTTCATCGTCGCTAGGGTCGATCTCGGCATCGTGCTCTATCCGTTTGTCCCATCTGTGCTCGGTCATACGCTCGTCCTTGTTCTCGTCCTCATCAAGATCGTCGAGCTCGGCTTCCTCTTCGTCCGTCATACCTCCAAAAGGCTTGCGGGGTACATCCTGCATCTGCACCGATGGAGCAGGACCGGTCTGTCGAAGGTTGTCGATGACAGCAGCAGTGATCTTATCAAGGTACTCTCTGCTGTTGGAGTTCTCCATGTTCGAAGCTCGCACATTTAGCTCGAAATCAGGAGCATAGTACTGTCGCATGTTAGAAACGTCCAGTTATCGTTCAAGTCATCCAACTTACCTCGTAATATTCGTTGAAAGGCATGACACGATCCATCTCCCGACCGACAAGCACACCGGTCTCGAAAGCCCAGGTACGCGCAACGTTGCGCATGGTGTAGCCACCGCCTCCAAGGACCAATGTAGGAAGGCCAAAACTCTTGACGTAGCTCACGCAGTTAGCGTGGCCATCCATGCTGAGGTTGAAGCAGCCAAGCCTATCGCCGGACAAGCTGTCTCCTCCACACTGCAGGACTACAGCCTCTGGCTGGTAGTACTTCATGACATTTTCGATAACCGGCTCGAAGATGGACTTGTATGACTCGTCGGTAATGCCGTCACGAAGAGGGAAATTGACTGAATAGTTCTTGCCTTGACCGATGCCGATATCGCGGAGCTCGCCAGTACCTGGGAAGAACTCGCCGTACTTGTGGAACGAGACAGTCATGACGCGGTCGGTTGTATAGAAAGCCTCTTCGACGCCGTCGCCGTGGTGCACGTCGATATCGATGTAGAGAACGCGCTTCATGTATCGCAACAATTCGAGGATGCCGAGAACAATATCTATCTCAGTCAGTACGTGGGAAAAAGTCAATACCAAGGGGGGCAAACCAACCGTTCACGTAGCAGAAGCCACTGGCTTCGCATTTCTTTGCGTGATGCAGACCACCCGCCCAGTTGACAGCGATGTCGCACTTCGATCGGTTCAGCCTAGCCGCACCCTCCATGCTGCCACCCGCACTGATACCACAGAACTCGAAAAGTCCATCGAACACCGGGCAGTCGTCGCCGACATTGTACTTGCCCTGCTCCCTCATGTAGCTGTCCATGTTGTCGGGTGTAACCTTTTGCAAGAAATCGATGTAATCGTCGGTGTGGAATTGTGTCATCTCGCCTCTGTTGGCTGGCTTCGCGCGCTGTGGAGGTGGTTAGTGATTGGAAGCGTGACAACGGCAGCGACGAGCGCAGACGTACGTAGATCTCCATCTTCTGGTACAAGTTGTACTGCATGATCAAACTATGTGCCAAACGAATTCGATGAGGCTTCATGGGATGGCCTGTGAAGTATGCGTAGTTTCCGATGTCCGAGTCGTAGAAGTAAGCGACCTTCTTCGGTGACGACCCATTGAGGGCGCTCGAACTGAGCTGGGCCATGGTGGTGTCGCCCATGATTGCGACGCGGTTTGGTATCTCGAAGCGTTGCTGATGTATGAACGACGATCGGAGAGTAGTTGTTCGACGTGTAGAAGTATTCGGATAAGAGAAAAATGTAAGAACAAACTGCCCTGAGGCGCCGAGTTAGTTCTTAAGAAGTCTAAGAAGGACGGGGATGGATCGGCGCGCGCAACTGGCTGAAGGAGACTCTGGGGCGCAAGTGTTGGCAGACGCCGGAATAAAGTTAAGGCGACAAGGCTCGGAACACCCAAATTTGCCAAGCGCACAGTGCACCTGTAGGAGAGTGTTGGCTGGACTGATTGGGCTCAAGCGCCACATCCCGGCGAGGCTGCCGTCAGCCACAAAGACAGCCACACCACACATCGAATTGGCAGGCTAGCTTGGTAAGAGATCCGCTGTTCGGTGCTAGGCTGCTGAGCGTTGGCGTCAACACCATCTACCTGACCGCGACCAAGCTCCCTTGCTGCACTTCCACCAACTTCCACGCCTCCCAACACTTGCATCACCTCCGCGTCCGAAACTCTGCTTGCATTAATCGGAAATTCCATTACACACAGTCGTCAATAAAGCAGATCATCGACCCAGAATGGAGCGCTTCAGGAACCTCCTAGGTGGAGGTGGCATGGGCCTTGGAGGCGCTGCCCATGGATCTGTGAGTCTTGCATGCTGTGCGCAGCTTCAGACCTTGAGCTAATCTCAGTCGCTTTCAGGATAACAGCAGCCTGGTCGATAACTCCGAGACCGTCTATATCTCATCTCTCGCACTGTTGAAGATGCTCCGCCACGGCCGCGCAGGCGTGCCGATGGAAGTCATGGGCTTGATGCTGGGCGAGTTCGTCGATGACTTCACTGTGAAGGTCATGGATGTCTTTGCTATGCCTCAGAGTGGAACTGGTGTCAGCGTTGAGGCTGTGGACCCCGTTTTCCAAACGAAGATGATGGACATGCTGCGACAAACCGGCAGGTAAGGTTACAAACTCCGGACATGAAACCGCGATGCTGATAGCTTCTTCAGACCCGAATCCGTTGTCGGCTGGTACCACTCGCATCCCGGTTTCGGCTGCTGGCTGTCTTCCGTCGATATCAATACGCAGCAGTCGTTCGAGCAGCTCAACCCTCGTGCTGTTGCCGTCGTCGTCGATCCCATCCAGTCCGTCAAGGGCAAGGTCGTCATCGATGCTTTCAGACTCATCAACCCACAGCTCCTCATGATGGGTCAAGAACCTAGGCAAAGCACAAGCAATCTGGGTCATCTGAACAAGCCCTCTATTCAGGCCCTCATTCATGGTCTGAACCGTCACTACTATTCGATCGGCATCGATTACCGCAAAACAGCACTCGAAGAGAACATGTTGATGAATCTGCACAAGCACGTGTGGACCGAGGCGCTGGAGATGGACGACTTCCGAACCGAGGGTGCGAAGAACAAGGACCGCCTGGAGCAGCTTGTCAACCTCGCAGATGGCTACGAGAAGCGTGTTATTGAGGAGACGGAGCTAACAAAGGATCAACTGAAGACTCGATACGTGGGCAAGGTGGACCCGAAGAAGCATCTCGAGGACGTTGGCCAGCAAATCATCGAAGACAACATTGTTTCGGTTTCACGGCAGATGATCGACAAAGAAGCAACCGTGATGACAAAGAAAGATCAGAGCAATGGGCAGTCAAAGGTCGAGGAGATGGACGTGGAGGAAGAATTATGAGCGCCCGAATGATTATTGCGAGTGTACAATATTCTGGCGTTGACGCGGTCAGTATGGGATAATAGACAGGCCTTGTACAAGTTGATTGCACTTTTCTGGTGAGCTGTTCATTTGTGTGTATGAGGTCTCTATTCTCCGGATATTTTTGAGACTTCAGAGGCGCCAATCCTCAAAGACCCAGCACTTGCTCAGTAAGTATCTCAAAGACCGTGCCTTGCAATCTTTGACTATAGCTGCCTTGCGTGCGTCCCGCATTGCTGGACTCCGACCTATGCTCTGTGTTTAAAGCCGCACAGACTCCTCTTAACGTCCCTGCTTCACTTCGTTCGTCATATTCACACACGACAGTAAAGTTTGGCTCGGACTCTGTTACTGCAGGCAGGTTCTCGGATTCAATTCACTCACACTCTGAAGACGACTCTGAGAACCTCAAACATTTTCTACCGGTAAGTCTGGACGACTTACTGCTATCTCTTCACAGAATCAACACTGATCCGACACATTAACTCACAAAGGCTCACGCCTCGGTCTTAGTCATGACGTTCCGAGGTAGGGTTTTTGACATTCTCTACGAGCTCGCCTGCGGCACATCTAGGCTTCGGAAGAGCGCTATCCGAAGGAGAGAACGAGAGAAGAAGCGGCAGGCAGAGCTCCTCAACGCGCGAAATGCCACAAGAGACAGACACGCGGCTTGGCCTTGGCCTCGACCTTACGAAAGGGTTCAAGACGACGAGCAGCCTGCGAGGGCCGGGCTCGGGAGCAGAAACAATGCCCGCCGATGGGGTGAGAATACAGGTACGCTTCTCCGCAACTACCCTCGCGATTGTGGTTTGCCCGCTAAACCAGCTCCTGTACGACAGGCTTCGGGACGAGTCAGACCGACACCGATGGCAGCAACCTCCGGCATGAGCCCTGAGACGGTTCGCGAGGTGATCAGCATCCTCGGACGCATCCTTGAACATGTTCCCTATGCCATCTGCGGCCAAGCTGCCATGGTTCACTACGGGAACGAGTACCACGAGCCAGCTCATGTCTCAATCCTAGTCCCGCACGCATCGCGCGAAGTTGTTCGCTGCTGGGCGGTTGCTCAAGGCATGAACACACTTCCCGGTCAATGCTTCGCCGTCGCAACGAAAGACGGCCTCCTTCGTACTGTGAAGGTCAAGATTGTCAAAGACGGGAATTTTGAAAGTCTGGATACAGTCAAGGCTTCGAGGACACAGGCGCGGCTGATGACCCTCCCAGGCCTGGCGACCCAGGTCGCTGCGGCATACGTCAGGGACTTGAAGTCTAATACCTCAGACAGACGGCAGCAGGGGTTTGCGAGGGATATGCGATGGATCCTTCGGCGAATTGCGATGTTGCGGGTTAATGAGCATTGGCTCACGCCTGTGACAGCAAAGGAGCTGCTCAAGGCTGACTTCTGGCTTCCTTTTACCTCATCATTTCCTGACACGGTGCTCATGTTCTCTAATGCAGGTCTCGAGGTCGATGACGACGGAAGTCTTAAAGATGATGGCTGCTACAGGGGACAATTGTCTCCGCGACGTGGCGGCGATTTCACGGGAAGCCTTTGGGCTTATTGAGAGATTTGAGTGCCGCGACTATGGCTTTTGGAAAACACACCAGATATATTTTCACAATAATGAGGGGAATTCAGAAAACGGGGTGGCATTTCCTCTTTCTGATCGACATGACCACGTCGATACCCCAGCGCTGGACGTTGCAGATCGACTCGGGTCGCCATCGTCGTCATTTAATTTTTGCTTTGTTTGGATACATCATCAGAGAGTAAGAGTCAGTTTGCAAACTTGAGATAAATAAGATCATCATTTAATGTCACTGTTGCCTTTTCAGACACTTGATAGTGAGGATCGATTGGGTGCAACTCCTAGAGGAAATTCATGTCGCCACCCTGACTCCAACTTTTCAACTTATTGTTCAATCTACATGCGTGCTGGTGTAGCTCTTCTGTTACACCCAATCGATACAGACTGTTATGTTCATCTGTGAAGCTTAAAGAGCACAGTGTCCCTGACAAGCCCCAGTTCGCCCCCCCCCCCCCCCAACATCTACGCGCTGAGACGCGTCTTGCTCCACGCCCGATATACTTCCGGCTTGTCCAGAACCCAATGTCGTCGCATTAATGCGATCCTACTGAGCATCTCGAGCGGAAGGGACCGAGAGGGTTCTTTGACCGACAGAGCCGGTAGAATGTCTCACTTCGACAGTGCTCGGTACCAGCCACCGCAGCAGCCTCGGCTCACCAATGCGGCAGTCACCTTCAAGAAGGATGTCCTCAAAGCCTTTGATGGTATTGAAGGTTTAGGAGACTTTGCAACATTTCATCAGCACCAAGCTATAAAGACCCTCAGCGTAACTGTCAAAGATGTCGGCCTCACTGCAATGCCACTACAGGAAGCCCAGGCCCGCCCAATCATTGAGAAGGCTCGCTTGGCCCCTTTCGGGAAGGGCAGTGAGACAGTTGTGGACACTTCAGTTCGAAATACATTGGAATTGAACCCTGACCAGTTCGAACTAGGTTCGGATTGGCAGGCACAACTGAACGAGGTTTGCCGAATGGTGGCAGTCGATATGGGCATCCAAGTAGACATGCGCGCTGAGCTCTACAAGATGCTGATCTACGAAAAAGGAGCGATGTTCCAGCCTCATACAGAGTAAGTTTCTCCACAGCTACATTGCCGCTTCTGTGATGAGAAATGACTAGCCTGTCCGTCTGCAGTACTGAGAAAACACCCGGCATGTTCGGAACACTGGTCGTCTGTCTCGATTCTCCCCATACGGGAGGGCAGGTGAAACTCAGACATCAAGGTGCTGAAAAGATCATCGACACGTCAAAATTCCCAAACACGTTTGCTGCTTGGTATAGCAATGTCACCCATGAAGTTCTGCCAGTAGAGTCCGGCTATCGCTGGGTTCTGACGTACAAGCTGGCTATCGACTCGGCTTTCCCAGGTGCCCTCAGCTTCTTGCCAGGCGAGTAACACCCAAGTTGCCAGGCTCAGCACTCTTCTCCGACCTTGGCCGTCTCTACCACAAAGCGTCCGGGTGCCAACACATCTATACTACGTGCTCGACCACAAGTACACTGAGGCCAACATTGGCTTGAGAGGACTCAAGCACCTGGACTTAGCTCGGGTACAGGCTTTGAGAAACCTCTCAAGAGAAATACCAATTCGAGTGTTCCTTGCGGTTGTGGAGAAAGTGGTTGTGAACGCCACTGAGGAGCAAGGCTATGCTCCCTGGTGCGACGAGCCAGATTATGACTCGGAAGGTAACTCGGAATACGACTCGGACCCAAATGATCGCATGGTGGACGGTGTTGGAGAAGAATTAGACTCGTGCTGCCAAGTGATGAAGATGGTGGACTTGGATGGCAACATCGTATTACGGAACGCAGCATTCAACGAGGAGAATTTCCTCCAGCACGACTGCTTCGACTCTGGGAATGCAGATGACGAAGAATTCTCGGGATTCACGGGCAATGAAGTATGCTACCCGCTCGTCCGCCACGTCACGACAGCCATGCTGATTCCATACTAGGGTGCCTCCTCGACATTCACTTATAGGCTTGCACTAAGTCGTAGTCGCCAATGCCTTGAGTATCTGACCATACTGAGATTATCGTGAAAGGCTGCTATCATCGTACCTGAAGATTATGTTCGAGAATTCTTGTATAACTCATGTGGACAAAGGGTTTCGGCTGACCAAGTCAACTACTGGCTGAACGAGTGCAAGAGGTCCCCAAATGACCATGCTGCCTTCAGGTCACTCTTCTCGTGCTGGGAATCTCGAGAAGTCCAGCCGAAGATAGCCTATGCGCCTGTTGATGAGCCTACCTCGGATCAGATCCACGACAGTATTGTCGAGGCTCTTCGCCGCAATGAGCTCACACTTTTTGAACGTGTGGCGACAACTCATCGAGGCGGCTTGGACAAATCTTCCTTCACATGGATGCGCAGCTATGTCAGTCAATCACATGACAACGATTATTTCGCCGAGATCCACAAAGGGTATGTAATCCGCTGTAAAGAAGGATGCGAACTTCGACTGACCTGTGCCAGACTCAGCAGCGCGATGCTGGAATACCCGTTGCTCGGCGACATGGCCGAGGCGATCATAGCCTTCTCGGGAGCACCTGGGACTGAGAGCTTCGAGTCCTCTGACACTATCCGCGATTGGGCACCCTCGACGGCGCGACAGGCTGCAGACCTGTGGCCCAAATTTGCCCATAGTCGACAAGGGGCAGCGTCTCTAATCGCCGTGATTGACATCCTGGACGATCCAGCAGCCTATATCACGCAGAAGTAAGTTTATGCCGGGGCCTGCAGGTGTATTCAATGAAGCTGACACAAAGCCAGCGTCTTGCCATCTTTGAAGCAGCATGCCTCAGATTTGCCATTCTGGTTTGGCATGCTCGAATGTTTTCGGAAAAAGGCTGAATCTGACTCAAAACATGCGACACGCCTTTCAACAATTGTTCCAGGCGTGCGCGACTGAGCTCCCCACAGTAACCAACATCCGCTCGATGCTGCAGAATACCTCCAGCCATATGAAGAAGCCAGCAGACATTGTGAACCATGAAGGCCTTGCCGGATTCATCATATCTGTCCATCGAATTTTCGATGATGAGCAGGATGATACGCACAGTTTTCTTTGGGACAAGATCTTTGACTTGCACATCGAGCGCCTGACTGGGCCCGAGCTCAATACGAGTTGGGTTCCGTTCCTAAGCAGCCTATCTCAAGCAACGAGGACAGCCGGTATCTCTTCGTCGGACCCTCGCTTCCAGTCTTTCTACTAGTCTATTCTTAGTGCATTATTGAGAAGTATGTTGGGCAGAAACCTTCTCAAGTTAAGAATTACGTCCGCAACGAAGTCAAATGTTCTTGCAATGACTGCATGTTGCTGAACCAATTCCTTGTAGACCCGGGACAAGCTACCATCTCATACGCCATCAACGAGAACCGACGCAAGCACTTGCAACTGCAACTCCATGGGTCCGGGATTGACTGCGAATACAGTACCATCAGGAGGGGCAGCCCCCACCAGTTCAAGGTAGTCAAGACTTTCACAGCGCTTCAGACAAAAACTATCAGCTGGAAAGGACGTCGGGAAGTTGCAGAGAAGAAGATTTGTCAGATCGAGCTGCTTGAGGCTATGCTGGGCAACGAATACGAGGGTGTGATGCAGATGCTGCAGGCTACAGGTCGATCTGGGCTTTCAGACCGGCCGGCGGCGGGAAATGCGATGCACAATGCAGGGAACAAGCGCGAAAGAGAGGGCGCTGAAGGGACCGAAGGATCGAAACGAAGACGAGAGGATGTCACAGAAACAATTGACCTCACGTCGGATTAGACACAACGGCGACAAGTGGAAGCCGCCTTTTGGTGGAGGCATTATAGCATGCACAATATCAATGGACATAGTGGAATAAACAGCTGTATAATACCATGCTGGCATGTCGTTTTGGAACAATGTTAGGACACAAATGCTGTAGATTGTAGTCGCAGCTCGACCTACCAGAATGTTGAACAGGATCATGTAATGTAGTTGACTACAAGCTGCGCTGAGAATAGCGTGACGACGGTACAGTGAGACAGCTCGCCTGGGACTGCTTTCGCCAGAGAAGAGATTCAAGTTAAGGACAGCAGCCAGGATGGTTCTTGGAAACGATGAGGGAAGCTTTTAGTCGTCCATGTCCGCGAGAGCCTGAGCAATGCGAAGCAGGGCTCAACGCCGTGACCTTTTTTATCTACGGCCAGCTTCCGTCATCGAGTTCTCTGTCGTTGGCGGTCCACACACAGAGACTCGGTCTCGCTGTCACTCTGGAATGATCTCATTCATGAACTTCCCTGTGACGCGACCGCGCCGCGACCCGTCAGAAAGACTGACTTCAATGATCTGTTGCTCCCATCAAACTGATTAGTCAGCAAGAAACACATCGGCCCTCTTGAGCCCCGACCGCCGACATGTGCCCTGTTCGCGCCTTGCTTCTTCCGCGATTACGGCAAGCAAAGTATTAGTATCCATCTTGCTTGAGGCCATCTTTACGGACCCAACGCCAGTGTGGCTACCGTTCGACAATAGAACGATGCACAATCCCCACATCGAATCATAAATTCTTGCGGAAGAGGCTGGCTCGGCAGAGATTGCCCGATCGCGTCCTGGAATGCCCCGAACCGCCGTCCCTTCTGCAAACAGGCGCCATGAATTTCTCTATGGTCGATCGCGGCTGGTCAGACTACATAAAGTGTAAATTGCCATGCTGCCGCAAATGTGTGATTCTTTTGTTTTCCCTGCATGCATGCGACTTCTATCCCCTTGTATAACCCGATTTCAGCCCTATTCACTCCACCATGGCTCAAGCAACTATCTTCACTCCACCGTTCCTTGCGACCACCGCTGGCATTGTAGGCTCAGCTTGGGCTTCAGGTCCGTTTCATCCAGTACTATACATCATCAACTGTTAACAAAATCCAGGGATGGTCGCATCTTTCACCGTCTTTGGTGTCCCGACTGCTAAAGCCTGTCCACAATCGTCCATCCAAATATGGTACGCTCTATTCGGTCTGGGGAAGTCCATCATGCCACCAGTCGCAGGCGTAGTCGCTTTGTCTTATGCGTACGCTGCATGGGATGCTCGCAGTCAAGATAAAGATTGGGTTGGCTATTTGGCTGCTGCGGGATTAATGGTCTCCATTGTCCCCTTCACCGTAATTGTCATGAGCTCAACCATTGACCCACTGGAAAATGCTGTGTTGGGCTCAACCACTTTGTCTGCATCACAAGTGGCTGACCTGATGGGAACTTGGGGAACCCAGAACATATTCAGAAGCTTGCTGCCACTTTCTGGAGCCGTGGTGGGATTCCTGACATTTTTGGGCAACCGCTGAGCCATATCAGGCTATTGCGAAGTCACGAGGCACACAGCTGGAACCAAGCACAGACAGGTACAGAATTAGTCAACGAGAGGAGTGAACCTTCCCATATATAGGCAATTGCGGCTCATAGCAACACCGTTGGGCTCTATGGAGCTAAATACAATATTGTTTAATACACGAGACCACCCTCATAAAGCGACAAGTGAAGTAGAGACGGCTTGAAGACCTAAAGCTCTATGATCTAATCCACTGTTCTACTCACTGCCCGCACTGTTGTGTTCATACCTTTACTCAATGCACTGCGATGTATGAGGTATTACGTTTAGGACACTGCCCCAATACCTCATGGTAAAGGAACGCAAAGATGTTCTGAGACAAGTAGCTCATTGAAACATGCCAATGCACTCCTTCGACGGACTGACCTTCTACCAGCAAGTTCAAGGATCACGGTGGCACCAGAAGACTAGGTAAGAGATAAGATTAGGGAGAACAGGCAAGATAAGCCTTGGAACCGAAGCGCTTCGCTGTGTACCGGACTAGATATCGTACGAAAAGAAAAGGACCACGCAAAAGCTTAATAATGACACCGCACAGGCCCAGAAAGAGACATATGGCCAGCTCATCATGAGCGAGATGCATGAACTGGCCTCCGTTGCTTCGCTTACGGAAGAGTCCTGGGATGCCCAGCATGACGAGTCAAGGACCTTTCATCATCAACCTTGTAATAGCCATTGCCACTAGCCATGTCATCACCACTCTGCTCTCCGTCCTTGATCGGCTCCGTCCGAACCTCAATGTCGAAGCGTTTGTGGATTCCGGCACTCGGGGGTGTAGCATTCCATTCAACATCGACCTCGGTTGTCCTGGCACGCCTTTGCCCTTGGTTCTTGAGGCCATCGTAGGTTGGTACCGAGCCCTTAGGGCCGCCGGAGTAGGAGAGAGAGTCCATTGGCAGGCTTGTATCACGTTCTTTGGCAAGACGGGTGATGAGCGCCGCCATGGACATTTCGATGTTGAGCTTGACCATGTATGCGACCGGGTGGAACTGGACATAGACGACTTGGTTCTTCAGGAACATAAGACCGATGAGCATAGCCTGAAGAAGAGCATGTTAGAAGAGGAAGGACTAAAACATAGGCTAACAGGTCGGATCGAAACTTACATCCATGCCAATGGAGACTACCATTAGCCAGGCGTTGAAAGAGACGAGTGGCTTGTACTTCATGAGACCATGCTGACTCAATAGTCGGACCTTGACTTGGTTCAGAAAGTACCAGTTCAGGCCAGCATCAACAAGCAGGATCAGAACTTTGGAAATCTTATCCCAGATATTGTTGATGTTCACAAAGCTAAACAAGAATCAGTCATTGATCATCAAGATCCTACTTGAATGGGCAACTTACGTCTGACTAACAGGAGGGTTGAGGTGCGAGGGGATCCAGATGCAGAAGACGGCAATGTTGATGGCGGTAATGACGCCTGCGGTACCCCATTTTAGATATCTGACTGTCTGCCGACTCTCGGCGATGATCGCGACTCTGTTGACGATGATTTGCATTAGGAGCTGAATCTCCAGGACCCAGAAAATTAGAATGAACAGCAAGACCGGAAGGCTGTCATAAGCATCAGTATACTTGCAGGGCGTTGACGTGTGCATGATACTCACGTTGGCCCAAGTGTACCACCCAAGAACAGCCATCCAAGGATTCCAATAGCAACGTTGGCTAGGATCTCACCCCATACCATATAGATGTACGTGCTTCGGAGGGGATTCCGATTTCTCTTTGTTTGCTTGATAGCCTCCCATACTGTCAAGAAGCCAAACCCCAGTGTGAAACCCGCTGCCAGACCGGCGAGCTGGAAGTCGACAACGGCAGCCATATTAGAATTTTGTTCAGACCAGCTGTTCGTCTCTCTCGAGTATAACCAACTGCCAAGACAGGAGGTTGCAGATAGGAAGAGGATCCAGGGAGGACCGACAGTCCGGATATGGGGTAATAAACTTCTTATACCGCCCATTTAGACGGCAATCAAGAGCCGTGACATGGGGGACCATGAACCGGAACTCATGTGCGTAACTAAAGGTCGGCGAGGTAAGACGGTCAAACGTTCCCAGTTTCTGCAACATCTCGACCCGTTGTGGCGTCCCGTAACCATTACCACCGGTTATGAGGTGGAAGTGATTGTCAGTCCGTGCGCAAGACTAGACCCGTCTTTGGTCCCAACCGCCGCCACGGGTTTGACATAGCTTGGTACTGTCAAAGTTTGGTGTCATTTCACGTGGGCCTAGTGCCGTCGGACCTGGCCGCGTGGGAGTGTTGGAAGAGCGGGGGAACTACATGGCTTGGTTGCTGTCCAAGATGATCGTCGTAGGTTACCGGGTTCCTAGTTCGAGCACTATACTATGGGAGGTCGATCCTCGGCAGTGAGACACGAATTTGATAGCACACAGCTAGTGGCGTTCACTCGTAGTTGCAGAGACCAACAGTTCGAACAATGACCAACATACATCGAAGCAACGGCACTCTGCCGAAGGTGACTTTGCCACATGGCACACTAAAAGCTTTTCTGACAGCTCATGGATTGTTTGAAGGTTGCTCGCGTGAGGAGGTTGTGTCTATGTGACTCGTCGGATCCACTAGAGGGTTTGTGGCTGAACTTGTAACGATAGAGTGTGACTGGAGGGTGTTCTACGACCCCTGAGAGAGGGGATGGCGTCCAAGCTTTTCTTCTCCACGTTCAATGGGTACAGGGGCATGGTGAGTTCCCGAGGTAACTCAGTAATTAGGCTCAGGTCATTACACCGTGGAAGAGGCGATGGTGAACGACAGAAGCACGAACCACATCCACGCTTAACGTTCGTCCGTGCTCGCATACAACCTAATGAAGAATTCGAATTGTATGATCACCAAATTCGCATTTTCAAACACTTATGGTATGCGAGCTCAGCTTCATGGCCCCTGTTCCCACCCTCTTTGTTAGCGGCCCTCCAATACCGGGCCGACCTTAGTTCTCGTGGCAATCAACAAGTATCCCGTCGAATCCCATTTCCCGTCTCATTCTAACGGCTGCCACTTATTAGGCCATCGATAGTCGCAGTCTTAGCGGTCGACTGAAATTGCTTGCTTTCCCATCCACGCCTTTTGAGGCACTGTGGAAATTTGAAGGCAGTGACAACGAGGGATGTGGAGAATCTTGTCGAAATGACTTGGAGAACACATCATTACGCGCACAATGACACAATGAGACGCGAATTTACAGTTGTTGGTCGTCATTCATGAAGCGCTATCAAAGAAAGAACAGTTTCTGCATGATCTGGTTTGTCTTAGACGGAGGCGGACTTCTCATCCGTAGTTTCAGTCTTGTCATCCCCTTCCCGATGCAGCAAGGCATTCTCCAGACTTGAGTAGATCACGTCGGCCTCGCCCGCTAGCAGAATAGTCAGCATGGGTTTCGGTGGATCATGTGGTTCTGAAGACTTACATCGCTCTTCGCCCTCAGCGGCGAACACCCATTCGGAGCGGTCAAACCTCTCCCGCACCTTGTCGGACATGTTGACGAATCGGAACTGGAGCTCCTTGCCGATGTATCTCCTCAACTCAGTCTTGAGCTCAATGAGTGAGAGGAGTCCCGTAACGTCGATGAAACCGCATTGGGTGAAGTCTAGCACGACGTGGCGAAGAGGTGCGACATCGGGCTTCATGGGAACGATGCCCTTCCTGCGTCGGATTCTGCCGATCTTGTTGTTTCCAATAGCGTTCCAGTTCTGGTCGGCTCTCCTGACGGCATGCGAAGCAGCTGTGCTAGGATCATAGTGCAGCTTGACAGTGTCGACGACCTTGGTCTTGACGCGGCCAGCGTTGGGGAAGAGAAGATCCTCACTGAAGCGGACAAGGAAAGCGTCAGTGGGAATATCAATGGGATCATTGATAGGTCTCGTCTTGGGCACGGTGCTGTGAATGTCGCTCTCTTCGTTGGTAGCATCCACGTGGATGCTTGGGAAGGCTAGGCGGAGGAGAGTGTAGACAATGGAGAAGCCAACCGCAGCAGCGAGGCCGATTTCAGTGCTGGTGAAAAGAGTGATCCCTGCATGAAGGCGTTAGGAAGTGACAGGGCTACACTCAGCCATCGTAACTTACAGAAGCCAGCCATGGAAGCTACGAAGTCGATGAAGCTCATGCGCCAGTAGCGATAGAAGAGACGAGGAGGGCTAATGAGGTTCACGACAGCCATGATCTAGGATGCTTATCAGTTACTGGCAGCAAATATGAACGTTCAAATAACTTACGATAATGGCAGAAAGTGTAGCCTTGGGAATCCAGTAACTGTGCCATGATCAGTCAATCGTCGTCCTTATCAGGGGGAGGAAAATGAGTTCGACTTACAGAGCAGGGCTTAGCTCATAGAGAGTCAAGACAATCCAAGCAGCAGTGAAGAGGAAGTTCACAGGGCTCCTGACACCACATTCACTGTTGACCGCAGTTCTGGACATGGCAGCACCAGTAGTCATAGCACCGAAGAGGCCTAGCTTGTTAGCTCAGTCCGAATGTGTTGCGGCTCGATGACTTGAACTCACTGTTGACGATGTTCTCAACGCCAAGGAAGACAAGCTCTTGACTCTTGTCGATTTGGTACGAGTTTCGTAGACCAAATGCCTTACCTGTGAAACATGTTAGAGGACTGCGTCAGAGGATAAAGGCAGTTGAGGTAACTTACCAACACCGAGATGTTCAACAGACATAGCGATAAAAGGAGCAAAAGCACGGCTCACGACTTTCGTGAGAAGCTTGGAGTCGTGGGCACGAGGAGCAATAATGCCATTTGTGCTGACCTCGGTCACCTGGGAGTGGTTAGGCGTGTCGATCAGGGCCTGGTGATGGAATGATCACTTACATCCCACAGGTAGTCCTCTTCCGTACGGTCTTTGTTGCAAAGATATGAGATCAAGGTGAAGAGCGCCAATACGAGCACAGCACGGCTGGTGGAGAAGAGCTTGATAGCCCTGTGCTTCTTGCCCCATGTCTTGCCAACCCACTCAAGGATGTAGAGAAGTGCGATACTAGAGAAGCCGATTGCAAGTGTCCGTGGCTTGATCTCGTCAAGGTGACCCTGGACGTGCATCAGTAAACGCCATAGAGAATAGAGTGTAACTCAGAGAACTTACCAATACGTCTCGGATAATTTGATCGGTTTCACGACGGGTGGAGAGACCGACGAGACCACCGACCTGACCGAGCAAAATGACAAGAGCGACTGCGCTAATCCATCCTGTTAGGACAGGGGCGCTGACAAATTCGAGCTACCGTTACCAGTCAGTGTGAATCTAGGCAGAGCCACCCGACATTGTGTCACTTACCAAGAAACCGAGCTTGAGGAGACCAACGGCGAGAGCATAAGTTCCCGCCATGAATGCAATAGCCGAAGCAATCTTCTCCGGAGCATAACCTTCCTTGGAAAGATCATGCACGACCTCTGCCGTCAGAAGACCGAGAATAGATGTGGGACCAGTCGAGAGCTCCTTTGAGCTACCAAGGAAGAAATAGAGAGCGGAGCTATGTAGTTGTGTTAGCCTCAACACCTTTTCTCGTTCGTTTGAATCCAGGAAACTCACGGAATCCATGAGCTGTATAGACCGTGTTCGATTGGAATCGTGGCAATACGAGCATATGCGAGACCTTGCCTGTTGATCAGTCAGTACCTGACCCATAACCTTCGTTTAATGGCAACCTTACGGGATGAACATGACTCCCTGTCTGATATTAGCACATCTTTCGACAGCTGAGGCGGCTGCTGCAACTCACAAGTGTGATACCAGCGATCACGTCGTTGATAAGCCATGGTAGGTGGTAGTGCGGCAGCCACTGTGCCACTGGTAACTTCTCCACGATGTATTCAAAGGTTGCTGTTCTCGTGTTAGTCCCTTTCCCCGTTCCAATAACGATTTCTTGGGCCAAGGAGACTGACCAGAAGGTATCCTCTTGCGAGTTGGCTCAACCCACGAAGCCCATCTGTTCCAGTTGGGGTCTGTACGAAGCGATGTGGCCATCCTGGCCTTGGTCTTGCCAAAGTAACCCATGATGGAAGAACAGATTCCCGTACTTGACGGTACTCCAGAGAAAAGGTGTGGTCCACAAGCAAAGTCAAGTATGGGATCGTGTAATAGAATCTGATTTATGTTGTGATGGTTCACAATGAAGATGAATTATAGGAGAAACTATCAGAGGTTGGGTTTTGTAAGATAAGAGGAGAGTTATGGGATGTATCAAGAGGAAAGAGGAGGTCGTGTATTCAAATACAGACAAGAAGATGATGGTTGATGGTTGCACCGCTTAGATCGACACGGCACTTTGGAGGTTGGTGTGAGTGGCCTTCCCCTCTTTGCCTATTTGCCTTTCCACCAAGCGAGTGATAGGGACCGATGCATCTTGAAAGGCAGGGCTGCGCAACCATCCAGCCATTGGAACGCCATGCACACTCAGCGCATGTACTTTACATGGGGGCAAAGGGCGCTGCGTATACCTCCTGCAACGGTGTGCCAGGGAGTGTGGCCGTCGAGCGAACCAAAGACGTTGATCCGTCGTCGACCGGCCACAGCGGGAGGAAGATCAAGTCACAAGGACTACCTAAACGTTGTCCTCCTCCTCAACCAGGCTAAGCCGTTTGTCGGAGGAAAAGCAGCAGGCAGAGACGCACACGCCCCTACTTCACGAAGAAGGGAGGGGGTGCGAGCGTGAGTGGGCAATTGCAGTTCACGATCCACAACCCGGCGATGTCAGAGAACACACTGGACGACAGGGTTGACCGATTGGAGTTTTGGTGTCCGCGAGGTCCACCTCGACGGTGACGGCGTACTGTGCTCGTGTCTGCAAACCGCAATGCAATCCTGTTGGACCCCCTCTTCGTACAGTAAGCAGCCCAAAAACAAAACCCACAAAGGGCCCCCTCCGAACGCAATGCAAGCCAGCGGGCGCCAGAGGATCCCCCATGTGAGAAGGAGGCTCCGGATTTACCACAGGCGCCTGGCGTATCTGCTAGAGCCCAATGAGGATGGGGGCTGGACACGAATCATGGAGGGAAGAGGGGGAGCCACTTGACAGGGGCGCTGCGTCAGGAGGAATGCAGGATAGTTTGTCTGTAAGCTTAGTGGGCTTGGTCAAAGTCGCCGTCGGAACTGCGGCCGAATGACTGCACATCTTCAGAATAGGAAGCTGACTACCGAAGACAAGGGGACCCAGGGAATTCTCGCAAAGTTTATCGTTGAAACCAGTCGGACTAGGGATCAGATACAACAATTGCTCTGATCCATCTTCAATTGTCACCTTCAATTAGCAGGGAAGGCGGCTTTCCTCTCTGTTCAATAGTCTCTGGGCCCCTCCCCCGCAGAAACCATACGGGCGCCGGGCGATCGTCTCCCCTGCCCATGCTAAGACCAGCTGAGGGTTGGTGCCGCATACCCGGGCGTGGGGAAAAGCATTCTAGGTAACCTATTCGAAAGGTAGCGAGTCTTGGTTGCATTCCCTTGTTTCGAGCTCTTTCGTCCGTTGTAACATGCACGTTCTGTGCAGTTGTAAAAGCATAATAAACAATGTGATTTGAGCCCGAGAGTTCTCCGGCTTGTGCGAAGCTTTAGGAACAGGGGTCAGCAGCGGCATGTCAATCCTTCCCGGCACTTCACATATCTATGTTGTATTCGATGCTTCACCAGGGCATACAGCCAGGGCAGCAATTATACAAAGTGCCTGCACCTCGACGCAACTACTGCAGCGATCCAGTGGTCTTCTGAGCCTGCCTAATTACAACTCCCTGTTGAACCCTGTTAACAATTCTCAAGCGCTGAGTCGCTGTGGAGCTTCTTCATGGAGGACGCAGCCCCCTGCTAGTCCGAGACCAGGATCATGAAATGCGGAGGCGGGGACAGGAGGCGCTCGCCTTGCCATCTAAGCTATTTGGCTGGGCATGCTGGTAGTGTAGAATGCATTCATAGACATGATGTTTCAACAACGTTAATTGTACAGATTGTGAAGTCTAGATTCCCGAAAGCAACTTGGTAGTAGCAGAGTCTACCACAGAAAGTGGGAAAACTTGGCCAGGTCGGAGCTCAAAGAACTCGGTGAATCGCCGTATATGTTCCCTGCTCGCTCGACACGATACATGCAGAAACAGTAGCGTTTAGATTGCGGTATGTCTCGGATTATGCTTACATATGCCGCCCATCACTCCCGTATTCGCAAGCAATCTACACAGAAACAACCGTTCCCTCATATCGCCTGGAATAGCATCTACCCCCGATCGAAACGTTGTGAATGGATCCCACGCCAACGTCATCGAACATGTCCATCTTCGATTCTAGCATCTTACCCCGCGCGTGGTGATACCCCCATCACGTCTAGCCTCACAACCTTCGGCGAAGAATCGGCATCTCAACTTGCCGAACGCCGGGAATCACAAGAATAGCGCGTTCCAAGTTCAAGGGTGGCTGACCGGCGATGCACGTCGAGGGGACCGGCTCCAGGGTCTTGCGTCGATGGTGGTGGTGGCGTGGGTGTATTAAATGTCTTGTCTCGATGTGAAGGGGTGGCTGTTTGGACTTCATGCTTGGGAATGGTCACGATGGCGACATGCACAGACGGAAACACTGATGGCGACATTGGCTCTTGGTGGTAGATAGGACGTGAGGGGAAGATATACTTTGTTCCTTTCCACGCTGGGAACATCAGCCGAGGGATTGCATCGGAAGACGAGACGTAAGCTCCGTCGGGCCCTTCTTCAGCCAGGGATACACAGCGAAAAAGTCACAGATGACCACTCATCGAGAACTGACTTTTCTCTCCCGGACTTGAGCATCCCGGGCATGAAGATTGTTCTTCTCTATGTTCTTCAACGCTGCCAGAGACCTGACTGTGACCAAATCTCTGAGAGGATTCTGAGTCAGGAAAATACAAGAGCCAACGTGAATCAAGCGGCCGTGGCGTCTCTGGAAAAGGGGTTCTCTGTATGTCTCTGTGTATCGATCTGAGTTCAAGGCCATGTACCACTTTGGTCTTCCGAGAAGCTCAGTACGGACTAAGATATCACTCCATCCCTAAGCTTCCTTAATTAGGTATGAAGCGGGCAGATGACGGACCAGTTTGAATAGACACCTACAAACGGTGGGCACGGAGATCATACATGCTGTAAAAGAAAAGTTGATAGTATGTTCTCTAACAGTCTGGAGTAACTCATAATGTATCGTGTTTGTTACTGTTGAGTATGAATATATCTCAGACGAAGAATTTCATCTTATAATTTATTGTTTATGACAGAACTCGAGGACACAAATATTTACTAGCCCCAGCTGTATTTAGGCATTATTGGATCCAAATTTTCACTCGGCGTAACTTTGCAAGTAAATACTTCTCACTGAGTCCGATACTAAATGTTTCTTTACTTCCTAGTCATCTTATTCATCACCTGTGTTAGGAGAAGCACTCATGATGGCCTACGATCGTAACCCAAGTCCCTACTGAGCCGCTTCTGCTGACAGATCCCGAATAATCTTCCGGTCACGCCTGCAGTCCTCTTCGTGAATCGGCTCACGTGCCGTCTCCCTGATACCAGCCTCCACCCACTCCTTCACAGCAGGGTGGTCGAACAAACGATCCACATACTCCTGGACCAATCCATCCCCAAGCTGAAGCCCATAAGTCTTGACGCGAGACGCTATTGGCGCGTAAAAGGCATCAGCGGCCGTAAAGGCCGATCCAGCAAGCCAAGGCCCACCGAACTTCTCCAGTCCATAGGTGAACAACGCAGCCAGCCGGTCCAGATCCTTCTGCAGAGCCTGGCTAGGTGGCGAACTCTCGAAGCGAAGCCCAACGTTCATGGAGCACTCGTCACGAATGGCAGCGAAGCTCGAGTGCATCTCTGCAGCGGCGGAGCGCGCAAACGCCCGTGCCTCCGGCTGATCCGTCCCCGGCCACACGCCCGGATGATCATCTGCCACGTACTCGACGATGGAGAGCGAGTCCCAGACCACGGTGGCCTTATCGTCTGTGGAGTTTGCGTGGAGACAGGGGACTTTGGAGCTGGGCGAGAAGACTTTGAATTGAGGCTGGCTCATGCCGGCTTCGAAGATCTGGAGACGCTCTTCGAAGGGGATGTTGAGGGCCTTTAGGAGGACCCATGGTCGCATGGACCAGGAGGAGTAGCGCTTGTTGCCGATGTAGAGCGTATAAGTCATGGCGGCGATTGAGGCTGACAGCGATTAACCACAGGCTTGTAGCTTTTCAGGGTCTTCGACTGTAGTTGTTGATGCTTTTTGGGGTTCAGAAAAATGCAGCTTTGCTTTGGCGGTGAATTCTGGCAGCTGAGGTGCAACTATTCTGAGATCTCCGCTTTCGCGCCCTTTCGTGACATTTTGACTCACTCAAGGTGCGAATGCGGAGGCACTGCGTCGGGTTTCATTTTCAAGACTTTTACAGTGCTTCTTGATTTTGTATTCAATCGAGAACCACGCTCTTTTCGATCTGCTCTTCAGTACGGCTGGGGGGTGTCGTACTTGGTCCTTCACGATGAGACTGCAAGCCAACAGTGTAGCTCCAATGACTTCACGTAGCAATCACCTTTACAGCACAACACCAAAGCTACAGCTCGTCTCTGAAAATGCAGAAACTCCCTTCGTCACTCACTCGAGAGCTTGTTCAAGACACTTTCTTAATCCCGTCTCTCTTGAACGACGATCTGGCAGTATCACCGCCCGTAGTCGCGAGCCGCGACATGGCTCATCGATACAACAACGCGGTCCACGAGACTGTCCCAAGTCATGTGGTTCAATCACCCTGGCAAGCTCTGCTTCCATTCATGTTAATTCCTTAAACCAGGTCTAGTGACTCTCGCTTAACCTTCAGTCCCAAGAAGAGACCCTGTCGTCCTCACCTTAACGTGCAAGCGAAGCCCTTGCCGTGAGCTCTCTCATGCCGCTACTTTCCTCCCATACATGCTCCATTCTCACGATGCAGATCGCCTGCCCTGTTCCATCCCAACGGCCTCCCTTACCCCGTCCAAGACGCTTGGCTGCGGTCCACGACATGCTCATGCATCAAGCAAACCGCTTCAATCGCCAACTTAATCTGACAATGCCACGCCCCTCCTTCGGCCAGAACTTGGGAATCCGGGGCAGTCTCGGGCTGGGCAAGCCACCGCAGCGACCCCTGATGCATGCCCCTCCCCCGGATTATCACATAACGATTCGCTAGCATTGCTTCAAGAATGCGGGGGCGGGGAGGCGGCTGGGCGTATTTTCCGTTCGAGTCCAGACGGTGGAAGTGCCGTCTGGGCAGGCGATATGTACTGTGTACTTGGAGTGAAAGGAAGGCGGGGAAGTTGGGGAGGTGGATGTGCTTGGAGGATGAGCTAGAGGTAGGACAGGGATAGGGATAGGTCGTTAGAGGGGCCGGGGTCTGTTTTGGGATCCATCAGGGTGAGGTGCGGTCCTCGTGAGCTCTTGAGCTTTGTTGGCTGGTGGAGGAGTTGCGCAGGGGCTTGTTCTTTCTGATTGCTGGCTGATGGAGCAGTTTCCAAGCTTGACGACTTGAGAGCAAGACACAGATTCGAGCATGTTCAAGGGACAGGCCCAGTAACTTCAAAGATATTGATTCATCGTGGCTTCCAGTCTGGATATCCAATGCCCACGTAAAGCTGTATGTACACATTCATCATGAAACATCATCCGCTGTTATATCCCAACACTCCTCCCACACAGACTTGTGTCCTCACTATGTCGGCCCTTAAGGCTTGGTGACCTCATCCTTGGGCTTGTTCGCAATCTCCTTGAGGAACTTCTCAGCACCCTCCTTGTCATCCGCAAACAGGTGGTCGGCAACCAGCCTCTGCGGTGTCTCGCCGAGCCACTGGAAGAGCGAGAAGTCACGGAACTCATCGGCACGGAACACCTCGAGCATCTCACACGGCTCCTCAGAAATGCACTGAACGTAGTGGCCCATGTTGGCAGGGACAATACCGACATCACCGGGAACGTAGTTGAATGAGCGGGCCTCACCCTGGCTAGCGAAGATAGTGACTCGCGTACGGCCAGTGATCAGGAAGTTCCACTCATCAGCGATAGGGTGCCAGTGCAGCTCACGGAGAGCACCAGGCTCGATGATGACGTGCGCTGCGGCAATGGTCTTTGAGATCTCGAAGTTGTTGGAGTCGGCGATGCGAACCTCTCCGCCGGAGGTCTTCTTGGGCTCTTGGTCGAGCATGCGGTGGGCAAAGTTGTATTTGGACTTCTTGACGTTGCTGCCCTTGGGCGCCTCCTCGTCGATGGGGCCGGGGATGGAGCCTTGGAAAATGTACTTCTCCTTCTCGGGGAGGTGGTCGAAGACCTCGGGCGCGAGGTGGAAGTTCTGGGAGATGACCTCCTTGGGTGTGTGCTCTGTTTAATTGGTTAGCGCTTTGTATGATCTTCGCAGGAGCTTATAGGAGAAGGGCAATCTTACTCAGCCAGTCGGAGAGGATGAAGGTTGACTCCTCGGAGAAGCTGCCGGAGTCGAAGATAAGGAGGAACTCGGTGCCGTTCTCGCCGAGACCCTGGAGGGAGTGTGGGACACCGCTGGGGAAGTACCAAAGATCTCCTTTCTGTAATTCTGTGAGTAAGCGACAATTTCATAGTATTGAGTGCGATTGCGCCTTACCTTGAGATCGTCGATGAAGTTGCCGCCCTCGTAATCGAGCGCAGTGATGCGGACCTCACCATCGAGGACGTAAGCCCACTCAGCCTCCTTATGCCAGTGAAGCTCGCGGATAACACCCTCATCAAGGCGCATGTTCACGGAAGCCAGCTGGTTGGAAGCAGGAAGCTCACGGACAGTCGTCTGCCTAGTCCAGCCACCCTCCTCAATGCGAATGTGAGAATCCGCGAAACTCCACTTCATGTTGGCGACGTTGCCGGCATCCGTGCTCGGCGGGCGAACAAGATCCGGGTTCTGCCTTGAGCGATCGCGGTTCCAGGGTCCAAGGACGGAGGCACCCAGACCATTGCGCCAGGGCAGAGGGTCGAGATCGTCGCCTACTGAGTCAATTGCCTTGTCGAGAGGATCCTTGTAGTCGGGTGAGTAGGGGTTCTTGGAAGAAGACTTGGGCTTGGTGCCTCCGTAGGGGTTGCTGCCGGAGTTGAGCATCTTCTGAGGAAGCTCCATGCCATTGAGGAGGCGCTGACGAGGAGAGTCGTAGTGAGGGAGGGCACTGGCGAGGCCAGCGCCAGCGACGAGGAGTTGGGATGGTGAGAGCTTCATGATGGGCAGCTATGCTTTGTCTGAAGAAGGAAGAAGTACGAATTGGTCGAACAAGAGAAGCTTGAAAAGGGAAAGGGAAGAAAGAGAGGCAATGTGGTGGGTGACGCTGGTTTATAAGGCGTGACCTATTTTTTGGCGACAGCTTCGAGGTCCCACAGTGGTGACGCGCGGTATGGTGCCAGGGCTGCAGATGGGGAGGTAATGGTATGGTAATTCTGAGGGATTGGATGAGACGAGCAAAGCCTGGAGCTTAGAGAGCTGCTAAGGGGTCTCTTTTTTTCTCTCTCACTTTTGCACGGACGGGCCGGGACAAGCTTGTGAGTTTGGGCCTGTGGCGTAGATGACGCGATGTACATGAAGCTTGGGTGTGTCTCGCTTGCAATTGAAAGTCAATTGTGTCTGCGCTGGTACCTCGTTGCTGTGCATTGGTTTCTTACGGTACAGTCACTATACACTCGTCACTCTCAAAATACAGTTCCAATACTATGCCATCCTCTGTATTAGCAACAGCTTGACAATGCACAGCTTCACATCTGAATCATCACCACGAACCTGCATGATATCCTGCATCCAAATCCCCTCCGTCTCCATAGCTACCGCCTGTCTTCCCCTCAATTCCCCCATCTGCCCCCATCCGCGACCCCTCTGATCCCTGTCCCCTGGCCCAATACCGGATCCACTCCACCGAAAAATACCCGAGCCTCGGTCATTTATCGGCGTCTTGCCTCTGTTTCCGGGGGGGGGGGGGGGGGGGTGTCAGTTTGTCAATGCGCTGCAGCGTCGCGAATGCAACAGCAGAAGCGAGAGATGCGACTAGACCAACAGAGTTGCGACGCATCTGCCGGCACCTACAAGATCTTCGGTTCAACGACGGATCATCATTTTTGGCCTCCGATGTTCCTGTGACTTCGTGTATCCGTCCATCTTGACCTCTGTTACATGATGCACCAATTTAGCTAGTAGGCTTAGCCTTGCCAATGCTAATGGCTGAGGAATCGCAGATCGCGGGGTGCCGTAACCTCGAGAGTCGGGAAGCGTTGCCAGCATCCATCCACCTCCCCTGCCGGCCACTTCTCTACAACAACTTGCGTGCTTCACGCTTGCTCCGCAACACGGCCGACCTAAGCGGGACTTCTTGACACAGAATCCCCTCATTAATCGTCCTTCCCCCAGCATCTGTCCAATTTGTTCTCTCTCTTCATTCACGCTGCCAAATAAAAGGGCAGACTCTCGACCCTAGCCCACTATCAACGTCGTCATAGCTCGCGTGCTTTATCTTCTTTGCATCTCTCCCTCGGCAACGCACCAATTGATCGGCCAGGCGCCAATTGATTCATACAAAACGTACTGAGCGATCGAACGGAACATAGAGCTGTTTCTATACAAGCGATTGAATACTTGCTCACAACCACCATGAGTAACGGACAAGCGCGAAATGGCCTCCTCGGCGACGAGCGCCAACCTTTGCTCGGCAACAACAAGCCAGCATCTGAGTCCCTCACACGGCGCTTCCGGAAGCACATGACGGCCGAGACGTCGCGATCATGGGCTGACCTCGTCCTTTTGCTATGCTACGTCGTCACCGGCCTGCTCGACAGCGCATCTACCCAAGTTTGGGGGGCTTTCGTCTCCATGCAGACAGGTAAATTGCCCCAGCATGCTAACCTACACATCTATAACCATGATGCTGATTCAAGCACAGGCAACACCGTTTACGTCGGTCTCGGCCTCGCGTCCGTCATCTACCCGCCTGTTATGACCCGTCTCTACCGCTCCGGTATCTCCCTCATCTCCTTCTGCGTCGGCTCCTTCTTCTTCGCCCGTTTCCACCGGTACTTCTCCCCCAAGCGCCGCTGGGTACTCTGCGTCTCCTTCAGCGCCCAACTCCTTCTCACCGTCGCCGCCGCCCTCATCGTAACCTTCACACCCGCCCCGACCTCTCCAGAGTCAACCAACTGGACTGTCCTCGTCCCTCTTGCGCTGGTAGCCTTCCAGAGCTGTGGACAGGCTGTGACGAGTCGGGCGTTGAAGTACAATGCGTTGACGAGTGTGGTTCTGACGAGTATCTACTGCGATTTGTTCTCGGATCAGCAGCTGTTTGCGCTGGATAACGTGGAGAGGAACAGGAGGGCTGGGGCGCCGGTGCTGTTGTTGATTGGAGCGGTGGCCGGTGGTGTGTTCTCACACAGTTCGGTGGGCATTGCTGGGGCGTTGTGGACAGCGGCGATTATCAAGGCTTTCATGGTTGTTGCTTGGTTCTTCTGGCCCGCTGAGGAAGAGGAAGAGGCGCAGGTCTAGGCATCACAATATTACACGGAGGGGCATACACGAAGAGATGCTTCTGGAAAGGGGCGTCAACATTGGACGTGCCGGAGAAGTGACAATCTGGCGTCATCTGAGAGGTAGGGTCAACATAGGCTCGCCAACAATTCCATCATTTGTAACTACATATGAGTATGCAGGATGAATACATCATCAGCATCTGCCTGCATCACTTGTCTCCTTTTGTTTCACCAAGATAGGCCAAGATACGGTCGGAACCCGACTCGGATATTTCGCAACAAGGTGACAATTGAGTACGTCGGCGGAATGATGTCTATCAGAAGTGTTTTCAGGTTATCAAGAAGCATATTCTGCAGTTTCGAACCACAATCCGATGGCGTTCATCTAGGGTACTTCGTGATGTATATCACGATTAGTGGTTACCTTCACATGTTCCACACATCAACTGGATGGAGCTCACCTCCGGCCGTGACCATTTCCTTGGTCCGGGACGTAGGTAGTCGAGCCAAGCTTTTAAGACATATGTCAAGCATGCTATCACATCGTTCACAGACGCAGTGGACACCCAGATCTTGAAATTGCGAACGGATCTCGATGCGGCTCCATGCTCTGACCCAGGAACATTGCGTGTCACGGAGCTTGTCGTCCGGAATGCGGATATCCTGTTGCAGCTGGCGCCGCTTGCCACCCTATAGCATCATCAAAGGTTCAGATTTCACGGTGCAGCCGGCTGAGCAGGATGTCATGACGCAACCTGACAAATGCATCGGCTATACCACCACTAGGAAGCTGATAGTTGATCATAGTTGATCAGTGGTGAGAAGTATGATCATTCAGGACCACCCCCGTCATGCAAAACCAATAGTTCGGTCGATCTCACGGCTGAGGGCCTGCGGAGGTGCAGCATCTTCGTTTCTTTTTGTACGAGACGCGCCTTGGTGTGGGTTTCTATCACACCAATGGAGATGTGCCGATCGGAGGGACGCGGCAGATGACGACAAGGCATCTGATGGACAACGTATTCTGACGAGGCCTCTGAAATGGAGGGTTGGATGAAGCCTGCTGACACGTGCTTCAACGGGGATAACAAGCCTGTTTGCTGACTGTTTGCTGAGAAATGAAACCTGAGGGATGAGACCATGGAATGTAGATGGATCAAGCTCGGGCCATGTGGTGTCTTCGAGGCTGAAGGCGTTATGAGCTCATGGCTGGATCTCAAAGCACCCAAAAGGGGTGTGGATGTGTTATGATGAAACAATGTCTGGGAACGCATAGAGCCACGCTTTCGCAACGGGCTTGGTCAAGTTCCTTTGTGCTGCCCGTACTTTACGTTAGATAATGTTTGATAGACGGAGCTGCATCAGTGACGCCGGTGACGGTGATGGTGGGCACTTGGCGGCCGGGGCACATATTGGACTTGGTCTAGTGCTGCAGGGCCTCGCGACGTCACTGGCTCATCTGAGGACACGAGAAGTGAGAGCGTTTCGCGGCTTAGGTCGAGGAGTGCTTTGGGATGTTTGCAGAGAGGGAAATGATGCTCGGGATGATCCGATGTGGTAATCAAATGAGAGTTGCAGGACCAGGTGAAGTGTTGACAAGAGCGACCACGAAAACGACGGCGATCACGACTCATAGCATCAGCATCTTGAAAAGCCACTTCATGCCCAGCTAAGGTAGTAATTTGAACAGCTGAAACAATCACAGGTGCTTGTCAATCAATTGCTACGACGTTGAAGCCAGACAGGCAGAGAACGGCTCGCTTAGGTGGGAGGGACCGTGGGCTGTGATTGGCGGAGGGGCAGTAAACAGGGATCGCAGGAGGGTCGCGGGGTGACGTCAGGTGCGTCATAGGGACGGTACTTGCCATGCGCACAGAAGTTTGACCAATGGAGGATGTACCCGGTCTGGGCCCTGTCTGCAACAGCCTGCAGCCCAAGCAGTCCAAGCTTCGATCCCGGGCTCCTTCCCCCAGCTGGCCGCATCACTCACCCTCCAGACTGGCGCCCGGATCGACAGCGCTGCCCATGATTCTGGCTGGACTCCAGTCTTGACCCCAGCCGCAGTGGTAGAGTGTTAATCTCGTCGACCGGCGACATCATCGTCGTTTTCGGTCGCGTCAAGCTCAGGCAAGGCATGGCACCAGCCACACCTTGGTCCCCGCTTTGGTGACTTCATTCCTGTGTCCACCCATGATCCCAGCGCGCGGCAACCTTGGGAACGCCCTCTCACCTAGATTGCTCCTGGCAGGCAAACTAAGGCGCCTGAAGCACCTCATTCCAAGCCGTTGAATCCTGTCAAAGACGCCTCGATCCGGTTCTAGCCCTTGGACTGTGGCCCCGGCCTGCAGCAAAGCGTGCAAGTCCCCTGTAAACCTAGTTTCCTGTCTCCAGCAGCGGCCACCTGGCGCTTTTAGTGCTGTGCTTTGGGCGGGACACTAAGGTCGACTTGGCTCTGTGCCAGTGACGGACGGGACGGACGGTGCTGCAAATAACCTCACTGCTCTGCGCCAGGCACCACCTCCCCTCCCTCTCACGGGACCTCACCGTCACAGCTTTGTTCTCCGTAAATTATTGCTTGCCTGCTCACCAACCACGATCATCAAGCATCATTATTCTCGTCCAAACCGGGAACCGTCCCGCCCCGTGACTCTCGTGACAGCATCCCATTATCTTCTTCCCCGTGACAGCCGCGATTCCCTATCCTCAATCCACCCTCATCTGCACCAAATCCAAAACCCACACTTTCTCTGGCTTCGACTTTCTCTTCTGCCAACATCCGCCACCACCCGCATCCGTCTGCTTCCTGTTGCTTTCTCCCTTTCACGACCCGAACCGACGACACGGATAGATACCTCTTTTCATTGTCTTCACCTCCAGCCTCGTTCCTCGACAAACATCATCTTGCCGATCCATCACCACCCTCAGCAACTACTTTTCTTCCTTGAAAGTCAACACGCGCAGCACTGCCCGGTCCTCGTTAAACCCCGCACCCCGGTCGCCTTGGAATTCAACCATCCTCTTCCCACCTTTTGGCCCTCTTTCTGCCCACCTACTCTTCTAGCTGCCCCTGCACCCGCAGCTGCACCGCACGCGTCTGGGCCCTGCACCTCCGGAGCCCGGTTTCGAATCCACCGGCCGCCTGGAAACCTGCCCTCGGTGACGACAGTCAGCAACCACCATCTTCGGCAACAACGTCGACTGCCTGCTCCGACTCGACGCACCACCACCACCACCAGCCTCAAACGCTTAAACTCTGATTTGCTCCCATTCTTTTGCTGCCAGACCGTCCTACTCAAAATTCGACTGTGTTTGTCTCGTCTCACGTCCATTTCGAACACAGCGTCCAATTTTCGCGCGAGGGGCGCATCCGCTGCACTACCTCCGGCCGAGACACACAAACATTCTTACTCCCCGCCAGCGCCTCGACTGATCCCTCACCACGACCACAAACCACTATCTTCCTTCGCAGCCTCGTCGCCTGTGAGCGACCTCATTCGTAACCATGTCGACGATACAGCAGCTTAAGAACTTCATTCGTCATGGTATGTACCTTTCTTACAACCTAATGCCGGTGCTTACCTGAGCAACTCGTTCCCCTCCTGCGGTATGACGGCATCACCCGTGCAGCCCCAGGGATGGTGGACGACGTCCATCGCCGTCTCAGCCCCCGATCTGATCTGTTTCTGCACCCATGTCGCTCATGTCATTTGTGTCTTACTTCCCATGGGCTGACTCCGGTATACCCATACATACCAGAGTCCCTGTTGTCTGCTGCACACATATGCACTACTCATATCTCCCCCTTGTGTCACCCACTCGTCCACCACCAACTTACTAACCCGCGTCACCGCTAGGCAAGCAAGCGCGAGTCACAAACCTTAATGAGGAGTCCTCTTCGCGGAAGAATGACATCTCTCCCCCTCAAGCACCTCAACCAGTCCAGCAAAAAGAGATGCCTGCTTCCGAGCCTGCCTTCGGCCATGCGGCTCTCGCCCAAGATGCTGCTAATGTAGGCGCCTACTCTCAAGCCCCTGGCGATGGCCACAATAGAGCCGCTCAAGCCGGTCACGCCGCTGCTCACAACGCCGAGGCTGCTCAGCATATCCCTCCCAAGTCCAAGAGCAAGCGTGTCGACGAGGCGAATCTCGCCAAGCTCGTTGCCGAGGAGAACGCCAGTCGAAGCAAGTTTCCTCGCTACCCGGGCCTCGAACGATGGGAACTGCTCGAGAAGATGGGCGATGGCGCTTTTAGCAACGTCTACAGGGCCCGCGATACCCAAGGCCAGTATGGCGAGGTTGGTATCAAGGTCGTTCGCAAGTACGAGATGAACAGTATGCAGGTATGTGCCTTCTGGGTTGTGCTCGTCAACGCTTCCCTCTCTTTTGTTGTCAGATCATCAGGCTTTGTATCACTGCTTTCTTGTCATCAATTCCCCCACAACACTTGCACGTCCTGGTCTCTTTCCATCCTCACACTGCTTGCCCGCTTCGACGTTTTCACTTTACCAACCAGTGAGGGGGCCCCGGCCCTCTTTGTAGGGAAACAAGCACCTTCATCCGGATTTTAAGAAGGTCCCGAAAGCTGCAGAGGTGCGAGAAACTCTTTCTTTCCGTCTTCACCGAAACATCGGTTTCGACTTTGCACTGGGCCATCCCTGACTTTGTCTGCGTTTTTCTTGATTTGTATTCTTTGCCACGGGGATGGCCTTGCAATCATTCATCCGTGCGGCGGGAGACTGACCTGCCATCCTTAGCGTTCCAACATTCTCAAGGAGGTGCAAATCATGCGCCAACTCGATCACCCCAATATCATCAAGCTTGTCGACTTCTCCGAATCCAGGCAATACTACTACATCGTGCTGGAGTTGGCACCTGGTGGTGAACTGTTTCACCAGATCGTCCGCCTTACCTACTTCAGCGAGGAGCTCTCAAGACATGTCATCGTGCAGGTGGCCAAAGCTTTAGAGTATCTCCACGAAGAGAAGGGTGTCGTTCATCGGTATGTGAATCCTCCAGCTCTCAGCCATCCATACCTAGTGCGACATGCTACCTGCAGTCGTGGCGCTGTGGTGTTATCTAGTAACTTGGACACCTCGCTGACACGACCACAGCGACATCAAGCCTGAGAATATTCTCTTCAACCCCATCCCCTTCGTCCCATCTAAGGTGCCCAAGCCCAAGCAGCCCGGTGATGAGGATAAGGTGGATGAGGGTGAGTTCATCCACGGTCAGGGCGCCGGCGGCATCGGCGTAATCAAGATTGCTGATTTTGGTCTCTCCAAAATCGTGTGGGACAACCAGACAATGACACCCTGCGGTACTGTCGGTTACACAGCACCTGAGATTGTCAAGGATGAGCGTTACTCCAAGTCAGTCGACATGTGGGCCCTTGGCTGCGTGTTGTACACACTGCTGTGCGGTTTCCCGCCGTTCTATGACGAGAGCATTGAAGTGCTCACGGAGAAGGTCGCCAAGGGACAGTTTACGTTCCTGTCTCCCTGGTGGGACGATATCTCCAAGTCAGCGCAAGATCTCATCTCACATCTCCTGACAGTCGATCCTGAGAAGAGGTTCACTATCACTGAGTTCCTTGCTCACCCCTGGATCGCCGGCAATGGCCCGACTCCTCGTGATGAAAAGAAGAAGCCCGAAGCTATGCTTCGTGCATTTGACGCTTCGAAGTTCGAGGAGAGCGGCAAGCGTTACGACTTCCGCTCGCCTGGCGCTGTTAACCTTCGTGAGGTCTTCGATGTCGGTTATGCTGTCCACCGACAGGAAGAAGAGGGCAAGCGGAGAGCGCAGGTTGGGGCCAAGGCCGGTGGCGGTCGCAACCTCGGAGGCGTCAGCGAAGAGTCGGAGGACGATGGTGATCGGATGCAAATCGATCAGCAGGCGCCTGCCAACTCTCAACAACCAGCCGGTACCCACGCCCTCGAGCAGAGCATGCGCAAGGCTAATATTCGCGATCAAGAAAATGGACGAGGCCGAGAGCGTGAGCGCGCTGCCAACGAGAAGGGATATGGTCAACACTCAGCTGCTGTCACCGCCGCAGCCCGCCAGCAGGTCCGGGACAGGAACCGACAGAAGGGCGCTTTCGAGCTCAACCTCGACAATGCTACCCTGCTTGGCAAGCGTGGCAAGAAGATCCCTGGCATCGGTGCTTAGGACCACCATGCTGCGGGGGACGACAGCAGCGTTTCCACAAGTCTGGGAAAGCTGGCACTCGACGGTGCTACAGCATCGACGACGCCAGTACAAACACCACCCTCAGTTCTCTGCCGATCAGCTGGGGAGCTGCCGCCATGACCATGACGGTTACCGTTTCGGTGATTCGGCTTTCACACGTTTGTCATCTTAGCGACCATTTCCTTTGACCTTGCCTTTGCCTCTCGGTGATGCCTTCCGGACATTGTTGAGGGGTGCTAGGCGTAACGAACACATCTTTGGCGCAATGGAGTTCGTTGGCACAAGCCATTGGCCCTGGTTTTCGAGACCACTATATCAGCTCCTCCAGACGACTTGGAGCTTTTCACTTTCGTTCTACCTGTCTTACGACTCAACTCATGATAGAGTGCCAAGAGATATATCCGTTGGAGAGTGTTGTCCGCTGTGCATGTACAGTAGAGGAATACACATGATGAGATGGCAGGAGGAGATGGATGGCATTATACAAGTGTTTTCTTTGGTATTGTAGTGTTTGCTACGGGAACCCCGGCGTTGGGGGCACGATTGGACTTAGCTTTCTTGGTGTCGATGGCTTTACGAGAGGCATGGATGTCATGAAGCAGGGGCTGAATGGAAAAATATGTTGAAACCTATGTTCGCGCCACTCATCGTGATGTGTGTGATGGTATGAACTTCCGAAGGAAATGCGATTGGGCAGGAGCGAAGCGAGGCAATGGTCACGCTATTCTGATTTTACATCAGGATTTGTATTGTGCAAAGTTTTGCGCGTGCTATCCTTCCCCCTGTCTTCAGTGATGGATCGCCTATACGCGGTGTTGCCAATGCGGTGCGTATGCAGTGTCGGCTCAGGTGATGCTCTGCACCCGCCACCGATGAGGCAGCGCAGGAGCAGGTACGCTGGCGAACATCAGAGGTTGAGCCGCTTGCTTTCACGTGGGCCTCAGAGAAGAATCAGATTAGGTGATGGACATTTGATTTCAAGTGCCTAGCAACTGATGTGTGAAGCTCGATTTCATGCGCGCCAAATATTTGATGGTGACCTTGGGAGATCATGTTTCTGAGCCGCTACTGCTATCCATGCAGATCATTGAACGCCAAACTCCGGAATGGATTGAGATGAGGGATTGAAGATGAGGGTCCGCGTGCTGATGTGTGAAGTGTTGGCCAGTGATGGCCTGGACTCTCAAGAGTCGAGTCTTTAGAAGAAGTGCATATAGTTTTCTTTTCACGACAAGTATAAAAATTTCCTTTTCATAAAAAAAAAGCAAGCAAAAATTAGGTCCACTCGCTGAAAAGCGAAACACTGCTATTGTTGCAGCCAGGGTTGGCAAGCGCGAGATGTTTCGGTGGTTGGTGTTCGTCTTTCATGTTGCCAACACACTTCGAGGTGTGTTTTACTCGATCAAATGGACTGGATTCGACTGAGGCTCGGAGACGGCCGCGGGATGGTGCCCGGGCACTATAATCACCAGGTTCGGGAAGAGGAGCTTTCGCAGTGTATACTGCAGAGCCAAGCATGCCTTCACCGGCCAGTGAGGGTCCCGCGGGATGGAGAGCTCCTCATAATAGGACCCTCCAATTGTCACAGATCCGATTTTGATGTTAGCCCGCGAGGCCCTGACATCCTTGACTGTTGTACCCTTGATTGAGTTCATGATGTCTTGGATGTACATGAGTTCCTTGAGGCTCTGTTTATACATGTCCGTGTATTCAAGAGCCTTCACGCGGAGGTGCTCATGAGCGATGTTGAGATCGTCCTGGGCGTTCTCCAAGAGGCGTTTCTTTCTGATGCGATCTGCCCGGGTAGCACGCACATTGTTCTTGGCAGCATCAATATCTTCGTCACTGCCAATGTCCATCGCCCTGTGACCGACTGCTTTGGCCATTTCATGACGCTCTACAGCATCCGTATATGTTTTGTACAGGCATGCGGTGGTGTCAGCGAGATTGTCGCGACTCTTCACTAGCTCCTGCAATCTGCGACGCACGATCCGCAGATTCGGCTGCTCGAGCATGAATTCACGCAGCTTGTTCAAGATCTCCTGCTCTTGCTGCTGCGTGGCATGGCGAGTGTTGCTGACGAGCGCCATGTTGACGTCTTCGGGGTTCATGTTGTCCGCCATGGATTGCTTGTCGTATTTGAGGCAGAGAATAACCTGATGTGGCATTGGTAAGCAAGCATTGTTGTAGTGAAACGAAAGTCTGGAATATATGGTTCACCTTGGAGAGTTTGCAACGCGAATCTTGGAGTTGAAAGAGTGGTCGAGGCGTTCTCACGAAATCTCTTGCGATGGTAAGTTGTGAGTCTGGATCAGTCTCAAGCTTGACACCTAAAATCCAGGTGGTGATACTTTGTGGTTTTCGAAGATTCTCAGGTTCGAAGTGTAACTGAGGATGAGCAGAGAGCGGTCTGGAAATGGGAAGAAGTAACCCTGATCACCAATACCTTGAGTTCAGTGAAGATTGTGATGTGTACGAGGAAGAAATGGAGATGAGAAGAGGCAAACCTGAGCTTTGCTTTACAGCTGATCTGGTGAGTAAGATATGATGGCATTCGATTAAGATAGTTAAGGAGGCTGTGGGTGCGTGTTGACAAAGCCAAATCAGGGCAGGATAGGGAGAGGAGCCAGGTGAAGCTTTCACAGTGCAGTGCATTCGGGCTCACGATCTTGCATTCATCTCATAGTGACCGCCACCCTTCTCTACCTCAGTGCTCAACTATCCATGACCAGCAAACAGTGTCTCCAATCTATTTCGTTCAGATGATGTTGATCAGTTGGAGCTCTTAGGAGGACCCTCTGCCTGCTCGAGAGGCTCGGTCTCGGATTTCTTGACCTCCTCATCAGGCTCTGGCTTCCTAGCACCATCTCCGTAAATCGATTGACGAGTGTACCCCGAAACTATGCAATTCAGCTCATCCGTGTACCTCCGCAGCTCCTCCTTCATGATCGAGATGCAATGCTTGCGCGTCTCTTCGGTTTCCTTGGCGATGCGAGCGAGACGAGGCATCAGCTCCTCGTGGAGCGGCATAAGGATGGAGACGCCTTCGAAGCAGCAATCCATGCGATTTTCGCCGGCCGAAGAGGCGAATTGAGACAGGGCACACCTCAGTTGGTTGATCTCATCGTCAACCTCACCGATAGTGCCGTTCAATTGGGAAACCAGGTCGCAGTACTTCTCGAAAACCTCTTGCTTTTCGCTGAGCACATTATGGTGCTCTGCCATCATCTTCATCGCCTTCTTCAGGCTGTATTCTTTCGACGTCTCAACGGATTTTGAGAAGAGGTGAACAACTGTTCAGACGTTGCTGGCTATGTCAGAAGTCGTGCGACCTAGTAGAACGAGGCTGTAGGAGACTTGATTTGGAATACTTACCCGTTCTAGAGGCTTCAAGTCAGATGCTTGACGAATGTGAAGAAGGGCTTCGTCTCATATGGGATCCCAACTTAGGAACGTGAGGTTGCGTGCATCGACTACAGCGGGTGTTGGGTTAGTAGTGAAGATGAGAGGACCGCTGTTGGTCTTACCCTTCGACGCGGCTGTCAGATTGACATGGGATTTGTAGAGATCCCCAGTGCAGTTAAGCCGGTGGTGGGTCGGAGGAGATGGTAATGGATGGAAGAGGGCAACGGGAGCTTTTTAAATAGGTGACTATCCGCTTCTTCACGGTTCTACAAAACTTCATGTGAGGGTTCATCAGATGGTGTGCACAGGTCCTGGCAGGCGCTCGACAGGTGGCAGCAACTGACCCTGGCCCAGACGCAATGATGCAATGATGAAGCATGATTACATTGACCTAATGGACAAGGAAGCTGAGGAATCGCCTACTTGCCACTACAATATAGTATGAGGATTTCCGAGATTGGGCTTCTGGACTCAAAGCAGATGGCTCCTCCACCAAGCTTCGGCCTCGCTAATCCACACCTTCTGACTTGCAGGTTTTGCAAGCGAATGCCCATCCCCCGAGACCTTGATTATCTTCGCATCAACCTTGTCCTTCAATGCCTCGAACATGATCTCTGCCTGAGAGATAGGAACAACAGTATCATCCCTTGAGTGATAGAAAGCCAGTGGCGTCTTGACCTTGTCGACATGATACAGCGCGCTCCTGTCCCTGTACACCTCAGCCTTATCCTCCTCTGACATGCCTTTGTGGAGAACAAGTGTTGCCGAATAGTCCATTTCGAGCTTGTGTGTGAGCTTGTCAAAGCCTTCTAGTTCGCTGATGCCGGAGACGCAGAAGCCGGCGTCAAAGGTATCAGGATGACGAGTCACGCACTGTAGCGTTCCGTAGCCTCCTGCACTGATCCCTGTGATCCCAACCTTGCCTACACGACCAGCCTTACGGAGGTGATCTGCGTACTCAGCAGCGTCGGCGGCGTCCACGATGCCCCAGTTGCCGAACAGAGATTGCCGGTATTCTCGTCCATGTGCAGTCGAGCCGGTGTAGTTCAGCTTCAGGTAAGCGTATCCGCGCGAAGTGAAGTACTGAACCCGGAGGTCGAGGCCTGGGCCAGCTGCTCCAGTGGGACCTCCATGCATATCGATGATCAGAGGTGGCTTTGTACCAGCAGGAGCGACATAGCTATTGTTATGAGGCATCCAGAAGAAGCCATATATGGGGCGTTTAGGCGAGGCTTGAGAATCGATGCGCAGGGATTCGGGTTGAGATAGGACAGAAGAAGGCAGCTTGTCGTCTGTAGATGTCCGAAGAACAACATTCTCCCCACGTTCGATGTTGATCTTACGTAGCGTCTTGGGAGTTCTCGACCCTTCTGCAATCACAAGGACGTTCATGTCGTCCAGTCGAGCAACGCCCCGACCTCTGAAGTGGTGGATGTCCTCGTCCAAGAGAGTCACGAAGACGCCATTGTCGGCATCGATGGCCAGCAGCTTAGTGACCCCATTGCAGTAGCCTGCTGCAACGACATACCTGGAAGACAAGGGTGTGTAAGTTCTGCTGCCTTGGCCCAGTCCGTGCTCCCCAAGCTCGATCTGCTCCTCTTGTTGACCTTTGATCTTGACTTCAGTTGGCTCGCTAGAGTCAGGCAGGATCCGGAACAGTGAACGATAGTTTCCCTTTTCGGCGCAGTACCACAGAGTGCCATCGGGACCCCAGTGTGGCTCAGCAAGTCCGGTACCTTTGCCAAGGATCTTCCTTGTGTTGCTGACAGAGCATGATTTGGCGTCAAAGTCGGCTACGTATAACTCCGACTCATCGAAAAGCATGTCTGGTCTGTTCCATTGGATCCACACGAGCTTCGTTCCCTCCGGGTTGAACTTGGGTGTATAGTAGAAATCTGCCCCCGATACAACTCGTTTCACTTCTGCGGTTTCGACGTTGATGGCGGCAACGTATGATCTAATCTCTGCAGGTGTGTTGTTTGTATGATCCTCTTGATATGCGAGCACCCATGGGTTCTTGAGGTTCGGACTGAAGTCTGAGTAACGTAGAACGGGGTCTTTCCCAGTGAGGTAAGTCACGCTCTGAGTCTCGGGGTCAAGAATGTGCACAGTGTTGTCCTTGCCATGTGTGAAGATGAGCCTTCCGTCGCTGAGAACGTCATATGTTGCGCCGCCATACTCGTATGCACCATTGCCGGCGTAGTATTCTTTGGGGAGAACTTCGGTGACCCCTCCCTCTGTAGCCTTCATGATGGTGTTTTCGCCATTCTCACGTGTTTCGAGGTAATAGTCGCCATCTGAAGACTTGAGCTGCTGGACGTCAGTGCCTGGAATTGACCAGGAGGAGAGTGATGTGACCCACGCCGACGCGGGGATCACTGAGACCCCGCGATTTCGCCGTGATGGTGTTGATGGAGATGGGCGACGCCCAGTCGCCATATGGAGCGATGGCTTTGACGGTCATGGCGGCCGAGGCGATGGGGTGTTCTCCGGTGCTCATTGATCCGGGATGAGCAGCATCAATGGGTTGGATGGTGAAGACGTAGTCACAACGATGGATAGGAAGTACCTAGAGAAGAAGACGCTGAATGCTGGAACTCAAATATATGGGTAAAGAGTATAGAGACTGACGTTACGACCATGGCTGCCCCGCATCAGAGCCTCATGCCAGCTATCATTCAGTGTTCATGGGACTTTTGAAAGCCTTATGGCGACCTGCAGATGTTGGCGTCCAGTGGGTGTCAGACGGTAGCACTTGACCGATGCTCGGAAGTGACTAGACGCTAGACAGGTTGCCCTTTGCGTTTCGTGGCACAATCACTTCCTCCCATGCAATCGGTAAATCAGCCTGTGCCACCGTCCAGGAAACCAACAAACACCTTCTCGTATGAATCAGACTTCGTTTCTATCGCACGACATTGATCATGGCCTTGATAGAACGCGATGCGAGAAAGTACACACTCCTCAAACCCTAACCCTGAACTGACTGCCTGTTTTGGTCTAGCGCCTCTTCAGGGGCACCTTCCCCGTGTCACAGCGCTGGAGGCGGGTGTTTCACAATCTCGCACCTTCCTCAGCCTTCTTCACTCAAACTTCTGCGGCCTCGGCTTTTTGATTCTGACATTACAATTTATTTTTGACTTCATCCCATCTCTCATTGACTCCTGGTGCTTCTGCGGCTTTTCATTGTTCCACGACGTTCACCTGATACCCAACTATCGCGTCTCAAACATCATGCTGTCTTCAATCGCTGGTCTCACATTCCTCCTGGGCGTCCTGTTCGCCCTGCATTCCTGGTCACAGGACATGACCACTGATCCTGCTGAGCGCAGAGTGTATGAGACTGGGTTTTATACCATTCTTGGAGGCGCAGCTATCAACACCATGTGCGCGGCTGTCGTATGGGGAGTTGGTGCTGTGCCGTTCGGGGAGGAGTTTGGAGCCTGTTCCCCTTACGGCCTGGCTGGAGGTGCTGTCTCTGCGAGGTATGTCAGCTGTAGAACCCAGCGAGTCCTCTATCAAGGCCGTAGTAATACTAACCCCTTCCAGGCTCAACCTGTACAAGAACAGCTATGGTCCTCGCGAATGGATGTATCTCAAGGCCATGCCTCACATTCTGATCGGTAGGCTGGGTGGCTTGACAGATCGGGCTCTAGATGTGCTTGATGATGAGCTCCTCAAACGCGGCATCATCAAGCAGAAGCCCGGCCAGAAGCTCAAGCAGCAGACTCACAAGGAGCTCTGAGCTGCTACCACCCCCTTCAAGTTGCTCTGGGAGCCAGTTCACGAAGCATCACCATCACTAGCGCAAAGATCAGGCGCGTTGAGTTTATCAGCATTGTTATTTATTGTACCATCTACCTCCCAATGTACTATGAAGCACAGCAGTCCAGCTACCGTCGACCCTATTGTCCACTTCCATGTCTACATGTTCTTGCAATGTTACATCCTTGATTCCCCTTCATGATTCATTATGAACTTCTTATGCGGAGAAGCGGATGGCGCGGCTCTTGAGGGCACGAGGGCTGGCGGCGCGGCGGCGGTTGCCGTTGTCAAGCTCGTTCTCGTCCTGGGCATCGGCGTTGGCGTTACCGTTGCCAGTGTTGCCGGCAGTGTCAGTGGCATTGCCGTTACCGTTGCCGTTGTTCACGTTGCCAGTGTTGTCCGCAGCGTTGCCGTTGCCGTTGTTGGCGTTTCCGTTGCCAGTGTTAGCGTTGCCGTTGCCAGTGTTGTCAGCAGCATTGCCGTTGCCGTTGTTGTTGTTGTTGTTGGCGTTTCCGTTACCAGTGTTGTCAGCAGCGTTGCCGTTGCCATTGTTGGCGTTTCCGTTACCAGTATTGTCAGCAGCATTGCCATTGCCATTGTTGTTGTTGTTGTTGTTGTTGGCAGGCTGGGCCATCTGAACAGGGACGACGCCACCGAAAGGTCCAGCGCGAGCCGGGTTTTGGCAGCGGACAAGGCAGACGTTGTCCTCACCAGCGACGGAGCCAGTGCAAGTCTGTCCAGCAGGGATGGAGGCGACGAGAGGGAAGTCACCCATCTCACCATCGCGGTTGCGGCCACGCTCGTTGCCCTCAACGTTGGTAGTCACGGGGATGTTGTCCCAAGTGGTACCAGTGCCATCGGCGTTGATCATGCAGGTGTAAGGGCCAGCACCGTCGGAGTTGACCTGGTGGACGGTCATCTCAAGGCTGCCACCAGGGGTGACCTGAGGAAGCTGGTCGCCAGTCTCCTCCATGATGTCGGTTGTGCCCTGCTCGATGTTGTTGTCACCACCAGCGAGGGTCTCACCGACGGTCTCGGCAGATGCGCCACGGAAGCGAGTAGAGTCGGTCTGGAAGGGGCGGCGGCGAGTGCCATCACGAGGAGTGGAGGTGTCGACACCGAGACCCATGCCTGAGCCACCAGCATCGCCAACAGCGTTGGTGATGGCACTGTGGGCAGCGACGAGGTCGGCAGCGAGGAAAAGGGCCCAAGCGAGGTTCTTGATGGGAGCCATTGTGAAGATTGTGTGGAAGATGTGTTGAGTGAAAGGGTAAAGTGAGAAAGAAGATCGGGAAGAAGAGTGAATGTGAGTGAAGTGGGTGGAAGGATGAAGTGAAGACCTGACCGGCAGGAGAAAGAAGTGATGAAGGAGGAAGAGGAATGAACTGCTGTGCTGAAGATGCTGATGCTGATGCTGATGCTGATGATTAGAATTGCTGATGAAGGGAGGATGAGAATCCTTATATAGACAAATTCATCAAGCCTTGTTCCATCCCCAGTCGTCATGACATACATACACATGTCCCCACGGCAGTCCAGCCGAGCAAACACAAGACACGCCCCCGAGACATTCAGGAGCTTCACGATGGTTGTCTCGAAGGTCCAAGACTGGCAAACACATCACCACACGGCTTCACTTACGCATCGACCCTCCAGCCAAGACCCGGAGTCCTCGTCTCCCGAAGAAACCACGAGCACAGCCTCTCTGTCAAACAAAACGCCAAAACGGCCATCACGGCACTACGATTCGCTCAACAGCAGCCATAAACAGTTGTTTTCACGCCAGAAGCGAAACGCATTGATCGCTTGCAAGAAACCTGCACCCATGAACCCTCGAACGCCAAAAAGAACCTGCGGCTATGGCATGTATAACACAGCGGCATGTATGAACTTGGCAGACCAGCCCTCTCGCTTATCCCCTCCGGAGGAGCCAATCGTATCTCTTCTTCGTCATGTTCCGAGATCCGCAAGGCGTGTGGAGGCTGTTCGTTCACTTCTCGAGGAGCCAATCGTATCTTTCGAAAAAGTACGTTTGGCGTGAAGGGGAAAGAAACACGTCACAGGTGGTGTTTCGGGGGGGATACTCGAAGCGGGAGAAAAGGGCTGAGCGACAGGGCCAGAAGTAGGGGTCACGTCAGACCGGGGGTTAGATTGGGTTCTCTGTCGTTTCGTTCGGTACTTGGATCGTGGCGGAGGGAGTTCCGAGTTGGTGGAGTTGTACATGCTGAGATCTACCTGATTTGGACAGCTTCATTATGCAAACCAACCCTTTGTTAGCCTGTCCGTCAGAAGGGCTTGCAGGATTCTTGACAGCTGTGCGAAAGGGGTTAGCATGATCGTTTGGATCTACGTCTCGGGCATGTTTCGCGGGATCACTCCAGGAGGTGGTGCATGCGTCTTTGTGTTCGCTGTCAGCCTCCCCAAGCTTGTCAAAGCGGCGACCCCCCGGAGGCGACCACTGCCGGCTTGGTCCGAGAGCCAGTCGCGATGCTGCCGTACCTCTTTAGGGTTTACAATTAGGTACTCAATCATGATCGCCCTGACCCTGTCCTTGCATGGGCGATTTTCCCGAGCGAGGTGAGAGCCGCACTGGGCGGGTTGTTGCTGGGGTTTCATGTTGGATCGTCACCGGAAGGGGTTGTCTGTGCGGCGGGGAGGCGATGGCTGATTAGGGAAAACTCTGGAGTCATTGCCAATGTCGAATTATCACCGAAGTAATGTGATTACTATTGACAGGGTAGTGTCGGTGATCGTAGATTTCCGTGGGGATTATACCGAGGCAGGCGAAGCGAAGTGAAGCCGGAAGGCTGTGAGGACTTGGCAACATCACGATGAAGGCATACAGCATCTTGGAAATTATGCGTAAATTATACATGCTATTCGAACAAGCTTCGACAATGATAGTACTACCCTGTAGACGGTTATTTGACTTCATCAACTTACCATATCAACTGTTGTCGGCCATTAGTAGAGCGAGCATTGCCAGACAAGCCGAGTCCCAGTATTCAAGATCACCATCATCACAACTCCATGCCAAAACCTCCACAAACCAAAGAAACCTATCAAAGATCACTAGATCTCGCTCTCCAGATCATGTAGAAACCCACCGGATTCACAAATGTCCATGCGCAAACATCACCCATTCTCACCCCAACAACATGACCAAGTCTCGCGACATCCATCTCTGAACAGAATCCCATGCAAACGCAAAGAAGCAAAGATCATCGATCCCCTTACCTTAGATATCATCCGTTCTATTCTTTTGCTCAGAAAATCAGATGGAAGCTGCGATCACATTCCTGTTCCTCGATCGGTGGCTGCGATGTCAGTCCTTTAATGTGACGCCGCATCTCGATGGCGGAGGGCCACATGACCACGTGCGTCGTGATGCCGTCAGATGCTGCAAGGTACTCACCCATATTTGGAAAGTCGCGCTAAAGCAAGGAATATTCTCGTAAAATCGTGGTCAGCATGTCTCATCTCAACGCAGTTGACAACAAGTAAGAATCAATCAGTCGCACAAACACAAACACCAAGACACCGCGTGGACGATGGGACGATTCGTGATCGTGGTCATCATCAGATGGGGTATTTACAACTAGCTTCACATATATACAAGATGACGGGACTGTGCCCTGCCTCATGCTAGACCATCCCTCGTATCCTGCTCTTGTACCGTTGCCTGTTGGCATCGGAAGAGGGTTTCTGGATCTTGCTCGCACTCTCTTCAGGACTCCTTCTCGATGTGACCATGAGATAGGGGCCGTCAGAACGAATTTGCTTTGGCGATGCAGGGCGGCGATGTGGTGAGGGTAACCGTCGAGAGGCTGTGGACTTGTACTCCATGTAGGAAGTCGCAACAGTCTCTTGCCTTGGTGTTGGCGTATCGGATTCAAGGGTATCATAAGAGTCGAGCGCATCGAGTGCGTCGAAGGAGTCTTCGGGAAATTGGGCGGGGGGTATATCGTACTCATCGTCCTCGTAGTCGTGGACAGGGGTAAGTGGCTGATCGTGGTCGGCAGAATCGAGCGAAGTATGGCTCTCTGCACCGTCAGTGAGCGAGGCAGCAGCAGTGTCGCACTCATCAGACATAGAATCAACATCATGATCGCGGGTGCGATGAATGAAGCTGGTCATAAAAACCTCGCTCTCAGATCCAGAGAAGGACATGGAGCGAGAAGGTGGGTTGGTGGAGCGGTGAGACTCGGCATCGGATACAGACCGCTGGTCTGTGAAGGGCTCGGACTCTGGGGGGGACAGAGGAGCACCTACAGCAGAAGAGCATAGGTCAACATGATCGTCGTCGAGAGAACACGGCTCTTCGGTCATGACAGGACCGTCAATATGTTCGTCAAGGAAAGTCGGGAATGGATTCTCATCAACACTAGGGACAGTGGTGGTCGTATGAGTAGTATGCTCGCTGTGTGCTTCAGAAAAAGAGGATGAGACGGATGATGGGGCGCGGTGACTATCGAAATCTTCAGGGAGGTAGCTTGCAAAGTATCGGACGATGCTGTCAAAAGACCGGGTCCGGAATAGTTGCAACGCGTACTTCCAGTGCTTCGAATCGAGCAGCTTGGGGTTGCTGATGATCTCGACGGCTAAAGTTTCCAGTGTGTCGTTGAGCTCCTGCATCCGCTGATCGCGACGTTCCGACATGAGACGGTGAAAGTCGTCAGTCGTCTCGGCTTCGTTCGAGATCTCCCATACATCATGGTGAAAAGCCTCGGGATCTTGGATAGTGGAGGTGAAGGTGTTATATTTATCGTGTAGGGTCGTGGTGAGGTCGGAGTGCTTGAAGCCAAACTTGTAGCTTGGCCAGGCGAAGTCGGTGTCTTCCATCTTGACGGATTAGGCAGCGGTGGTAGTGATCGAGGGGAGGGAAAGGCGAGGGCAGTCAGTTCGTGGTAGTAGAGTCGTCCGTTACAGTGGGAGAATGGTGAGCCACAGCAGGGCCCGGTTCGCAATAGCGAAGGGCCGCTTAGATCTTGCTGGCAGATATGATGTCCATTATGCGTGCGTTCTCGTATCTTCGGTCGGGTCAGAGAGGAGTAATAGCGAATGTCACTGCATTCGCGAGTGTTTGACCAGTATCGTGGAGGTGAAGAGGGACGGGAGACGACGGACGTAGACGTTGTGAGGGTCAAAACCGGAGCCGTCAGGAGGCGAGCGAGCGAAATTCGACGTGGAACCTGTGGTCGGGGGATGGCTACTAGCAACGTCTGAAGCAAAATGGTGCTGGAGTGTGGCTGCCCGAGGATTGTAAGAAGGGCAGGAAGAGGGTGTGGTGCCACTGCCGACGATTGGGTAGCGCAGGGGCAGGTGCTAGGGGCGGTGCGACCTGACGCCCGGCAGCCGGCCAATCAGCCTTTGTGCGGCACAGCAGGATGGCACACCAACTGGGTCCGGTCGTTCAGGCGGGTCATCAGCATTGCGACACCGGATTGAGGCTGGCCAATTGTGTGCTGACATGTAGGGCTAGTCGGTGGGGGCCAAGGTGCATTACGGAACCAGGTAGCCGAATCTAGATTAGCGTCCGATGAGGGAGGGGGAATCCAAATGGCGGTCCAGAACGGGCACTTGGATCGATCAATACAGTGCGCCCACCGTACACACTGTACCAGAGTACTGTACCCTTGATCATCACGTGAGATCTAGCAGGTGATGTTGAAGCTGCTCAGTGTGTTTCAGTGCGGTGCCTAGCTCGAATCTTCGGCGACTTCACTGGAACTCAACGCACGAATGCGTAGCAGTAGTCTACATCAGCATTACAATGCAACGGATATCTGGGAATTCAACTGCACTCTGTTCTCCGTTGTCTTCGTACCACTATCTTCGTGCTACTCAGGTCCCTAGGTTCTTCGCGCCGTCACCCACTATGGACCGCTAAGCCTCGCTCAACACAGCTCGTTCCCAGCACCCATGTGGCTGTGGTCCGTCTCAGCCGCAGCCTCCGCCACGGGCCGCCTGATTTCTCGCGCCAGGTCACGCTGCACCTGTCCTTCGCTCTGAAGATACTTGCAATGCACATTTTGGTCCCGTCGTGCTGACCACACGACGGTGCCTCATGGCCACGGTTGTAGACAGACTGAAGCTGTGTTCTAAACAACCCCTGCAAGGCGACCAATTGGTCGCTGTCCCCGCCGGTTCGCTCCTGTGCTTCTTCTGTCCTCTTCTCTCGTCTCCTTATGACTCTGATCTTGCGGAGGCTGAGACGACAGCAGGCCTCCATCGTCACGCTCGCTGCATCTCATCTGACGCCGTCTACTTTATTCGCAGAGTTGTGCATATCTGGTCCATATATCCTGTTTCTTATCTGGCGTTTACCATTTCATTCCAACTTTAACTTCGATTGATCTCTTCACTGTCCGACACTCCGTTGCTTGTCTGCCTGGGCGAGGCGGCCACCAAGCCGGATTACTCATCTCACTCAACTGGTCTCTGTCACCCACACCTACCAATCCACCACCGCCACTCCCTCCCGTTGCCCGTCAGCGCAGCGGCCCGTGGCAGCCTACTGCCCACCTCATTCTCATCCACCTACGGCTCCATTATCTCATATTCCCATGGGCCCTTAGGCATCACATCTTACCTCATGCTGGATCCCCGGGTCGAGCTCTTCACCGAGGGCTCTGCAACCGAGCCGTTTTCTCAGTCTGAGATCGAAGCCCGTGCTCGGACGGCAGCCCTAGAGGCTGCCGTTACCGACGAGGAACATAATGCAATTCCGCTCGATGAACTTGTGATCGAGGATTCACATTACAAACAGGGTATCAGGATCCTGTTCCGCTCGCATGGTGACCTCGTGGGTGCCCGAGCTGTTGCGCCAGCCGGCGAGAGCTGTCAATGGATTCATCTTTCAGATGGCGTCCAGGAGCACAGAGTTCTCGCGGTGACTCAGACATCAAGAGACACCAAAGTCGCTTTGCGCATTCCAGGCGAAGTTCGAGAGCGCTCATTACGGCCCTGTGAGCTGTACTATGACCCATCAAGTGATCGGGTTATTTTCTACAATCGATCAGACGTGCCCGTTGAACTCGAGAACATTTCCACGCCATCATCGCCACCAAGTCCCCGCCTCGTCATCAACCCAATCTTCACCGGGTCTTTGCGCCCTGGCGTATGGCGGTTACATATCAGAGGGAACCCTGTTCTGGATTTTCGAATTCTGGATAAAGTCTCTTATACAGCTTTCCATGAGCGACGAGCAATAGTACATGAAGCGTCCTCGGCATCAAGTACAGATTTGATCATCAGCAGCGCCAAGCGTTCACTGACACCGGATGACGATGGTAAGAGAGTCAGACGGCGTGTCTCTGACATGAACGAGGACGCAGATGACAGTGTGGTTATGTACGTGCGGCCATCGACAGAACCACCACCCGAACGCTCATCGAGGGAACTGGTTGCTGTGAACAGCCATGCTCTCCTCGATGCCCATACTGGAGAAACAGTCGACGTGACTGGAGCCAGTGCTGATGATAATTATCAACTCACGAAACTCGATCCAATTGCATCAACTGGACTGTCTTCTGTTTACAGGGCCCGACATTCTGATGTTTCTGACAACGTGATTGCCGTCAAGGTCTTGAAGACGCGACCATTTGTGACGGCTGTCGATAAACCGGGCCATGAACGAGCACATGAACGCAATATCATCCGACAAGCTGAATCATGGCATCGTGAGACCCAAAGCATGCTGCGAACTCAGGAGGAGCCAGGTAATCCATCCATTGTCAAGTTTTACGGGGGCGATGCCCGGTTTTTGTCAATATGGATGGAGTATGTCGACGGCGCCACCGACCTCACAGCCCCGAAGTGGCGAGCCAAGGCTACGGACATGTTCATCGGGACTCGTCAGGATGCTTTCCGAGTCTTGCGAGACATCTCGAGCGCGCTCAGTCATATTCATCGGCGAGAACTGGTGCATAATGATATCAAACCTGGCAACATCCTCTATTCAAGGGAGCGCGGCGCTGTCGTGTGTGATTTTGGACTCAGTACTCCGATGAACAACTCGCCCACTGGCGGTGGCACTCCTTATTATCTTCCTCCTGAGTTCATAGGAGCCAAAGCGCGTGGACCAGCTTCCGACGTTTGGGCCCTCGGCGTTACGATGTTGTATCTCCTGAAGAAGATACCCTTTCCCGATGGCCGTGGACGGAAGCACCATCCTCGACCACTCTATTGGCAAATCGCAGGGGTTAACAATCCCTCGGCTCGGGAGCGGATGGGCAATGGGCAACCAGCGATTGATCAGATGCGGGAGTGGTTAATGGAGATTTACGCCGCGAAGGATGAATTATTGGACAGGGAAGATTTGTTGGAGAGGACGGTGAGAGAAATGTTGACGCCGCAGCCGTCCAAGAGAATCACCATGGCGGGAGTTGCGCACGCACTTTTGGAAGAGCAAAGCTCAGACTGAGTGCGGTATTTGGGAAGATGTTTTATTTTCGTGTTGGGGAGCTGCATATTTTTCATTTGGACATGGCGGGTTGATGCGAGCGGTTGCTTGATTTGATGGATGATTACGGAACATATACCCCTTACCTTGGGCACATGGCGGGCTGAGGGAGGGAAGGCGAACGTGCAAAGCAGGTCGGCCGGAAACCGACAACGAAGGATACCTTATGGAGAGCGGATATGACTCGGTGGATTTGGGAACATACGATGGTTTGAAGCATTTTACGCATCTTTATTAGCATATACCTGGCGTGCTAGAATATCACTCCTCGATTTTATCCTTCGAACTCGAACATAGCTCTTTGGGATTTACCGCCTGTGTCGATGGTCAAATGCAATGCTCGTATGCTCAGCTCCTGCTGATATCGACATGCTCAATGGGGCCAACCACACCTGTTGACCAGGATTTCTTTGGTCTTGAGAGCAGCCGACAGCACGAGAAGGCTGCTCTCCACTCCAAACATCGCCGTGGATTGCACCTTAATAGAAGTAGAGCACAAATGAGGCACTATATAAGGAAAGGTAGTGCATCAGTAGGGTAAAAGGCCTATAGAGCAGAACATAAATTAAAACATGAAGTAGAAGATTTGTAACAAGCACAAGTCAAGAGATAATGTGGGCTATAGAGTAGAACGGTCTGCCCAATGTAGCACTACGCTGTGTGTTCGAATGTATGATTGCAAGCTCACGCTTGCCATCTCATACTCCCACCACCCACTGTCCGACTCAAGCGACCGTTAAGCTAGATGGGAGACGGTCCCTCGCCTGTCTCGATCCGGAAGCCTCTCGTTCCAACTGAATCATCACATCTACCCATTGGGCAATGATGTCGGCAGGTTGCTCGTCACCCAGTGCGGATCTCGCTACCTTAAGCCTTGGATGAGTCTGCAGATGTGAGAGCACTGATAGGGCACACCCTGTGGCCCATTTATGATGCATGAAGAATGACAAGAGCTGTTCGCCGGCTGCCAGCAGCACTTGGCCAGCAGCCGTCATGTCCAGATGCTCACCATGAGTCACCAGATGATCATGGTCTCTGCTCCGAGTGCTTCTTGAGCAAGCTGAGTGCTGGGGGGTTATAAATAGCTAGATTCCAGCCTGTTTTGCTGGAAGATTCATCATTCAATCACCCACAACCTTCGGAGGAAGTACACAACCTACCTTGGACACTCTTTCGTGTATATACCCTCATTTGAGACCTTTGCCCCTGGAAAGGCAACCTGTTCTGGCTTCACTATTGCTGAACGTTTCCGAAACGATGCTTCTCGTTTCAGTTCTGACCTTCGCCGCGTCTGCCTGTGCTCTCGCCATCCGCGCTGTCGACGAGTGCCCTCCCATTCCCGGTGGACCCGGTTTCGTATTCGGTCAGCCCATTGAGCCGGTCCCTACTGATGTCCCGAACGGATGTTCCGAGTTTGAAGTCCTCGTTGGTGAGTGTGATCACTTCGATGACGAGAGAACCACGCTGACTATGAGGTAGCTCGGGGGACAAGTGAGAACAACTTCGCTGATGGGGGCAAGTTCGGAGTCATCATCGGTGATCCAATCGTGAGCAACGTCACCAAGCTCCTTGCTGGCGTGCAGGGCTACCCTGTTCAGGTTTATACTCTCCCTGCCCTGACCCTCGGCATTCACACAGATATCTAAACCCTTCTTCTCCAGTATCCCGCCGATGACAACTACGTTGAGAACCTGGAGACTGGTGCCAATGACATCGTTAATCGCATTGTTTCCCAATCCGAGAAGTGTCCCGATCAGCGGTTTGCTATCGTTGGCTACTCCCAGGGTGCCGGCGTTGCTCACAAGGCCGCCGAGTACCTCCCCATGGAACTCCAGTACAAGGTCAAGTCAATCTCCGTCTTCGGCGACCCGAGTGAGGGAGAGAATCTCGGCAATATTTGGCCTCGCGATTGGCCGTACGGTCTGCAGCAGAAGGTTCGCCATGTCTGCGCTGAGGGTGATCCGGTGAGTTCACTCGAAATTCTGAACAGAAATGAAAGCCTTGCTGACGATAGGTCACTATGCATAGATCTGCGACGCTACTGCCACGTGCTTCTACAACCACCTCATCTACATCCGTCCTGTGTACATTGACCCAGCTGTGGATTACATCGTCGACAGTTTCATCAACACCTGGCAGATGTTGCCGTTCCAGCCCAAGGCTACCGCTGCTTCTTGAGGCACATCTGTTCTTGCAAATACGGTGCCTGTTCTTCATTGAACACAAAACTTCGTATGGGGGACTGAGGTTACGAGGCGGTAGTTCTGGAATAATGAGGCATGAAGCAACGAGCAATGAGAAAAGAAATGACGTCTTTGGTGCAGGGTCTGCGTGGTTTCGGAAACGCTAGATGGCATTGGCGTTAGAGTAGGGCAGCATCTTGGAAATATCATTTAGATCCCCCTTTCCGACGCTCGGTTGTCTCTGTCGTTGATGTGGATTGAGGTGCGTTTAGGTGGATGATGTTGAAATGTTCACTCCACAAAGCCGAGAGCTGCACTGGTTCCGCTATCGGGACAAGAGAGGAGTTATAGCGGAGGGTCGTCAGCGAAGTCATTGTTTTGATCGTCTATCATCTACTCCATTACATGGTACATGATCGCATTCCACCCTCATTGATATTGTCTCAAATCGTCTACAGACCCAGCATGGCGGCAGCGAAACCGACAGCCACGAGAGCGCTGAGTGTAGCTTTGTTCAGGGAGACAATACCAGCATCATCTTCGTCGTCACCACCACTGTCTCCGTTGCCACTGCTTCCCTCGCTCTCGCTATCCTCGCCATCGCCGTGGTCTCCATGGTCATGTTCGCCGCCATCCGAGGTAGCGTTGCTCTGGGACTTGATCTTGATGACCTCGAAGTCGTCAGGGATAGTGCAGTTGCTAGGGCCATCAGCCTCGGGGTTGTAGCGGAAGTCAGCGCAGTTGTAGAGCGCGGAACCCTTGTCTGAGGTGACGACCTGGAGAGTACCAACGGTGCCATTGGCGATGTCCTCGGGCCAGGGTAGGTCGTCGACACAGACAGTGCCAGAGCCGGTAACGTTCCAGAACTCGGGGGTCAGGGTAATATTGAAGTCAGTGGTGTTGTCGCCGAGACCAACGTTGAGCCAGACATAGGACCAGGCGTGGTGAAGCTCAAGCGTGACAGCCTTGCCATTCCACTCGGTGATGTTGCCGTTGTCGAAGGGAACACCAGCGCCTGAGAGTGGAGAGTCAGCATATGTTCCAGCGTAGAATCATGAGGAGCATACGTACAAGGGTAGAGCCACTGGTTGAAATCAGGGTTGGCATCCTCGCTGAGAGTGTCACCACGCCACTCAGGGAAGTCGAGGCCAAAGTGCGCCGTGACGGCCTGGGCAGCAGCCAGGGCGAGAAGAGTCTGAGAGATCATGATGGACGACGGGAGCAAGAACTCAGAGTCAATGCAACAGGCTTCAATGAAGAGGCCTTTGGGTATCTCGTGAACAGGAACAAGGACGTGAGGAGAGGAGGACAGAGGCACGAGGCTAAGCGAAGAGAAAGAAAATCGTAGCTCACTGCCTTTACTTTATAGCTGCACAGCTTGCGATTGGGGTGGGGAAGCGAGCTTGCAGGATGCGGAAGGAGACCCTTGATTCCCGTGCCTAGGCCAACCAGCTGAGAAGGTTGTTTCCAAGCTTGTGCGTCAATTAAGAAGAGGCTGGCCCTGATATCTCGGGTAAGGTCACGTCAGGCCAGGGACCGCCACCAGTCCTGCACCGAGCCAAGCGTTACAGCCGGTGGACATCTAATGAAGGTGCCATGCCAACCTGACCCAGCGGCTGGACGCTACTACCACCGGCCGGAGGTGGAGACAGTGCTGCCCCGGTTCCAAGATGCCGCGCCGGGGATGCGGAGACGGTGGCCACGGCAGGTTATATTAAGCTCCCAACTGAGACCGGCAAGATGCTGCGATTACATGCCTTTGAAGCTTATAAACAAGTCTATCCACGAGGAACAAGAGTTGAGGATCCGAGTCAAACTCAATCGACGGCTGTGATGCCCAGAGGATCATGGTTAGGAATATTGGTTGATAGCCAATCGCCGCACATGGTCAACAGGGGCCATGGCTCAATTTGCGCAAACTTGCTCAACTGCCTCTGTGTGAGCTGCTGCTCCCTGCCGCCAACCCCGCGCCGCGCGATGGGGCTGTAGTGGCGGCTTGAGCTAGCTAGAAACAGACAGCACGGTCAAGCGAGTTATGCGACAAGTTCTGGCTTGAGCCGAGCGTGGTTTGGGGAGGGAATTGGTCAATGCTCAATGACAATGAGTCCATGAACTGGCGATCATCGGTTGTCGGATCTAATCGATAAGGAGGCGACATTATCGATAGTGGGGTGGTCTATCGATAAGGAAAGCTGCAAGGTGACTTCACTCTAGGCTTCAGGCAAGGACAGACCACAGCAGAACGTGGAAGGTTATCACCCGTGATCGCCAGCATCTCCGCTTATCTATACTACCAAACATGGATCCTGCTCGTCGCGCGATGATTGAGGGCCGCGGGCCCTCGACCTCCCGTCGAGATGTCACTTCACCGCGCCACGACTCCAACTCGCGCATCTCGAAGCCCGCCTCCAAGTCACAGCCCAGCACCGCCCGCCACGCTTCTCGCTTCCTGACTGAAGACGAGCAGTCGCGTCAGTTTATTGCAGATGAGGACAAGTTCGTACTCAAACAGTCTAAAAAGAAGGCCGACATTCGCGTTCGTGAGGGTCGCGCCAAGCCCATCGACTATCTCGTATACCAGCTCCGACACATCGACCCCGAACGCGATCTCTTCGACGATGACGACGAAAGGCCTGATGTCAGTGTGCCGGACCCGGTCAGCGTGGTTGAAGGCCTCTCAGAGTCGCAGGTCGACGAGATTGAGGCAGAGATCAAGTCCTACCATACCCTGGAATCAAATCGGAATTTCAGGGATTACTGGAGAGCGCTGCAGACACTTCTCGCCCACCAAAGAGTGAAGCTCAATCCACAGTCGCATGAAGGCCGGGTATTGAGTAGAGTTGGAGACGACATCAACCGGATCCTTGCGCCGAAGACGTACGAACAGCTCGAGCAGCTCGAGAAGCAGATCAAGGCTAAGCTTCAGTCGAACGACGACATCGATCTCGATTACTGGGAACAGCTTCTCCGAAGCCTGAAAGTCTGGAAGGCGAAAGCTATAATCAAGAAGATCAACGAAGCGGTCGAGGAGGTTCGAAAAACACTCCCAGCACCAGCACCGGCTGCCCAGGCGATCCAGAGCAATCAGGCTTCACGCACCTCGACCACGCAAATATCTCAACTCTCCAGCAGCTCAAACAATAATGCTCCTCCGGGTACCTCACGCTTCGACCAGGGAGACGATCATGGTTCCGCCACGAATGCGCTCTTCGACAGGGAAGCAGCCCGTGGCATGAACGAGAACGAAGAGGTGTTCGCAGCAGAGGAGGCTCTCCCGAGCGCATCACAACCGCAATGGACTGACAAATACAAGCCTCGTAAGCCCCGATACTTCAACCGCGTGCAGATGGGCTACGAGTGGAACAAGTACAACCAGACACACTACGATCACGATAACCCTCCACCAAAGGTGGTGCAAGGTTACAAGTTCAATATTTTCTATCCTGAGCTGATCGACAAAACGAAAGCGCCGACATTCAAGATCATTCGAGAACATGGCAGGAAGAGGGGCGAGTCGTTTGCGGCTGCGGGTGAGGAGGATACGTGTCTGATCCGCTTCATTGCTGGGCCTCCGTATGAAGATATCGCATTCAGGATCGTGGACCGAGAGTGGGACTATAGTGCCAAAAGGGAACGAGGGTTCAAGAGTTCTTTCGACAAGGTGAGTTTACTTGTTCTCCTCCATCCTCCATCTCGTCTTGGAGAACCGTCCGTGCTGACTGGGGATTTCTAGGGTATCCTGCAACTTCATTTCCAGTTCAAGAAGGTACGTGCACCCAACCCGTCCTCACCAGACCAGGGGTCGGCTGACTGACATGTTGCAGGTCTTCTACCGAAAGTAAAGTTCTCCGCGCTTGAACTTGATACTGTTCAAAGAGACGCACGGAGCCGAGTGCTCGACTGGTCGAGGTGGCGCTCTGCATCTTCAGAGCTTGATCAATGGACACATGGAGCATATTCTGGTGAAGAATTGTTAGACATTAATTATGGAACGACACGACATAGCTTTACGAAAATCATTAATACTTCTCGTCTCAGTCCGTCGCATCTTCGAGTGGATCTCAGCCTTATCGATTCAAGAACAGTGCGAGTACCCGTCAACCGTGCAACACCATACTCATCTCCTTCGAAGTTGCACATAGCCTGAAAGAGGGCCATGATGATATCTCCTGGCTGACCAGGGTCCGGGTCGGGGTCATTGTGGGGATATTCCCTGGCCTTTCTGCCTCCACTGGGTTCACAAAGGGTGAACGGGCCATCTTGTGATGGGCGATGCGGATACGTGAGAATCCATTTGCTCTATTACTCCCGGTGCCGATCGGCCTCTCTCTCCCTCCTTGTCAAACAGTGACAACCTTCTAGAACATGCGTTTGTTCCTCAGACTGGAGCCTCCGGGGCCGAGAAAGCACCGCGCCGGCTGTTGCTTTTGACATTCACACACGTCTGTCTAAGACACAATGCTCGGCCCCATACTCTCCAGTAACAAGACACGGATACTGACGCGCGGAAGGTGTCCCGGTGATGTTTGTCTGCAATAGAGGCTGTCGGTGAGCTGCGATGACCCATGATACCAGCAACCGGCTTCTAGAGCGCGAGGGGAATGGTCGAAAACCATGCAGACATCCAGGACTGCCTGTCGCGCCAGAGAGCGTTGTTTGTTGGCCGGAATGGCAGGTTTGCTTCCTCACACTGCGTGGCTGCCGCTGTCACCGAACAGCCTATCATTGCGCAGCGGCTTACTAGGGAGAGTGAAGGTGGCGCGCATCCTGCACGATACGGCCCACCATGATGCATCTATCCGTCGCTAGTACCCTACTTGAGTGGCGCAATGTGTAGGTACTTCGTAGGTGTGCGTAGCGTACTGCTTCTTGACTGATGCATGGCAGGACATGACGGCATGGGAGGACGACGGCTTCACCGACAGAGAGAATTACACCGCCGATTTTGAGACAGTGATTTGTAGGCAGAGAGCCGGGGCACTATGCAGGAGCAGTGTTTGGAAAGAGAGAGAGACAGAGGGAGGGAGGCGTTGTGCACCTGTCATGCGGCTCTGTCGAACAAGGCGTCCGAAGCAGCGAACGGAGCAGAACCAAGGTGGATTGGGGCGGCGAGTGACCGGACGAAGAAGACAATTCGGCTCATAGTGACTACAGTCACTTTTCAACCGGCTGCACTGCCCTGGGATTCTATGCACAACACTGTGGACAACGCAGTAAGACCAGGGCTCATCGCTGAGGCCTTGAAGGCCTCCTGGACGCTACTCGGAGAGCTCAACAAAGTGGCCCGTGTGACTGTGAATCGCGACACATAGCCAGTCCAGGCGCCGGAGGGTCGAAGAGGACCCGGATTCGGTCCATCTCCTCCACTTTCGCCTCTCACGAAGGACATCCTGCCCATGACTGCAATAGGGCATTGGCCATGTGTCCAACGAGACTCAAACCTTGGGCATTGCTTGACCGCGTGGCGCGGGCGTTTGTACGATCCACACTCAGTCGTCGTTTTGGTGTCCTAGGCTCTGCTGCTCATCACAGCCAGCATCCACACTGTGCGAGAGGAGAGGACAGCTTCACCTCTGCAAAGCACCCTGCATGTCAGTCTCTCGCGGATGCTTGCACGCCCCTGCCGTGTGTCCGTCACCCCTCTGCCAAGGGGCGTGTCTTCGTCGATCTGGGGTGAATATCAGACGGCAGTGGCATCAGAAGTGATCCCTGGCTACAGCTTCTCCCCAAGAGTGACAAGTGCTTCAGGTTCCTGTACTCACGGGCATGACACCCTCAGGGACGTCTGTATCTCGTCACGGTACGTTGCGTCTACGACCAGCATATCACCCCTTCACTTCACCCTCGTCCTCTCAGACTTGATCTGCATCCTGTCTCTTCCTTCTTCCTATCCTCTTCCATCTGCTGAACATAAATACTCTACGTTGAGGCAGCACAACTTCTCCTCCTTCTCACCCATCTTCCTCTTCCTATTTCTCAGACAATCACTGCCTGTCCAACCACTGCCTCCCTCAACAAGCATCTGCTTGTCACCAAACATCCTGACACCTCCTTGATTCGTTCCTCTGAGAACAACCTTATTCTCTTTTGCCACTACCCTGTGTCCGCCCTAGCGAGACAATCCATTCTTATCCCTATCCTCCCTTCCCGTATCAGCTCTCTGATCAGCGTCAGTGATTCAATCACATCAGTCTAGTTGGCTGTGTGGCTGCTCTCTCGCTGAAAAGGTCTCCGCACTACTACTGTGAAGGCGTCTTCAGGTGACTGAATCGAGGATTGTGATCACTTGGCTTTGCCGCTTCCCGTCTACACTTTCCTCAAACTTGTTGCTCGTTTCCCTCCTTCTCCTCTTTCCCGTCTTCTGACACCGGAGACCTGGGCGTTCACGGTACACGAACCACTCGGAGCCAAGGGAGTACGCAAAAGGCAAACACCCGTCCACATGCCTGCCATGAGGACCAGCGCCTTTTACAACCTTGCTGCTGCTGCTGGTCAAGATCACGAGATCGCACGCTCCACCACGGCCTCGCCCGTTGTTGGTGTCCTGGGATCGACCGAGGAGGATCACATTCTCCCCTGCGGCGAAGCCAACCCCTTTGGTGTCATCGGCTTTCTCTTATCTGAGGACCCAACCCAACCAGGAGCTTGCGACGAGACCTGGTCTGGCTTCACCGTTGCCTCTAGTCCTAGTTCATCCGACAGCAGCCCCTTCACTCCCACCGAGGATCTTTTCTGCCCTTCTTCTCCCTACACCGGTCTGCCTGAGCTCAACGGCCCATATCAACCATCCATCTCGCACACCAAGGTTCACGAGCTGCATTATTTTGCAGCTGAAGTTGGTATGCAAAGCCCGGCCTCTTACTATCCAAACTCCCCAACCGACAGCTTCGCGGCCTCGGAAGTTCCTCCACTGCCAACATCCTCCATCTCGTCTTCCCCAGCTCCCTGCCAGATCGAGGGTATCAACATGGACATTACGAGCGCCCCTATCCCTACCGTCGCCGGTCCATCGAGGCCCAAGGTAGATCGACCCTACGCCCAACTGCTTAGGGATTGCTTCCTATCGAGGCCGGACTACTGCATGTCTCTGAAGGAGATCTACAAGTGGTTCAGAGAGAACACCAACAAGGCAAGCCAGCCTGGAAAAGGATGGCAGAACAGCATCAGACACAATCTGAGCATGAATGCTGTAAGTCAAAAGTCCCCGGCTTTTCGAAAATTTGTTGCTGACCCGCCCTCCAATAGGCCTTCAAGAAGCAGGATGCAACCCATGCAGGCACCGGCAGGGGGGGCTCGCGGTCCAACATCTGGACCATGGAGCTGTGGGCCGTGGAAGGTCGTGTACAAAGCACCACCAGATACCGCAGGTCCAACTCTTCCCGAAAGGATGCTGGCCGCAAGAACGCCCAGCAACAGCAACAGGCCCAGGCTCTTGGGCTGCCCAACTACTTGCTATCTGGAAGCGAGTTCAGCCATGGCAACGGCATGAACCGAGCGGCTGCTGGTCGCCGGGGAGGCGTCGCCACTCGCCATGCTCGAGAGCGACAGCGTGCTGAGCTCGAACGGCAGCAGCGCATGGGCAGCCTTCCACACTCAACGGGCCTTTCCCAGATCGGGAGCAATGGTTGGAGCGTTCCTCGTGCCTTCTCGCCCTCAGTCTCCGGGTTCGGTCTCCCAGATCACTTCCGGCTGGGAGGGGCCACTGCTGCAGTGCCGAGCTATCTGGGCTTGCAGAGTGGTGTTCACATGGGACACCCCCAGATGTACGGCCAGCAACTCCCACTCCCCTCGAACTCTCCAGCGTTGGGTATGGGAAATGGACACATAACCGCCGCAACTGCTCATATGTCGCCTACCCAAAGCCATCCGACCATGGGCTTGGGCTGCGTACCAACCGGTGACATGCCCTGTGGTACCAACCAACTTTCTCCACATCAGCAGCACCAACAGGCTCCAGGCCATCATCAACATCACCAGCACAACGGTAGCTTCGCCTACGGATCCCCTGGTAGTAATGGAGAGTACACCAGTGGAAACGGCGTGCACTAAGACCTCCAGACGTCCGAGGCCGCTACCAGCCACTCTAGCTCCGGGCCTATGAAAAATGGTCTGGACTGGTGCACAGAACACTCTGCGGCCGGTGGCGCGTAGGTTTCTCTTCGATGAAACCATGTACCTGGAAAGTGTGGCCCTCTGACATCTCCGACTGTTACGCCATAGAGCTGTGAGTGTGGGCTTGTTGGCTACGATGTGATTGGAAGGATATATTTTGCGTAATCTATCTGACATTTCTTTTGCGGCAAGATGACGGACTTTATGTGGATGCCATTTGAAAGAATCTCAAGAAAGAATTACCTGTTTGTTTATCCTGATTTCTTTTACAACAAAATTCCGGTACACCTGGGGACCAAGGTGCAGACGCACTGCATTGGCGCGGATCCGCCCCTCCTCCAGAGAGGCGAAATTAGTCCGTGAGTTGATGGTGTATGCAGTGACATGCCGGATCGTCTCATCTCTCCATGAAGGCGCGTCATGGAGCCCTGCCAGGGGAGGACAAGAAAGGGGGATTTGGGCACAGATCTACATGGCTTGACACACAGCATGCTTAAGACCATATGGGTGTGGAACCGGGTTATGATCTATTAGTCGACCGGGTGGTGAGAGAAGAAGGTGTTTATTTTATGGTGTGTGTGAAAGATCTCGGCCGAGCTGAAGCTTGATTTTGGATTTAGGGTCGGCTGTTCACTGGCAATCTGAATGCTTTATCTGACTGGCGGCGAAGCTTATTTACATTGAGATCTGAGAATGAGATATGTTCATATTTCGATCCTTTCGGACGCGAGCGACTACGGGGAATATCATAGACGCTGCTGTAGTGAGACGAGGGACCTTGAGCGTGTCGTAGATGCTGGCCTCAGATCATGTCATACATGTGACACTAACTTAGACTAAGGACTTTACAAGGTCGACATTTCGGGCCTCATAATGCTGGGCTACACATGATCTGGACGTTCTTGCTTCAACTTTTCAAAACAAAGCCTGAGAGTGTGGCTGCCAAGGTGACTGCTCGACTAGGCAGGCGACGATGGGCAGGGTTGGTACGACTCGACAGGCCGAGTCTGAACGATAGTGCGTGCTGGTGGGAGAGAGGCAGGCCTGGGGACTCTGAAGACGTGATAGGGAAGGGGACCGTCACCATCTCCTAGCCGACCCTCGGACATGCTTCTGCCTGGAAGAGATAGGGAGAGATGGTCCACGGCGACATTTGAGCTGCATGCAGGTAAGCGTAGTGAGCATCACATAGACTCCTTCTCAAATGGCATTCAAAAGATAAGGCATACGACAAGTGATCACTCACGTCGCTCAACATGCGCGCCCTCCAGCCTCAGTCAGCAGCCCACTGGAAGAATGGTGGTGGGCCAAATTGCAACCAAGAAGAAGCCCCCATCGGCCCGTGAGGGCATCACAAAGATACGCGGACTGCAGCCACCCCCGAGGAGGAAATGACATAGGAGGAGGGCCACGCAGGGAACGTTGCCAACGCATCAAAGCATATCACCCGGCTAGATTCCCCGGTGGCCAGCAACCAGGTAGCTCTACCCATCTCCACTTGGGCAAGGATGGCTCGTGACGATCTCGGGCTTAGAATACCGGGGCAGGCTTCGTACGGACGCCTTGACCCCAGTCCCGCGCGGGAGCGGACAGAGGAAAGGAGGCATCTTGTCTCTGTCGTGACTTTTGAGGTTGAATAGGTACGTATCTAGGCCGCTCTCAGGTAAAACCATTCTCAAGCTGTCTTCACATGTTAGAAGCAGCGTTGTACGAATCCGAAGCGTCCTCCATGTTCGAAATATGCTTACACGAGGAGAAGACGAAGGTGGAGCCTGAGAGCAGAAACATGAGTTGAACAACATTGCACAGAATGTTTGCACACCGCGTCTGCACCAGGCAGTAGTGCGCCGAATGGCATCTTTCAAAAGAAATGGCCTGAGAAATGACTACACTCGTGCCAGTCAATTAGGACGAAACATAAGGAACCCTTGCGTACCATCCGGGACAATCAGCCGTACCAAGAAACATTGGATGATAACCCACTCGAGGTATAGCGATACGGTGACATCCTCTCTCTCTGTCTCTGTCTGTGGCGTCTCGTATGTCGAAGTGGAGGGTCACCGACGTGCTGCAACATTTGGCGAGCTTGCAGAGTTGTGACCCCAGCCTGCATCAGCTGCCTCTCAGTCCCTCACGAATTAGGCAGCACGTTCGGGGGATGTTCGAACCATGACCCAGTGGTAACAGGGAATAACCTTGTAGAGAGACTGCCGGAAACAAGCGACCGTTGACGGGTTTGACAGCTGTCACGCCAGCGTTGCATATAGTACTTTCGACACCAATGCACTATGGCTGCAGAATGATCCAAGAGAAGAAGGAAGGCAAACGGGGCAATGACACACATTACTCGAGCAGCCGAAGTATGCCTCCCCGTTCTTGTCCTCCATTGCTTCAGTCTCAATTACCCCCCACCCAGCTTCTTCGTTACCTGCACCAGAGTTGCAATGACCGTCCGAAATAGGCAGTGCAGCCCCCCAAGTATTGGAGGGGAGAGACAACGCACACATTGGGCACACCGCTCCCAACGCCTCTCTCACCAGAGCTGGCTGCATTGACTTCTCTCATCTGGGGCCTGGGAGGTGGTGGCTTGACCAGGGGTGGTATCCATGGACGGTTGCTTTCAACGGGGGGGGCCTTACCCACCATTGAGTCCGGTAGCGGTCGATCAGTCGAGCGAAGCCCGGACGGTACCGTACCGAACCAGAATTTGAGGAGACCTCGCGTTCTGACAGCTGCAATAGACCCTTCAATATGGTATGGGGATCCGACTGTCTGGTGGCTCTCAGCCAGACATGACAGAACCAACGGTCCAGATAAGCTTCTTTGGTACGTTATAGCGCAAGCGACGGATGGTTCAGAAACCGGGGTACAATGCTTTTGGGTTTGTATTTCCACACAATACAAATCGTCCCCACTGAGAATCGCGATAGGATCAGAGATCCAGCCGTGGCATCAGCGATCCGGTGCTGCACATCATTGCGGGCGTACTCTCTCCCGTGTCCGACGGCTGGAAGCAAATAACCTAGCAGCCAGGGACTCGATGTCCACTTCATCCTCTCCTTCGCCCCCTCCCACCGGCCTGCTCGCCTCACGAAAGTGGTACTCAACATGTTTCCTGCATTTGCCTCGCCCGCTCGGAGCGTCGTCTAGCCGGCTGCCTTACAAACTTCTTGTCACTTATCACTTTCCAATCCTGCAAGTCACACGTAGCCCTCCAAGCCTCCCGGACGCATGAAGGCGGAGCTTACCAGTGTACATTGCGGAGGCGGACTCGTTCTCCGGAAGCGAGACTCCCTGATGGGGCTTTGTGGGTCGATAATTATCGAGATATGAATCTGTTCAATACAATCCTTGACTCAGGAGCAGTCAGCCCGGCTCTTGGGTGCTGTTTTCGTGTCATTCGGTTCATGTTTCGGTGAGAAGTCTGGTGATCTGCATTGCACTGGGAGAACACGCTTGCTTGCATTGTGGCTGTCTGTACGCAGCTCAGCTGAAAAGGACTCTCTGGAAAAGCCGGCTCCTGCCAGTAGTGTCGCAGTCCCCCTACTAATCCATACTTAGCGATTGAGGTTGTCTTTCATGAGATGCCTTCACTCACTGGCATTCCAATGAATTCACCATGATTCGCTCAATAGCTTAGCCTGTTCGCTCCTCCACACGTCTGGGGAATTATGTGCCGAACAGTCTATTCCCCCTTGCCTTTAGCACAATACGAGGGAGCTAACGGCCCGTTCCCTGCGGTCGGCACATCCAATAGGCTTGATCAGCAGTATGCGGGATCTTCAGCGGCTGTAGGACAAGCTTGACATTGACACTGACAACGGCACGTCCTGCAGCCACCAGCCACACCTTTCCAAAAGACTACCGAACAATAACTCGCCCGGATGCAGAGAGCCGGCGAATCAGCAGAGCGTGATCCATTATTGTGGGCCCCGTGCGGTGTGGCCTCCAGCTAATCGTAACATCAATCTTGGATTGGGTGACTATCGCGTACGGGTCCCAAGGCTGCCGAGCTCCTGGCGATAGCTTCTGGAGCGCTTCAAGGTGGACTTCTGCTTCAGTGCTCACGACACGTCCTCTTTCCTGCGGCAAGCCTTCGACTTCATGCACCATGGTCCTCGAACGGCAGTGGGCTTGGTCACATCGAACCAGTGGCACCAGCAGTGGGAGGCCCAGTCATCCCTCGAAGGAGACAGCCAGCCTCGAGGAACCTCTCAATCCCAGATCCCCGTCCCATGTACGCCATGCTGTCAAGTTGACAGGTCATGTTCTCACAAAGCAGACGGGAGCAGACAATAGAGCTCGAGGTACAAAGGCTTCAAGTCACTGTGCTAAAGCGTAATTCTACACGCCCTCAGAGCAGGCGTTGGCCTATAACAGAACACCCCTGGGAGTATGTTCATGAAGGAGGCCTGAAGTGTCTTCGTCGGGAGCTGGCAGCACCTCTCGGGGTTCGCACTGTGTCTGCGTCGAGAGCGAGTAGGTCAAGGGGTTCCAACGGCCAAGTCCTTGTCGTGTTGGACGAGAAAAGTGTCAACGTACGTGGTGAAGTAGGCAGGCGGTGCACATGTTGATCTTCTGTGAAGCCCTCGTGGTCGGACAACCAGTCCTGGCGGAGAGCCACTTCGTGCCATCAATGGTGGCCTGCGTGGGCCGAGGTCCGCTTGAGTTTCAAGATGGCCGAAGACAGCAGCTCCGCAGTTGCGGGTTATGCTATGTATATATCCTCGACCTTGATGCCGTGAAGCGATGACGAGACGCTTCACCAATTCGTATGACAGATAGAACAGCAAAGCACAGCTCCGTCAAGTTATCGCACCAGTTCGTGGCAGGATGCTCCGCATGAGACCGTATGACCTGTGAGCATCCAACGTTGATCAAGCTTGATGATCTCGAAACACAGAAATGCTATCCCAAACAGCATGGAGTCTGGATAGCCTCAGATAATGCCATCAACCATTCGACTCAGTTGCGAATCCCGAGTCTGTTGTCGTACTCCCGAATGAACCTCCTCAGCGAAGCAGCATTGAACATCCCGTGGTATCCAACCTTTGTGAGCACGTGTGAGCGAGGACAAGGTGCACCAAAGTCCATCTTCCGAGGCGTACAAGTGACATGTTAAGGTGACTGCACGATGTGCCTTGTCTCACGCGCACAGCAGCGAACTTTGGGCTCCAAGTCCGCATTGACAAGTGGCCCCGTGCACGCTTTCAATGACTAGCATTAGAACTTGCGTTTTTTCTTCGCTGGGCCAGCAGCGGCCTTCTTCTCCAATTCTCGCTTCAGTTCGTCACGCTTGCGGTCAGCGCGCTCTTGTGATGTTTCTCGTGGTGCCTCACGGGTAGGCTGAGTAGCCTCGCAAGACCGCCCACGACCATTGTCATCCCCGGCCACTGTTCTTTTTGTGTCTGGACCACGTTTCCCAATGATACCAAGCTTTTTCGGAGTCGCAGTCTGTTTAGGAGCTTCGTCCGGGCTTGTGCTCCGTGCAACGCGTTCTTCCTGTGCAGCCTTGGGCTTGGGTCCGCCTATCCGTCCAAGCCCAACTTTGCCTGCTGGTGGTTTGGCTGGTGATTGGGGAGACGAAGATGCAGGCAATGAGGCAGTTGGGTCATCATCGCCTTCTGAGGCGGTTTCAGAATCATGGTCCGGCGGCGTTGCTGTTTTCCTCGGCGTTTTGGGCTCTGGGCTTGGGGAAGGCTGTTTTGAAGGTTGGCGTTTGCCTCCTATGGTTCCTAGACGTGCAACACCAGTTTCTGTAGAAGCTTTATGCTGGGTGCTCGTTTTTGCAGGTACCTGGGGTGAATGGGCATCATCCTCACTTGCGGTTAAGTCCTCCTCAGCGACCACTGTTGTACTATCGATATTCTTTCCACCTGATGCCTTGAGCCCTGGGGGTGTGGACTGGACCTGAAAGTCGTCATCGTCACCTGTCACCCCGGTCTCGGTGGTTGGCGGGTTGGGTGCTTTGGCTGGAGACTTTTTGGGTCGATTTTGCAGTGACACGTGCTTCGTTCCTTGGAAGTGGTGCCACCACTGATCCAGGCCTGGCGTCTCCTCCATTTCTATGGGGGACTCATGAGGCATTCCGTTGCCATTGAATACACAGCTCAGCAAGGATGTGACATCAGCCGGCCCGTCTGCGGCGTTTCTCATCTCTTCCCGCCACTCGTCTTGGTTAAACGGCGCAAGCCCACGGACCTTCTCGCCGGCAGCTGCCCTGTTCACTTTTTTGCGGCCAGATAGAGAGGTGGAGAGTGAGTTGAAGATGTTTTCCAGACCTGTGCCTGTTGTCTCGAACTTGTCCAAAAGCTTCGTCATAACGCTGTCCTTCCGGCGAATAAGATCCGTCAACGCCTCTATCTCCTGAGTTCGAGCCACCTGTGCTTGGATCAAGGGTAGGACGACAGATGTTGCAATAGCGGAAGCTGGAGCTTTGGCCAGCTGCATCGTCCACCTGAGAGTCTGCAGGCCAGGAATCTCGCAATTAATCTTCAAAACTAGCCCATCCGAACCAATGCTCTCTCTTGTCCCTGGCAGAAGTGCGAGAGAGGTTTGCGCATGCCCACTCATTGACGTATCAAGTGCTGACCGGATACTCGTCAAGAACTTCGCCATGTTTTCGGGTGTATCGCTGGGGTCAATGCTAGTGTTCAGATCCCAGGCGCGCATGCATATGCGCTTACGGTCGAGGCTTTCTACCCAGACGTTGGCCATGTCTGTCACACGAACGGTATAGTCGGCTGGACCGCCTTCCATAGAGACTAGCAAAGGCGGTACGTCTGAAGAGGGCGTAGAGGGGAGCGGTCGCCATGATGGAGTGATGGGCATGTTGGCGACCGAGGCGAGATATCCAGAGGAGCGTCTCACGTCACACAGTACGAGTCTTGCTGCCAACGCCTGGTTCTCAGTGCAAGATCTTGGTGCCGGCTGTCTTGATGCGCGAAGGCGGAGGCGACCAAGGCAGCACGCGTTCACCAGCGTACGTTGTGTTCGAGAGGCCCAAAGTGATGCTTCTGCAACGTGTCTTCGAATGCCAGGACAACTTTTCTGTGAAGTTTACTGGATGCCCAGGTCGCCACGTGCGTGACTTGCACAGGATGTCTCGCAACAGGAGCTCTTCCGCTGGCCGGGTATGACAGGTCGGATTCAGCCACACCAGAAGCTTCGCAATATGCAAGATCGCGCAGAGCCTCAGGAGACCCAGTCAGCAATCAGGACGCGTTGAACAGTGAAGCACGCGTCTGAACCAGGGTGCTCGGGGTTATTGTCGGTGAAGAGGCGAGTCACACAGCCCGGCAGGTCTCACGGGGTTTTTCGAGGATGCAGAAAGTCGGAGATGGAACGTCGTTGGGCACCGGAGCTATACGGTGGTGTTTCTGTGATTGTGCCCGGCTGACCAGGTCTGTGTTCCAGGGATGGGGATGCTAATTTTTATAAGGCAGATATGCGATCTTGCGTATTGTTTTGAAAGAGGGTGTTTGGGCGTGCAAGTCGCCGTCGCTGCCTGGACGGAGCGACTGAAACTACCCTATACATGGCGTCCCAACACAATAAGATATAAGCGAGCGACATGATGCGATGCGATGTTGAAAAGTCACACAGTTCTTAGATCGAGGAATCTTAGAAGCTCATTTTCAACTTGCTGCGAAGCAGGCGCCGCGGTTGACCGGATTTTGTTCTTGTAGGAGAATAAGTCACCACCAGTCGCGTGGTGAATGGGTAACAGCATGCACAATCGTGAAGATGAGTGCCAGGATATGACTTGGAACCAATAAGGGGACGAATGTTTGCCAATACAATTTCGCTCCAATTTCTGATTATTTCACTATCCCTAAATTATGGTCAATCAGAGGTTGAGTGCATGACGCTCACATGCATATGAGTTTGAAATTCGATACCTCGGCTAGTATACTAACAGAAAGCCACTCAAACCCAACGGGTTTCTGTTAGGATCTCATCTTAGTCCGGGACATGCCTTTGTCAGGTCCCCGATCGATCGCCTTGTCTGCCGCGATCGGCTCACCGATCTCCAGGGACACCATGACGCGCACTGTATCGGCCAGGCCCCCCCTAAGCAAAAGCAAAGCCGCTTTAGGCGGGAAGCTGGGAATGCACAATGGCTGACACGGGTGCTGAAGCTGGGATCCTAAAGATTCAGACGCCTCGCGAACCGTCGCGTCTCAGGCCCCTTCTTTCTCGCCCCTACATTGCTCAGCTTTCATGTTCGCCTGTCGCGCCCGGCTCTCCACGCGCCCTGTATACTTGAAGGCAACTCAAGCTCATTGCATATCACGACGTTTCTTGCCGTCAACTTTCACAAGCATGGCACCACAACGCTCAAAGCGCAAGTCACCAGCTAGCGCTGCTACCAACGGCAATAGCTCCAAGAAGCCGAAGACCGCGAATGGGAAGAACACAACGGCCAGCTCCAGCAGGACGGGTCTGCGCGAGCCTCACCCTCTGGCTGAAGAGGCAGAGAAGCACGGCATCGTACTGCGCAAGTACTACCCGCATGAAATGAGCAATGCTCGTGCTATTGCCTATAACAACAATGAGCTTACTCGCCCAATTGAGGAGCTGGTATCTGCCCTCGAGGACACCGCGAGCGATCGCAGCAAGGTCGAGGTCAAGGGCGCTGTCGTCCACTGGTTCAAGATGGATTTGCGACACAATGACAACAGGTCCTTGGCGCTTGCCAGCGCGAAAGCAAAAGAAGCTGGAGTACCGCTCATATGCATGTATATCGTGAGCCCGCAAGACTTTGAGGCCCATTTGACCTCTCCAGTCCGTGTGGACTTTACGCTGCGGACACTCGAAGTTCTGAAGGACGACCTCGCCAAACTCGATATTCCTCTCTATGTCGAGACCAGCGAGAAGCGCAAGAAGATCCCGGACCGCATTCTTGAGCTTCTGGAAGAATGGGGCGCCAGCCACCTGTATGCGAATATGGAGTACGAGGTCGATGAGCTGCGACGCGAAGCTCACCTTGTCCGCGACTTGGCGGAGAATGGCAAGGCATTTGAGGCTGTACATGATACCTGCGTTGTGCCGCCAGGCAGCTTGCAAACTGGAGCCGGTAAACAATACGCAGTGTACTCACCATGGTTCCGAGCATGGATCGCGCATGTTCACGAGAATCTGGACCTGATTGAGCTCTTCGATGCTCCAGAGAGGAATCCCAGCTCTGCCCGCAAAACTTTTAAGAAGCTGTTTGATAGCACGATCCCCGACGCACTGAAGAACAAGGCCCTTACCGACGAAGAGAAGAAGCGCTTCCGGTCATTCTGGCCTGCTGGTGAGCATGCCGCGAGAGATAGGTTGGATAAGTTTTGTGAGGAAGCGGTTGGTCAATATCACAACAAGCGAAACATCCCGGGCGACAATGGCACATCTTGTTTGTCGGTACATCTCTCGAGCGGCACCATCAGCTCCAGGACGTGCGTTCGCACGGCTCGGGACAGGAACAAGACAAAGAAACTGAACGGGGGTGTTGAAGGTATTCAGGTGTGGATCAGTGAGGTGGCCTGGCGTGACTTCTACAAACATGTGCTTGTCAATTGGCCATTCGTCTGGTAAGTGGAGGCAACTCATCCTAAAACGATAACAGGATGCTGACGAGGCAGCAGTATGAACAAGCCCTTCAAACCAGAGTACTCTAACATCTCATGGTCATATGATGAAGAAGACTTTTCTGCTTGGTGTGAGGGTCGAACTGGATTCCCGATCGTTGACGCTGCCATGCGACAGCTGAATCATCTTGGGTATATGCACAATCGCTGTCGGATGATCGTTGCATCCTTCCTCGCCAAGGATCTACTGATCGACTGGCGCAAAGGTGAACGCTACTTTATGGAGCATTTGATCGATGGCGACTTTGCAAGCAATAACGGAGGATGGGGCTTCAGTGCCTCTGTGGGTGTAGACCCTCAGCCGTACTTCCGAATCTTCAATCCTCTGCTACAGAGCGAGAAGTTTGACCCCGAGGGCGAGTACATTCGGAAGTGGGTGCCGGAACTGAAAGATTTGGACAACAAAGCGATCCACGAGCCATATGGCCGGGGCGCGGGCAACAAGGCGAAGAAGAATGGCTACCCAGAGCCGATTGTTGACCACAAGACGTGTCGCGATCGCGCTCTGAGTGCATACAAAGCAGGGCTGAGCAGTGATTTGTAATTGCTTTTGGCGTTTCTTATTTGTATGATATCCTCGCTCATGGTACGACCCTTAGCTACCACTAGGTTTTGTCACTAGTTTATTGTCACTTGAGTATGTCTGACCTGTATCTGTACCACGGTGAATATCTCTACCACCGCGGCTTTTTCGAGGCCAAGCTCAATCTGCGGCACGGGGACTATCGCGGTAGCCCCAGAATCCTCGGTCATGACGACCCCACGAGGGCCAGTCCGAGGAGACTTTACTAGCCGGGGAGGGGTATAGCAGGTGATCACTGCATTCACAGAGGGGCACAGGAGAGTTCGATTGGGTGGGAGTATCGTGAGTATCTTTGTAGTCTCGAAATCGAGCCGAACGCCTGGAATTGGAAGTGCTAGATGCAGCCAACTCTAGTTCCACCCCGTCCCATTCATGTCGGTCCTTACTCGCATTTGCTGCGGAAGGAATCAGTCAAACTGACAGACATGACCATCTCGCTCCCATGCTCCGTACCATATCATTCCCGTCGATTGCCAACACAATTTAGCGCTGTCCGCTCCAGACGTTCTTGAGGAAGCCGTCCCGTTGCGCGAGGCGGTTCATGGAGTCGTCGCTCTCGCCCATGGCGCGGATGAAGCCGCAGAGGGCGTAGACCTGGTTGTCGCCCTGGAGGGCACGACCATTCTCGTCGACCTTCGCGACGGAGATCTGGACGGAGCCGTGATCCTTGGCCTTGATGATGCGGTTGGTGGCGCTGCACTTGCGGGGGACGTAACTGTTGGAAAACCTGCGTTAGCCATGTCTTCCCTTTCTCTTCAAGTCGCAATTTCTATTATCTCGCTCGTCGGGTCGGGTGATGTCTTACAGGTCCACGATCTCGCCACGGTCGTTCTCCATTTTGACGGTTTCGGGGGGTTGTGCGGAAGGTTGAGAGGTGTTTTGTGTCGTCTGAAGCGTCGCTGAAGTGGGAGGTTGAAAATTGTCAAAATCCGTTCAATTCTTGTGGGCGGGATGTGTGGCTGCGCCCTGTGGCTTGAACACACAAGCCACATGGGGAGGGATGTGGGTACTCCGTTACCTAAGCGAAGATAGTACGAGTAACTTAGGCTGTTGTGATGTGCTTGCAAGCACGCAGAGGTCTAATGACTGAGTGATTGACGTAAATGAAGTCGATTCTTCGTCGTCAATGTATTTCCCAATTGCCTCGTTAAGCCTCTGGATGCGTAAGGGATTGGTGTGTGAGCCAACACAACTTCTTCAATTAGTGGAGGTCACGTGCCTTCGTGGGAAGGTCGTGATCCCCAGCAACACCGCGGGACATCCTGCCTAGGACAAGTGGCGAACCGCGACGACGTCTTCGGTACTATTGGCACAGGCCATCAGAACTCATTGGCTTATCATTCCTTGTCCTGCGTATGCGGTGCTTGCGATGCGCTCGTTCGAGCTCACGGGTTGTTTACCAAGCGATGAGCTCACCTGATATCTTTCTCTCCTCGCCCCGCGTCACCAGGCGCACGCTGTACGCAACCGGGGCATCCTCTCCAGATCTACCAGATGTTCACGATATCATCAAGTCGCAAAAGCCTCCGAGGCCTCCACTGAAGAGCGGAAGCAAAGCTGCACCCATCCCTGACGATGCATTCACCGGTTTCACCACTGCTAGGGGACTGTGGCAATCGGCACAGGCCTCCGAGGCACCGTCTGAATCGTTGCTTCACACGGCGGACCCAATCTGCCTTAGTGGCGAAGATGATTCCGTTTGCATTGTAGAGGCGCGTCCGCTGCCTGCAAAGAAGGTTTCCAAATCCAGAAACCCAAGGCGTCAGAAGGAACCAAAACCAGCTTTACCGTCACCACCTGTTCAAGTGATAACGGAAGCGCTGTCTCCTCGAAACCCTCCCACAGAGCAGCCATGGAGGAAGTATCGATCGTCTCCGAAAAGCGCTGTGTCATCACCGACAGGCGAAAATACTGGACACGATGCACCACCATCGGCGCAGATCCCACTTGACGAACCACGGCTCCTTGAGACTGAATCTGTCAGCAAGCACTTCAAGGCCAAAAGAGCTGCACCAAAGAAGAAAGAGACGGCCGCTTCAGTGGCAAGTGAGCCTGTAGATCTGGATCCCGCTCCCCTCCGGCGATTGGACTGGACACCACCCTCCAAGGTCAATGGAGCTACTGAAGGAACAGGAGATCAAGACACCAGTGAGAACGTTGTTGACAGCCCTGGAGATGAGGACCAAGTCGAGTTCAAAGACCTCCTTCGCGACTTCAGTTGCTCTGCAACCGTTGCCCAGCCAAGCTCAACAGAGCCAAAGGAAGTATCTGCTGCCCTGGGCAAGCGGAAACTCATTGAGCCGGTCGTCGTACGGGAAACAACCACCTCGGAACGTTCGCGGTCAACCTCCCCTACCAAGAAGAAAGCACCGAAAAAGCCACGTACTATCACGGAACTTGCCACGGCAGCCTACAGAATACATGAAGAGCCTCTCCCTCCAACCCCGTCTATCCTGAACTACATATCAGTTGAGGCAGATGGAGAAGGTTCAGAGGCACAGCCGAAGGATAACGGCAAATCAAAACCAAGGAAGAAAGCTGCACCGAAAGCATCGAAGAAGAAAAGCGCGCCAGCGAAGCCTGTTCTTCTGTCTCCAGGAGCTGCTTTGAAGCACGTTTCGAATCAAGACTTTGTCTTTGGTACATCGAGCCAACTGGCTCAGGAACGGTCGCCCACCTTTCTGCGGACGTGGCATACGGCAATGAGACAATCCAATCAAATTGATGAGGGAGACATGGTCCTGCCATTGAACAGCGATGCTATTGAGCCTCCAGAACAACGCCCAAGACTATGGGAAGCTGCAGCCCGAGACATCGATGGAGAGTTGTTTGATGTGGAAGTGATAAACCTGGTCGATGCTTCACCTACGCTGTCTCGGATAGCCGAGGAAGCTGATCCATTTGGCTATGTCAACGGGGAGGGAGCTGAGCAGGTAATGACAACTGCCCACACAGACGTGGATGATTCTCTTGTCACCCTGCCTGATCTCTTGCTGAGCAAGTTCTCGGAGCCATCGAAACCGTCTGCTACCCATGCGGCGGTCAGGCCCACTACTCCCACGCCAATGCAAACGCAAAGCGGCCACCCCATGGCGCCACTCGCAGATGCCTCAAGCCAGATGGTTTGTGATGAGGATGTCCCGGAACCAGAACTACCTCCCCTTGCTGAGCAGCCGCAGCGTCCTGCGTATGAGACATTCACTGATGCACAGCTCGCGAAGCAAGTCTCCAAGTACGGGTTCAAACCAGTGAAGCGTCGAGCAACAATGATCGCGCTGCTTGATAATTGCTGGAAGAGTCAGCTGGCATCGGGCAGGCTAACTAGCATTTCACCGAAACGAGGAATTACGACCACGGCAGCAAAGAGTGTCGCGAGCCCTGCTCGAGCACGAGGCCGACCGAAGAAGTCCGTCATCAGTCCAACAACCACCGTGGAGCCTCCGCACTCCGCCCAGATCACGACACCCGCGAAGAAGCCGCGTGGGCGTCCTAGAAAGGACGCCGCCAACCCAAGCAAAGCTCCAGCATCTCGGGCAAAGAAAGCGTTGGCATCACCTACACGCAAAGGCAAAGGCCGGGCGAAATCTCAACCAGCTCCTGCCCTCACTAAAAACATACTGGAGATTCCCGACTCCGAGTCAGACCAGGGTAGTATCCGATCAGCATCGCGTTCAGCATCTCCCGAACCAATGTTCTCTTCACCAGTTGCCGCTGCAAATTTATCCATCAACATGGACGACGATACAGACATGTCCCTGACCATGACACCCACGGAGCAGCAAGCTTCCCTGTTCGAACATATTACGAAGGCTGTTTTATCTGCTCCTCGATCAAATGACGTTGCGAATCCTTCTTGGTATGAGAAGATGCTCCTTTACGATCCTGTGGTGGTCGAGGATCTCGCTGTGTGGTTGAACTTAGGACAATTGACGAGTGTCGGATATGATGGAGAGGTTAGCCCGGCAGAGGTGAAGAAATGGTGCGAGTCAAAGAGCGTGTGCTGTTTATGGAGAGATACGCATCGGGGCAAGGAGAGGAAACGGTATTAATGGAATACTATTGGGCAGAGCATTGATGATATTACACGTCTGAAAGGAGTTGTCCGACTTCGCGGCAGAGGTTTCGACCGGAGCATCACAAGCATATGGATATATATTTATACCCCCTTTGTGGTTAATACGATCTTTCAATTGACTGTTCACCTTAATTTCACTCTAATCATTATTCCCATCATCGTGACCGCGGGGTGTTGACCCCGAACCTCGGCAGCGGCAGGCTACGGCTTTGCCCCCGCAAATCAAATCATCCGCGATCACTATCCCCGTTAGTCTCACCCGCCGCATTCTAATACTCGCACTAACACACCCACCAACCACCATCAACCTACCACCAACGATCAACTGGGTTCACATGCCCGGTCCTCATCCCCCCTTGCAATGCTCTTCTCCTCAAATACCTGGAGGAGATCCCTCTCAAATCTCATACGTCTTCACCCATTCTCACTCCACGCCTCAACTGCCCACCGCACATTCGCCACAATGCCTCCTCCACGGCCAAGCTCTTCCATAGTCCTCCTCTCTCCAACCAACCAGGTGCTCCTCCTTCACCGCGTCGGCACGTCTACATCTTTCGCGTCAGCACATGTCTTTCCTGGCGGCAACTTGGACGCGTTCCATGATGGAGAGGATGTGCCTAAGGAAGGAGATGAGGGGATGCATAGGGATGGGAAGGCGTATCGACTAGCGGCAGTAAGGGAGACGTTTGAGGAGACGGGGATTTTGTTGGCGCGGAGGAAAGGAGAGAAGGGGTTACTGGAGGTGGAGAGCGAGGAGGTTGCGAGGGAAAGGAAGAGGGTGCATAAGAGCGAGGTGAAGTTCACAGACTGGCTGGAGAGCAAGGATGCTGCGGCTGATACAGGTAAGTCTTCCTCACGATGTTTTCATGTACCATGCAAGGCTGAAGACTGACAATCTCATAGAAAACCTCGTCCCTTTCACAAGATGGATCACCCCGAACAATCTTCCCAAGCGCTTCACCACCCAAATGTACCTCTACCTCCTCCCCATCACCAGCTCCTCCACCCCATCCTCTTATCTTCTCCCCACCCCGGACGGCGGCCTGGAACACACCGCCGCCCTCTTCTCTTCTCCGCAACAGTTTCTCTCCCAAGCCTCCCGCGGCGAGATCATCCTCTTCCCACCACAGCACTACCTCCTCACCCTTCTCGCCCGGTTCCTCCCCTCCGAAGAAACCCCCGCCTATGGCCCTTTACACTACCAAGCGCAACGTGAGAAGCTGTTAGAGTTCATTGAGAGTGTTCCTACAGCGGAGACGGAGAAAGGGAGGGAGGATCGTACAGCTCAGATTCCGTGGCGTGAGAAGACGATGAGTCCGAGAACGTTGTTTGTGAGAGGTGAGGATGGGCGGGTCGTGCTGGGGCTGGAAAGGCCGGGACCGGAGTTGGAAGGGTCGGAGAGAGGAGGAGATTGGGAGAGGGTTGTATTGGTGAGGTTTACGAAGAGGGGCCCCGTGGAGGTGGAGGTTAGAGGGCGGGAGGAGGTGTTTGAGGAGGAGAGGAGATGGAAAGCTGCGACGGCGGAGAAGTTGTGAAGGAGCCGAGTTTGTATGGGGGGTATACATACGTGGCATGTTTGCATTAGAAGGAGAGGAGTGCAACTCTAAGGAGGATTGCTGTAGTGCTGTGGTCCTCTATATAGATCGTTCATACAAGTCATGGCTTCAATGACGCAATAATCACAGACATGATCCCGCCCGTCCTCCAGTCTTCCAACGCCCTCAAATCATAAGTTCCCAAGCAAAAGGGGATGGGCACCTCATCTCGCTCCTGGTGTCGTTCCCCCCTGCCACATATCCAGCCCCTTCAACGACTGCGTCCAGTCCTGCCAGTCAAAGTCTTGATCTAGCATATTCAGGTCCTCTGTCGCCACCGCCTCCTCCATCACCTTATCCGGCACTCCTCCGCTGCCATTGCCGACCGCCGCTTCGTCCAGCCAGTTGCCCCATACCCATGGTGGAATCTGGTCATTGGGTTGCTGGAGCATTTGCTGTTGCTGCTGCTGAGTAGGCATATTGCCTGTGAACATCGTAGCCTGAGGAGTATTGATGCAGTTCTTGTTTGTCGTTGTGACGGAACTGTTGGCATTACTGGTAGGCGTGGCGGTGCCGCCGGTAAATGACATGCTTTGCATGTCCATGTCGCCCGCGTTTGCTGGCATCATGGGGGTAGCAATGCTCATCAGGTCGCGATTATGCAAGCTGTAGATATCTGCAACGTTGGGTCCAGACTGCGACATGAATTGGTTGAGGTACTGCATCTGCGCCTCTGACATCTCAAGCGTGTCAACCTGTGTCCCAGAGTTATAGCTCTGTTGCGTCTCTTCTTTGGGTGCAGAAGTCGGTTTCGCGAACAGATCAGTCGGCTGCAGAACATTCGAAGGCAATGAGATAGGCTGATCAGGCCGGAGAAGAGACCACCACTTCTCCCGAACCTCTGCCATGCGCCCCTCCGTCCCACAAGGCCGACCATACCAGGGTTCTCTCTCGTTTGCCAGCTCTTCCTGCTCCAGCCTCTTGGCCTCACCCAGATCCTTCTTGAGCCGTGCAATCTCCACGGCGCGATGTCTGCGTACAGTGAGGAACAACTTCCGCAACGGGATGAAAACCGCCGCCTGATCCGCGCGCTTGATCTTCTCCAACGGCACACGCTGGAACGAGCAGACAGCCTCCCAGGCTCGTTCTGTCAGTGGTGTCCAGTGCCGTCTTGCAGACTCAACGAGAACGTATGCAATGGGTTGCCAGGTTGTGTACGTCAGGAACAGCCAACTGAAAGGATGAGCACGAGCATCGCGGTGAAGCCTAGTATCGGACTCGAGGAGCTCAACTGCGGACACAAAGATGCGTTGGCGGACATCAGCGGGCAACTTGTCCGGTTCGCTGAAGAGAACGGGCTGGTAAATCGTCAGGCACATCTTGGCCATGACGATGCGTGAGATAACTTGGCCCATCCAGTAGATCTCATCCCTGGTGCTCTCACCGCTGGAGTGTTCATCTATCATGGTCTGCATACTTGAGTAGTATGTTTCAATTAGCGCACGCTCCAACTCCTGGTAAGTTGGTGGGTTCTCCATGGGACACATCTGCCCAGATGCCGAGGACACTGCCAGGATTCGACGGGCAATCTTCGTGATCTCGCAGCGAAGCAAGTGGACAGACATATCAGTTGGACCGACCCTGGCTACCAGTGGTGCCGTTCCATCAGGAGACATGTCTGCGTCATTGATGTTAGTGGGAACCTCGGTATCGAAGCCTCGATCATTAATGGTCAGATCCGTGCCCAACTCCTCAGAGGAACGCATGTCGATCTTGACAATTTCCCACCAAACGCGACGTCGCATCTCCGTCTCGAAAGGTGTAAGGTCGAAGTAGGATCCGTCTCGATGGAGGCCCATCCCCTGAGCAAGCCGGATGCAAAGACCTGTCATGGACCAGCAGAAGCGGCTGGTGTCGTACCGGCGAGCGACTATGAGGAAGATGACGAGAGCCTGGATCACGGAAAAGTCGGTCGTAATGAGGAAGTCTGCCTTAGCCAAAGCCTGCTCGGCAGAGAAGCGATATTGAGCAACCAAATTCTCCTTACTCGTGCTGAAGTTCTTCTCGGCCTGTAAAGATCGACTGTTAGCTTCGCATGATGCATGTTCTTCAAGAAGGTGCGACTTACATCTTCAGGTTCTGTAGCAACCACGGCAGCAAAGAAGATGGCAAAAACCAAAGCCTGCTGTCCCGGTGAGAGTGAGTCCAAATCTCGGCTTGCTTCACGTAGCAGCTGGTCGGCGGTTGGTACATGCACGACTTTGATCAAAGGCTCAACAGTGTCTTGGTAGATCTTCCAGAGAAACCAGATGTGTGATGGAACCGGGTACAGCTTCCTAAGATCGACATCGGCGGAGCGGTAGCCCAGTAAGAAGGCGTGATGGTCGTGGGTAGTAGGATTGTGTCCTGGAGTGGTTTCTGGGGTCTGTTCATACTCTGAATCGTCGGACTCCTCATCCGTCAGTTGAGCAGCCTCTCTGCGTAATGAGTCCAGCTAGAAGCTTGTCAGTTTCGTTTCCCAAGATGAACACGTCTTGGCGCAAAGTGTCATACCTCATCGTTCATCTTAGACCAGAAAGCACTGCTAACATATCTGGTCCTGCCCTTATGGTCGTTCAAGACCAAACGTCCAAACTGCTGCCTTGTCTCCCTCCTTCTCGCTGCCTCGCCTACCTCACTCATCGAGTCGCCGTCTCTGGAGCTGGCTGACGTATGCGGCGACATGGAAGCATCCTTGCCAGTCATACTCGGCAGACGAACAAGATTATTGCTCGTCGACCGTTTCGGCGGGCCATTAGGCGTTTGCGAAGCATCAGGGGAATTCGACTTGCTCGCATCGACATCAATCTGCCCACTCAGTTCCTCCACAATTCCTTCCAATTTCTTCAAGCGCTTGACCAGCTCAGCTTCTCGCTTGCTGAAGTTCTTCTGGGGAGCATTCGGGTCGCGGGGCCGAGGCTGGCGAGGCTTGCGCCCAGGCGCGGGGAATATGCATGGGATGAGGGCCCGGCGACAAGTTGTGCATGGCATTTGCTTGTCGCACTTGACCTTGCGCCTGCGACATGTCACGCACGAGCGCGGATTCACGGCAGGGTTGCCGGAGCCATCTGATGCCTGGATGGCTTTGGTATATGCGTTTGGGCCGGTGGTGTGGTAGACGGTAGCATTGGGAGGGATATGGTCATCGGCATCGTGCGGTGAAGGATGACTCTCCGCATCCTGGGATTCGGTCTTCATCGCTGGCTCCTCTGGGAGACGGCTCAGATCGTTAAAGTCGAAAGGCATCATTATGGCGGCTGGTGGTAGGCGCTGCGCCGTAGGATGATAGACTGGGATGGGCGGCCAAAGGTGAGTCAGTGGCGGCGGTTGTTCAAGACACGATGGACGGTCGTTGGCGCATCCCCAAGCTGGTACAGTCGCAATGCTGGAAGGCTGCCGATTAGGGATTCGGGATTGACGGATGTGTGTGTCTTCTGACCGAGCGACGACGGCGACAAAGGGCTGGGGAGTGACTGGCAAGGCGTCGAAACAACGGCAGTGCGGCACATTACCTCATCACCACTAGGCGGGCGTTTGTTGTATCCGATACAAGCGAGCTAGTAATCTTCACATACTCTGGCCCTGATTGTGGACAGTGCAGCGCTAATACCTGGTCGTCCACTGTAGCTAGTGTCTGGAGCATTCCTACTTATCTCTGGATCAATAGCCTTATGCTAGGGCTTGACATGTGGTGCCGACCCATCAAGCATACAAACAGCCATCCGTTCCCAGATCAGCGCCCTTCAGTGGTCACTGGGAGTTGTTAACGATGAGGCGACAGCAACTGTGTCTAGTGCTTACGGCTGGGTCAGTGTCGCTCGAGACCCAATATGGACAACCTTTCAGGCTTTCAGTCATCACCAGCAGCTGACTTGCAGAATATCCATTCTGCATGGGATCGAGTGTCGCTGGGCCATACCAGGTTGGGGAAGGCCAAAAGCCTCTGAGGCCGGATTTCGCAGCACTTGAGCGCCCAAGTCCGAATTCGGCTACATCACAGCCGAATCACAACTACGCCCTGAAGGAAGGGGGAAAAACAAATGAAAACAAACAAGAAGCTTAGAAGGAAAATGATTACGGTTATTCTGGAGGGGAACAGTTATGTGGTGCAAAAAATATTTAGTCTCGGTGGGATTCGAACCCACGACCTATGCATAGCTTCAACGTAGAGTTGGAGTATAAGAACACAACGGTAACCACTCCGCTACGAGACTAAACGGGGTAACCCAATTTTCTCGTATTTGGTATTATATAGCCCACACCACAGGCGCTCCCACAAGAATACGCTTGGTCGGGCTGTCGATCATATGAACCACTGAAAGAACATCTCGTACCTGTTTTCATGAATTTTGCGATCGATAGAGACCTTATTCGGAATGCTCTGGTCGTCCAGTGATGGCTGCAAGCCATGTCTGTTGGTCGCTGTGCTGTGTGCTGTACATCATGGCTACTGCTGCAGCTGCAGCGCCTGCAGCACCACCATGCTCGTTCTCGTGCGGGCAAAGGACCAGGCAATGATGGAAGCAAAGAGTGCCTCCAATGACTGCACAAGTAATAAGTGAGATCGATCAATATACCGTATGATTCTTCGTCGCGAGATACAAAACTGATTTAAGATTAGAGAGATAGATGCCTCGTCTGAAAATTTCTGGCTATGGTCTCCCCCAGACTCAATCAAAACCAGCGCCTTCGTTTTAGCGTTGCAACCACCTTGGCCAACCCTAAGGCCAGCCCGTGGCCCGACGGCGGGACACGCGCCCCAGTCACGGTCTGCCTCCGGTAAACCGCCAGCAAGGCAGCCTCGATTACACAGAGCAAAGGGACACACGATAGGATTAAACGATTCACCATATGTTCGGTCAATGCAAACGTGCTTGCGTCTGTTGATCATTCTCCCAGCTTCCTATTTGAACGCTACGACAACCTTGCGCTTGTGACCAACACACAGATATCCAGAGAATCCCTGCCACGAAGCTTCAGCCAACAGCCTGTTTTCCCCTCACTTACTCACCTCATGCATGGGCATCTAATGCACATTTGCGCCGTTCCATACAGACGTCTAGAAGTGTTCGTCCATTTTCGTTAGCGAAACCAATTCAGCAGCCGACCGGGATGAATGCGAGAAACTGATCCACTCAGGAACTGCATCAATTCAAGTATTTCGTGCATCTCCTGCACTTCTGAAGCAAGATGAAAGTGCAGAGATCGTACTGCTGCCATGTTCGCCCCCATCTAAACCCCCCGCTGGGCGCCCGGAGAACCGTAGCATCGGAGACTCTATCCCAGTACAATGCCCCACCTTGACAACATCGACGGACATATCATCAGCTCTTGTGTTGACCTTTCAGCTCCTCCTTACACTGGACCCAACGCGTGGCATCAGTTCAATGGCTCAGCGCCTCTCGCCTCTTCACGCCAATTCGCTTCGAGTAACGGCATCTGATAACCCCTCTCGAGCATGAACACTTGTTCTTGCCCCTCCTCGGGGACTCCTCTCGTCCGACGCTCGGAACCATACAGCTTCGGCCACTCTCTCGGGCCACTGCGTGTGGGCAGAACCAGTCATTGTCGGGGGTGTCAGTCTAATTTGGGCAGTCATGCTGGTATACCCTTGTCCTTGCCACTCTGTACACATCATCACCGCCGGGTCGCTAGCTTCAATGAGATGGTGATGGTGTTGTGGTGGTCGGACGGTGAGGCCGGGGCTTCCCCCATCTTCGCTCTCCACATGGAAGGCCAATAAGAGTCCAGCAAAAGAGCCTCATCTTCACTTGTGTTCTTCGCGACAGCTCCTATTTATCCGCTGCGAAGAGGGTGGGTGGGGGACCATCCACCATCCAGGCCGTGTCCGGCTTGCGCATGCACCTTCAGAGGGGTGTCCGTGGGCCTGCAGTATGTACTGCGGTGAGAACCTAAGGATCCCTCCGTCATCCTGCTGATCCATATCGCTCGAAAGTTGGCACGAGGGGTGGTTGTTAGTCTATCGATCCCTAGCTCGTGGAAAGTTAGGATGTCCACTTCCGATGACCGGGAAAGGAGGTCTCGTTGGCTCCGTCTCTTTGCCATTCCTCGAGTATATGAGACAATCAGACACGCGGTTCAAGCTAGATCATGTAAAGCTCATATGAGCCTGTCATGGCAGAAGGTAGATGCATGGGGGCGGCGGCCAGCGTTGGAGCATTCTGATTATCTGTCGATCATACAGTCTTGTGTAGTAAGACGTCAGAAAGATATCAGAAATATCCCGGCATTGAGAGTCATGAGACCACGGCAGCTTGGCCTGTTGGCCAACGCATGCCCGTCTGTGAGCTTTGCCGTTCACTCCAATATATTGACCGGTTCCGAAGCACGCTTGGTCTTCCGTTGATAGCCACGAATCGCGAGCCTTCGTCGGTCGCGAGTGCCACGTTGTTCCGAAGGCCAAGACAATTTGCCATGCCAGAGCGCGGAGCATCGAGGGAGTCATCCCTTCGAGACGGCCAATCGCGCCGTCGTAGATTGTGTTGAGCCTCAACGTCGCAGGCATGTGACACGGTCCTTTTGGTGTAAATCAAGTGGCGCCACGGTGTGGAGGTCGGTTACTATCTCGAGGTGGGCGATCGAGAGGGGACGGGTCCTCAAAGTCGGCCGCTTCTAGGGAAGCCACTTAGCAATGTGAACATATAAGCGTCCATAGCCCAGGCCTTGGGATCGCAGCTGTAGTCTCTGTTCTCGACAGTTGCGACAGATCTTCATTATACCAGGTCCCAAACAATTCTCATGACCCGAGGAAGTCCTCACTTGATACCCCTTTTGACAAAAGAGTTCCTTGACGAAAGTATGAGTGGCACGTGGTCCAGGTATGTCCTCCAAATGAGCACTACCGGCGGCGCTTACACGCGCAACAGTTCCTATTCCATTCAACAGTGGGAGAAGGCTCCTGCGAACGCGGGGCCGGCCAACGTAATTATCCTTCATTCAGACGCAAAGGATCGTGCAGCGGACAACGCCATCAGAGCAAGTCAGCAGGTAAACCAACCTGCCCAAGGACATGGCTCCGGCCACAGCTCTGGCCAAAACGGTGGGCGGTGAGCGACGGGTTCATAGTACGCTGTAGCATGAGGGGGTGGTAGTTGTCACAGAATACCAGCAGGCAGGGATCGGGGTCTATCGTGTATCAGAGACTCATGTGCGAGGGACTAGCCAGGACCGAATGGGGTGGATTGTATGGGAGGCGCGCGCATGGTACTTTGTGAGATGCAGGCTTACTGCACACTGACCCAAGCCCTGCATCAAAGAAATGGCAGAGGCTCATGTAGCATATCCAGAATGCATGCAAACAATGATGAATGATGTTTCTCGGTGTATCATGGGTCGTCGAATGGGAAGCTCACCATGAACAGGCAGGTGACAGGATGACTAAGCAAGATTCTGATCGGGGACGATGGGCAGGAAGGTGGATGGAGGTAAGGTCACGTGGTCGCCGTGGTCGCGCTTGCCAGATTGGGTTGTAGGGCTTGCGGCGCACAGCCCGGGGACCATCTTCGAAAATTTGAGATAAGCGTTGAAGTTACCCATCCCCCTCGACTTTCGGCCAGCCTGCGATTTCGAATCTCCCTCCTCATCACGAAGTAACGCCCTCACAACACCGATAAAATGGCCAAGATTTCGTAAGTTACTGCCATCAGTCTTTTCGCAATCGTTCTGGTGGGATTCTGCGACATCCTCGTGCGGGCAGCTTTTCAACTCGGTGCATTCGACGACGACCACGACGACAAAAATGTTTTTGACGAGCGACCGACTTGTAGCGAAGGTGGATTGGAAACAGAGAACTGGTCAGAACACAGACAGGCGATGAGGGATTGATCAGCCACGGGCCTTCTGTTTCGAATGACAAAATGAACCATCAACCACGAACCGCCGTAATATCGATGGTCACATAAAGAATCGACAGCTGCCTGCGCGGGGTCCTCCTACCAAACGAGCCAAGCGTTCACGAAAGACCAAATCATATGAGATACTAACCTCTTCTCTCTTAACAGGCGTGGTGCCCCCGGTGGCAAGCTTAAGATGACCCTCGGTCTTCCCGTCGGTGCCGTCATGAACTGCTGCGACAACTCCGGTGCTCGCAACCTCTACATCATCTCCGTCAAGGGTATTGGTGCCCGTCTCAACCGCCTGCCCGCTGGCGGTGTCGGTGACATGGTCATGGCCACCGTCAAGAAGGGAAAGCCTGAGCTCAGGAAGAAGGTCCACCCCGCCGTCATTGTCCGGCAATCCAAGCCCTGGAAGCGCTTCGACGGTGTCTTCCTTTACTTCGAGGACAACGCTGGTGTCGTATGTTCACCCCTGAGGAACCTCTACTCCTCTGATACTCGAAATAAGCGGAAAAGTGTAGTTTGCTGACTGTGATACTGCAGATCGTCAACCCCAAGGGTGAGATGAAGGGCTCCGCCATCACCGGCCCCGTCGGTAAGGAGGCTGCTGAGCTCTGGCCCCGTATTGCCAGCAACTCCGGTGTCGTCATGTAAAGGGTTGTTGTTACGCGTTGGGGGAAGAAGGACAAAATTTTGGCAAAGGGAAACCAAACGGGATTTTAGAGTGCACGGGGGAGGCAAAGGCGCGGAACCGCCGTATCTACAAAGCTTTCCACCAACCCTCCCATCTCTCCGTTGCGAGGCTGGGGGAGGTGAAACCTCTGCATTTTTTTTCGGTCGCGGCGTGTAAAGGGTTGCTTCATACCAAAGGCATCGCATTCAGGACAAAAGAAAAACAGAGAACAACTTTCAAAGTTCATGAATTCGCTAGGCTCCCTTTCATCCCCATGTGTGGAATGTGAACATGGCAGATGCCGAACTTGTAATCTCTCGAGGACCGTCAACAACTCAATTATGACTTGAATCACCGGAGCCTCTTTGGCAACGTCATGCTCACCCCTGCCGAAAGCGTGGGACGGGACCCTGGCAAAGTTGTGCGTTTGTGGCGCGCGGAATCCGAGCTGTGCTTGACGCTACCCTGCACCGGCATCGAATGTTCCTAATTATACGATGGATCGTGCGATAAACGGCAGAAGAAAATGGTTGCAGTACCGAATCTAATTTCTTACATTTTTTTTTGACTGTTTTCAGTCCCAGTTCTGATGGATTTACGAGTGCTGTTGGTGGTGACGATAGTGATCTTGACAGTCCAGCGTTTGCCTCCTCCGTTGATATCAGGCCCTCCATGATCAGTTTGCCACCCATCAACCTGTATGAGTATTTCAGTAATTTGAGTAGTACATACTCATCACACAACAATCACATCACATCGTGCGATATCTGAGACTAGTATTAAGAAAATCTGATATATTCCATTGTTCCTATGCAAGTTCTCCCTCTCCACCAAAAAATGAATCAGTCTCCCGTCAGAATCTCGATTCAACTGCAACCAAAACTAAACAGAAAATGCACAAGGGAAAAACAGGGTAGATGTCTTAATACCGAAACCCGGAGAAAGACAGATGTGACTGGCTGCTCGCGCCGCCGGAATCAATGCGTATACTATCAGATGCACCACTCTCCCCCGATCTGTATGCAAAGACTAATGAAAATATGGATAGTAACGAAGGAGGATAATGGAAAATGTGTTAGACATGACGCCGAGAAACACCGTGATGCTTTTTGTGTCGGGCTGATGGGTGTCATCGAGCATATCAGCTGGACAATCCAGCTCTCCAATGACAATGGCCTTCCAAATAAAAGATGGAACAGGAAGTTCGAGGAAAGCATAGTTTCCAGCGGAAAAGAGTATGACAAGGGCGTTTTAAATCCAAACGACAATGATGCGCTGGTTCCCTCTTATGTTGTACAAGTAGGTCCTCCAGCGCGCCGCTTCACCCTCTTGGTTTGCAACAGCTCACCATTGATTATTGTGACACAGCAAGCGGTATGGGTTGCCTGCCTACATCTGTGGTGGTTGCCCAGGTGGACCCCAGGGATTCGCGATAAAAGCATGGAACCTCGATGGGAACCCTTGAAAGCGACCTTGCCCTTCGTGTTGGGGTGGTGGCGGCGGCGGAGGCTGCTGGTGATGACGAGGAGGCGGCGGAGGATGGGGTTGCAGTGGCTGGTGGTGATGGGGTTGGATAGGCTGCATATGCTGCATATGCGGTGGCTGTTGGTGATGGTGATGGTGGTGAAGCTGTGGCTGGAGATGGGGGTGTTGGTGTTGAGGAGGATGGTGTTGCTGCTGCTGTTGACGCTGTTGTTCCATAGCATCCTTCTTTGCGCGCTTTGCCTGAGGTTTTGGTGCGATAGCACCGACTCTTGCCTCGGCAGCGGCTTGGGCGGCTTTCTTGGCTGCGAGTGTAGCTTTACGCTTTTCGACTGCGCCAGCCATGTTCCCGTTCGCCCAGCGACCTGCGATAGTAGGTTAGTATCAGGCGTGTCACCAAGGATTGGGCAGAGGGAGTGCATACTCTTCATGGATGCGGACATCTTCTCAGACTTGGTCATGGACTTGTAATCCTTAGGCGGCTCATCTCCATCCTCACTATTAAAGGACATGAGCGTGGTTGGAGTACCGTACCGACTCGACTCATTTTGCTGCGCAGCCCTGACAACCTTGATCTTCTGGGACTTCTTGCCAGCATTCTGTGGTGTTTCAGTGACGAAGGGATCAGTAGACGGCATGGCCGCGATACTGCCTTCCATGCTGTATCTCTCGCTGGTGTTCGTCGTTGGTGTTCCAACGTTTTCTTTGCTGGCCACGATCGCGACACCACTGGCCCTATTTCTCCGCTTCTTGGGAGGCTGCTGGCTTATTGCGGTTGGGCTTTCTTCTGGCTCATCACGGAAGCGCTTCTGTCGCTTCGGCCGGAATGAGTAGGATGACTCAACCGTATGGCTGGACGACTCGGAGTCGGCCGTGGATGGTCTCGAGTCACCGTTGTCGGTCATCGCGGAAGCGGCGTCGTCGAAATGCTTGCCCTTGGGAATCTTCAGGGTCAGAAGGTGACGTCGAGGCTCCTCCTTCTCTTCCGCCTGTGAGGCCTTCTCGTGGCCGGATGGAGAGGTATACAAGTCGTCATAGCGGGGACCAGGTCGGCCACGACCACGACGAACGCTTCTCGTGGGCTCGTCCTGGGACGAGTTGTTCTGATTGACAGTCGCTGGAGGCTCTTCGATCTCTGGCTCCGCCTTTGCTCTTCCTCGTCTGCGTCGGGTCTTTCGCCCGCCGTTCTCATCATCCGAAGCAGCATTGCCGTTGACGCTGGAAGTCGGCGCGGGCTGAATCTCTTCCGGGTCCGCCGCTGCGTTCTTCCGTCTTCTTCCGCGAGTAGGCACTGGCGTAGAGCTGCGGCTCACGTCCTGAGTGGCTGGGTCAAAGAGCTGTACCGGTTTGCGCTGCCTCTTTCCTGTTGGCTCATCACCCTCTGATGCCTTCACCGTCTGCTTAGGATGGTTACGCAGCATTCTTCCACGGGTGACCATGCCCTCTTGCTGGAGCTCTGGGTTTTGGCGGCCAATCTTGGAGGGGTGTGGATCGTACTCAAAGCCGTAAGTGGCAGCCATGATACGGTCCTGAGCTTGGAGGTAGCGCGTCTCGCTCATGGTCTCCTTCTCCTTGGCCTTGTAGCCCTTGACAGCAAAGTCGGGCTCTTCGTAGTTGAAATTGTGCTGGTGTAAGTTGCGTGTACGTGACTCGTACTTGGCATCGGCTGCCCGTCGTCTCTGTGCGTTCTCGTAGTCGTCAACTCTGCGGCCAAGGCCGGTCCATTCCGTTTGCCACTGCACCATCGAGACGTTGATGGCTTCAAGAACGGCATAGAGGTCGGCAGTGGACATGTTCTCGTAGTTTTCGAGAGCGCTGACATACTCATCAGCATCGCGGATCTTGCGGTATCTGAAGTGGCGCGATCGTTGAGGCTCTTCTGTATCAGACACACTGTCATCATCACCATCTTCGGCAACCGCTGGTGCTGGAGAGCCAAAGGCAGTAATAGCACCGGAGTCTGGGACAGGCGAGCCACGCCTTGGGGTGTTCAACGCAGGCGTTGGTACCTCAGTTGCTTGAGCATCGCCAGCGTCATCATTGTCGTCGACCATGGGCTCCATGTCATTCGGTTCCTTGTCCTCCTTGTCTTCTGGACTTTGGTCGTCGGCGTTCGTCTCGTCGTCAGAACGCACTTTCTTCTCAGGATAGACAGAATATTCCCCATCCACATAAGGTGTCAGATGGGCCCAGCGCCCAGTAGGTCGAGGCTGAGGCTTATAGGACTTCTTCTCGGACTCTGGAGTTGCCTTGTCGACCTGCTCTTTCTTAAGCGGTGTTGAGACTGCAGGCTTCTCGGAGAACTTCTGACGAACGTGGGCTGCCAGCTCAGCTTGTTCTTGTGCAGCTTTTGATCTGCGAGTGGTACGCGTCATTTCTGGCGAGGAAGATCCCTTGTGCGTAGACGATCGTGTTGTAATCTCCGAGCTTGTGGTAGGTTTGGGAGTCTTGGGAGCTGGCTCTTGCTCTTGCTCTTTATCTTGCTCTTGTGACTGGAAGCCGGTAAGCGAGTTCTGTGCCTTGGCCTCTGCTTTGACCTCGGCAAACTTGGCGCGAGTTTCTGGCGGTGATGATCGATTCCCTTTTGTTGCTGATCCTGAAGTCTGATCAGCTGGAGAAGAGACCGAATGCTGAGTTGAGTCAGCAGTTGGGGCAACATCTGAGGGCCCGGCCAGTGAGGTGTCACCAGACTCGCGTTGGGGGTCCGATGAATCACCCACACTGCCATTCACCACCACCTGTTCTGATGAGCCATTGTCTTCTTGCTCCACATCAGCATCGGACTTGACCTCCTTGGTCTCTGCGAAGTCTGTTTGTGCAACATCGTCCATCAACGAATCTTCCGCTATTTGCATTGATGGGTCATGCACCTCGATAGTGCCTGTTGGTTCCTCAGACGTGCTCCGAGGCTCAGACACACGTTGGCTGGCAGTGCCGGCCATGAGAGCCGGGTCAATCATGGCAGGATCGATGGGAATCTCGCCGACGGGCTCTTCCTCTTCCTGGTCAAATTGGGATTGCGTTTCCGAGGGTTGCTGCTCGTCATAGTACTCCGGCAGCATGCCATCGGGATCGGCCATCATCATAGGATCAGTGGGGATTTCTGAAGCAGGTGTATCGGTCAGACCTGGATAGTCTTCCCTCGGCGGCGTATCCTCCATGCTGTCGTTGATGGGCTCGTAGCCATCGACAAGGCCTGTGCCATTTGGTGCGTCAACGATGCCCACCGACACATCCATCTCATCACTCTGTGGATTGACCTCACCAAAAGATAACGGCGAGGACGTTCTCACAGCAGAGGATGAGCGGAATTTATAGGAAGAAGCCGAGTCGCGATGCCAACGCGGAGGCGGCATGCCGGCTGTGACGAGGAGACGGGGGAATGAGGGTGTAAAAGGGCTGAGGCGGAAGAGGGTATGAATGTCATTCGGGACACAGCAAGCCGCGTGAAGCAACGCAACAAGAAGAAAGAAGCGGGAGGAGATAAAGAGGAAGGGAAAGACGAGGCTGATCGCGCGACGCCGAGTGGTTGAGTGAGCTGTCGAGCGCAGCGTGGCCCGGTAACAGCCTGAGGTGAGAAAGACGTTGGACCGGGGCAAGTCTCTGCACCAGCGCGCGACTGGGCCCCCGAGTGTGGTGTGTGTAGTCTGGCGCAAAGGGCAGTGGCACCACCTATCGCGAGGCGACGATGCGAGAGACAGCGAATTCAAAGAAATGAGAGAGAGATAGGGAAGTACTCAAACAACCAGCTGCTGGATGAACTGAAGGCAGATAGCTGGCGGGGGGTGTTTGCGCGGTGACCTGAAATTTTGGTACGTGCCAACACGGGGGTTGGTAAAAGGGCCAGCACAGCGAACCAAAGCGGTGCACAGCGCAACAAGCAGAAAAGATGGGAAAACCAGACAAGCGGTAGGAGATAGAGCAGAATCTAGAGAAGATGCAGCTTGCACGCAGGGGATGCGGCGAGGGCTGACCGAGGGGGCGTTTGGGTCAACAAGCTGGGACTTGGTGTGCTTTGCAGCTGGGGGCGGGTTGAATGAGATGAAGCATCGCCGCTTCAAGTTTCTGGCTGAGGTCAGAGGCGCGCCGAGCGAGGTACGTACCTTGGACCTGTAGCGGTGGCTTTCAGTGGATGATAGTGGGCGCCGGAGAGGCTACAGGGGAGTGGGCATGGGGCAGTCCCCTGAAGGACCCGGCCGAGAGAAGTTCTCATTGGCTGCAGCGGCTTACAGTGAGCCGCCCGGCAGCGGCAGCCAATCAGAGGCAACAGAAGGAATGAGATGGCGCTAGGCGGTTTTGGGGCGGCATCGTGTCTAAGTGAGGTGGACTGTGGGAGTTCGGCAGTAGAAGGCTCAACCATGGGACGAAGGGAATTTTTGATAAATAAGAGAATATAATTGTCAGATTAGTCGATATGGTTAGATTGCATATGAGGCGTCAAATTATTATTTTACATTTAAATGGTGTTGCTGGACTCACATCCCTCCTCCTCGCTTGTACCGTGCCAGCCACTCTCACACGGCTGTACCCGCTCACCCCCAGTCCACCCGCCCAACCACAAGTACCTTTCTACCCGCACACCTAAACCAACAGCACTGCACCGCTCGCTGCGCTGCACTGGGCCATTCCCCCTTCCCCACACCAGCTGATACGATGCAGGCCTGGAGCTCAGCAACGCCAACGTCGTTCCTCTTCCAACCGCCAACCTCTGTCACAACAATCATCTTTCCACCGTCCACGCCACATCTTTTACCCCTTCGGACACGACAGTCACACTATCCATCGTTACGACATCACAGACACCACCTCGTCAGCCGCCATGGCGTCCAAAAAGACCACTAAGCCCGCCCCGGCCGACGAGAACCTCGACGACCTCTTCTCTGGCATCACAGACAACAGCTCCAAGCCGAAGAAGTCCACCACCACCTCCAAGACCTCCAAGACTGCCTCTAAACCCGTCGCTGGTGCCGACGACGACATCTTCGCCGACATCGAGTCCCAGCTTACCGAGAAGCCCGCGTCTCGCCCACATACTCCCCGTGCTGGAAAGCGATCCACCGCCACCCCTCCTGTCGCTACCGACGACAAAGTCCCTGCCAATGCCAGAAAGTCTACCGACAGCGCTCACAGCTTGAGAGCGAGCTTCACACCTAGCGCTACCAGCTCCGAGGTTCAGGAGAATGAGAGGAGGACGGCGGCGGCTCCTGTTACCGCTGACCAGCCTGCTCAACAGGAGGGCGGTGGCTGGTGGGGGATGTTCTCGTCGACTGCCAACGCTGCTCTGAAGCAGGCCGAGGCTGCTTACAAGGAGATCCAACAGAACGAAGAGGCAAAAAAATGGGCAGACCAAGTTCGGGGTCTGAGCCATCTTGACGTCTCAACACTCAAGAGCTACGGTATTGTAACCTATGCAGCCTGTTCCGATCCAAATATCATGCTGACTTTCCTTTAGGCGACGATCTTCGTAACCGAGCACTTCCAACCTTTACCAACATCCTCCACACCCTCGCTCCTCCGATCTCATCCCACGAACGCCTCCTCATCCATATCACGCACGACCTTGTCGGCTACCCCTCCCTCGACCCTCTCATTCACGCCGTCTTCGCTCGAGTCATGTCCCAAGTCGAGGGCGGTGATCTCCTCGTCGTCCAACGCGGTCACGAGAGCTCCTCTCGTCGATCAAGCGATGGCTCTGCTGGCTGGCGCGATGGCCCATGGTGGAGACAAGCCGATGCTCCTCGCGAGCTTGGCCTCATCAAGGGCATGACTGAGGGCACCAAGCTCTGCCGTGCTGGTGCCGAAGCTTACGCTGGAGAATACTTCGCTGCCAACGGCGGCCTCGAGGTTGCAAAGGTCCGAGCCACTGAGTCGGCCAGCGAGAGCAACCCCGTTCGCACCTCCGACATCTTCCTCTCCGTGCAGGCCATTGGCACCGAAGCCGACAAGACTCTCTTCGCACGCACCGCCTCGGCCGAGAAGGAAAAGGAGTCCACTTCCGTTCAAGAGCATGACGATGCCGATGAACTCATCTGCTTCGCCATCTTCCTCCTCGATCCCGTTCACGAGATCGAATTCTCCGCCATCTCCCAATCCGTTCCCGCGAAATGGGCTCGCTGGCTCGATGCCCCCGGTCCTCTGACCCCGAGATCTGGCGAAGAGGAGCAGCAGCAGGGCGAGCAATTCGACACGGCTGCGCTGCCGGATGATATCCGCGAGATTGTGGAAAGTGGAGGTGTTGATCCGAGGGAGTGGGTGGCTGAGTGGATTGAGGAGGTGTTGAATCTAAGTGTTGGTGTTGTGGCGCAGAGGTATGTTGCAAGGAGGATGGGAGTTGGCGAGGGTGGTATTGGCAAGGGGAAGATGAGGATGGAGGATGTGGTGCAGGAGAATGCAGGCGAGGCTGCGCGGGCTTTGTGAGTTGGTCCGTCTGATGCACACTCTATCAGCGAGCAGTCCTCATTCTACTTGTTAAGTTTATTGGAGTAAAGGAACGGGTTTTCATTGTTAAACCTAATTGTCGGTACTATTATATGAATGTCGCGTTGGTTACAAGGCGTGTCAGAAGCACCCCCATTTTCGTGACGGAGTGACAAAAATACTGAGTACATGATTATGTCGCCCACTTGGCCGCGAAACCCCACCAGCGACGCGCCGGGATTTCCTCCACCCAATTTTTTCCTGCTTCCTACAAACTCAAAGCAAGCGCCCTGACCAAAGGATGATGAACCTCCCTCAACTCTCCAGCGAGCGGAAAGTCGCGCTCTAATTTTCGTCTGGAGCGGTCAAGGGAAGGTCCATCATCTCTTTTTCAACAGCAAGCGCCCTCGTGACGATAAATGCCCACGGGGTGTGACGAAGAAAAGAACAAACACGCAGCCCTCCCAACATCCAGCCACTCGCTTACCTCACGAGTCCTTCGGGGGCAGCCCTTGCTTCTTGCGTCTTGCACAGAGCATCATGGCATGCTGGCTTGGATTGGAATTAGTTGTCTGGGGGGATCTCTCTTCTTGGGAGGTTCAATTTTGGGCTGCAAGAGTAGATTCAGGACCATCATAGTCCACGTCTGTTTGCTCTGTGAGGAGAGGGGGAAGAAAGATGGTGTTTGGGGATGATGAGAGAGAGAATTGTGGCACTTGGGTTTTTGAAAACTTCTGGCCTTTGACTTTGCTATAGCAGGGGAGAAGTTGGATATTCTTGAGTCTGCTTTGTTCTTTCTGTTAGTTGTCCCCTAGTCATCTCTTTTTCTCTTCTCTTTTGCAGCTATTCCTACATGGGCGTGGCTCCAAGAGTGCCGACATATCCGAGATGTATTACGATTCTCTATTCTAGTAAGAGATCTTCCTATTTGAGTAAGACAGCCTTTTAGTCAAGTAAGATAGCTTTCTATTTGAGCAAGATAGCTTTCTATTTGAGTAAGATATCGTCCTAATACGCTGACACCACATGTGTTTGCGCCATGGGGTTGAGCGGTGGAAAGTTTGGACCGGGCCCTGCAAGATAACGGACGTTAACGGGATGTGTTGCGCGCTCGTGTTCGACGATCGATTGGAATGGGGACTGGCGGCGGGGGGACTGGCGGGTGGCTTGATGCAACTGTCTCGTCAATGACCTCATCCGGATACAGGCAGAACGTTACGTCCCAATACAAGTATCGCAAGAAGATAAAGGTACACCAGCATCACCATTGCGTACAGTGATTATCATCTTCATTCCGTCTTTCGTATATCCTGCATCAATCATCACCACAATGCCCAAATCCACACCTCTCAACACCGCCGGCCCTCTGCCCTGCGCCCTCACAGGCGCCGCCCTGCTCAACCACCCCTTCTTCAATAAAGGATCTGCCTTCCCTCCTTCTGAGCGTCGCGAGTTCAACCTCACAGGTCTATTACCTGAGCGGGTGCAGACGCTGGAGCAGCAGGCGGAGAGGGCGCATAGGCAGTATTTGTCGAGGGACGGGAGTTTGGCTAGGAATACGTTCTTGACGAGTTTGAAGGAGCAGAATGAGGTCTTATTCTACAAGGTGCGTAAGATTATGCCTATTGTTCTTTGTTGTGGAGGTCTGTTCGCCGATGCTAATTGTCGTGAGTGCAGGTCTTGTCAGATCATTTAAAGGACATGTTTAGCGTTGTGTATACACCCACCGAAGGCGACGCAATCCAGAATTACTCCCGTCTGTTTCGAAGACCGGAGGGATGCTTTCTCAATATTGAAGATGTGGATAGAGTGTACTCTGACCTTGCTCAATGGGGTCGCCCAGAGGACATTGACTATATCGTTGTCACAGGTCAGAGCTCTCCCCTTCAGATCATACACCCCATGAAAACGATGGGACTAACCGGCTGGCATCGCAGATGGTGAGGAGATTCTGGGTATAGGCGACCAAGGCGTTGGTGGCATTCTCATCTCTATCGCAAAGCTACTACTGACTACAGTCTGCGCTGGAGTTCACCCAAACCGCGTTCTTCCCGTCGTTCTTGACTGTGGAACCGACAACGAGGATTTGCTAAACGATGATCTGTATCTGGGTCTGAAGAAGAAGAGAGCCAGAGGAGAGAAGTATGATGAGTTTGTCGATACGTTTGTGAAGAGCGCGACGGAGTTATATCCTAAGGCTTACATCCATTTTGAGGACTTTGGGTTGACGAACGGTATGTCTCCTTTCTCAACACCTGACAGCGCAAGCAGAGAGTGGAGGGAAATACTTGGGGGATCGTTTGACGGAGAACGACTAACATTGCCCTAGCTCGACGCATTCTCGACAAGTACCGCCCGCACATGCCCTGCTTCAACGACGATGTCCAGGGAACAGGCTGTGTCACTCTTGCGGCTATCACTGCCGGCTTGCGCGTCAGCGGTCAAACACTCGGAGTTGCACGCGTCGTAATATTTGGCGCTGGAAGTGCAGGCGTGGGTATCGCAGATCAGATCCGGGATGCAATATCCGCAGAGGTGGGAGTCTCCAAGGAGGAGGCGGCAGGGAGGATTTGGTAAGTACAGCTGCACGTCATGACTCCCCTGAGCCATGCGCAACTTCAAGTCTGCACTCGATGCTATCAGAAGTGCTAACTACTAATCCTTTCAGGCTCATCGATCGCCCTGGACTCCTCTTGACCACCACAGAGAACATCTCGCCAGCCCAGAAAGATTTCCTCAAAGATGCAGCCCACTGGTCCGATAAATCCACAGATCTCCTCTCCGTCGTTCAATCCGTCCACCCAAACGTCCTCATCGGCACCTCGACCGTCCCAGGCGCCTTCACAAAGCCCATCGTTCAAGCCATGCACGCCCACACCTCCCGACCCATCATCCTGCCGCTCTCCAACCCAACCCGTCTACACGAAGCCACACCTCATGACCTTCTGCACTGGACAGACGGGCAAGCTCTAGTAGCTACCGGCTCCCCATTTGACCCTGTAAAAGGTCCCTGGGCCGCTGGAGGGAAGGAGATAGAAATCACTGTGGCGGAGTGTAACAACTCTGTCGTTTTTCCCGGCATAGGTCTGGGCTGCATCCTCTCCCGTGCCTCCGTCCTCACAAATAAAATGCTAGTCTCAGCAGTCCGCGCAGTAGCCTCTGAAGCCCCAGCGATGAAGGATCCAAGAGGCGCGCTACTGCCGGATGTGGATGTCGTGAGGGATGTTAGTGTAAGGGTGGCGAGGGAGGTAATTAAGACGGCGGTGGAGGAGGCTGTTGCGCGTGAAGAGGGAATTCCGGAGGGGGAGGAGGATTTGGAGAGCTGGATCCGGGGGCAGATGTGGGAGCCGAGGTATAGGGAATTGAAGAGAGTGGATATGGGGGATGCAACGAGGCTGGCGAAGGGGGAGATGGGGAGGGCTGGGTATGTGGATAGGAGGTGAGGGGATATCATTACTGGGCCAGAGCAGGAGAACCCAGCTGATCGTTTGAATTGTTGATATTGAACCTATGCTTATTCGCCTCTTCAGATGCTTAAAACAGCCCGTTCAAAGACCTCGTCGTGAACACTGTATCCTTCTTCGCTCCCTCAACAGGAATCTTCACCTTCTCCCCAGGCACCAGATCAACAAGGTTATCCCGGAACACCACACCATCATCATCACACTCCACTGCCAGTCCCTTCACCGGCACCTCAGCGCTCAACACCACCACCTGGCCACTGCCCTCCTCTGCTAGCTCAACCTTCAGCTGCTTGGGCTTTGCCATGTGAAGGTACTTGAGCGGCTGCGGCCAGTCAATGTATCTTGATGTCTGCTGGCCATCCTGCTTGAGGAAAACGCCAATCACAACTTTGTCATTTGCGGTCTGAACGCCAACATCTGCGAGGCTCAGGCTGTCGAAGTCTGTTGTCTGATTCGCCTTGAGCGTTTGGCTCTGCGCCACAGTCTTCGAGGCAAGCTCCTCGCCTATTTCGACATCCCAGAACTTGACCTCGCAGTCTACCTTGGTTTCTGTCTGGGTCAGGTTTGATGCCCACACACGAACCTTGGGCAACTGGGACGATTCTGCCTCTCTGCGCTCCAGCCTGGCGATGATGGGCCACATCTCGCGTCGAATGGCAAAGAACGCATGCTTGGGTCGCAGGTGGTAATCACAGATGGACCACGATGTCACTGGCCAGCAATCGTTGATCTGCCACACGATGGCACCACCGCAGTACTCCCGCTTCTCACCCCGCCACTCGCGCCGCCACAATCTGTAGGCAGCCGAGAGACACTCAGCTTGCATGAGTTGAGTGCAGTAGATATAGTCCTCGATTGGATCGAATTTGTACCGCATGTTTTCCACCAGGTACAGTGCCAGCCGTCGTTCGTGGCCTGCAGCCTTATTATGGAAGTCAATTGTCGAGGACTGAGGATACCGGTCTGGATCGTCTTTACCCTTGGGCAAGAAACCATCGATGGTTTTGATAGAAGGGAACGCCTCCATGCCGAACTCGGAAACGAACCTGCCCATAAGCTTGGCGAAGTCCTGGTATTTCTCTTGTTGCCCGTGCCAGACGTTCCACTGGTGCACGTCGCCTACGGTCAGGTCCGAAGTGTTCTTACCAGCACCCCATGGGCTGCCAGGGTGGTAGAAGGTGCTGGGGCATAGGTCCTTGCACGCCTCAGCGAGGATGTGCTCGTAGATGTACCGCGCTGGAAAGTCCGTTTTGAGCCAGCTTTGAGGGTCCTTATCCTCAAAATTATAGGTGAGTTTCTCGCTCTCAGCGACGGAATAGTCCTCGTTGTTGCCAGCCCAGATCACGATACTCGGGTGGTGTCGCAGTCTCGCCACGTTGTATCTGGCTTCCTTATCGATGCTCTCCCGGATCTCCTTGTAGCAGGGGTAGTTGCCACATCCAAACATGAAGTCCTGCCAGACCATGATGCCCATCTCGTCACAGGCGTCATACAAAGCCTGCTCCTCATAGATACCACCGCCCCACACGCGGAGGATGTTCTGCTCTCCCTCCACCAGGAGACGAACCCAGTCATAGTATCTCTCTTTGGAAATCCGTGGGATAAAGTTGTCGGCTGGGATCCAGTTGCTTCCTCCAGCGAAGACGGGGACGTTGTTCACCTTGAAGAAGAACGAGGTGCCTTCTGCGCCGTCTAGCTCTCGCTGTACTAGCTCAACCTTACGCAAACCGATGCGCTTAGATGTGCTGTCAAGTTCCTCACCGCTGCTGCCGACCAGAGTCGCCTTGATAGTGTATAGAGGCTGTTTGTCTCCTCCATCGCCACGCTGCCTGGGGTACCAAAGCTTCGGGCTCTGGATCACAAAAGTCGCTGCTGCGTGTCCCGAACCTTCGACGGTCTCGGAAGCGACCTTTTCGCCGCCAAGGGAGACGTCGAAGCGCACGCTGTTGCCGTCACCCTCAATTGGTGCATGTGCCACAACCTCTGCTGATCGTAGGGAGTCGTCGACTTTTATGTCTGTGTATAAGTCGGCAATGCGCGTGTGGTAGACCTCGAGGTTGACCGGTCGCCACGGACCGGCAGTCATAAGCATCGGGCCCCAGTCCCAACCCTAACGCCCATCAGCTGGAGTTCATTCTCAGAAAATACAGTTATCTTACCCAATGATACTGCGCCTTTCTGACTGCCATGCGAGAAGGCACACCGTTCCAGCACTTCCACTTGTGGTCTGGGTGCTTTTCAAGAAGCTCCTCTCCGCGCTTGAATGCGCAAGCGAAGTTGATCACCAGCTCGTTTGTCTCACCCTCGGGCTTCAAGCTGCCAGTCACATCAATTCTCGAAGCAACAAACATGTTGTCCGACGAACCAACATGGTGGCCATTGAGAGAGATGTCGGCAATGGTATCAAGACCGTCGAACGCAAGTACTGCCTTGTCACTCTTGGCTGTGCTGGGCGACGTGAATGTCGTCTTGTACACCCAATCAGTTTCGCCGACCCACTGCACCTCGAGCTCGTTCTTGCCGATGTTGGGATCTGGGATGAGGCCGTGGTGCATCAGGTCTAGATGCACCATGGTTGGAAACTGGGCGATGGCGCGGTAGTCGGAGTCATCCTTGCCACCTTGCTTGAACTGCCAGTTCTGGTCGATGGGAACCACCGTCCGAGGACTCATGTTGGCGGGTTTTACGTGAGAGTGACGACAGTGATGGCGTGTTGGTGGCGAGGTGATGATGGGAAGCAGCTTGCAGTGGTGGTGTAGCTGGTCGTCGCCTGTTGTACCATCTGCGCCAGGTGCATGTAGAAGGGGAAGGGTTCGCTGGCAGCAGGAGAACTGGCAACGACACGTTTCTATATCCCCGAGAGACAAGCAGGCAGTAGCAGCTCACCCAACTCCCGAGAAATTAAACCACGCGCCAAATGTGCCAGGCCAGGTACTGCTTCCTCCCGGATCGTCGGTCGTTGTTGATGATAGAGGGGCAACCGAGGGGTAGCACTAACACCATGACACGCAATATAGCTATTAAGATACCTCTGCCAACAACCAGCTCCTCAGCTCCGTGCCGCACTGAGTAAAAGCCACGACCTGCATCTCTTCCGGGCTTAGCGACGCCGTAGCCAAAGCAGATTCAGGGTGCTGTTGCAGGGCACCCCGCGTCTGACGCACACCGGTGAGGCTCTTTGGGGAGGCCCTGCAGCCAGTCATAGGCTCGGCTAACCTCCGCCACAGATGCGCCTCCACTAAAGCCAACAGTGGACGGGAATTCATCGTTCCGCCTCCTCCACTGGCAGCTCCAGCCGGAAGAATGGGACTTAAGACCGTATCTATAACCATGATAGCCGAGTTTTCAAAATAGTAAAGACCTTGTTTGAGGTGGTTGTGGAATTAATGTAAGTAAGTAATCCCGTGTAAGCTAGTGGGTTCCTTTGCGGTACCAGAAGCATGTGCTATACTCCCAACGCCCAGCCTGGTCGCTATCCAATGAATGTAGAAAAGAATGAAACAAAGAGAAGACACCCATGATGGAAGAAACGAATGTCCCCAAGCAGATACAGCAGCTGCTGTAGCCCCTCCACACAAGATCGTTGGCCATGCCCTAAGTCCATTCTTGGCCATCAGCAGCATTTGTTGCCTCTCCGTCGGCTGCTCAGAGTGAACACCTCCTCCCACTCTCTGATCCCCCAGTTCTGCGTCCTGCTCTTCGCACGTCTCCTCCTCCGTACGCCCAGGCCATCGTCTATCGTCGCGCCGGTCATCGAACTCTTGATACTTCCCCCGTCACTCGCGGTATTCCACCCGCCTCCATCACCGTATTGGATACCACTCATAGGATCGTCCGGGTCGATGTCACCGAGCTCGATCTTCGTCAAGATCATGGTAGCAAGTCTGCTGAAGATCTCGTCGACTCCCTCACCGTTGAAGGCGCTCGCTTCGGTGATGACGGAGATGCCTGCGGTGCTTGCCCAGCGGCTGGCGTCGGCGGATGAGACTTCGCGGCCTTCGGGGGCGATGGTGGCGGGGTGTTGCGGCGCTGAGCTGAGAGAGCCTACGATAGGATCTCGCGTAGTTCCCGAACTGACAGACGTAGAGCTCGGGGCTTGGATTGTTGAAGTCGATGCGATGCTACCAGGCGTCGGCGGCGGGTGGTTCTCGTCTTCGGGCGCATCGGATGTCAGGTCTAGTTTATTTCCAACGAGCATAAGGCTGAGATTTGGTGAGGCGAGAGCCCGTGCATCGTTGAGGAAGGGTTGTAAGTGCTGGAATGAGCGGCGGGAGGTGACGTCGTAGACGAGAATCGCGCCGGCGGCGCCGCGATAGTAAGATCTCGAAACGGATCGGAATCGTTCGGTACCAGCAGTATCCCAGAGCTGTACAACACATGGTCAGTAAGTGAACAGCCGCATTGCATGTCCAGCTGGGCAAGGACACTCACCTGGAGCTTGATGCGCTTCCTTCTTGCGCCTGTCCCGACCTTGATAATCTTGCTCGCAAACTCGACGCCGATAGTTTGCGACGATAAGACCCTCCACTCATTCTTGACGAAGCGATGCAGCAAACATGACCTATCGCATTCCATGTTAGCCGGCTCCAGACAGACAAGAGGCTCGCGATGCCTCTCAAGGGCCTGCGTAACATACTTTCCTGTCCCGCTGGGCCCTAACAAGATAATCTTGGCAAGATAGTCGTACATGCTGCCCAACTCCTGTGATGTGATGTGACCGTTAGCCACCAAGTATTGCGCCCATATCGAACAAAATATCTCCTACCTGATCACGAGCGACGCCCGAGCTCGCATCGCTTGCGCCGGAAGAGCGACGAGGCCTCGTCATCGCGGGTGTCGCGGCGTCACAGGCGTTATCTCTACTGCTAGTGGTATTTGGACGTCGGTGAACAGGATCGGGCGCGTCAAGCCAGAGGTGTTCGCATTCGTTATCGATGGGAGATTCAAGTCGAAGTCGTGGTCATGCGATGTATGTCAATGCTGAAGGATGATGCAAGAGATTGGTATACAGCCTGGTTAGGCATGTGCGCGTGCGGCGTGCGGCATGGGTGGTTGATTGATATGTGACGGGGGGATGGATGGGACATGACGGACCGCATGGACAAAGGCGGCGTTGGTTGGAGCTGCAAGGGGAGACTTTAATTAGTGGGTTGCGCTGCGTGACAGGCCGCTGAATCCCTGTCGCTGCAGTGACGTGATGGGCACCGCGACACGGGTGACGCAAAAGCAGCGGCAGCAGTATCAGATCTCGTGTCGCATTGATATAACGCTGGATCTGGAGAATGGGATTCAAAATCATGATAGATCTGGCTGAACGAATGATAGGATAAATTGGATAGAAACCTGGAAAATCAACGACAATATTGAAGGACTGTGCTGGAACGAACGGTGCTTAGCGAGTAGGGGTCCCTTGTTGCTGCTACGGCAAGCTGTTGCCGAGGTACGGCTATCGTCATCTTCATCAACTCCCATCCCAGCTCATCTCATCCATATAAGCGGCCTCTTTCCTCCTGAACTCTCCATATTCACTCCCGAAAAAGCCCTTTGAACATTTTTTCCCATTATCATAAGTCCCATCATGCAGATCAAGGATCGCACGTTCGTCGTTTCCGGCGGGTAAGCTCATCCACAACTCGCTTCACATGTCAGTCCCCAGTGCTAGCTAGCTAACCTACCTCACCTATCAGCGCATCAGGTCTAGGCAAGGCTTGTGTTGAAGAGATCTGCAAGCATGGAGGATACGCAGCAGTTCTTGACATGAATGAGGATGACGGCGAGGAATTCGCGAAATCACTGGGTGATGCAGGGCGATTCTTCAAGTGCAATGTCCTCGAGACGGAGAGCATTGCAAAGGCTGTCCAAGGTGCTGCCGACTGGGCGAAACAGACTGGGAAGAGCTTGGGAGGCATCATCCCTGCTGCAGGAGTTTCTACGCCAGCTACTGTAAGTTGCCAACTGTCAACCGATGCGTGGGACACGGCACACTGACTCCAGCCAGATTCTTGGGCGAGACGGCTCACCATTCAGCCTCGATGATGTCGACTTTGTCCTCGGCGTCAACCTTCGTGGTACCCTGGACCTTATCCGCCAAACCCTCCCTCACATCGCTAAGGCAGATCCCCAAGGCCCGGACTCGGAACGCGGCATCATCATCATGGTTGCCTCCTCCGCTGCCTTCGACGGTCAGAAAGGCCAGGTTTCGTACTCAGCAAGCAAAGGAGCCGTCGCTGCCATGACTCTACCTATGGCTCGTGATCTAGCACGCTATGGCATCCGCGTTGTTACCATCGCTCCAAGCTTGTTCGAGAGCCGAATGACGAGTATGATGAGCGACAAGGTGAGGAAGAGTTTGGAGGGAGCGATGGAGTTCCCAAGGAGAGCTGGTCAACCAGAAGAGTTTGCTATGTTGGCAAGGCAGGCGATTGAGAATGTCATGTTGAATGGCGTGGTGATCCGGCTGGATGGTGCGATGAGGATGCCCAGTAAGATGTAGGCACGGCTTGAGAAGCTGGGGTAAGTGGGCCATATGATCGCAAATCACGTCTATATCTATACGATCTAGACTATGCTCTACCTTACTTGTAGACTATGACCTGTGATCTGAAGGGTGTCCATCACATGGCGTGTGCAGCTTCATTGAACGATGAACCTTGACGATAGGAAAACCAATGTGCCTGGACGCCGTCACGCGACTACTGCCCCAGATACAAATGGTTTTCGATCCAAGAACCAGTGACTGGATCGAGTTGATCCCACGTCTTACAATGGCATTGAATTTACCCGATGGCACTAAATCCGAGATCGCCGAGCGGATTTGAGCCGTGCCTTGGCTTACCTTGCGGGATGATGCCGTTACCGGATGCCGCAACTGTGGGGACACAAGGTGCCTTGGACATACAAGTCCGATCGGTGTCAATACGACTTCACTCCTCCACCTCATTACTATCATCAACATTGCAATTCACTACCATGTCTCTCATTCAGGTTGCCGTTCTCGATGACTACCAGGGCTTGTCCAAGCCGCTGTTCGCGAAGCTGGACCCGTCGAAGTATCAGGTGTCATACTTCCCCGATACCAAGTTGCCTTACAATGGCCCCAATACTCCACAAGAAGTCAAGGACTCTCTTGCCGAGAGGCTTCTCCCATATCAAGTGATTTGTAAGTCGACATCGAGCATCGTGATTGGGCATGGATCTCATTAGCTGATCGCTATGAAGCAACAATGAGGGAACGGACACCATTTCCCGACGAGCTCCTCCGCCGGCTTCCCAACCTCAAATTGATCCTCTCAAATGGCATCCGTAACTATGCCATCGATATGAAGACCTGCAATGAGCTGTCCATCCCTGTCACAGGCTCATCCAGGAAGACCAAAACGGAGGTCGCATCTGGCGGGCCAGACAGCACAACCCAGCATTGCGTAGCCTTGATCCTGGCTCTAGTACGACACATTGCCCAAGATGATGCTGCAGTCAAGGCTGGCGGTGGGCTTTGGCAAACTGGGTTCGCTACGGGACTTAGTGGGAAGACCTTCGGAGTGGTGGGATTGGGCAGGTTGGGTGCGAGTTGCGCGAAGATCATGAAGACAGCCTTCGGCATGGACGTCATTGCATGGAGCACGAATTTGACCCAAGAGGCTGCTGATGAAAAGGCTCGCGAGGCAGGGCTTCAAGCAGAGGATGCCAACGGCAAGAAGACCTTCAAGGCCGTGTCGCGAGAAGAGCTATTCAGCACAGCCGACGTCGTCAGCATTCACCTCGTACTCTCCGACCGCAGCAGAGGTCTCATCAACGCCCAAGACCTCTCCCTCATGAAGTCAACCTCTTTCTTCGTCAACACTTCTCGCGGTCCACTTGTCGTTGAGGAGGACCTGCTCGACACCCTTAAGGCTGGAAAGATCAGAGGCGCGGCGTTGGACGTGTTTAACTTGGAGCCGCTGCCGGAGGATAGCCCGTGGCGGAACCCGAATTGGGGCAAGGATGGGAGCAGCCAGGTTCTAATTACGCCGCACATGGGTTATGTTGAAGAGAGCTCTCTTACAAGCTGGTATCAGCTTCAGGTGGAAAACCTTGAGAGGTGGGAGCGTGGGGAAGAGCTGCTGAATATCATTTCTTGATAGCGTCGTAGGATCCGATAATGGAATCATTGTTCGATCGAAACATCGCGCGTATCTTTCCTCGTAGCGTCTTTCCCTGGTCTCACACACATCGTAATGGAGGCCTCACTTGCCGCGATGAACATCAGGCTCTGGCTGAACCAATGCATGCACTTCGCTTAGCCCACATCATGCAGCCGAACCGTCTCAAAGCCAACCTACGCCACCCAATTGGACCAAATTATTCTATTATCGCGCGGGGGACTTTTCCTCGCGTGCGAGACTCTCGCGACAAGTCTTGTCTCCCAAGCGCCCGACATTGCAGACATGTCTCGCATGCCGTCGCCCAATGCTTCCAAACCGTTACAAGGAAGTAAAGCGCCCTTTCGCCCAGATCTCATATGGGATTCTCGACTGCTGACCGAGTTCCTACCAAACGGTGTCCTGCGACATACATACTTCAAGTCCGACAGTGCGAATGGTCAGCGACAAGTTCGACACGCAGAGAAATGGACGACGAAGATGAAAGTCGGTGAAGGCGGGTTTGGGAGGGTATGGTTCCAGACGAACGAAGCAGGTGATGTCCGTGCTTTGAAGGAGATTCGCAAAGACATGGCTCCGGCGCCAATTGACTATCGGAGGGAACTAGAGGCTGCTTTCAAGTTCTCGCATAGCAAAGTGAGTCAATTGCATGCTAGTCCTGGAAGCCTGACGGGCTCACGGTGCTTCAGTATGTCCATTGTTTCGTGGAATCATTTGGATGGTTCGAAGACGAGAAGAATGTGTATATCTCGATGGAGTATCTGCAACATGGCGATCTTCGCAATGTGCTGAATGCAGCGGCTCTATCAGAAGATGAGACTCAGATTCTCACGCGACAGCTGGTTGAAGGCCTCCAGATGATGCACAGCAATCATTTCGTTCATCGCGACCTCAAGCCTGCGGTAAGTGTGCTGTATTGGATTACCGTGAACATGGCGTCTCTGATGATAACCGCAGAACATTCTGGTCGTCCAGCCTGGTCCTAGATGGTGGATCAAAATCAGCGATTTCGGCATATCGAAGCGCGCCTATGAGGCAACCGCTTTGCGAACGTCGATTGGCACAGAGGGCTATTGTGCGCCCGAGGTGCTGATAGGCTCTGTATCAAATATGGATAACGAATCAGGAGAGCAAGAAGAGGCATATACAGCGGCTGTTGACATGTGGGCATTGGGGGAGATCGTCTATCGGTGCCTGACGCAAAAACCTGCGTTTCCCAGTCGAAGAGACATGTACCTCTTCGTGACGAACCAGAAGCCCTTGAATGAAGAGCCACTATTGAGGCGAGGGACCACTGAGCCATGTCGAGACTTTGTCAAGGGTCTCCTGGCGGCGATCCCGGGCGAGCGATACAACGCAGATGCAGCGGCATCTCATAATTGGGTTAAGCTTCCTGGTATTGTAGTAGAACCTGCTTCTCCGAGTCTCAAAAGGTAAGCTGGGAGCCTTGGCTTTCGTCTTACTTATGCTAACATGTCCCTTTGCCGGTAGCGAAGCCCAAGAGTCACAGCAGCAATGGGAGTTGTCCCCAATCGAAGGGGGTCACAGTCATATGCATGGTACGGCGGCATGGTCGACACTCCAAGACTTGCGACATCCCCAAGTTTCATTGTTGGTGCCTGTGCCCCAAGCGGTACCTGTAGCTTATCATCGCCAGATGCTCCCGCACGAAGAGCAGAGACGTGATTCTCTTGATTCAAGCAAGCCTGCCAGCCCCCACGCAGACCATGAGCCAGTTTGGTATACCGCAGTGTCTAGGCAGGACGCGAATGCCACACCGCGGCCAATCGAGAGACAACAAAAGAGACCATTCAATCCTATGAGGGATGTCGAACCGAAGAGCATACGTCCGACGCCGTCGATCCCGCGTGTCTTATCGCCGCGTCAACCTGTGGTTCCTGATCCGGAGAAAGAGAAGCTTAAGCAGCAAATAGCATTATTACAGGCAGAATTGGGTCAAACGAGGCAGGAGAGGGATATTGCTGCGCGGGAACGGGCAAGAGCTGAGCTCAAAGATATGGAATTGAAAGCAGCAAGAGAAGCTGTAGAGAGGCTGGAACGGCAGCGCTATGAGGCAGCGCAGAGAGAGGAAGCAGCGAGACTAGAACGGATGAGACTTCAAGAGGAGGCTGAAAGACTCGAGCTCGAGAAGAGGGAGGCCGAGATAAGGGAGGCTGAGAGGTTTGAGCTGGAGATGAAGAAGATAGCAGCGAAGGAGGAAGAGAAGCGACGGGAAGAGATCAGGTTACAAGAGGAGAAGGCTGAGGCTGACCGAGAGAAGAGAGAGGCTGAACTGAAGGCTAAGAAGGAAGAGGAGGAGGAGCAGAAACGCAGGTCGATGATTGCGGAGCTTGTGAGGGCTGAGCTGAAAGAGCAGGAGAAGAAGGAGTGGATGAGTAAATCGAAAGGACAGAGAGCATTGTTGAGATGGATAACCAAGAAGGATCCCGAGAAATCCTAGGTCGGAGAACAGGTCATGTCCAGCGTTCTGCATAGTTGCTTCGTCGCGATTCTCTTAGGGAAGAACCCCATACGACTACGTCAATGGCTTAAGGATTGCTGAATCCATCAACTGACACATGGCAGCAGTGAGAAAAAGGTGAAACATCTTTTGGATCGAACCTTAAGTAGACACATCAGATATACGACATACCAAGCCCTGTGGCAGGGAACATATTGTGTCGCAGCCGTGTGAGGAATAGGTACTCTGCACCGAAATGCCGTCGCATGGCGCCCAAGAACATGCTTCCAGCTATGTCCAGTAGCTAGCTATCCAGAAACAGCAGCAACTGGGGCAGATACAAAATGGATGAGCAGAATCGTCGTTTACGCTGAATTCGGCGATAGCGCAAAGGCAAGCCAGCGATTACAGAAACGGTTACGGGCCATACCCTCGCCGGATTCTCTGAGGATGGCGCATTCCAAGGCTCTCGCTGTTGAACAAGACTACCCATAAGGCTGGAATGGATGTCAGCAATACAATACACGTGCTGCGTTAGAACCGCAACGGTCCATGCGGAGGGTCACAGGCGCTGGTGCTGCTGGCAATAGCTGTGTACTCCAATTGCCACGCCCAAGCACATGATAGGCCTGCTCAATTGGAAATATGTCAAATGCCGGATGGTATATCCTGGCACTTCATTCTCTCAATCTTACTCTCTGGGTACCTTGAGGTGAACAAGGTCCTCCACCAAGCCGGGCAGAGAGGCTGGCTGCAACAGAGTCGAGACTCGCCGGTGTAAGTGCGCCGGCTTCGTTTTGGGCTCAAAGTCAAAGCAAGCCTCATTACACGAATGCTGTAAGCTCCCAGTCCTCTCTTCCGATCCATGCCCTCTAGCTTCTTTTATCTCTTCGTCACATCTTTCCTCGTATTTCTTTTCCCTTTCCCCCTGGGTCAATTAACCGCACTTCGACATTCCGTTACCCAGCAAGATGGCCAGTCAAGAGCACATCCAGACAGGGAGCGGCCCTGTCAACGAGCACTATGCCAAGGAGTGGAATAATCGCATGAACAACGCCCCGGAACGGCCTTCGGAGCACTACAACCCTGGGCCCCAGGACGATCAGGGCTGGTTCACTAGCCTATGGTCCTGCTGCAGTCCTGCTAGCCTCTGTTGCCTGTCTTGCTGCCTACCTTGCATTACCTTTGGCAAGATAGACCACCGCATGCGCAATAACGGGAACCTCGAGGGCTATTCATGCTGCAACTCTCCAGTAAGCTGAATCAAAGTCCATCGAAGAGACGAAAGCTATATCTGACTTCCTATTCAGTGCCTTGTATTCTGCATAGCCGCGTGCTGTAATGTCGCCTGCATCCCAACTGTGATGCAGCGCAACGATCTCCGTGAGAAATACAACATCAAGGGCAATTGCGCCAAGGATTTCCTAGCCTCGTGGTGCTGCACTTGCTGCGTACTCGTGCAGTCAGACAAGGAGGCCGCGTACCGCGAGGCTGAAGCTCAGCAACGCGCTGTTCAGACCCAACAATACAGGGCGAATAACACTGGCATGTTCTACCCCCAATCAACAGGCGTAACCGGTATTACCCCAGCCCCGGCGGCGGTTGCTGAACCGGCGCCTGTTCATCCTGCTTCCTACAAAATGAATTAAAGAAATGGGTCATCTCATGAGATACGATGATGCGAGATGGCGGGAGCTATGCGGATTGCGAATACAAGATGGTGAAATAATGATCTACGCAAGTTGCTATGTCAACCCCAGGGTCCGGAAAAAGAAGCCGCGCCAAGTTTACTCTTACGTATATATAATTGAACACGGTCACAACCACCTTGTGCCAGGTCCTCTCTGTTATATATGCCCATTGGAAACCGTTGACGAACAACCAATAGAGACACACACACACAGAGAGATAATATCTTCTATCGCCAAGACAATAAGAGAATTGGCTTATTCACCATTTATAGTCCCAGTCTCCGGGGCACAGCGAAGGGTTGTCCTCGTTAGACACCTTGGAACCATCAGTACAATAACAAACGCACGCGAAGGGTCCATCTATGCAATCGCCACATTTTTGAATTGGCCTTGGCTTCCCCTGACGAGATCCGGGACCGGGGTGCTTGGGTGGTTGCTCGATCTGGAAGCTCCTGAGTCCCAGGTCCCTAGGCGATTTGATGCACCCGTGCTGGTTGCTCAGACTGAACGAAGTGGCCGCGCCGGAGCAGGTGCTTGAGATATAGTACTTGACCTTGATGCCTCTGCTGAACAGGTCCTTGCCGACGCCCATGGTGATGCTCCTGGTGGAGTTGACCTTGACGCATGTGCTGCTAGAATAGCGAATCCAGTCGTCTGCGTAAAGCGCGCCTCCCTGCCTTTTACAGCACTGCTCATCGCTGTGATGGAAAAGCGTGATTCTGTCTGCCTTGTTCTTTGCGGGTTCGGCGCTGCAGTTCGCAGGTGTTGCGGTGGTGAAGGATTCGACTTGCTTGTGTCGATGAGGCTGAAGCTGTAGAAGGTCGGAGCCCCAAAGAGGCACGAAGCTCGGTTCCAGGTTGCGGCGAAGTGGATGGTCTTATCTTCACACTTGCTACCCTCGTACATGGGGATCTGGTACCGATCTCCTCGACGATTGCTGCCGGCGGCTATCCTCATGCTGCTGAACCCATCGCCGACTGAGTGGCAGGGGCCCGGGTCGCCGACAGTTGTGCGCTTGACCATCTTGCAGCATTTGCTTCCCGAGTAAAGGTCAAGAGTAACGCTGCTGGTGCTCTTGATGGGGGGCTGAGACGTGGAACAGCTACCCCCTGAACTGCCGCCTCCTGATGAGCCGCCTTCTGCTGCGGCAGTCTTTGGGTCCATCAGTCGAAAGCTGAGATAATTGCCTCCAGGTTGCTCGCACTCTGCGACACTGGTAACGTCCACCTCGACATGGGCTCTGTTCCCACAGGCATCATCGATGTAGAGTTCGACCCAGGCATCGGGACGGAACCTGCCACTGGGGCAACGCGGGAGAAAGTGATGACTCTCTTGGGGCGCAGCTCTCTGACATGCAATGCTGTGTGAGGCCGGGCTGCGCGGGGGATAACTCTCAAGCTTGTGGCGATGCCAACCGCCTTCTCGTCTACAAGGATCCAGGAGAACACCGGCACCTCACAGGCGACGGCCGGTACGGCGGGAGTGTTGGCGACGCTGATTCAGAACCCGGAATTGAACGAATAGTTCCGGTCTAGGGGTATTGAAAACTTCGCCCTGGAGGTGAAGAAGTACATCCTTGCTCACTCATGGGCCTACAAGCGTGACATGCGCCAGAACGACAAGATCCCCCGGCTAGCTCTCGGGAATGGGGTTGACTGCGATCCGGAGACCGCCATAGAGTGCTGGGTTCTGGGGGCGACGCTGCCGAGTCCATTCTTCCCCGACGGGGGCGTGAGGTCGGGTTCTTTTACTCCTGTGTGGCGCGACGAAGAGGTGTTGGTTACAGAGGTGAGATGAGCGTTTATACCAGGGATTGTATCTAACTGAAACACTAACATTACCGTCATCTAGCCTCGATGCTGTTGGATGTAGGTAATGATGCTAAGTCCTTTCCTTTGTTCCTATCAACCAAAAGACTGCGTACGCGTTGGTTTCGACTATGGCGAGTTTTGTGCGACTCTCCTGTGTGATCAGAACTTAACATCGTAGCGTCTGGATGAAGAGATGGTAACTGGCAGTAAGCCGCCTCGAGGCAAGCTGCCTATGCACATTGGCACCTGTTCGATCTTTGGTTTTCAAGAGGGGACCTGTATTATCACCCACGCATAGCCAAGAGGGCGAGGAAATACAGGCGACAATGGCAATATCTTTGATTTCTACCATATGACGGAAGATGAAAGCGGGGAGCAACTTCCATGTCATTGTGATATGTCCGCTGCTTCCACTGTGTCAAGATCACGGTTCAACAATAGATAAAGTCGTGTAGTGGTTCCATATATACTTGTAAGTAGGTACAAGCCTCACAATAGTTATATATAGCCTTCGCTCTTTCGCTGGAGCATTGACAAAGGATCTTTGTCTGGCGAAAACCTCCCTCTTCTATTTCACGCCTTTGCATAATGAGACAAGGATACGTATTTTTTCTTTCCTTTCCCATCCACCGCGCGTCACTTAAACACAAGTGAGATCAGCGGTTTCCTGGTCGAAAGTGCACCGGTCGGTGTGAGTGAAGGAAAGCTGGGTACTATGTTAGCTGGGGGGTTTTATCTATTTCTGCATATTCCTGAGTTGGCACTTACGTTGATGAAGCCACCGTCGCCCTCGGTGAAGAACTGGTTTGGTGCAGCAATGTACATGCACTCGTAGTCGGTGTTTAAAATTCCGAGCCTGAACTCAACAGAGGACTGTCCGTCAATATTGGCTGGGTCGGCAACCGAGAAGTCCTTGTTATAGCAGGCAGCAGCCTGGAAACGGGCAGGGTCGGGGTTTCTGGCCATCATGGCGTCCGTGGTTTGCTGGGTGAATGCCTCACGACCAGCGTCGAAGTTGGAGATATCGCCGATGAAGGCGACAGCAGCGCTGATAGCCTCGTTGACGATGGCAGTGGCTGCCGCGGTACCGGCCGCGGTCAGAATGGCTGCTGTGACAGGCTCACGCTTGCTTAGGACGTTTTCAGAGCCTTTGGTGATGTCCCGACTCTGGAGTGTGGTGGTATGGAGGCCGCTCGCAGAAGGGATAGCAGCGCCATTAATGATGGCAGAGCAGCCGGCGATAGCGGCAACGATGGAAGTGAAACAAGGCATTTTGTAAGAAGGTATGGGTATTCAAGTCACAGACTGAAGAGGTTGAAGATAGGCGATTGAAGTGAAGGGATGAGAAGGAAGACAAGATGTGAGCTGCCGAGAGAATGGACAATGAGGATGTGGAAGACCTCACATTTATACACCTTCGCCCTCGTCTGTTCTCTATATTCTCTTGATATCGTCACCAGTTCCTCAGTCCTTATCGGCCTCCTATGATGTCTATCCATCGGGGGGCCCGAGGCGATGAGACAAGCTGTGGATGATTAACCCTTGCCAAACCGGGCGCAGTATGCTTAAACCTTATTCCACCACTGCTGAACGAGGACAACGCTTAAGAACTGTAGAAGCTCAATTATTTCAAGTCTCAAATCATGCTATCGGCAGGGATGCCATAGTCAGCGGCCACCCTGGTAATTAATAGGGATCTATCGGCAATGCCCGCTGTTATCCACTGAAATAGCCAATGGCGAATTCTATAACAGAACCGGGCCCACCGCTTCCTCGTTGTCAAATAATCCCATGTTGACACCCTGATGTATTCTCCGGGGTTCTCTGGGGTCAAGCTGAAACCAGGGACTGGCTCAAGCGAGCAGACACGGATATTGACTGACTCGTATATAATGACCACGAGTCAGCCCTGTGCACAAAGTCCCTTCTCAAGAACCGTATTCCAATTGCAAGAGAGGGTCAAACACAGCCCTAGCACCGCATCGAGGAATCAGCTCGTCTACCCACGCTCTCGAACAACCCACCAGCTCATGCGCTACATGGCACAATCACTGCCAGCCGGTGGCTCAGGTCGGGAACCCTGCTTTCCGGTATCAATTAATGTCCCTGTCGTACTGAAGTTCTTTTTCGTCTTGTGCTTTATTACCTTGGGTAGCTGAGGACACTGCCACCTCATTACGACCGAGCGCCTAAAATAGATTAGAACCATGATCCTGATGAGTCCTGATAAACTCTCGCGAGCTACTGCGCTTGACTATATTATATTCAGAAAAGCAAAGTCGCGTATTGTATACTTTAGCCATAAAGGTTCAAGGTTAACCACGTAAGTAACGGTACGCGATAGCTGAACGGATTGACTCTGCCTGAATCAAAGCGGCAATGCCTCCCACAACCAGGCTGTTCAGCCTCCGATTATTTTGGAGCAGTATCACGGCAAGGATTGACTGCAACTGCTGAATGTTCCTCTTTATTGCAGACCGACAGTTCTGGCAACTCATCTATCAACCTTCGGGTGGAGGACATTGTCGTAGAAGAATAGCAAAATGCGTACATATCATATCTTCGACTGACCGAGAGGGCTGGCTGACCTAGGGTAGGAGAGACAAGCACAACAACCACTGATGAGCTCGCTATTGGCATTGTATTCTTATGGTCTGTCAAGCCAGAAAATCAGACAAGGCGGTGGACAAATCGGCTTCCAGGGGGGCCTGACGGATGAGCCTTCAGATCATATCCTAATGGTATTCCCGATCATCTTGGTCGGCCGTTTCCGATCGCAGCCTTTAGCAATTAAGGGTAGGTATGACATGCGATGTGAGCGGAAACTCTTGCCTGTGAAAGGACGGTGAGGGTCTGTGGCTTTGAGCCACCTCCACCATACCTCGTAAAGTATCAACTGCGTGGATCTCCATCACCTGATGATTTGTCTCGCAAGGACATTGTACGATTTTAATGTGGTCCTCGGCTTATGCAACCCTCTGACATTTCTTCCGCCTCTGCCGTCTTGCTCCCGCGTCCGTAGCATAGCATACTCACATGTCACATTCCTAAGCGCAAGCTCCTAGCCGCGATAAAAGGCAGCCTTCGTCCGGAGGTTGCAACCAAACTTCCGTGGTCACATCCCCCTCAAAAGATCCTCGACCTCCCGTCGCATTTGGGTTGCCGATCGATTTAGCAATGTTCTACATGAGACGGCACGCGGCCTGCCCGATCCGTGATATGCCTGATTCCTCCGTTCGTCGTCCCGAAGCAGATGGAAAAGTTTTGTCTATTTCATAACCATCAACAGCTGAAGGAGCGGGGAGCTGGTTGGTTCGGGTTTAGCTCCCGTCCAATCGACAGTCCTGTTGATCAAGGGTCTCGCGCACTGGAATGCTGTCATTCGCGGCCAACATGTCTCAAGGCATGCTCGTGCCACAGCATAAGCTTTGCAATCTCCTCCACTGTACGCTGCACCGTTGCGTGAGGTGGGTAGTGCTCTAGATCGACCCGTGGGTCAAGGGTTCAGCTGCATGTAAGTCGGCCCAGGCCGAACGTTTGGGCGATTTGTGGGCGAAATGCATGATCCGACGCTGCCGAGCCTCAGCAAGGAGAGAGGAACAGACAACTTGCGACAGCTGTGACCAGACAATGGAGAATAGCTGCGTGGAGAAAGTCTGGATATGAGCATGTGTAAGCAAGGAGCAGCTTGGCGCCGTTCGTGTGAACCCTAACGACACCAAGTCCGCACGTCGTTCGCAAGCTCTGAACACTATCTCGTAAGGCTCAAGCCACCACGATCCTGTGCCCACGAAGTATCCTTCACCATTAGGGATGGCGTTGCGATACCCGGCACTTTCTTCGCGAAAGCACACACACACACACAATCCGTCTCTTTCATGCAACCGCGCCGCAAACAATCACATCCCAGTCTTCTCCAGATCGGCCGCCGAAGATGGTCTGCAGGTAGCCGGCTCCGAAGTCTATTTCTATTGAAGCGGCCCCGTTCTTGTGCAACCTTTTCCCCTTCGGAGTTCCAAGCGTGATAGTTGGTTGGCTCAAGCACTTTGGAGGCTGAAACTCTCTTCCCGAACTATCCTTGGAAGGGATTGTTGAAAGTACCTGCTTTGCTGTGATGGATGCATTCATCGAGCGGGACTATGGATCCCTTCAGCTTTCTTTATTCATTGTTGTAGTGGATGCTGTATTGAGTTTTAGGCGTCCAGACCGTTTTCGTCCCGGATGGCATAGAGTACCTGCGGTTCGATGACGAGGGAAGCGGTGCTTGCGCGAAGGAGCTTGGTGACCCTGGTACTCGGTGAAGGCTGGAGGTACAGGGACGCATTTCGCGGCGGCTCGGGCTGCATATATAGGTGGCCCTCGCAAGTCCAGACGAGCAGAAGCTCGTACCTTGCTCATGTTCCCTGATCTGCGCTTCTTGAGCATTTCACGCGACTGTTCGCATTCCCGTCTTCCCATCTGAGCCGTCACCATGACTTCCAAGCTTCGCACCATCTTCAATGTCAGGGCCAACACGGTCCTCAAGGAGGGCAAACGAGAGCATGTTGTCCCTGACACATTCCGAAACACCCTCACCGTCATCCTCGGAGAGTTCTGTGGCACCTTCATGTTCCTGCTGTTGTCTTTCATCGGTGCTCAGACAGCCATCATCACCAATGACCCTGGGTTCCCGGACCGGCCGCTCCTCCCCTTCAGCTTGATGTACATCTCTGCCTCCTTCGGCTGTGCTCTCGCTGTCAATGTCTGGATCTTCTACCGCGTTACCGGCGGCATGTTTAACCCAGCTGTGAGTCGCCTTTCATCACATGTTGCGAGCATTGTTGCTAATTCCGCTGATTAGGTCACGCTCGGTCTCCTCCTCGTTGGAGCTGTCAAGCCCTTCCGAGCCCTTTTGATCATCCCTACCCAGCTTGTTGCAGGTATCGCCGCTGCTGCCGTCACACATGGTCTGATCCCTGGCCCTCTCCTAGTCAGGAATGCCCTGGCCAGCAACGTCAGCATCGTCCGTGGTCTCTTCCTCGAGATGTTCCTCACGGCGCAGCTCGTCCTGACAGTCTACTTCCTCGCCGTCGAGAAGCATCGTGCGACCTTCCTTGCACCAATTGGTATCGGCATCTCTGTCTTCATGGCCCATATGTGCGGAACCAACTACACTGGTACTTCCATCAACCCTGCCCGCTCCTTCGGTCCAGCTGTGATCTCCGGATTTGTCGGCTACCATTGGATCTACTGGCTGGGACCCTTCATGGGTGCACTCCTCTCCTGGGCTGTATACAGCCTGTTCAAGTGGCTCGAGTACTGGACTGCCAACCCCGGTCAGGACGCTGAGGATGTTGAGCGTGCGAACCGGGCGATGAGCAACTCGCCCAAGAGCGGCCACTTCTTCGATGGTAATCTGAAGGATGCTGAGGGAGGCTTCCTGCAGAGCAAGCCCCCGGAGGGTCGGCTGAGGAACGACAGCGTGATGGAGGGTCAGAACACATCGCCTCCGATTCACTCCGCTGTCCCTGCTCAACCTGCCCAGACTACCTATACTCAAGCAACTCCAGGTATTCCTGCTTGCACCGCATAATGACGATTCAAGAAAGCTGGCAGAGTAGCATCCGGTTTGCTCCGAAAGAGTATCGCAACGGACACGGGCGATAAGATTGTGTTTGGGGATTCAAGTCCTCGTTAGGTTCTAACGCCGCAACGCTTTCATACCATAGTAATGCAAATGATACAACTTTTCTTCACCCCCGATTGCTCTCCCATCCCCCAAACTCTCCGTCTTCGATATTGTCCTGATGCGCGAGATTCCGTTGCCCACCGTCAATGGGTACACCATTCTCGACAAACCCAGTCCGTGGCGCTCGAATCAGCCTCATGACCGCGTCGAATGCCGTGTAGGCCACATAACCGAACAGGCCGAGATACACCCCAATGAAGGAAAGTGACAGCACTAACGCCACAAATGGCCCCAGGATCGGGATCTTTGCTATCCAGTTCAAGGGCGTAGTGAAGAGGCCGCCTCCTCCTACCCAGAAAGACATGAGACCCAGTAAGCCGAGTGAAGCGACAGCCATGAGCCATGGAAGGCTTATGATAGCAATGACCAGAGCTCCTCCAGTGGTTTCATGAGCATAGTGCCACCACTCATTGGCACGATCCGAGGGGATCTCGAAGCAAACGACAGCTTCGACGACAAGGAGCCCAAGAAGAGTACCGATGATGGGAACAGAAATGAGAAAAGTGCCGAGTCCAGCCAAGAAGCTGTTGGACATGGCGTCGAGAAGTAGGCATAGCCAGAAGATGCCCAGGTACCCTGCCCCAATGGCAGGGAGGGAGTTTTGCAAGGTGACCTTCGCCATGGCCGACACAGTGGCGTTAATTGAGGTTCAGATGAGTCACTGGCTGAAGCGGATAGGTCTGTCAATCTGAAGTCTTCTCTTGCGACGCGCTGGAGAAGACGTTGAACAGCTTGGGTGTGTATGTCGACTTCAGGGGCTGTTGCCAAGCGCGACACGGTACCTGCACCTAAAGTTAGAATGGAAGTAAGATGTATCTAGGGTAGTCTGAGCTGGCGAACTTGGCGTGGCAACTTGGTGGCAACCTTCGTCGTAACCCTGCTCCGCGATGTTTCACGAGCTCATGTCCGAACATCCATGATGCGATTTGCCCGTCATTGGTTCCTAACATTAGGTCACCGTGCCGGTTGCTTCACGAATGACGAAACTGATATCGTATATTGCTTGATGTCTCGAATCGAGACAATGGTTTAGAAGCTCCATGAACACCGAAGCATTGGAGAAATGAGACTTGTAGTAGTACAACTATGGAAAGATTACAAGAAGGCATTTGCGTATTATGTTTCTGATATTCGCTCGCATGCTACCGCGAGGCTCCAAGACTTCACCGACGTTCATGGAGTACGCCTCGGTAAGCATCTGGCTATACGACCGGAGCCGAGTCCCTGAAGAGACTCTACTTCAGGGCCTCAGGACTTCATTTCTGAGTGCGCTGAATGAATTTCCCCATTTTGGGGGGCAGCTACACTGGGCGCCTTTGCGGAAAGATGGTGATCATACAATGCGCTTTGGGAAGGCCGATGGTGACCGTCGGCTCTAATTATGATCCCGGCTTGGAATGGACAGTCGCTAAATTACATCGCCAGCCTTCTGAACTGGCTCCCGACGCTTCAGACCGTGCGTCTTCCGATAAGGTGTGGATAGGGACCGATTTTCCTCAGAATCATCTGCTGGCGAGCAAGACGCCTCTGACCCTCGGCTATCTGAAGACATCTGAGAAGTTGCCAGGAATGTTGGTTCAGGCCTCAACACTTCAAGATGGCGGGTTTGCTGTCGCGGTAAAGATGTAACATCTCCTTGCTGACGCAAGTACACTTGTGCTCTTTGCGCAGCATTGGGCTGGGATAAGTCGAGCTCAACACATAAGCTTAACGAAGCTGGAATTAAGGTCACCCGTTTTCGATCCGCAAATGCTTGACATGCGGGCCTCAGGCGATATGGATAGTTCTCAGCCAGATGAGGCTCTTGTTCGAAAGGCGAGTGGCTTGCCGCTTCATCGTTACGACTGGTGGGCGACCGACACAGGAGGCTATCCTCCGTTCATGTTACCGACGACCGAGAACTCCAAACCAATTAATCCCGACCTGCTCCAAGAAGCAGCCAAGCCTTCCAGAAAGATGCCGCCGTGGAAGAAATGGGATATCTTGCGACTAGTCACTCATGTTGTCATCCATTTCACGCCGAAACAGGTTGAAGAGCTGCGCAACCGAGTTAATGAAAGTCCGTCCCGTTTAGACGCTGTCCTGGCACATACCTGGTCTGTCATCAATCGCGCCAGGGGCTTGGCCGAGAGCGAAGTCGAAGTCTTTCTCAACCTGACCATGGGTGTTAGAGCCAGAGTTGACCCTACCCTGCCAGATACCTTTCTCGGCTCGCCTCTCATCATGGCGCATAGGCGACATTGCAGATATGGGAATGTGTGAACACTTTCACGCCAGATGCTGTGGGCGCAGTTTTGCACAGGGTTGTCCATGAAGTCGCGCCACAGCGATTCTGGCAGGCTTTCCTTGGACGACGTCACATCTTGATGACGGCTTGGCTGCGCCTCAAAGAGAATGAGATTGACTTCTTTGGTCGCGGCGATTGTCCGAGGTACGTGCATCCGATCATGCCGCTGGTTGATGGTTGCCTTCTTCTTGGTGACGCAGCGTCCAAGGAGGGAGGCATGGAGTTGTCACTATACCTAGACTCGGAGGCTATGGAGAAACTACTTGAAGACCCGTTACTGTTCCCATAGATGGTTGCATGGGGCGCTATCCAACGATAGATATCGTCGACGAGGTTACATATGAGATAGAGTAGACCCTCTGTGGACACGAAGAGGTGACTAGGACCAGATCCTTACCCTGGCCTTATGTATACTTGGATTGACTATGGATAGGGTCCATCTATAGGGTCCATCTATCTTGAGAGTGACCTGAGCGCATAGTTAATCTCGCCAAGACGAACAAAGACATAACCAGCGGCATGGTTGCTTGAGCTTCTGTCATTGCTTGCTTCAAGCAGACTCTCGACAGACTCATACGCGACATAGCGGAGTATGCACACCATGTCACTGTGGCTGGCAAGGATGCTGACGCCCCCATGTACGGAGTATTGCCGGTTTAATTGACACATGCAAAACACACACCCACGCCACCGCCCTGTCTTCTGATTAGCCAGGACCCGACGTCGGGGTGTAATGGGCCGAGCCGACGGAAAGCTTCAACACGTTCTGTTGTCAGGTCTCCGAGTTTCTGTTCTCCATCGACAAATCTGGGGTTGATCACCCTTTCGGAATTGTCCATCCTATATGGCATCCTTCAGGGCCACGAGCCGACACCGAAGTCTACGACGATGGGTTAACAAAGGAAAGACACGACACGCGTTCTGCACAGAGGACAACACAGACACCTCACCTCATCTCTCGGGGTTATACCCGACTCAGACACCTCCCACACCCGTAGGTAAACCCCAGCAGAGCCCCCGCTATCCTCTCGTTTCCATCCCCCCCAAGGCCAATAGTCAAAGCATAGATGCAGCATGCCCGGAAACCAATCTCCAGTGGGAATAAAACAACAATGTCACACTTCCGCGGTATTCCCCATCGCAAGCCCTCGCTCCATTTGCCGCACCGGGCGGTCGATCTCTTTGCCTAAATTGCCCAATCCTTCGGTTTCCCCTCTTTTCTTCCGCCTGGCTGGACCCACGATGTTTGCCCTACGAGGATGAGGTAGCTGGGGCTTTTGGCTTTTCGCCTTGGAGACACGCCCTCTCCCCTCTTTGATGCGAGCATCATGTTCAGCGCTGCAGTTGGGGAACCTAGGCAGCTTTGCTCCAACTTGCCCTGCTGGTTGCTTCAGCTATTCTTGCGCATCGTGGTCTGGTGAAAAGGATCAAGTTGGAGAGGTCGTCTCATCCAGAGACATCGTGCCTCCTTCATTAATCTCGCTAACAGGCAGATCACGCCTTCGTAGCGAAACCGGAGCCAGAGTCAAAGTTGACGTGTCGCCAACCAGGGTGAGCATCCCATACACGCCCTGCCCGCAACTTGGAGCTCGTCCCAGGACCACGGCGCGAGGAAGCTGACAACCGAAGCGCGAGAACAGCCAGGTAAGGGTCCCGTAGAGGGATCATCCATCCATAATCCCCGCATAGATAATCAATCGCAACCCCCTTTGCCCAAGCTTTCTCGTCCTCGCTCCCTCCCCATTCCTACCCATGTCGTCGGAGTTTCCAGCCTCGTGCGTACCCGAGAATAATTTGAATGCCACGCTTCCTTGATGCCAGGAATAAACCCCAGGCAGTTGAACTGTTTGTCATCATCCTGTCTCCCCAGTCGCCATTCTGAATCCCTCACATCCACATCTTTGCCCCTCACCGCTAATTCGCCGACCACCTCATCCCTCTCTTTGACTCCTGCATCGTATCAGTAAACTCTCTTCTCGTTCCTTTCCTTTTCGCCTCCTCGCTGCTCAACTGCCTCTCGGAGACTTATAACACCGATCCAACAATCTTCCATGGCGCGTGGCGTTTTACGGGCTTGCACACCGAAACAGGAACCTTAGCAGCAACCTTTCCCGCCGTCTTCGCCGCCGCTCCGCTTGGCCCTGGGCTGCGTGGGGAACTAACGTCGAACCAAGGATCGCCCTGGTCTCCTCTAACAGCTTGACCCCATCCTATCAAGACTCCTTCGGGGCTCTCATTCCAGCGCTTGTAGAGCCCTGAGCCATGCCTATCTTGCCTATCTCTCGCCTGGACCTGCCTCCAGCAACTCACACCCCCCAACTCCCCCCATTCATCGCTTCCAATAGTCTCGTTGAAGATCGACCTTGTCGCTCGCCTTGCCTGCAAGTCGTCCGACCGACCTGGTGTAGAATAAACTAAACCCCGGTCTGCCCAGTCATTTCTCTTTCCGATTGGCCTGCAGGGCGTAACGTTACATGCCGTGGAATTATTCTTGAAGCTTGTCAGGCCCCCAGTGATGTGCTGGAAACACTTCCAAGTTTGATCATGACGCGGATCGTACGTTCGCCGAGTGTCTTCAAGAACTGCTGCAAGAAGTTGGGTCCTGTACAAAGATAGAGGCGACATCGCAGTGATGGCGGTTATCAACATCCATGCCTGTTGCTCAAGTACTGTGCTCAACTGAGATGAGGGCCTCAAGGAACTGCTGCAACTCACTCACAGCTTATCGGCCTCCCTTGACCTGGAATGTACAGCGTAGCAGTGAGATGACGCTGGCTCTCATGCCCTGCGACGATATGGTCACGGGATCTTTATCATGCATCGGTACATTTCCCGATCCGATGGCAGTGTGTCACAATGCATCGGCAATGGACCTGGTCAGTTGCGAAAGCAAGCTCAGGCCTGCTGCCATCCTCCAGTATTGCCATGCCCGTCAAGACCCTGGAACACCACGTCCATTATTGTTGGAACACCAGGCAGCTGGCGAATTAACAGGCAGTTAAGCGTGCCTGTCAAAAGAACCTTCTCTAGAACGAATTAAGCTCAGTCCTGGCCCGCTAGACGCTTCGACCACGCCATCGCCATGCAGGGTTTAGTTATCTGCCACCCTCATCACATCCTGGCCACAGGAACTCCTCGCTCACTGACCTGCCCCCTCGATGGTTTGCTCCCCCGCGTGGTCCGTGGGTAACCAGGCATCCGGTCTTCGGCGGGGCCTTCGTCGCTGGCGTTTCGATATGCAGTTGTGAGATTCTTCGTAAGAGGATGGACGCCCGGGGCCCGGGGCAAATCACCAGGCAGGCCTCATAGTCCCCGGTCCGGGATCCATCCCATCGGTCTCCCTGGGCTTGATTGTGTCCTAGGAACGGCCTCTCTGAAATCTTTCTTTTCTTCTCCCCCTTCCCCCCCCCCCCATTTGATCCCACTCTTTTGTTCATTCCGTCGCAACGTTGGCGGCTGAGCCATCCCACGCTTTTCCCTGGCCCATATCTCTCCCGCGCGGACGATCACCAACCACAGCATATGGGACGCGGTGCAGCACGGCCCGGGATCCGAAGAGCGAGCTATGTCACCGCTACCGACGGCATCGGTCAAAGCCACCAAGAAGAGCGCATTCTCATGTGAGCCCTGTCGAAAACGAAAGGTGAGTCGAAACCACAATCATTTCCCTCGCAACCAACTCCCAACTGCCTCGCAAACTCAGGATCGTCCGCTTGGTGCTGACCAAATGTGTCTTAGGTCAAATGTGGAGGTGAGCAACCTGTATGCAAGCGCTGCGCCTCACGCAACGATGCATGCATCTACAAGCTGTAAGTGTGTCCCCGCCCAATCCAACCCCCCATCTCCAAGGTTCTTGGTCATGCATATCGGAGGATCCGTGGGGGTTTTCACTAACTGACCTCATTGCAGCAACCCGACCCTCTCGTACACGCAAAGACTCGAAGAGCGAATCAAGGAACTCGAGGACCAGGTGACAGTGCTGCTCACATCCTCGGCATCTGGAACTGCATCATCGCATTCAAGTCCGTCCGTCACGACGGGTCATGACTCGCAGACCCATAGCCGTCGTGATACTGCCGAGCCGGGTGTTGCGAGAAGCTTCAAGGGACTGAAGCTCGACAATAAGGGCGCCATCACATACCACGGGGCCACGAGCTTCTTCCACCTTCCCAGCGAACGAGACAACTTTGCTATCGAAGATGTTACAACACCTGTCGACTCGGACTGCCAGCGCCGCGAGCGTCTCGTTTCTAACGCGTGGGAGCAGCGTGCGCTCGAAAACCTTTCTGATATCCCGGTAAGCACATACATACACATTCCAGGATGTAATGAAACAGGAACTATAGCTCACACTCGCGGTAGGAGCCATACCAGTATTTGCTCAATGTCCATTGGTACTGGACTCACCCACTATTCCACTTCATCTATCGACCAGCGTTTACCCGTAAGTTAGATTCGGAAACCTTGGTGTGGAGCGGAAGGTTGTCAATACTGACAGGCTTAGGGGACATGAACGCATCGGGTCCATACTATTCATACGCTTTACTCAACACTGTCCTATCGCATTCGTTACGATGGGGCCAAAGTGATCCAGCTATGAGACGAGTCCTCGAGCAGTATTATGGCGGCGGCCACATGTTCGGAAAGATGGCCAGGAACCTTGTCTTCGATGAGATCAACCGTGGAGTATCGTCAATCCCGACTATCCAGTCTTTGCTGCTCCTGAGTGCCCAGGAATGTGGATTCGGTAACAGTACACAAGCTTGGTCGTACAGTGGACTTGCTCTTCGCTTGATGGACCACATGGGAATTCTCGTTGACGGACACCGATTCCCTGGCACCGTTCATCTGACTGACGAGGACGTGGAGATCCGACATCGTTTGTACTGGAGTTGTTTCATTTGGGACAAGATGATAAGTCTCTATCTCGGTCGATCTCCCTCGATGCAACACACCAGCGCCTCACCCCCGCCAGTCATGCGTGAGTATTCGGTCGCGCCGGCCGCGGAGCTGTTCTTTGCTGATATATTCCAGTCGATGACTCTGCCGAGAATGAGCTATGGAGTCCTTTCGGCGCAGCGCAATCGAGTGATTGGAAGTACCCGCCAACTACTTCTCACTCAGCTTCATGCTTCACGAGCATGTGCCAACTTTCACTTATTTTCAACGACATTCTCGTCCACATGTACGATCCACTGATGCAAAACACCCATGCCGAGATGCAGGAGTGTCTGCACACACAAGAGGCTGCATTGCAGCAATGGTGGGACCAACTTCCTCCGTTCTTGCGGATTGATCCTCTTGCGCTGCCTCACCTGGCGCCTCCAGCACACATCGTGACATCAAAGTACGTTAGCAATCGGATGCTGCAAAGTGGTTCAAGGTGCTGACCAAGAATAGTTGTCTCTTCCATACGTTCAAGATCCTGCTGTACCGGCCCATGCTGACGATGAGCGATGGCGCCAATGCTCAGGATCAGCACTCTCGACATGCATACCTTGTGGAGTGCGTCACATCGGCAACCGCAATCATTGCCATGTTCGACCTGTTCTGTCGTACTTTCGGCCTGGATCATTGTGTACTCCCGATCGTGTACAGCCTGTATATTTCTGCTTCGATCTTTCTCATGCAGGTCCAAGCTGCTCCTGAGGACCAGTCTGCCCTTCGTCGTCTCGAATTCAGCGTCCAGGCTCTGAATCAGGTAGAAGCCCTGAGCCCGAGTAAGTTTCGTCTGTCGCTGGTATGCACGCGCTCTTCTGATCCTTTCCAGTCATTAGCAGTGGACTGGCCCTCCTGAACAGGGAGTTGTCGGCCCTCCAGACGCAACATACGACAGGCCAAGGGGCACCACATGTCATTGACACAGCGAATCTTGTGCCATACCATCTTCCTGGGGAAGCTCATTCGCCACTGCCAGTTTCTCCCGCGCAAGCAGCGGGCCCATACGCATCTGATCCCATGTTTCAATCTCCGTGGACGGATAACTTTGGCGCAGATCCCACTGCCATGGATCCGGTATTCTTTGACAACATCTCCAGTTTGTCACCCATAAGTGCCCGCCTCGGGACAACAAACCAGGTCAATGACTTCGAGCATGTAAGGCCTGCAGGCTGAGCCAAGTATCGGATGCCCAAACAAAACCATACGACATCCATGTCGCGATGATATATCGTTGACTAATTCGGCTCGACTTCGCGCCATCCAATAGACGAGTCCAGTACCCCGGTAGCGTGAAGGGAAATAATCATGGGTCAGTAGTACCGTTCCCGAGCAGTCACACACTGGGGTTCTCAAGTCAAGACTGGAGGTTGAATGGGACTGTCTCAGTCGCTTAGACACACATCACGTCTTATGCCGACTATACCGGCTCAAACCCCGCTCGGGAGTTGGCCGAAGGAAACCCTGATGCTCGGCATCACAACCTGGCGAGGATCGGGCCCGCTCATATCCAAACCCCTCTTTTTGGATCTTCATGTATGAAATTCCCACGGGAGGCCATCAGTGTGAGATGTGGTGGCATCCTATGGGATCACCAAGAGGATGGCGTCGAAATTACTGCAATATCAAGTTGAGTTACAGAGGAGGGTCCATGAGGCACGATTTCGCGTGATAGTACGTCTTCGGCAAGTAGTCCATGAACGAGCATCGGGAATTAACCGAGCACACTGCTGGCAGTCAAGATTACTAGTTCGGAGCGCGTCTTTGAGAATACGTGGCTGTCATAAGTTTCTTTCATTGTTGTACATCCCATAGGTCCTCGGCGTTCTGCACGAAAAGCCGGTCTCGAAGCCTTGGATTATGTGCGCACCAGTCCAGGACTTTCTCCATCCATGGTCTTATGTCCAAGCCTTCAAACCTTGTGTGTGGCCAATCGGTAGCAAACACAACCCTATCCATTCCACGAAGCCTGATGATCTCCTTAGCCACAATGTCCAGATCAGCTTGTGACTGAACCTTGCTGATTCGGTACGGAGCTGAAAGCTTGACATAGACATTCTTCTGTCCAAGAAGATTGACTAGTGATTGGAAACCTGGTATACTGTATGGGTTGGTGACGGGTTCATCCGGCAGGGAAGGGTAGCCCATATGGTCGATACAAATCTTAACACCTAGTACTGGCGAGATTTGGATCAAAGCATCCAACAAAGACATTGGGATGTAGATTTGAAGAACCCAGCCAAGCGGTCGCACGAGTTTCGCGTAGTCATAGAGGCTGCGATGAAGCTCTTCAGCGCTGTAGCTTGACCCGTTTGATACGTAGTTCAGGCGAATGCCTCGCACACCAAGTTCATGCCACTGTGATAGTTGCCTCAAGGTTGTTGTCTTGTCATCGCAAACAACAACACCTCTAGCCCTGTGGGGCCCAAGTTTGGTGAGAGCCTCCAGAAGACATGAGTTGTCACAACCATAGATCGAGGGCTGAACCAGAACAATATTTGATATTCCAACAGACGATTCGAATTTGATGGCATCGGTGAGAGTATGTTTGCGCGGCTGATAAGAGGCGCCAGGGCTCAAGGGAAAGCGATCGGGATCGACCACATGCATATGGGAATCCCAGGCGCCGTGAGGTAGCCGTTCAGCGATCGAACTGTGAACTGAATGAACCGACGGATCTGTCGAAGTTTGGTTGGCAGTATCGTGACGATCTGGCAGTATAGCCATTCTATCGATTAAAGCCGCCATCCTTGCAGCTGTGATAGAATCCGGATCGGTTTTCGTATAAGCAGAAACACTCTTGCTGCAGAGGCTCGAATGGTTGGCGATGTTTGAACATTTGTTCGTGGAGAAGATATGTCGAGTCTGACAAGGCAGTGGCGCATAGAGGTGCCAGAACATCGTACCGTCATGACCCTGTGTGCGCCACAGTTGGCTCCATTTTGAGAGACTTGCTCTCGGAGACAGACCGCGCGATATCATGTTGGTCGAGTCCGTTCGGCAGTCCGCCGACGAAGATATCAAGCGAAGTCAAGTGGACCATACGAGTTCAATCTGAAGATAATTCAGTAGTTCCACTCCCTTGGTCTTAGAAATATCGTTAGCCGGATGAATCAATAGCCTGAGGGTCTGGTATTGAGCGGAAATCCGGGGAATCGAGGATGCATTGGTAGGATCGGGTCACCTTCCAGGGGATGAGCTCAGGTCCGGCACATTTCCGAAATATTGACAGCTCGGTGCTGCCGAGACTGCACAGCGCCGAGTCTTGTGGGGAGCTGGACAAGACATGGATGATAGGTTTTAGAAGGGATGGGGGAGTTTGTGGAGAGGATGATGGAGAAATTGAATCACGAGTGTTCAAGCATGGAAACGGCAGAAGCCCCATCGCAAGTGCCGTGCCGTGGTGGAGTGAGCCTCGGCGAACTCCCGCGACGATCGGTTGTCTCGGCTGATTGGCTTTAGAGCAGGCAGGGCCCACCTTTAGTGTCGGACATTTGTTGCTACAGAACCTCCGACCAGCAGTCACGTGAGCCTCTATAGATCCCTCCTGACATCTGAGCGTTGCCCAATGCAACTGACTCGCGCATTTCGACTTCATCCCTGAAGGCGAGCTGTTGCTCATCCACGTCCATCAAGCAAGCCTCTTGTCTCCTCGGTACCCCCGAGGTCCTGGCTTCCTGTTGAACTCACCACGCGACGCTATGTTTTGATCTTACTCAATCTCTGCCTCCGCATCGGCACCCCAGCTTTTCCCCAGGTCCCAGCTTCAGCTTCGAGTCTCCGACTACGGGGTTCCCTTCCACGAAGCTAATTTCATCAGCATCATTTGGCTTGGTGGTGTAGGCTCTTTGTGTGCTTGCTTGCATTTCAGCTGTCACATCCCGGAACCGGATTTAGTTCTATCTGGATGCAAACTGTATTTAAAGTATCGACACCTCCAGCAACCTCTCTCAAGTCAGCATCCAGATCACCTACTTTCATCACATTACTCCCTGATTCCGGCTGGCAAATATCGAAGCCATGTGGAAGTTCAGTTTCAATCCTTATTTCACCCTCACCGTACTGGTCCTTGCCTGTGGATCCATCCCCAAGGGTAAGCTGCGCCGCTGCATTCGAGCACTTGGACCTATTGAGCTGACAACAGCCCGAAGGCTACGATGAAGGCGGCTTCGCTGGCGCCACCGGTCTCCCCTCCTTTCAACGTGATTTTGGCCTCACGGCTGAGCAATGGACCGGAAGTGCCTCTGCCTTGGCGTCTCGTAAGGCTAACATCTCCTCGTTCGGTGTACTTGGTGCTGCGTTTGGTGCCATCCTGGCCCTCGCCGTCACCGACAGAATAGGGCGATTACGAACATGGCAGGCTTTCAATGTCTTATGGATGTCGGGCTTCTTCATGGTGACTTTTTCCTCCGGGATCACCGGCTTAATGCTGTTTGCCCGGATATGGGGTGGCCTCGGTGCGGGTGGCTTGACTGTCGTCACGCCTCTCTTCCTCTCCGAAATCGCACCAACTAAGAACCGAGGAATGATTGTCTCAATCTATATGGTTGTCTTGCTTACATTTCTCATGCTTGGTAAGCTCACACATCTCTCGGTGATCTGTCTCACTGCTTACCTGCCTAGGCTTCTTCATTAGCTATGCTACTGGGAAGACAATGCCACCGACCCGAGCTCAATATCAAGTCGTCACAGCTGTTCCGTTGGTTCCTGTTGGTCTCGCAGTCTTGGGTTCCATCTTTCTTGTAGACTCGCCCAGGTGGCTAGTGTCCAAAGGTCGAACCGACGCCGCACTGGAGGCATTGGCAAAGCTGCGCAACAAGGATCAGACCAGCCCTGAGGTTCAAGCCGAGTTTGTCGAGATCAACGAGCAGATCCAAACCAAGGAGCAAACCTTAGCAGGAACCTCAACCTGGACGATCATCAAAGAAATCGCGACCATTCGGTCCTACCGAGTGCGCTTTATCCTTGGCGCTGCCATGCAAACAATTGCACAGTGGACGGGAGGTAACGGGATCACATACTGGGTACCGACGATCTTCGAGCTTGCCGGAGTCAAGGGATCAAATCAATCGCTAATCACGTCCGGAGCATATGGAGCCGTCAAGCTGGTCTTCACCATGATTTTCACATGGGGTCTGGTTGACGTATTTGGCCGCCGAGTGTGCTTCATGACTGGCCTATTCTTGCAATGCATCACGCACATTTACATGGCCGTGTACATGGGCGTTTGGATCGATTCGGAAAACAAGGCTGCCTCGGACGCTGCGATTGCGTCTGTGTTCGTTTACGCGGTCGGTTGGTCCATCGGCCTTTGCACCGTACAGTATCTCTATGGGATCGAGATCTACCCCACACGGATTAGGAGCTTCTGTTATGCCACCTCGATGTGCCTCCACTGGTTCTTCCAGTTCGCAGTTGTTCGCGTCACACCAAACATGTTCGAAAGCTTGGATATCTGGGGTGCGTACGTCTTTTGGGCTTGTATTTGCGCAATCGGTATGGTCCTACTCGGTCTGATGGCACCTGAGACAAAAGGTGTCCCTATGGAACGGATGCATGAGCTCTTCGAAGGCCCTTGGTACATGACATGGCGGGCGAAACTGTCGCCCGCGTCAGACACGGCTTCGAATGCGACTCGGGACGGGAGTATTCACGAGGAAAAGGCTGCAAAGTCATTGGTATAGTCAGAATAGAATGCGCATTCAACATGTGAGCTACTTTCAGCCCTTCTCGCAGCATCCCTGCTCAACGGCGAGTGCACATTATCGCGTGATGTCAGCCACCAAAAGTTTGCCTGTCACGAAAAGGCACACCCAGCCAGCATCAGCTTCGCACTTTGCACGCACATACGGGATGACAGTCCACTATGCCGTAAGTCGCCTCGCCTCCCCTCGCCTCCCCTCTCACCAGTCAGTCGATCGAAACATACGAAGAGTTGGTTCATTCAATTGTCACTGTCCGAATTTAAGCTGCCAAGGTTTCATTGCGTTCTTATGGGGTATTGTCAGTTCGAACGATTAGGGCGCGAACATCCCGTCTCCTGCGCGATGCACCATATGCTTGCCATTTCAATTGACTCATCACGGTCGGGTCTGGACTGCATAAGGCTGCGAGAGTATGAGGCGGCAGGGCAGAGCAGAATGGTCAGAAATATGCCCCAAATTGTCCATCAGCAGACTGAAATGCAAGGGAAGACGCCGGACACCAGCTACCGGCATGCTCAGTGATGGGCCGCGAACCATTCTTACACGCCCTTATCAGAAGGCAGCCGTGTGGCTGAAGCCATGCCTCAATGGAGGCGTTGTGGCCTTGCCAGTCCAGCCTTCACACATGCAGGTGCGAGGCACAATGCCTCTCTCAGCAGCCAAATGGCTGCGCTCAGCCCCAGGCTGATCCAGTAACAATGCAGCGGTTCGTATCCGCCGCATTTCGTTCGGGGTAGCATCTGACGCAGCTCTTCGGGGGCGGATCTGCAAAGTGCTGCGCAGCCTGATGTTCATCCACCATTGTATTCCTGTCGACTTTGATCACATAACTACCGACTCCCCCTTCTCGCATAGTGCTGACGTTGAAAATGATGCATCACCATTACTCAGGCGAATTTCATCATGACTGGCCTCGAGCTCCAGCCTGCGCTTGGTGGGCACCATGAGACATCAAGTATTTTGGAGTCCTCAAGGTCTGATAAGAACCTCCCGCAACGATACAGAGATGAAAACTCGGCAACCTTTGCCCAGAATGGACAAGCAACGAGCAATTCGCAAAATGCGCCCTCAACGACCACGCCAGTGCATGATGCTGGCACCGAAACCCATTCCGAGAATTTGAAGGACAAGATTTCAGCCAAGGACCCTCAGCAAGCTGCTCCTCGCAGAACCCCCAAGGGAAAGAAGGACCGCAGATTCCCAGACCATAAGCGGCGCGGTGTCGGCCACGGAAAGGGTAGCAAATTAACACCACACGATAGTGAAGCGACAGTCGTCGCTGCGACCCCAGCGATGATAGGAAAGAGGAAGAAACAGAACCGCGTACAGATAGACCCTGCTTCGACAGAACACCTTAACCCAAAGGATAGTGAAGAAACCCTCCGAAATATCATCGAGAATGAGGGCGGTGAGGGACTGGATCATTGGATTAGAAGGCATCCATATGAGATGGCTGTTCGATATCCAAGTGGTCTCACGCCTCTACTCATAGCCGCAAAAGAGTCCTCTCCCGACTCTGCGCTTGCTTCTGTCGAGAAAATACTTGCGGCGCCGAATATCGACGTCAATGCGAAGGACAAGACGGGCCGGACAGCATTGCATACTGCCAGCTTGCGGGGCCTCGTTGATGTTGCCGCTCGGCTTCTCAAAAGCAAGGCTCAGATTGACGCATGCGACCACGAGAGTATGACTGCACTACACTTGGCTGTCATGGAGAGATGCACCTCCATTGTCAAGCTACTCATCGACAATAACGCCAACCCGAATGCGACAACAGCGAGGAGGGATCAGGCTACGACACCGATGAAAAGCGGACAGGCGCCAGGACTGACGCCCCTCCACATTGCCGCGTTCAGGGGATACAAGGAAATTATGAAGATATTACTGAATGCGAAACATATCAACGTCAGCCCGCGAGACTACGGCTCAGGCTTAACCCCTCTTCACGAGGCCTGCCGAGGATGTAACTCAGAGTGCGCCTCCAATGACGAGAAAGTACATGCCGATGTGGCATCTCTCTTGATCGACTACGGCGCGGACGTCAACGCGACTACAGAGGAGAAGTTTACTCCGTTGCATATGGCGTCCTTGGTCGGACGAACATCTGTAGTCAAGGTCCTTATGGATGCAGGTGCCGATCCTTCGCGATACACGAGCCAAATGGCAAACGCAGAATCACTTGCGCCGGAGAATGTCCGCGAACAGATAGCCAAGATCTTGCATCACCGGCATCGCGGTTCGATAAGCCGGCCGCCACCTGAAGCTCGCCTCGAAATTGCGCAACCCCGGCCAGACCAGGAGGGTACTTGCAAGGACTTCAAAGGATTTATCTGGCCAGCTCTGAATGGTGTTCGGACTTTTAGCCCTTGTGCCATTTGGGACATGCTGTACCGTCCTCAGCCGTTGTTAAGCAACCGGCATGAAAAAGCAATCTGGATTCACCTTCCATCTAATAATGTGAGATTTCCGTGTTTCTATGCGTGTATTGGTCGGAGACTAACGCGGTGCAGAGAATTTGGGTTGAGGTATGCCAAGTTAGTTCGCCGAAGAACCGGACAGTACTAACCAGAACCCAGGATGTCTTTAAAAGTCTCTACGACTCTGGACGCTTGCTTGAGTCGCGAGGAGCTGACAGTGACGGAAAGAGGTCGTTCCAAGCTATCCTGCACTTCATCAGGGAGAGTTTCGGCGAGACTGATCAAGACCAAGGAACCTTCCAAAGGCCGCACTTTAGAGTAAGTAGAGCAGAAGGGACAGGAGCCAGGTTCAAATTACTCATCGAGACAGGTTTCCAAATGGTCCCAAAAGAGACCGAATACTCCAGAGCAGCGCATGACTTCTATCATGGTATGTTATCGTGCTCAGCTCAGAACTGCTTCTAACAGCTCCAGTTACCATTGATCGACGTCGATATGCAACAACCAGAGTACTTTACGCCGGAGCCCATGCAGCAGGACTGGGAACAAGAAATTCAGGAAACTGGGCAGTTCACAGCTCCTCCAATCAAGCCAGATGACTATAGCTCACTAACGCCAGAATCGGTCAAGCAGGCTGAGCAGGAGGCGGAGGAATGGGAAGCCGGCGTTGTCCGCGCCCTGACCTCATGGGAAGGAAGCCCTCTATCAGGAAAAGAGGAAGCACATGTCGAGAAGGCCAAGACTCTGAAAAGCGTTTACTCAAGCACCATTGACCATCCTAAGACTCTAGACCAATCTTTCCACGAACATCTCGAGTTGGAAGAGCTCAACCGGCGAAATGGGGATCAGGTCATATCGCGATATCTTGCCAGGGCATACTTCAAACACCAGAAGTCCCTCAAGGACACAGAATCTGAAAATGACGAAGATGAGGAGCATGGACACCCGGATATTCTGAGTCCAGTGGTTTCCAAGACCGATGCTCAAGACACCGACTTTCAACAACGACTCGGCTCCTTCAACCGATTACCCATGCCCAGACGCCCTTCGCAGTACATGATGCCTTTACAGCCTGATGAAGGAACAAAGTCGAAGAATGAGGCAGACATGCGCCAGCAAGTGTTGATGGTGCAATGTTTGCGAGTCTGGAAGTTCGAAAGTATGCTTTCACCCCCTACTGCTTGGAGGAAAATGACTAAGAAGCCAAAGACATTGTAGTGACGTCTTATCCTGAGCGCTTGGCACTGAGTAACAAGAGGACACTGTCTGAACTCATCAGAGATACTATCACGAGATTGCATCACACTCCAGTGGAAGGGGAACCCGAGTATATCCGTGCGCAGAAGGTAGTGGAAGACATTGTCGAAAAGGCGTCGCAATTTGAGCCAAAGTTCACGGTTTGCGCCCGAGAGAGAACATTTAACAACGCCTTCGCAGGTGAAATCGCCCATGTCGTAAGTTCACTGGAGTCCTGTCAGCGACTTCGTTGCAAAGTGAAACTGATCAGTCGAACAGAGCAGCAAGGTAACTCGCTGCTACAGCCAATACCAGGACATCCTCGGTCGAGTGGAGAGCAACTTTGCAAAGGCAGTCGAGAAAGAGACATCCTATTTGGTTATGATTGACGACATACTGGACGAGATATCGATGATCAAGCGAGTCACCGAAAGCCAAGATCAAGTCTTATTACAGATCGAGCAGCTCAAGGAGCGACGAGAATCTTCGGAGTCACCGGAGGAAGATACAGCTTGGTATGGATTTAAGAAACCATTGAGAGAACAATGCAATGACCTGGAGCGTTTGGAAGAGGACGCAAAGAGGGTGCGGAAGTCGGTAAGGGCTTTCAGAGCACCACAGTCCAACGAAGCTGCAATGATGGCGGTGCTGACTGAGATGCTAGGTGACGACTTTACTCGAACTCCGACAGCGACAAGCGAGCACGGAGAACGTAGTGAGCCTCAGAGAGCAGTCGGAGATCCTCTTCCAACAATCGAAGATTCTCTTCATCTTTACGGGTGCTACGGTCGTATTTGTAAGCAAACGACTTCGACACGTGTGTCTCAATACTGACTATGCACCAAGGCACCATTGTCCTGGATCAATAGCATGCTGGCACTCAAGATACATGATATGACACCAAAAAGCGAATGGTGGAGTCGTTGGCAAGCCTTCCTCTCATCCTGTAAGCCGATTCGTCGAAACGAGCCATTAATCCTTTCTATCGCATTGCGAATTTTCTATCCTAATACAATATGAACTGACGCGAAATAGTCATCGGACTTATTGGCACCCTGATGCTTTGCCTGGCATTCTGGCTGTGGGCAGAGGGCAAGAGCAATTCGTTCTTCAAGACGCCTCAAATGCGAGCTGAGCTCGAAAGGTCGTCAAAACGTAAACACAATGTCGTCAGAGGTTTTAGAAAAGCTGAGCCAGAGAGCTATACCTTGAGTACGCGGGCATCCTGGGCGAGCACTGTAGGCAAGACAACTATAGGAGGAGGCAAGCGGCGTTAGGTATCCAGGCCAACATGTTGGGCTTGACAGACCTGTGCTTTTCGTTCGATACCCGTATTTGGAGACTTCACATGGTGCGAAATATCCTACTATACCCCATCATCTGAGACAGACTTGTTTAGCAGCCGACAGAATATACGCTCCGTCTCAATCAGCTTCTCTACGACCTCGTATATGCATCAGCTAGCCAATCTCGTGACCATCAGGGGGGAAGCAACTATGCTAATCTTCCGGCAAAGATATTCCGGACGTTCATTACGTTCTGTTGATAGTGGCACGAATGCGGTCCAGGCTTCGTACTTGAAATACCCACACTTCGACTCGGGCAGTGGAGAAGGATTCTTCGTCACCACAGGCAAGGGCAATATGTTTGGGCGCCGAATGGCTTTCTGATGGGCTTATGTACCATCTCATCGTCGCAATCCTGACGCTGTCTTCCCATCTCATGAGGAAATTTTCCTTCCAGCCCTTTTTCTTTAAGTCGTACCATCTCCCTTTATCAGTTGCGTCGTCATGCCAGCTACGATTCGCGGCTAGCTCGGCGCGAGCGCCCCTGACGCGTCAACAAAGTCAAAACTTTCCTAGTTCAGGAACCGGCTCAGACGGCAGTCCATAGTTCTTAACTAGCGAACGAGATTTATCTGTCTCTTTCTGGATATTTATAGGAGCACATGGCGTCTAGTGCAATTTCATTGTGGACATCGTGATGGGCCATTCTCCGTCTGAAACGGAGGCGCACGTAGCGAAGCCATGATTGATTACGCAGCCCCGAGGTCTGGATAGGAAATTATAACATCAGCTAACTCCCTTTCTCTTCTGCCTTCTTTGAGTTCTACTTTCTCGCGTGGACTGCTTGCTGTCACGGTTGTTTGTAGTCCGGCCTCCTGTACCATCGCCCCTAACCGTCAAAGCGACATTCGTTCATTCAGCATTCTATTCTCTCGTTCTTCCTATTCCTTCTTTCTTTGCTCCGATAGACCAGTTCCACAGAATGCGTCCCTACGCTCTTGCAGGTCTTATCCTGCCGTCTCTTGTCCTGGCTCAAACCTCGACTGATTGCAATCCGACCGAAAGTGTGTACAGTCTCAATAACTCAGCAATGACTCTTGCCAAGTAGCTAACTCAAATTCAGAGACATGTCCATCTGATAAGGGATTAGACCAGTCCCAGTACACTGTCGACTTCACCAAAGGCGAAAGCGATGACTGGAACATGACCTATGGCGACGCAAGCTACGATAGCTCGGGTCTCTCTTTCACTATTAAGAAGTCTGGAGAGGCTCCGACTATGCAGTCCGAGTTCTACTTCTTCTTTGGAACCGTGTCTGCTGTTGTCAAGGCGGCTAAGGGAACCGGCATTGTAAGCTGCGTTATCCTAGAGTCCGACGACCTGGATGAGATCGATTGGGAGTGGCTTGGCGGCAGCGTCGACCAAGTGCAAACCAATTACTTCGGCAAGGGAAATACGACTAGCTACGACCGCGGCACGTATGAGGATGTGAACGATTCTCAGGACACCTGGCACAATTACACAATTGAGTGGACCTCGTCATATACAACTTGGTATATTGACGGTTCTGCCGTTCGCACACTCAATTACGCCGATGCGGTCAGTGGGAAGAATTACCCTCAAACCCCCATGCGCGTCAAGCTTGGCATCTGGTCTGCTAGCGACACCGGGGAAGAGGGCACAATTGAATGGGCTGGCGGTGACACGGATTACAGCGACGGCCCGTTCACTATGCGCGTCAAATCTCTCAGCATCAACAACTACAACCCTGCCTCGTCCTATACATACGGCGACAAGACAGGCGATTGGGAAAGCATTGAGATGAGTTCGGACGACTCCAAGGACGCAACCAGCTCGAGCAAAGCCTCAACGGCCGAAAGCACGAAGAGCGAAAAGAGCAGCTCGCACAAGACCGCTTCGAGCTCCAGCGAGGCAACGGTAACATCGTCAACATCACACGCCACTGCAACCACCGCTGATGTAAAGGTTGTTGATACACCCACCGTCTCCCCTACACTATCAACCACGGCCGAGAGGGCGTCCTCGACGAGTCTCGCGTCGTCCATGTTCAAGATCGACAGCCAACTTCTTTCGTACATACTCATCTCTGCCATCTACCAGCTTTTTTAGATTGGATATAATCTACACATAGATCGACATAGACCAATACTTAATTCTGAGCAATTGTTAGCTCATTTCCTTATCTGAATTCGCGCCAGGCTAGGTGCTTAATATTAACAGTGATCGTTCTGACAAGGTGCCGTTGCCTGTCAGATTACAGGAGCTCGGAGATCTAGGGTACGAATCTCACAAAAGGCTCACGTGCAAGAAGTCATGGGACGTCAGAACAATATTCTTCTGGTCTCATTTCTTGGGAATCGTAATGAATCATCAATTCTTCCCTCTTTGATCATGACAAGACGCAGCCTCTCTCACCGGCGCCGTGTAAGTGGGTGATTATGTCATCAGGGTTAGGGTCCTGCTATTTGTCATTGGTCCCCGGCACTGCGGCGCCTCGGGGAGGCTTGGGGGGGGAAAGACTGGGTCTATCACGTCAACGACCCTGAATGAGGCGTGTGACACTGCCCCTCCTCAGCGTAAAGTGCTGAAGCTAAGGTGTATACGCTCCAACAAGAATTGTCATCACACACTTTCTTGCTTCACTGTCGCATTCATAAACGAATCGCCTTCCCTGTCGACAGTAGAAATTGTCTCCTTCAAATTTATCGCAACAACTACGCTCAGCATTGACTTAACTCATCCACGATTACGTCCACTCGCCAAACCCTAGTCCTCCTACTTTTGCTTGTCGCGACAACCCTCCTCTCCACAATCATGCCTTTCAACGGCCTTCTTGGGCGCCTTGCCCGTCCCTTCACCTCGACCTCCCGCCTTTCCGTCGTCAGTTCCTCCGACGCCTCCGCTGCGCCTGGTCCCATCCCAGACGGCGCCCAGCGCTGCACCGTCGCAGCCGGCTGCTTCTGGGGCACAGAGCACCTCTACCGCAAGCACTTCACTGGCAAGGGTCTTCTCGACGCAAAGGTTGGCTACATCGGTGGTGACCTTGAGAACCCGTCGTATCGCGCTGTCTGTGGTGGCAAGACTGGACGTAAGTAGACCTTTCACTCCATTCCTTGGGAGCTAGAAGAAAAATACCATTGAACACGGACTAATGCATTATGACAGACGCTGAAGCTGCCCAAATCATCTACGACCCCGAAAAGGTCTCCTACTTCGACCTCCTCGAATTCTTCTACCGCACTCACGACCCCACAACTCTCAACCAGCAGGGTCCCGACACTGGCCCACAGTACCGCTCTGCCATCTATTACCACAACGACGAGCAGGAGAAGGTCGCTCGGGAGGTCACGCGCCTGGCCAACGAGAAGTGGTGGAAGGGCAAGATTGTGACAGAGCTTGCGCCGGCCGGTAAGTGGTGGACGGCGGAGGAGTATCACCAAGAGTACTTGGACAAGAACCCCAGTGGTTATGAGTGTCCCAGCCACTTTTTGAGATCGTTCCCGAGGTTGCAGCCTGAGGGAACTGAGCAGCCCAAGGTATAGGGATATCAGTGGGAGGAGGTTCGTGTTGATAAATGTGAGATAGTCATGAATGCAAGTTTCAAAAGTCACAATTTAGAAAGGCTCTGCTGGCTTGCCAACATGTCAAGGTGTGCTTTTTTATTTGTTTATCTTATATTTATTACATATAGGCGGAGTTATTCCTCGCCGCCGGGTACTAGTTTTGACACAACAAGAGTGAGGAGTTCGAATTCCATCTCAATCTCTCGTCCGCTTCTTCCTCAGCCCACAGTTTTCTCCTGTAGTTTACTTCCTCCTGTTCTGCTGCATCATGAGGATCTGGACCATCCGGACGAAGATGTTCAAGAAGTCCAGCTCAAGGCTGATGCTCTCGTTGACTGGATCCTTCTTGATGTAGCCAGCCTGTGCCAAACGAGCGTGGTGCAACACCTTCTGCACATCGTAAAGAGTGAAGCCACCAAAGACAGCGAGACCACCGTACAGCCAGAGGTTCTCGGTGAAAGCGAGAGTGCGAATAGCGGTGGCGGGAAGAACGAGGGGTGCAAGGCCGGAAAGACCAACAACTACGGCACCAGCGAGCAGGGGACCACCGATGTAGAGGTACTTCTCCTGCTTGGCGGTGGCGCCGACAATGGAGATGGCACCCATGACACCAACGGTGTAGAGGCCGGCGCGAGCAAGGAGGGCAGCGGGGGCAAAGGCGAGGAGGGGAGCCACGAGAGCAGCCTGGGTAGCGTTGAAGGCAGTCCAGAGCGCGTACTTGGGAATGTAGCTATTGCTGATGTTAGCAGATATTCTTTATGGGTGCATCAGTTAAATCAAGTGCAGACTTACTTGTCAGGAGCAATGGACCGAGTGCCGATCATGGTTGCGAAGCTCAGCGCAAGGCCACCGATACCAACGACCCATGGGTTCATGACCATGAGCCTGTATGTGAATCCCGTCATGACCATCTGCCTAGCAGTCAAGGCGATGATGCCGACTCCCAAGCCAGTGTGAAGGAAGGTATTGTTGAGGTACTCCCTCTCAAAAGCCGGCATACCACCATCTTCTCTGGTCTCGCGGTTGAACACCAAGTTGATCGCCACCAACGTTCCTCCAAAGATCGCACCACCAACAAGCAGCCTCCTCGTATTCGAGCCTCCAGCGATGGTTCCTGCGGAGGATGACTGGTTGTATGCGCGACGAGCGCCAGGTGCAAAAGTGTTGCTGCGGAAGGCGGCGCGTGCGACGGGCGCTGTGGTGATGCGAGAGGTGAAGAAACCGGGCTTCTTCAATGGTGATGAGGTGTGGATGCTGCGGAGGGGAGTGATGGCAGTGCGGATAGAGGATGATTTAGAGGTGAGCTGCGCGAGGGCGCGCGCAGGCCCCGGTCGCATCGTAAAGGTGAACGACATGGTCGCTCGATCGTAGTTCGCTTTTTCTAGTGGTTGTATTTGTGTAGAAGGAGAAACAAATGAAAAGAAGGTCGGCGTCGGGAGGTTAATATGGGAGAGGGGGAGTGACGACGGGCCCTCGGAGTTGATGGACCTGAGGCGGAGGAAAAGGTGACTACACCAGCTTCAGGCACTGTTTGTCATGACGTTTCGGGCGGAGCTTGCCAAAATCCGATGGTCACGTGCTGCTGGTGCTTGGTGATGGTGGAAGTACGTGGAAATTTCCGGCCGTGTCCAGTCCAGGGGCTGGAAGGCGGTCTCACGATGCCTTCCCTTACCCTGCAGGTTGCAAATGTCCCACATTGGAAAGACATCTATTGAGAAACCTTCATGCTACATTATGTTCCAAAATAATCTGCTGAGGATCACGTCAGGACTTTTTCAGGGATAAGGTAGCATTAGAACATTGCAACAATTCATCCTTCACAAGACTACCTAGGAGAGCGAATCATAGCTTGGTCTCAATTTTGAGACGTGAGCTTCAACGCCCAGCACACGGGTCAGCAAGCAGCTTACCCTATCTATCTTATCACGACGTCGAGACCACATACCCGTCAACTTTTCACATACTAAGGTAGTGTAGCAACACTTTGAGAGGACTGCTTTGAATCTGGGAACCATAGGAGCCCAAGATGGCTTAAACATAAAATACCTTGTATCTCAGTATGTAAAGACTATAGAGCTTCATCCGAAACTAGTAAGGAGAACAGGGTATCATGTCCATTCACATTCAACCATCATATCCCAACATAAAGTACGTCCCTAAGAACACCGTCAAATGATCATCCGCCCCCAAGATCCCAACCCCAAATAATGCACCGGGACGCTCCATAAGGTGCCCAAGATATCCCCCTTAACCTCCTGATGGACCAAGAATCCCTCTGTTCCAGAATTGAGCCAGATGTCCAATGGCTATGCGTTCCCATTTTGTGCGTCCTTCCAATGGACAGATTATCATCCAATTTGTCTCGCACCCTGCTGAGCTCCAACATCCCCAAATTCTCATCTCAGACCATCAAATCCCTTCTCCGTTATAAACTTCACAGGTCGTCGCGTTCTCCGAGCAGTCATACCACCCGCCCTTCCTGAAAAGCTTGGTGTTGATAACATCGCGACGCTCATGCCCCGAATCGCCTGGGGCAGCCCATTATATGCCTTCTCACTTGCGCTCTGTCGTCTCCGCGGGTCGCTGGTCCTCTCATCATAACCCCATTTCGCGACGCCGCCGGCATTGAACCACGGTTCCAGATTCCGGCATTGGCTGACGTCTACCCATTCGATCCAAGAGCAGCTGCTGAGGATGCTCTCGACTCCTTTGCCAGTAACGCGAACGCAGCCACGGACGCTAATTCCCTTCAGGTCACTGAGATGCAAGGCGACACTCTCCAAACTTGCGTCGCTCACGGCGCTGCCGCAGAACGCCAACCGAAGCTCCTTCAGACGAGGTAGGCCAAGGGCTACGACTTCGGTGGCTGTATCGGATAGGGCACAGCAAAAGGATAGATCCAGGACCCGGAGGTTCTTGGCCGCGTTGACAAGTGCAACGATCGCGTTGTCCGTCAGATATGTGCAGTCGGCCAAACACAAATTCGTGAGTTTCTCGAACTTGTATGCCGTCCACGCTTGGAATCCGTTGTCAGAAATGCTGGTACAGCGCGTAAGAGTAAGTGACTTCAGACGGTTCGAAGCGTGCGCTGCGAGATGCGCCATGGATCGATCGGTGATATGTTTACAGTATGAGAGATTCAACGTATGAAGTTTCGGACACCCAATTACGGTGCCAGGCGGTGGCATGTTGTGAGCCCGCTGTTGCTGTTGCTGAGATTGACTTCTCCCTTTTTTCGCACTCGAGCTCGAGATCACGACTTGTTTGCTCTGTGGTGGAGTATCAGGGATAACCCAACCGACAACCCGACAGAGAAGATTATCTCCAACCTTTCGGCAATTACTCCAGTCCACCTCCTCCAGACCTTTTGCGTGCTCGGCCATGTCAAGAATCTGATTGGCAGAAACATCCCAGACAGAGCGCATCTTCCACTTTCGTATGTTCTGTCCACACAGCTTGACCAGCGCCGAGAAGCCCTCGTCTGTAATATGGAAACAGTTGCTAAGGTCTGCCGTGATTGCACGCGTGCCCACGAAAGGCGCAATCCAGTCCGCAAGGACCTGATCTGTGACCTGCCGATTGTACTCAGTCAGATCAACATGATGGCATAGTCTCGGCGAGCTGGCAACTAGTCTTCTCCAGTGCCCGGAAATACATCGCAAGCGCATAAGCTGCACAACGTCGAGATATTCGAAAATTCTGACGAGTAGTTCATCGGAGATGGACGATGCTCTCGAAAACCCAACCGACCGTGGTGAGGTCTTCGCCCGTTTTGCGGGAGCGTCTTCCATCTCGAGGTCAGCTACTGAGACACTGCTCTGTTGCTTCAGAGGGGTCGTCTCAACCGGACGAGGTCGCACGCCGTTAGGTGGTGAAGTTGACTCAAGGAGCGTCGTTGTAGGTGGTGCTAATGAATGCCTTCGTCTTGATCTGAGATTCTCCATGTCGACACTGAGGTATGGATCAGGATCCTTTCTCTCTACGACCTCCGAGTCATCCTTTGACGGCGATGCGGGTTTTGAAGGTGTCGTGAAGGTGAGGTGAGGTAATGAGAATGTCGACTTCACCGGGGTTGATGGGTCGGACTTGTTCGGCTTTTCGTGATTGTCGGCATCCACCATCTCAACGTCATCCTGCTTGTTCTCATATCGTCTTTTGGCCGTCATCTCCATCTGCGCTTTGACTGCAGGTGGACACCGCCGCCACAACTCATCTAGAGCATCACCTGGAAGCATGAGACACTCCACTGTGGTGATAGATCGCACCGTTGCAGTCCGTCCACTAGACAGACCCAAGCCAGCGACCTCACCAAAGTACTGTCCGGCCTTCAGCCTCGGTCTGCTGCGTACTGGCCTTGAGATGCCCTGAAATCCTGGTTTGCCTCCCTGAGGCTCATGGATCACCTCTGCCTCGCCCTGGACAATGAAGTATATTTCATTGCCTGTGCTTCCTTGTCGTACAATATCAGTGAAAGGGGGGTACATCCTTGGCTGAACGCTCAGACCAAGAAAATGCAGCGGATCTGGCGGTAGAGAAGAGAATAGTGGAAAGTCCTTGAGTGTCATCCTGATGTTGACATAGCCACTCCCAATGACACTGCCCACCGTTGGATCCTCAATGATGCCCGGACTCGGCGACTTCCTCTTTTTCGAGTTGAGCACAGCACCATCTCTGATCACACCACTCTCTCCCTTGGACACCTGTCCTGGCGCAACTTCTCTTGAGGGAGCATCAGCGGCTGCAGCCTTTGCTGCACCAGTCTCTTTGCGCTTTTTCATTAAGAGACTCAGCCTCTCTGTGGCCTCTTCGCGAATTGCCTTCTCCATCTCCGGGTATTTTGGCATGACAGCCTGCAGGTCTTCCTTTTTCAACACCAAAAGCAAGCACTTCGACCGAGAGACGATTGTCGCCGTGCGTGGCATGTCCATCAACACGCCGATCTCGCCGAAAAAGGCACCCGCCTTGAGCTCCGCATACACGGCCTCTCCATCTCGAGACGTGACAGCCACCACGCCCCTCACTAACCAATACATCGCTCTCGCGTCATCACCCTCGGTCACGATGTGGTCATTCGGAGACACAATCTGTGGTTTGAGGTGCGCGCCAATCTCAGCTAGGAACTCCTCGGGAGCAGACAAAAACAGTGGAAACGTTCGAATCCGGTCGAGCAGGTCGAGTGGCATGTCTTTTATCGTAGACGCGGTGAGAGGGGAAGGCCGGATTGGCCTGCTGGAGAGACTTGCATCGTCAAAAGAGCGGATAAGGGATAGTGAGTCCTTGGGGGTTAGGTTGCCAGACGCTTGCTGCTGGTGTGCGATGGCTCGAAATGGTGAAGTTGAGCCAGAGCCACGACCTCGTCGGATCGAAGGCATGGCGACGCTTGACCAAGGCAGCTACTGACAGCTACTTATGATGCTTGATATCGCGAAGTTGGATCAACGGGCACCACAGCAGCTTGGGGCCAGCCCCGCCCTTGCCGGGGCGATTGCTGCCGTCACAACCCGGCGATGTTCCTCGTGAAGCCGTATGACCCCCTCTGTGGTAATTGTATCGATCGACGCCGTATGAAGGTTCGAAGGTCGGCGTAGTACGGGGGAAGTCGGTCTTGGGAGGTTTGTGTCGTCGATGCGCAGCTTGTGCGAGGTTCTAGAAGGATGTTGGTGAGCACAAAGAAGAGCAGAAAGTGTACAAGCGTCGACCCGTCGGTAAAGACCTCAGACGACAAGTTGAACGCACAATGGTGATAAATCGATCCTGCAAGCCTGAACAAAAGATACACCACAATCGGGTTGTTGTAAACGACTGTTTGCAGCACCGATAACCGCTCGTGGGGGTAGCCAGACGTGGAAGCGAGACGGCAGTCTGGTCAATGTCACCTGCCTCTAGGCCCTCTGCACTAGGCTGCGACAGTCGACAGCAAGACAAAGAGGGGAGAAGAAGCTGGTAGTCTGGCGTCGAGCCACTTTGAGTCGAGCAGCAAGGAACAAAGAAGAGAGGCGAGAAAGAATACAAGTGAGGGATAGTTGTAGTGTGGTCGATGGGGCCGGTCGGACCCCCGAAAGCACGGACCGAAGGGGGGGGCGCGCGCACTTCTAGGCTAACTCGTAGAGAGAGACTGCACTGCAAAAGAAGCCTGTAGGGCAACGGATGGAACAAAAAAAGAGGGACATTAGGTGCCCGTGTCGTGGCCCCGCTGCTGCCGATGCCCTGTGGTCCAAGCTCCCGCGCCAGACGTGGGGTAGCTTTCAACTGAAGATCAGGGCCCTCTGTGCTGGCGGCTGTGCTGAAGGACCACTGAGGGGGATCACGCTTAGGGGCTCCTTCTGGTGACGGAAGCGCCTCCACTACGGTAATTGAGGGTCGGTACAGGGCAAATGGTGACGATGATGCTAACTCGCTACGGAAGAGACGCAACCAGCACGCGACCCTTAGGTGGACACAGCTGTCGGCACGTGGAAGCTTAGGCTGGTTACCATTTTGATTAGCGGTACTGGTAAATCGAGTGCCGTGGTGGGCGATCTGGGCCGACGTTTCCATGGTCAAAAGATTGATTGCATGAATAATTTGGGATCAAGAACTATAGGCCGTAGTCGTCCTCACAGAGGGGTTTGTTAGGTTCCATTGTATTATAATCACGTCTGTTTCAAAGCATGCTGCAGATTTGGCCCAAGCCACAGTGGCAGCCACCCGCCGCTTGTTGCGACATCGGTCTACATCGTGGCGCCGGGAACAGGCGGGGAAAGAGTGATGCCGTTGATGATTGCCCACGGAAAATGAGACGAGTGTCACCAGCGAAGATGGTGCCGTCCTCAAGAAGAATTCACACTTGACTCTATTCTACAGCTGCATATTGTCTCAGTCGCTTTGGATACCACGACATCTGCATCTGCGTACTACTCATCCCACAAATCCCCTCAATATCGGACAACGTGAAACACCAAGGCGTTTTCACAACACCATCCGAGTAACACACGCATACCTGCATCGACATCCCTGCATCCCGCCTCCGTCAACGACTTTATTCTCCGTGGTGTCTTGCTCTTGGGAGTCTGTGCGCAAGTACTCTGCACCAATGCCTGTTCTCCCAGAAATTGCGTTTGGCCCGGCGCTTTCTGCCTAGGCTACTTCACCCAGGTAGCCAACAGACAAACGAGACACCCTTCTCGATTAGTACGCCAGTTATGGCATTGTATTCGGATTCTTGGAGACATGAAAATGCCTTTCGTGCCGTGCCACTCTCGCGATAATCATCGCCGGTGTTATTTCGCAATGTATCGGCCTATAATCCTGCGTGCATCCTTATTAGCACTGGAAATAGCTGGACTATGGGCGATTGCCATCATGCCTTCGAAGGCCATAGAACACCCCCACCTGCTATGGGCGGTATGCTTATGTATGCGCCTCTGTGGCGGAGCCTACGATTTACTTGACAAGGATCGATCGAGAGGCTCTGCACGAGGGTGCCCCTCTCCAACGGAGGAAAGCTACTCACCTCACAGTTCTCGCCATATGGCCGTCGAGTAACGGCTGTTCTAGTTGCGCTGGATGCTTGGACTTTGACTGGGTACTATGACGGCGATTGTCTAAGCTCGCACCATGTTTGATGCGGCAAAGTATTCAGTCGGCTGGATCAGCGCCCTGCCAGTTGAGTCTGTCGCTGCCCTTGCGCTACTCGACGAGGAACATGATGAGATCCCAGATGTTGCTCAGCACGACAACAACAGCTACTGTCTCGGAAGTATTGGCCATCACAACGTCGTTATCGCGGTTCTTCCAGACGGCGAGTATGGGACCACATCCGCAGCATCGGTGGCAAGCAACATGCTTCATAGTTTCCCAAATGTACGCATTGGCATGATGGTCGGCATTGCTGGCGGTGCGCCAACGAACGAGCGAGACATCCGCCTGGGAGATGTTGTCGTTAGCAGCCGTGACGGAGGAACCGGTGGCGTCTTCCAATACGATTATGGAAAGGTTTTACAAAACCAGGACAAGCCCTTTGAGCACACTGGGTTTCTCGACCAACCTCCGCCTGTCCTTCGAGCAGCTGTTGCTGCACTGAAAGCCAGATACAAAATCAAGGGACACCGTCTAAACGACACCGTACAGGGTGCACTGCAGAAATGGCCTCGCCTCGAAGATGAATATTCACGGCCGCCAGTAAGCAGTGACAGGTATTATAAGGCTAGTTTCATCCACCCTGACGGTATGAGAGGCTGTGAAGAGGTATGCGGAAACGACCTGTCGGGGCTTGCCAAGCGAGCCCAGAATCGAAAGGATAAAGATGAACCTGCTATCCATTACGGGTTGGTCGGGAGCGGTAACTCTCTGATGAAGGATGCCGTCGTCCGTGATAAGCTTGCCAAAGAGACAGGCGTTCTCTGCTTCGAAATGGAAGCAGCCGGTCTAATGAATCACTTTCCGTGCCTCATCATTCGTGGTATTTGCGACTACTCTGACTCGCATAAGAGCAAGCAGTGGCAAGGGTATGCGTCCATGATTGCGGCTGCGTATGCCAAGGATGTGCTGTCGATGATTCCACGCAGCAGGGTAGAACATGAGCAACGAATTGCGGAAGCCCTCACTGAAGGTATGTGCGTTCCGAAGGACATCGTATGGGGATATGCTTTGACCACAGGCCGTAGTCAAGGTCGACAAGATTAGCGACCAAGGACGCGCGTGGCAGACTAACGTCAGTGGCGGAACCAATCATCTTTACCAAGGCGACCACACAACCGTCAATCATAATTATGGTAAGGTGATTGAAGATAGAGGAATTAGAAGGGCTAGTTTCGCTAAACCGTGATCAGGTCAAGTCAGCATCCAACAAGCTATCCAAGACGAATCTCAAATTCCGCAATCTGTCAATGCTCTTAAAACCGATATTAACTATGTTCTTCAGAAGAACAGAAACAACATCTGTGCGCCGGGTACTGGAGAATGGTTCTTTCATCATCCCGAGTACGAGGGCTTCCAGAAAGCCAAAGGGTCACAGCTACTGTTTGTGACTGCTGAGGCAGGCGGCGGCAAATCCACAACCATGAGAACCCTTGTCGACAGACTTCAGGTTTCGCAAGACGTTCCGTTGGTCGCGTTCTTCTTCTTTAAGGACGACGATGACCGATTGCGCAGCTACGACGAAGCTCTCAGTACGCTGACGTATCAGTTGCTGGTGCAGGATCGAGATCTAGTCAAATTCGTTAAAGGGCCGTATCAACAGTACGGAGATGCGCTTCGACGCCAGACTAAGACGATGTGGCAAATTATCGTCAAGATGGCACAAGAAGCCGGACGTGGTATCATCTGTGTTCTGGATGCGGTTGATGAGTGTGCGACGCTTGATCGGAAGCAACTCATCGCCGACCTTGCTGAAGTCTTTAGCAGCCATGCGCTGCTCAGTTCTCGCTTAAAGTTCGTGGTTACTTCTCGTCCATATGAGGACGAGAATCATCCATACGATAAGCTTGTAGCATCAAGCAATATCAGAACTCTGGCCGGCGAGAACGCCCAAGTTGTGTCCGACATTCGGAAGGTCATCCGCCACAAGGCCGAGGAGCTGGCTGAGAAGAGACAACTCAGTCCAGATATTCGGGACATGCTTATAGCGAGACTTTCTGAGCAGAATCTCCGGACCAGATCGTTTCTCGCAGTCCGCATTGCATTCGAGCTGTTGGACTCGCATCACATGATGCACAAAGGTGCTGGCAAGCGGACACTCGAGATCATCCTTGCATCCATTCCACAACAGCTGAGCGATCTTTTCGACGAGATGTTGGAAAGGAGTCGTGATAAGGAGCATACGTGGAAGTTATTTTGCGTCATCCTGGCAAGCCGGAGGACTCTGAAGGTCTCTGAGTTCAAGGTGATTTACGCGTTGACGCAGTCCACAAGCGGCACAGTTGATCCTGCACAGTCATACGACGAGTTGGAATTGCCAACAGACGATGAAGAGTTCAAACGGTTTATACGATCTCGATGCGGTCTATTCATTACTTTCATCAGAGACTCAGTTCATCTTTTTCACCAGACTGCGCGGGAACATTTAATGAACAGGATGGATGTAGCCGAGAGCAGGATCTACGCTGGCCATGCCCAGAGCCGGGAGAATGATGGGAACCGGTTTGACAGCAGGCAGCGCCAGTCTTGGAAAGGCCGTATCTCTCTCGCAGATGCGAATGTCGTCTGCCTCAGGGTTTGTCTCGATATCCTAACGTTCACAGTCTCACAAGACTGGGTCTTGGGAGTGTAAGCTTACGCCGGTTCGATTCTCATCTTGTGCGCGTTCTAATAGTGATGAACTGGATAGATTCGACAGCTTGAATGCTGGCAATGGGTTCTTTGAAGATATCAGGGAGCTGTCTGCCGAACGTCCACTTTTACTTTACGCAGCTTACAATTGGCACGAGCATTTTATTCTAGGCGGCACTGGTGCTCTGACGACTCTCTCAAGCATGCGATACAAAGCAATTCTTGATGTCAGCAAGCATCCCTTCTGGGTATGGTTTCTATCTCTATCAAACTACATTTGCACAAACACATCGCAGCCGAAGGCAACAATATCTTCCGTGTGGGAGGCTGCGGCAAAAGCTCGCCGATTGAAGCCAGAGTACGGCCCTTTCTTGAGAGAGGACTGCCTAAGAGGGCTTTTCCCTCTGGATGAAGAGGTCCACTTCTTGTTAGGAGACCGAGAAACATCGCCAAAGCCGTAAGTGAACACCGGATCTTGCAAGTGACATCAGGTGTGTATTAATGCACCGCCGTAGGCCCAAACCGGGTCACCCGAGCTGGCAGGCGACGGGCGGATATGACCTTCTTGACAAGTTCCACTATGCCTTCGGCGAATATGAATTCACGACACCTAGTCAAGCAGTGCGGGCGCTAGAGCGAGGAGAAGAGCAATCGGCGCTCAGACTCTCAGGGGCTATATCTGTATCGACTCTCATTTGGACGTGCATCACGGATGATGCGCCAGAAGCTCTCCGCAAGGTGTTAACGTCTGTTGATAATCTGGAATGGCTCCAAAGTGTTCCTGGACATATCATGTACCGCCGAAAGAAACATGAAGGCTGGAGTAGCACGACTGGCAAGGACCTGAGGACTGAACGTCGAAAGGGCTGGACAAGCCCATGGCCTCCAGCTTCCGTTGAACTATACAATGCAGGGACAAGACTCACATCCGAGTCTCAGGCTTTATTCGAAGTATTGGCTAACTGGACGGAGGCTTCCACTTCCCCATCGAGCAATGCTCAGCAACTCTGGGATGCGGGAGGGTTCTTGAGTTCATCTCTCTGCTGTCGACTTGTCAAAGCTGGCGCTCTCCTCGACCGAGAGTTATGGAAGGACCACCGAACGGCTCTGCATATTGCGGCCACATTGTGGGAACATGATCTGATAAGATTACTTATAGAGCTTGGAGCGGATCCAGCTGTCCGGTCGCCAAATGGATACAATGCTCTGCATTGGTTCCTCAGACCCGAGAGGGCCTTCACTGGAGAAGACCCAAACCGCGTTACCTCAGCGAGACGGCGGAGAGATACACAAATAGGCAAGCCACGCCACGAGAAAAGTCGAATCGCGGCGTCGGTCAAGGCACTTGTACGACCAGTGGCCAATCAGGGATCCATAGTCAACGTCACCTGTGGTCATGGGGCGACGCCTTTGATGCTTGCCGCACGGTACTCTCCAACAGCCACGAGGAGTTTGCTGGTGCTGGCATCAGATCCTGAAAGGCGAGACGAGAAGGGTCGTACGGCACTGATGCACTTCTTTCTCGGAGCTTTCAAAGGTCGATCTATTCGAATATTGAAGTATCTCCTCGATGCTGGTGCGGACAGCCAAGCAGCTGATCTTCACAAGACTACGGTTCTGGGCTACTGGGCACACCGCGTTTTGCGTCAGAAACTGGCCAGCCTGTACGCCGGATCTAACTCATACAACAAGGCATTCCATCTCATGGCCAGCGTTGGTCCTCTTTCTCAACGAGAAGTATTGATTCAGGAACTAAAGAGCCTGGAAATACCTCTTGTGGTCGCAGCGCGCCTAGGTAATGCTGAACTATGTTGGGCCCTCTTAGCCTCTGGTGCACATCCGGACAAACATGGTGTTCCCAAAAACAGCTCAATCGGTCGGAATTCCGGGAGCGAGGCGAGCGATCTCGAGGACCTGGCGTGGAATCCGCTCATGGTCGCATTACATGCGAAAGCTTACGTGACCTCTGCGGTGCTTCTCGCTTATGGAGCCGATGCTGGCTTCCAGGTCCCGGCGCGAAAGAGGACCAAATACAACAAGTACCGTCTTCTTAACGGGCAACTGACACCGCTTCACATAGCTGTTGGAGTCGATGGCCGCGATGGTTGGTATAGCCACATCCCGAACATTTCCCTGACCAGCAGCGAGCGCCATACTTGTGCATTCAATGCAGCGACTCACCCAGACCACCCAGTCACAGCGATATCAGGCATGGAAATGCGGAGCAAACGTCAGAAGGCGGACTACGCCAAGTTCCGTGCCAGAGAGTACGATGTGCCTAGTTCCGATGTAAGTGATCTGCTTGCTATCATGAGGCTCTTCTGTGGCTAAGCGCACATGTTGATCGATAATAGTCAGAATATGAGATTCAGAGATTTGTCTTTTCGAATGATAGCACGAACGCGTCTAAGACACCATTTGATACCCTCTTTGGCTCGCCACTCACCCCTGAAGATCCGTTAAATCCGCTTCTAGCGGTTGCCACGGGCGAGGATTGCACGTCATCCGAACGTCGAGAAGCGATTGTGGAATATATGCTTGAACATGGTGCACCGGTGAACGCAAAGACGCAGGCAGGAATCACCCCCTTACTCGCTGCGGTTGGCCGAGGGCGACTGGATCTCACCAAGATTCTTCTCAAGCATGGGGCCGACCCCAATTTGGCCGCTGACGGAGGCTGCACACCCTTGATTGTTGCAGCATGGGATGGTCACCGAGACCTTATAGACGCCCTCATTGAATCAGGCGCCAACCCAGATGCGCAGCTCGACTCTGTTCAGCCTGATAAATGCAACTGCGTCCAATTTGTCGATTGGACGCACTACACCTTTGACAACTGCTACGCGCCCCTCACTGCCCTGGTGGTCGCAGCGAAGCGTGGCCATTACGGTGTTGTCGAGGCGCTTCTTGCTCACGGAGCAGATCCAAACCATCCTATAGAACACCACGCCCACGGTAGGCTACTTACGAGGCGTGAACGGCGCCTTGCGGGACGCCTGAATACACCAGAGTCCTCTGACACGGATCCAGAACCAGATCCTCAACGATGGGACGGCTGCTTCAGTATCGGAACTGCGCTGACGTGGGCTCGAGGGAAGGTACGGGACCTCCTTCTGCTTCACGGTGCTGATGATACAGTGGAAAGGGCTCCTCGACGATGCGACTGCCCAGTGATTGAGGAAAAGGAAGTGAAGAGTAAATGGATGGGAGGCTCTGACGATGAGTATCCCACGAGTGAAGAGAGCGGCTCAGATACAGACTTGCCGTGGCGAAGACGTCGTCGAAACAGAATTCTCACGCCGCAGGATAGTAGCTCGGAGTCTTCTTGAGCTGAAAGATGTCGAGGTCATTGTAGCCATAAACATACAAGTATGTCATCCATCATCCGACTGTGATGACCATCCTCCAATGGCAACTCTACGGCTCGTCATGACGTAGAAAGGACCGTGACCTCAAGATCACGGAGTAAGCTAAATAATTGTCTTTGAAGCGGAGCTCAGGGAATTCTTACGAGCCCAAAACCCTGGCGCTGAAGCTCACGCACTTCGCGAAAGTTCATAAGGACAGACCTAGCGCGCGCCTCCGAGTTATACACACGGACTGTGGAACTCCTCCACATGTATCATCCCAATCAAACATTGAGGATTACTTGTGATCAGGTGTCGCCTTGGAAGTGGGATTCCTGCAAAGGGTAACTCATAATGATGCTTACCGGTCGCCTGCCTTTCCACAAGGTATTGCACGGGGCCCTCCCACCGGTGATACTCAAGATGTGAGTTCTTGCGCAGTGGCGAACTACGACAAACGCCGCATGCGGTGAGCTCGCAGCGTTCTTCTCTGCTTCTACAAGAGAATGCCAGCTGCAAGTGGAGAGTCGAGACGAAGAATGATGTGGCTTGAGCAGTCGTCGAACTTTCAGTGTCATATCTGCCAGGGACGAGACACGCCGTAAAGGATCTCGACCCGAGTCTGCTGTCAACGTCAGCTGGCCACTTCAGGTTGACACCACGATACTGCTGAAATGCACTTGGATCATGACGTGTCCACGGTTCAGAAGCGAAGTGAGTTAGTATGTTCACACTGAATCCTCTGGCGGAGTTTGACACTTGCGGCTTGGGCAGCCTTTTTTTTCTATCCAACCCTAAAGCGGAAACAGTCGAGCAGACATCAAACCTGTAGTGATGAAGCCTTTAGGCTAGAACAACCTTGCGAACTTCGCAGGGTTGACGCATTGCAGAGTTACGTGAAGTTAACGGAAACGATCGAGCGGCAGGGAAGGGAGGGACAGCGACGGATGCTATTCTTGAAAGGGAATGTAGATTGAAGACATTGTACCCAAGTTCCTTGGTCTTGAACCGTGTACCATCTCAAGTGGCAAACCTCTCCCACCGGGCACCGTGATAGAGGATACGCAGATTGCCAACCTTCCAAGGGTCGTTCACGGGCCGCCGAAACATGTTTAAGATTGGTAATCGATAGTTTTCGCACTGGATCACCACTATGGGATGATCCACTTGGTGGCATGGAGGCCAGGAACTTTAAAGTCTCGACTATGAAGCGTCCAACGGGGTTCCAGATGAATTCTGGCCTCATTTCTCTGAATGCCAGTGTCTTAGACCCTGATCTGCACTGATCGACGGATGAGGCACGTGTGGGATTTCTGGCTCGGTCGATGATATGCTAAACGTGGTATTGAAGTATGTGAGCAACGGGCGCTGCATAGCAGAGCCAATGCGTTGAAACTGACTCTTCTTCGCCCTACCCCCTTACTATGCCGCTTTCAGTTCTTTTCATGGAGAGATTAGGGATTCATTGGCCAGCAACATCCGCCGGGGATACTTCAGCTGGCCTGGTTCTCACAAAGCTGGGGAAACATTCCAGAAAAAGCACTACCGGTCTGAAGCTTTTTGATCCTTCGTAACCGACACTGCGCTAGAGTATGTTGTAGTCCGGCTCGTTCCCGCGGATAGCTTGACAGGCGGAACCTTCCCCTCGGCTTCTCCTGCCGACGTAGCGGACCTTTCGTTGCTTTTGGGAACGCCACAATGGAGCAGAAGCCACTCGGGCGGATGAGTAATGGATGACAGATGGGAATTAGGCGAATTAGATGACGGAGGCTAGTAGATGTCTAAGACCAGCTAGGCAGGGGGATCATCGCTCCCTTTGGCAAAGGAACAACGGCTTCAGCGAAGGCAACAATCCCCTCTAACCCAGCATCTGACGCGAACAAGGAGCTTCTGTGTTGAAATTTGAAAATCATGGTAGTCACTAAAGTGGTGGTGAGTTCAAGCCAAATCGTGGATCAGTGTATATCCGTGAACGCCATTCACGATTAGGGCTCCTGGCATTCCCACTAACACTATCTCCTTACACGTTAAAACCCACAAAGAACACAGACATAAGCAAAATCTCCACCGCCCTCTTGAGATCCATTTTGAACATGGAAGCCGCAGAGACCTCGACGGTCTTGCCAGCATCGGACTCATTGTCGCTACCGTCATTCCCGGCGCCGCCCACATCGCTTGCTGCTGTTGGCTGCTCTTCAGTACTGTCTGAGTCTCCCGAAATGCCTTCAGGCTCGTTGGTTGGGGCTGGCACAGAGTCATCGGACTTTTCAGGCTCCCCGGAAGAGCCCTGGGAGTTGGCAGACGACTCTCCAGTAGGTGCCGCAGGATCAGGGACCGTCAACGTGTAGGTCAGAGGCCCGTCAGCGCAAGTGTCGCAAACTGTCGTAGTGATATTGAATCCAGGAGGACACCCATCGTGAGAAAGACGCAGCTCACAAGGCGAGATTGACGACCCATCGCATCCGAATGCCATCGTATAGGTATGAGGAGCCACGCCAGTGGGAACACCCCCAGCGTTGGTGCCCATGCTGGGCAAGACCGTGGTGTAAGTCACGGTGCACATTGCGTCTTTCGGCGACACAATACTCTTCGTGGGCAGAATATTGGTCACAGTGACTGGGGCTGCCCTTGCCTGAACAGCCTTTTTGCAATTGTGCTCCGAAGCAGCATGGCTAGTAGAGGCCAGGGCCAGCGAAAGAAGGAAGGAAGACTTGTGTGGATACATCGAGGAGACGTATCGGAAGATGCAAAGATAGTGATGAGCACCGAGGAAAAGGGATAATCAACAGCCAGGTGAAGCTTCACGGGTTATTCCCTCACCTCAGCCCTTCACGGTAAGGTAAGATATATGTACTGAACTCCTCGACATTCCCAAAAGTCTGACTTGACAAAACCAAGACTTGGATTGTTGGCTGCTTCCATATCCCAGCACTACTCAATTTCCGGCGAGGAATCTGAATGAGCCTGGTGTCAAGATCTAGACCCGAAGTTTGAGTTCGTAGCAGCTGTGGATCTTCGCGACTCAGCTCCAGAGAATCATCTGGCCTCAAATGCCTCTGGGTTAATTGGGGTTCTGGACCTCCACCATGGACCTCTAAGCGAGCTCTGCTTGCAGTTGAAGACGCCAGAGTCTCACCTTGGCCTTATTGCTAGTCCAGAAACTCCACACCGTCGGTACGTAAGCTGGCACCCTTCTCTACTTGTAGGACCATAAAGACTGTCTAGAGAGGAGCTTACAATTAGGAAGCATCTGATTTCAAATGGCTGGAGAGAAAGTCCTTGAACGACGTTGGAAAATCCAACAGTCGTACACTTGAAGGGACTTTGGCCAGGGAGAGATCTATAATCGTGACAGTAGTTGGCAAGGATAGCCCCTGTTCGACCCGGCTGCCAGTGACAAAATAGGCAAGAGCTTATATTGCTTCAGTAGCGATAGGCTTCCTACGGAATCCCATGTTGTTCATCACAAGGGGCCGGAGTGGTCCATTCAGCCCTGCCCTTAACCAAGCGGCCTAATCACATACTCTTCCGGCGTGACGAATCGCGTAGTGGAACAGCTGAGCGGATTCCCACGACTTCTTTGACTTTGAACAAGCTAGGAAGTAACCCAAAGTGTATATACGACCACTCGTGGCTTGAGCCAATGCTGGTGAACCCCATGATTTTCCCCTTGCGGGCTTTAGAGTTGAAACCCCTTGAGCTGGAGACAAGAACTGAGGAATGTCGCGTGTCTGATATCAGGTCATGTGCCAGTGAGGCGTACACGCACAGTGCTTTGAATGGAAGCTAGGATGAACCGTCCTCCTTGTCTCTCAGGTTGAGCAACCTCTGGGCACTTGGCCGGGTTTCGGTCTCTGCATTAGATGCCACTCTGACGAATCCTGACCAAGGAATGGTGGATGTTCTTCCGCTATGCACCTTCGCTTAAAGCATATCACATAACCGGAAACAGACAGAACACAAGACTTGACAACATTTCGCGAGGATCTAATGGTATGTGGACCTGAGTTAATCTCAGCCTAGATCGAAGGCCTTTCGTGAATCCTTAGCATGCCTTTTTCCGGCATCTTACTGATTCCAAACTTCAGCATCAGCGGGCATCACATATAAGCTGTTGATAACTGGACATCATGATAGAAGCGGAGGAACCTGTCTATGTTTTCATCATACAGTCTCCAGTTGACTTCGATCATGGTCACGTATTCTCCATTCAGTTATCTCTCCCTAGCAGGGTTTATGCTGTTGCTGGATCTCGCCAGCGCCAGTCCCGCTCCCAGAGACTGTCAAGAAGACCTCCCGTTTGTTGTAATAATCGATCGGACACCCATCTTTATCAGTACTCTCGTTTGCTCTGATACGGCCTTGACCTTTGGTACAACAAGAATCAATGTGACATCAGCACCAACACTTCTGGTCACCAGCTTCGACGTTGTCGCTACCAGCACATCGACCATTGACAGGTGAGTTTCTCCCTAATCATAGTCTTCAGGGCATATTTGCTAAGTTTCTCAGCGATGACCCTGTTACGTCCTTCACTGGCCCGTATGTTACTGTGACGGGTGGTCAATGGACCGGAACGGGCCAAACTTCTTTGACAGTTCCGCCGTCAAATGGCAAAGGACCTGGTACAGTCTACGTGTTCGACCCCTCGAAGCCTGCACACTTTACAGGGCCATACACAACTATACAGGGTGGATCATGGACCGGCATCGGTACGACAGCAGTAACCATGGCTCCATCTCCTGGCGATCCAACTGGCACGGTCGTGATCCTTAAGCCCACTAATGGAGGGGATCTGTTTACTGGTCCCTATACAACCTTGACAGGGGGGTCCTGGACAGGCTCAGACGCGACTTTCATTACCGTGCCTCCATCATCCGGGGATAAGACTGGCACAGTGATTGAGCTACTGCCTAGTACCACCAATACCATCTTTACCGGGCCGTACACTACGATTGATGGAGGCCAATGGACCGGCTCGGGATCAACTGCCATCACGATGGCTCCTGATGAAGGGGACCCGACTGGCACCGTCATTGTTCTTCATCCCCAGACAAACGCGCCAACCTTCACCGGACCCTACACAACTATCACTGGTGGTCAGTGGCCAGGGCCGGGACAATCAACCTTGACACTTCCTCCAAGTGGCACAGGCCAGGTTGGCACGAAGGTCATCTTCACTGCGCCTCAAAGCACAACAGTATTCACTGGTCCTTATACTACTGTGAATGGTGGGCCCTGGACCGGCTCAGGCGAGTCCACTTTGACCTTGCCGCCCAGTGGATCAGGAACTGTTGGGACCAAGGTCATATACACGCCAGGCCAGACAACTGCACCCTTCACTGGACCGTACACCACCATCACTGGTGGCCCATGGACTGGCTCTGGGCAGAGCACACTGACTCTTGCTCCTGAAGGTACAGACTCAATCGGAACGAAGGTCATCTTCACTCCACCTGCCACAACGCAGGGTCCGTTCACAGGACCATATACTACCATCACTGGGGGCCAGTGGACCGGTTCTGGAGAGTCAACTTTGACCCTCGCACCGAGCGGCACTGATGGAACAGGGACTAAGGTTATCTTCACACCACCTGGAACTACTGCAGGGCCATTCACTGGACCATATACGACTATCACGGGCGGACAATGGACTGGCTCTGGGGAGTCGACTTTGACCCTCCCACCAAGCGGCACTGATGGAACAGGGACTAAGGTTATCTTCGCACCTGTAGGTCATTCGTTCAGCATCTCCTTGTCTTCAGGCTTAACTAACGCTGGTATTCTATCGCAGGCTGCCGAGACCTCTAGCGATGGTTCTGGCAATGCCGTCTCAAGCTCCGCTGTGAATAGCCAGTCTTCAGGGGCCGCAACTGAAGTGGGCGCGTCATCTGGAACCGTTGGTACTGAGGCAAGTAGCACCCTTTTTATCGAGTCAAGCAGTGCGACGGGGAACGCAGAGGCATCGAGTACGGTGTCTGGTAGTACGGAGTCGACAGGCAGCGCTGTCAATAGCGAATCCTCGAGTTCAGGAGTTCTCAATACTGAGACTACTGCCACCGAAGATGCCGCAGCTTCCACAGACGTGGACACAGTTACGTCTACAGGAGAGGCCATCGTGTCTGAGACTTCCGAAGCCGCAAGTTCTGATACCAGTGCAGCCACGGCCAGTTCTGATACTGCCTTTACCACCGATACAGGGGTCTCCACAGAGACGACTGATGATTCTACGTTGTCCTCGTCAATACTGCCAGAGTCTATGTCAGACAGCGTTGATCCTGAGCTAACCTCATCCTCTCAGACTAGTTCGCAGGCCTCTGAGACAACAGGTGAAGCCGCCAACACTTCCACAGTATCCCAAACAACGACGTCTGCGCAGGTTGATTCGTCTACAGTGGACACAACTTCATCTGAATCCACCGCAGGCAGTGAGGAAACCGCCTCGTCTGTTGATCTAGAATCCACTTCGTCTGAAGAGGCGGCATCCTCTAGCAGCGCTGATGAAGCCGCTACCACCAGGGATGCTGCAGCGACCTCATCCGGCGAGGCCGCAGCAACATCGTCAAATGATGCTGAGGCTACCTCATCCGGAGATAATGAAGCCACCTCAACCGGTGATGTAGAGCAGACAACCGCTACAGAGGATCCAGCAACATCCTCTGGCGATATTGAAGCTACTTCGTCTGGGGACGCTGAGGCTACCTCTTCTGGTGATCCAGAGGCAACTTCTTCAGGCGAGGCCGAAGCCACTTCATCTGCCGAGCCAGCGGCCACTTCTAGTACAGATGAGACATCGTCAGCAGCCGAAGAGACCACATCTACCGCGGAATCCACTACAGCAGATACCGAGTCTGAGGTCATTCCCTCCACTACGCTCCCAGTCTCAACCTCCTCAACCATCACCGAGTGCGTCATCACAGCCACTGGAACCAGCGAGTACTGCGCGACTGGCCTGCCAGGAGGCTGTGCAGATCTTCCCACAACCAACGGCCTCGCCCTTGTGCCAGTCGTCGCAACCTGTATCGTCGATCTCGGACCCTTTGCCGCCGGTAACGTCCTCACCTGTCTCACCACTAGTGTCGGCATCTTCACTGCTGGATCGGACATTGCCGAGTGTATACTCACTGCGCTCGAGTCCCAATGCATCACCACCCTTCCCCAACCATGTGTTGACTTGCAGGACTCCAACGGTTTGGCTCTCGTGGCGGATGTGGCTCAATGCACTGTTGCCCTTGGGCCCTTTGCAGTTGGTAGCGCCGCGACTTGTCTTGCAACTGGTAGTATCGGCAGTAGCACCACCGGTATCAGCATTGTTGACTGCTTGGAGATCGCTTTCGGCTTTCAGAGCGGCGTCACGACCGTCACGGATCTCGCTCTTTGCAGCCCAACGGCAGCTCCGACGACAGCCCCAGTCCAGATCTGCGCAGATGTACCGTCACCTTGCCAAAGCCTCTCCTCTGTCAACGGTCTTGCCCTTATTGCTGCCATCCCAGCCTGTACTGCAGCACTGGGTGTATTCGCAACGGGAAATATCGCGACGTGTTTGGGCACTGATCTCATCTCATCCACCACGCTGGGTGAGACGATCGTCACTTGTCTGGGAGATGCGTTGGAGGATCAGTGTATCGACTCTCTCCCCGAGCCGTGCCTGAACCTTCAGGATAACAATGTCGCCCAGTTGGTGATCAATTTGCCCCTTTGCACGGTAGCGCTCGGTCCATTCGCTGCTGGCGCTGCGGCAACCTGTCTGTCTTCTGGATTGACGAACGGCAACTCGGTCATCAGTTGCCTGAACGACGCGCTCTTTACTCAGGCACTGTGAACTGAGGGTGAGACTGGGTATAATTGAATGGCAACCTTCAGCAATTCAGACAAATACCAGTGAAAGGATTACCCAAGTCTTGGCAATTGAGCTTCCCAGATAGTTTCCTCTCTTGTCTCATTATGTAGATGGATGCTTTTAGTCTCCCGACGAATATAGCCACCTGCTTCAATTCCCTGCCGAGCTTTCGATATCAATGTTGAACCTCGACTGAGGGTTCTCGACTCACTCGCTTGTCTATTCACCTCCCACTCCCCCAGCATCTGATGGACCGTACATGGATACACAAGGTTGTGGACATTAAACTCCCAGACTCAGTTCTATCTCCCATTACATGTATGCTGTATCCTTTGAACCCACAAAGTCCAGACTGTAGATCTCGCTCGCGACAAGATCCCTGAAACACGAAGCCACAACACGTATTTGGAGCAACACATGCGTAATCCCGGCATGCATCCATTGGACTTTTCAATATCCTCCTTCCTGTAGGTCATTCTCTCTATTCGATAGTGCAACGCCCTCCCCCTTCCACGCCTGCTCACGATCTCAGGAACATCTTATACACGTCCTGGTTCGTGCAGTCCTCATACGGATATCCGATCTCTTTCAAGAACTTCTCCAGCTCGCTCAACTCCTCATCCGGGCACGTGATGGCAGTCAAGACCTTTGCAATGTCGCCACCGTAATTACGGTACTGGAACAGCGTGATGTTGAAGGAGGGTCGCATGGTCAACAGGAACTTCTCTAGCGCTCGTGGCCTCTCAGGGAAGTTGAACATGTACAGTCTTTCGTTGGGGACACCCGCCCGACCACCGATGAGGTATCGAATATGGCTCTTTGCGAGCTCGTTGTCCGAGAGGTTTGTCACCGGCATGTCCTCGTTGCGCATCCGTGTGATGAGCGACTCCAGTTGCTCGCCGCGTTCTGCGGCAGGAGCGTTAAGCGATAGACCGACGAAGACGTTAGCCTTCTCAGATGTTGAGTAGCGGTAGGAGAATTCGGTGACATCGAGGGGCATGATGGTCTCGACAAGCTTCGCGAAGGAACCTGGTCGCTCAGGGATGCTGACAGCCAGAAGGGCTTCCTTGCCTTCGCCCAAGGTTGCACGCTCGGCAACGAAACGAAGACGGTCGAAGTTCATGTTTGCTCCGGAAGTAACGGCGATGAGGGTTCGGCGAGGATCCCTCGATGGTGACTGGGCCACGTATTTCTTCAGACCAGCGATAGACATGGCACCCGCTGGCTCGAGGCCGGATCGAGTATCGTCGTACATGTCCTTCATAGCGGCGCAGATCTCGTCTGTTGATACCTCGATAACGTCATCCACAACATCCCGGGCAATGCGGAAGGTCTCCTCGCCAACTGTCCTGACAGCAGCACCATCTGCGAAAAGCCCAACGTTGTCCAGGACCACTCTCTCTCCCTTCTTTAGTGACTGTGCCATGGCATTTGCGTCATGTGCTTCAACGCCGATGATCTTGACGTGTGGTGCCATGCGCTTGACGAACAAGCCAATGCCTGCAATGAGACCACCTCCACCAACACAGCAGAAGATAGCCTCGACCTTGGACATGTTCACCTGTCCGAATAGCTCATTGCCAATGGTACCCTGTCCAGCGATGACATAAGGATCATCAAACGGCGGGATGTTGATGAGACCATCCTGCTTCTCCCTCCTCGCACACTCCTCCTTGGCAGCATCGAAATTATCACCATGCAGCACGACGTGGCCCCCAAGCCTTGCAACATTCATATGCTTGATACTCGGTGTGGCTTCGGGCATGACGATGGTAGCGGGAATCTTGAGCTTGCGAGCTGAGTACGCGACGCCTTGTGCGTGGTTTCCAGCTGAGCAGCAGACAACGCCCTTCCAGCTCTCGGCCGGATCGAGGTGGGCCATCTTGTTGTAAGCACCGCGCAGCTTGAAGCTGAAGACGGGCTGTTCGTCTTCGCGCTTGAGTAGGACATTGCATTCGAGTCGGTTGGAAAGGTTCACAGCGGGGGTGAGGGGTGTGACTTTGCAGGCTTCGTAGACACGGGAGGTTGCGCTGGCGATCATGCGCAGGTACTACCGCAAAATGTCGTCAGCGAGGCTCATTTCTAGGAAAAGCATCTGGTGGGAGACTCACGTCTGGGAAGCCATTAGGCAGAAGGTACTCGTCAGGAACAATCTTCTTGATGTTTGCTCGCTTCTCGGCTGACGGGGTGCTGAAGTTCATCGTGTACTCGGTGAGGGCCATTGACCCAGCAGAAGTCTCTGGCCGGTCGGTCGAGTAGCCATTGACGCCATTGACGCCATTGACAGCGCCATTGGTCGGGGCCGTGAGAGGCGGCGGTGAGTCTAGCGACGGCATGATGAGGCTACTACGCTGGAGGATTGCGCGTGGCAGGCTGGTCGAAGCTGGATTGTTGATGATGGCCGTCTGTCCGTCCGTGGAGAGCGACGGATGGAATCTTTTGCTAGGCGGTGAATTTGTTGCGGCTAGGCGTCGCCGAGAATCGGACCCGGACCCTGCAGTAGTGAGTAACATGGCGGGGCACGAGTCAGTATGGCGCGAGATAAGGTGTAGCAGCAGCGCTTGTTGACAATAGGTCTACGGTAATTGGCTCTGGCTTTGGCTTTGGCTGAGTGTGTCGAATTGTTATATACTTTGGTGGCAAGCTTGATGGGAATCCTGCAATTATACATGCTGCATCATGTCGAAGCTGCTGAGTCTCTCCTCCAGGCGCCTTATCAACGACACGACGGGTCTCGTCACTCTCAGGGCGAACTCGGAGCCCCACTGCAACTGCATCTGGAGTCGTGCTCATGGTGGAAACGACTTCTCGATCATTACAACTTAGCCATCATGGCGACACAAGTGATGGTCGCGTCGTGTTCCATGCACGCGTCTCAGCATAGCTTGCCTGCGAAGATGCAGCTTGAGTGGCTTGATCACGTGGCAGGCCAACGCATTCAGCCAGCCATCCAGGGATTCATAGTCATGGGGTGAAGGTGAGGCTGAAATCAGGCTGCCCTTTCCCCTCTCCGTTGTGCTGCTTGACCAGCTGTCCATGCCAAAGAAGATACCCTTCAAGAAAAGCCAGAATAGTCGCTAGACCTTACGTTGTTTCGAGTGGCCCTTGGCTTCAAATATGCGCCTCCTCGACGTTCACTCCTCAACTCTGTCACTTACCAGCTTCGAGGGCAATAGGATCCCTAAATATGCCATCCTCTCGCACACTTGGAGCTCGGATCCCGCTGATGAGGTCCTCTTTGCCGACATTGGCAATGGCACCTACGAGAACAAGGCAGCCTTTGCGAAAGTCAAGCAGTGTCTCGAGCGAGCGAGGCGGGACAAGTTCGACTGGGTCTGGATCGACACATGCTGTGTGGATAAAGGGAGCAGTGCGGAACTGTCCGAAGCTCTGAATTCTATGTACATGTGGTACAAGAAGTCAGAAGTTTGCTACGTCTTTCTTGAAGACGTGGAAGCCGAAAAATCGATGCCAGTTTTCCCAACCGAGTTCCAGAAGAGCAGGTGGTTCACCAGAGGATGGACGCTGCAAGAGCTCATCGCCCCAGCCAACGTTCAATTCTTCAATCACACTTGGTCGATGGTCGGATCGAAAGCTGAGATGACAGACTTCATCTCGGAGATCACCGGCATAGATTCTCGTGTCCTTGCAGGGTCAAGTCCAAGTATCTGCAATGTGGCCCAAAGGATGTCATGGGCGTCCAAGCGAGAGACAACCAGGGTTGAAGATGCAGCATATAGCCTGCTCGGCATATTCGGCGTTCACATGTACATGCTTTACGGCGAGGGTGAGAACGCATTCATCCGCCTTCAAGAGCAGATTTTACAATATACAGAGGACTATTCCATCTTCGTCTGGCACGAGCATCCAGAAGACAAGCGGTCCGAGCTTAGGTCAAGGTATCGCGGAGTTCTGGCCTACTCGCCATCTAACTTTTGCCGATTGGGGTGCGACAAGTGTACTCAGCCGAGGACATGGAATTACCTTGAGCTCGAGCATACGTATCACGATGCGGTTCTCAGCAACAATCCCGACTCCAAGTGTCACTATCGAGGCGACCCTCCCATGCTGAGCGTTCGGGGTCTGCGGCTGAGTCTTCCCGCTGTGCGCTTGAACCCTGACAAATCCGAGTTGCTGGTTTATCTATACTGCACACTCAAGAATCGTCGCCAGGATCTTTACCTGAAACTGATTCGCGCAGATCTTGGACGCGATCGTTACCATAGGGAAGAGCTCATATGGCTCTCTGACTCGAGGCCTGAGGATTTGAAGTTTGAGATCGAGCCATTCTACCTTCGTGCAAGGTTACATCCTCTGAAATCAGTATCGATGAATTTGAGTACGTCAGTCCAAGTATCTGAGTCAATGTCAGATCCGTATACTAAATTGCGACAGGTGAGCTCCTAATGAATATGACATCGATTTCAAGCGAGACACGCACGCCCGGCCAGTTGACGGATGATTCAACCTTCCAAGTGGCGAGACGTCACCAGAGGCGAGACCAGCGAGACATCCATTATTGGTTGCACGATTCCATGCACTTGGTCACGGCCGCCGCTGAGCGCGATGAGGCAATGCTAATCGAATTGCTTGATGGTTTCGTTGACGTGAATGCCAAGCCGAATGGCTGGACAGCCCTATGTACGGCCATTCATGCTGGCCACACAGATGTGGCGCGACTCCTCCTCAAGAACGGGGCTCATCCAGAAATCAAAATGGATGTTGAATACAATGGTATTCCCCGTGGTGCAACAGCTTTGTACTGTGCTGCTGCCTGTGGTCACCTGGAGATAGTTAGACTATTGGTCATGGCTGGTGCGAATCTCAATGTCCATGTCCCCCATTCCAAAGGGTCTAGAATCGGCACCAATCCGCTCAACGCAGCAGCAGGTAGGGATCACCTTGGGGTAGTAGAGTATCTTCTCGAAGCTGGTGCGGATCGATTCAGCGAGGAGTGGCTACCAGGCTGGGATGCTTTCACGTGGGCTTGCCATGAAGGTGCCACTACCGTCATTGCCTACTTTTTGGACAAGAAGAACTTTCCAGTCGATTGGAATGACCGTACTGGATTGACTCCCTTGCAATGGGCGCTTCGGGGAGGTCAAATAACCGTGATAGGTATACTCAGCAGCAAAGGTGCCGTCTTTTCGGCACAAGATGATAAGGTTTCGACCCCTCTACATAAGGCAGGCCAAAACGATTTACGTCGTAGCCACCTGCAGGGGCCAGGCTATCCCTCGGCTGTTACGGACGGCGGTCCCAAGAACGCGCTGGATCTGGCTAAGGAACCGTCCACGGAAGCGGTGAGAGAGATCACTACCTTGCTTGAGTCAGGCTCACCAGACGTTGAGGTAATGTTTTCTGTGTAAGGTCTCATTGAACTTTCTATAGCAGATCTCAGTTTGTCATGCACTGTTCAGGCTGTACCTGACGATTAGTCTTTGGCGCAACACAATCCTGATATTAAATCCACGAGTGAGTAAAGCCACACGGTCTTGAATCGCCCTATGTATTACAGTGTGCTACTCCGCGACCGTTGAAGTCCCCATCACATTGGCCAAGTCCTTATCCGCAGCCTGCCACGACTGGTTGATCACTTCCGCGACCCACGGCCCTCGGGGTACCAGCTTGAAAGAGAACTCCTTGGGAATGGTCATGAACCCTGTGACACTCATATCCCAAGCGTCAACCTTCTGCTCACCAGGCTGGACGTCGAATGCCCATAGCAGATTGGCAATCTGCATGAAAGTTCCATCGATGGCCACTCGCTTTCCTAAGCACATCCGCCGTCCCTGGCCGAACACGGGCAGAGGGAGTTCATTTCGGATACCTGATTTCTTCGCTTCACCACTTGCATCATCCTGCTGCAGCCACCTCTCAGGATGGAACTCCTGCGGGTCTCCGAGAGCTGGGTCGAAGACGGCTCTGTCGCGACCTATTCCCCAGGCGTTCGCAATAATCACAGCGCCTTTCCCAATCTTGACGCCGTCAAGCTCATCGTCCTTGTCAGCTCTTCGTGGAATGCTGCCTGGAGAGATCGGTCGCCACCGGAGCATCTCGTGAACAACAGCGTCGATGTACCCTAGCTGCTCACGATCAGAAAACTTGGGCAGACGGTCACGGCCAACCACAGCATCGAGGACTTCATGTGCTCGGCGCAAGAATGACCGGTTCTCCAATGCTGCAACAAAAAGCCACTGAATCTGTCGAGGAGTTGTCTCCATGCCGCCTTGGATCGATGTGGCAAGAGTGAAAGCGAGCTCAAGGTCCGGAACGCCACTCGGGGCGTGCTTCTCAGCAGTCCGAAGAGCCTGCTTTGTCGCATTCCAGCCGGCCGAGTTCTTGCCATGGTTGAGTAGGTGCGTGTAGAGCTTGACCTGTTCGGCATAAAGCTTATCCGCCGAGCGCTGCCAGGGCGAGAGGAAGGCCGGAAGATAACGCAAAGGCTGGATCATGTCTGGAAGCTGGGGGTTCGCAGCAAGATGGGTGACCTTCGTTTGAACGTTGATGACTTTGTGCAAGGTAGGATCCGAGAAGTTGGCAATACGCATGCCGTAGTGCAAAGCGAGGATGATGCTTGACTGTGTCCGCTCGAGAAGAGGATAGATGGCGCTGGAGGTGATGGTATATCCCTCCTTGGCGCTTCCTTGCAGGACTTCAATCAAGTCTCGGAGCAATTGGTTCGCCTCCAGTTCCATGAGTGGCATGTAGCGAGGAGCAGACACGGGTCCCAAGCTCGGTGTCAACAGCCGGTGATGAAGCTTGAGATGGGCATCATAATCGTGCATCAGCGTGAAGCGGCACTGACCAGGTTCTGCTCCAGTGATCATATCCATGCTCACCGATGGAGGCCTGTTACTGTACCATTGACTGCGACGACTGAAGAGCTCAGTCGCCGCATTCGAGGTGTTCAGTATAACGATGGGCACGATACCCATAAGCTTCGTGCCAACGACAGCACCATTGTCCCGTGCCCAAGCATCCCAGTTGAGCAACGGCTTCGTGATCGGCGACTTATGAAGGTCTCCAATGAGCGGCAGCTTGAGCAGCGTTGGTTCTTCGTCTTCGGTGCCAGCCTTTGCAAAGACGAGATACACGACACTCAGACCGACCACACCGATGGCCACAGCCGTGGGAAGAAAGGCGGTGCTCGACATTCTCGGTGCTTCACCTCCCGATGAGATGGGGTTGGTGTTGTCGAAGATCCGTGGGGACTCCTTTTCAGAAGTTCTTTCGACAGGATTGTCTCCAGTTCCTGCAGAAACGTGGGTTTGTGTTGGGTTGGCCAATACCTAGTGTTTTCTATCATCTGATCCCTGGCTCCCAAGGTCGGGCCATGCCTTCATTAGTAACTCTTCGTCCCTCATTTGCGTATAGCGGAGCATGTATCCTTCGTCCGGTGGGACACTTGTCGCACCGTCCCGCTTGGCTCAAGGAGGATTTCGCCATTTACGCAGGGATCTTGCTGGGGCCCCGAGCCTCTAAACTCCTGGTCCCCGCCTGTCGCGTATCTATCCTCGGGCTTAGAGGTCCGGCGTGGCAAATCACAGCACAGAATACAATCGAACGAGACAATCATCCCTGCTACGGAGTACACGCGGGAATAGTGCTGACTGACCCGGAGTAATCTCAAAGGCCTGCGAGCGCAAAGTCGCGCGTTGCTCACGACGGTGTGCGTTGCAGTTCTGGGCAAAATGGGGCACAATCCAGGGTTTCCCATGCGGCGGCTGAAAAGGAGAGAGGTTTTGCTCCTCTTTCGGTTTTCGGGTTTTTCACAGGCTCGAAACAGACGAACAACGCCTCACTTTTCACGTTCCATCACAAGGGACACAATCCCTATGACTCCACATGCCAGGGGAAACGGCACATGGCCCCCGTATGGGTCGGAGCGAACTTATTCACAGAAGCCAAGAATCCTCCTGCTGGTTCTTTTTAATAGTAAAGATTCTTTCTTCTTGCCTGTGTATCTTCTCTTGCTGCAATGAGTTGTCGAGTTATTGGCCTGTATTCAAAACACCATGGCGACGTTTCCCATTGAGCAGCCAGCCCAGCGGGCAGTCCTTTCAATAGCCATTACCTTCAGCTTTTTCACATTGTTCTTTGTTGCCTTACGTCTCATTGCCCATCGAATTGCTCGCAAGCCATGGATCTTGAGCGACTACCTTACCATTCTTGCAGCCGTATGTTACTATATCCTTGAGCCTCGCATTACATGGTATCCACGAAAAGAAGCTAACGACGATAACAGATCCTGGCTATTGCTCTTCAGGGAATCAGCATCACCGGTGTTGTACGCGGAGGCATAGGCTGGGGTCATGTCTTGGACGTCGTGATGACCTACGGCCCAGAGCCGATAACCTTGCTTCTGAAGGTCAGTAGACACAGGACGATGATTCCCTCATTGTAGTGCAGACTGACAACCAACCTGAACAGCTCGTTCTTCCTCTTCAGTTTCTCTGGGTCCTTAGCCTCAGCCTCTCCAAGATTTCCATCTTGTTACTCTATACCCGTGTCTTCCCTGTCGCCCATATTCTATACGCCTCTTATATAACAATCGGCCTCATCACGGCGTGGGCAATAGCAACAATCCTCGTGGGCTGTCTGATCTGCCAGCCGATCTCAATGAACTGGAACCCTGCTGCTGGAGGTTCTTGTGGCAATCAGGTTTTGTCTTTCACAGTCACGGGTTCCATCAACCTTGTAACAGACGCCATTGTGCTTTTCTTACCCATGCCGACGCTGTATTCGCTTCAGCTCAAGAACTATAAGAAGTTCACTTTGATAGGCGTGTTTGGTCTTGGTGTTGTGTACGTATTTCACACCCTTGCGGCCTGATCAGTTCAAGCTTGTCTAATCTTCCATCATTCAGCACTTGCATTATCAGTGGCCTCCGCATCTCGGTCCTATCGACTATGGACTTCGAAGACATCACCTACTCGATCCCTCTCGCGAACATTTTCAGCTGCCTCGAGCCCTGCATCGCCATCATTCTATCCTGTATTCCACTCCTCCGTCCACTACTCAGCAAAACGGTATTCGGAACCACTCAGACCGGCTATGCTGGCAACAGCGGCTCAAGCAAGCCAAAGTCTTCCGACCGTGCTTTCCAGCCCCTGGATGACGATTCAAGTCAATACAAACTCCGCCCGAAAGGCCCCAAACACACAACGGAAATATCGGTATCGAGACCCGGACGGCCCTCGAATAGTGATGACGCTCCTGGTTCGAGTGATCAGGACTCGTTTGAGCTCCGTGATATTGGCTCGGAACGCGTAAGGCGAGATGATAGTAGGGTGGCTATTAACGTGAAGCAAGAGTGGGAAGTATCGAATACTCAATAGGCCAGCCGGACAAGATCGAAAAGTTACTGCAATAGATTAAGAGCTATGAACTCAGGCTCATTCCATTATTTATCGCCGAGACAGTCTCCATCAGCTATTTGATATTCTCCTTGATGGTGCATTATCCAAACACTTGCTTCCGTTGTGAGCTACAAGCATCATAGACAAAAACATGTCTCCATCTGTATCCATAGATATCGACGGGTTCTTGCACCCAAACTCATGCCAAGATACAAGGTTTGTCTTCACTTCCGCTCCTCGTTTCGCCCCAGCCGCTGCCGCCCACGCTTGAGGCGTTTCCGCCAGCCAAAGTCCACCTCTGTCATCGAAAGGCAGGGCCTCCATGCGAAGCTTGGCTTCTGCAATCTCGTATTTGTATCGGAAGAAGACGCAGGTCAAGATATGCGATGTGAGGATCGTGCGTCTGGTACTCTCGGCCACAAGCCACGCTTGCCACGGTGTCAAACCTCGTGCATTGAAATTGCTAGCGAGGTTCTCTAGGTCTTTGACTCGGTGCGATAGGCGATAGATGTGTGGAAGGGCCGAGAGACGAGCTTCAACAGTGCTGCAGAATGTGAATGCTAGAAGATAAAGCATGATGGTCTGGACCTCCATTAGGACGGTGTCTAATGAAGAGTCGCTGGTTGTCTTTTGCAATAGAGCCTGGAAAGTGCCATGTGACGGATGTATCTCCGGAATCGTCCGGATGTCTTGTATAGCTGTGGAAAGGCAGTTATCTTTCGTTGAGCAGCGCAATCCCGGGTGAATGAAGACAAATGGCCGCCGCTCAACAACGTGTGGTGGAATGAGGTAAAGGGTTGATCTAACAATGTCGATTCCCTCTCAAACATCTGCCATAAACCCATAACTCAAGTGCGCGTCTGTGGAAGCAATAGACGACTGCTTGTTGAGCAAGCAATGAATTGCATGATCGCCAGGGCCGCCAAAAAGTCGCGGTCTCGGGATGTACACAATCGCAGTCGATGTAGCCAAGGGCTCAAGGTCATATCGGCATTCCAGCCCTCTCTTAGAGCATCGTTCACAGTGAGGTGTCTTGATGATGCAGCGACGTTTCGCAAGAGTACAATTTCGGCACGCTTTGCGCAGGGATGACGGATTTGCGACCGAGACCATGTTTGGCTCACATTCCCGAAAGTTGCAAAGTCAAGATGTGAAAGCAGAGGGCGCCGTTGTTGGAATAGTCACACATCTTAACTCCGGGCAACCCCGAAGGCGAGGCATCCCGTGTCTTGGTATGCAACCTGCGGCAACTTTACCTTTTGGAGTTTAGATCCCGCAGGTCGTATATAAGTCTGGCGCATTCCGCAAAAGATGAGCGTACACTATGACACTCTCCGATGAGATAAATGCGGAAATGTCTGTTCGATGGTGCGGTTTATCCTTCAAGAAGCCAGGATTCAGAGGTAGGTACAAATGCGAACAGCCGTTGGTTCCATTGGGCTTAGTTCCCACGCGTTCGGAGGTTCAATCGGAGGCATTGCCTGATATCAAAGTAATGGTGTTTGGTTTCTTCGAGGCGCAGGCCGAATATAAAAGGAAGAGCGCAGACACCTTGCGTTGTGATTTAGGGCTCGACATGGACCAGATAATCTCCATACGATGGCCTATATGATCAAACATTCCGCGCTCGGCGCACTGCTTCAGCTCCTGTTTCAAGGTCAAATCACACTCAGTCGTCGAACCACGAAAGATTCCGAGAATCACGATGTGTCTTCATCCGTGACCTCGCAGGATGTTACTCCTAGCGACCAAGCGAAGGAGTCTGGTGGTCAGGCTACGAGTGCTCCACGTATTGTCCGCTGGGAAACCGAGGGTAGCGACGACCTTTTTCTACAATTCAAGCACTTTCTGACAGGAACGCAGATGACATTGACAATCCTCAGAATTGGTCATTCGCCTCAAAGGTCTGGATTACGTTCGTGATCAAGTAAGTATCCGTGCCACGCTCGCAACGATGTGATCACTCATCATGGCAGCCTCTATACATTTACCGTCTACGTCGGCTCCTCCCTCTATACGTCCAGCGAAGATGGTATCATGAATGACTTCGGTGTGGGAAGTACAGAAGCGGCTCTCGGCCTTGCTCTATACGTCCTCGGTTACGGCACAGGCTGTCTCATTCTTTCGCCTCTAACCGAGATCCCTTTAATCGGCCGAAATCCCCCTTACGCGGTTTCTGGACTTTTGTTCCTGATTCTCTGCGTCCCTGGCGCCCTGGTGCAAAACTTTCCTGGTCTCATGATTTTGCGCTTCTTGATCGGTATCATGGCATCGCCGCCTCTGGCAACATCGGGAGCCACCCTCAGCGACATCTGGTCCCCGGAGAGCTTCCCTTTCGCTATAGGAATCTGGGCTGCAACGACATCCATGGGCCCAGCTTTTGGTCCGACATTATCCAGCTACGCAGTTCGAGACCTCGGCTGGAGGTTTGCGAGCTGGGAGTTGCTCATTTGCGCTGGTCCATCGTTTCTACTACTTTTCATCACAGTGCCAGAAACGTCTGCACTGACCATCCTACATTACAAGGCTAAGCGTCTTCGAGAAGCTACCGGCGATTCGACAATTTGTTCCGAGGCGGAGATCAAACAGCAAGACGTCCACATCTCTGCCCTGTTGTCGAATGCCCTCATTAAGCCCTGGGAGATGAACATGAAGGATCCTGCATTGTTGTTCACGACGCTTTACTTTGGTTTGATTTACGGAATTTACTATACATTCTTCGAGGTAAGCTATCGATATACAGCAAATTGAAAGGCTTTCCACTGACGTGTGCTCGACAGTCTCTGCCGCTGGTGTTCCCCCAGTACTACGACTTCTCCCCCGAAAGTACCGGACTGATATTCTTGAGCGCCGTGCCTGGCATCTCCTTAGCGGTCGGCATGCACTTTCTATACCTCAAGCTCGTTCTGCCCAAGATGAGAGATGGGTCGTTCGGAGAACTGGAGAACAATCTTGTACTTGGCATGGTGTTCAGTTGGCTTATCCCAGCTGGACTATTCCTCTATGGTAATTGCGGATTCCGTTATCATCCGCTGTACAACGTGTGTTAACTAAAGTCGCTTCCTATAGCATGGTCATCTCGCCCTTCCATTCACTGGATCGCACCAACAATTGGTCTCGGCACTCTCATGTTCGCGATGTACTTCGTCACCCAAAGCATCTTCGCATACATCCCGATGATCTATCCACGATACGCCGCCAGCATTCTCGCAGCAAGTAGCTTTGCACGCAGTCTCATCGCATTCGCCGCTATTCTGTTCGCAGAGCCGCTGTTCACAGCTTTGGGCATCGGCGCCGGCGTCAGTCTTCTTGGAGGGTTGACGGTACTCTGTGCCATTGGACTTGTGTTCTTGTGGAAGTATGGGAAGTGGCTACGTGGAAGAAGCAGCTTCGCGGTGGATTAAGGATTTCTGCTGGTTGCAAGTGAACTTGTTCACAAGAGTTGGCTGCGGTCACATAATTGTTCAACATTAGGTGGCTGTCACGAACAATGAGCGCTGTGGGTGAGGGTGTCGGAAGTTGAATGGGGTATAGTGATCAATAAATCGCTCGCAGCCAACCAAGGCACTTTGGCGGAGTGGTTAACGCGCTGGCCTGCTAAGCCAGTTCCTTCGGGAGCGTGAGTTCGAATCTCACAGGTGTCGTTTCTTTTTGCTTTTGCCGCATATTTATCTCATCTGTCTGACTTCTCGCACATGTTTTGCTTTTCTTCTCTCACGAAACTTGTTTGTGAAGCAAATCTCTTCGGTTATGGTCACGGTCATGAAGCCTGTGGAGAGGCACACGTTGACGCGAACAGGATAACTGGGTCAGCACTCTAGCAAATCATCACGTTTGCCGCCAAATATCAGAAACGAAGTGCATTTGTCATTTTGACCATGATCGCCAGCCGAGGAACTACCAAAAAACCAATTGTATCGCTAGACATGAACCGCGCCCGACACCTCCAGCTCCTCAGACAACATCCTCATATGCCGGGGGTTGCTGGGCTTTCTTCTCAGACAGGTCCTCAAAGCCGCTCTGCTGAGTTTGATGCTGCCTCTCGTTGTAGTCATTGTAGCTTCTCTCCTGCTCAGCAGACCCGCGACTCGGTCCCTCGACATACTCCCTCCTCGGCGCATCAACGTAGCCTCCACGGGGGCCATAGCTTGCTTGCATCGATGGTGCACATCTCCTCCTCTTCCCACAGCATCCGCCTCCGCCCATGTATGAGCCCCTCATCGCTACTCGCTCAGCCCTTGCTTCAGCGCGGGCAAGCCGTCTCTCGGCCTTGTATTCGCGCTTCATTTGATGGCAGGACTTGTATGGCTGTCGCTGCTGCTGGGGTGCGACGTAATACTGGTTGGTTTGAGCGCCATAGCCGGGCTCGTAGGATTGCTGTGATTGCTTGTTGCCCATTTCCGAGGCAAGTTGAATCGCAAGTCTGATCAGACCCATGATGTGTTGAGGTTGAGGCAACAGAGGCGTGTGGTGGCGTACAGTTCTTGGGGATTCGAGTTGCGTTGGTTATATAATTTCGTTCTTTGTGTCTAGAAACGCAAGATAAGACTCGTAGACCTGCTTCGCAAGCATCTGGTCCTGGCCAACTTTTATAGCTGTCTATAGGCATGGCGGTTGCGTCGTCCTCGCATCGCCATACCCGATCTATCCTACGCACAGCCAACCGCCTTACCAACTAGGTCTTACACAAGGCCAAACCGCACCGTCCCGTTCCCCAGAAACTGCAACAGGCGTGGCTCAGCTGTTCGAATCGCTATCCCATTCCATACTAGTCTGGCGCCACAGAGCCATGGTGCAGCCCTCTAGCGTTGCGGTATCCCCTAGATGTCGGGTAACGTCTCGCGTACCCACCAATGACGATCAACAGGCACTGAGCCTCGCATTCGCTTTCCGCTGGAAGGAGGCCTCTTAGCTAGCTGATGCCACGAGGACCGGGTGGCTTCGACGCCCAGGTTCGGGCCGCTTCATCAGTAGGAGAGAATCTTATGTCGTGCACGTCGTAATTTATTCATCGTTTGGAGGTGTGCATCGCTCGATTCCTTCATGCTCGCATCCGGAGGAATACAGCCCGATGGCGCTCCATCCTGAAACTGGAAAGTGACATCTATTTGTGTTCCTAGTCCGCTTCTAGAGTCATGAGGATCGCTCTTGGTCTATCATCTATTCGTATGCAAAGCTCAATCATGCCGCCATGTCCAACTCCTAATAGTCAGTTGCTCGCCATCATATCACATCATGCCACATCCACCCCCTGAGACAGCTCCCAATACGCTCTCAGCAATGCAACACCGCTCATCTGCGTTTCGACTGATCGGCCACGTCCTCGTTCATTTGGATCCCGTCGCGGGAGAGTTGATTCGCCGGCCTTTTGAGCAGAACGCTGGGGTACCTGGCGTCGCGGATGGAAGACGTCTTGCTCTTGGTCCATTAACGCGATCCTGTCGTCAGATGCTGTGTGTCCTCGATCTCCAGGAAGGTATTTGTATCCTCGACCCCAGGTATCGTCGCGCGGCGTGCCTTCATTGCGATAGTCTGTGGTATTCGGTGCCTCGTGGTCAATCCCGTCATTTGCTTCTGACACGGTCGTCTCGCCAAACATTCCAGCTCCCCACCACATGCCGAAGATGCCTTGGGAGTCACGAGTGCCCATCGCTGCCAGAGCGTTGTGTCGAACCCACCCAAGATAGTGGTCGCATGCCTCTGAATGGGCTGTCTGAACTCTTTGGAAGCCTTCAACGTCTAACGTGACACCTGGCGCGACCGTGATGGGGTCTAAAGGTGCGCAAAATGCCGTCAGGTGGTGGAAGAAGATGCCTTTAAACGTCTGGCCGTCCTGTGAACAGGTGCCACTCGCGTCGCATCGCTCTTCCATGATACCAGCTCGCCCGAGACCGTGCCAGCTTGGTAGGCGATCGCCTGTATCAGCTTGGATGTAGTCAACAGGGCCGCTCTTGTGTAAACTCCAGCCAGTAGCCTTGATGACTGACTGGATCAGGTTGTGACCTTCTTCCAAATACGACGCACTGCCCGTGACAGTCCACAAGCCACGGTGCCCCGTCAGAAGAACGCCTTGGTTGTATGTATACACCATCTCATCGCGAATATCACATTGCGTATTTCCGCCACGACGACTAATGTGATAGCCGTCCACGAACAGTCCCAGCCTGTTCGTCATGCCAACGCCCATGAGCCACTTGTAGCCCTCGATTGCTGCAGCCAAATGAGCAGGATCTTTCTTTCGATAGCCATCGTCGATTGTCCACGGCGAAGTGATGTTATCGCCCGGATAAAACTGATACATGGATATCGAGGCTGAGATCCAGAGCTCATTCGTGATGGCATTCTTGTATGGATTCAACCGGCGATCCCACACCATACCACCGTTGCAGAGCGATGTGTCCCAGCCTCGAGATGCGAGGTTCCAGAAAATCCTAGCACGATGAGCGAACGATGGAACCCACTTCATGCCATGCCACTCTCGGCTCTCCAACGCTTTGTGAAGCCGGCTTGGAGGGCGAATGGCGCCAACGGCATCATCTCTCAGGTAGTGCCGGTTAGCGTGTTCCCTGACGAATTTCACGGCCTCAATCCAGCCGAGAACAACCCAAAGCATGTCATCAAAAGCCTGGGGTTTTACTATTAGCTTTGCACAATGCCTGATGTTCACACTCCTACTTACCTCGCCTCTAAGAGACAGGATGTCTTGGCCATAGTACGAGTTGATGACCTCGGCAAAATAGGACGAGAGAAGATTCTCTTTCGCTTTCCAGTCGCTCTCTCCATCTCGAGTGAAGTTTTGAAGTGATTTGGTGAGGGTAGTGAGCATCCCAGACACGACAGTTTCAACTACAGCGCCTGTCCAGTCGATGGCGGAAGGCCAAGTTCCGAAGTCGGCATCAAAGAACTCGTCCTGCAAGACTTCGAATGCCTCGAATGCATCTTCAAGTACTTCGGGTCCAGCGCGAGGAGGCTCAAAATCATCGTTTCGGGATTCGACGAACGTACGCGGCAGCGGTCGACAGTTCTTAGGTGGCTCGGTGTAAAAGACAGGGCAGTACTCCTGCGACTGGGCTGTCGCCGCGTGGCCATAAACAGGCAGTATGTGACCACTTGAAAGGCCAAGAATTGATCCGAGAAGTTGAATGAGGAGCATGGCCAGCATGATGCTCACGATTGAGCGGGAGGACCAGGCTCGGTGCTAGCGAGGTGGAAGAAAGAGAAGCATTGCCTGGGGATGAGCGGATTTAGGGGAGGATCATCCCGGCTGTGTAACTTAGGCTGAAGGTAGGGAAAAGTGATTCTGAGCACTTGATAAATACGTCGTAGATGAGATGAGTCGATGAGAGGTCAGAAGTACGTGAGGCCTGAGGATGATGAGGGAAATGTTGGGCCTGTTGAGCGGAGGCAGTGGATCGCTCCCTGAGTCGGGATGCTGATCACGATACCTTATCGCCACTGCCCAGCCATGATAACGTGCTCGCTCCTTCGTCACTTCAATGGAAAATGTCGGTTCAAGTGACACTCGACTAATTCAAAGCCCCTATCGCGAAACCCATTAGTTTCTGTATATCTATGCGCTTGGAAGGAATGAATAATTGTGTCTCGGCATAGTAAACGTCTGTCGTGGTTTGAGTGCAGGGTAGCTAGTCTGACAGTGCATGAGGGGATTCGCAAGGAGCACGGACGACAGCAATTAATCCTTCTTTTCTTCACGGAGACCCCCGAGATCTGAGACACTATCATACGCAGCAACATCAGAACTTGACCAAGATCCTCCTTGTAGATGTCGCAATGGGGTCCAAAACTTCGGAAGATGAGGATCGCAGGCAACATGGTAAGATTCTCACAACGCCTTTGGTGTTCCCAATGTGCTGACCATGATAGGCGACCCTTCAAACTCGGGTACCGCCATCAATGGTGGAGGTAGACCGCGCGGTGCGCACACCTCTCGGGACGGAGACGGTTCTCTTGGCGACGGAGGCGGCGATGATGGCGACGACGACGACGATGAAGATGTCAATCCTGCCGCCCTAAACGTGAACGCTGCCTCAACGGCTGAGGCTGCAGGCACGCAGAAGAAGCGCAAGAAGTCAAAGAAGAAGAAGAAGAAAGCCAAGAAGTGCCAGTCTTCCCCACCTCGCGTCCCATTGAGCGACCTCTACGGGAGCCAACGCTACCCAGAAGGCGAAATCCAACAGTACACCAGAGTCGCTACAGCAGAAGCTGAGAAGCGGTATGCTGCGCAAACCGAGAAGTTCGACGATGCTTTCCTTCAGAACTATCGAAAGGCCGCAGAGGTCCACCGTCAAACTCGTCAATGGGTCCGTGACACCGTCAAGCCAGGACATAAGCTCCTCGACATTGCCGAAGGGATCGAGGACAGTGTTCGAGCTCTCCTGGGTCATGCTGGTCTCGAGCCAGGAGACAGTCTGAGGGGCGGAATGGGATTTCCGACAGGCCTGTGTTTGAACCATGAAATGGCGCACTACACGCCTAATCCTGGTCAAAAGGATGTCGTTCTGCAGCACGAAGATGTCATGAAGGTGGACTTTGGAGTACATATCAATGGTTGGATCGTCGACAGTGCTTTCACCATGTCTTTCGACCCTATGTACGATGATCTTCTCGCCGCGGTCAAAGATGCCACGGATACCGGGATCAAGGTAATCTGCCATTTTGGAACACTCCCCAGCGGAGGCTGACATCTCATAGACTGCTGGGCCAGACGTGCGCATTTGCGATGTGAGCGCCGCGATTCAGGAAACCATGGAAAGCTACGAAGTCGAAATCCGCGGCAAGACATATCCCGTGAAACCTATCAGGAATCTGAGCGCCCATGACATACAACATTACCACATCCACGGCGGCAAATCCATTCCGTTCGTACGAAATTCCGACCAGACCAAGATGGAAGCCGGTGAGGTCTATGCTATTGAGACTTTCGGGTCTACAGGTCGTGGTTACGTTCGGGATGATGTTAGTACACCCTCCTCAACCATTCTGCGGCGTCTTTAACTAATCGATGTCAGACTGGAATATATGGGTACGGGCTCAACGAAGACGCTCCCTTGAGCGCGCCGCTTCCGCTTGCCTCCGCCAACCGGTTGCACAAGACCATTCGGGAGAACTTTGGCACCATAGTATTTTGCCGCAGATACCTAGATCGTCTGGGTTGGGACAAGTACCTTGCTGGCGTCGGTGACCCCTTCTTTGACAATGCATGCACGTCGTACTGATCGGCTACAGATGAATTGCCTCATTTCGAATGGCATCGTTGAACCGTACGGACAAGTCACTGACGTGAAAGGGTCCTACTCTGCCCAGTTTGAGCATGTGGGTGAACCTTCCCCTGGTTACGGAAGTGGACAAAACACTGACATTTTAATAGACCATCTTGCTGCGGGAAACGTGCAAAGAGGTTTTGAGCCGTGGTGATGACTACTAGGCCAGTACAGTATGGAGTACCGCGTAAGAGTTGTGTCGATTGCGATCCATGAGGAGGCGTAGTGTAGCCCTGTCTCCCCTACCTCGGCGCTGGTTTTTGTCCTCTAGGTTTTCCCAGCACCTAAACGCAAATGCGGAGGAGGGAAAGGACTTGTTGAGAGCAAGCTGAATTTGACAATTGATCGCGTTTTCGAGCATGAAAAATGGTCGGGATCAAATCGTAAAGAAGCAAAGCACGAGTGACCTTCGTCGACGCGTCTTCCGCCACTAAACCTGAGGTACCTTCCGCTGGCAGCCTGTCGCGGCCCCACTCCCCGCGCATTTGTTTACTTTGTTCCCAAAACAGAAGCCTCCCAGCTTTCTTACCTCCACACCACGAACCACCTCCCACAACCACCACACACGCCTTTCCTTGCCTGTAGCTGTCTTCTCCATATCACCACATCTTCAGCTCCGTGCTCACTACCCAGCAGTCCGACTTATTTGCTGCAATTGATCCAGCCACCCTCGGAACCTCTCGACAGCACAGCGTAACACGCGTTAACTATCAGTCTTAACCTTGCAACATCACCTCCAGCTCGGGACCGCGCCCGACGCGCCGCCAGAGTCATGGAGGTTGATGCCGGCAGCCGCTATCGCTCTCGCGTTCTTCGTGAAATGAATGCGAACCGCGAGAACCCTTTCAACTCCCCGCCCTCCTCCACTGGGTCTCACGGTACCATCACACAGACCCTCTCCTCTGTCTTCTCTGCCCCGGAAGGAGAATCGACGAGGAAGCTAAATGAAGAAATCGCCCGTGTCACTGCTCCTCGTAACAAGCTCCCTGTCAACTGGGATGCTGCTCACCGCAAGTGGCCCGAGTTCTACAGCCTGCCCAAGGACCGTGAACAAGACGCGTTAGATGAGGATACCGACATGAGTGCCGCGTCAAAGGAGAACAAGCCACCCGCCGTGCGCTTCTCCAACGAAGATGACTCGACACACAACGTCTGGGGTGGCTCGCAGAGAACGCGAGCTGAAATGCAGCCCCGCGTCGACAACGAGTCCGATATTTCTTCTCTCATCGCCCGATCACCGATTCGACACACCCTATCCCTCCCCGGCTATGGCAAGAACACGCGCAATTCCAGCCCTCTGGCTAAAGTTCAGACTTTGGATGCGTCAGATCGTGCCATCAAGAACCAACGCCGTTCATCGCTAGGTGACGCGCTTGATCGCCTTCGCAAGACAAGCGGTCAAAGCAACACAGCCCGTGAAGCTCGTGAGGTTTCGCCGCAGATGTCGTCAGCTAAGTCAAGCCTGACAGCAGTACCGTCATCTCCACGGTCTATGGGAAGTCCGGGCCAGGACGCTTCCCACGTCCGGTCATTCTTCATGCCTGATGTGTCTCATCTTGGCGACTTTGTAACTGGCACTCTCCGATTCAGCGGCTCCATGAAGAACGGCGTCCCGATCTTTGTCAAGCACGGCAAGGTCCACGACCAGCGCGAAAGACCATCTGTTGCCTCCCATGCCGTTGTTGACAGCATTGAAGTCCCTGAGGAAGAGGAGAAGATCTTCGTGTCGATGGATATGATCCGCGATGAGATCATTTCACTGCAGGAACATTATGACAAGGTTCAAGAGTACGCGGCAAATCTTCAGGACCAGGTGGAAAGCCTGGAGTCCCAGCTGAAGATGCGCAGGTCTCCTTCAGGAGGCTCACATCTCGCAGGCGCGTATGAGAAGATCGCCACCCAGAAACAAGGTAAGCCTATCCCATTTCGGAAACATATTCCCAGATTAACACCTATTAGCCCTTGAGGACGAGGTTGCCTCTCTCCAGTCACGTCTGGAACAGGCGTCCCGAAAGATCAGCCTCCATGATACAGAGAAGGCATCGCTTGTGCAAGAGCGTGATCGTGCCCACAAGAAGCTCCAAGAAGGATGTGCCAGTATTGCAAAGCTCACCCGAAAACTTAGCACCCGCGAGCAAGAGCTTCAAGAGGCGCGTGACCAGCTGGAGGTCCGCAAACACCAGCGCCAACAAACCAATGACGGCGGACACGAGATCATCACGCTTCAGCACCGACGGGACGAGCTCGAGATCGAGAACGCTAATCTCCAAGATGAGAACGTGGTGCTCCGCGAGAAGGTCAAGGAGCTTCAGGACGAGATGGCCTCCGTGCGTATGGAGAACAGCAACATGGGCCAGCGTATTCAATCACTTCTGAGCGAGAACCGGTCAATGCGCAACACTCATCAAGTCATTGCAGATGATGTCAACGAGCTGCAGGAGAACCTGGATGATGTCCTGCATGAGCTTGATGCCGCACGGGAGGAAATTGAGACCTTGCGGTCGCAAATCAGGCAGGGAGTCTCTCAGCAAGTCAAGAACGAGGGTGGACAACGCACAACTCACCGGAAGACCCAAAAGATCACCACCGAAGAGGAGACCACATCTGCTGGGCTTGAGCGTACCGCCCACAGCCTTCACGACAACACTCTCAAGCTCAAGGAGAAGGTCAAGACTCTCAAGAAGCAGATGGCCGAAACCCGTGCACCCATCCAGGACGACATGGCTGCGCTTGTGGCGGAACCGACAGAGAGAAACATGACATCAGCGTACATTCTCCCCGACATCACAATCAACACAGAGGAGGAAGGGAACACAGATACACAGGACATGCCTGAGCCACCGGAGCTTACCGAGCCGGAGCTCATGCTTGGCCCTTATAAGGTTGTCGATCCACGCACCGCTCGTGACGATGCTCAAGAAAAGAACCACAAGCACGCTCGAAGCGCCAGTCGGGTGCGTTCAAAGAACTCACTGAAGTCTCAGAATGCCCTGACCACGGTTACGGAGATGTCTTTCGACGAAGACCTTGGTCCGGTGAAGGAAGCTCTCCCAAAGAGCAAGAGTACCTCCAACGTTGCCGACAGACGCATTCGTCGCAACAAGACGGAGAAGAGCTACTCGACTGTGTCCGAGCCCGTCTACGAGGACAGTGGCCTTTCGGAAGAGGAGTCTATCATCTCTGAAGCCTCATCGGTTGCCAAGCAGCTGAACGTTGACACAACTCGTCCCAGCGAGCCTGCTCAAAATGCAACTCAGTACACCAGCCATAGCCAGCGCTCTCAGCACGTCCGTTCACAATCTCGTACTCGCAAGATGACGCACGTCAACGTTGAGATCACTGGCCTGGCCGTCAACTCTTGCCCGACCCTCTCCAGGGATGCTCGCAAGGTTCTCGAGGAGCTTTGCGAACACGACTGCAAGAATTGCATCGTTTGCACTCGGATCGCCTCCCACCAAGGTGTCATCTCTTCTACCGAAGCCGCCTCGGGCAAGAAGCGTGTCACTGTTTCTCGCCCCGTTCCTGTCACGGACCGTGCTCTCCCCGAAGATGCGACCATGCGTCCATCCCAAAGTCCTGGCCATGCCCTGGCTCTGGTTATCAAGGGACTCGAGGACGAAGCCCGACATCTTAAGCATGCTCTTGCGAAACTGAACGCCAAGTACACTTCCGCGGACAAGGCTATTGGACGTGGCAAGAGGCTAGCAATGGCTGAGGCCATCCACACCCTGCTTCGACAACTGGAGGTGAAGAACGACCAGATCTACAGCTTGTATGACGTTCTTGAGGGACAGAAGGCCGCGGGACAGGCAATGACCGAGGAGGATGTGGAGATGACCGTCTTCCACATTACGGGTATGACCGTCGGGGATGTGACTAGTCACAGCCAACAGTTCACCTGGGAAGGATTTGCGGACTCCTAATCTAGTTGGGGGAGCACGAAAGGTTCATGACAAACGGTTCACAGCATCTGACGGCGCTATTGGACAGAGCGACGAGGAACAGTGTGTATTTGGATCACAGGAGACAGGGAACAGGCGTTTGGAAAACGGTTACGAATTGGTTTTGTAGTGGTCTTGCTTTACTGTTTACTGGAAGGGATGGAGTTTTTTCACTGTTTATATTTAGCCTGCTGCTGTCGCTGGCCTTTGATCTTCAAGGTCATAGCCGACTGTACTGTATGAGCCTTGGTGTCGCTGGCATGCGACTAAGCAATATTGATTTCAACTTTGGCATTCACTATGAGGTCCGCTGCCGCAATGTGTGCGTAAACAGGTATCTTCGGGATGAACTGCAAATCTATATGCCGCTGGACTTGTTCTACTCATCGTCCTCTTCCTCTTCCTCATCATCAACCATCTCATCACCCATATCCAACTCTTCATCCTCATCCTCTTCATCCTCATCCTCTTCATCCTCATCCATGCCTTCCACCTCAGCAGCCTCATCCTCCTTCCTCCGCTTATCCTCATCCTTCCTCGCCTCCTCCATCAACTTGGCCTTCTCAGCCCTCAGCTTCCTCTGCGCTACGACAAACGCCCCCAGCGGCGTCTTCGCCACATCAAAGTCCCTCAAGAATGCAGCCACTTGTGTACGATCTCGCGGTGCGAAGTCGACGCGCGCGCGCTTCTCTTCGATAAACTTGGCATTGGCCTCGAACTTTTGGACAAGGAGGGCAAGTTGGGAGGAGAACTTGTTATTCTTGTTGCCTTGGGTGCGGGAGCGGGAGTGTTTAAGCCAGCGCTTGAGTTGGATTGTGACGGGGAGCGCGAGCTCGGGGAAGGCGATGGAGGTGGACCAGAGGAGGAAGTATTCACTGAAGAGCTCGATTACTTGATCACCAACGCCATCCTGGTAGACACGCGTGCGAAGGTAAGACTTAGGCGCTTTGTAGCTGACGGCAAAGTCGAAGGCCTTGAGTGTTGAGGGCTTCGGTGGCTTGCGCATCTCGGCTGAGTTGAGAACCTCAAGAAGAGGTGAGGCAAGAGGGATGTATGTGCCCGTTGCGCGGGAGATACGGAGAAGGGAGCGGATGAGATGGAAGCGAAGAGGAAAGTAGATGGCAGTCGGGATAAGGCGGAGAGCGCCTAGAGTGACCTGGACCAGGGGGTAGATCAGGAGCTTGAGCTGATTCTCCTTGCCGGCCTCAGCCTCCTTGGATGGACTGCAGTGCTCGGCAAGAACGCAGGACCAGAAGTCCAGAGAGTGGGTGTACTGCCAGTTGTAGACCATGCGGAAAGCGTCGTTCTTGTTGTGCACGATGCTGTTGCGCAGGTGAATCGCAAGCTGGCGGATGAATGTGAAAGCGGTGGTGTATCCAACGCCAGGATCGACACCCCAAAGCTCTGCTGCTGAGTTCTTCATCAAGTTGATGCCCTGGATGGTGTTGTGGTTGGTGATTCGGCAGCCTTGGATAAGACCCTGGTAAGTCGCCTTGAGGACCATCTCGCGGATGCTGCGGTCAGCGATGTTGACAAGACGGCGGAGGACGAGGAAAGCGGTGAGGCGGGTGGTTTCGGTACTGGCAGGCTGCGCCCAGAAGCCAATGACGGTTTTCGCGAGAGCGCGCACGAGCTTCTTGAAGGAAAGAAGGTAGGGCAGAAGGGGTGTGAGGGCGGAGAGCGTGAGCTTGAGAGTCTTGTCGTCGGAGAGAGTGCCGAGAAGCTGCATGATGGAGGTGGTGTGCGATCGGAGCAGTAGCGAAAGGGTCTTGAATTTCTTGCTCTCGGTCGACACGTAGACGCGCCCGGCAGTGGACTCCTTGACGGGGAGGTGGTGGTTCATGACCGTCGGGATCTCCTTCAGGGCGAGCATCAGGATATCGTTGAAGACCTCAGGGCTGTTGATAACCCAGCGGGGCATCTCTTCGTCCTGCTCATCTTCGTTGAGGCGCGCTGCACAGCGGAAAGCCAGAACGACTTGCCTGGCGGCACGGAGAGAGTTTGTCTCGGCCATTGACTTGCGCCATCCAGCAATGATGTCACGGGTGAGAACGTTGCTCTCGACCTCCTCTTCCTCCTCCTTTGGCTGGGCCTTCTTCCGCTTCTTCTTAGGCTGCTCCTCCTCCTCGGGTTCTGCCTGATCTTCGTCGGCACTCAGTTCGTCAATCTCAGCGAGATCTGCGTCGTCGTCGAAGTCGAGTGCGTCAGGGTCGTTCTCTTTCAAGAACTTGTAGAATTCGGGATCCTTTTCTGCAAGGTCTTCCATGGTCTTCTTGCTCATCGCGCCGTCCTCCTCGTCTTCATCGTCCTCGTCGGTGTCGCTCATGACGGGTTGATCATTCATTGAGAATCCAGACTCGCTACCCTCATCGTTGTCATCTTGCTTCTCAGTCTCCTCCTTCGGCGCTGCCCTCTTCCGCTTGCCGAGCTTACCAGGCTGCTTCTCGATAATGTCGTCAAAGCCACCCTGGAAAAAATCATCGACGCTCATGTCCGCGACATTCTTTCCCTTTCTAGTCGCTGCTCCATTCGTCTTCTTGGCAGGATTATCCTCGCCGCCCTTGATGAACTCCGCATCCTTGGCTTTGCGAGCTTTCTTCTTGTCGATAATCTGGTAGCGCTGCTTGACCTTCGCTTGGGCCTTTCGCTTGTCGAGAACGCCCTTGAGGTGATTCTTCTCGAACTTCTTAGTCGCCTTGATGTTCTTCTTGCTAGCGCCCATGATGAGTGCCGATTGAGTGCGCCAAATTGGGCCGCACAGAAATTGTCGATTGGGTGCGTTGCAGGTGTTTGGGTAAGTCGAGATCTGCGAATCGCTCCAAATTTTTTGCCAGTCGCGCTTATCGATACGCGGAGGGACGATGTGGCTGGAGGTGGCAGGCGGTGTGGCTGGTTCTGCCGCCTGTTGCTGCCTGTGGCGCTGGCAGCGCACACCTACAACTCAAGCCGTGTCGTACTTGGAAGAGCGACATTTCGATTTCTTAAGCTGTGTCCAAGATCTTATCCTAGGGCAGTCTAGGATCTCTCAGATATGGTGCTTGTGAAACTTGAGACTTGATGCGAGAGAATTGCTCGTTGTGTGATGGACTTCACTGAACATGGGGTGTTGCAACAAGACAGTCACAACTCTGGTGTACTTCTGCTCGCTGCGCGTACGTGTCTCATAATTTATGCAAAATATATCTAAACGAATTACCCTTCCCCGCTGATGTCAAATGTATGCTTCGTAATTTACAGACAAATTGCAAGTTCATCCTCCTTGTTCATGGCAGTTCAAATCTCGGCAGAGGCTTGCGTTCCACCTTCTGTGGCACTCGTTTGCCATCGTACCATTCAGCCAGATGCGCTGGTACTTGGTGCGGCTGTGGGCTTGGGTGCGGAATTACCCGAGGCTCATGTCTCTGCTGTACATCATGAAGATGCTTCCCATGCGGTCTCTTTCTTTGTCGCAGCATACAAACGGCTGCTGTCATTGCGACAAGGCCAAGTACACCCAATGCGACGCCGAGTGCAATACCGATCTTGACATTCATACTCATACCCTGGCCATCACTGTTGGCTTGTTTGTCTTCTTCTGGCCTAGTTTGTGAAGACCCTTCTGGTGGTGGTGGTATTGATGTTGTTGGAGACGGCTCTCCTGTTCGCACCGCCTCGTCCCGAGTCCCGGTCGGTGACGCCGTCGTGGTTTGTGATGTATCGCTGCTTTCGATAGGCTCTGAGCCTTGTGATACTTCAGTTGGTTCGACAGACGACAGAGCAAATGGGACACTGTTGAACTCTTTGTCGGAGGCTTTAAGGTTGAACCAGCAGTTGTCGGAATCAACGCCAGCCGGCATTCGAACCACGTTCCAGCCATCACCAGAGGGGAAATTTTCCAACATGCCCACTAGGATCTCATATTAGCCTTCGTTTGTTATAAGAACTTCATTCGGGAGATTACTTACGGCGTTTAGTCCCTTCGTCACCAATCACGCACCGGAAGTAGAGAGTCGGATTCTTGTAGTCGGAGTAGTAGCTGATGTTGACAACGTCCTGCGAATAGAACTGCAGGTTCTCCGCAGCAGGAAATATGAATCTCGGGACATTGAACTCGGGCTTTTTCTCGTCCTTGTCGTCGTCCTCGGCAAGCGTTGCGGCCGTCAGAAGTAGGACACCGAGGAGAGCGCTCAACCTCAAATGCCATGAAGAACCCATCCTATCCCAGGTGTACCTGAGCACCCTCCCACGAGGGCATTGGGCGATGAAGCGGGTTTCGAAATCGCAAAGAAGTTCGTCAAGGAGCAGAGATCAAAGAAGAGGTTCTCTTGCGGACATGAAATGACTTGTCGGGCTGTGTAAGTTGGGGGCGTTAAGCGCGGGTCTTCTGGATAGGCCATTTGTTTCATGAGAGAGCCTCGGGGGCCTTCTCGACCAAACAAATCGAATTGGGAGCTGAGTGTTGTTGGTTGTGAAGTGCGTCCAACAAGCGCCGGCCCATGTATGCATGTTGGCCGTTGACTTTGTTTCAACCAGGCAGACAAGTAGTAAAGCCAATTATCCACCCATTGATCGTCATTCTACATCACCCTGGGCGGGGAAGCTGTATTTGCCAGGTCGATTTGAAAGTAAATGATAACATGGTTCCATGCTCGTATACCAGTCACTACACATGCCACTTTCAACGCATTATAAGTCCTGATCTGCAAAAGTCGTACCATGGCAGGTGTAGAAAGAGTCAAAGCACCACTGAGAGATGCCTAGATCATATCCGCTAATTTATTTACTGTTTTGTCATTGCTTTACTTACTTTCGTGATGTGCTTGGACGCTTCATGGCCAAGGCGGCAACGGCGCTACTTAGGCCAATCAGCAGCCTCCAGCATGCGCCGCGCGACCTCCTACGTAACCTTCCCGTCTTCCCCCACCATCCGTGGGTACCTTAACCAGCTGTCGCATCATGTTGCATCCCCTTTCTACAATCCAGCCTCAAACTCGATGCATCACCTCGATCCGCCGCCATGATCCCCCGGCAGAGCTATGCTCCCACGCCGCATAGCTATGTCCCCAACACGCATCTCTCAGCTACCATCAACCTCGACGAGGTCAGTCCCTTTCCTGCCGCCACCCCGCTTTCGCCGACCCCACGAATGGACGCTGTGACTGACGCTCAGCTGGCTGTAGGAGGTGAAACTGACCAAAACACGCGCCGAACGAGACTTGCATGATTCGTTAGCCGAGCTATTCAGTATCATTGTAACGCTGGATGAACTGGAAAAGGCGTTCCTCAAGGATGCTGTCCCCGAGGCGGAGTATACCGAGATCTGCGAGCGGTCACTGAGGCAGTACAAGGCCCTGTTGGCCGACGAGACCATCTCAAATGCGTTTCGGGGGCTCGATGAGTTCAAGGCCAAGTTTGATGTATGCCGAGATCGACACCCGCGGCTGTACTCGCTCACGTGCTGATATCCTGCGCCACAGTTGGAAGTCCCCCGTGCAACAGAACGACTTCGAGTCGGCATGCCCTCAACAACCGTGACCGCCTCCTCGACAGCCCCATCCTCTACCCCAGCCACCTCCAACGCAACCTCCAACACCAGCGGTGTGCTCATCCTCGAAGCGACACAAGACTTCATCACATTTCTCGACGCTGTCCGTCTCGGGCTACTATCCAAAGATCAACTTCACCCACTGCTGAGCGAAGTTATCCAGTCGGTGAATAAGGTGGCAGACACGGATTTCGAGAACAGAGGGAAGATTGTACAGTGGCTTATCACCTTGAATCAGATGAAGGCAACGGAGGACTTGAGCGAGGAGCAGGCGAGGGAGTTGGAGATGGATATCAACCAGGCCTACCAGGGGTTCCGCCGGACTTTGACATAGCCATAGCAGTGATCTCGCGAATTTAGCGATCTTTCAGAATACGTCATGTAAACCTTTGGAATTTCGTTAAGCATTCTGCTAATTCCTCTATACCAGGAATGTCCAGAAGCTTGGGTATACAAACTCCTCCTCAAATATCCTTCTCACCTGCTCCAGCACAAACCTCTCCACCTTGCCCACGTTCTTCAGACTCTGCTTCCCACTGTCTTTTCCTCCAATCTCACTCTCCACCTTGATCTCCTGCAGCAGTCCTCCAAATTTGGCCTTGCGATCTCTATGATGATGCGTACCCGCATCGTCACCGCCATCGTCCTCATTGTCTTCCTCGTCTGGACCAACCGCAGTCATGGCATCCTCGGGGCTTAGGAAGCAGAAATGAACTCGTTTGCGGATATGTGCCAGAACTCCCACTCCGTCAAATGACAGACCTGTGATGTTGAGCTTGAGAGGTATGCCAACGAAGCTGGGCATGGGATAGTCAAGCAATATCTCTGCCGTCAGGTTCAGCCTGATGTCTCCCGCATACCGTATTCTGAATACAGCCTGGACGTCCTCCACCCTCGGCTCTCTCCTCGGTCTAGGATGCTCAGCTTCCCCCTCCTCCCCCTCTTCTTCATCATCTTCTTCCTCGATAGCTGACTCTCCAAAATGGGTGTCTCTCGTTGGCGGTCGTGAGGTATTAGCACTTGTCGGCGCCAACGTCGACACGCTAGACTTCTCTCGTAGAGGTTGTGATGCGCCGTTGAAACTGCTGACGGAGATGCTGCTCTGTGAAGGGTTTCGGCTGTGTGATCCTTGTGATTGGGCTGTGCCGTACTCAGGGAGACTATGTAGCCAGCTGTTCCCCAAGTGAGCTCCTGCGACGGCTGCGAGTGGTGTATGTGTACCAGTGCCGAGATGGCCTTGGAAGTAGTTGTTGAGACCAGGTCCTCCGAGAATGCCCGGCGTCGAGGTCCCTAGAAATGGGCTTCCCAGATCAAATCCGCCGACCTCTCCTCTGAACGTCTCACTCCTTAGACCCTTGGGCCTCGCTACCCTTCCAACCCCACGGTCCCTCTCATGCATGCTCCCAGCCAATGTCGCTTCCCCATCATCGTCCTCGCTGCCTTCCTCGTCATCCAGATCCTCTTCATAGAAGTCCGGTAATGGGTCTGTGATGTCCTTGAGTTCTAGTTGCGGTGGCACGGAGCCAAAGTCGAACCCATGGACGGCGACAGATTTGATGAAGCGTGGGAGGGCCACGGTTTGGAACTTGTCATGGACGAAGACGCGGATGCGCTCGGCTAGAGCGTCACCATCAGGACCACTGGTCAGCGTCTCCCAGTTGAGATCGATGGACATGAGGAGCGAAACTGTGATGAGAGGGTTCAGGTGATGGCGCTTTGGTCGAGAGATGGAGCCATGATGAGTTGAGGTTGGATGAAGTCGACCGCACTACCTTAGGCGCTACCCTAAAATCGAGCTCGAAAGATTGTTCTGATTTCAAGATCCAGGAACAGTACCTGCGTAGGTGAATATTAAATCTTCCTGAGCTTTCCCCAATTATCTTCGAAGAATCCCTACCTGAAAATGAATCTTTCTTAATTGTCGGCTCAGTCTTGGGGCATCTCCCCGTTAAAGCACGAGCAGGAACACCAGCCATGTTTGGGGGGAGGGGGGGGGGTGGCGCTTCCGGCTAATGAGACCAGGTATTCGAATTAAGCTGCCCATCTCTACACGACGCTGATAGTCATAAAACACTGAGCTACCCAAGAATCTGTCGTGTTATTACCGATATTGGCTAGTTCCTCCAAACATGAATTGTTCAGCGAGATGCATCCTAAGCCTTTGCAGCCCAAGGCTATCGCGGGTGGCTATCGCGGGTGGCAACAACCATTGTCAAGCGCAGGGCGTGAAGTGTCATCTCAGCAACTCTTCGTCATCCGTGCATGGAATTGTGGATTGACCTGATCTGCAATACGTAGCCAGTATAGATCTACACATCGTTCCCGAAGATACATATATTCTCAAGACTTCGACTCCGCCTGCAGACGACTCTTAGATTTCGACTGCAGTGAGACACCTCTGACGTAGCTGTCAGCATCGACTTCACCTTTTTATATAACAAGACTTCTCAATCCAACACAACGACAATCCTGTTTCACCTTTTCTCTTCTCACCACATACCAACATGGCTTCCTCAAGAACAGACCCCACGGTCCTGGACCAGACTTTCAGCTACACCTCCGCTACATACACCTTCACAATCGCCCACACAACCCTCGGCTCTCCATCCTCCCCTCCCCTCATCTTCATCCACGGCACTCCCTGGACCTCCGCAGTCTGGAAACCCCTCGCCCTCTCCCTTTCCCGTCAATTTCACGTCCACCTCGCTGATAACCCTGGTTTCGGCGCCTCACCACTTGAAGAACCTCTCGCCGGCACACCTCCCAAATTCGCTACCAAGGTAGAGGAGTATGACTCCGATCTGGCTCGTCAGACCGAAGCTTGGGCGGCCCTATTCAGAGAGTGGCAGAAGAACTGGAAAGATGGCGTGAAGCCTCATGTTGTGGCACATGACCACGCTGGACTAATGAGCTTGAGAGCGCATCTCCTACATGGATGCGAGTACGCAAGTCTCTGCCTCATCGACGTCGTTGCAATCGGTCCATTTGGTAAACCGCTCTTCAAAGCCGTAGCCGACTCGCCCTCCGCCTTCGCGGCCATGCCAGACATGGCCCTGGAAGGCATCTTGGAGAGCTACATCCGCAATGCAGCCTTTTACGAGCTCCCAAAGGAGACTGTGAAGATGCTCAAGGAGCCCTGGCTACGAGAAGGAGGCAAAGCTGGGTTTATCAGACAGCTTTGCCAGGCAGCGCATAGGAGCACGGAGGTGGTTGAGTGGCGGTATCCTGAGGTTGGGAAAGCTATGCCTGTCAAGATCATCTGGGGAGCTCAGGATGATTGGATTGGCGAGGAATCGGCTTGGAGACTTGGAAAGGCACTGGGTGCTCAGGAAGTTACCATCATCCAAGACGCTGGGCATCTGATTATGTACGACCAGCCTGCTCAGTTGGCAGTCGAGTTGACACGATGGCTTTGCACAACTAACTGGAATTAGGCGTGTAACGAGAAGGTCATGAATATTGTCTGATCTAGGCCGTGAATTCCGTCAACAATGTCGCTAGTCTTGTGTGAGATTTTGTCGCCAGAAATGTAGTCTTTTTTCTCTGAACGCCGTTGTTCAGTTGCGTACTGATCTAAATCGAGAAGTCATGAGAGCAAACCCGATGGATGAAGTCATAGATCTCGACTCGCATAGACTACTCGGGGTCCTCAAACCTGGCACGGCCCTGGTAATGAGGATACTGAACCGTATTGAACAGATGCCAGCAATTCGGCGCTTGAAGGATGTATCTGCACAGTGTCAGAAAGGGAATTGTATCAACAAGAAGGACGCATTGTAAATCTGTCGTGGCGGAGGAGCACATACCTTGCCATGGCCTCTCGGAAGCGGGACTTGTACTCCTTGGGACTTGTCACCGTCGGCCTGTTTCTGCCACCACCCGCGAATCCGCGATCCTTGATCCAACTCTCAAGCTTCTTGTCCCACGTGTAGGTTCTGATACAGTCGATGATACCGACAACGAGTTCTTTTCTGGCCTCATCCACCGCGATCATAAGAGAGTAGTCCATGACGTTCTGTCGTGCCAGGAAAAGCGTATCGTTCCAGACTGATGCTCTCAGGAGCTTCTTGGAGTGCTCTCGTGCAAACAATGGGGATTCGTAGATGTATTCCACCATGTTCTCATCCAAGAGAACCTCGTTCTGCTCACCAGTCGATTGAATCTTCCGGTTCCGCATTGAACCCTTCAAATCAAAAATGCGTGTTGGCGAGCGGTCGTAAAAGAGGTTCTCCGTCATAAGAAGGTCCAGTTTCACGTCTGTGCCAGTAACAGGGTTCTTGATAATGACTTGATAGAATCCAAGCATCTTCGCGATTACCGATGGCAGCTCATGGAAAAGCGCCTCGGCCATGATACTAAAGTACCCTGGGGCGAAGCGCAAGAACGCCGAGGTTTCTATTGGGGACAAAGACTGTAGCCTTATTAGCGTGTTCCTGCCACTTTTCTTCGGTTTCTTTCACTCACTTTCAGAACAAATCGGTCGTCCAAGGTTTTTAAGAAAACAGACTTCGTCTTGCCGCCTCGGGAATCCCATTTGAGGCATCTTGAGAGCGACTCGATAATCCGCTCTGCCACACCACACTTCCGGCGCAGCGCGTCAAATTGCTCGGCATAGAAGATCTTGCAAGTCATCACCGCCTGACCCTCCTTGAATTGGTACTTGAGATGTGTGCCGGTGACCCGCAGTAGACTCTTCTCAATCTCACCACTCTCATCTCGCGGCCAGTGCCCGTTCTCAGACGTGGGCAGTGATTTTGCGCCTGGGTCTCCAGATTGCTCCACGTCTCGTTGCATGACATTAGTAGCTTCCTGGCGGATACGCGCAAGCTTTCCTACATAGTCGTCACCGCTAAGCGCAAGAGCAATGACTGAGCTTGGTTCATCTTCCCTGACGATAATGTCCGAGTCGACAAATATGTGATCAGTCTGATTGACCGGGTATTCGAGTGCTGGCCAGCCACTTGCAGATCTCTCGGCCCAGAAGTTGGTGAGATATTTCATGAGACTGGTCTTTTGATGCTTTGGAAGCTCAAGTGGAATTTCTGTGCTCGGCTCAAGGGCGTCGGCAATTTCCTTGATATCGCCGAGGAACTCTTCTGGAACTTGCTCGAGGTCGCTCACACCTCCCTCATCGTCTGAATATGACTGACCTGTCTGCCTTTGGGCAGCTTCCTCCTGATCGCGCTTGGCTCCATCGTCCTGCTGACTCGACTCCGCGAGAGTCTCATGTTCGGCGGTAGATTCGACCGCAGTGGATGCCGCTTCGGCGGGCCCCGGGACTGGTGGTGCTGGTTTGTATTCCTTCTCTGCCGTTGTAACTTGGTCTGTGGAAGGGTTCGGCTCCTCAAAAGCCTCGTTGACATTGTCGTAAACCTGTACGATAGCTTTTGTTGTCGTCCTAGGAAGCATTGCCCGTGGTTGGCGGAGACTCGCTGCGCGCGACTTGCGATCCCGGATGCGCTCCCTCTCGAACTCTCTGCTGAGCTGCTCAAAGTGTCGAGCAATTGTCGAGACCTTGGACTCCTTCTTCTTAACTAATCGAGGGATGCTGGAAGTGCTGCTCTTGCTTCTATTTTTCAACGCGCCCAGACCTAGTCGATCCGAGAGCTTTTTGTCCACTTTGATGGAGCCTTCTGGATTCTTCTCGATCTCTACATGATCCGGGGGCTTGGCCGTTTCTTTGGCAGACGGAACTTTAGGCGTAGATGAATGAGACCTGGGAAGTGTCCGAGTAGGCTGCGAAGTGGCCCGCACAAGGGGTGGCGACACGCCCACGCCGGATCTGCGCCGCGAAGGCACCTCTGTACCCGGTTTGGTGTCGACAGGTGCTGCTGCTCTATTGGCGTCCACAGTCTGGTCCGAGGATGTTTGCTCGCGTCGCATTTGATCAACTTTCTCTGACAGTGTTTGCGTTATCGGGAGGGTACTGGTAGTGGCTCTTGTTCCAGTCGGAGAATGCAGAGGGCGAGGGGCTAAGATCACTTGTGAGCCTGAGTTGCCTGAGTTCTCCTCGCTGAGGGTGGGCTGAACTGGGCTTCCCGAACTCCTTGTTGTTGTTGGCGAGCCTGCGAGATCCAAAGGCTCTACTCGCTCAATGACACCTTCCGCTGGAATGCTGATCTTTCCGTCCTCATCGACGGAATGCTTTTCGTCAGCAGACCTTGCAGCTGATGTTGCACTGCCCTCCATACTGTTGTCTGTGTACTCAGTAGGCTGTGTGCTCTTCTCTTCAACCTCTGTGAAGGTTTGGGATGGACGGCCTTCGCTATCGGCAGCCGATCCAGTACCTTCCTGGGACGCCAGAGATTCCTTCGACTCGTTGTCTGTGAACATTTTCTTGAGTTGCAGCATAGTCAACTGTCGCATGTCCTTGTCACCCAAGTAGTCGCTTTCGAACTTCGCGAACGCCTGGTCCCATTCCCCTGCTTTAACCACCATCTCGCGGATAATACTGTTGAATGGCACGACTTCGTAGTACTTGGAATTGACGTAGATGTTCTGCAGTCGGCCAATCATCTCTGGCTCTTCCTCTTGTACCTTCTTGGTCAACTTCTCCAAGTCAGCTTTGCATAACTCCGCTTTGTCGGGAAGAACACTGTCAATTCGAATACTGGTGAGCCTGGCCTTCACGGTGCCCATGAACTTGGCCCATCGATTTTGCATCTTCTCGAATATCTCATTCTTCAGCCTCAGGTCGTTAGGCACCTTCCATGTGATTCTGGCCCGAGGAACAACGATCTCGAGAAGATCAATTGGGTCCCAGTGGATGCGTATCCGGCAGTCCATGAGGCTGAAATAGCGGACATGATCTTTGTGGTGGTCGTGGGGGCACTCGACACTGTCCTTCATACGCAGTCCGCGGCCCCAGTACAGGAGTTCCAAGTACTTCCCGAAAGAGTACTTGTAGGTGATCGGCGACATATCTGTTTCCTCGGAGTCCCTCTTGCATAGCTTGCAATAGGTCCACATGGTGATACCGTCTCCTAAGCCGGGGCGTCGAGGCGGCGCATTGGGCACATGCTCCACGAACACTGTGATGCGTGACTGATCATGCACGTAGGTGCGATGATGCTCGATCATTTTGCGATCACAGGCACTCGAGGTGCAGTCCTCATCCTTCGCGAAAATGAGGTCTTCAATGTACTGGCCGATGGTGCAGTCAGGATCCATGCCAGTGTCAACGTGTTGCTCATCGTAGAAGTTGATCGCGACTAGCTCTGGCTCCACGCACGGGATCTTTGTCTCGGTGCACACTACAGAGTGCAAGACGACAATGTTTTGATGGGAGTAGGGGTCAAACAAGTCCAGATTGCCTTGGATATAGGTCTCCCACTGTTTGGTTTGGGTCTGGTAGTTGAACAAAGCCTTATCGTACTCGGCATCGTGTACGGCATGCAGGATCTCCATGATTTGTCTCGGAGCCTTCTGACCAATTTCCTCAACCATCTCTGGCTTGATCAATTGGAAGGGCTGAGGGCCTTGCTTCTCCGCGTTTTCCCTTTCCTCAATTGTGTCATGATCTCTCAAGCGACGAAGGTAGTTGAGACGGCGCTCCTGCTCTCTGGCCTTGACGAGGAGATAGGGTTGAGTAAATTTGACGTAGGGGGATGCGGAGAGGATTTTCGTTTCGTATTTATCGACCATGTCGCTGTAGTAGGTTGGCATTGGGACATCATCAGGGACTGGGCTGTCATTGGAGCCGTGCGTGTGCGTCTCGTGCATCGAAACCATCTTCGATGGCTCGCCAATGCCCTTCTCGCTTTGTGTTCCCACCACGCTGTCTTCTGCGGTCGTGATGCTTGCGGAGTCTGCTGTCGTCTGAGTTGGCGGCTCGCTTTCGCTGGGTTGATTGACAACAACTGTAGGCCCATCTTTGCTGGCATCGTTGCCACTTGCGGCACTGGTTGATTGGAAGCTCTCATTCAGACCTTGTAATGAGCTTGACAGAGAGCTCTCAGCACCATCGAGAGGGGCTACAGATTCGTCCCTCAGAAGGCTCGACTCGAGTTTCAGGTTGTAAACCACATAGATCATGAATTCGACGATGTACTTGACGCGGCCAAGAGTAGCATGGTTCGCACCGCGAAGAGGGATAGTGCAACCCAGATCGGGCCGACATCCAGCTAGCCAAATATATGACTTCTTCTTGCCGGGATAGTCGTTATTCACGAATGTTCTGACCTCGAAGGCTGAGCATTTGCCGACGTGGACTGGTAGAGCAAGCATATCAAGGGATGAGATGATCTCGGTCTCCGCACACCTCGCAACAGCCTCAATAACTGTGTGCTTGACATTGTATGCCACAGATATATTCGCTTCAGACAGATACTGTAGAGCGACACCAGAGACCCCTTTCTCTGCGAGGAGGACTTGAGGCCGAAGGTTTGTGATTCTCTGGACCACAACCCTAAGGAACTCCTTCTCTTGTTCTATTACAGGCTGAAGGCTCATGAAATGTTGTTGGTGGCGTTGATACTCGATCGGGAAGGTGACCAAGACTATCCGGGGGTTTGATATGCGGCGAGGCATGCTCTTTAGGGCCAAATTCTTTGTGAAAACGACACCAGAGACGTATGAGGTGTCTGCGGGCTTACCGCCAGGGATTCGTTTCAATTTGACAAAATGACGAACATCCATCGCCTCCCCTTTGGCCACGTCCGGATCGATGTCATCAGTCGCTCGAAGAAGTACGGGGACAAGTGCTTTCTGCCATGCCGAGGGATTTGGTATCTCCGCATCCTCGAGCAATTGATGCAACAGTCGATCCACATGTCTCAAGCTCGATTGATTCAGCTCATCCTTCACGTTCTTTTTGCGTTGAATTGAGTCACTCCGCGCCAGCTGCATTGCATTCTGCCCAGCGTGGTCCATGGAGAATAGCATCTCTGAGGAGACTGAAGGTCCCTGAAACACTCCGGACTTCGGCCGCGGCGAGGGCAGGTAATGTATGTTGCCACTTACATTACTCAAATTCCTTCGTCGAGTTGGGCGTCGGTGACTGACAAGACTGGCAGGGCCACTAAGGTCCTCCATGCCTCTACTGAAGTGGCTCATGCCGCTGATACTCTTCTCCGCTCTGTGCCGAGTCCGTTTTGTAGAGTTCACATAGTGTCCGAAGTTTGACCTATCCCTCTCGTAGCTGCTAGAAGGCATATCATTGCTGGACATTGTTGCAAAAATACTCATCTGCTCATCTCCGCTCGAGTCATCTGACATGTAGTCGGCCAGCTCAGGATCAATGATGTTGTCATCGTGAAATGCTGGGAACTTAGGTTTCCGTGCATTCTCTTCGTCAAGAGCCTTGCGAAAAGGAGCGCTTTGATGCTGTGCACCCCTATAACGGCCCCAAAGGGCATGTTTAGAAGGATGTCTCTTGTGACCGGCTGAAGAGTGCGGTCTGCCCGAGGTCATGGACTTGAGGGATCGCGATGATCCAGGGCGACTCAGCTGGGGGACATCAATCTCCAAGATAGCTGATGCGCGGCTGGAGTGACCACCAACTCGACGAGTTGCTGGAATGGTCATCAGTGGAGTTGTCACGGGCCGGGAGTCATCAGGCCCCTCGTAACCAGAAATTACTGCGACTTCCTTGCCTCTAGCTGGGCTCATCGGTGTTGGGGATTTAGAGCGCTGATTAGGTGCGAAGTACCGAGGCAAGAAAGATTGTTCGTCACCCGATTCTTCCGAGGCGCTGGCGTTATCGAACCTGCTACTGATGACCTCCAAGCAGCGTTTGCAGACCCGAAGAGAACCTTGCACACCAAACTTCTCCCCCGAGATGACAGTCGTGCATTTGGAGTCAAAGATACAGCCGCACGTTCGGCAGTGATGCTTGCGCCGAAAGGCCGAGAATGGCGTTTGGCAAAGGAAACATTCCTTCACTGTGTCATCCTTCATCCAGTATTCTTTGCTGAGAACTTGCCTCCGCATCTTGTCCAATTGAGCACTCATTCTATCTGAGGCGGCAGCCTGGGTGTTCTGATTGACGTGAAGACTCTGCTCCGCAGAGGCCACACTGTTGCTGCGAGACGAATAGTTTCCATACAGCCCCGAGCTCTGCAAGGACGCTGCGTCGCCAGGTATGCCATCGAAGGATGAGGCTCGTGAAGCTGACGATTTTGAATAGCTTAGCCGTGTTACCACCCTTGGCCGTTTTCGTATATCGTCTGGAGACAAGAGAGTTGACCCGCCAGATGACGTCCGTAGATGATGTGTCTGGATTGGGGGAAGAATCTGGGCACTGCTCTTCGATGGGCTTATAGCTGTGTCGACGCTGCCATCAACACTTGAGCTGTCGCGGCGGCTCGAAAGCGGCGGAAGTCTACCTTCCTGGATATCATACAGATCTGCCGATTCTTCAGAAGGAGATGCATCCGCCGAGGGCTCGGCCTTGCGAATAGGTAAGCCCTTCCGACTCAAGGTAGGGCTCGCAGGCTCGGCCGATCGCACCGTACCACGTGACTCGTCGCGCTGAGACGCCGCAGGGGCAATCGTTGGATCAACAGTGACCGAGCTCGTGGCTTTATTCGGCAAGCTTTGACGGCTAGATGCCTGGGATTTATTTCCTGATATGAGGCTGATGCCTGCAGCCTTGGAGTACACTTCATCAGAAGCATTTGTGACGGTGGGAGAAGGCAAGTCAGGAGGGACTTGCTGTGAAGACATTGTCGAGATGGAAGCTGAGGTGTCATTTCGATGCATCATCGAGGATTTGGATGTGCGTGTATCGGTGATAGAGGATCTTTTTGACGATCCAGCTTTGGTACTATCCGGCGTCTCTGAGGCGGCTTTGACAGGACTCCCCACCCCCACCGCCTTTTGGAAGCGGCTATATAGCCCACTGAGACCTTGCTGAACATAATCGCCAGCAGTATTGCGATCGTCTGGAGCTGTGGAAGCAGCGGGCGGCGGGGCAAAGTCGTTGAACGTCGTCAAAGAATCACACTGGCTTGCAGAGGTGTGTATTTGGTCGAGAGCAGAGGCCAGTTGCTCCTTGTCGATGGTGGCATTGGTCGTGATCGAGGCGAGCGAGCCTCGGCGACCTCTAAGGTTGATGGGTGAAGAGATATTCAAGGAGAGAGGAGAGCCTGTAGGCTTCTGGGGGCTGTTGTGGTTGGACATCGTCCACTGTCGAGCTTGTATCGTGGGCGTCACCCGCAAGCATGCCTCGAACAAGCAACGTGACAAGGAAGTGGCTTTTGGGATTCTGGTTCGAGAATCAGGAACACGGAGGTTCTCGGTATGCTAGCTATCAGGAAAGCTAGGCATGGTCGAAGCGAGACTAGTTGTAGACCGCCAAAGCTGGTGACGTGACTGTGCCGTATGAGCTCGTCCGTCGTCCCGTCAGCACAACTGCAGTGACTCCCAGCCACGGAGGCTCGAGACCAGGATCGAGAATGACGAAAGGTCTCGCAGCGAGACTCGCACACAGCACATGGAGAATTCCAGTACTTTCGAGTTGGAGGTAGGGATCAGCTGTCGCAGGAGGGTCGTTGCGGGTGATCGCCGTGCAAAGGGAAAGGTTGGCTCAGAGGCAGTCCAACGATGGCGTCAGGGCATGTGCCGTGGCTCGTGAAGACCCACTTTCAGTCGTGGCAGGTACCTTGCCGATAGCGCGTCCCCTGAAGATGGACCATGTACCCACTACATCTCGGATTCTGGGGAGCTGTGGCGGGGCAGTCAGCCTGTCCAGTGCACCGTCAGTAACGGAACCCCTCCACGCTAGACCGTATCTAAGCTAGTCCGACATTGTCACCAAGTCGCGTTTGTGCGCGTAGAAAGCCATACGAGACTGCAAGTGACTTCAGTCTGCTTCTGGGTCACGAGGGACTGCTCAATCACCGCCGACTCTTACAACCTGCCACAACTCCAACGGCATCGTTCGCTCACATGATCGGACCCTGAGAGTTCCTATCTGTCTTACTTCCCTCTATGCAAGTCTTGGACCCTGAGGCAATGATTCAATCGATGTGACGCCATCACGAGTCTCGCTGCCAATCACGCGGCCATGTCTTCCAAACGACCTAGACACGATGCCGACTCTGATGCCGACATTACGGAGATCATTAAGCGGCGCAGATTCTATACGATACCCAAAGATCAACAGAAGATCCTTGACCGAGGCAACTCTTCCTATCACAGTTTGAAGAAGCGCCACGATGGAATCCGGGGCAATATCCCATCAGCAGTACTGAACAATCTCATATCACAACACCGCCGAAATCGAGAAGCAAAAACGACATCTGTGGAGAAGAACTCAGAATCTTCCTCGGTCTCCCAAAGGGCTCTCGATGACCACCCAGCAGCAGATAGCAGTGGTGCGACTTGTCACCACACGCTCGCCGGAACGAAGTCCCGAATTTCAGGAAATCGCAGCCAGCACGACAGCACCGAAAGTAGCAATCCGCAGAATCTACAGAGTCCCGAACCCTCGTCTTCTCCAGGCCGACTTCTATCCTGGTCGCCTTCCCCCACGAGCCATCGATCTCGGCCGGGTTCCTTGGATGCGACCGAAGCAGTTCAAGAAACGCCTGCAGCACAGCATGTTGTCAGAGCAAGAGGTTCCGCTTCAAAACCGAAACTTCGAGCTCCAGTTGATTATAACACTTTTCCCTCGAGTGATGGTCCGGAAGAAGAACTTGAAGTCGACATACCGGATGCGCAGGAATCGCCCATCCCCGTCATGAATGCTGCAAACGCACAGTTCGGGCGTACAGGCTCATCGCCGCTTAAGCATGCCTTGGTCATGCAAAATACACCACCTTGTGCTCAGCCTCCTGCTGTTATTCCAAGTACACTTGACAATGCATCTAAGTTACCTGCGCAACAGGGTGACGTACCAAAAAAGAAGCGCAGGTGGATGCCTGTTCCTTCATTCAGTGACGAGATTCTGCCAGAGCGACCCGAAGGTATGATAGTCAGGATGCCGAATACCAAGGTCTTCGAGATCGATAGCTCCAACTCAACCGACTCAAGCCTGATTGTTCCTGCAACACTGGAGCCGTTACGCGATGGTCGCCAAAATAGTTCCCACGGGTGTGGACCACAGCCACGAGAAGTCGACATAGAGAGCTCAAAGGCAGGAGCTTTGCTGTCCTCAAAATCTCATCCCGGCACAAGTTGTGGGCTCATAGTAGCGGCTGATGGCCACACAATAGCGCATGGCCTTGAAGAGAGTGGCTTGAAGGGTTTATACACAGTTCTACCAAGGGAGAGGGCTCATGACAAGGAGCATCAGGCCTGTTCATCCGCGACCAAGGGCGATTTTCAGTCACAGGCGCCATTCATGCTCGAGCTTGGTCCAACACCTACCAGAGCAAGATCAGCTCGCGTCTCTACTCATGGTATGCAGCTTGACACACCACAAGTCTCTCACCATGGGGACGACACTCTGCACGAGGGCATAGATCCGTATCAACATTTCCGAACGGTCTATCCCCTCTACGAAACGACGCACCAAGGCTGCCATCTTCATTTCATCCGTGCCGCCGCTGTTCTAGACTCCCTGCGTAGCCAGAGGGCCCTGAAATCGGTTCTCTACGACGATTTCGTCCGTGCCTTCTCAGAAGGTTACGTGTCCTACGTGAAGGAGACGGGGCCAAACCGCCAGAGCCAGTCAGCTTTTGAGTGGTACAACTGGAAGGACGAGCCCATTGTGTTCGCACGGGGCGTTCTGAACCAGAAGAACCTGGATCTTGTCAGGCTTGCATATCCTCAACAATTTTCTGAAGTGACCAAACTCATCACCGAAGAGACGCCGGAGAGGCAGATGTCTCGCGAAGCATCAGAGGAGGTGCGTGAAACTATCGAGTTCGGAGATGCCGAGGAAGCGAACGAAAGTGCGGACATCGAGCTCAGAGAGCCCGACAGACCGCGGAAGACGAAAACGAATGGTCCATACCTCACGAAGAAGCTCATGGTTTCCATAGACGCGGACGAAATCCATCGGCATTCGACTTCAGTCAATGACAAGGACCTTGGTTCGGAGGCGTATACTAAGTCAGCTGGTCGCCTGCTGACAGAGCTGGGTGACACTACGAGTCATTGTGAGGTCAGCGGTCAGGTAACCGAGAGGAGCAACAAAAGGACACCTTCAAGGCCCGTTACGTCTCGCCAAGGAAGTGAAAAGCCAGTACCACCAAAGTCTGGCCCCTTCGCGCCGAGAAGTACAAGAGAGGCGTCGGAAGATGATGAGCCAGCTGTGGTGGCACACAGCTCAAAAGCAGCTGCATCCACACCATCAGCTGGGCCGAATCCGCACGCCAGGCTCGGCAGACGAGTCACTTCAGCCCCAATGGGGCCTCCCAGATCGACAACCAATGCAAGAGCCACGTCCAATGCTCCGCCTAGTAGCAGCATGGGCAGTGTACGTAGGATTAGCTCTTCCGCGGTTCATGACAAACCACGTCCGAGTGGTATGTCCTACCTTCAGAGACTGAAGATGAAGGGAGGCAATGATGAGGCAAGAGAAGCTCGGATGAGAGAGTTGGGCCGTGCGAAGCGTTTGTCGAGGGGCGGAAGTGTGACCAGCAGTCACGCGAGCTCGAAATGAGGCCAAGACGATGAACCCATCGATCACCTCTTCTTATTCTGCAGTTTGGAGTTTCAGGGCAAAGCTGTGGGTATTTAATACTCAACAGTCGGACTATACCACTTCAGGGCGGCGTTCCATCGGAAGTCTCAAGGCCTGTATTCATCCCAATGATGGAGCGGGAGCATATTATAGCACAACAGATGGCGAAAAGGGCGCCCAACAATTGATAACAGGTTTTTAGTTTTTTTTTTTTTTTTTTTTTTTTTAATTCCATGACTCTCTGTGTGTGGTGCGTGGGCAACCGATCTACGCGGAAGAAATAGGTGAACAGAATAGTGAGAAGAGAAAGTATGCGTGTCAGTCTGTAGGCCGTCAACAGACGCCACCCTTTCACAATTGGTGGACCCAGATAAACCCCAGAAAATCCTTGACGTGAGAAGAGATAAAGCAAATGTTGTTGTTCAAAAGGCAGCCCTCGAGAACATGCCCATTGTTGATGGTTTGTGTGTTCGTTGCGAAAGGTTTTCATATCGTGTCATATCGTCGTATCAAGTCCACAGCCAAGCTCGAATGCCTATCAAATTCCCGAGCAGCTGAGAGAGGCCTTTTCATTCCACAATCGGAGCATCGGCCTTGTCGGAAGCAACTCCAGTAGCTTCAGCAGTCTCCTTCTTCTGCCTCTGGCGCTCCTCCTCATCCGGCGTCATAGTCCTCAGCTGCAGGGCATGAATACCACCCTCCTGGGCCATTTCGTCGCGGAGGAGGGCGTATACCATGCGATGGCGGGCGGGCTGCATTTTGGAGGCGAAGGCGTCGGAGGTGATGACGAGGCTAGTGGGGGTTGTCAGTCAGCGAAGGAATGGAACCTCAGGGAAAGCGTGTTGTATTGGGTTCGAGATCGTACCGGAAATGGGTTTCTCTAGATGTACTGCCGGCCATAGCCTTGTGGTGAGCGTGGAGGTGGGAGTCATTGTAAATTTCGAGGGTCGAAGGGTTGAACGCAGCCGTGATCTTTTTTCTCTTGCGGTCAGCAGTAGTCCACCCGCAGAAGCAATTGAATCCCACCTTTGCACGGATGACGTCTTCGAGAGGGGTTGTTGAGTTCATTGTGGAAAGTTGACGTCCCACGTTGGAGAATCCGAGAGCGTAGCGACGAAGCATTGTGTTATGTTGGAAGGTGAAGAAGCTGGGGTGGAAAAGGCGGGATGGAGCTTGTTGGTGTTGGAGGTGATGGTGGGATGGCGGTAGAGGGGTCCGATTTCGCACCGCCAGTTCGGGATTGCAGCACACGACAGGCTTGAGAAGCACCTCTGGTTCCTTGAAGAACAAATTCTTAAAATGAGGACTGGGTAATATTAACAGACAAGTAGGAATGAATGAGACTGGATGAGGGAGAAGGATCACAGTCGAGGATGGATGAAGGGATGGATGGGCGGCTGCATGGGGCTGCTTTGGAGCTTTATACCATTATATTATGCAGGCTATCATTCGGTGTGGCAGTCGGTGAGTAGATAAAAAGCGACCAAGAGAGACTTTGTTGTTGTCTCTGCGCTGTCCGCTGTCTGCTCGGCTGTCTGTGCGTGCCTGTCTTTAATTATTCTTGACCTTGCTTAGCTTCCCAGCTTCCCCTTGTCACAAGCCAATGCCAGTCTGCATCTTCATGCATGCATGCACACTCACTCCCCATCCCTCACTCACACAAACAAACAGAGGAAAACCTTTACCCACACACACCTCTTCCCATTCGCTCGCTCGCTCGCTCTCAATTCCCACATGCCACATGCCACAGATGCATGCAGGCCCCAACACAACAACCGCCCGGGTCCATTTTAGTTTGGGCTTTCCTACACCGCCCTGGTTCCTGGCCGGAGCGGCGGGCCTGGGAGATTTCGCAGGGCGGCTGGGACAGAATGGCGGGAGAGGGGTTCATGGTCACGGTGTGTAATGGAGGGTAGGATTGATAGGTTTTGGGGGCTAGAAATAGGGTGTGATAGCTAATGAAGAGGAGCTGCCAGTCTCAGGCAATAGGTCATTTAGCTCGGGCTGGTTTGGTATGCCAGAGCGACATCGAAAGAGGGGAGTTCCGCCAGTTTGGGTCGGTTTTGGTGGTGAGTGCCAGCCGACAGTATGGGGATTTTGCGGTGAAGGTAGGTTTTGGGATGTGGAGGACAAGGGAAGACTAAATCTTTAGCCTTGGATGATGCTGGCAGGGTCCATGTCGGATTGAAGCGCGAGGCCTCACCTCCTGGCAAGCTCCTGCGCCTCAGTCAAGTGAGTTGTAACACTCGGATGCCATCATAACCTACGAAGACGTGGCACCCATCACCATCTCATCTCATCCCATCCTATCCTATGTCATCCACGACACACCACAAAGCTGCAGCACTACAACTCTGCAGCAACCACAAACCATCCTCCGTGTCACGCTCGTGCATCATTCTTACATCGCATCTCCTTGTCCTGATCCACAGCTTGGAGCTTCTGCACTGCACTGCACATAGATATGTTCACAAGCTCAGTGATCACACAAGGAGGACCAAAGCATCGTCTGTCCTCGTGACTAAGCCCATCGCATGCAATTTTCTTCCTTGACTTTTGCTTCTCTAAATTGACTGTTCCTCTTTACGAGATCCAATCATTCGGCCCTGATCTTGGATGTGACGCTTCAACGTGACTCGCGGGCGGCATCGTGGTGGTCAGCGAAAGGACGCGAAGACACCCACCCACCTTGAGGCAAAGCAAGGTAAGGTCAGGTAAGGTATACACGGGAGATATGCGTGTGTGCGTGCGTGTGTCTTATTATCCACAAGGCTGACGGAGGCTGCTTCGGTACGTAAGGTATGTATGCACTGTGGGGGTGGGTATCGGGTGTGATGTTGCTGCTGTTGAGGTAGAGGGAGGAGGGTGTGCATTGGCAGCCTGTATGGTCGTATCGGTTAGCAGATCATGCAGCAGCCAGAGTGTGGTTAGTGACGACGATACCTGCAGTTAACACACTCTTTCTACATCATAATGAAGCCTCACGATGGTCGGTCTCATTGCTCTGGGGTTTGCCTTTGCGCCAGACACGGGCCGAGACCGCGTTTCCTCTGGCGGTACCTTGCTGCCCACCAAATTGCAGTGGCAGCCCAAGTCACTCCCCTTCATGACATAAGCCACTCCTCATCGTCAACTTCATCACCACATTTGCTCTGCACGAACCACTCCCACCACAATCTCTCACGACGCCTTCAGTCTCATCCCCTTCCCGCCTTCCCCTTGCCTGAATCGGGCATCTTCCCGCCTCTCCTCGGCATCCCCAGCGGATCGCGAACAGCCCCCACTCTCACTACGGCTAACGTCCTCATCCTCTCCACACAGACGCAACATCTCCATCCTCAATCTCCATCCATCCCCCTCCTTCGCCCACGGGCTGGCTCTGTCCTTCTTCTCTTTCCCCCCTTCCCCTCCTCCACATCCCATGCCTCTTCCATCCCTCCTAAGACGCATCCGCGTCTCCTCTCCCACACCCACCTTCCTTAGACACGCCATACATGCAGCCACCATGTCTTCCTCAGCAGCTTCAGCAAATCTCCCGCGGCTACCAATCTTCGAAGCCATCTCCCGCCATGACCCCACGTCTACTGCCGTCATCCACTCGTTATCCGGGAGGACTTTCCGGTACGGCGAGCTGTTAGGCGATGTCCGCCGTGTTAGGGATAGGTTCGTTGAAGCTACGGGACAACAGGATCTGAATGGCGAGAGGATAGCGTTCCTTGTTGAGAATAGTTATGACTATGTTGGTGAGTCTACACCATCTTCACTCATGTATCACACACATATACTGACGTGTGCACGACTCAAGTCACCCTCCTCGCCGCACTGGCCTGCAGATCCATCGCTGTACCCCTCTCGCCTGCGTTCCCAACCCCAGAGCTGCAGTATGTCCTGGACCACAGTGAGGCGTCACTCCTCGTCTCTTCATCCAAGTTTCTTGCAAAAGCAGACGAAGTACTTTCATCCGGACTGGCCGTGGCTCCCAAACGCCTGGAGCTGGGAAAGCATCAGGGTGGTGCTGAGCATGAGACTGTACCCCTGGAGGGTGAGGATGCTGGGGAGGCAGGTATGATGCTTTACACGTCTGGAACCACAAACAGACCGGTACGTCTCATTCCAATCTCATGTTTCTTCTAGGCTCAGGGTTCGCTAACTCATTTCGGCTCACAGAAAGGTGTTCTTCTTCCCCAGTCAGTCCTCATGGCTCAATCTCAATCCCTCCAAGCCGCCTGGGAATACTCCTCTTCAGACCATCTTCTTCATGTCCTTCCTCTTCACCACATCCACGGCATCATCAACGCTATTCTCGCCCCTCTTCTCGCCGGCTCAACCATCGAATTCCTCTTCCCATTCAACCCGACCTCAGTCTGGTCCCGCCTCGCTGCCCCCTACCTCCCATCCCAAACCTCTCCTCCACCCAAGGTCACCTTCTTCACCGCCGTCCCAACCGTCTACTCTCGCCTCCTCAACACACACAAAGAGGTCCCGTCAGAAGTCCAATCCCCCGCCAGAGACGCCATCTCCCCCTCCAACATGCGCCTCACCATCTCCGGTTCCGCCGCCCTCCCCACCCCCACAAAGCTCGCCTGGCTCGACCTCTCCCGCGGAACCCTCCTCCTCGAACGCTACGGTATGACCGAAGTGGGCATGGCTCTTTCCTGCGGCCTTGACCCCTCTGATCGCGTCGACGCCTCCGTCGGCTGGCCGCTACCCTCAGTCGAAGCTCGCCTCGTCGACACAGACACAAACACAGTCATCGACCCTTCAGAAACCGACCGCCAGGGCGAGATCCAGCTCCGCGGTCCAACCATCTTCCGTGAATACTGGCGCAACCCAGCCGCCACCTCTGCAGAATTCACTCCAGCTTCACCCTCCGATCCAAACCCATCCCCATGGTTCCGCACCGGCGACGTCGCTCTCCGCCGCCCCATCTCCTCCGCCGGCCGCTCATCCCTCCCCTCACAAACCTGGGCCCACGGCCCTCTTTTCTTCATTCAAGGTCGTAAATCCGCCGACATCATCAAAACCGGTGGTGAGAAAGTCAGCGCGCTCGAGATCGAGCGAGAACTTCTCTCCCTCCCTCACGTCTCTGAAGCAGCCGTCGTCGCCGTCCCAAGCGGTCAATGGGGCCATAAAGTTGGTGCCGTGATTGTTCTGAACAAAGAGGAGTTTCAGAAGGAGGGGAAGCCGGTGAAGTGGACGAGGATGGATATGAGGAGGGCGTTGCAGACGAATCTAGCTAAGTATAAGATCCCGCAGGTGTTGAAGGTGGTGGATAGTATTCCGAGGAACGCGATGGGGAAGATAAACAAGAAGCAGCTTGTCAAGGTGGTTTTTGCAGACGAGCATAGCGCTGATGAGATGTAAGTCTATGTTTGTTAAGTGTGTACGATATTTGAATATTGCAATGGAGCTGGTGGTGGTAATGACTTGTTTGGGTTTGTGACTATTGGCATAGAATGTACATGCAAACGCAGATCTACCATAGAGCTCAAGCAAAATCAACTCAGGCATCACAAACGCAAGGAAGTGAGTTCATTTTGCCAAGTACATGTTTGAGGTATCAGCACTCCTATTATGACAGGCGAACGCCCAATCTATGCCCCCTAAGATATGACAATAGCGTGTCTGATTCGCGATGCTCATATGTCCCATCTAGCAATCAACAGCAATCGCGCATTTGTTGGCTACTACCTTTTTCACCTCATCGGCTCATCCGGCGGGTTCCGCCCCAGCTCCAAACTTAGCAAAATCCCTGTACCCCTCATCATGCATCAACTTAGACGACGAGCTTCGCCTTGGCCCTTGTGCTACCAGCGTGCGCACTGTCAGTGTGACCAGAGTACTCGACTTGTGCGTTAGCGGGCAGCTCGAGAACCTCCTTGAACCTCCGTCCGATGGACAGGAGAATATCCTTGCCCTTTTCGGTGCTGCGGCCCTTTCCGCCTGAAATATCGCCATCACCACGACCAGGAATTGGCTTGCCAAGAGTGCGAGTCCACACACCAACACGGTAGAAGCCCTTGCGGACATTGACGACAACACCCATGACCTCGCCGTCCTCCTCGTTCTCGAGAGTCTCGCCGATAGCGGCCATCATGACCTGAAGCCAGATGCGGTCGATGTCGACGCTTGCCTTGTCCTTGTATTGGTATGACCACTTGCCACCGTGCTTGTTCTGGGGGTCCTCCCACTCGGGGCGCACTCCAGCCTTGAACACGTGATAATCGGACTTCTGGGCGAGGGCTGACACTGGGGCGACGTTGTTCTGCGCAAGTCAGCTGACGGCCAATTATTGTCACAATTAGATAAAATTTACATGGATACCCCAGAACTCTTCGACAGAGTCAAAGGTGATAACTTCCTTGAGGAGATCATACCAGTTGTCACCCTAATCACAGTCAGCGCCAGCCTCAAGTGAGGAGATCTGCCGGGTCAAAACAAACCTTGCCGCTTGGTGGCTTTGTGAACCACAAGGTCCACTTGTTCTGCAGAGGGTGCTTCACGTTGAAGTTATCTTTGTCGTGAAAGACCGTAACGGGCGTGCTGCCCTCCTTTGTGTCGGCATCATCGCCACCACCGGGTGACACTGGGATGGTGGACAGATCCACTTGCTTGTCCATGTCGGTCGCCATATTTGAGGGCTATCTGGAATGAAAGAAAGAAGGTGAGGTCAAGGGATCGCTCGAACGTTGGGAACGACTCGGGCGCTTGGTGGCGGGGTGTGGTGATGAGGCGGTCGGGATCGAGGAGAATGAGGGCCGAATCGACAAGAAGCAGATCGACTGCTTCGAGGTCAAATTAGGTGGGGGGAGTCGATCAAGGGAGAGAACTTTCTGCGCCAGGCAAGAAAGTTGGTAGGATGACGTGGTAGTCGACAGTGGTGGAAAGAGAGATGCGGTTTTGGTTCTTCGTGTGGGAGTTGCGAGGCGCAAAGTTGGAGTCGCAGAAAATTGGTCCCCAGACGCCGGGTGCACCAGCCACATTCCCTAGCCACAAGTTTCTGCACAGCCACGTTTTGCAGGTCGACCAAGGTTGCAACCTGGCCAGCCCGTAGACTTGATGAGAGACGAAGCATGAAAGACATTGTATCCCAAAAGGTTATAGCACCTACAGCCACTGTGCCACGACTTGGAAAAGGCTACTTGGAACTCAAGGTACTGCGAATGTGAGGCAGCACTGCTCCCGTACGCAGTAACAGAGGCAGTTGCCTCAATTTTCTGGAGATCTTGGGTCCAATCACGGTCCAGCTGTAGGAATGAGACCACTGTTACGTTCTATTTGCGATGGCTTTCGGATCTTCAATGATCATGAAATTAGGACCGCTTTTGATCCCTGCACGGGTTATGAGCACAGGGCTGCCACTTACAAAAGCCTTTCTTCAATACCTCTTCAAATAATCACCAGCAACTAAAGGAAACAAAGCGACCCTGATTACATGCGGACGCCTCTCAGGGAAAACTATAAATTTGGGTCCATATCTACACAACATATGATCTGGCTGTGCAAGCACTAACCACAACTCAGAACTAGCAACAAGTCCTAATCACATTCATCTAACTCAGCACATCAATTTCGAACGACCACGATTTATAAAGTACCAAACGCTAAAAGTCACTGCCCATCGCAGCTCTTCTCCGAGGCCGATGAGACTCATTTCAAGACCTTCTCCCCCAGGCGCTACTTTGAACCGGTCATCATGGTTCAGCAGCCGCGGGGTCGCTGGAGAATGAAGTCAACGGCGGATCTTTGGAGAACAGAGACTTGGAAACAGGAGCTCGAGATGATCGTGGACAGAATCCAAGTCTTAACAGATGCCAACTTCGCACGCCATCTCGACCTCGACTCCAACTCTCTGCCATGGGATCTCATCGCGAGCCGTAGCTTCTATGAACTGGCACAGTGCATAGCTCAGGAGGACCCAACCTCTAGTTGGGACAGCCTGCTCACTAATGGGTTACAACGAACATACCTGATCCGCGGAATGATCCTGAAGGCCATCGAAGTCAAGGTATTCTGTGAGCCTCTATTCGGCGCTGACGATGTTAGGCTGCAAAGCATCCAGGCTCGAAACCCCGTTGTGAAACATGGCGAGGGCTTTCACAACGCCCGTATCCGAGCTGAGAATGTCGTACAATACCTTGAGGAGTACGATGCGATGTCTGAAAGCTTCTGGGCGGGTGTTGACTCCGTAACGACAGATATCCTCACACTCCTCCTGCCTCTCTATGGCCGCATTGAGAAGAAATGGATTGATTTTGACGGCACAAGCCGAGTTCGGGACCGCGGAGAGTTCCATGAGATGCTCCACGACGTTGTAGCCGCCAGTGCGTGGGTGAGTATCTCGATGCGCGCTCGTGAGGGCATCTCACACTGGACATGGCCAACGCCTGGGAATTGTCGTACCTGGAATCAAGTGAACGCCGATGAGAAGCTATACAAGACCAGCCAGGAGTATCGCGCTGCTGCAATGGGTATGAAGAACGAGCAGAACCGCACCACTGCTCGAGTGAAGATAGCGATCACTCCTGAGATCAGCGACCACTCCCTAGGTTACCATGGTGCCTATTATGGAACCAGGAACCAGGTTCTGTTCCCGCCCATGGCTGTATACTACGCCGGGGATGCAGCAGGCCATTGACTCATGCCGCATAAGACAAGGCCTCTGATGGACCACGTGATTTCTTCGAAACTGCGCGCCAGGAGACCACGAATTTGGCCACTGACAGAGGGGCCAAGAAAGAGCAAGATCCGTGGTAGGAAGTCAGTGGCCGTTAAGCTGATAGATAGATTGGGCGGGAAGGTCGTTCGCCTGCAAAAGTCCCCGACGGGACAACTGACAGGCAAGTTGAAGGGGAGAAGGTTGAGTCTGAAGCGAGATATGCTAATCAGGCAGATGGATAAGAACACGCCAGAAGCATGCATGCTGATAGCTCGAGGAGTCATTTGAGTCAACTCGTTTACCTAGTTAAATAGGAATCATATTCCGATAAATCTACGATATGCGGATCGAACTGCTCACTCCCAGGTCGGTGCTATCTTATGTGTCAACCCTCGTGAATAGATTATGGACTTAGCTTTGTGTTGTCGATGTAAGCCCATAGCTCCTAAGGTAGCCTCCTTGGACTCTATACATCGATAGGTAGATCTCGAATGGGCAATGGGCAGACACTGAGCTCGATGTGAATCATTGTCGAGCATCAATTGCCCAATAATGTTTCACCGACTTCGTATACTCTCTTGTTCCCCAACAATCCGCCAAGCACAACGCCTCTCGGGTAGCATGACAGTTCTGGATCCAGTTGCACAGCCTTAACAGCGCTAGCTGCCCAGTCACCCCTGTCGCTGTTAAGGCATCGCGAATGGCGCCAGCTCCAACATCAGCTCCAGCACCAGCTCAGGACCACCCAGGACGCATGATCCTTGATCCCTGTCACCTCAGCCTCTCCCTTTTTCTTCCCGCGACCAGGGCATGTGCATCATCATCGGCTCAGAGCACCGATGCCGCCAGCCACCTCAATTCTTTGCTTTGCTTGCTGGGCAGTTGCTTTTCGCGCCCATTGTGCCTTGTGCCAAGCTACAGACACGACTCGCAGCGACCGGTCCTGGAGACACTTGGACCAGCAGGCAATCTTGGGCTTCGAACACGAGATACAGCTGTTCCATTACCCTGTCGTTACTATAGCATCCACCTCAGATCCCCAATATTTCATCCTTGCTGTTGTCGCGGGAGGAGCCATTGTCAGTGTCATTGTCATTGTCGGTGTCAGTCGTAACGATGGCAGTGCCTTATGTAGCAAAAACAGGCTTCCTCCTCACCACGGCCCCTCCCTCTCCTCCTGCTCCCCCAAACAAAAAATCCTCCTCCTTCATTCATCTCAATAGAAACAAAACCCTCCTCCCTCGCTCCCCTGCATCCGTCTCCCGTCTCGTGTGTCTGCACAACATCATTCTTTGCTCCCGTCCGTCCGTCATGGATACCTGCATCGCTTGAGGCTGCATTGGTTGGGCTCCCAGCTTACACCTCCTACTCGACCCAGCCAGTCAGCCAGCCAGCCCACAGTACCTAACCAGCAGTTCAGTACAGCTCAGCACTTGCGATCCCATACTACCAACCACCCCCGACCAGGGCGCCTAGCACCATCAGCTGGCAGCGAACCGGCCTGTGTCTTTTCTTTTTTCGTCCTCTCCCGGTCTTCTTTCTCTTTTCCTTTCATCATGTCCACGCCATACTGGGGTCAATTGCCGGGGCCTAAAATTCACAAGCGCTTGTCTGATCTTGAGCCTGAGCCTGGAGCTGCCGAACCACCATATGTCGGAGCTGCTGATGATGCCCACCATCGACGCCCAGCGCCAGCCTCCGAGTCCACGACGCCAACCACCTCCAGCAACACCCACAACCACTTCGACCGTCGAAACCTAGATCCTGCCGAACCCAACGATATCCACGACGACAACGGTGCTCTGCATTCCAACCGTTCATCCGTAGCTGCAAGAGGAGCTGGGCCGGGAGCTGTTCCCGACTCTGCTACCCAAGCTTACACGAATCCTCCTACACAGGAGCTTCCCCAACGTCGACGCAGCAAGCGGTTGCAGAAGCTGCCGCATCAGTATCCCAAGATGAACAATCGAGCTTCTGTTCAGACGGCCGTCACCGACTCGACATACGATGAGCCCGACACGCCGAGTTTCCACCCTCAAGGGCTGGCTCCCAGACCGCCTTCTTACATTCGAGGTGGAGCTTCAGGGCACCAAAGCAGCTCGGGAATGCAGCACAGTAGCTCCCGGCGGCGGAGCCGACAACCTGACGAATACGATGAATATGGTACCTCGACCCCTCCCGTTGCGCCAGAGGTACCTCGAGGTCCTCCAACAAGTTACCGCGCGCCATACAGTAATGGTGGCGCCTATCAACACACAGCTTCGGGCGGAGCTGGTCCTGCGCCCGAAGAAGCCCCAGATGCATACCAGTCAAGACGAGCCGACCCGGGAGCCACTGCCCCACGGTCTCAGCCTGGTGCTGTCGACGTGCCCTTGAACGTCTCGGCAGGCGGTACTTCAGATCGTCGCAAAGTGTTCGCAGACGACCGTTCCCCCCTCCAAAGGCTTGAGCTGACGCTCGGCAGTTATACAAAAGAGGAGAAACGAGCTCGGGTCGAGGCTGCAGAGCGTCGAGCAAGAGAACGAGCTGCTTTGAGAGCTGGTATCCCGCCTCCGACTACAGCACCACAGGAATCTGTACCTGAGCGTCGAGTTTCTAGCAGCCGTCACGATGCTCGCCCGACCCGGCGAGAAGTGTCTGAACCTGTGGCCGCAGCTGCCGTTGCCCCAGTCGCCGAAGCTTCGCTACTACGCGATCCAGAACCCCCTAGGGACGTCCCTCGTAGTCACGGGAGCCACAGAGGAGCCCAACCTTCACAATCATATGGTGAGAGGGCCGTGCCGCCTGCAAGCCTTGAGCGACAACCGGAAGTCGAGCAGTATCATGAGTCGGACCCATCTGGTGTACCAACCCGCAACCTGAGTTTCCGTGAGAGGGCAAAGAGAGACCATGCAGAGCTTCCCAGCCCACCACAAGAGCCTGTATATGGAGGACAGGCTCCAGCTTCAACCAGCGGCGGACTCTCCCTTTCTCGGAGCGGCAGCAACAAGCTTCGAAAGCACCCTCCTGGTGACCCATGGTATCATCAGCGCATGGAAGCCGAACGTGCAATGCCGACCGTCTCAACTCGAGCACCTGAATCGAATCAGCGACAAGCGCGGAGAGAGCAGGTCATCCACACTTCTGAGGATGACCAGCTTCCCATCAATCCGCCAACCGACGTTCGACCGGATGAACGGAGAGACTCTAGGGGCAATGGCAGGGCGGCTGTGGGAGCTGCGGTTGGAGCCGCCGCTCTGGGCTCGAGGCAGCACCACCAAAATCAGCCCGCCGAGCCAATGAGTCCGGGCTACGAATCAGACGAAAAGTACATGCCGACCAAGACAAAGAGGAAAGACCTGAGCCACTGGGGTTATGAGCCACCAGACTCCAAGCGACCTCCTCCAGGGGTTGAGGCAGCGCGACGACAACTTGAAGGCCAGGACAGCGAACATACGTCTGATAGCTCGATCGATCGTGAGCGGGAGGCTGCGGCATACGGACGACCTGAGCAAATGACACCTGGCCACGGTCGTTATAAGTCTCCAGTATGGCTTACAGAATGGGAAAAGGCTACCGTGGGTAGACTCACTGGTCCGCTGCTCGATCTTGACGACACTCAGCCCGAACCCGACGCTGTTAAGAACAAAGCCTGGTGGGAGGAAAATGGTGGATCAAGAAGACAAAGCTCGTCGGGTAGGCAACGACGAGCGGAGGCTTTCGACGGAGAGTATGATACTACCAACGGTAAGTTCGAGGTTATTTGACTTCTCAGACATGAGCTAATAGTCGCAGGAGCGCCGACTCGATTCAAGCCACCGCTGTACCTTAAGTGCGGGCCCCTCATTCGGTATTGCGGAATCCGCCAGGACCGTGTACAAAGCCGCACGAAAGGTCCTTCTCCTTCTGAACGGGAAATGTGGCGAGGCAGTATCATGATCGTGACACACGATGCCCAGTCTTCATATGAGATCGCCCCGACGCTTCGACTATTCTTGCAGGATCTGGAGCTCTTACCCCCTCCCCCACATCATGTTGATGGAGAGCTTTCTCCCGAATATGTTGATCCCATTGCCGGCCATCCCAAACTAGGCCGTCGTGGTGAGACTCTTTATGTTCGACCTGTGGAGCATCTGCAGGAGGGCAAGGATCTCTCAAAGGACGAAAGCAATAATGGTCTGTTCGAGTCGGTCAGGAGCACGCCCGACGCTTCACCGGCCGGAGCTGAGGCTGACCTGTCTGGTTCATTCACCAGCAGAAGGGCCCGTATCTCGGCTGATGGCGAGAAGATGCAAAAGTATAAGGACATTCGTGGCTTCAGGCTGCATGCCGAGCGAGGATGTACCTTCTGGCGCTTCAACATTGAGATTGAGCTGCGTGAACGGCAGCAACGTATCGCTTACCGCATCAACAGAGGGCCTGCCATGGCATTCTGGGTCCCACCACAGGGTCAAACGATGAACATGATGTTCCATAGTTGTAACGGTTTCAGTCTCGCAGCAAAGCCGGATGACTTCAGCGGGCCGGATCCAATGTGGCGAGATGTGCTAAACACCCACCAGACCCAACCTTTCCATGTCATGATCGGTGGAGGCGATCAAATTTACAATGACTGTGTCGCGGACGAGACAGAGCTGTTTGGAAACTGGCTTGACATTGATGTTCTCCATCACAAGCACAAAGCCCCGTTCACGCCAGCGATGCAGGACGAGCTCGAAGACTTCTATCTGGAACGATACTGTTCCTGGTTTTCGCAAGGATTGTTTAGTGTTGCGACGTCACAGATTCCAATGGTCAACATGTTTGATGACCACGACATTTTCGATGGCTATGGTTCATATCCTGATGGCGAAATGAGCTCGCCCGTACTATGCGGTCTGGGAGCAGTCGCGTTCAAGTACTACATGCTATTCCAACAGCAGAGCATCATCCCGGAGACCGAGAAGACGGAGCCGAGCTTGATTATGGGCCTTGAACCTGGTCCGTACATCAACGAACTCAGCAGGAGCTTGTACGTGTCAATGGGGTCAAAGGTTTCGCTTCTGGCCGTGGATGCGCGAACAGAGAGGACCGAACTTGACGTGCTGTCTTCCAAGACCTGGGAGAAGATCATGAACAGGCTGTATGCGGAGGTCAGACGTGGCCACGTCGAACATTTGCTGGTCTTGCTCGGTGTACCCATTGCTTATCCTCGCCTGGTATGGCTCGAGAATATGTGAGTTAATTCCTCGAGTCGCACTGTTTGACTGTAGCTAACATGTGTTTACAGTTTGACATCAAGGCTTTTGGACCCTGTCAAGGCTCTAGGTAAGACTGGGCTTCTGGGCAAGTCACTGAACAGCATTGATGGCGGTGTCGAAGTGTTGGATGACCTCAATGATCATTGGACCGCTAAGAACCACAAACATGAGAGAGCGCTGGTGATTGAGGATTTGCAAGATCTTGCTATTGACAAGTCGCTGCGGATCACTATTCTCAGGTTAGTGAATCTCGCCCACTTGTTGAACTTTTGTATCCAATGTTAACTACAACAGCGGCGATGTACATCTGGCTGCTGTGGGTCAGTTCTTCTCGAACCCCAAGCTCGGGCTCGCGAAGCATAAGGACCCCCGGTACATGCCAAACATCATCTCCTCCGCCATTGCGAACGCACCACCTCCAGATCTGATGGCGGATGTCTTGAATAAACGCAACAAGGTCCACCATTTTGACAAGCAAACCGACGAAGACATGATTCCAATGTTCCAAACAGGCGTAGATGGAAAGCCAAGAAACAACAAACGGCTGCTGCCTCACCGGAACTGGTGTTCCATCAAGCAATGGAATCCTGGCAGCACCCCACCACCAACACCACCTCCAGAGGATTACGAGAGAAGCCCAAGTCCCGAACGAAGCGGACGAGGGCCGATGGCACTGATTCGACGACTGTCCTCTCGGAGTCGTTCGCAGTCTGGCAGGCCAGAACTATCTAGGGATTCTGTACGGGGACCGAAGCCGCCGATTTCTGGGACCGGTGGCGGTGGCTTCTTCCGCAGTCTCTCGCGTCGTCGGGGCTCAACTAGTGACGCACCGCCTAAGAAACTGACCAGAACAATGTCATTGGGCCGGGACGAATCGACTAAGACGGGCGGATTCTTCGGGAGCTTCGGTCGCAGAGGAAGTCAAAGACGACCTGACGATGGTGGCATCAATGGCCAATGGGGTGAGGAAAGTGATGGAGAGGATGATTACTACTATGGGGATCCTCGTGCCTATGGCGACCCTCGGATGCAGCAGACACGACAACAGCCTCAGCCATCTGGGCTCAGGGGTGGTGGCTTGCAAGACGAGTACTCGGAGGGTGATGAGGACTACTTCACGGCGCAACCTCCACAAAGAGCGCAAACAATGGGAAGCCAGTCCGCCAAACCAGACCCAAACTTCCCACCTACACGTCCTTTCCACCGAACTCCAACCGGTTTGTCTACAAAGCAAAAGAAGCAACCAGACAACTATGAGGTAGATCTCGAGGGCGGCCTGGACATTTGCTTGAACGTCGAGGTCAACCCTAAGGACCCTACGGGCATCACAGTTCCGTATCGGTTGCTTGTGCCGAAGCTCTTCTACGAGTACAACCCTGGGGATGACGAAATTTTGACGTCCCCTGCGGAGAAGCGCACAAGCGGAGGGGGAAGATTCAAGAAGCTGTTGAGCTTTAGGAGAAAGCCAGCGGATAGGGGCTATGTGGAAGATGACGACAGCCAGGATGATGATGAGGACTGGGATCGCAGATGAGAGTGATACGAAGAAGAGGCATGGTACAGAAAGGGCGTCAATCGAAGAGCAGGATGTGCTTTCACTCACAGCATAGCATGGCAGGCATTGTTAGACTTGTATTTTGAGTATCCATTGGCATTTCCCTACAAACCTGCTTTCTTGAACATTGTGCCAATAGTAGCGAAGCTTCTCATTGCATATTGGGATACCCCCCTTGACCAATGGCATAACATAGGATATCAAACGCCAAACATGTAGCCTCTCTTTCTTCCGTTTGCTGCTCGAACTTCTATTCTTGATCAGCATCCACATAATTGAAGCTCAAAAACTTCGTGGAGGACGCTGTACCTCCGCTTACTTCACCTTGTCAAACAAATGTAAATACGACGAGATTACGTATCAGGACTTCACTCAGCAGAGTTTTGACGATATACAGGCAACCGAAAGGCATCGGAAGACCAAGGGAGCCATGCACATCCAAACGAGGACTACACTTCAGAAACACGAGGGCCAATACTTTGCATTTATCCACTGCTCAGAAGGAGAGCCAGGCAGACGAGAGGGCATCGCAGTGCAACATGTCTCCCTACTTGTTAGCTGCAGTTCTCTCGTCTAATACTAAACCTGGAGATTTGTGATTACGTCTTGGTGCCCGTTGCCCATGTCCCGCGCGTATTTGAAGAATTGTGCATCATAAGGCACAGTCATGCACTAATTGTCCCTGCTGGCATTGAATGACGTCGTAACGTCGCTCAAGAAAGTTGAGTCTACCTCGTCGTATGACGAAGGCTCTATCTTGTGGCTAGGCTGGCCGTGTCGGGACCGAGTTCGAAGGGAGTTCGGACATTGCCGAAGCATAATAGACATACCAGATGGAGGGGATGCTTACGGCAATACAAGAATCCTTCTGCCTAACACTATGGGTTTCGCCTCTTACTAGGGTCGATCCTGCGCAGATCTTATCCTTGCCACGATCCTTCACATCTATTAAGGTAACCGCCCCATCAATACCAGATCCCGGCACTGTGTCTGTGAACTGTGCTGAGTGATAAGCGACGGCAGTTAAGTGTTTCCCTGTGCGCATTGGACCCTGAAGCCCTTGACGAGCATGCATGGAGAAATGCATCATGTTGGAAGCCAAATTGAGCCTGATGACGCAGTGTAGACCAGCCTTCAGATGGATGGAGTCCACTATGTTCGCTTTGTGGGGATTGACTACTAGTAAACTGGGGTAAGGTGTTGCAGAAGTTCCATAGTCTCCTCACGCATCCTGACGGGATGAGAACACTCGAAGCTACACGTACTTCACCTTGGACGAAAGGCGCACCGAAATATTGAAGCATGCTTAAGGCGCTCTTGAAAAGCGTAACTTTGAACCTTCTTCGAAGAACACTCTGTCGTGCAGAAGGTAAATCTTGGCCTTGGTCCCTGGAATGCCAGTGCCAAGCCCAAGGCGGGAAAGCGTATAACCGGTGTGCGCCACCGTTCCTGAATGCCCCAGGCTTGCCCTGTTTTGACCATGGTGGTTCTGAATCGTCGTCGATCGTCATAGGGTCCTTTTCTGAATGATCTCACTGCCGCATCCTGGCTCGTCAAGAGTGGCGAAGCAACGACGATCTTGAACCCTTGAGGCTGAACTCTTCGACGAAGGACTCAGACTACGTGGGCAGACTCGCGGTCGAGACGACGGTCTGAATCCGGGGATAACCGTTTACAATTCTGCCTGGAGAGCGGAGTCGATAGGAATACAAGTGTCAAAGATCGACATGTTTCATGCCATGAGGTCTGCCCATCCCCAACTAGGGCTTAGATATGACGACTATGCTCTTGAGATATCGAATTCTATGGTTTTTGCGGATATAAAACCTGAAGAATTTCCTCCTGACTTGATACAATTGAAACATACCAGCTCGACTCGAATCACATACAACAACTATTGAATCACATTACAACATCTTCTTAAACCAACTTCACCATGCATTCCGTCCTCCGTTTCGCTAGCCTCATGGCTCTTGTTGGCTACTCCCAAGCTGATTTCGCCGTTGGAACGTCGGCAAGCCAGGGTTAGTCAGCCTTGTGCGAGCTCTTCAAGCGCTACTCATAACTAACGAGTTCACAGGTGGTATCGGCGAGCTCGTTCCTGACACCGGCGGTGACATCTACAGCACCTCCTTCGTTGCTGTCTCCTACCCGGGTGGCTGCCTCGACAATGTGCAGCAGTTTGAGGTAAGCCCATGCAGACTCGCGAGCCATGTCAGACATCATGGATGCTAACGTTCCAACAGTGCGTCGCGGACAACTGCCTTACAGAGGAATTCTTCGAGATCAAGGGCCTCAAGACTGGAGACCAGTACGGCTTCAACTGGAACGGTGAAGGTTGGGAGTTCTCCCAGAACAGCGAAATCTTGGGGTTCTGCGAGAAGAATGACGATGAGGGATGCACAAGCACTGGTGTCAACTACTCTTTGGGCTTCTTTTCCACGATGAAGTGTACCGGCTCTATCAACTCTGGCTTCGACAACTAGATGCACGTTGATAAGGCGGCTGGCTGCTGTTTGATCGACAAAGCGAATGCGAGGCGTTCTTCTGGTTTATGATAGAGTTCAATTATAGATGTACAATACAGTGACTTACAACATACCCGTCAACTCTCAGTGGGAAGTTTCTTGGCCCGTGCGAGGCGATGCCGGTGCTTACACAATTGATTCGGCGCCCGTTTCCAGCCTCTCGCCCATGCTTATTTGGACTCGCAACTTTGCAGACTAGCCGTTGAAGAATGCCAATTACTAGCTACGGCAACGACTTAGGTTCGGAGCGCCATGGCCGCCTATGTCTCTCAAGGGGAACTCAGAGCTGCGTTTGTCGCTCCCCTGGGTCAACCGCCCTGCAATGTCCTGGGCGTGGTAGGCTCTGGCAATAATCACATGAGGGATAACTCAGCAACAACAACAACAACCTAGTCTGATCAATTGTGCTTGTTGGGCAAAACGATGACACGAGTAAGTTTATTACTGGATAGTCAGGGAAATGGAGGGTCTGAGGACCTTGCGCATGCTGTGTGGCTTGACACGCGAGGTGCGTTCATGTCTCTTACACCGCAGCGAGACGTTTGACCGCAAAGTCTATTACGTTCCAGGCCTTCTTTCATCCGCCAGAATCTGCGACAGAGAACGACAGCGGTCGCCATTCAGTGTTAAGCATAAATGCTTCCTGGAACCCCACGTGGTTCTCGACGTATAAGCTTACTGCTTTCTTCGCCCGTTGTCTCCAGACCCTTGCCCCATGGCACCATCGGCCAACAATGTCACAATCTACCGCCATCGGCACAGCTCGGTACCAGTCGCTTAAGCGAAGAATCGCCATCCTTGAATTATCGCCCAGGCTCGCATGCAAATGGGTGGGGAGAGGCTGATGAGAGTGGTCTGGACGGAACACTAGCCTCCTTCGCTGCGTCGAGAAACTTGCGCATATATGCTCGATCAAGCCACACGATGGGACCCTTACGAGCATCTGATACACGACACGTCTAATTGGCCCCGATAAATGTTGCAGAAGCCAAGACGAACAGACCCTGTCAGGCGGCAGTAGAATCTTGGTAAAAACATTAATACAATGGTCCCTGCCGTTCCTGTGACCCTTCTGTCAGTTCTCGTGCCGCGCAAATTGAGTTGTTGAATCCTTTACAAGGTAGGCAGCGCTTAAAGTCATGTCTCTTCTGATTATCGCGGTCTCTGTGGCCGCTCTAGCGAGCTTTGTAAACGGACAAAGCTCGGGGAGAGCAGGTCATGGCATGATTGGCCATGGCATTCCTATGTACGAACCAGAGTGCGCCCATGCTTGTCGAGGAGGAAGTCCCCGAGCTGCCATCGACTGTGGCAACGGAGAAGAGCACGCTGCCGGACATCACGGCGGAGTAGCTGTTACACCAGGTGAGTAGAGTGGCAGATCCTCATATAGCGAGTGCTAATCATTGTGCAGAGTGCATGGCTGTAAATGAGCCGTGGCTGAAGACCGTTGCCTACTGCATCCACACCAAGTGTTCCAGTGTCGACAACGCCACGCTGGAGTCTTACTGGCAGACCGAGTTAATCAGTCGCCGCGATGAGCCTCAAGCGAAATGGTCATACCAAGAGTCGCTATGGCACGCTCTCGAGGATGGTATCCCAACCGAAGAACTCCAAGAGGGTGGAGTTTTGAACCGGACTGTGCTGGTCAACCAAGACTCTTATCTTGCTACTGCCAACGGCAACACTGGGTTTCGCAACAGCGAGATCTGGCATGTCAATATGAAGTGAGTACTTGTGACAAGCCCTTTCCAACCTTGAACCAGCCTCTGACGATCTATGGCACACAGCCTGATCATACTCCTCACTGGCGCCGGAATCCCTATTCTATGCTCTCTGCTACGCTTCGTTCCGTTCCCCGAGCTCATCGTCAGCAAGTTTAACGCCTATGTCATTGAGCCGCCCGTCATCGGATCTCACCACAATGTCCCGATCCTGAAGAACATGTCTATCGTGCCGACTCGAGGACAGGCTCTCTTCCTTGTCTACATTTTCGTTCTGAACATTGTTGCCTCCTTCGCGGGCCTGGATCTCAGAACACCAAACTCATGGTGGCATGATCAGCGAGAGGAGTTCCTGGCGATCTACTCCAATAGGGTCGGCATGTTGTCTTTCGCAAACCTTCCCTTGTTGATCCTCTATGCCGGCCGGAACAACATCTTGCTTTGGGTGACGAACTGGAGTCACTCGACTTTCCTGTTACTCCACCGCTGGGTTGCATTTATTTGCATGCTTGAGGCGGTCATTCACTCTGCGGTGTACCTTAACATTCATTTGACTATCTACAAGGACCATGCAGAGATTGTGAGCTCAGATCGAAGCCATATTGAGTTGGATCAAAATGCTGACATCTCGTAGGCAGCTGTGGAATACTGGTACTGGGGCATCATTGCGACCCTCGCCCTTGTCCTCATGATCCCCTTCTCGATCCTTCCGCTCCGGTACGCACATAATTGCAAGGAGAGACAAAGAACACGACTGACAGTGAACATAGACAAAAGCTTTACGAGGTGTTTCACGCGGCACATATTGTACTCGCCATCGTGACGATCGCGGGTTGCTGGTATCATATCATTGTAAGCCAAGTCATAGCGACTCTTCGCCATAGGAACTTGCTAACATACAAAAGTGGCGCTACGAGAGACAATGGGGATATGTAAGTATACTGCGTCCTGTATGTAATTATTGTACCTAACACCGCTACAGGAAGTCTGGGTCCTCATCGCCATCGGTGTTTGGGTCTTCGATTGGATCGTTCGCTCCATCCGCATTGCGCGTAACGGCGTGATGACCGCGCACGTTTCCAAGATCAGCGATGACTACCTGCGAGTAGACATTCCTCACCTCGACGCGCACGGTCATGTCTACCTATACTTCCCCACACTTAATTGGCGACTTTGGGAAAGCCATCCATTCTCTGTCATCGGACACAGCTCGCTCAAAGTCCCCTTGAGCCCATCGACCAGCCACAGCAAACGCGGCGAATTGTCCGAGAAGAATGCGCTGCAGGTCAGCGGGGGCACTGTTCCGTCCTCGACGTCTGTCTCATCAGAAGGTTCAGTCCAGCTTGGGCCGCGATGTACAACTCTCTTTATCCGCCTTCAGACAGGCACTACCATGCCTCTCGCTGCAAAGGCCGGCATCTCATCTGGAGTGCCTGTCCTAGTCGAGTCCAGCTACGGTCATCAGTCAGCAGTGTCACCCCATGGAGGTTTGCCGACACCATCAGTCGCCTACTCGAACCTGGTGGTGATTGCAGGTGGTGTCGGAATCACTGCAGCCTTGCCTATCCTCGATAATGCGCGGTCGCTATATGCATCGCAGGGCACCAAGAAGCTGTTCTGGGGAGTGCATGATGGCTCCGAGGGCCTTGTGAACTCAGTGCAGGGTCTGGTGCGAGCCTCTGGATCTGCTGTTCAAGAGGCCTTTAGCCCTCTCCCAGGCCTCAACGCGACTCAATGGGCCGATATCGATGTAACCATTGCGGTAGGAGAGCGTTTGGATATCAGGGGTCTGTTGGAGGCTGAACTATCCTCCGTCACGGGTACACTCGTGTTCGTCTGTGGACCAGCTGGACTTGCTGACGATGTGAGGAATACTGTAACCGCGCTTGGACGGCATGGAGCTCTAGTACAATATGTCGAGGAGGCATTCGCTTGGTAAGAGATCAAGGGCCATAGGAAGACATCGCTCCCATTTCAGGCGTCAAAAGATAACCTGTGATTCACGAGCGAAGGTCGATCGCGTATGCGTGGAATCACAAGTGGCATCTGTCGGTATTCTTGATAATTTCATATGCAATCATTCTTGATTTCAAAAGACAATCTTGTTGTCGTCAGTAGACGCGGCCGTCGCTAAATGAGAAAGAGAGGCAAGATGTGGTTGGCTGTTCGCTAGTCTTCCCGGGTTCAAACACGCATCGCTAATATGCAATTTGCCATGGCCAAATATCGATACCGCACATTAAGCATTCAATGGTTTCTGAGCGTAGACGACGTTGGCGCGGTAGTAGGAGTGCACGGCGTTGGTCCGCAATTCCTTTCGAAGATTTGCGGCGTAAACTGCGATCTCCTCCTTGGTCCAGCCCAGCTGCGTGGCCATGAAGCCGATGGTGCCCTCCGTGTCATTTTCAAGAGCTGCACGGGTGATGAGTCCGATTTGCTTGTGCTTGGGGTCCTTGGCCCATTCCGAGGTTGGGATCTGGAGTGATGTCAGCTGCGGTCCCGTGGATCAAATCGTGTAGGCCAAATTACTTTAATATGGTGCTCGGTAATCCTCACAAAGTTGGCCTCTTCAAGACCCTTGACTTGCAGCCTGTCCTTGACAACGCTGAATGATGCCTTTGAACCTAGGGCCAGGGCACCTTCGCGGAAGAAGTAACCCCATTTGCTGAGTGCCGTGTCATCAGTCAGAGTGCCATCGTCAGACTCGTAGAAGCCATTGCATTCGAACGTCTCGATAAAGCCACCGGGCTTGAGAACGCGGTACGCCTGGCGGAAAAGCTCGGCCCAGTCAGAGATGGTGCCGACAAGCCAGCGAAGGTGAACAAAATCGAGGGAGTTGTCCTTGAACGTCCACTCTTGGGTATAATCATCAATCTCACTTAGGGGGGTCAGTATGCGTAGTATTGTCTTTGTGTAAACGGTGCCACCTACAACTTCACGTTTGGGGGAATCCACTCGGGTTGAATAGGTGAAAGATCAGTGCCAATAACCTCGCAACCGGGATGGTCATCGCCAAAGTCGCTGAGTATCAGGTTCAGTTTCGTGCCCAATACCGCGTCTACTCTCATCGGGCAAACTTACATGCACCAGAGTCCGGTGCCTGTACCAATGTCAAGGACTTTCTGCACGGTATTGTGGTTAGCATCTTGGAACGACAAAGGAACCAGCAGGAAAATGTACTCACATCTAGTTTGTCCGGCAACGGTGCCAGGTAGAGTTTGTCATCAAGCGCAACTGTGAAGATTTGGTGCCTAGAGAGGTCAGCACGACTGTGTTCTGAACGTTCATCAGGGTGAGGTTGCGCTCACATGAGATCAAGATTGTGATTCTGCTTGGCGTCATTGGCACCCCTGGGCAGATCCGAGTCAGTCGAGCCGCATGTCTCAGTTTAGCAACATCGTACGCGGGAAGACGCTGACCAGTAAAGCCCTGCTTCCGAGTTCACAGAACGGTCGCTGTGGTAGGTGCGGCCGTTGATAGTACGGTACTGCAGGATGCTGGACGCGACAGATGCGGTGCTGGAGTCGGCATCACTGTCTCCGACTGCCGAGTCCTGGTCGTCATCGACATTTCGTGCTTGAAACTGTGACGGGCGGCGCAGTCAGCAAACCGGTATCACACTCAATTAAACCTGCATCCAAGCGGCGCACGCACCTCCTCGGCCACGTGGAGCGGTTGATCTCTCCATGGTTGAGTCGCGTGTGGTTGCTCCTGTTGCTGCTGTTGGCTCAGCTCAGCTGCTGGAACAGAGGAAGCCGGGGTTTCCCTGCTTCCAGACTCTCCTGCGGCTGCAGCCGGTGCTGTCGTAGCTGGCGCTGAAGACGAGGCGGCTGTGGTATCTTCTGGCTTCTTCGGGTCCGCCATGATGAGAAACTGGTGCGATTGTGTGTTTAAGCAAACCGACGAGTCAGCCACCCGGAAGATGAGAATTGTAGTGCGCGGGAGCCAGCAAAGTAGCGCAAGAAGCGGGGAAGTTTCTATCCATCAAAGAGATCATGGCCAAGCTGGTTGCGTTCCATAGTTGGCGTCAGAGCTAGCATGTCCTCCAATCATCCCCTGCCATGAAGCCTGCACTCATCAGGCCATGCTCTTTGTGGAGAAACCGAGTTGCCACAATGGTTGAGGCTTACGGGGATTGAACGGACAGGGATGCACGGAGAGTCGGCATTGGCGCGTTTTGGGCCGCGAGAGGCATCATGTCGGTGAGCCCATACCGGTCTGAAGTGCCAGGTATCATCATGAGTGATTTGGAACAATACATAGGGTTGAGAATGGATGCTGTTCTCCAAGCCCTACAAAGATAGACTTCACGATCTGTGGAGATAGCGCCCGAGCATGTTGTGGTCCCACGCTGGCTGTATTCTCAAAGTTGACAGCGCGATTCTGATCGTCAGTCAAAAGGTCTGCTTTGCCGTTCGTACACCGCACTAAGCTCATTGAAACGGTTCGGCGCTGCGTCAAGGTCCATTAGAAAGGTAAGGCGACAACATTAACATCGAACCGTAAGAATAATACATGTTCTCATCGACGATTTACTAGCTGTAGCGTTTCCTTACAAGTATAACATCCATAATATCCTTCTACAACCTTGTTCAAGTGTAAGCTTCATCCCGCGAAATTGCAGCCTGCCCACCACGGCTCACTCAGAGCCCCCATCCTCATCGTTCCCGTCATCAATTGCCTCGCGCAGGATCTTAACCTGCTTCTTGATCTCTACCCACAGAATGAGTTCGTCCAAATCATCGCCATCACCATTGGGATGGTTGTCATGCGAAATACCGACCCAGTCGTCGCCAAGTTCATCTACTTTCATGTTACGAACAGTCATCGACTTCTCCTTGGGTGCCTTCTCTCTTGCCAGCGCTAGCAGACTTGCCACGAAAGCCTCTTGGATATATGCAAAGCTGAACTTATCCGTGATGCCGGCAATGGCATCGCATAGTTTGTCGGGGAACTCGATGTCCTTATTATCGGCGAGTTTTGACTGCCAGAATTTGCAATACAGAACGCGCTCCGGAAGCGAAGGGTTGGGGAAGTAGTACTTGCGGTCGAAGCGAGAAGGACGTTTCTAATCTTGTTAGATGAGTTCGTGGATGCAGGCACTGTACCTGTGTGAGAGATTAATCGACTGCTTACCGAGATACCAGGATCCAGGCGCTCCAGATGATTCGTGCTTCCAATCATGAAGATGCCGTCATTGTTCTTGATGCCATCAACCTCATTTAGGAAGTAACTTCTGACTTCATCGTCGATGATGCTATCTAGATCCTCAAACACGAGGTAGCAAGGGGCAAACTGACGCGCCTTAGTGAAGATCTCATTAAGGGCTCCTTCGGGTCCCATCCACTGCGCTGGTTAGTATCGTGTTCTTGACAAAGAAGGCAACCTCAAAACTTACACTTGAGAGCGTCCGAACGTATAGCGTCGGCACAGACTCCTTCAGCTGATACAGCATCTTCATCGTTGCCTTGATTGAGATCGTCTTACCATTCCCAGGTGGACCATGATAGATAATACCACGCTTCCATGACACCTTGAGCTTATCGTACGTTTCTCTCGACTCATAGAACGACAAGTGGTCATCGATGATGGCCTTCTTCATGTCCGCATTCAGGATGACGGCATCCCATGACGCCTTCATTACGCTGTCGTAGAGCTGAGCACTCTTCTGCCAGTAACCATCATCGAAGACCAGGACCTCGTTGTGAAGATCACTAGACCACTTCCCCACGGCTAACAACAGCGCGGCAGCCTTCTCCGGAGTCGTGGACAAGATGTAAAAGCTCTGGGTGAGGGAGAACGCGTCGCTGGCGTCGGCCCCCTCAATCAAGTAGATAATGAAGTCCTCGTCTTTCCATTTGTAAATGTATTTGGCAAAGGTCTGCCAGACGACCAGGTATCCCGGAGACGGGTCCAGCCGTCGTGCAGGGGCAATATACTCTGTGTCGTCAATTGCGGTGGGTAACTCTCCGTTTCCATCAGCAACAACGCTGAATTCGGCGTGACCGGCTGCAGCAAAGCCTAGGAGGTTGCTCTGAGACGTGACTGTGAGATGCAGGTTGGGATACTGCTTCTTGAGTTGCGTCACGACTACCGTCTTGGTGCTGACTCGATCCGCCGATGAGTGCTTGAACCATTTCGAGGTTGTGTCATCGCTCCTGGCCTTCTGCATCGTGAAGTACTGCGAGTACACTGAACCCTTATGTTGTTATTGGTGTCCGCCGTGATAAATAGACCTGGCAAATAGTCGAGCAATCAGATGAAGATGAATGAGCCCGACTTTACAATGGCTGACGTGGCTCATGGGTGATGAGAGGTACGGCCTACAGCTGCTGCGCCCCCATGAGCTTCAGCCTGGCTGTTACCTTCCCAGTTTGGACACTACTACCCTACAGCGGTGATGTTACACCTCGATGCCTTGCTAATTGGCTTTGCCTGCCTGTTATAGTTCCTTTTAAAGCTTGCGGACCTCATTGAAAATTTGCATCTCTGCTCCTTGGTTGAGGCAGTGGTATCTCGCGGTTGTAGAAATACAATTGTTCCCAGCAAGCTTGGAGCGGTTCTTTTCCGACTGTAAACAAAGTTTACACTGACTTAGAAATGCACACGAAACCCGCTTCGCTGATTCAACAGGGGGTCAGAAATTGTAAACGAGCACTTCCCATGATGAAGTAGTCCAGAGAGCCAAGATGCAGTCGTTCAATGTAGTACTTTGGTGAGGAAGCAATTCCCAGGAGACATGGTTTCTACCTACTAAATTGTGATGTGATTTATGCACCTTGTCCGGTTGATTGAGCACCTGTATTTATTTCAACATTCTGTATTGAATAGTATGGATTAGAGTTTCCAAAATGAGGCTTCGAAACTGCTCAGATATACGCGATTGACTTGCAAGGAGACCTTGACTTATCAGTCATCATCTCTGGCCAGCTCCAAGTGGACAGCGCACCCTGCAACAAACTCCCCGTTGCAGAAGAGCTCGAAAAAGGTCACCCACGACCTGCGCGGATGGGTTGAAATACCTGCGAATGACAGATCCTTGAACAGGTAACTACCTTTGGTGTAATCAACGCGAGTTGGGCCATTTATGCGATTGACCGCGCACTCCCTGCGTATGACACAAAGGGAGTCACCTTCGTCGTGTGGGAGCAATTCAGAGCCGATGATAATGTCAAATTTCTCCCCAGGAATAATCTTCACAGGTGCCATGACAATATAACAATGCTCCTCCCAGGAAGGCTGCGGTATGGCGGTCGAGAATTGGACCGAGGTGGCCGAACCTGTATCGGACATGGTGCAAGCTTGGGACGTCTACGTGCAGTGAACTGTTACAGTAGTGTCTCAGATGAATAGAAGATCCCTGTGTTTGGCTTTCGTGCTTGCTATTGCTACAAAGCTGAGCAGTGTGCCTTGCGGAAGGTCAACATTGAAAGACAAGCGACGATGTATATATATTTACGAGCTCTCTTTGTTGCAGAGACTCAGCGACGTCAAAGAAAGTCCGTCCAGTTCCCGCAACAAATTGCGGTAGAGAGCATGAGGCGAAACTCACAACCATTCATTCATTCATACATATCATGATCTAAGCTTTGGTTGTCCCCCTCGTTTGTCTCAGAATGACTAACTTGTAGGGCCATACTTACAAAGGTGTGCACAAAGGCCAAGGCGCGTTTTGTACTTGGGGGATCATGCGCCAAAGAATGAAAGAGATCAACTCAAACCGGGCGTGCGGTATAAGCTTTCAAAGATGGAGTTGAAACGTCACCATACTAGCATCAATGTTCTACAATGACTACGAATCTGGATGAAGAGGACGGAATTTACAAACGACTCCACTTTTATGGCACTACTGTACAGTAGATGTCTGCTCATGGAGCCCATAGCTCATGGTCGGAATCACTCAGATGAAAACTGGCTAAGATTCCAGGCCACTACTTTTTTTCTTTTTGATGCTGAGCGTTCCCGCTGTCGCCTTTACAGGCTCACCTCACCGAGCTTTATCAGTCTTGGCAAAATGTTTGCTCTTTGGGCTTGGGAAACGTGCGAGTCTGAACTGAGTGAGCAGTGGATGTCAGTAGATGTCTTGCATTGCAGTCAGGCAAGCATATGGAGCTATTACGGTGAGGCAATTCTGAGGTTAACGAGTTAGGGGGTTGTAAAAGGTCTCAGGATTAAATATATTGTTCAAAGCTGCTAATGAGCACGGCTGTACTTTGCGCTCCGGAGCTGAACGGCTTAGGCTTGCTAACGTAGAATCATGATCACTGCAAGAGTTGCTGATCAGAGAAGAAGGTATCCTCATTGCCAACTGAGCCAGCTGTCAGCTCAACCTCGCAACGCAGGATTGACCTGAATCGGAAGTATAAGCTTGCTTATTAGGACGTGATCAGTGTTCATGCTAAGGAACTCAAGGTTGAGGAGACCATCACAACAGGGACTGACGAGAAATTCGAGATTGAATTCGTAAGTAGTGGTACCGCTATAAGGCACCACTCTGTGACCCAAGATGTGAAGCGGCCGTTTGTTCTTCGGGTCGATGCTGGACAGTTCGACCCAAATACAAGGATCCTGGTAGTCTGAGCCAAGAAGAACAGTGAACTTCTCCCCCATGTTGACGGTAGGGGGAGTAGAGATGAGATAGAGGTCGGTGTACTTAGCCATGATGTCCGTAGGTCAGTGATCACTGAGGTGTGATTGGGAGTAAGTACAGTTATGTTCAAATGTCCCTTCCTCTTTCCGAACAATAAAGCTCTTTGTAACTTGTGTCCACACAGTAGCAATTCCATGATAACACACAGTGTACCTAGCTGCTTGATAAAGCGACAAAGCGACAAAGCGACAAAGCGACAAAGGCCACTTATAGACTAACGATAATGGCTACTTTCAGATTATTATCCTCCCTCCCTGTGTTAAAACTCAGTAAGGCAGGAGTCATCGATCCTGCTCGTAGATTCGTAATCCTCATTTCGCATTCCATATTCACTAATGACTTTATCCCAAGACCAGCGAACCAGGCTCAAAGATGTCATCATCAGTAAGTTGCAGGGTGTCACGACCATGACTGATGAGCAAATCGCGAACACTATTCCCTGCTCCACGCGAACCGTCCGTACTGCCCGACAGGCCATTGTGTAACATAGCTCGAACGAACCTCCTCGAGAACTTATAGGTCGACCCAGGGAGGTGACGGAGAATATGTGGCTAGCCTTGAAGAATGAATTGACGGACCCTTGCCGGACTCAGCAAGAATTGGCTGATCTACTCAATGAACAGTTTGAAGTCACCTTATCACGGGTCACAGTTAGCCGAGAGCTCAAGCGACGCGGCTAGACTAGGAAAACCACCCAGACTGTCGCAAAGGAACGTAACCAGACCCTTCGAAATGATCACATAGAACGGCGATCTCATTTTGATCCTGAGCAAATGGTTTTCGTTGATAAAAGTGGGTGATATCCTCATCAGGTAATGAAAGGCCGCGGTTATGCTCCAAAGGGCATAACACCGGTGCAATTCAAGCGATTCCACCAAGGCAGGAGAGTACAAATGCTACCTGCATATACTTTGGACGGAGTGATTTACTGTGAGGTGTATAAAGAAAATACCGATCTACAGGTGTTTGAGGGCTTCCTTGAAAGGCTACTGCCGTTCTGCGGCAGATATCCTGCCCCGAAGTCTATTATATTCATGGACAACGCTTCGTTCCACAACATAACACCTCGGATCAAGGACTTGTTCGCGGAGGCGGGTGTATTAGTTCAATACACCGTGCCGTACTCACCGGACCTGAGCCCGATTAAATATCTATTCAGGTCGGTTAAAAATGTAATCAGAAAGCGGTCTCGAGAGGACGCTTGCCTGATACAGGGCGACTTCAAATCGTATCTACGAATGCAGGTTTGCCTCGTTGGTAATAAGCGGGTAGCTAGAGGGCACTTCAAGAAGGCACAGATTCATATTGAGGGTTAGAGGAAAGAGACTCAATAAACTCCATAGCGCCTATGTATTAAATGCCATCATCCATAGTGAGATGCTTTATAAACGCCTTAACGTCACAGACCCAATGCCATGCGACTCCATCTAGCACCCCATGTTCAGTATAGAACCGGTACATCCTTTCTTGATTAACGACAATCACGCTTAGGTCGTAGCCGTGCGCCAGCGTTAGATCCTCTGCCTTATCATACTGTTGTTTCTGGTCGTCAGAGCTCACTTGAGACTTCTGCCAAATTTTATACTCCCTGACTGCCTCATCTCTACGTAGATCCAGCTCAATAACGGGAGATGTCGGAAATACCATCCTCGGAGTTGAAGGCGCGTTGGAGGCTGAACCATGTGTCGGTGCACAAGGGCACTGGATAAGCCTCAAGCTCTGAATCAAGCACTCAGAGCCCCGCCTCCTCTTACGAGAACGTATCTACTCCTTTCATTCCCTCTCTTCCCTCTGTCTGGCGTCGTCAAGGATAAGGCGACGAAACTCAAGAGGCAGATCATCATACCCTTTTAGAGATTTCCCGTCCTGTAAATGGTTGACGAGAATTCCTATATGGTGAGGCAGAACACGCAAGTGTTTCCCGTCGAGATCCACGCAGTGGTCGGAGCCGTTTATGCACGACGAGCGTTTACGGCACTCTGCGAAGCTATATGCCTCTTTGGCACACGCAACATGACCACGACCTATAGTTCTGGCATCTAGATCTACGAGCTGGTTGGCTGTTGCGCCACCTCTCCCGGACCTGGTAGTGTCTGTGTCCGCAACATCGTAGTAGAACGTCAAGGCAACGGTTATCTTCTTGCTGCCTTTCACAAACGTGCTCTATTCGCGGATCTGCGTCGCGATGAATAGCCAGTCTATGTTGTCTGGATACTGCTTTTGGATCTTGCCTGTCTTTCAGTCGGTCACAGACAAGACGAGCTTCGTGTCTCTCTTTTTCCAGGGCTTGTCCGTGCTTACTACAGTCACCTTCGACTGCAGAACATGTTTCCAGAATTTGCGAGGCGAGATGACGATATTAAGCTCGGATTCACCGGCCCGTTCTCGGTTCTTTACGGATATTTTCCACTCCATGTTCCAGTGTATCACCAGCTGGCTATCGTAGGACCGCTCTAGTTCCCAGTTAGCATATGGAACAAACGCTAGGGCACTTCCAGCCGGCCTCAAATGGCTCCTCGTCTCAAAATTAGTGACCTGGGACTCTTCATCTTCAGAGCTCGATAAATCAGGGGTTTGAGGCTGGCTACCATCGTAGCTTGGCCAGTCGCAGATGCCCTCTTCATGATCCATGGTCAGGTCGTTGATGAGGTGCATGACGGAGATAACTCGTCGAGATCGGCTCTCAGCCTCCCTCCTGCAACGAGAGCCATGTCATGTGGTGGGACTTACGCACAAAGGAGACAAAGATAACGAAGGAGCCCCATTTTGGGTCATCCCTTGATTCCCGCAACCTTCTACGCCTTGCTTTGAATCGGATCACGTGATTTGGACGGCGGTACTGAGATGCCAGTCCTTTCGCTCTTATGGAAGGCTTAGCACGCATTTATAAATACATTTCTAAGGTGATTTTAGACTTCAATTAGTTGCGTCGGAAGTCGAGTAATGATAGACTCAAAGCTTAAGGACGACATAGGCATCTTTGGATTAGCGGGCGGGTGGTCCTTGTATTTGAAGTCTCCTCAAAGGTTACTTTCCGTTAATTCGCACAGTGGAGTGGTCTAAGCGTTCCTTTGTATACAGCAGGTACCTGGAGGTACACATATGGACTTTGACAAAGGCCAGTTTTGGACGAAGGAACGGTGGTTAGCATGCTAAACATTGTGGATCTTGGGTATAGAAAAGTAACCATAAGTCGCAGTCCTGGCTTAACAGAGATGAATTGTTTGACAAGAGGAAGAGACTTTTGAACATAACAGTAGACCCAAGGAATATTAGCGTCTTTGATAGCAGATCAAGCTATGTTGAGCTGATGAGGAAGGTTCCCGGCATAGAAAGACTCGATGGTCGCTATTTATTCGATGACGAACATCGTGATGTCTTGAAGGTAGAGAGTTCTTTGTTCATGGCAGCGCAGTTATCACATTGCGATCCATCAAAGACTAGGCTTTCGGCACATACTATCTCTTTGTCGCATAGAGGGCGTATCTGACCAAGAAGACTACCTGGATGATTTGTCAAAGCTACGGCTTCTTTCAGGATCGAGACAGTCCTACGAGGAGGCCTTGTTACATACATCAGAAGACGTCACATCCTTTAACACAAATCTGTTTTCAAGATAACCGCCGGCCGTGACTGTTTGACATTGGGAATTAGTGCCAGAATAACGTCCGAGATTTTACTAAGCGCCTCGCTTCTGATACATTCTTACGTGCGCGACTGCATGTCAGAAATAAGAAAAGAAGGAAGAAAAGGAACGCGCTGCAACTTTCGAAATCTCAGGACCTTTGGCTCATATGCGCTAGTTGGGAATGGGTACAACATGCAGATTTCCACGGTGCTTATTTCCGTGTCAGTGCCCAGTCATCTGATTGTGACGAGGGTCTTTGACTTGATGAGGGCATAGCAAAACATGCGTACTGTAATACTTCGTAGAAGAGACCAGAGGATAAAACTTGTTCTAGTAGGTCGCTGTATGGGCTAGCCAGCTAGGTAGGCCCTTATCACCTAAGCGGACGTCTTGTCCTCCACATAGTCTGCGTCGCCCTTGTGCTTCTCGTCCTTGAACTCCTGCGGCATGCCGATTGGTCGAGTCTTGGCAAACTTGACCGTTGCCCATACAGAGGGACTGTCTCTGAACATGATGTCGATCTCCTCCAGGTTTCGGCCCATAGTTTCGGGGAATAAGAAGTAGACAGAAATAGGGATGCAGGCGGCGATAACGGCGTACACGATATAGTACTGGTATCCAATGCTGTTGATCGCCACTGGGGTTACCATAACGACAACAAAGTTCCTGTGAAATGTCAGCATTTGATGGCTTTATTGAAAAGAATATAAGAAGCGTACCAGAGCCAGTGATTGGCTGTTGAGAAGGATGACATAGCCATGCGCAGCTTGATTGGCGCAACCTCTGTCGCATAGAGGAAGTTGGCGCCAAGGAAGCCAATTGGCACAAATGTGTTGTACAGGTAGATGAAGCAGCCGGCGGCAATCTGAGCTCCGGTGTTACTTTTGGGAAACGAAGTGCTGATAGCAAGCGCAACCATGCATGAAGACATGCCGATACCACTGATGATGAAGACAGCACGGCGACCGTAACGGTCAATGCACACGAATCCGAGGAGGGACGACAGACACTTCCATGTGAGAGCGCCCGCGGAGAGTACACGGGAGATCTCGGTGCCCATCCCTAGGTTCTCCTGGAAAAGGATGGTGGCATACACAGAGATGAGGTTCGATCCCCTACAGTCGTCAGTTTAACCATCAGGCTACTTCGGCCGGAGCAACAATTTGAACTTACGACATCTGTTGGTAAAACTGAAGCATAATGCAAAGCATGAATCGATAGAACAGCTTCTCCTCGCCCATCTTGAACATGTCGCTTATTTTGATGCTGCCTTTGCCAGTCTCCTCAAGAGAGTGCTCGATTCCAGCAAGCTCAGCCTCAACCTCCATAGACTCGGCTGGCAGGCCCCTAAGTACTGAAATGACTTCGCGGGCTGAGTCGCTCCGGTTCTTCAGTACGAGCCAACGAGGGGACTCAGGCAGGAAGTAGATGGATGAAATCAGGACGAGGGAGAAGACGATAGCAATGGCAATCGGTGGGCGCCAGGTGACGGGACCATGGTGGAACTCCCAGAAGCCCAAGTTAATCCAGCTCTCGAGGACATAGCCGATGCAGATGAAGAGACCGTCAATGACAACATGTCTACCTCTGTTCTGGGCACCACTTGTCTCACTCTGCCAGACAGGCACAATGGAACTGAGCTGACCGATTCCCAGGCCAACGATGACACGGCCGACGATCAACTGTGCCAAGCCGAAGGCAGAACACTCGAGGACTTCTCCTACCAGAGTGCAGATGCCAGCGAAGAAGATGACATTCCGTCGGCCGAATTTGTTGCCAGTCCATGAGCATGACAGTGAGCCAATCAAGGCACCAATGGTAAAAGTGGCGACGACCAAGCCCTGGATGGTTGACTTGGCCTTCTTCTCGGAACCAGTAGTGTGTACAGTATCGATCTCAGGGAAGGTCTTGGTCCAATCCTCTGTTGTGAGAAGGCCACCAAGGCCAGCCTGGTTATAGCCGAAGAGGATGAACGCTGGACAGACGACCAGCGCGAGCTGAATGACGCTCAAAGCGTGTCCGGTGGCACCAAAGTACGCCATTGTGATATAGGGAATTCGTAGTGAAGTGATCGTGGACGAAGGCCAGCGCGACGAGGAGAAGGCTACTACAGGCTTTTATTTGATCCCACATCCCCATTTCTCATCCTCCATGGAACAAGAGACTTGCGGAGCCCCGCTTACGCACCGCATTTACGTTGTTGGGGAACACGGAGAAGTCATGTCGTGCTGGAGTAATATCCACAGACTCCATCATCACCAGACCGTGACTCGGAGCTCTCTCCAAGCGCCGCCCAAGTGTCCACATCTAGACATGCCCTCGACGAATCCCAGGGACCAGCGAACTGATGACAAGGGCCACGAAAACATGAGCGATATAGCGACGTGATGGATGACGCTCCTCCGACTTTTTCCAGTCCAATGTCGCAATGCGGCGGAGCATCTCGCATTTATTTGTTCGTTCAACTACCGAGAATGGAGCTCGCCAGGCACGACCTAGAGCCGCAAGTGGAGGCGGCTAAGGGGCCGATCTATCCGTGACGGATCACCACTGACTCAATTTGGCCTCTCATAGGTTCAGAAGCTTTCGAAGAATCCACCGAATGTAAGAAACAGTAACTGTGAAAAGGCGTGCTCTGCGATGGGCAGGTCAGTATCCGTGCAAAAGGCCGCGAGAAAGGCCGCATGGATAAAGAAACTTCCTGTCGAACTTAGAACGTGACTATCAAAGATTACACCCATCTGCCACATTTGACCAGAAGTGCCAAGGCAATCCTCAGGGCTGTACCGAAAGTCGAATCTGCCAAGAGAGATCCAAGACGGGAAGCCGTCATGATCCGCAGCCACAATGCCCACTACTGTTGTCAAGTTTGTCACACCGAAGCATGAGCGATGGTCGGAGCCTGCAACCTGGCCTAGTGATTGGATTTACCTCCCTGTTCATTCCAGAAGTGTGGTTCCTGATGAGAAAGTCGGGAAACGGGACTCCAGAACGGACCATTAAGGCACATCGGGCAAGGCTGTATTATATAGTCACAGCTTGGAATATTCTCGGCGAGATCATGAGCTTGTGAAGCATTTGACCATGATGCGAGCAATTTGTGTCGGCCCAGGGCCGATGCTCGCTATACAGTCGATGAACCTGCAAAGTTGGACGAAAACAGCCCGGAACGAGAAGAGACTAGTCCGTATCGTGGACTGAGGACTCGTAGAAGGCTAACAAGGCTAACTCAGTCCTGCAGCTGTAGTGGATCTCACCGGGAATGCTCACCGAGAGGTGTGGATTCAAGACCTGAGTCCAATCTAAGCGTTGCTCAAGCTTAAGGACGGAAGTGACAATTGGTGATGCGCGAAGGCCATTCACCTGTGTCTCAAGGCGGTGAAAGAAAATAGAGAGAATGCAAAGTTTGAGAAGAGAGGGAAACACCCCCATGAAAGGACTTTGAAGATGAGCTGTGCTGCCAGATTGTCAACATCGCTTGCGTCAAATCTAGATGCGGATACGTTGTGGATGCGCGTGCCGGTCATCCAGAAACCGGAATACCAAATCGAGACGTGCCGCGTCGAACAAGATAAAACGTCGGAAAGAGACGGAGAAAGGGACACGAGATCGACGGTTTATTACGGAAGATTCTGGGTTCCTCCCGCAAAGACCCGTCTTCATCGAATACCTGAACTTCATGACATAGTCCTTGGCTCCCAAACAAATATAAGTCGGGTGCTCCCAAGGCTCCGGTAAGGTCTTGCTCCATTTGACCTGTTCGGAAGATGTTGTCGTGATTGAGGACGCACTGAGGATCCAAGGCCTGTTGGGCACCTGTCTCAAAGCCAGAGAAGGGATCTGCAATGCCCCTGTACCAACCTTATAGTGTCCACTGCTGGCTGCCTGAGTTATATCGTTTCTTCTCCATCCATAGCCAAGTCAGGTGATCGGCTTGAAGAGAGTTCCGCCGCAACCTTGACGATCACGATATGGTCTCTGACGGCAGTCTGAGTGCCATTAAAGTTGAAGGAAAGCGAGGACAACTCTGTTCGCCTTCGACCAGTAGCACAAGGTGTTGTTCGCAAAACGTATCGCTGCGTCGTCGAGGAGGTCCATGCCTGAGACCTGGACACGTGAGGATGTCAGACGTAAACGCACTCAGCGGTAGCCTTAGAGGCTGGGAAATGGGGTGACGGCGACTGATATGTTCTCGCGACGCCCTGTGCCTAAGAGTGTCGCCAGGTTCCCTTCGCTGCCGATGAAAAGACGTGCCACGTCGTACACAGCACTGGACGCCGTGAGTCGCTGGCAAGTTCGGTTCCGTCCAGCAGGGCTACAGTCAGAGCCAGAATGTAGTCGCGCATGGTATCGGTAGGCATTCGTGCCCGAGCATCCGCAACCAACCAGGGCCCCGACTTTACTTTCGGGCCAGGATCAGGCGGGAAGAAGAGGCATCTTGTCGCGATCGCCTGATTCGATTCTTCTTACCCAGCACCCGTTTGAACCACAACATCCAGGTTCGGTTCACGAATCTGGAGCATGTTGCTGTTTTTCAGAGATACCACCCTGTGTTTGAGCGAGATAGCCTTTCCAAACTCGTACCGCATGAGTATGCAGCGATATGTGGACCGTGACAAATTGTCATCACCCGGGGAGTTCATCTAGTAGGTGGGTAGACAGTGGTGACGGAATGGTAGCTGCTGGTATTGGGGTAGGACGAGAATTTCGACCCGGAGTCTTGTCTGTCTCGAGATCGTACTTGGCCATTGTTCTCCCCAATCAGTTGCCCAACAGTAACCCACAAGGAGCGACGTCTGTAACTCGTCCAGAGATTTCATCCCGTGAGCTTGAAGCGCTTGGAGTCCTTAATCCACCTTGTTGGTGTGTATGTCTGTGAAAAATCTTCTGCTGGCATTAAACAGAGGGCTCGGAGTGGCCGGATGTCTGGCACTCTGTGACCGGGCAGGGCACTACATTGTTGATGCAGGAAGCTTGCGGATGATGCGAGACATGAGTGATCGGTACTGGGTGTTGGTGTCGCACAGCAATGGAGTCTGCTATGCGGGTGGTGAATCTGTGTCTGACGGCTATTCGAACACATTGCGAGGCTATTTCCTGTTGCCGGTCGGCTATGTGTCGGGTATCCGGCAGACAGTATGCAAATCTGCAAGCCGTATCCGGAGCATGAGACTGAGTAGGTCACTATAAAGCCCAGCTGGATAAGGCTCATACCCGGGCTGAGACGAAACCTGGCGCGTTGACGAGAGAGTTTAGTTCCCGCGTTCGATACATGGAGCATATCACGCGTGGAGGATCTCAGGGTCTCGACTGTGAGCCGCGGGAGTGGGGAGAAAGACCATCCTTGCTGCTGCCCTGCAACATGTGAGTCCGAGCTTCTGGAATAGGTTGGTGTTATCGTCTTGTTTGACACCGCGATCGATGCCTAGCTGCCACTGTTGATGAGGATTGGGTGGAGAAGATTGATGGTGAAGGTTTGGAGATCTGGGGCCAAGTGAGGCGCTCACCCAAGTGCTAACCACTTAGGGTAGCACCCCGCGATGCTTCTCTCAAGAAATCGCCTGTTTCAGCTTAACCTCGACAACCCACATCAGCTCCAACGACTGGCACCACTGACCCTGCTTATCGCCTTGGCCCGGCATCCAGACCAGCACGCGCTATCATCTGTAAGTGGTCATTGTCTATGATGCGGGAAAGGCAGTACGACAGTGGCACGCTTTCCGGTATGCCGACACATCACTCAGCAAGCTCGGAACCTGCCAATGCGGTTCCGACCATTCGAGTCAGGACGCGTGCCGCATTTCTCGGTTGGTCGATCACATTTCCAGCTTCAGCCGCCACCGTATAAGTATAGTCGAGTGCTGTCCCTCCGCCATGTTCAAGGAACCTCTCATGCAAACCCTGCCCCCCACCTTGAAGCGAACCCATTGCTTTGAACCAAGTCACACTGTTCTGTGGCGACTCAAGCAACCTCTCTCAGCGCAACAGTAACTTGTTCATCATGGCGTCTACTCGCCTCCATCAGCTGGCTGAGCACCTAACCTTTAAGGGGCCACCAAAGCACCCTTTGGATCCTCTCGATGCACGCGAAATCGCTGCGGCTGTTGCCGTTGTGCGCGCCGAGAAGGGCAGCCTTTACTTCAACACCATTACACTCCTCGAGCCTCGCAAGAAAGACATGTTAAGATGGCTTGCTGATACGTCCAGCCGTCGACCAGCTCGCGTCGCTGATGTGATTGCCACAACCAAGGATGGCCAGGTGAACGATATGTGGGTAGACCTCGACAAAAGAGCCATCGTCAAGTCAGACGTCGTTGAGGGTGTCCAGCCTACGCTCATTGTTGAGGAAATGCTCAGTGTTGAAGAAGGTATCCGGAAGGACCCCAGAGTTATTGAGCAGTGCGGCATCATCGGTATCCCCCCAGAGAGCATGGACAAGGTCTTCTGTGATCCTTGGACTATTACTCACGACCCCAAATACGGCACCAAGATCCGAGCCGTCCAGGGCCTGCTCTACTACCGCCCAAACTTCGACGACACCCAGTACGCATTCCCTCTCGACTTCTTCCCAATCTTCGATGTTGTTAAAAAGGAGGTCATCGACATGGAAATTCCCCCCGTCCGCCGCCACATCAGCCTTGCCGAGCCGAACAACTACCATGTCCCTGACATTGAGCGGGAGGGAGGCTACCGTACCGACATCAAGCCTATCAACATCACCCAGCCTGAAGGCGTGTCATTCAACATCGAAGGCCGCACTATTCGCTGGCAAAACTGGTCTATTCACGTCGGCTTCAACTACCGTGAGGGTATTGTACTGAATAACATTACTTTCTACGACAAGTTTGAGGGGAAGGAGAGGCCTCTCTTTTACCGGCTCTCTATCGCCGAGATGGTCGTGCCTTACGGAAGCCCTGAGCACCCTCACCACCGCAAGCATGCCTTCGACCTGGGCGAGTACGGTGCGGGCAACCTCACCAATTCACTCTCCCTTGGTTGTGACTGCAAGGGAGCCATCCACTATATAGACGCTGATCTGCCGACTCAGGCTGGTGGCGTTCGCACAGTGAAAAACGCTATTTGCATCCACGAGGAGGACGCTGGCATCTTGTTCAAGCACACCGACTTCCGCGATGAGAGCACTATTGTAACTCGTGGCAGGAAGCTCATCATTTCCCAGATCTTTACCGCCGCCAATTACGAATACTGCATCTACTGGACCTTCCTTCAGGATGGCACCGTTCAACTCGAAATCAAGCTTACAGGCATTCTCAACACGACTGCCATGAACCCTGGAGAGGATCTAGAGGGCTACGGGACTGAAGTGTATACCGGCGTCAATGCCCACAACCACCAGCATCTCTTCTGTCTCCGAGTCGATCCCAATATTGACGGCCAAGAGAACACCATCTTCCAGTCCGATGCAGTCCGCTCTCCTTACCCGGTTGGCCATGAAAAGAACAAGTGGGGCAACGGCTTTACCGTCGCGAAGACCAAGTTTACGAATGTCACCGAGGCACAATCCGACTATGACGGTGCTACCAGCCGGACGTGGGATATTGCGAATGAGAACAAGCTCAACAAGCACAGCAAGAAGCCTGTGTCCTACAAGCTGGTCAGCCGCGAGTCGGCACCTCTCATGCCGAAAGAGGGCAGTCTTGTCTGGAAGCGAGCTGGTTTTGCACGCCACACAGTTCACGTTACCAAGTGTAAGCCAAACCGCTCCCTCTCGTATCTCTTCATTGCACTGACACATACACAGACAAGGATGATCAGTTGCACCCCGCTGGCCGCCATGTTATCCAGACTTCAGGCGAACCATCAGCTGGTCTCCCTGCCTGGATTGCCGAGAACCCGGACGAGAACATCGAGAACACGGACGTCGTGCTGTGGCACAGCTTTGGCATTACTCACTTTGCCACGCCCGAAGATTTCCCCATCATGCCTGCTGAGCCCATCACTCTGCTGCTTCGACCAAGAAACTTTTTCGAGAGGAATCCATGCATGGATGGTGAGTGCTGATTGCCCCCGAAGCGACATGTTCTAGCGACTAACCTTCCAGTCCCACCCTCTTACAACATCACACCGACTCAGGTCAAGGAGGGTAAGAAGGGCTGCGCATGCGCGGCAAGCAAGGAGAGCGTCCGGGTGTAATAGAACCCAGAATTGTACACATTTCACGTCTCAAACTTGACCTAACACGTTAACAATCGAGTCCTTTTGCATTAGTCACACTCTTCGACATCAAAGCTGCCCCAGATATTTGACACCGGCATTCGCCATGGATCCAGTACATAGGGTAATTGTGACCATAAGGCGGGGTTGACAGATACACTCGGTTCCCACTGACAAATAAACAACTTGACCAGCTTGCATGTGTTCGGCCAAACGTCAAGCATGCCACCTTGCGGCTTCGTTTGTTCTTGGAGAGCCACGCATACGGTGGATGGTGACTTGATAAAGCGGGACCTTGGGCACAGATAGGGTGCGAAAACCTTACCTGAGGTCGGTCGCCACTTGCTCCGTCCTATCAGTCCAGATCGTGAGCCGCCCGGCCTATCTGCAAGTCACCAGCAGGTCCAATGGATATTACGATTGAAATCCCTTATCGACTTTATCAAGCCAACGACATCGGCTGTGTAGGATCAGCTCACATTGAGTTCCGTATTGTTGACATGCGCGGTATGTTGCCCTTTTTGGTGAGGTGCAGGTCCCCGCTGTGGGAGCCGAGGACCCACTGAAAGACGAAGCGAACAGGGGGAGGACCTGGGACCCATTTAGCATGCCAATGGATGTGCTGGGCAGGGCGTGGTTCACTTCACTACCTGCGGTCCCTGTCTCCTCCCGACTAGCCATCGCCCGAGACATAGAGCTACTGTCGGCCTCGTCCGCCGGGCACGATGTGTTTCCCCATCCATCCTTCATCATAGCTGGTCAGCACCAGAGATGCACAGGGCGCACGCCCGTCGAGACAATGCACCCCACACCTGGATGCTTGTCGTGCAAGTCACGCAAGAAGAAGTGTGACGCTGTGAAGCCCTTCTGCAGCGGATGCACTAGGAACTACCTCGTATGTGTGTGGCCCACGGAGGCCCAGGGCCGGCCTCGAGGCACCAGAGGCATCGTAAGTTGGTCCATGCTTGCTGAGCCGGGCGTCGCCTGTTATTGTGTTACATGATGCTGATTGTCGTGTTCATCTGTGAAGCCATCATCTGCTTTGTCAATGTTCTCGGCCACTCCACAGACGCCAACAAAGAACATTGATGAAACTCAGGATAAGCATGGCTCTGCTCGGCGGCGTCGAGTCCGGTCTCTTCCAGGGCCTTTGCCCATGGTTCTCGGACCCTTGTCTCTGACTGGACCCCTGAGGCCGGGCTCACGATACCTGTTGGATCACTACCTCCACAGCACTGGCAAGAAGGCATCTGCTCACGTTGGCAATTATACCCCCTTCACTGATGCTCTGATGCCCATTGCCGATGCTTCTGCAATGCTATTCGAGTCTATCCTTACATTCAGCTGTTTCCACCTTGCTGCAAATGGTTCTGTTGTATCACCAGTGAATATGCTGGAGCAGCACGGCTTGGCCCTCAAGAGCCTGAAGTACGGCATCACAAGGTACTCGCATGGTGATAAGGACTTTGGCATTCCTCTATTCCTGTCCATGTTGATGCTAACTTGTACGGAGGTAAGTGGGCCTTTTCTGAGCAAGTTTCGAGCACTTTTGCAGATCTTCAAAAGGCCTAGCTGACCTACTATAAACCACAGATAGCCAACGGGGGCCAGAGTGGGAGTGCCTTCCAACATCTTGCCGCTCTGCGCAGGCTGGCTCCAGATGTTCTTTCACGTATTCACGATGCCCCAACCAGCTACAGAAATGCCATCATATTTGGCAGAGAACTGTACGGCTACTGCCTCACTATTGCCTGCATACATGATCCTTCAGCTCCAGACGATCCGGGACTCATCGAAGAGGCGGCGAGTGTGTTCTCTGATATCTCCGCGTCTGGGTATACCGGTGCTCTATTTGGATGTTCAGATGGGCTGTTCTGTCTCATTCCGCAGACTGTGTCTCTTCTGAACAAGGCGAGGCGACTGAGTGAGTCGCAAACTGCCCGGAACGGCGAAATCCGCAGCCCGTTGCCGTCGGACGATATCGAGGGACTGGATCTCAGGTCACAAATTGCCATTCTGCTGACACGGGTGTCACTGTGGGAGCCTGACGGGACAACGGATATCACATTTCAGCACAGTGGACGGATCCTCCAGCTATCGCTTACGGCAATGCTGATTGAAGCTGCGCATTGGGCGCACTCTGACATCGAAGCGAGAGGCAGGGGATGCGATAAAGCTTATCGTTTACCTCAGGAGGGCCCTTGCCTAGATGTCAAACTGAAAGCAGTCGTCGACCAAGGAGTGACGCTCCTCAATAAGTTACCACCCGTGGAGTCGCGGATTGCTACGACCATGTGCTGGTCGATCGTCGTTCTCGGCTCATACGCCATTATTCCCGCCCACCGCACCACAATTCGCGAGTATTTCCTGACAATGGAGGCTACATTCGGGTTCGACAATATGAAGAGATCGCGATTGACGCTGGAGTATATCTGGGCGCACATCGCCAACTTCGAGCAAGACCGTCCTCTGCCTGTTGCAGACGCTATGAGGGCTACAGGTGGCATGTTCATTCTTGGCTAGGCGACGTCATCTGTAAAGATTTCCTCCACTTCGATGATAATATCTGGAAGTTTGGTGAACTGCTGACCCATCGTCTCTTTGATCCTCATTGGACGCCAAGCGGCGCCTTGATTCTGGCGTTTTGGATGACCTCAATCCAGTATCCGTCCGGGTCCACGATGAAGGCTATCGACTTGAGCTTTCCGTCCGTAAGCCGCTTCTTGAACTCCACCTTCTTGGTTTCAAGAAACTCGCATGCGGCAGTGATGTCGTCCGTGGAAAGCGCTACGGCATAATTCTCAGAATTGTCTTCTACTCAAGAGAACACGGGGAGTCTCTTACCAAGATGTCCGAAGCCTTGGGGTTGCGCATTGCCGTCATGGTACACCTTTCCCTCCCTCTTTTCGGATCCCTGGATCCAGATGAGCTTAAGAAGGCCTTCGCACTCAAATAGGTCTTGCTCTGAGGCACCATCGACGTAGCCCACCCAATAGATGGTTCGATCGCCGGCCTCGACAGTTTTCAAGACCTGCATACCGAGGGACTCCGTGTACCACGGGAGGGACACCTTGGGATCCTTGATTCGCAGGCCTGTCGAGTTCAGAGTATTGATCCCACCTTCTGTAAGCTCAACAAAGTATCCGTCGGGGTCTTGCACAATGGCAACAGTGGCTTTGCCATCTTGGGACGTTTTGGCAATGTTGAAAGGCAGTCCCTGGAGTTCCTGCAGAGTCTGCTCTAGGTCGTGCACGGTAATGCCGAGGTGCTCGAAACCAAGATATGGCTCTTCATTACCATTGGAAACGCTGTACGAATCATCGGTCTCCGTACCATAGTTGTGTGTTAGCTCAAGCAGGCCTTGTCTGTCAGAACGGAGCCTCCCGGCAGAAGGACTGGTGCCACTGGCGTCAAAGGCTAGGAAGTACAAGTCAAATTTGAACTCCGTCATGGAAAGCTTGTCAATCTGCGTCATGCCTAGTTTCTGATAGAAGGCGATGCTGCGGACGGGGTCCTTGACTCGAATCATTGTGTGGTTCATCTTCCACAACGAAACATCTGGAACCGCCATTTTGGCAATTGATGCTGTAGGTTTGAGGATATCTGCGATTTGTTTGAGGCGGTTCATGGGAAGCTGAAGGTCGAGATGAGTGAAACCCACGCGGTAGAAAGTGGGAGGAACACCTGAGGCGTTGTTAGACCAGTGGAGGTGAAGGAAGTCGCCGGAGGTCATTCGGAAACCCAGATCTATGCTATAAGGGTTCAAAGGGCCTCTTCACCGCGAAATGGAGACGAAATCAACCAAGTGCTGGATTTGCCAAGGAAGCGTCGTTCTCCAGCCGGAAAGAGGGATCTCAACGACTCCAACAAAGGGCTAGGTGGGCACTTACAGAAGCAGTAACACTCCGCGGCAGGCGACTCATAACCGGAGGGGCTGATAACCGTACTTTACTCCGTCCCGAGACCCGAAGCTTCTCGGTATGCTTAGCTGGCCCCATCAGTTCCCATGTCTACTAGGGCTTGCTTAACGTGAGACGCGATCTGACGAAGCCCAATCTCACATTGCCGAGGGACGCTCTCAGGGACTGTGATCAACGCACATATCGTTACAACCTGGGCCAAAACCGCCGTATCCACTTCGCCGGTCCAGACCGGCACTGTTTCCCGGCAGCACGAAGCTGAATCGATAAGCGCGGTGTGTTTCCCAAGAAGGTTTAGGTGAACTCAACTATCGCCTACTTGTCGCGACAGGTAAGGTTTACCCCACGGGGGCAGTTATGGCGTTGCGACTAGGGCATATCGGAACCGATATCTATCAGCCACGACGACTACGCGAGTTATCGTGCACTTCATATCAGCGCGGTCATTTGGGATGGCTGCTTGGACATCTTGGAGCATTCTGTTCAAGGCGGTGTTACCAGCTCGATGAGCCCCCTCTCCCTCCTTCATATCATCTATAACAGCAACTTGGTCCCGCTTCCTAGTCGTTCTCAAGCATAACACTCATCCATCTGCAGTCTATCGATCCTGGCATCTGTTCAGTGTTTGGACCCGGACCAAGCCCGTCAAGCATTACCAACATGACTTACTCTCCCAAGGCAGCGTCGAGCAATATGCCGACAATGGAGAAGACGGAGAAGGTTGTGGGGGAGAGCGACGACCAGCACCTCGCAGCACTGGGTTACACAGCTGAGCTTCCCAGGAATATGAGTATGCTCAGTATCCTTGGCCTCTCCTTCGCCATTATGTCAGTGCCACTGGGAATTTCGACTACCATGTACATCTCCCTCACCGATGGGCAAGCCGTGACAGCCTTGTACGGCTGGATCTTGGTCTCTATCGTTTCTCTCTGCACAGCTGCCTCCATGGCTGAGATTTGTGCTGTATATCCTACCGCAGGAGGAGTCTACTACTGGTCCGCGATCTTGTCTACTCCTGGATGGGCACCGCTGGTTAGCTGGATTGATGGTTGGCTCGGCCTGGTAGGCAACTGGACCGCAGCTCTGAGCATCAACTTCTCTGGAGCACAAGTCCTGCTCAGTGCGATTACACTCTGGGATGAAAACTACGTACCCACAGCATGGCAGACGGTACTCACCTTCTGGGCCTTGACAGTCGTTTGCGTTCTCTTTAATCTTGCTGGAACGAAACTTCTGGACAAGCTGAACCAGATCTGCGTGTACTGGACTGTCACATCTGTGGTCATCATCATGATCACAGTACTGGTTATGGCCGATGACAAGAGGAGTGCTGAATTCGTGTTTTCGCACTATGATGCTTCTGCTTCTGGCTGGCCAGCCGGCTGGGCTTTCTTCGTCGGGCTTCTTCAAGGTACGCAGAGACTTCTTGAGACCCATCACTGTTCACGGAAGGAAGGTACTGATCTTATGAATATACAGGAGCTTATACTCTTATCGGTTACGGCATGGTAGCCTCCATGTGTGAGGAGGTACCCAACCCAGAGCGAACAGTCCCGAAAGGGCTCGTGCTTTCTGTTCTTGCAGCTGGAATCACCGGGCTCGTGTACATGATTCCGATTCTGTTCGTTCTCCCAGACGTCAAACTCCTCCTATCAGTCGCCAATGGGCAACCTATTGGCCTCCTGTTTAAGATTGTTACGGGATCTGCTGGCGGCGGCTTTGGTCTCCTCTTTCTCATCTTGGGTATTCTTCTCTTCGCAGGGATCGGAGCTATCACGGCTGCATCACGGTTTACTTTCGCCTTTGCTCGTGACAAGGCTATCCCTGGACACCATCTCTGGAGTCGAGTCAACAAGCGCCTTGATCTACCCCTCTGGGCCCTCTTTCTCACTGCGATCGTCAACGCTCTTCTGTCCTGCATCTACTTCGGATCCTCGGCAGCCTTCAACTCCTTTACCGGTGTTTGTACGATCTGTCTTTCGACCTCATATGGTCTTCCAGTCCTTGTCAGCGTGATCCGTGGTCGTCGCCATATGGTTGGATCACCCTTCAGTCTTGGTCGCTTTGGACTACTGATCAACCTCGTTTGTTGTTTGTGGATTGGTTTCTCTATTGTCATTTTCTGTATGCCTGTTGCCTTGCCTGTCACTGCATCCACGATGAACTACGCCAGTGTTGTCTTTGCGGGTTTCGCAAGCATCAGCTTGGCATGGTACGTCGCCTATGGTAGGAAGCACTTCCATGGCCCTCCAGCTATGGCTTCCGCGATGTGAGTTTATTCGATGCAACCAGTTAAGTTGGACCTGACAGAGGGGTGACTTAATGTAAGGGTCATTGGCACCAAAACTTATGCCTAGGACTTTGTATCGCTTGTGGTACGTTGTTGTCGGTGCGGCTTTGTCAATGGCGCAATATCCAGTACAGACCATCACCATCATACTGGTCCATTCTAGTCAATTCGATTGCGTATAAAATTTTGTTTTTACTCAGCTGCCTGCTACTATGCCTCCTAGTGAAGCGAAACCCGAAGATGTCTCCAGAAAGCGCACCGTCTCAGGTACGACTTCAGAGCCTTGAGCACTGCCCTAATTACTCCACATGTTCTGCCCTTCGAGAAACATCCAAAAGTCCAAGTTAAAGTCTGGACATCCATCGGAAGAGTCTGCGACCTCATTGCTCAGGTTATGCAGATAGTCGAGATGCTCCGCGTCTGCGACTGCTCCAATGTCGCGTTGTGGATTATCGGCTCCCACCCGACGAGATGTCGGGACGTCATTACCCTGAATCGGAGGAGAGTCCCGTATCAGAGGAGTCCCTGGTGTATCATAAACTACAAAGTGGTCAATATCGGCAAGCTCTCCATATTTGTAAGGCAACAAAGACATACGCTCATACAGCATCTTCTCTCTCTCCCTAGCATTGCTCCAGTTCTTCGCGAAGACTGATAACCACGATAAGCAGAGCTTCAGCCTGTCTTGCCGGTCTGAGCCTCCAGGGGTACTGTTGCGCAGCTGGTGCAGAAGCATACTGGCCGCTGTAAAGATAGGGAAGATCAAATCGCAGGGTAGCTGAGGGATGTATCTGCTGTACGAGTCCAGGATACGGCATATGTCCTCCGCAGCTAGATAGCATATCTCAACTGGACTGACAGTTTCGAATGGCGGCTTCCCTGTGGCACTTAGGTGCTGTAGCCACGATGATATGAATGGTCGATGGAGTATGATGGCGATTGTGTAAATTTGCTGCACCGCACGAACTTAATTCGGGAACAGACGTACTGAGTATTGAACGGGCTGACTTACAACGTGATTTGTGACGACTACTGGCAGTGTCGCCCCATCTCTGCTAAGGTCAAGGCTGAGAGGAGAACCATGTCTCTGAAGTCGCCATTCTTGTACATCCTTCCACAGACTCATCCTTGTTGCATCGCCGGTTTCAGGTGCTTGCTTGATCATCCGCCTAGCTGCGAGACTATATATGTCGCTCGATATGCGCTCCATTAGCCGGCATAGCTCAATGGTTGTATGGAATGCACTTAGAGACTGCAACTTTTGGAGCGGCGCGTGGTTTCTCGGATTTCCCGCTCCTTCTTTAGGGGGCCGGAAGAGCTCAAACTCATCGGACTCCTCAGTCGAAGGATACGGTGCATCGGCTTCATCGTAACGCCAGGCCATTGGTCTGCCCATCTCAAAGGACATCATCTTCTCCAATACGTAGATGTTCCACCACAAACGAGATCCAACTTCCCGCTCGACTGAACCTTCTGGTCCGCAGCATCGGTGTAGCCTCAGATCAATGGCCATCGTTGCTGCAAGACTACAAAACAGGCCTGCCCTCGAGAACTCGGCAACGCCATGTTGTTGCAGAGCTAGTATAGTCAGAGCTTGACAGTGAGGAATGGATGGTCGTAAAGCATGAATTATATGCAAATCTTGCTTTCCTTGTTTCCCGGACTGAAGCTCCATTAAGGCTGCTTCGAAGAAGCGATTGGCAGAGGCATCAAGCGGCAGCGTTGTCGTTGATGCATCTTCCACTGCTGCGGCATTTCGCGCAGATTCGGGATCTTCGTGCAAGCAGGCTGCGATTGCGTAGATCGCATAGCAAACAGGTTTTGGCAAGTACCCAGCCAAAGAGTGATAGCCAACCGGGTCGTATATCGGCTTGTAGAGCAGAGGCCAGATAGGGTGAATGTGCCTGAAGTATCGCTCAAACAGTTGCACAGATTGCCCAGGAGTCACTAGACTTGGGGAAGCCGTGATATGAGGCTGAGAAGTCTCAAGCTCAACATCCGCTGTTGTTGTTGAGATTGGCGGTACGGCTTCGTCTGGTGTTGGGGCCAGGCGTGTAATTGGAACAGAATTGTGTAAACTTCTTCTACTACATATCAATATGGATGCCAAAGAACCAAAGCATGCTGCAGACGTACCGAGTATTCCGTTTGGAGATACCATAAGAACATTTTCTGTTCAGTCGAACGCATGTCTTGCACTCAGGTAGCTCCCCTCCACACTTGATCTTCTTAGTCTGACATATCCTACATGCTTGGGAGACCCGTTGTCGGGTCCAGGATGTAGACATCGAGTCGCAGGCAAAGGCCCAACCTGCTATGCACGCTTCGGAGGTGCCAATCGTTGTCCGACGACTTCCCCGGGGTCCAGTCGGGGCATGGTAGGATGTGCGCCAGCTGCAAGGGAACGCTGCAGCGTCAGGTGGATATCAATCGAAGCCGTCTTATCGGGTATTGACCCATTCAAATCCCGAGCGCGGGTACTTCTAGCCAGACACTCAGCTCAGTTAGCATTGTGGCCATAGTCACGCCACGAAGCTAACACACCGGTATCGGGTCCCTTATTGCCGAGATACCCGGCCAGGAATCAAGATATCCGGAGCAGTTCCCATGTCGGAATGGGCGACAGTCTGCACGTCGGAATAGAGATACAATCTTCTCTAATTCCTGAGGGGAAACCTGGCCCACAGCGATTGCTCGGACTGTAGAAGTAACGGCCGATCTCCCATAACGCGAGCCGCGACACTGTGATTGAAGGGCGCAAAGCGCGGGGAACACTTCTCTTCGAGATGCTCAATCAACTTCTTCTCGAGACGGCATACTTCCGAGCACAAAAAGCATCCTCTGGCTGACGATTAATACAAGTGGTGTTTCCGGTGTTCTGAATCGACAAGCTTGTTAGGCACAATTGATCGCAACATTCATTACAATGGGGGCTACGCAGTCAACGGATAAGCCGATCGTGCATAGTACGAGCAAGGGAAAGCTCCAAGGCATCGAAAGATTCGACAATGTAACAAAGAAGCCGGCTTACCATCGGTTCACTCGTGTTCCTTACGCTCTGCCGCCTGTCGGTGAGCGCAGGTGGCGCCGTCCACACAAGCTCCCGGTCGACTTTACATACAACGGGGCAGATGGATCACCAGGCGATTATACGAAGTTTCCCTTCGTCTGCCCCCAGCCTCATTATGCACATGGAGCGGCAGAGGTGTCGAACCCTAATCGCGCCCGAGAACCGGAAACTGTATTCGACGAGGATTGCCTCTACGTAAATATTTGGGTACCGGCTCAAAGCCCACCTCCTGGGGGTTGGCCTGTTCAATTCTACATCCGTGAGTCCATGTATGAAACAGAACGGAGTATTACTCGTCTGACCCTTTGGTGTGCGTAGATGGTGGCTGGCTTCAAATGGGAGAGGCGAACCACATGAACAAGCATGATCCATTCTACCTCATGCAAGAATTTCCCCGCATCATCGTCGCTCCCGCCTATCGACTCAATCTGTTTGGCTTTTTATCTTTCTCTGGTCTCCAAGATGATGACAAGACACACGCTCCAGGGAACAATGGCTTTTGGGACCAACGTGCTGCCCTGGAGTGGACTCATGCGAACATCGCCGAGTTCGGCGGCAACCCTGAGAACATCTCTCTCGGAGGTCTTTCTGCGGGCGCATATTCATCGATCTTCCAACTGAACTACGACGTCAGGCTTCTAAACAAGGGCGATCGTTTGATCAAGAGGGTGTATTTATACTCAAATGCGGTTGGGGTCCAGCCGAAGCCCGTGTCTTCTCCTGCCCTCGAAGCGCAAGTGAACGAGCTCCTTGCAGAGTGTGGCGTCTCAACAGATCTTTCTCCTCAGGGAAAGGTCGATGCGCTGCGAAAAGTGCCAGCAGAAAAGCTCATCGAGGCTGTACATCGAATGAAGCAACATACCTTCCGAGCAGGCACAGACGAGGACTTTGTCAACACCAGCTTCCTGGCTGACATCAACTCTGGGGAATTTGGGAAGCTTTTAGCGGACGCAGGGGTTGATGTCATGCTGGGCGAGGTCGCTGATGAAGCAACCCTCTACCGCATGGTCAATCCAGCTTCCGACTACGATAGCCTTGTGGTGCAACTGAACAATTATTACCCAGAAAAAGTGACCGAAGCCCTTCTTCAGCACTATACTCTTCCCGCAGCAGAGGCCGGCAAGGACGAGTGGGCCGATATTGGATCAATCATTATCGGCGATTGTCAAGTTCACGCCACAATTCGTGGTTTCACGGCCTCCTTGCTCAAAACACTGCCTCAGGAACGTGTTTTTAGATACAGGATCTCATGGCGCGCAAAGGCACTTGATAATTGGCTTCAGCCCAGTATTGGCATGTGTCACGCCTCTGATGTCCCTATCTGGTGGGCCTGTGGCCGCCGTGCTGGGTATGAGCAAGCGGATCTTGACCTTGTGAGCGAGTGGTTGAAACCATTTTATCAGTACTTGTGCGGGGATAAACCAGTTTGGGGCGCGAGAGGGTTGAACATGATTAAAGAAATGAAGGCAGAGGGAGCGATCGAGATTGTGGAGGACGTAAACCTTGAGAAGGGCCTGCAGGTGTGGGACGTGATGATGAAGGCGCAATTACATCAAACCTGAACAAGTACGCACCGGCTAAGATTAATACACTACTGCAGCAGAGCTCTTACATTGTTTCAATTCCTTCCTCAAATCCGTATTCTTCAAGAGTGCTTTGCAGAGCCCGCGGGGCTATAACCTAGAGATACCACCTTCTATGACAACCCAAGTCTCAGCCAGCACCACAGACTACGAACGTACGAGATGTAGGCTCATAACTGTAATTCCTCAAGCTTCTCGATAAGAACGAATTGTATTACTGCCGCTATAAAATTGCCTTGCCTGCTACGAACCCCCTCCTGCTACAACATTCGTCCAGCTCCCTCCGGCCAGTGAGTGCTGTTGGCCGTTACCTCATTCACAGAACATATCTGAAGTGGGGATTCTGCTTTCATTAGCTTTCAATATCCAATTATTAGGTATCTTCGGTACACTTACGTGGAAGTCTGTCACATCAGCACTTGTATCTTCTGGCGCTTGGACAGACTCGGTCGCAGCTTGGTCGCGCCTCCTGTTCCTCAGAATTAGGAGATATCGCAACATGGCAGCCAGCACAACCTGAGCCACACCACAAGCCAGCATCACAATAACACCAGTTTGGTAGACGGGAGCCTCATGGGCAAGAAAAGCGTGGGGGCCGATGACGTTGCCAGCACAATAAGCGGCAAAGACAACCGCGGTACCAGTCACCCGCTTTGTGTAGCCTCCGAGGTTGGACGAAGGCATTTGCAAGGCTAGCACAAGTGAAGTCACGTAGGCTGTGACCATATAGTAGCCGAAGAGCAGGCCAACCTTTTGGCTCTCACGGTCGAGCTTCCAGATTAGACAGAGGCCAAGGATTGTGGGAATGTTGTAAACAGCCATGATGACAGTCCGCATGTTCTGGTACCTCGATGCCAGCCAGGTGCCAGACAAAATCCAGAAGCATTGGAAGGCACCCTGTGGAATACCCAATGCGACGCTCAGAAGGGCGTCGTCGACAAGTCCCTTGATGATGAGGGAGCCAAAGTTGGCAACACCACCATTAATGACTTCATTGACCAAGACGAAAAGGGTCAGAAGCCAGATCTGAGGGTCCATGAGACATTCCCAAACTTGTTCCCATTTGATGGTGCGGTTTAGCACGCCAGTCTTCGCCAGCCTGGCGCGACCGATAAGCAAAGCCTTCTCCTCCAGAGTAAAGCTCTTCGCCCGGAGGATGTTGTCAGGTAGCTTCCAGAGCAGGAGACCGCCAAAAAGGACGGTGATGCCACCGCAAATGATAAAGATGGACTTCCAGACCTGGAAGCCTTGAATCTGACCAATAGCATAGCTGAGAAGTCCACCAAGCATGAGGCCAATACCGTTGCAACTGTAAAAGACGCCGGCACGGAAAGGCTGCTCTTCACGGGTATACCACATACCAACGATCATCATGAAAATGGGAGTAATAGGCGCTTCGAATACACCCAGGAAGAATCGGCACACTGCAAGACCAGCGAAGTTGCTGCTAGCAGCAGTGATCATCAGGATGCTTCCCCAAGCAAGGACACAACCAGCAACGACCTTGGCCATTAGTGTCTTCTGTGCGAGGAAGGCCCATGGGTATTCAGCAACCAGATAGGCCAGGTAGAATATGCTACCAAACCAACTGTACTGTTTCAGGGTGGTGCCAGTATCGTCAAGAAGGTCGAAAACAGCGGAGTATGAGAGAGCTTGTTTGTCGATGAACTGAAGAACGTAGGTTCCAGCCATCAATGGCAAAAGCACCATGTCAACTTTCTTCACGAGTCTTTTGTTTCGCTCCTTATCCGATACAAGTTCGTTGAGATAATCGCTTGTAAATCCGTGCTGTTGAAGAAACAGCTCGGATTCGTCGATATTGGAGTTTTCCCCAGCTGCAATGCTCGCCCCGCCAGTTTCCTCCTTGCCCATCTTGCTGTGGACAGGAGACAGATCAGTCTCGGCCGCCGCTGGCTGGGAGTTCTTCTCAGCCATGACTGGAAAACAGATGTATCGAGAATTGTAGGAGTGAAGAAAACAGGCCCATAGGCAGATGAGAGTCGTGAAGCAGGAGTTTTGGCCTGACCTTGTCAACTGTGAGAGCCGTATAAGCATGCTTTATACCCAACTTACAATCGTACTTCACTCCTATCAAAGAGGAAATGACCTGGTATCCCGGGGTACTCTGGGGTAGCTGTGCCCTTCCGATGCGGAGCCTTGGTGAGTGTCACTATCGCGATCCACTCATGTAGATATCCGGATGGTTGGCTTAGATACCCGTGCCCACACTGAGCGGTTGACCAACGATAAGAGGTTTAGAATGCCAGCCAACCGGCCGCAGAGCATGCCCGGCCGTGCCGATATCACCATTTCAAGGCACTAGAATGCGACCGTCGTATCGGATCATCGCACTAAGCATTGAAGTGGCATCATCGTCCCCAGATAGGAGCAAGCGGGAAGGCGACCGGGATGCAGATATGGAGGCCGATACCGTAGCCCTGCGCGGTGGTAGCAATACCCGGTGTATCCCTATGAGGATGGGTCTCTTGGGGTAATCGGAGAACAGCTTAGCTTGGTAATGTCTTGTATTTTCCATCCGTCTTCACTGGAGTTTTGTAAGTGGTCCCGGATATTGGGAAGGTTGCCGGAAATTCGTTCATCGTATGAAACGGGAACAATAGTACAGCCGCGGCAACTGAAGTCAGGCAAAGTGTCTACAAGTCAGGTCTAAAGCTCATATTTGCATCCTCGCTTAATGTGCAAGTGATCCGTTTGCAAGGTTTGCTTCCTCATCGTTCGTGGCCACCCTACACACCTTGAACGACTTCAGCTTCTCTTCGTCGCCCATCATGTCTCAGTCTATCAGAGGCAAGACTGCAATTGTCACGGGAGCAGGCAGTGGCATCAACCTTGCCTTTGCACAACAGCTTCTTGCTGGCGGTTGCAATATCGTTATCGCCGATCTTGCGCTCCGCCCGGAGGCACAAGAACTTGTCAACGCCCATTCGGCCACTTCTTCTACTGGCCAAGGACGCGCTGTATTCCAGAAAACAGATGTGACGAATTGGTCGCATTTAGAGCGCATGTTTAACACAGCCGAGGTTGAATTCGGTGAGGTGGACATTGTCTGCCCAGGTGCTGGTGTCTATGAGCCGGTATGCATCTCCTCGACTCGTCATCGGACAGAAATAGTCGTTGCTGATCTAGATTACAGCCCTTCAGTAGCTTTTGGTACCCTCCAGGATCGCCGCAAAGTCGGGATACGGTAGATGGCGGTCGCTACGCTATCCTGGACATCAACCTGGTGCACCCGATTCGCACAGCTCAACTGGCTGTCAATCGTTTCCTGAAGTCAAAGTCATCGCCACGAACGAAGACAATAGTGATCATCTCCAGCACCAACGCACAAGACACGTGCCTGTCAACACCAATCTACGACGCCTCCAAACATGCCACAAGTGGGCTGGTTCGTGCTCTCGCAAGACTTGATCGGGTCGGCATCCGGATCGCGGCCGTCGCACCTGGCATCATTAAGACGCCCCTGTTTATGGAGAACCCCGACAAGTTAGCGATGCTCGACATGACCAAGGATGATCTCGTGGAGCCATCTGAAGTCGCGACTGTTATGGTTGGTCTGATCGAGCGGAACACAATCTGTTCTAAGATCAGTGAGGCATCTACAGGCGTTCAAGATATTGAGATCAAGAGCGGTACGATCTTGGAGGTCTGCAAGGATCGCTGCCGAGCCGTAAACGCCTACCATGACCCTGGTCCGTCAGGCGCTGGCGCGGTAGGCTCAAATTTTGAAGCGTCGGAGAACACCACATTAGGGCTACTAACTAAGGGCTGGGGTGAAGTTCCGTCTAAGCTGTGAAACGGATCATCTCGTTAAATAGGAAAAGACCAAAGAACAACTATGACCCTGCCCACGATTATGGGTGTTGATTGTAGAATCATGCTGGATAAATATTCATTACTCCTTGTCTAAGCATATGGTAGCATTTGTCTTGCCGCCTACAACTACCCGAGTCTTTACTGTCCTCCATTTGTTACGAACCCCTAGTCACGGACGATTATTTATTCTTTCCATTCTTCTTATCAGTATTCATACTTCTGGTACACATAGGAACGGGATCACACGAAAAAAGTGATAGCTGAACATCCTCGATCAGATGAAGGTGTGAGGAGAACCGTGGATGTAGGGTAAGGTAGTTCGACACGACGTGTGCCCGCCTACGGCCTTCGTAAACAAAGACACTATCATAACGGGAGGATCAACGCGCAGCTAGCATGTCCTCGATCGAGCAGGGAAGTTGAATTAATGAAACCTGTCAGGTGAAATAACTGCGAAGAGGCTATTGATGTGTACTTTGATACCTGGCTCTCACATTGCAGTGGGGGGCCGTCAATTCGCGACATGGTTCGGATAGGTTCAATTCTCTCAACATCGGCTTGAGAAGCTGATACCACGCGTTTATATGAGTGCCTCAGGCCACAAAGCCAAAGACTGGAGTGACTCTTGCCCGTGGGTAGTTTGAGAATCAATAGTATCACCTGATCCAACTGCCTTCACGCAGTGAACAATAAGAGTAAACCCTAGTGCCCAGAGCGCACTATTTCCGAAGGAACAGCCAAGAGACTTGGCCCCCCAGACTCAGAACGAGCGCAACGTCATGTACAATTTCTAGTGCTGAGCCGAGGCCGATCTCCTCAATCCTTCGTGCTGATCGCCGCATTTCCCTTTTCGTCATTGTGGGTACATGATAACAAGGGTCCTGTGGTATGGGCCACTGCGCATGTACATCTACTGGATCTTGTTTGTTTCATCGTCAACAACATCCCTGGGATAAGGCTGACTTGCGGGACTGGGAGCATCATTGAGCCCTTGGCAGACGTGTAGTCTATCCCCCGTTGCGCTCGTTGGGAACCGAGGCCATAATCGATCTGGTAGGTTGGCACGCGACAATAATCAGCCAAGCCCGGGTGTCCCAAGGCGTTGCGCTTTAAAGCTAGGAAGGATGCAGATGGATTCTCGGCCGCGTAAGGCATAGGATAGTATCCATGGTATGATGGACAGGTATTACGTATAGTAACTACTTTGTCTCAGAACTACCTCTATGGGTTGAAGGTCTCTGGCGCCACGGCAGACGAATACTTAAGTATGCTGTGGTCTCTCTCAGACAAAGCGTTGCTCACCATCTTCACTTGCCATCCAGTCCTCTATCTCAATATTCCCGTGCATTCCTCTTTCTTCTCACCTAATCTCAATTTTCCCCCTCACAACAGCTGGCCGACATGACATTCACAACCCCCACCACGAAGCTGGCCTTCGCAGTTGCCGCTCTGGTCGCTGGGGTGGTTCACGCCCAAAACGATCGTTGGGAGAACTCCGAGGAGGACGGAAATGTCCGCATCGCCATCGAGGATGAGACCTTCAACTGGGGCACTGCTCCTCCATGGGATGTGCTTGACGAAATAAAGAACCACTGCAGCAGCGTAGGCTGCCATACAGACGACAAGCTCACTGTTCCGACCAAGATCATCTCTGGATACAACATGATGGACAAAGAGCTTGAATTGTCTATCCAGGCTAGCTTTAGTGAGAATGACGCGCTGGGCAGCATTGATGATCTTGTCGAGCTGGCGAAGGCAGCTAGTGCAGTGAACTACGAGGTTAAGGAACAGTCCTACGACTCGGGCCGCAGTTGTGAACGTCCCGGCAGCAGTGTGGGATGCAACCGTAAGTGTCTTCATCCCCCAAAGCACTTCGAAGATCGTTGAAGCTAATACGATGTTCATTCAGCATTGAACGAGGGAAGTGAGCCTGCACAGTACGCAGATCAATACCATCAGTTCAACCAGATTCATCTCCGCGTCGATGAAGGGACAGGACCTGATCTTCTCATCAAGATCAGCGTTAAAGATTCGGATATTGGTGCTGGATGGTGCGCTGGCATCCTGGGCGCTGGTGCTGCTCTTGCTGGTGCCGTTTCGAAGATTCCCGCACCTGTCGGCTCTGCTTTCAGCCTGGGATCTCTGATTTGCGGAAACCTCTAATGGAAGGCGTTGATACTGAAGTCATGGCTTTCATCTCAATTCTTTTCTTGCTTGTAATTTTTATCCTTCTGCTGTGCGCAGGCGCATCCTGAGTTATGGTTCAATTACTTCACTGTCTCCATGTCATTCTCTGTGCCCGGCAAGTTCGATCTGCTCGTGCGGCAAAACTTAGAAGACCAATCATAGAAGGCACCGAAATCCCTTCGCGTAATGCATAGACAGCCGCGTATTCACAACGCTTGATGCTCAAATTGTCGAGAACGCCATCACACACGGCACGTCAGTAGGTGGTAAACCCTTGTATGTGTGTGACAACAATAATGCGATCACCTGGAGAAGCCCGAATATTGCCGATGTGCCCCTCCCTTTCCAACAGCTTCTTGTTCGACCAGTTGAGTCAAACCAACGAGATTATCCGATTACAGGATTCCAAAGCCTAAGCTGCAGCAGCCTCCTTCGTCTTACACCACGAACACTTCTCAGATGAAGTGGTGATCGGGAACTGTGTAGGTCCCCTGCATTTGCCCGAGTTGTCACACTTGATCTTTTCCGCCTTAGGGTCAAACTCCCGGTGCCCACAGGCGAACCTGATCGACGCCTTTGTGCACATGTTCAGTGGCAGTGAAGTGCGAGTCTCTCGTTTTGTTTTTCCCCGAAAAAGAATCTGAATCTTCAAGTGAAGCATTCAAGTCCAGAATTTTTTCGTGTAAGTTCTTGGCGTTGCAAGACGATGAGTCTCCTGGCAGCAGAGAGCACCTCTCCCGCTTATATACTCACGCTTTGGGATCTTGAAGCCTATCTTGATTCAAGACGAGGGCCAGGTCATAATCAGATCGAGATGTTCAAGAATCGCTGAATTACTGTAGGCTGTATTGTCGTTGGGTGTGATCAACAGGACGGGGTGAATCATCTGGTGCTCGTTGTTGTGAATCGAGACAGGAGGTTAAGAAAACCTCCTCCACGATGATGCGCTCGGTGCGAGTTAAGAATTCGTTTCCTAGTACAAGCACGAGATACAACTCCGCAGTGAAGGCTTGCATCGTGAAGAAAGCATAGCAAAGCATATATTCTTGCACGCGAGTGAGCATCAATAGTTTGCTCCTACACCTCTTCCCACTGATACACGATATGTCGCTCCCCGAGCGCCGACTTCAGCACCAACAACAGATCATCTACTGCCGTCAAGAACTTGAGATACAGGGTGACGGCGACACAATAGCGACGATGATGTTCGTCACCTACTCGCGTACTGTAAGTCGTCGCGGTTCTCTCTCCGAGGGTGAGATATGACTCGACAGCTCTGCCGATTAATGGGGCGGGAAGTCTCTCCGGCAATGGAGATGCTGTTCTCAAGGATTGCTCGAGAATGCCCAGTACAGCCATGATATCCCCGATCCCTCGATCGTCCTTGATGCCGGTTGCTTGAGCCAGGCGGTCTTGGAGCTCCAGAGGCAGGTCTGATGCCACCTCCAGAAGCCCTCCAAGAGACTGGTTGATGTATTGACATTGCTCCTGAGCTTGCTTCAGAGTCTTCTGGTCAAATGGACTTGAGCTCAGCTCCATCTTGAGATTCGCAATGGTCGGATCCAGTGCGAGCAATGCTTCAGCCACTTCCAGGGTGATCTGGCCTGAGACAGCACCGAGAGCGTGGGTGTTCTCGTCTGATCTGCCCCAATGGGAGACTAAAACTGCATAGTGGTCTGACAATGTTCGGATTGAGTTTGCAAGAGTTTTGCAAGTGTGTCTTGTTGCTGAGGGAGGCTTTGGGAATATCTGCACGATGAGCGCTGCAGCGAATCCGATAAGGACGGTTACAACGCGCTTCCAGAAGGCCACATAGCCTCGGCCAGGGAGGCCGTATTGCACAATATGGCCTTCATCCCAGCTGAATCCAATCACGAGAGCAAACGTTGCAGCGCCCATGATTACTGCCATGGTGAAAGCTGGAGGCAAGAATAGTCTCCACCAAACAATGGGAACAAGCATCGCACCTGTGATTGCTGCCATGCCGTAAGGATTGCCAGGACCATTGCCAGCGCCAATGTACCAAGTCACCATGCCCAGCACGCCACCAAGAACTGTTCCCAGCGTCCGGGTGATGATTGAAAAGGTGAACTCAGACATGTACACGAGGAGAACTGTCTGGGCACTGATGACAGCCCATATTCCCTTCTCACGATAGAAGAAGTCCGCGGTACTGGGAAGGGTGGCAGGGATGGTGAGGCAGACGGTAACTATAACCATGCGCAGCGCATACATCCCCGCCGGATTCGTGACCCATCGATACGAAGCGCTGATACCACGACTCAGCCGATTTCTCCGAGCCGACGATCCTTTCCGTCGCCGAGTTATCTCCAACCTGCGGCGAATTTCTGCAGTTTGTTCAAAGAACTCGTCGGGGTCTCTGCCGATATCCGTATTGTCCTCACTGGTGGAGCTTGACCCAGGCACAGCTACTCCTCCATGGAGAACCCAGCTAAGAGCGTATTGCAATCGCGAAGGAAACCAGATTCGAGGAGCTTGGCGCGTTGAGCAAAGCTGCTGGAGATGATCGAGTAGTTTCTCGATGGCGAGCGCAGTGCTTGAGATACGTTCTTCGAGAACCAGGGCAACAACCATGCTGGGCAGAAACGGGTGATAGTTCCCTTGCATCTTGAGCATGCCTTTTTCGTCAAAAAGCTCTGCATGAGCTTCCATGACGCGCTCAGCGGTCATTCTAATGCTCTCTTCCCGAGATGTTCTCAGGCTTTCCCGCATTTCTTGCAACTGTCCCACGAGACTGTCGAATTGGGCTGGCTTCGGTATCCTCAACCATCGGCAAGAGTTTCCGGTATGGATACATGTAGCTGCAAGCTCGACAGCTTGGGAACTTAATCGAAGTATCTCTTCAGTCGATTCTCTCATAGCGCGATGTGTCTCTGAACGAATATTGTTCTGTTCGGGACGACGTAAGGCAATGAGCAAGTTCGTTGCCTCCTGTCGATGACGTTGGCCGATCTGATAACTCCCTTTCTTCGCCGCTACTCCATCATCCTCTTCACTTTGCGGCTCCGTCCTTTCCTTCAGCATTTCCTCGCCATTGAGTCTAGCAATGTGGAAGTCCACCAGATACAAACCGGAGAACAACAGCTTCCTGACATCACTTTGAAGGCTCTGAACATCATCTGCGTTCCAGACGCCACGCGAGAAATCGAGGGGGAGAAATGCCAGGTGAGGCTGTGTTGCTTTCAGGGTCGCAATCATTTGTGCTCTTAGTGTCTTTGCTTCGGCAACCGTGACATCTTGGTCGTTGAGGCGCTTACGCGTAACTTCAAGAGCGTTGTTCGATGTGCGAGTAAGTTTCTCCATCAACATCAGAGCCATATAGGATGTCGAATGTGGGCAGATCAACAGACAGCTGGCCGCTCCAATGGCAATGCCGATTGCACTAGGCTTGACGAGCACAGATGCCAGACTACCCATGAAGCTGGGCAAGGATGGCCCAACCTCCATGAAGATGTCTGTGACAATCATGCCGAAAATTTGAGTCAAAGTGAACTTGGGGTTGGCACATCTCAACCGCGACACTGCGTAGATGAAGATGCATCCCATCACGTAGTATATGACGGTGACCCTGGTGTCAAGCATAGCTCCCTGATGAACGAGTACCTGGGCTTCCCAGGCCACGGTCTCGCCAGTTCGATTCGCCGCGGCGACTGCACTCTGCTGTAATTCTGCAAGTTTGGCATTTGTAACTGAGTCTGGTCTTGCTGCGAGTGCAGCCTTCATTGTGAGAAGACCCCATGCCCATGCAAGGCACATCCCCAGCAGCAGAGTCAAGGCTGCCAGAAGGTAGATGAGAACTGTGCTAGCAGGAGGTACTATGCAGAGAACAATGGTGCCGAGGAATGTAGCGAGTCCGATGTGATCGAGTGACGGTTGAATGAAGATTAGCAGCATCGACACCCATACTGCTACCCAGCATCTTGCAAAGACCTTGAGATCAACAGCATTGAAATGGCTCAGCCATCGTGGAGACGAGCGACGCGTGGTCTTCTCCTTGGCCTTCATTGTTGTTGTTGTGTGTCCGACCCGGCGATGGTCGTGATGTTCGCGTCAGGAACTTCTTGCATGAGACCGATGACAATTTCGAGAAACAATGTGAGTGCCGCGAAATCCGGTGGTGACGTCGATTATCGCATCCGCTTTCAACGCGGTCTCGAAGCTTAAATCGTGCAAACAACGGAACGCCCCCTGAACTTAGTTCACTAAACCACTCGCAACATGTTTAGAATACACTCAAGCCGAGGCAACCGGCAAAAGATCATGGAGGATTTACGAGCAGAGATAGTTTTGGGGGGGCTGTCTGATCTTTGAGACGACTAGGGATTTGCCATTGTCAACAATCAACGCAACGAGTGGGGAGTCTTTGGTAAGTGTTTATTTCTCCCGTGTCTCACTGTGAATTTGTTCCAATGACACGAACAAGTAAGACACAACAATACCAAGTAAGGCGATGTGGAGCCCTAGCCAGAACGTGCTCATCGAGACAGGTGAGGCTGAGTCTGATCATTGGCTCTGCTACATCTTCCCTCAAGGCTTAAGCACGAGATTCGAAAGCATTCTTCAGCCCCTGGTACTCATCATTGGACAGACCCTGGTACTCAATGCAGTCGTCGCCGCATGCGTAAGGGACAGTACCCGTTCCATCAACCCACGGCGCAAGCGGGATGCAGTCATAAGGCAGGCCGGTGATGGTGACTATGCGCCGCTGTCAGCCCTGGTTCGGCAGGCTGGGATGGTTTCACAGTCTGAAGGTGCATCTCGACATTACTTACCTCTGTCACCACCTCCGGTTACAGTGACATGCGAGCCAGCCAGACCACCACAGCAGCTGTCGACGATGTGTTGCGGGACACCTTCACGGACGGGTCCGAAACAGGACTGGCCCTGACGGGTTTCGAGATCAGGCACTTGATCAATGCGAGCCTTGACCTCGAAAGAGCCATCTCCAAGATCACGTCGATCCATGTGAGCGCTGATACCGTTGACAACAATGCTCGCAATGCCAGGAATTAGGGTCCAGACAGGTGCGGGTGCTTGCTGGATGAGGCTGAAGCCGGCGAGGGCAGCAGCACCGAGAGCGGCTTTCGCGTACATTTTGGGTTCTGGAGGTAAGAAGGTTGGGTGCTGTGTGTAGATGATTGCCTGAGGTTGAAGTTCAAAACTCCCGATGGTACTTGATAATGATAGTCGTTTGTATATTGTCGACTGCCATTTGATAGTAACTCTGTCGATCATTATATACCTATTCAGAAATCAAAGATCATCGTGACTACCTCCTCACTTCCCTTCAGCTTCCTCAGAAAGTCCCATTGGCATACATCATAGATCCATTAGAGGTAAGATACACGTTGATCAGACGTGGTGAAGCGAACTAGCCGCGGAGAACAGTGGCTGTAGTACGAACAAAACACTCACATGATTCCCATCGACGACAAAACACCTACTCGAAACGGTTTCCTACGACACAGGCTAGACGTCATTCTCATGGCCAAGCCGTAACCCAAGAACTTGCCAATATTGTCCCCTGAAATGGCTCAGTTACACGGCCTGCACAATGCCATCCTTTACTTCGACAGCCTAGGGCCAAGTAAGGCGGGATAACCTTAGCTTAAGCTCTCCTGCCTCTTCTGGCCGACTAATCCTCGAAGGATCTGGGTTGATCGACACTGCCGAGATGGCCGGCGGATTTGGTGCCTACGAAGAGGTGCGTATAACATGCCAGGCTACGGATAACTTCCTCCTACGTACCTAGGTGATCCTACTTGGTAGCAGTGGCCTGGCTCAAGATTTTGCGCCCTACTGTACTTCTTTCCACGCTTCAGGTTTCTCTCATCTGTGCTCAATCCTGGATCCAACCGCAAGGAGTGTAAGCGCTGTTATCTCCCAGTCATGGATGGCACTCTTCGACCCATCGGCCTCTACCTCCTAGCTGTGGCACTTCTCTTCGCCGGGCTCTACCTCGAGCGCAGTCAAAGATGGGCTCTACTACCATTGATCTGGGCAATACTCATCTTCTCGCTCAAGGACACCGCTCAGCTTCCCTCTCACCTTGGTCTCAATGTCCAAGTAGGCATGACCAATGTCATAACCTTTCTGTACAGCCCAGTGCTGTTCTCATCCTTCGCTCATCGACTAAACCCAACTGCGCCTTGGTGGGATCTCCCTGCAGCCTATCGACTCTACAACAATCCGCGAGGCTTGGCTCTTCGGCCGTCGCATATTTCAAAAGCCTCATTTGCCAAGCGACTGGGTTTCTCAGCCCTGCGCACATTACAGTCTTTCCTCATCCTGGCAATCCGAGCACTTCGGGACCGAGCTCTCGCCCCTTTCCTTGCGACCCTTACTATGGGTGATTTCAGACCGTCTAAGGAATGGATCGTCCCTAGGCTCCTTGGCGGCCAGCTCACATCCCACGACTTGGCCATTCGCGCGCACGTTTCTCTGTCTTGGATCTTTGACACGTATGCCCAGCTCACGCTTCTGCACGCTTTGCTGAGCATAGTGTTCGTCGGAATCCTTCAGACTGACGAGCCCGAAGAATGGCCGTCGCTCTTCAGCTCGCCACTCGAAGCCTTTACCGTCCGGCGATTCTGGGGATCCTTTTGGCATCGCCTGGTCACCCCATCGGCTGCTGCCTGGGCCCGCTGCATCGCATCTTTCTTCCCGTTCCTCCGCGGGAACTCAACTTTACGCAAGGCCTTCATTGCTTCTTTCGTGTTCAGCGCCTCTGGGCTGGCGCATGTGCTAGTTGGATGGAGACTTGGCGACGAGGCGCTAGAACGCGACTTGTACTTCTTCTGGGCGAACTTTGGGGTCGTTGCACTTGAGATCGTCATCGCACGAGCGGTCCCCGTGGCGATCAGGAATACCTTTCCAACCAAGCGTCACTCGCTCCTCGCGCACCCGATGGTTTCACTCTGTGCAAAAGGACTTGGCTTCTTCTGGGTCTCGACGTGGTTCATCATTGCCATTCCACATGTGCTTTACCCTAAGATCCACGCCACGATCAGTGCCCAATTGTTGGCTGCCACGTTTGGAAAGCAGTGAGTGATGTTCAGATGCGACGCTTTGGTACGGAACGAACATGAGGGAGACGTGAGAATTTTAACAGGATATCATAGCAGTGAGAGAATAAAGAGCGCTCCAATAAGAAAGTACCTGACAAATGGCATCTCGTTCAACCATATTGTGATCCAACCTAGCTTTGGGATGTAACCTCGGACCACGCCGATGATCTGATCTCTGTGAACGTACTTTTGGCCTCGAGGGTACAATGCCACATCATCAAGCTCATTATTGTCCCCCTTTGTGAGAACCATTTGTCTGGCAAAGCCATCAAGTATTAGCTTGGACGAAAATTTGATCGCTCAAGGGGAAAGGTCTTAGGTTTGAGCATACTCGCAATGATGTCCGTCCCTCGACGGCTCCCAAAGAACTTTGATCGCTCGATGCGTCATTGGCAAAGGATAGTTCTCGAACCAGATAACTGGTATGTCTCCGACACTGATCACCTCAGTGCGATTCCAGATGAAGATGATATCACCGCGCTGAAAAGCCGGCTCCATGGATGCCGAGATGATGACATGTACTGGATGAGACGAAAGAGTGAGTATGCTCAACGCTTTCCAAGCCATAAAGACATGTGAGAGCAGAAGCAACGAGCTCAAAGGCTGCTTGATGTATTGGCGCACCTTGCCTAGCATCTTTGCGCAACTTAATCAATACGAAGGATATCGCATCCGGTAATCTTGGTTGAAGAGAAGGTGTGTGGCGGGTTATAAAGGATTGGCCAACGACAAGACCGCTTGGCTGGGTAGCGTCAGCCATGAATGAGTTGGACCCGAAGGATTCGTGCAGCTGTCCCATTCTAGGGACACTTTTCTACCAGGCGTTCTAGCTATCAAGACCTGCAATCGGGTTTTATTCCAGAGTACAATGTGGTCAAAAGATTCACCTGCTTTAGCGACAGAGTCCGTGCGGGTGGCATCCTTTCGCTTCCCACGTCTTCTAACACATTCCTGATCATTCCTTGTCGTGGCCTGTCAAGTCGTGGATGCACGAACGTGTTAAACCGAAACTGTCGATTGGTCATGGTCATGATATCCTATGCACTCAGCGATTAGTTCCTGTATTCGGGAGGATAAAACACGTTACGTTTGTTTGTCAATCAGACGGGTGGCGAGGATAGCACGTTCCAAAGAGGAATAATAGTGCTACAGGGTAGGATATGTTAGGTATGGCCGACATCAACCTGCAGGTTTCACGCTCTGGGGGAACTGAGGATGAGAAATAAAATGACACAAGGATAATCAAATGTATTCAGTGACCCAGCGCTTGACGAATGATTTTCTTCGCTTCTTCAACATTGAACTGGCTGAGCGGCAGTTCAGCCCAAAGAATTTGCTGAGCGACGCCTTGCCAGATCATAGCCTCCGTGCCCAGCACCACCTGCCATCCATTGTTGTTTGCAATTTCATAGAATTCAGTGCGCGGATTGGGGTGATAGCACATTTCCAGGACACAGCCCTTTTGCGACCTCTCCAAGAAATGCGTCGCGATCGCACGCGCCCGAATCTCTCCTGGTTCCTTTGGAGGGAAATCCGGCACGCTGCCGACGACGAGCACTGGTGTTTCGAGCTGGGCGGCTTGTTCCAGGGAGGAAACGTGGAGGATTTCGCCTGTAAAACCAGCTGCTTTGAATGAGTTGATAATATCCTCGACCTCGTTTTCATATCGGTTGACGAGGTATACTCTGCTAGCTCTCAAACCCTGCAGCAGGGCGTAGATCGAGGCTCGACATGCGCCACCAGCTCCGACAACCATGGCTGGTTGGCCGACAGCTCTGGCGCACACCTGCGGGGCATTCTGCAGGAATGCTTCTCGAACACCAATCGTATCCGTGTTTGTTCCAATGTACCGCGTGCTACCATCGGATCCCTTACGAAGGAATACCGTGTTGATGGCGCCGATGATTCGTCCCTCGTCCGTGACTTCGTCAACCTGGGACATCATCTTGACTTTGTAGGGCATGGTGACTGCACATCCGACAATGTCTGGGACTTTCAGTGCTGGCAGAAACTCTGACTGGTCCTGTGTCTCGTGGACAGAGTATGTCCACGGCAGAGAGACGCCATTGAAGAGAGACGCATGAAGCGTGGGTGCTAGAGTATGTGCCAGAGGGTAGCCGAAGAGAAATGTGCGCAAGGGCTTCTTCAAAGTATCCTTATCCACGAAGCTGGAACCATGACCGTAGGAGTCAGCAAGGGTGCTGGTAAGTGTTTGTGTTTGGGCAGTCATTGTTAAACTTAGCGTGGTTACACGACCAAACAAATTTAATGATAAGTGCTCGTTCGTCCACCAGATCTGCCGCAATGCCGCGATGTGCTATCTTTGTATTGTCGACGCCTTGATACAGAGTGTTATTGGCAGGGCCTCCGGAAGTCGCAGAGCCGGTTCAACAAGCTTTGCCGTGGTAAAAAGAACGTCGGATCAGCCACCGTGCATGGTCATTTCGTCGTCCCCACGTTTCAGTCAAGCATTACCAAGAGCCTGGGCCTATCCTGAAAGCGGTGTTGCATTGCGTAGCTTACGCGAAGTTTGTCATGTCACGATGTGTTCCTCTCCTTGGCGGGTTAAGGTCTTATCCGGAGCCCTGGCCAATCCACCAGTTTGGCTACTCAACGGCAAGGATAGCGTCACCCACACTCTTAACTTGTGGGTCGTGGAGAAGTGGTTATCGAATCCTGTTCCATTTGCCAAGCGCCCAGCTGTTGACTCGGTGAAATGGAGAGTACACATCCCGGCAATCCAACAGTAGCGCCGTGGTGAGCCTCATCCCCAGCTGTTAGGATCATCCTGCCGTACAATGTCAGCCGGCGTCGAAGGAAACCTAAAAACTTCGAAGGGTTGCCGTTAATGGTGCCGAGGTGTGATAAGCCCGGCCAAAGAGATAAAGGCGTTCGCAAAACCTTCACATGCCTTCGTTGATGATAAACGTTTTACCCAAAGACCTTGGATTGGGTGTTCTGACGTTACAGTGCCTCGTGACGTCTGACAGGGGTATAACGCGACCGGCTCAAGGCTCAATCTGGTCCATGGCAATTGTTGTGTTGTTAGTCTTCCAAGACAGATCATCTCGCCGCAATAACATGAATTCTTGTCCGGCTTTGAAGCACAAGAACCAGCTGGAATGAGTCGTAGTCTGCGCCTCGGATGTCGAAGCCGGTCAAGTTTAATGCTTAAAGCTCTTCTCCTCGGTCCGTATGATAGCCGGCTGGTACTAGCTGAGCCCCCGTCAAGCAAGATCGTGTCTGATGGTAAATATCTTATCCGCCAGCAAATGCGGGGGCTCCACGCCACATTGTCCGGGGACCTGGGGTAATCAGCATGGAGTCCGTTGAATTACTTCTGGGGACCCATCGTTCAGGTCTTTATTAGCCTTGCCCCGGATCCCCCATCTTCTGGACTGGAGAATTCGAACTCAATCTGATCTCGGCCTGTCTTCGAATTGAAGTCTCTTCAGCAAACGGCTGCCTGTTTTCTCGTCTTTCTTCTCATACAAACAAGAAACAGGGTCAAGTTCTCGGATCGGCATCATGGTGTCCGCAAGGGATAACACCAGCCGTCCGGCTCCGCCGCAGGTGTACAATTGGCGAGTATATGCCCTCGCCATCTCGGCTGCCATGGGCTCTGCCATGTTTGGTTATGATTCTGCCTTTATCGGCGGTACGATGTCTCTGCCGTCATTCCAGGATCGCTTTGGACTTTCCACAGCATCTGGAGACACTCTGGCGGCTCTCAAGGCGAACATCGTCAGCACCTTCCAGGCTGGGTGCTTCTTCGGAGTCATTCTCGTTTACATGGCCACCGAGCGTTTTGGTCGCCGATGGCCTTTGATCATTTGTGGTTTCATCTTCAACGTTGGCGCAATTATGCAGGTTGCTTCTTCAGGAACTCTTGGTCTGATTTACGCAGGCCGAGCTTTGACAGGTGTGCAAAGGCCTACTCTTGATGACCAGCATGAGGATACTGACGACAAGCTTTGCAGGACTTGCAGTTGGTGCTTCGTCTATGATCATCCCAATTTACATTTCAGAGGCTTCCCCTCCCGCCATTCGTGGCAAGCTGATCGGCATTTTCGAAATCTTCCTACAAACTGCCCAAATCTTCGGCTTCTGGGTTAACTATGGTGTCAATATCCACATCTCAGCCAGCTCTGACGCGCAGTGGCATATCCCCTTTGCGCTGCAATTCATCCCTGGCGGCTTGCTCAGTGTCTGCATGTGGTTCCAGCCTGAGTCTCCTCGTTGGCTTCTGAATGCCAACCGGGTCGAACAAGCTCGCACCGTCCTCCAACGCCTCCGACAGCTTCCTGCTGATGACGATTATCTCGATTGGGAGATCAACACTGTTTTGCAACAGATCGAACAAGAGCGCGCACTCGGGGCCCACCAGTCGTTCATCTCCAAGGTGAAAGAGATCGCGACTGTTCCAGCAAATAGGAAGCGAGTCCTCCTTGGCATTGCCCTCATGTTTATTCAGAACATGTCTGGCATCAACGCTCTGAACTACTACTCTCCCTCGATCTTCCAGGCTATCGGCTTCACTGGAACCGATGTTGGTCTCCTGGCTACTGGTATCTTCGGCATTGTCAAGGCTGGTGCAACTACTGTTTTCATGATCTGGGGTATTGAGCGTATCGGCCGCCGTAATGCCCTTCTCATTGGTTCCGCTGGTGCAATGACTGCATTGCTCTACATTGGCGCATTCGCCAAGGTCACTGGGTCCTTTGAGGCTGATGGTGATGTTGGCGGCAAGAGCCCCGGTGCTTACGTCGCTATCGTCATGATCTACGTCTTCGCTGTCTTCTATGCAATGTCTTGGAATGGTATTCCCTGGATCTTCTGGTAAGCCACCTCACCGACGAGTCCTGAGAAGCAACTAACACGGAAGAACAGTGCCGAAGTCTTCCCCATGGCTATTCGATCCGCATGTATGTTGTTCACAACCTGTGCGCAGTGGCTTGGTCAGTTCACCATCGTGTACTCCACACCATACATGATGGCGAACATCACATATGGGACATTTTTCCTTTTCGGCTTTTCCGTCCTGTTTGGTATCTGCTTCAGCTTCGCCTTCATTCCTGAGACGAAGGGCCTTTCTCTCGAGGACATGGACATTCTGTTCAACCAGAAGGGACTGGCTATCAGCTGGCGCAAGAAGACGGATATAATCATCCAGGAGCGCACTGATGCCGGCATGGACGACCACCTAACTGCTGAGAAGCGTAACGCATCTCATGTCGAGTCTTCCCCGGCTTAGTATCTTCGTTGGTCATAATGCTTTTTGTCAGCTTTGCCGGCGCCAGATATTCTATCGCCGGGGTTGACATATTAGCTTTTGTTATTTCGCCATAGTGGCTAGGCCGATGGCTCTTTCTTGAGGATAGCCGATGAGAAGACCGCAATGCCAATCTTTACACTACCGAATATGCTTTCTGAAACGTGATGTTAGCTTCGCCCGAATGCCGTACTTCTTCATCTTCAAAGTCCGATTTTAGCCACGTGGTACATTCAATACATGGTATCTTCCGAGCTGCATTGTCATGCGTGAGTAGAGTCCTCAAGATTTTGGTTGTATATACAAAACGACGCGAAGCATTTGCTCATAATAGATCAATCTCTCTCCCTGTATCGTGTAATATTGCGAAAAGAAACCCAGATCTTGACATCATTTCTTGATCCTATATCATCCCTTCTACTCAACTCAACTTAGCCATCTTGGCTTCATGAGCTTCTACAGCACGAATCATTGCCTCCTTCGGGGGTTCCCTTCCAGTCCAAAGACGATACTGATCAAAGGCTTGAGCAAGCAGCACCTCGATACCTGTGACTGTTGTCCAACCTTCATGCCTCTGAGCTGCTAAGAGCAGTGGTGTAACCCTCGGTTTGTAAGACATCTCGATGCAAATTCCCTTTTCGCCAAAGATATTCCTGAATTGTGACTCGACAGTAGTATCCGCGGGTACCGTGCCAATGATGACATCAGGCAGTCGGGGAAGCGTCGCCAGATCATCGAGGACGGTCACGTTGAAAAGAGGTGCGAATGTCTTCTTCACTTCTTCCGCTTTTGCTTTGGTTCGGTTCTGGATGTACAAGTCTCGCAGACCAGCACGGTGCATAGCATACAAGGCGGCTCGTGATGCGCCACCTGCACCGATCACCAACCCAGTCTCAAGATGCTCCGGTCGTGTTCTGGAATAGCTTTCTATCAAGCTGGATAATCCCGACCAGTCGGTGTTGTCGCCTGTCACCGTTCTCTTGCCATTCTCTCTGCTCACAACGAGGGTGTTGATAGCGCCAATTGCTCTTGCAGTCTCGGTCTGGGTATGGCAATATTTCTCGGCTTGTAGCTTATGAGGCATGGTAATGCTGGCGCCGCCAAAATTATCGTCCTGGATCAGAGGACCGACTCCGTCGATGCTTGAAGACTCTCGAATGTCATATGAATACGGCAGCCCATGATGCTTGAAGCCAGCATTGTGAATAATAGGCGAGACACTGAACGATATGCCGTTGCCAAAAATGTGGAATTGTCTCGGCGTCACCTGGCCGTCGGGCATGTCAATGGCAGAGGGTGTCATGATCGTAGGGAGTTGGGTGACTGGGTGACTGGGTGACGGGGTTTGGCTTTGGGGAATTGTCATAAGATGCGTAACCAAGTCTATGATATTGCTAGCACACTGTTGGGTGAGTATTGACGAGCTGGACTTGCCGCAGAACAGGTGGTAACCCTTGTTCCCGATACACTCATCGATAATTAGCTGCATCGGCCCTGGCCCGGTCGGCCGGTTAAGACCTTGGCCGACGGGAGACACAGAGTCCCGAAACCGGGACCTGCTCAGATTTGTTGGGATCAGAAGGCAGCGGCTCGTCCTCGCCTAGTGGCTTGTGATTTTGTTTTGTCATACCAATCGCGGTGTCATAGAGCATGTTGCGTAATCGGTTCGGTCAGGCGAATTGCGCTGTCCCATCAGCATGATAGATCCCGCAGCCTCGGCTTCCTGCAGTCTTTATCGACAGAAGAGCATGAACACGAGATCACAGAGGCCATTCAACAGCCTCTGTCAATCTTACACTGCTTTGCCTGGGCTCTCTAATCATTATATTGAGCTAATCTTATGCATCCGACGGGACAAGCAGGCCGTCTACGACCTTGAGCTTGCCGCCCTGCCCATCCGCTACCTCCTGCGCAGCTTTTTCACGAGCCTGTATTGCTTCTTCCTCAGTGATCAATACGAAGTCATACCTTAAAAGCTTTGTATCGGGCGACACGCCATATTTTTCCGCCAAGCCGTCCGTGTCTCCCACTCGCGCCAAATCGATGATAAGCGATTCTTTGACACCGAAAACTGCGTCGGAAGTTTCGAAAGGATCACCTCGTAGATAAAGAGCACTGGGGTGTTAGAAGTTAGCTAATGCGAAATGACTCCCATGCTGATCGCGGCTGCACACGTACGTGATGAGTCGATCGAAGCCCGGCTTTTTGAACATGAAGTGCATGTGGCTCGGCCGGTAACAGTGTCGCTTGAGCTTCTCTAAAAGTTTGCCCACGGGCCCGTCATTCGGGATTGGATATGGCACAGGCACGATTGCCTTGAAGAAGATGACTCCATCCTGGTCACTTTCAATAATCGCCCGACCGTCAGGCTTGTCGCCTCTATCAGCGTATTGAACGTCGTAGAAACCCTTCGAGTCTGTCTCCCAGACATCAACCGCAACACCAGGAATGGACCGTCCTTGAGTGTCTTTGATGGTGCAGATCGCGAGCATTGGCTCGCCATCTACATCATTTGAGATTTGATGACCATGCTCCACATGGTGAGCATCAAGAGTGTGGAAAGGCCCGAGTACTGTGCCTTCGGTGGCATTGGGGACCTTTGGATGATCAATCGAGTCGACAAGAAGCGAAAGTCCCAATACATCTGACAGGAGGACGAATTCGTGGCGTACATCAGTACTGATTTTGCCAACATCGACGAGGAACTTAATTGTTGCTTCCCACTCTGGTATACTGAGCCGAGTTTCTCTTGCAAAATCGTGAAGGTGGTTCACAAGGCGTTCAAGAAGGAACTTGAGGCGGGGATCGGGGCATTTTGAGTTGATGGTCTCGACGTTGTCTGTGATGTTATCGGTTGTGAGATCCTTCATAGGCGGCACATCTGGGCGCTCGTATTGAACCATGTTGGGCAGAAAGATGTCCAGTATGCTGTAAAGATCCTATTGATTCACTGGGAACAATTAGGACAATAATGACCAGATCAGTGGATGCAATACTGACTTCATTGGAGAGTGCTGTCGTATATCCATTGGCTTTTGTTACTTCACCCCGCAGCGGGGAATCATTGATATGACTTACAGAGAAGCATGAGACCATAGGCGCTAAAGTTTTAACCGGTGTTTGTCATGTGTTTACCTGCTGTGATGCGTGTGCTGCACGCCATGATGGCATGAGAGTGGTATAATAAACATCCCACTCGGCTCAACAGGCGAGGCGGCTATGTAGGCAGTGGTTCAGCGCATCATCCCAGCCCCAATAACCCTTCATGCCGCGATCGCACAATGGACACCTTTGAGTACCAAGCGAATCCAAGCCGAGTCATCTTTGGCTCCGGCACTATTGCGAAGATTCCGGACGAGCTTCAAAGACTTGGTCTCAAGAACCCACTCGTCCTTTCAACTCCTCAACAGATCTCCCAAGCCGAAGATGTCAAGAGAATCCTGGGAGGCAAAGTTGCCGCGCTGTTTGGCGAAGCGACGATGCATACACCTGTGAATATCACGGAGAAGGCATTGGACGTCGCTCGCTCCTCTGGTGCTGACTCTGTTGTATCAATTGGGGGCGGAAGCACGATCGGCCTCGGCAAGGCTATCAGCTTCAGAACTGGTCTCTACCACCTGACCATCCCAACAACTTATGCTGGTAGCGAGGTGACGCCTATCCTCGGCGAGACGCAAGACGGTCGGAAAACAACAAAGTCAGATCCTAAAATTCTTCCCGGAACTGTTATATACGATGTCGATCTTACGATGACACTGCCGGCTGGCCTGACGGCGACGAGTGGCATCAATGCTATTGCACATGCCGTCGAGGCCTTGTATGCCCGCAACGGCAATCCCATAATCAGACTTCTCGCACAAGAGGGCGTGAAAGCTTTGGCAGAGTCCTTGCCTATCATCAAAGAGCATCCGACCTCCAGCGATGCTCGGTCGAAGGCTCTGTATGGTGCCTGGCTCTGTGGCACGTGCCTCGGTAGCGTGGGGATGTCGCTGCATCACAAGCTCTGCCATACTCTTGGTGGGAGCTTCAACCTGCCTCATGCTGAGACCCATACGATTGTACTACCCCATGCCCTTGCATATAATGCTCCCAAAGTGCCAGAGGCCATGGCTGCTCTGGCGATCGCCTTGCCGGGCAGCAACGGTGATGCCATCCAGGGACTGAATCGCCTACTTCGACAGCTGGGTGTGACAAGAGATTTGAAAGCATTTGGAATGAAAGAGGAGAACGTAGCCGAAGCTGCCGAGATTGCTGTCAGCAACCCTTACTGGAACCCACGAGAGGTTGAGAAGTCGTCGATACAAGAGCTGATTCGGAGGGCTTGGGCTGGTGAAGAGGCCAGGGCTGATCTATAGTCCTGCGTGCGACATTTTGAGTAGTAAATAAGTTCATCTTCTGCCGTTCCTAATCATCGTCTCCTTCTGTGCTTGCGATGCCTTTGGCACACTGGTACAACAGAACACGGATACAGCTCAGCAAGGACAAGACAGCGAGTGTCTACATATGCTATGAGTTCGCTGCAACACTCCATCGATGGGAACGAATCTATGTCCAAGTTTGACAAGCTCGGGCCCCCAAAAGGTCTTTACAGTGAGAAAACACACTGTACTAGTCACTTCCTCGTAGTCACGAAGGAAAACATTTAGTCCAGAGTGGCGCCCATCTGCGGCAAAACCGCTGATTTCATGGTGTACGCGGGAAATCCATTCAATCGGTGTCTGTAAAAGCCCATAAGACGTGAGGGTTTGGAATGCCCCCGCCATTGGCCATTTGATCGCTCAAACGACTGCGAACCCATCTATTGCCCGGCCATGGTGGTGCTGTGAACGACGCCTAAAGAATTTGCCGGCCCCTCACAATGCCCCTCACGAAGCACATTCAGCTGCTTGGCTTCCCCAGAATAAAGATCCCGGGGAAATAGTACCAAGCTGACCAGTCCTGCCAGGTGGCCCGTTCCATACAGACTCTTCACACGGCATAAACTCTTATCTTCAACAATCTAGTTATTGATCGAGCTTCCTGGTCAAGCCATTTCGCGACTACTCATCCCAAGACTTCGACGGCAAACTACGAGACGATGAGTCGCAGTATCCTTCTGATCAATGGGCCGAATTTGAACCTTCTCGGGACACGGGAGCCGCATCTTTATGGCAGCACGACTCTGGACGATGTCGTCGAGTCCGGACGCACACAGTGCTCCGGTCTGGGGGTTCAATTTGACGCATTCCAGTCCAATTGGGAGGGTGCAATCATTGACCGCATTCACCAAGCCCGTGGCAATGTCGATGTGATCGTCATCAACCCTGGCGCTTTCACCCACACAAGCGTGGCTATTCGAGATGCTCTTTTGGGTGTCGACATCCCATTCATCGAGCTGCACGTGACGAACGTGCATTCACGAGAAGCATTTCGCCATCATAGCTACTTTCAGGACAAGGCCACGGCGGTCATTTGCGGCATGGGGAGCTTCGGATATACGGCAGCCATTGAGTTTGCCGCCAAACACGTGAAGCTTCCGGCGAAGTCATTATAGATACACGAGGAAATCTGTGTCCCTAGGCTTAAGGATTGTTAACCCGGGGTAGTATTGAAGATACCATAGCCGAAGGACTATGCGACTTGCAAATTGCTCCACTGTACCTCAGCCGGGCGCCTCGTGTGGTCCCATCAAATCCTGAAAGTCAAAGAGTGAACCGTCACGGGATAGACCCAGATGCTGCATGAACTCTTCGGAGAGCGTAGGCCTACGATGTGAGAGTCAGTAGTGCGACGGAGCGAAGTAGATTGGTCTAGGAGGGTGTCAAACATACCACTCGGAGCTGTCCAGCGAGACAAGCTGGCTAAACAAGCCATCCGGAGTCGTTTCATTGGCAGACCTTGTCATCGGCTCATCCGCAGGTCTGTCAAGAGCCGGCACAAGGTGCTCTACATTGTGGGGATGGGTTGAGAAAAGAGATGTTGGTGCCGCGATGAACCCAGACGTTGCAGGGTCGACAGCAGCAGGATCTCCCCCTTCAACCCGACGTATGGTTCCTTCATTAAGTTTCTGTGCGTATTCCCGAGATGGTGGAGGGTTACCACCGCCATGGTATGTGGATGCCTCAAGTGTATCATCCGGGACCTGCGAACCTAGAGTTGTCGTTAATGCGTTCCCAGCGCTACCCGAAGTCCGCATTGATTGCATGTCTTTCTCTGAAGGATCTTGTAAAGTGCCCGCGGCAATCTCCATGTCATTACGGTTGGAATTTCGATAATTGGAAGGTGGCAAATTGCTCTGGAGTATCTGCCAAAAAATCCCCAGGGTTGGTGGCAACCATGGTGTACTCAAGACCGACTTGTCGCCAATCGCAGAGTTGAGGATGTCGATGATGTGATTCAAACCTTTGTGAATAGAGTGATGCAAAGGTGTAGACCCAGTAGTAGCCAACGTCTCACTCGAACTACTACGTAGTCTGGAATAGGCTGCCGCTGAAGCGACCTTTGCTTGTAAAATGTGAGGAGGTTCGTTGGCAAGGGATGTTACCGAAGAAGGCTCCAAGAGGCCAGCATAGCTGTCGCGACCCGCCAGATACGAAATGAGATCATTAAGCTCTGGCTGCGCATTTGTAGTGTCATCGCCGTACTTTCCGATCGCAGCGGTCATATAGCAGAGGCTGTTGAACGTGCTAAGTACTCGACCCGGTCCTACTGGTGGTGCGGTAAGCGTTGATGAGGTGAAGCCTGGCAATGGACGCCATAGCTCCCATTCCTCTGGGCCATCATCCGACAGGCATTCGACTTTGGATAAGTCCGATCTTTGAAGATATGGGCGGAATCCGAGCTTGGTAGCCACGAGAGTATCTAGTATGAAGCATCCAAGGAAGCACCGACGCGCTTCGTCACTGAATGGCTGACCTGGATTCCGAGGCAAGATTCCAATGACGTTAGCTGTGTATACAGCTCTGCCCACCCAGAGCCATGCATTCAACCATGAATCACGTCGCATATCCAGGAGTGCGAGAGTCAGGCTGGCGTGAACACAACCTAGATCATAGTGGTTTCGATCCTCGGAGGCGAGGTTCCGAGCCCGAGCATATATCGAGTCGAATGATGTGGCCGATTGGTTCAGCCCATGACCTTCTCGGGAATTGCACCCGGTGGCCTCCGACTGATAAGAGCTGTATGCGAAGACAGCCCAAAGGAGCCTCACTTCACTCATATTTAACGCTTGAGAGCTCGAGCCACTCTCGGCTCGAATCGATAAACTGGCAGTTCGAAACAAGGTGTACTTGTGAATAATCGGCAGCCAGTTATGCGTTTCTGTAACGTATATATCGATCAATTGAGACCAGTTTGAAGGTAGGGTTGTGACAGAGCGCGGTTCTTCCTCCGGTAAGCACGCCAATACCGTAGGTTTAGGAGCTGTATCATGTTGGCTTTGCTGGAATTGTGGTGGTATTGACTCTTCCGGCACTGGAGACTGCGGCGGGAAAGTCGTATCCTCCACTGAAGTGTCCCATGTCTGATAGTCAGAGGAGGATTGTTGAGAGATGTTGTTGAACGCAGAAGTTAACTTCGCATCTAGACCTTGTATGTACAAGTCTTCATCTTCGACCGCTTCGGTAGAGTCCAGAGAGCTCTGCAAGTCTTCCAAGATAGTGCTCTTGCGCCATGACTCCAGTAGAGAGCGAATATCCGACTTGCCTCGCTGCCGTGATCGACGTTTGATCGGCGGGCGAGTTTTGTCAAATCTGGTTCCGAGTACTGATGAAACCAACTCTTCGACCCCGTCAAATGCTTGAAGGATCAGACCGAGAAGTATCTCAAGCGTTCGGACGTACCCGGGTCTCAGTCCGCGCTTTCGGTATGGGTTATAGAAGCAAGTCCGTGAGGCTCCATTGCACCGCCGACATGAAGGCTGCTCCCCATCACAGCGTTCCTTACGACGTCGACAGGGATCGCAAGCCCTGGAGACGCGAAGCCGTTTCCTGGACCGGCTGTCATCTACGTCCGACATGGCTGGCTGGACCCTAGGAGTGCCAATGAGAAGTGCCGGCTGTAGAGAATTAACGAGAGCTCATCAGATAAGAGAACGCCAAGCCAACAACTTACCGACTATGATGTTGGTGCATAGCAACCAAGGCTCAACAAAGCCGATTCCAGCGTTGCAATCCCCCCTACGGTATTGGAACCCAGTTCGAGTGGATTGTCAAATTGAAACAGGGCACGAATCCGGGGTACTGCAACAACGTGCACCTGCAAAGCAAACCAAGACGTTGCGCCAGCCTCGAATCGTCGTCCTATTGAGCCTGTACGGACAAGGTGTTTGCCGCAGCCGGTACAGTGATCGGATACGCTGATGAGGCAGTGGTACACGGAAATGGCGATGCTGGAAGGTCCTGGTATCGCTGGAACGGCTTGGCTCGACCGGCTTTATTCTCTGCCGACGGGAAGCTAACAACCCCGCTTGTTCCGTTGATTGGCTTGTATGCTGGGCGTTCGCCTGGAACAGTTTTTGCCCGCCTAAGCTTGGATCAATGAACAGCCAGACGAGCTAGTGGGCCACCAGATTCCCAGCGTCAGGCTCGCTGTCGTGATTACCTGTGGCTCATTGACCGTGTTCATCTCATCCCTCTCTCATGCAGCACGCGGGGGCCTACTTGGCACGACGGCACCACGACTAACCTAGTGATCAACGAAGCTCCAGAAAAGAGCTCGAGAAATACGATAGTCTCACCGAATACCATGCTCCAGTTCTGGGGCTTGTAACATTTTACATGAGCGAACCTGGCTGTACAGGACGGTGAACATGACGGGTGTCTTGTTTGGTGGTCAGGCTCACTCGTCTTCGCCACATACTGCGCCAGCGCCATCTTCTCACAGTCGAAGCGCCTCAGGTCTTGTCTTACAGAATGATGCCAATGGCCTGGTTCAAAGTGGAAATGCAGCTACCTTTGCCCAAGCTGTCGGCTCATCAGGCCTAGGCTCAAGCGCAGCATCAACCTCTCAACCCGCAAGTCAGGCAGCTCAGGCCCTGGTCATTCCACGAGATGAGGACGCCTCTATCCTCCTCCTCGGCATCCGCGGTACTGGCAAGACCAGCCTGGCGCTTCTTGCAGCGAGCTCGATCAACTTCAAACTTGTCGACGCAGATCAGCATTTCTACCATGCGACGGGAATGTCTCGGGCGGCCTACTTGGCTCGCTGTGGACTGGACGAGTACCGTCGTCATGAGCTAGATCTGATGCGCTCGCTTTTGAAGCAGAATCCCACCCGCTGTATAATTGTTTGCGGTCCCGGTTCTGCTGAGGGAACGGGGCAACAGCTCCTCCGAGACCTTGGAAGACAACATCCAATTATTCACGTCATGCGTGACGCCGAGGACGTCGCTCGCTACTTGAAAACATCAGATGTGGCTCATGTGGCTAGACTATCCGAGCTGGCGAGCAGAAGTTACAGAGCAGCCTCGAACTATGAGTTCTACAATCTCACAGAACCTGCAGAGACCGAAGCTCAGATTTCCTCGCTCGGAGCCCAGCTTCAATCTCATCCCTCCCTTATGCTCAAGAACGTTGAACAAGACTTCCTTCGTCTAGTTCACAGTATAAGATGCCAGAGCGCACGGCCTCGAATTCTTCAAGCTCGCAGCATCATATCATTTATCCCACCCGAGTCAAAAAGGTTCACATATGCCTTAACCCTGCCACTTCAAAGCATATCGGAGATTGCGTTGCGGTTACGAAGTACAGATCTTGCGGTCGATGCGGTGGAAATCGTCATCGAACTCGATGAACTTTTGCCTCACGGTCAACTCTTCAATGATGTGACAGCAACTCGCATGACCAAGGACTACTACACGCTTCGCCGCAATGTCCGCCTACCGATCATCATCCATGTCTCCCTCCCAAATTCTTGTTGGCTTTCAACGTCTTCATGTCCTCATGGTGATTCCCTATGGTCAACATACCTTGATGTTGTTGGCCATGCGCTTCGCCTAGCACCTGAATACCTCACTATCGACCTGCGATGTGAGCCTTCGGCGGCACGCATGCTGATTGCGAACAAAGCTTCTTCAAAAATTATCGGACATTTTTATGACCCTGCTCCGGAAGATGGCGCATGGGAATCGCCTTCCAGAATGAATTTGTTGACCATGGCGGCAGAGTGGGATTGCGACCTGGTCAGGCTGTGTCAGCTTTCTATGTCGCGCGCAGACAATGATGCCGTTCAGAGCTTCCGTTACCGGGCAGGCTTGATGGGATCTCCCGGGATGCCTGTTATCGCGTATAACGCTGGCTCTGCAGGCAGACAGTCTTGCTTCATGAACCCAACTTTGACGCCGGTCACTCATCACCTAGTCGAAAACGCTTCAACTACTGCAACATCAGCATACCTGCGGCCAATGCTCACATTACAAGAAGCTCAGAACGCTCTGTACAGTTCCTTCGCCCTCGATAGGCTGGTATTTGGCATCTTCGGCAGCGCAGTCAAGTCTACAATGTCGCCTCCAATGCACAACGCAGCATTTGCGTTCTGCAAGATGCCTCACATTTACGAGATCTATCAGTCCTCGTCGCTCAGTGATATTGGACCGATTGTTCAGGATCCAAACTTTGGAGGAGCAAGTATCAGCGCCCCGTTCAAGAAGGAGATATTTTCTGTCCTCCATCATGTGAGTCCTGAGGCGCAGGCAATTGGAGCTGTCAACACGATCATCCCGCTCCGCTCTGGGGGGCTGGATACCTTGGTCGACCGAAACAAATCCGGCCCTGTCGTGGCGCTATTTGGCGACAACACAGACTGGATTGGCTTGCACACGTGCATTCGCCGTAATCTGTCGCCGGCCAATGCTGCCAACGGGCGCAAGACTGCACTGATCCTTGGAGCTGGTGGTATGGCACAAGCAGCCATCTATTCTGCCGTAAGACTGGGCGTGGATACAATCTTCATTCACAATAGGACACTATCCAAGGCAGAGCAGCTTGTGAAGCAATTCGATGGCAGAACCTTCTCTATACCAACGGTCAACACGCTGCGAGCCAGCCCAAACACGTCGCCGCTACAATCCGGCACCACGACTCCGCACACGCAGAAAACGAAAGCTGTCAGGGTACGGGCAATTGCTTCTATCAACGAGCCCTGGCCAGCCGGCTTTGAGTCGCCTACCATCATCGTGTCCTGCATCGCCAGGGTCAGCGTGGATGGAGAGCCGAAGGCGGACAACACCTTACCGGATTCCTGGTTCAACAGCCCGACTGGAGGCGTGGCAGTAGAGGTAAAAGAAAAGAATCCAGAATCTAACATCACCGGGGAACAGTGACTAACATGATTGTCTAGCTCGCTTACGATCCGCTCGAGACGCCTCTGGTGAAGCAGGTTAGGGCTTTGAGTCATCGCAGATGGATTGTAGTGCACGGTCTACAGGTCCTTCCCGAGCAAGCATATGCGCAGTTTGAACTCTTCACGGGGAGACCGGCTCCGAAGCGCCTTATGGAAGCACAGATTCTAGAGCATCTCGGAACTGCAGATTGAGTCTGGTCGTAGACGAGATGATTGGTCATTATGGGAGTTGGTTGAATTGGGTTTTGTTATCAATCTTCTTAGCAAGCGAGTTTAGCGATATACATCTCTTTCATATGTCTGTGTCCGTTTTCGCAACTGCCCTACCGCAGATCTTGTCTTGACTTGACGTCACTATCTATTCCTTGTGCAATTTGGCTCTTTCTTCAATGCCAGCTTCATTTCGAATATGAGTCAGAGAAACGAACCACGTGAATGAGATCAAAGCGGCTTAGAAATCGAGCCTTATGTTTATCCGCTGTCTCGTGATCTTGTTGGCCATTTGTGGGCCGGCGGCTGCTGGTAGGCATAGACCTTATCCGGGCTTGGTGCAAGTCGGCGCCTTAACCGTTGCTCGCACAACCCAAGGCCGTTCACACCGACAGCTGTTGACGTCAGTACCAATTGATTCCTGTGAAAGCCTCAATTATCTGGCTGTCGGGCACCTTCGTCATTTGGACCACATTCACCATCAATCAACATTCACTGCTCGTCAACAAGTCCGATCAGAAAATGTCGTGGCAATCTGCAATCATGAGCGCGTCCCTTGGAAGGGCCTGGCTCCACGACTTTGAATACAAGATGGAACAGGCGAGCAAAGCAGGGTTCAAGGGCATCGAGATATTCTACGAAGACCTTGAGTATTCGGCGCGAAAGCTGGCTGGAGAATCTGATCACAGCGTCCCTCCAACCAGGGACCAGCTACTCGATGCTGCCAAACACTGTAATAGCGTCTGCGAGAGACTCAATCTCGAGGTCATTGGTCTCCAGCCATTCTTGTTCTACGACGGTCTCAAGGATAGGGCTCAGCATGACAAGTTGATAGAGAAGATGAAGTTGTGGCTTCAGATCGCCAAGCTACTTCATACCACCGTTATCCAGATCCCAGCCAACTTCCTACCCGCCGACCAATTGACTGGTGACTTCGACATAATTGCATCGGACCTACGCGAGCTGGCAGACATGGGAGCTGCCGAGGAGCCGGTGATCAAATTCGCTTACGAGAACCTTTGTTGGAGCACACATGTTGATACCTGGGAGAAGCTCTGGGATGTTGTCCAGCGCGTGGATCGTCCCAACTTCGGCGTCTGCCTGGATACGTTCAACATCGCCGGCCGCGTCTGGGCAGACCCAGCATCACCAACTGGAAAGACTCCGAATGCAGACGCCGATCTCAAAGCCTCGCTAGCGCGGATGGCGAAGGAGGTTGACCTCAGCAAGGTGTTCTACATCCAGGTGGTCGATGCTGAGCGAATGGAAAGTCCACTGATCAAGGGCCACCCTTTCCATGTCGACGGCAACCCTGCGCGAATGAATTGGTCACGAAATGCCCGTCTGTTCATGTACGAAGAGGATCGTGGAGCATATCTTCCTGTCGAGGAGGTAGCGAGGGTCCTCATACATGAGATGGGCTACAAGGGTTATGTATCTATGGAGCTATTCTCAAGGACCATGGCGGATGAGGGAAAGCATGTCCCGGATGAACATGCACAGAGGGGAATCACGGCATGGAGAAAGCTATCAGAGAGATTATTGCTTCAATGAGAGTAGACAACGTCAGGACTATTAAAGATACTTGTTCGGACATTGTGTCCTCCGCTCCAGAAGTTGTACCAAGTTCCAAGTGGTGCTTCGGGTGTTGAGTGTAATTGAGAGTGTAACAGGAGGGGCTTGAAGCCGCGACATGGTATCAATCTCGTTCATATTCTTCAACTACTTGGCTCTAGACCTCAATCGGCTTGCCATCAAGCCAGTCCTTAGCTTGTCTGTACAGAAGATCGTGCTTGTCGCCAGACGCAGTTCCAGCATGTCTTCTATGCCCCGGCATATCCTTCGAAACAGTGACTCCCATCGTCAGCTCCTGGCAGTACGACAAGTATTTGTATCCGTCCGGGTATGACGCAAGCTTGTTCTCATCGATCTTGGGAACCTTATTTGGGTTTGTAGGGATCAGCTTGTCCTTCTCATACCAGTGGCGAACAAACCGAGCGCCCCATCGACCATCGACCTTCTCGAAGAAAAAGCAGAAGCGGCAATCAGCCTCTGCATCCACTTCACAGTCGCCGTCAAGGACGAATCGTTGAGTGATTGTCGCTTTCATCTTGGTTACTGCCCGGGTTCCATCGGGAGTAATATCTGTGGTTACGCCATGACAGCGATGCATAATAAAGGCTCCCTTATCCATGCCCGCCTTTGAGCCAGCCATGAAGTCCTTGTACGCCACGCGCCCCGACCAGGTTGTGTAGACATACGCTCCTTCGTGGAAGATGGACTCAAAGTTCTCCCATTCGCAAGCATCACTTGACAAAACAGCGCATTAGTTATGAGGTTCTCCGGCCAAATCGATAGCATGAAGGGTTATTGTGATCATGATGCATCTTATTGACATACCGATAGCATGGCCATCCTTCCGCAAGCTCTCGCAGTTTGAGGCGCTCAAGGACCAGGTTGTCTGGACCATTATTGCGAATCGCATGCGACGGCCAAGTGCCTTCGGGTAAGCTGTGAAGATCGGGCATTTTCGTGGCTATGGCAGCTACTGGGCTCGCAAGCGAAAATACGAACGGCCTTCCTATTCAACTCTCTTTCATATACATATGGCATAGTCGTACGCCCTTGCTGCATCTCTTACACACAGCCCTCACTTTGTCTGGCTTCCGGGACCGGCGCGGGGCCCACCATCGGCAAAGATCTTTGCCTTCCACCCAACATGTTAGGCAATGGTTCGGCGGCTTATGAGGGGCAATGAGGGGGAGTGCGGGGCAGTAGTAAAGCCGTATTCTGTAGGTTCCCTGTGTGCTGTTTTGTAGTTATGTTCAATTGTATCATTGGGCCATTGCCGTTCATGAGTCCCAGCAGCTGTAAGACTACAGGGGAAAGCTCATAGCCGGATGAACTGTCGCTGCCAGTCTATCCATGAAAGTTGGTGATATTTACGCTCCTTTTCCACTGCAGTCGTTTCACCTTCACTTCACGCGATAGCTGTTTGAACAGACGATACGACCCTTTAATGCATGCACAGCATCATCAGCTCCCAACATGACGACAAGCGAGAAGAAGACCCTCCACTTGGTCGGAGTAGGCGTCACCCACTCCATCGCCTATGGAATGCACAATTTCATCGCTCAATCTCTCGGATTACCGTGGACGTTCTTCTCGACCGAGTGTCCAACATTGGAAGATGTGATTGAGCTTTCCAAAAAGGACACAACCGCCGGTCTGGTCGTCACAATGCCCTACAAGAACTCAGTCATGCCACATCTAGACGAACTGGATGAGTTGGCAACGGGGATTGGGGCTTGTAATAACGTCTATTACAAACCAGGCGAGCCACGCACACGTGTTGGTACCAACACCGACTGGCGAGGGATACGGGGATGTTTGCTAGAAAAGGGCGATGATTCGCGCCGTGGAAGCAAAGAAAAGCCCGTTGCCAGCCTAATCGTGGGGGCCGGAGGCGCTTCTCGCGCGGCCGTCTACGCACTCTCGTCACATCTTCATTCCCGAACCATTTACATCCTGAACCGAGACGAACAAGAGGTTAAAGACCTCATTCGAGACTCTCAAAAACTTCCAGACGTTCCCGAGATCATCCATGTCACAACATCAGAGCAAGCGCAACAGATCCCAGACGTGTTCTATGTCGTCGGCACTGTGCCTGATTTCGAACCTCAAACGGATGCAGAGAAGCGAGTGGCCGCCATTTTGAGAACGATCCTCGAGAAGCCTCAGAAGGGCGTGTTGTTGGACATGTGTTTCAAGCCGAGGAGGACGCGCATGATCAAACTAGCTGAGAGCTTGGGATGGCCATGTGTTGAGGGCACCCATGTCATCGGATATCAGATCGAGGAGCAGTGGCGTCTCTGGGCGGGTGATGAGCGTGCTAAGCTCATGGACAAGGAGGGCGCGTGGGCGACATTGTTGAAGGCTGCAGAGGAGAGTAAAGGCATCAACTTTTGAGAACTAGCGACGTTTCTTGCAAAGTCTTGAATATCACCGGAGATTTCATGAATACTCATAGCTGTCTGCCGATCACTAGGCTCATGCACAGGTACAAGCTGAAACAAACCTCCATGCTGTTTCTCGGCAGAGAACCTCGGGTTCAGCTCTCCATTGTTTTCCCCGCTTCCGGTGCAGTCGACATAGTGATGATGGGATTAAATCCGCCTACGCCTACGCCGGTGGGGATGCCCCGCGAGTTAGGAGCCGGAGTCCTTGCCGCGAAAGTAGGCAGCCCGCACGTGGGACATAACCCGATTGCCACTATTAAAAGCCAAAGATAATCACGCAGCATTGGTTGTTGTCAGAGACTGTAAATGTCTTGCCTATGTACACTAATATCACAATCGTAGGGTTGGCTGAAATTCACGATGACGAACTTCCAGAAAACCCAGGCTTACGTCTTGGACGAGGTTGACGGCCCATTTGTTCTCAGAGACGTTGTAATAGACGAAGTTCATGACGATGAGGTCCTCGTGGAAATGAAGTACACCGGTCTCTGCCACACGGTAAGCAAATTGCGTCTGGTTGAGGGTTCCCTTCCAAACCTATGACATTCTTTATGAAGGAGCGGACTGACTCGGTGATACTTAGGACCTAGTTGTACAACATGGTGGCATGCCCGTGGGATCTTTCCCAGCTGTCCTCGGCCACGAAGGCGTTGGCATCGTCAAGCATGTCGGAGCTGCAGTAGAAAACAAATCGCTATCCCCCGGGGATGCGGTAATTCTTTCCTTCCACAATTGCAATGCCTGCCGACAATGCCTGGAAGGGCGCATGGGTGCATGCATCAAAGCTACGGAGCTCAACTTCCTGACCTCACGTTTGGGGGACAAGCAAAAGACGCCTTTCAGTCTACCTGATGGAACTCCCGTTCACGGCCAGTTCTTTGGTCAGTCATCGCTCAGCAGAATGGCTATTGTGGCCCAGCGCTCCGTAGTTAAGATCGACGGGGCGCGCCCGGAAGACCTTGCACCTCTGCCACCACTGGCTTGCGGATACCTGTCTGGTGCTGGGACTGTCTTCAATGTTTTGAAGCCAGAATCTACTGAGACAGTCGCGGTTCTAGGCACAGGAGCCGTAGGCTTCTCTGCCATCATGGCAGCCAAGGTTTGTGGCGCGAAGGCCATCGTTGCTCTCGATATTGTTCAGGACAAGTTGGATCTCGCACTCTCTGTGGGCGCAACGCACGTAATCAACACGTCTTCCATCGACAATGTGAATGCTGCAATCCGAGATGTCTTTCCAGATGGTGTGGACAGGATCATTGACACCACAGGGCTCCCGTTTCTGCTGAACGAGGCCTTCAAGGCTTTGGCTCACGATGGAATGCTGGCCCTTGTTGGCGTTCCACCGCCAACAGCCGAATTGCAATTCAGCGCGCTAGACATGCTCACATCATGCAAACGCGTCGTGGGTGTCATCGAAGGTCACGCGAATTCTCAAACAGTATGTCCCGCCTTATGAACAAAATTGATACTTCTGACAGCTACTGACTGGCTACCAAGCTGATTCCGTATCTGGTTCAATTATACCGAGAGGGGAGATTCCCAGTCGACAAGATTCGCAGAATCTATCCTGCCGAGGATCTGGATACAGCCTTATCGGATCTCAAGGCTGGACAGGTACGTTTCTCTTCATTCAATGTTTGACAGGTATCTGACCACTTGCGCTCTCCGATCTAGGTCATCAAGCCAATCCTGTCATGGTCCTCGTGAGATCTTTAGATTGAGTCGTAGTTCTCAAAGAGATGGCACCCCCAATTTGACATTACATACCACCAAGCACACAAAGATAGGAGAAAATCAATGCTACATCATAAGGGAATCATATGAATCTTTGGACGCTTAGAAGATAGCACTCCCTCGTTACCAAGTCGTGGGGAAAAGCTGAGTCGACAATACAGTTGCCTACTTCCATGTCTGCCACCGTACCCTATAGGGACATAGAGACACACTGTCGAAACCTCGCTCACAAGAGAAGACCTTACCCAAGAAACAGAACATAGGCACGAATATATGTTTATTGTTCATAACCAAGAATTGGGCCGCTTTTCGATGCTACGCGGTTTCACTGATCGCCGCTTCTGTGCTTACTGAATATTAACCCTCACGAAGCAGGCAAACAGTAATGTTGTGGCTAGTGTTGCCGGCTTTCCAGCCTGGACTGCTCCATTCGCCGCGAATGTCCACCTGGCATGTTGATACACATAGCAGCAAATTGGCATGCAGACACCAATTGCGTCCCTCCGTACAATTGAATCCAATTTTCCAGCCCTCTCACTGTCCTTCTAATGTCTCATCAAGCGGAGAGCTACTCTTGATGTAGACCTTATGGCCGTTTCTTGAAGTCTAGAACGCACTTCAAGCCGTATGGAACACCCGAAGTCAGCTGATCATCCATTGCCATACTTTCTTCAGTGCAGCCAAGCCCTGGGCTCGTGGTGTAGTACATGTAGACAGCTGCAATCATCATCTTCATTTCGACCGTCGCAATACTGCCTCATGTTAGCATGCTGCAAGTCTTCTTCTTGCGATGGTAGAAGGGGATACATACTTGTGTCCGAGGCAGTGTCGTGCACCGCTAGAGAACGGCCAGAAGTGAGCTCGCATTGCTTTCAACTTCTCCTCGTCCTCTGTGAGCCACCTATCGGGATCGAATGCATCTGGATTGTCGAAGACCTCCGGGTTCCGATGAAGACTGTAAGCTTGACATCCTACCACTGTACCAGGAGGAATTGACCATCCAGATATCTCCTTGGGCTCCCCAGGTGGTACAGTGCGGAACAATGTCATCGGCACAGGGGGCCTCCAACGAAGTCCTTCTTTGATCACAGCTTCCAAGTACGGCAATGAATCCAGGTCCGCTATTGAAGCTGTGAGAGTATGAGGATCGAATGCATGCGAAATCGTCGACAGTTCTCGGAATAGCTTGTCTTGTGCAGTTTGGCACTCTGGCGTGGACATCTTCCACATGAGCACGCACATAGCGTCGCCGGTGGTGTCGACGCCTGCAACGAGATGATCCATGCACTCAGCTGCAACCTGATTGTTATTGTTGGGGACCTTTCGGAGCATCTTTTCGCAAGTGGTTGTTCCAGACTTTTCGGTCATGGTCGAACGACACCTGAGAACACTCTCGATTCCATAGGTATTCAGGTCCCCGCCGCGAACATGGTATTCTGAGTTCTTTCCTTTCATCTTCCTCAAGAAGGACTGTGCAGTCGCCAGCACATTCATGAAGATTCCAAAATAGTAAATGAGGTATAGTCGTGTGCGGTGCTTCTGGCCGGCTAGGTCGTAGACGAGGGACCTGTGGGTGGGTTCCTGAATGGTGTTGGTCCCATGAGCCCCGTAGACGTGATTGGTGATAACGCTGCAAGTTAGTGGCGTTAGCAATGGAACGATATGTAGTCTTGAGATTCAGCGGCGGTTAGAGCTTACTCCATGGCATAGTAGTGAAGATATTGATACACATCGACTGATGGGTTCTGATGGATCACGTCCATCATGGCCGCAACGTGGCCTCTGATCATGTCGGCGACAGCAGGCTGCATCACGTAAGACTTGGTGTAGTTGTCGGCCACGAGACGCTTCCTATTACTGTGCTGCAAAGTTGTTAACATGTGATGTCTCCTAATTCGGCCATTCGAACTCCTCTCCTATGCGTACCTCTGCCTTTGAAGGACTGGTGAAAGTATTCCTCTCATCATAGTAGACGAACATATCATAGAAGTCGCTCTTGCCGAAGCCAGACTTGATCCCGTAGATGTCCTTGAGGGCTTCTGCATCGTTGAAAGAGACCTCGTCTGGGGCTACCCGTACCACGGGGCCATACTTTGCGTGCAGCTCATCAATGATGACGGTCCGCTGCCCCTTGAACTCATAGTACATAATCCATAGCCGGGTAGCTGCGGTCCATTTGGGCCCCGGAAACTTAGACAGCGGTGCGAAACAGAGTCTGTAAGTCAACAGAAGAAGAAAGAGACAGGCACCCACACCTGCTACTACAGGCAAGGTGAGGTGCGTGAAGTACATCTTTCCTATGTCTGTGCAAGTGTGTACCAGTAGGATGGTTCAGTTTCTTGGATGGTCGCTGGCGCCAAGGGTTGTTAAAGTTAACCTTCTCGATTTATTATAAGCATCAGCCACTTGAAGGGCGAGACCCCCGATAGACATGTTCTGCATGTTAAACCACGGCCTACGTTAGCCGCAGACGGGGAACTCGCCCCAGCTGGACGAGTGAGGAGAGACTTGCCCGCCGACCTGATCTTTGTGATAAGCTCCAGGACCTGTCCCCGCCACCCTTTCTCCAAACATGTGCATGTGGCGGTGCCCTTCAGGGTCGAGAACACTCCCCAAATCGACCAATAATGATGAGCCTTATTTAATGTACCTAATTACGTTTTATCTACGGATTAGCTAGTTCCCATATAATCAGAAGCTGTCCCTTATTTCTGGTAGCGGCATGGGGTATGGGCGGAGATTACTCTGGGAATAAGTGCAGTCATGGTAATGACACTATGGCTAGCGACGAATCTGGCGAAGCGCATTTGATGGATTCGGTACGTCCGGCAGCAATGCTGATAAGGATGGGGAAGAATGCTCCGGTTAAGAGGCTACGTCCTTCGGTTAAAAGGCTCAACTCCAGAACGCCCGCGCAAATCAATGGTTCGAGTGTTGTAGCTCGAGTTTGTCGCTCGGGGGAGTCTTGGTATAATAATAATGATCCCGTGGCGATGGGAAGATATCCTTTTCTCGACTCTTGGCTTTCGTGCTTCGATTTCGTTTCCCTAGGTTGCATCCAGTACATCAAGCAATCACAGATAGCGTTTCCTCTCAGTAGCTTTGAATTCGTTTTGACATCATGTTCCGATTAGTCTGCTGGGCGGTCAGATCCATCACCTTATTCTGTTGGAGCTCAGGCGTGTGGCAAGGCCTGTAGCACAAGTTGAAGCCTGGACCAGTCGTGCGGGCGTCTCGCCATTTCACGAGTCGCGATAAGAATACTATCTGATACAGTCATCTGTCGGAATAGGTTTAGGCACGGGCGATAAGAGGTCTTGATACCCATTCCAACGGCCGTGTGGCTGACCCTAGCTGATCAGAGTGTATGGGGAGGGTAACACCCTGTTCGATACTGAGGCGACCATAGTGGCTTTCTACATAGCACTTACAGACACAGGAGTGTCTTATCTGATAGGAGAAGGTGTTATCCGACTAGGATCGGGCGATAAGGCCAGTCTGGAGTGATTCCAGTGCCCGTGTGGCAACCGACCTATCAGTTCGCGATCCAAGTTACTAAACCACCAGCCGTAATAAAGAGAATGCATTTGCCTGGCTGGTTGAGTCAAGCGTCAACCATACGTGCGAAGACATACGAGGTTTGGTTCAAACAGTACGACAAGCTCTATCCACCAGAAAATGTCGAAATCCAAAGACCAGGCGGCCGTTGATTCGGCATCTGGCCAAGAAGGATCCATCGCTTTCTTCAACACCTCCAATGATGCAGAGAACCTCCGCGGTCTGGGCTACCAGCAGAAGTTTGTTCGAAATCGCTCTTTTTACACAATTCTGTTCCAGTCAATCGCTCTCGTCGCTGTGAGTAGCCCATGTTACGGCCCCCTCCCGGAGCTCCGGCTACCCCTTACAGTGTACTAATCGAGAGCCCCCTAGATCCCCTATGCCTTTGGCGCGCCTCTGATTAATGCCGTTTATGGTGGAGGTGAGTCTATCTACTTCAGAGCTCGAGGCATGCATGCTATTGATCGCATACTTACAACAAACTCGATCAAGGCCAACTCTGCATGTTCCTTGGCTGGATTGTGGTTCTCATTGCAACTGAATGTGTTGCAGTCTCCTTGGGAGAATTGACTTCTCGATACACGACTGCTGCCGGTCCCGCATACTGGACTTTCCAATTGGCACCCCCTCGATACCGCAAGATCCTCTCTTTCCTGACTGGTTGGCTGTGGTTGATCGGCGGCTGGACAACGACCTTGTCTGTCAACTTTGGGTTCGCATCCCTCATTGCAGCTTGCATTGCCATGTTCCACCCAGAATTCGAGGTTACAAGCTGGCAGTTCCTTCTTCTTTTCTATCTTCTTTGCTGTGTAACCTTCGTGATTGTAGCGTTTGGGAACAAGCTTCTCCCTCTTCTGGATACTATTTGTGCAGCCTTCACAGTGGCGGCAGTGGTGGTCTCACTCGTTTGCATGTTCGTGTACGCGAAGGCTGGCAGACGCTCGATAGGAACAGCACTTGTGAGTCACGAGTCATCAATGATGGTTATACTTGATTCTTCGAATTCAAGCTTACTAAAGAAAAACTAGGGCCAATATGACACAAGTCTTTCAGGATGGGATGGGTTCTCGTTCCTCATCGGCATTATCCCAGCCGCTTATGTGTAAGACCCTGAATCCCAGCCCTCAACACCGTCTTATAAACGGTACAAAGTAGCTAATATTGAGGCTACCAGCTTTGGGCCATTGGGCATGATGACATCAATGGCGGAAGAGTGCGCGGATGCGCCGGTTGACTTGCCCAAAGCAATGTCTCTTTGCGTCCCTGTTGGAGGTGTCATTGGACTATTATTCGTAAGTACCTTTGTAATGGGACTGCGAGAGATAGTGTACTAACAACTTCCAATAGATTATCCCTGTTTGCGCCACAATGCCCGCGCTTTACGAGATCATCGACGCTCCTGTTGCCCAAGCTTTGCCATACATTTATCATCGAGTCATGGGATCAGCTGCCGGTGGACTCGCCCTTACCTCCTTTGTTCTGGTCATCACGCTCTTCTGCTCTGTCTCGATTACCGTCACCTCTTCACGGAGCACTTGGGCTTTTGCACGCGACAATGCAATTCCGTACTCGTCCTTCTGGAGCCGGTTCAGCCAGAAGCACGACTGCCCTATACATGCTCTGGCCTTGATGACTTTGGTTCAGATGGCTCTTGGTCTGATCAGCCTGGGATCAAGCTCCGCATTCTTAGCGTTCATCAGCGTCGGTGTGATAGCACTAGCTATCGCCTATGCAGTCCCTGTTGTTCTGTCAATGATGGGGTCGAGAAGAGAAGTTCAACAGGCCAGATGGAAGGCAAGTGGTCTCATTGGCTGGGCGATTAATATCGCGGCCCTTTCTTGGATTGCACTTGAGATTGTACTCTTCGCTCTACCGGCTGTGCAACCTGTCACCAGTGTCAGCATGAACTATGCAGCAGTGGTCTTTGTTGGGCTATCACTGCTAACTGTGGCTTGGTACTTTATTCACGCTCGACATGGTAAGTCCTGATCCTGGAATGTAGTAAGATGGCATGGCTAACCAGGCTTTGTTAGTTTACAAGGGGCCCCCGATTCCCGGCTCTGCAGAAGAACAAATCAGGATGTAGGGGGGACTTGAGCTATCCTGTTCATTGCACAAGGCTATCACTTCAAACTCTGATCTAATTAATGTTTCTTCCTCACTTTTCTATCATCTTATTTCTATATACTTCGGGAATTCATAATGAGATTTCACTCGTGTACCACTATGCTTCTGCGAAAATTCTAGACTGGGGCCCATACTGTCTAGTCCATGCATGAGAGGCTGGGCCCTGACTGTTGGGAATGATGTTGATTTGTTCTTATAACATACAGACATCAGCGTCACAGACTGAGAGATAATACCTTCACCAGTTGTTTCTGCAAGAGAAACATAGGTAGAAGTTAGCTGAGAACAGAAAGGTTTCAACTGCTTTCTTGAGTTGTGACCGAAGCCTTCAAACTGCTGGTTTCGGACTATTTAAGCATTTGCCCAGTCTTCAACCTTGGTACTTAGGGTTCTGATTTAGGGCGTTCTTCATTTGAACCCCTGGACCGTATTTACAATCGTTCAGTGCGGCTGGCGTGACCACGATTCTCCGCTTTATATGATCGTGTGTCGTACAGGCTCTGACCACTGCTTACAGTAGAACAGGATCACAAACGGAGCTTAGACACTTGAGAAGAGATAACCACGGCCACTTCTTACAAAAGTCTGTACCAAAAGTAGCATGCGCAAGGTGGATGACTGTACTCTTCGGCTGATTCATCATTTCACACTGGGTGTCCACCCTCCCTCCGCCTCAAACACGGCACCTACAGCCTCGCTAACCTTGATGAGATGTCTGTCCCGATACCGTGGAGCCACCAAAGAGAGTCCAATTGGCATGTCGTTCGCGCCTTTGAACCCCGGAACATTCACGACCGGGGTGTGAAGAGCCTGTGAACCAAGGGATCGGTTAGTTCTTTGGTAATTCCCGGAGGTATTCCACAACGGTCAGGCGCATACAGGCCTGCGCAGAGGAAGAGGAAGCGACGTACCGTCCACATAGAATTGAATATAGCACTTCCCGTTGACTCCAACCCCTCAGGAGCCTCATCCGGCACGCTTGGCACAATCACAGCGTCCCATTTCCCAGCAATCTCGTCGATCTCTGGACGCAACCTCGCGATGCCGTCAAAAGCCTCGAGCTGCTGTTTCCTGGTCCATCCTGCGGAGCGCTCTGCATGACCTTGAAGTGACGGAGCCAGCTGCTCCTTGTTAGTGCGATAGTCCGCCAGGAAAGCCGCATGACCGTCACTAGTCAGAACGATTCTATGCCAGGGTGTCACGCTATCGAAAGCGTCAGGCAGAACAAGCTCCTCTACTGTAGCGCCATGGGCACGAAGTAAAGTCGCAGCTTTGTCCATGGCGTTCTTCGTGCCTTCGCCAACGTGAGACCAGTTCGGGGTCTTGCAAATGGCGAATTTGGCACCCTGGACGCATGTGAACAAGCTGGGCTCGTCGTCGTGAAGTGCAAACACGTCAGCGAGAAGGTCTAGGTCAGCTGCGCTTCGCGAGTAGAGGCCGAGAACGTCAAAGATGAGGGAGTAGAGCTTCTGGCCTTCTCTTGAGATGGCACCCCAGGTGGGCTTCAGTGCATAGATGCCGTTGAATGAACCAGGACGAATGGTTGAACCACCGGTCTGAGTGCCGAGTCCAATGGGGACTTGAAGATCTCCTACGGCAGCCCCCGAGCCTGAGGAAGAGCCACCAGGTGTCCGGCTTGGTGAATGTGCGTTTGTCGTTGGCGGCCCTGCGACTGTAGCTGCGAACTCGGTTGTCGTCGTCTTACCTACCGGCAATCATTACGCATGAGCAAAATACTCAGAACTAATTCCGCCGTACGTCGGATTGCAGGGCTAGGACACGTACCAACTATGAGAGCACCGGCTTGACGGAGAATCTGTATAGAAGCCGCATCGATCTTGGGAAAGCTTCCCTCGTATATCGGTGAATTATGAGCTGTTGGCATATCTTCGGGCCGTGACACGCGACGGTCAGTCTTTTCTACGTTCTTGAGAGGCTCGATCCTTTGTTTGCCACACCTTTGGTATAAATGACATCCTTGACTCCGACCGCTACACCATGCAGCGGCCCCCTACTCTCCTTGGGGATCTTGTCCAGAGCTTTGGCCTGCGCAAGAACCAGCTCTGGGTCAAGATACGCCCATGCCTTCACAATTGGATCTCTTGCTTTGATATGCGCGAGAAGGGACTCGGCGTATTGTTCCACGGTGAGTTCATCGGCCTTGAACTTGGCCAGAAGCTCAGTGGCAGTCAAATTGTAGGAATCCATCTGGAACTTGCGCTTCGCTGTCGAGGATCTACAACGTGGCGATCAAGTTGATTGCTTTCCTTGGTGGTCAATGGTTTGTAGTGAGGACCTTGAAGATTGTGATTCTCCGTGCCTTGAGAGTTGCCTATTTCCTCTGGGGCGCTCTCCAAGGGTGCCCTCTTGAATAGCTCTCAACGATGATTTACCAGTTGTTGTCGAGGGCGGCGATATCGGATCTCCAAATGCACTCAATCGCTTTATCGCAACGCTGCCAAGCAAGATAAGCGCATTTCTTATAGCACCCGATCAATGATGGAGTGCCGAGATAACAATTGTCGATTGACGGATTGTCTGAACCGAAACATTTCAGAGTGGGTTCCCTTCCCCTCAGCGGAGACGAGTGAGTCAATCTGTCAGCCCGCCGTTCCCTTGTTTGACTCGATGCTAGTGGGAACGGGTACCTCTGAGTGCATCGGGCCCTTTAGTGCCGACAATCTGCTTTCTCGGTGTGATATGGCTGTTGAGGCTTCATATCGACGCCGGTGTTGCTTAGTTCTTGGGGCAGATGCGCATCAGGGAACAATTTCTCAAGCCCGATGCGGCATCTATGTCACAGCTTGGACAGGAGCTACAGGTCGGTAGGGAGTCAATCATGTTGAACAGTTTGGATCAGGCACTGGAGCTTGCTTGCTTTGCATGTGATAGTAAGGTGCAACGACTCTTTAATTGAGAAACTATTATTACGGCGGAAATGAATTGGTGTAAGCGCGAGAGTAAACACAGCCAGTAAATTGGTCAAACCACTGTGGCACTGGTAGGCGACTTCGTCTCCACGGCCGCCTTATCATCAGCAGTTTCGATGTCAGAGCTGCGGCTCGTGATAACATCCGAGCCACTTTCACGCTCGCCGTCGTAGAAGCCTTCGCGCTTCTCCTTGGCCATGTACTCCCAAGTCGTGGGCATACCCTCGTAAGCCGCAGGATGAATGCGTGCCTTGATGAACAAGCGGAGAAGATAGTACACAGAGCCAGCGGTGAAGAACGACAATAGCCAACCCATCTTGTACATGTTGACTGCAGCCACACTCACAGATCCTGGATTGAGAGCACCAACCAGCCCAGGTAGCCCCATGACCATGCCACAGGTCCAAGCAAACACACCAACCCAGTTGATGCCTGACCAGAACCAATAGAGTGACCCCTTGGTGCCGTCATACATCGAGGGTGTGTGCAAGTTGCCTTTTCGGACGAGAAGATAGTCCACAATCCACACGGAGCAGATCGGCGCCATATAGATGTTGTAAGAGCCAAGGAACGTGAGGAATTTTGCTGCGTTCTGAAGCAGCTGCCAGGGCTGGACGACTACACCGAGAATCGCACAAATGACCTGACCGCGAACAATGGTTATGTACTTTGGCGCGAAGGAGGCAATATCGGAACCAAAAGGAAGGCTGTTTGCGCCAAGGTTGGCGGCGATGCAGGACAGGATGTAGCTGAAGGAAACCATCCAGATAGCTGTGCGAGCAGCAGGCGTCCAGTAATGGTCTAAAATGGCGTCAAGCATGTCCCATAGATTCCAGTAGGCCGTTCCCCAAACACCTGCCATGGATGAGGTCGCAGCAAGACCAAGGAAGAGGACAAGCAACTTCGCACAGAAAAGTGCGGAGCCTTGGATCCATCCTGCATCGCGAGTGTTCTTGCAGTAACGCGAAAGATCAGGCTGGTTCACGAGCATGGGGCTCAGCGTGCCGAGGATAACGTTGATGCCGTTCATGATGGCCCAGCCGAGCGGTACAACTCCTCTGTTAGCCGCACCGGCCGCATTGGCAAGTTCCAAGCTGCTAATACCAGTTCCGTGCGCCATACACCATCCGAATAGCCCCAGAGTGGCTACCGGCAAGATCACACCCTTGACAGTGAACAACCAGTGGATCTTGTTCGGGTGGACAAAGACGAGAGGAGCCTGGATGAACCAGACAATGAAGAAGCAAAGGAGCTGCTTGGATGTAACGGCGGCAGAGGCAGGCAGTGCATTCTCCCAATTGACCCAGGGCGATCCGATCATGCATCGAAAGCACACACTAAGAAGATTTGCGGCATAGAACTGGTGGTGTGCACATGTCAGCTGCGGGACGAAATATGCGGCGGCAGTGATGCTAGACCGGATCATGACTTACAGTTTGCACACCGAACCAGATGATGCAGACGACACCTCTGATGAAGATGAAGAAGAATGAACCCCACATTCCCATGACCGAACGGCAGAGCACGGGGAAGCCAAGATGGTATTGGACACCCGGCCGCGCCATGGCCATGACCATGAGAGCAGAGATGAAGCACCCAAGGACACTGGCGATGAATGTCTGTTGCCATGTCATGCCCGTGGCAATCAGTGATGCCGCCGCATTCCATCCAGTAGTACCAAACGCGGATGTGAACCAGAACATGGCAAGTCCGTACCTTTGTAAAAGCTGTGTAAGCCAAGGCCACGTTGACATGGAAGGTTCTCAAGAGACTTACCACTGCCATGTTCGCTCTTCTGGAGGTGTAGGCTCAAGGTCGCGGTTAGACCAGCGTCCATGTCCAACGGTGACTTGGCCATGAGGCGCTTCAGGAACTTTGATGGCATCCAGGAAAGCCTCCTTTGAGGCGAAAGCGCCAGTGATGCGTGACCTGGTCGGGAAACCCATGATGCAGAGCAGCCACGACTTTGTGACAAAGAGATCTCTCAAATTAGTGGTGAAGATGGTTCAACGCTATGAGAAGCTCGGCAATTTGACAAGAAGGTCAGTCCTGGGCGAATACTTTCCTACGAATGGTGAAGATGGATGAGGGCCATTGGTGTTATATCTCTGATCTGCAATTGACGTTCTTGGTGATATTGGTACCATGGCATCGCGCTGACATCGTACTGCGACGCCACCAGAAACTGCCGAATGCCAATAGCCCAGCTCTGCTGATAGTAGAGCCAAGCTAATTCATGTCCTCCAGACAAGGGAGCTTGGACGATGCCCTATCGCGCGGGCGTAAAACATCCATATTCTGGAGCTAGCGGACAGTGGTTACCACCCAACCACATGGTCCTGGTAGGCAGCATGGCGGTTGAGGGGTAGCACCAGACTCTGGGGAATGGCCAATCGATACGCCATCGGGAGATTTGGAGCCGATGGAGATAAGAAGCTTGGTCATGGAGGCACGATGGCGAAAGATGACCGAAGGGTGGTCAGGAGAGGTGGGGACCATTGCAAGGGCTCTAAGATAAGACTTCAAGACCCTGGCCTGGTAGCTTCACCACTCAGTCACCCCGACAAGTGACACGATTCAAGTTGAGAAAATGCGGGAGCGATGTTTCGAGGACTTGACATGATGCTTTTTCGTGGGGACGTAGCTGTGCTTGCGCAACATAGGTATAATAGGGAGGCGAACCTTGAAGTATGCTCATTGCAATCATACTTGTCTGGTGACGATGCAGGCCAAATACACTAATAAGTAAGCCGAGTTGGCCCCAAAATACGGAGTATGAGTGATTTCAGAGTTGGTGCTTGCCTAGTGATAGATACTCCGGCCTTATCTTATCCTCTCCAATCATGTATAGTACCATCACTGGGCTCAAGCTGTTGCTGGGAGAACGCAGTCAGGAAACTTGGTGACATGATACGGATCTCGAATGGTTAAGCTTCAGATCCGGCTTATGTCTTCCTGAATCAGACACCGGCAGAATCACGTTGGCCGATTCTCTGCTCGTCTATACGAATGGTTGCGCACGAAGATGGCCCTCACCATGGGGCGGCCCCAGCCCACCCTGTACCTTCAGCTTCCTCTCAGTCTGCCCGTAAGTCCTCTCGCATCTCGCTTGCCTGCTCTCGCTGTAAGCGAAGAAAGCAAAGATGCGATGGCAGGCATCCTATGTGTGGCAATTGCGGCAAAGCAAATGCCGAATGTGTGTATGAGAGAGCATTGCGACCACAATACCCGGGTGGGAAGACATTGTAGGTATTCCTGAGCCTCAGTTGACACAGCGCCGAAGACTAACCCAGGTCTCTGCACCATTGCTCAGGTACATAAAAGCACTAGAAGAGAGAATTGCCTTTCTAGAGGCCAGACTTCCAGAACATGGGGAAGACCATCTCATTTCTGACTTTGAACATTCCGCACATCAAGATAGTGATGGACGTGCAACTCGTCGAGCATCGTGTACCTCTGTTGACTCAGGACCTGTTACGGAGGAGGAAGAAACATCATCACTCGTTGATGGCGTCGCTTACCTGTCCTTATGCGCATCCGGGGCGACTGGAACGACTCCAGAGCCTTTCTACTTAGGATCCAGCTCAGGCGCCGCTATCGCTCGGCTGCTTCAGTCGTCAATCTACAAAAGGTCAAGACTCACAGCTTTCAACTCAAGGCAAAGCAACGGCAGAAGTACTTCTGAGATACTTCCATCTCTATCTTTAAGCCCCTCCTCAGATGGAGAGAACAATGTGTTGATGGAGGACTTCGCCAGTTCCCACCCGGACACGGCCATCTCTAGGCACCATGCTCAGAGCCTCTTCTCCGTCTTCTTCGACAGGTTGCAGGTTCGATGGCCTATTCTAGACAGAGAACTATTTACGAAAGTCTTTGAGCTCCAATGGGAGTCGCATGCAGCCGTGTCAATTGTGCATAGCAGCACACTACACCTCATTTACGCCATTTCCGCTCGATTCTTGCAGCTTACGAGGCAGAACTGTGCCGTGGATCACGAGCGCCATTTTGCCGCTGCCATAAGGTCTATGGATTACATCCTGGAACAGCATGACCTTGCCACTGTTCAATTCCTCACTTTGTTGGCGATTTACGGCTCGCGATCGCCTTATGGAGCAGGATCCTGGGCACAGATTCGCTATGCCATGACGCTGTGTATTGAGCTGGGACTTCACAGAAAGCAAAAAACCTCTGCAGGACGGCAGAAAGATCTCGAGATCCGGCGTCGCGTGTTCTGGGCTTGCTATTGCTTGGATCGCGTGACCACGATGACACTGGGAAGGACCTTTGCTATCGCGGACCGAGACATCAATGTTGAACTACCTGACGACGGGCGCGAGTTCTGGTCGTTGACCTCACAGCACTGTCCCCAAGAGGGAGAAATGCATTGGCCCAATGTCTCTCAGTTCGCGCACACCGTCAGGCTTCGACAACTTCAAAGTCGAGTCTTCCGGATTGTCTGGCGCGTCGACAAAGACATCACCAGAGACATGAGATCTGAAGAAAGAAGCCGCTTTGATGAAAAGGTGACGCAACTCAAAGGTCTGCTGGATGAGTGGTTGGCAAATGTTCCGCCGCTTTTCCAGAAGCAAGCCTATGGGCAGTCTGGGATGTACGCCTTCCAGGACTCTCATGATTATTTCTTGTTGTAAGTTTCCAAGGATCTTGAGAGCTTAGTGATTGCGTTACTCACCCCGAAGCGCAGGCAATACAACAAGACAGTTTTGTCACTGTACTCCGCCTTACTACCAATCCTCGACCCTCAAGACCCGCGATTCCTCTACGCCACTCAGTCAGCTGCGGCGGTTTGTGTGGCTTACAAGAGCTTGAATGCACAAAAGACACTGTCATACACGATCGTTGCTCTGCACGATTGCTTCATCGCTGGTCTCACCCTGATATACTGCCTCTGGCGAAACCCGGCGCTGTTTGACTTTGACGCTCTCGAAGCGACCAGAGCTTGCTCGCTTTGTCTTACCATCTTTGGGGAGAAGTGGCCAGGAGCAGTCAAGTACCGAGATATTTTTGACTCCACGAGCGGAAGTCTACTGCGATCCGTTGTCGGCGGCAACAGTCAAGATGGCAAACGCTCATCTAGTGGCATCCATGGCTCATCCGTAGCCATGGATGTCCCCTTTCCAGCACCACATTACACCATGCCGGCAATACCGGAGATGATGGACGACACGGCCACTTCTGGTAGTGCGGATGTACACCAAGGACAACACTATGGGAATGCTGTATATGAAGCTGTCAAAGGCGCTTTTGCGGACTGCGGCGAGCTAGATGACAGTGGATGGAATGGCTGGCGATCTTTCACGGAGGTGGTGCAGGAAGATATAGCTATGGCACCAGCAACTATGTGGATGAACACGGGTGATTGTGGTAGCGACAGTTTCAGCTTTGTGTAAAGATTAACATGGCGATTCAAGATCTTTGCTAAACTCAGAGAAAGGGTTATATTACGGCATGTAATTGAGACGCTACCTCTATGCAAGCTGTCCCTTCTTGTAAGGATACTTCGACTTGAAAGCCTCAGCTATCTCTGTTCTTGTTGCGACCCAAACACCTTCCTTCTTGCTGATATAGTCCACGAAATCCCGAAGCGCACCAAGACGCCCTGGGCGACCAATGCTAGGCTATGTCAGTAGTCCGTGTCTGAAAGTGATGGGATGCAAGACGGTGAAGACTTACATGCGGCAGTGGAGCCCAATAGTCATCATCTTGGGCATGCCTTCTTCGCCTTCTTCGTACAGAACATCAAAAGCATTCTTCAGGTGGTTATAAAAGCCTGAGGGTTCAGTAAATCCGGACCCAGAGACGTGGAACTTGAAGTCGTTGCAATCGTACGAGTACGGCACCATAAGCAGGCCTTTGGGATCGGTGCGGTCCTTTTCGTAGGGAAGGTCAAGCCAGTAAGGTACATCATCAGCGTATGTGTCAGAGCACCACATAAGCTCTTCTCCCATCTCCTCGTAGACCTGTGGAACCAAAACGCGGGACTGAGGTGAGTTGCGCCCGTAGTACCAGCCTTTTGGCGCATAACCTGAGAGGCTCTTGAGAGACGTGATCGCCTTGCGGATGAAGTCCTTCTCCTTCTCGACGCTGAAGTCATGGTAGTCAATCCATCGATACGCACTACCAAGGCAGTATTATTAGCGAGATCGGGCCATGGTGATCGGGTATTGTTGAAAATTGGCAAACTTACTGGGATGCCACATCGTGGCCTTCCTCAACAGATCTCTTGACAACCTCTGGCTGCTGCTCCACAGCCTGAGCAACAGCATAGAGCGTGTACTTCATACTGTATTTGCTGAACAAACGGAAAAGGCGCCAAAACCCTGCACGACTGCCATACTCATACTCGCTCTCAACATTATAGTTTCGCTCGTTGATGCGAGGTGGACCGCCTGGGTTCTCGCGAAGGTTCTGTTCGGACATGCCATCACCATTCATAACGGAACGCTCACCGCCCTCTTCGTAATTGATGACAAAAGACACGGCGATTTTGGCGTCGTTGGGCCATCCTGGGTTGAGTCCAGCTTCGCCGTAGCCTTTGAAGTCACGGTCAAAGCCAAACTCAGGATGCGCGGAGTAGATTTCGGGCATGATGGATCGTAGGGAAGACGGAGATGAGACAAACTACAATGAGGACCAAAAGGTTGCTAAACGGCAGAAATGAACAATTGATCAATTGAGCTTCACTGAACGCGACACATTCGGGGGTTATGTATCGGAGCTTCAGACAGACGTAGTCGACCATGTGGTCCGATAACGCAGCATTATCTTTATCGCCTCCCGAAACTCACAAATGAGCACTTTCAACTGATGTCGGGAAGAAAAGACCCTGAAACCCAGTAGGCCTTATCAACAGCCCGCCGTTCCTGAATCCCATCGATCGACCCCTCCACGCGGGGTTATGATAAGGACATGGAGGGGTTGTGATGCCTGTCGGGCATCCGGGCTCCGACCCGATTAATGACTCGGTAGCAGGTTCAGGTATGGGGACCATCGTGGATCAGTGACGATAAGAGAATATCACACTGACGAACCTGTTGTCCAAATGTCCTCTGAAGAGCTGGAAGCGAAGCGACATCGGATTTACAATTCATGTGCTCCCCAAGGATGCAGCCGCGAAGAGATTGAACTATAGGCCTCAGTCAGTCTAAATCACAATATTCACAATGTCTAAGCTTTTTGAAAGCATGTATGTTGGCGGTTGCCAGCTCCAGCATCGCATGGTAATGGCACCTCTTACACGCTACCGTGCCAACGACCAATGGGTACCGATGGACATTGCGAAAGGTGAGTTATGCACAAAGGTCTCAAGACTTGAACATGAGCTGACAAGTCTTTTCTTGCAAGAGTACTACATCCAACGGTCTTGCGTGCCTGGAACCCTCATTATCAGCGAAGCTGTCCAGATCTCCCCCAGATTTGTTGGTCGCGATAACGCCCCTGGGATCTGGTCGCCTGCTCAAATTGCTGCATGGCGTGATATTACAGATGCCGTTCATGCCAAAGGGTGTTTTATCTGGTGCCAATTGTGGGCACAGGGACGGGCAGCTCATCCGGCGGTGCATCGTCGGTTAGGCTACGACTACATGAGCGCCAGTCCGATTCCTCACACTGCTGGCGCGGAGATCCCGAAGGAAATGACAGAGGAAGATATATCGCATGCGATCGAAGACTACAGAGTCGCGGCAAGAAATGCCATTGCGGCTGGTTTTGATGGCGTGGAAGTTCATGGCGGAAATGGCTACTTACCCGACCAGTTCTTACAGGACGTTTCCAACAAACGGACGGATCAATGGGGAGGCGAGAGCATAGAGAATCGGTGCAAATTTCACCTGGAGGTTATGAAAGCGATATGCGACGAGATCGGGTCACAAAGGGCGGCGGTGCGGTTGAGCCCTTGGAGCGACTTCATGGGCATGGGGATGGATGACCCGATCCCAACTTTTACGTACTTGGTTGAACAGCTGAGACCCCTCAACCTCGCATTCCTCGATCTAATTGAGGCCAGAATCCGAGGAAATGACGATGCTGACTGCGGCATCGGGCAGGATGTATCATTCCTTGTCCACGCATGGTGCAAGGACAACGAAACGCCAGTGCTTCTCAGTGGTGGCTTCTCGGCTGACACGGCGATGGCCACGGTTGACCAACGATACAAAGACTACCAGGTTGCCATCATGTTTGGGAGATACTGGACTAGTAACCCGGATCTTGCATTCCGGCTACAAAAACAGGTGTCGCTGGTAAAGTATGACCGTTTAACGTTCTACACACCTAAGCGAGCCGAGGGCTACATAGACTGGGAATTCAGCGAGGCGTACAAGGCAAACAACAATGTCTCAATCGCAGGTTGATCGATTGGTTTCCAGACTAGCAACATAATAACATACAGTCTGTTTCTAAGTTTCACCACTTTATCCATGTTTGCATCTGAAGTTGTTCTTTTCCCAAACTATGGTGTTAACGTTCAAGGTGATGAACACACACCGATGTCGCCACTATTACTTGATTCGTGGCCTATCGTCAGCAACATTCATCCCATCACACCATTGATCACCTTAGCCTAACAACCTCAGGTAGAGAGAGCTCTTAGCCTGAGTCTCCATAGTTTCTTCAACATCCGTCGGGAGATTCTGAGCCGAAAGAAAGATAAGGCTCTTATCACTCATATGCAACCCTATTGCACTATTTTCGGGCCCCATGGCGCAAGACCAACTCGGCAGACCACTTATTCCCGAGTTCATGGGAATGCTGCATCGGAGCCACCGTTAGGCACGTTCTGGCCGATGCATGGGGTGTGAAAGACCATTGTCGGGCAAGGATCTGCAACCCACTCCGTAAGTCGTGCACTTGAGCCCGAGATCGCACTTCGAAGTCACGATGAAGAAGTCAATGTTCGCTTGCACCTCAATAAGGAGGAAAACGTCTATTCTCTAACGGTTATCATCGTTATCTTCATATGTCGATGTGGCTATTGTCGCTCATGTCCTTCTCCTTACCTCCATCTTCTGCTTTCTCGTGCTGTGCTCGGTAGTTCGACTTCCCGAACGACAATGGGAGTCGAAAAGTCGAATCCGAACCCGGATGTCTCGTCAGTAGCTCCAAACCATCGTCCGGAAGAGAATGATGTCTCGGATACAGAAAGTATCGGCGGGCAACGGAACGTCTTCTCGACGAAGAACCTTCTTGTCGCCTTTCCTGCCTTGTCCGTCGCTCTCTTCGTCTCCTTTCTCGACCAGACAAGCGTCTCGACCGCCATACCAGCCATCTCGGACGACCTGAACACTGGCTCTGCGACCTCATGGATTGGCGCATCCTTCCTCATCGCTGCCACCGCCTTTCAGCTCATCAACGGTCGCTTGTCAGACATCTTTGGCCGGAAGAACCTGCTATTGATATGTTTGGGTCTCTTGGCCGGTGGTGACCTGGTATGCGGCTTCGCGAAGTCGAAGGAGCAGCTCTTTGCCTTCCGTGCGATAGCTGGTATTGGTGGAGGAGGTGTCAACAGTGTGGCCATGATCATCGTAAGCGACATCACTACGTTACAAAACAGGGGCAAATTCCAGGGGATCCTCGGGGCTGTGATTGCGCTCGCGAATGGCTGCGGTCCTTTCATCGGTGGTGTGATCGTCGAGAAAGCTAGCTGGCCCTGGGTCTTCTGGCTCGTGCCTATCGTTGCTGTCCCTGCCGGTCTCGCCATCTTCTTCTTTCTACCGCTCAAACACAATGCGGGGAACCATGTCGAGAAGTTCAAGATGATCGATTATGGCGGCATCCTCCTCAATGTCGCTGGCTGTCTCCTCATCCTCATACCCCTCAGCGGTGGTGGGGTCTCGTATGCATGGGCTTCGGCGATGGTCATCTCCATGATGGTGATAGGAGGACTGATCTGGATCGTTTTCGGGCTTTGGGAGTGGAAGGTAGCCCGCGTACCCATTATGCCTTGTATGTCTTCATTTCCGTCTACGATGCCAAGTGTACTAAAGCTGAGGTACATCAGTGCGCCTGTTCAATGCCCCGTATTGTCCATGTCTATACGCGCAGTCTTTTCTGCAAGGCACTGCCTTCTACGGGAACTTCTTCTATTGTAAGTAAAACATTGAACGCCAATTCTCTTGCGATCTAAGTACTGGAACAAGCGCTGACAAGAGGGCCACAGTACCGTAAGATCAAGCATTCCACTGCTATCAGGAAAGTTGCTAAGCCTCGCCAACTATACAGGATATACTTTCAGTCCTCCCTCGGCTATAGCGCTATCAAATCCGGTGCTGCTATCTTGCCCTTGATCATCACCTCCTCTGCAGCATCTATCGTCTCAGGCCTCATAATGGCTCGTACTGGCCGCTACATGCCCTGTGTCGTTGGCGGGTACTGCATCTGGTCACTAGCAACGGGTCTCAAGTGCCTCCTAAAACAGAGCACTCCCATCGGCCACATTATCGCTTTCCTGGTGGTGGAAGGTATTGGCATCGGTTTGACCTTGCAACCAAGTGCGTCACTCTATGATACCGTGCGCCTGTGTCGTACCTTCACTGACCGAAATCTTTCAACAGCTTTGATAGGACTGCTAGCCAATTCTAAGACTGAGGATCGGGCAGTCTTGACAGGATTGAGAAATTTTATGCGGACGGTAGGGGGTGCAAGTGGATTGACCAGTACGTTGCCATCTCACTTTCTCGTTCGCTAAGCCAGCAACTAACAGTCCTGCAGTCTCTGGAGCCATTTTGTCGAATACACTCTCCTCCAGACTTTCTAACGAAGACTTTATTAATCCCAGTCTCCTTGAACAGCTGAGCTCCTCTACTTATACCATAGACAAGCTGGGCCTCACATCAAGCGAGAAAGAGCGGGTTTTGCAGGTGTACATGGATGGCCTACACTATGTATTCATTTACTACGCCGTTGTCGCGGGTATCGCTGCTATTCTCAGTCTCGGTGTCGGCAACACGGATTTACAGAGCAAATCCGGCGAGGCCAGCAAGGAAGCTAATGTAGAAGCTTCAAGTGGGACGGAGGCCAGTGACATGATGGAGAGCTCATGCGACGAGGACGCGAGACCTGGGACCTTGGCCAAGGTGTCTACGAACGCGAAGGCTAGTTCCCATGTATAATGATCATAGAAAAAAGCGAAATAGACGTGTCATTTAGAGCACCGCAGTACCTGGGGATCAGCTTTTCTGTACACGGGTAACGAGGGGCGTTGTCCCTTGCAATAGATGTTTAAATTGTGATGTCCCGGCGCTTGCGACGAAATTCATCAATGGATGGGGATCTCAAATGGATGCTATACATGGACTTAGGTCTGGCCTTTTCCTTCTTGACTGACATCACCTATGGTACTCAATGACCCATCCAAGGTGCACACGACCTGCTGAACCTAGAACATCCTCGACCTACCCGGCAATGATCAAGATCCGATCCCTCCCCGAGCCCCGATAATCTTGCAGCAATATAGACATTTGATCATGTACAAAGGGTATGTAATGGTTCAGGCACAGGGTTCTGGGGTGTCCGGCACGGCAAGACCTTGCCTATCGCCGATCTACAGGCCAGTTGGCTCTGAGATGTTTTGGAACGTAGGCTCGTGTCCGCATCTATGCGAGTAACGAGGTCTGCGTAGAGATCGCTTTCCCTTTCGCCCCATCACCTGTTCAGTGAGCCAGGTCATTACGAGGCAGCTTAAGTTGTTGACCCTGGGGAATGGGACCTTATCCCTTGAAAAGCCCGACGATCCTTATAGTTCCTACCGCACTCCGCACGTGGGCGTTGTCTCTGCACCAATACCGTGGACCATTGTCTACCCACGTGGTCACCTACCCGACTCTAACAAATACGCTTAATTCTTGGCGTGATTATTTTGTTGAACAATATAAGTCTGACAAGATGCGGCTATTTCTAGGAACAAGTCTATTTGGCCTTCCCTCTCTCCTTCGAGTTTGTTGTCTTGAAAGTATCATCAATCCGGGTTAACTGGGCAAAGAATAGCACCGCCATGAAGTTCACAACTTGGGCCATGTTGGCTACGCAAGCCGCTGCGCTGGGCAAGGGCCGACCTCAACGCCCTCTGAAGTTCTCTAGGGATGGAACCTTTCAAATTTCAATATTCGAGGACCTTCACTACGGAGAAGGTAAGTCACGCATCGGCGTTGAGATCAGCCATCTCTATTTGTAGCCAACTCGCTAAACATCGCAAGCTCCCGCTACATTCGGCCCAACTCAAGACGCACACACCTCCAAAATGGTCCAGAAGGTGCTTAAAGAGGAGCGGCCTGACTTCGTGGTCATCAATGGTGATTCAGTATCTCGTGACAACCTCATGTTGAACAGCACTGGTTACATGAATCACGCCTTAGCTCCATTTGTCAAACAGAAGCTAGATTGGGCCGTAACCTTCGGCAACCACGAGTCGAACAAGAACCGGAAGGTTGAAGACGTCTTTGCTGTCGAGCAGCGGTATCGCAACTCACGATCCAAATCTATGATCAGTGGTCGTGATACTGGTATCACCAACTACTATCTGCCTGTGTACCCTGCGAATTGTCGCTCTGGCTGCGGCTGCAAACCAGAGCTGCTGATCTGGTTCTTCGACAGCCGCGGAGGCTTCAACTACAACGAGACCGACACAACAGGCAACCAGGTATATCGGGAAACTTGGGTTGCCACGGAGGTTGTCAACTGGTTTGTTACTGAGCGCGACCGCATTGCCCGAAAGTATTCGACAACTATTCCTTCAATTGCCTTCGTTCACATCCCTGTAGACGCTTTCTATGCTGTTCAACAGGGCCCTGGCATTGATCCGCACCGTCATCCTGGCTTCAATAACGCGTTTGAGAGAAGCCAGGGTGCTGGATTCTGCCCCGACGGCGTGCGAAATGGCACATGTGCCTGGGGCGGTCAAGACATCCCGTTCATGCAGGCTTTGGTGAAGACTCCTGGCCTTATGGGTGTTTTCAGCGGTCATCACCATGCCAACTCATGGTGTTACAAGTGGACAGCTGAGGTCCTCCCTGATTACCCCGTTCAGCCAGGTGCAGAGGGTCTTAATCTCTGCTACGGGCAGCGATCGGGCTTCGGTGGAGCTGGTGACGCTGTTCGGGGCTCGCGACAACTGCTCCTGCGGAAAGATAAGATTGCGGATGGGGAATTCGATACGTGGATCCGACTGGAGACAGGAGAAAGAGTGGCTGGTGTCTCCCTCAATACGACATACGGCGAAGACCAGTACCCGGAGGTACAGTATCGGGAAAGTTTTTGCGAAGATTGTGAGTAGTCTCCGAGCCTTGTTGCGAAGTATGATAACTGACGAATCTCAGGCTTCCAATGGGACGACTATAAACCGAATGTTCCTCGATAGACTCCACAATAGATATGATGATATGTAACAGAGTCTGGTAGTACAAAAGCCATCTCTCGATCGGACCATTGAGTCGTTGCCCCTGCCAAAGTGCGGCTGGGGCTGTGGTTGGAAGATGAGGCTCTGCGCCCTCGACGCTATTGTTCTGCACGCCAAGCCAATTAAACAGGACACTGTCAGCAGTATAAATAATTGACGTCCCCAAATTGCCGCTTCCTACAAAAATTTCTCTTGAATTTCGTGGAAGTCGTGGAGTGCAATGTCGATTCGTACCTCACACGCCTCGCACACCTACGCCCGATTGTGCGCCTTTCGCCATGATCGACTGGAACGTCAACATCAATTTCGCGAGCGCTTTGCTTTTGCACAGCTGCATCACAGTGCTACTTAAAGAGTTTCTAAACATCTGTACTATTCTCACGAGACTCAACTTGCCTGCATCGGCTGTGGCAGGATCCGTCTCCCTCGATGGCTACACCTCGATCTTGTCCAAAGATGGTGATGGAGATCTGGCTGAGCTTTACTTCACCAACACTGGATTCATCCTCCTCTTTGCATCCTTGGCATCAGCAATTGCGATGAATTTGTCGCTTCCAGAAATGGCGTTGAACATTTTCATAGCCGGTTCGTTTGGCTTCTGCACGTTGATCTCGTTCTTCGCATGTCCAGGCAGTCGGCTTCGACCAATCCATGCTCTTCGTCGCGCTGGGCGATTTATATGGTCCGACACGCCGTTCGTCAATTTCTTCACTCTGATATACTTCGCTACTGTCCTTCCCGATACCCCCACTATTCGGTTGATGGACTACAGTCTTCTCCGCGGTATCGCCATCTTTGAACTAGTCTTCATGAAGGCTTACGTCGCGGCAGCGAATAAGGACAAACAGGTGCAACTGCTGAGGTCGCTGCGCAGGTCCAATTATACTCTACGTCGTTCCAAAGTCAGTGTATTCGTTAAGCCTGTGCTAAGTAACTGGATGCCATGCTGATCCTTGGCACATCAGAACAAGGACAAATTCCGCCCTCCGGCGTTAACTCGGAATGGGATCATTTCGTTCACAACCGCGCAACGGCTGTCAGTCATGCTTCTCAAGACTGCTGTAGGTTATGACCCAGGGTCTTTAAGAGGGCCAAGGGGATCCGGTAGCTTGCCAGTCCCACCTCTCAACCGATACGTAGATGAGCATCAAGGTAGCCCTAGTGAGTGGCGTATCTACCGCTTGGAGGAGGATGTGATGGTGATCGAGGATCGCTTCGCAAAGTCAGTTCCGACGGGAGTGTGGGCCCAAATCACCAGTCGCATGCATGGAATGTTTCTTGCTAGGCTTAACAAGGTACGAGTGGTATATCTACTCAAGGTTCCGGACCCAGCGCCTATGGAATCACAACAGCACTTCGGCGGCCCATCATACTGGATGTCGAACATCAATCTGGTAACTGGAGTTAGCGTGTCACTGTTTGACAGTTTCATTGCTGCGGAAGACGTCGAAATTGGGGAAGGTATAGTGATATAGTCATACATCCGAACCTGCCACGGGGGCGGTGGTACGATGACCTGAACTGTAGCCTACAGAGTGGTTACAGGTTCGAGGCAGCATTGACATGAAATAAAGTAAACCGGACAATTTTAAAGGGCCATGGAACTGGATGTTCAGCAAACTCGCAACTCCGATACGTTGATGCCATTCTTAGCAGATGGCCGTGTGTTGACAAATTCCCTAGCAAGCACGACATCTCGCGACACATTCGTGTCGATGGCGTGCGCCGACCACAACCCCAAATCTGCCCGCATCGCATCACTACTTACCCACATTCAAATGCGACGGTTACCAAAAGGAGATATGTACCCCAATTTGACAGACTGGGGTGTGCGTGATGGGCGAATCGCAGTCGCAGCTGTTGCCGCAACTGTTGCCGCTCATTATCAAGCAACTGGGTATCAGAACACATGGCGGTGACGATGTTGTACTTGGCATAACTAAGGAGGTGATTGATGTCACCCTCCGAGGAGATGTAACAGGATGTGGGGGATCTAGCCGTACATATTAAGCAACCTCAGGGAACTTGGTTCTCGTCTCTGGGCTTGTCATATGCAGTATCGTGAACACGATTCAAGACCCTCAATATCACTATGGCGCCCTCGAATCCCGCAGAAGATCAAAAGTCGGTTGACTCGGCGGAGACTCCGCGGTCATTGCCGCCGACGGATAGTGATAGTCTTGGTCGCAAGCCCGACACAGGCATTACTGCTGGTGATATTCCACCTCCGCTCGCCGTCCAAGAGAACCAGCGTATGGAAGCAGCTTTGGGTGATGCGGTTCTGCGCTTTCTCAGGATCAGAAAGGGTCCTCGCAGAGACGAATACGACCCAGATGCCGTAAGTATATCAACCCAGGCAAGAGTTTGAGACGTCCCACAACGCTGACTGTAAGCAGGTGGCCACACAACCAAGTATTTGGGATTCTGAAAACATCGAAGAGTATCGAGCTCTGTACATTCATCCTCAATGGGAGAATCTCTCTGCCTTCGATCCATCATATCGCTGGACCTGGAGACAAGAGAGGGAGGTTCGTCGAAAGGTAGACTGGAAGATCATGGTCTGGGTATGCATTATGTTTGCTGCCCTTAACATCGATCGAGGGAATATCTCCAATGCGGTCTCAGACAATATGCTTGATGATCTAGGCCTTACACATGCAGACTATGTGTGTTCTTCCGTGACCTATTGAATCAGAACACATGTGATCTGACCGCGCTTAGAACATCGGTCAAACAATTGCTCGTGTCGGCTTTCTGGTGGCTGAGCTACCATCACAGCTTATCTCGAAACGGTAGGTCTTCACGTCTGAAGCCACGAATCTATACTAACTTCACCATTATTAGCATCGGGCCAGATATTTGGATCCCCATCCAGATCTGCATCTTTTCTGCCATAAGTGCTCTGCAATTTTTCCTCAACGGCCGGGCATCGTTCTTGGCATGTCGATACCTGATGTAGGCTTGCATGTCTCACTTGTATTTGGCTTGGCTGACCGGGCTTGTAGTGCAACCTTCCAAGGAGGATTTATCCCGTAAGAAGTCACATAACGATACATATCCTACAAGTGCTGATCAGACCAAGGGATACGATTCTTTATTTGAGCTATTGGTATACGGGAGGTTACGTAAGTAAAAATACTCAGTCGTAATATCTGGCGCTAATGGCTTCTAGCTGCCTATTCGTCTGGCTTGGTTCTGGATGTCATCTCAACTTGGTTAGTTTTGACTGGACACATCCGAAACCCGATACGAACCTGACTTCCTCAGTTGATATTGGTGTGGGATTCGCAGCTGTTGGGCTTCTCTCTATGCGCGGGATCCTGGGTTATGAAGGTAGGGATTCACGTTACACTTGATTACTGTCATTCGGCCAACTAAAGTACCTGTTTATAGGGTGGCGGTGGCTTTTCCTCATTGAGTAAGTATTTGTATCCCTATTAACTGACGCAGATTACTGACTAGGCCAAGGGGAGCATTTACATGTATGTAGTATCCAGCAAACCCGCCCGTTATTAAACTAACGGAGTCACAGTTCTCATCGGAATCTTGTCCTTCTTCCTAATGCCACAGTCTCCCGCAAGAACAAAATCCTGGTGGAACCCGAAAGGCTACTTCACGAAAGATGAGGAAAAGATCATCGTTAATTCAGGTCAGTCTCACAGTGTGTCTGCCACAAACTTAGCAGACGAGACTCACATATCGGCAGTGATTCGAGACGATCCACAGAAGGCCGGCATGCATAACCGTCAGGGCCTCTCCGTGAAGCAGATCTGGAAGTGTGCCAAGGATTACGACATGTGGCCTCTCTACGTTTTGGGACTATTATTCGGTCTTCCGAAATACCCAGTGGGGCAATATCTCACGCTCTCATTCCGGGGTCTCGGCTTCAACGTCATCGAGTCAAACCTATTATCGATCCCCAACATCGTCGGGTCCTGTATCATGATGCTCCTGATCACAGCTGTCAGTGAGCTTGTGAACAACCGCAGCCTCGTCGCGATGGCTGAAGATGCTTGGCTCCTTCCCTGCTTCGCGGCTCTGATAGCCATGCCGGATCCAATTAGTCCCTGGTCTTACTTTGCAATTGCCACTGTGCTTCTTGCTTTTCCATAGTAGGTTTGACGAACATGACCCGATGCCATCTTCAGAAGTCTCACTGTTGCACTCAGTACACATCCTCTTCAGGTAGCCTGGACCAGCCGAAATGCAGGATCTGTGCAGAACAGAACAGTATCCGCATCGTGAGTCTTCTGATGTCCACCCTGCCAAGCAACAGCTGCTAATTATTTACCGTAGCCTCTACAACATGGCAGTACAGGTCAGCGGCATGATTGGCGCGAACAGTGAGAAGCCCCTGGCATTCGCTCCAGTGATCCCCGCTAACTGACCAGTCTATCAACCGAGCGATGCGCCACGATACTTCAAGGCAAACACCGGACTCCTGGTAATATGTGTCTGGATGTGTGTAAGTTTCACCCCGCCACGAAAGTCAAAGCTTAACTGACCATGAGCTTCAGGTGATTCAATACCCAGGAACATACTTTTATTATCGCTGGAGGAACAGGTCCAGAGCGCGCAAATGGGAGGCCATGACTCCAGAGGATCAACTTGAGTATAGACGTTCGACTACGGATGAGGGAAACAAGAGGTAAGTTTGTGTAAAGATGGACTTCTCTTCGCCGCTAATGCAGCACTACACAGACTCGACTTCCGATTCGCAACGTAGTTGTCAAACCCTGCCTACCGCACGGTGGCTTTTCTATACACGGTCAAGCCCCTTCAGTATCGGCGCTACATAGGTACGAGGTAGAGCTGGAACATTGAGTTATAGAGCGCATGTGTAGGGGGTGGCCAAACCAAGGTCGACCCTAAGCCAACTCAATCTCCCGACAGTATGCAGCTTAAAAGAACAGGCAAACCCGCCAACGTAGAAAGAAAGCAAGACCTGTCATCAATTAATTCTATCTGGGCTGTGAAGATCAATTACGTATAACTGACATGACGGAACCTCGGGATGCTGCACACTCTCTCTCTTGTATCATCAAACCCAACTTGCATGAGACTTTAGTTGCTTGCAGATTCGTAGGCGACAATGCAGACTGGCAATTGGAGATCAAAGCTGCATCGCACAATACCTATTCAAGACTCGCCCGAGGTGACCCGCTGGCAAAGCGCAGTTGGAACCGCCGTCCTGAACCGAAAGAAGTCTTTCCATTAACGGCGAAGGTGTGGCGCGAGACAAGACTCACCGAGTTGCATTCGGGTTATGAACTGCGGCAAGCCTTCACAGCATACGAGCCAATCGCGCTGGGCCTACACAAGAATAGGCGACACGTATGGATTTGTTTACGAGAATCTGAGGGTCTGACAGAATTCGTGCAGAGGGTTGATGGCTCAGCTGTCGAGGGGTTTGAAGTTCTGTCATGCTCGGTCACATAGCGCGAAAGACTGGCTACTAGATGTCCATATCTATATCTTGGCATGGTTCTGTCTCACGTGTGCACAGCCGAATCAGTTCCTGCCAGCAACAGCCTCGTACCACTGATGTGGTCTTGCAAGGCGCAATCCATACTAAACTCCCTCTGCCGGCCCCATGCGAGCCATTCTTGCCCTTGCCGCGTAATATTGAGCCATTCCATAGAGAAGTGGTTCAAGGCCGCAACATCGGGGTCGTACATAGTGATCTCCGGTGTGAGGGGGGTTTCTCCATGGTTGCACTTCCATCGAGCGGAGGCAATGACCTTGTATGCGCTCAGTCCTTCCCGCCGTGGTTTGTCGCCATGCTTAGGCGAAGCAAAGAATGCAGTCAAGTGACGGCCGTCAGCCTCTGGAATCAAAACAGTTATCGTTCTCTCCTTAGGTGGTGGGTATTGTTCCATCGTTGTCTGTCCATTCGAATGAAGACTGACTTCAAGTCTGTGCAGGCAGTCGAGGTGTTTCGCAAAAGCCAGACCTTTCAATACTCCTTCTTGAACGATCTTCTCGCAGAGTCCTATGATCCATTCAACCCAGGTAGGCTGCGGACTGCAAAGACCTATTTGGTGTAGAAGCGCAAGAAGACCGGCGTTCAGTGCTTCACAAGGAATGTATGCATTGTCACTACCATCGAAGGCAGTTAGTTGAGGCGTATGTGATGTCGCATGACGAAGGGCCTCATAAAAATAGAATTCAGCCGCCAGACGATCATCCTCTTGGTCATTGCTGATCAATAACATGGCCCACTTCATCCGGGCCTCGTAAAAGTTATAATGCGCAGCTGCAAGCGACGTGAGACGGGTCATATTCGTATACACGGGGGGAGGGAACGAGAAGCGCTGCCACTTATACACTAGAAGGGCGTCCAAGCTCGAATCTGTGTCCAATTCTGGTATCAGATGCTGGTGCTCAGATCTCCAATCTCTGAGTTGTGATCGGAAATGGTCGATGGCCTCGATTGTGTAGCACTGAGTATGGGCGGCGATAGGGCTCCATATAAGGTCGCCAAAGTCTTTGTCTGCATAAATGAGGTCACATAGACTCTGCAGAGCCTGTGCGGCTGTGACGGCAGTGGCCGCTTGAGATTTAAGGGACTTGTGTGTTCTGGACTTCCTGCGGGAACGGTTTGCCGGAGTCCTTTGGGGAGCAAGGATACAACTCAATGGCACAGTTAGCCTGCATACCCGACTCAATGATATAATACACTTGTGCAACGCTTGAAAGGACTGTGTCTGTGGTTGGCCTCCGCAGGTACGTGACCCAGTCAAGTCGAGAAGTGTAGTGAAGTAATGTTCGGCAGATTGAACGCGCCCAATGCAGGCGGGGATATTTCCACTGAAAGACTGTCCAACAATTAGTCAAAATGTAATTATGTTGGCAGGGCGGCTCACCTCGAAGTACGCCATCAAACACAGAGTTGATACCAGTAGAACAGGAGTCCTTTTAGCTTCCTCGATACCAACGGAGAGCTCGCGGAGGGCTTCTGTGTATATTTGGACGGCAGTTATCTTCAGGTCGAGACTGCTGGCCTTCTCTTTGTCGTCATTGGAATTAGCCATCAAGGCAACACGATGCATGTTGCCAAGTGCAACGAAGGTCAGGTAAAGATAATCGCATCCCCAAGCTTCCTGAAGTAACTCATCTCGCCAAAAGCTAAGGTGCTCCGAGGGAAATAGTATGTGTAATGTTCTGAGGAGGACTTGCTGATAGCCCAGAACATGCCTAGCCCCAAGCGAAGGTCTTTGGGTCAGCCGTGGGTTGCATGGCAAAGCGACCAGGGGAAGCTGCACGCTTGGTGCTGGCAGTGGTTGCTGTGGCTCTGTAGAAGAGACAGATGCCCGGGTTGGCTCGTTGCTCTCGTGCCTTATTGTTCGTGTGTCCCGACCCTGGTCTGGAGTGCAGGCAGTCGGCGTTGATGAAGCACGATTCCGACTTCTGGGCGGTTTAACAGGGACAACGACTCGTTTCTGCTCATAACCGGCACACTCAACATTGGCAGCCATGCATCGCCTGCATTCCGGTCGCTGTTCATCGCATTTGATGCGCCGAGCTCTGCAAGTCAAGCAGCCCGTACGACCCCTCCGCCTCTTCTGGCCCATGCTTACCCCGTTCTCGGAGTCGTCTGCCGGGTTGCGACAGATTCTGTGCGGATAGCCAATGAGAGAATCTCAAAGCTATGTGATGTCCCGTCATGGTCCGATTCCAATCGTCGATCTGAGCAAAAGCGAGACTTGATCGAATGACTACTTAGCGATAATGCAATGTGAGATGCGAGGACAAAGCTGTCAGCAAGGCATGTCCCCAATCTTGGCAGTGTGCCCATCGCTTAACAAGCGGTCTAGACGGATTTAGCGAGTTAAGCGAGCTACGCGACCTACACGGAAGCCCAGTAACGCTTTACGAAGCCACACTCAATCTCACGTCAAGGATAATGTTCTTATTGAGGACGCCAAATCAGCCGCGGTATCTATAAATACTACCAAAGCCTCTCCTCGTGCTTCAATGATTAGCATTCATCAATTGCAGAAGAACATCATCACTCACTCCAGCATTGATCGATATTACAAGCCTCGAAGAATGTCTGTTCCCACCTCCTTTGAAGCTGCGGAAGTGCTCGAGGCAAAGGCCCCGAACACGCTGGTACATCGCAACCTTTCCGCTCCAAAGCCAAACGAAGTCGCCATAAAGATCACAGCGACAGCGATCAACCCGGTTGACTGGAAGATCCGTGACTCTGATACCTTCCTCAACGGATATCCAGCTGTTCTGGGGTCCGAGGCGGCAGGGAACATTGCTGCTGTTGGCTCGGATGTGAAAGACTTCCAAGTCGGCGACCGTGTATTCTTCGAGGGCATCATTGGCACGTACGAGTCGTCCACTTTCCAGCAGTATTGCAAAATGCCAGCAGAGCTTGTTTTGAAGACACCGAAGAACATAACCGACGAGGAAGCTGCGGGCATCATGCGTGCCACAATTGCTGTAGTGGTGGCATTCTATGCTCCCGAGGGCCATGGCATGACACCACCGTGGGTGGAAGGCGGCCAAACCGTCGGGAAGGGCAAATCTATCGCTATCATTGGAGGTTCCTCATCCGTTGGACAATATGCCATCCAGCTGGCTCACCTGTCGGGGTACGACCGAATCATTACAAATGCGAGCCCACATCACCATGACTTCCTTAAGTCACTAGGAGCACATGTCGTGTTGGATCGTTCTACGTCCACGCCACAGGCTTTTGCTGAAGAGACTGGAGAGTATCCGCTCGACTTTGTGTTGGATACAATATCTCTGCCCGCTACCCAGATTCTTGGAGTTCAGATTGTCCAGACGGCCGGTGTTCATAAAGGCCAACTCATCACTCTTCACGTTATCGTGCCTACTGTCCCAAATCCCGAGGCAGTGGCGTTAGCACAGAATCAAGAGACACCCGTCGAGGTGAAGCAGGTTGTGGCCCTGGGGTATCTCCCACAGTTCCGTTTTCTCAGTGAGCCTTTCGTCAAGATTTTGGGCGGCGAAGACGGATATATCGCTCGAGGACTCTTCCTTCCGAATCGGGTCGAGGTTGTTCCCGGAGGGCTTTCAGCGGTCGAGGACGCTTTGGGAAAAAGTAAAAGGGGTGTTTCGGGGAAGAAGTTGGTTCTACGGCCTTTCCAGACCTAAAGCACATGTCCATTTACACGTAGGTGGGACAGAATGAATGGTCAAGTCCTCTTTGCGAAGCAAGATTGTGTCAGGGCTTTAAGGTTCGATGAAGGCTATTGCGATTGTGACTCAGTTGTGAATATGCATTCAAGAATATTGCAACCCATTCCTACGCACTCGATTGCACTAAAAGAACCTCGGATCACCCACCCAAGATTCTACATGAAGTAGGCTCGCTGGCTTAAGGTTGAAACTGCTTGAAGTGCAATTCGAAATTCACCCGATTAACCATACTTGCATTTGCATTGGCACTGGCCAGAGGCCGGGCACTTAAAAGTCGGTAGGTTAGCCCCGGTCAGTAAACCAACAAAGGTCGATGATTGAAGGACATACATAACTTGCTCCACAGTTGATATACTTGCTACCCCCAGCACAATACTTGATGCAATAGGTGCTTGGGTTCGCAACCGTGCAGCACCAGTTGCCGGTCCCGCAGCCTCGCTCCTTGATGTTCTCCATCACAGCAGCTTCATTTCCGGTTGGGTTGGCCCAGACCTGAGCAACTGTGCTGAGACACAGTAGAATAGAAGTGTAGAGCATCTTGAGTGATTTGATGATGGATCAAGAGAAGTGATAGGGTATGGAACGTGAAAACAAAGCTTCAGTCCGGTCACTCAGAGGAGGGAACCTGCCAAGCTTTATATACGTGAATATGGCAGAGGGCCGACATTGGCGAACATCAGCTTTCGAAAGAATCGATTCGCGGATGAAACGTTCCAACATCAGTCTTTCACCTACGATAGTCTGCATCGAGACATTCAAGGTTCATCCGTGCTTATGTGCAGCGATCAGATCTGCACGTTACTACAGGTTCTAGACCGAGTCGGCACCTCGGCTGAGGTTGATGGCGATGGTCCTACCAATAGGCGGCAGGGTGTGGCATCCAAGAAATCCAGACGCGCGATGATTCGAGTTTCCGATCTAGGGGGCCTCTTTCTATTAATTGCTTACCGTATGTTATATCGTGACTCTCCCTGCTACAAAGCAGCCGCCGCTTTGTAGTACCCGACTCCACACTAGCAAGCTTTACTCTTCTCGTGCCTATAATTTAGGGACCTTGTTGATGCGGTGAAACGCCAATGCTAATAATAGATCTCTAGCGGCGATGGCTGGCTAATAGTCATCCTGCCATCTCATAAGAAGGTTGTTGAGGGGCTGTGGCGGACAATTGTTACTGTAGAGTGTAGGGATCCCAGTAACGGATGAAAGAGAGGCCGCTTCCAGTGGCAAGCTCCGAACCGTCAGACGGAGTTTCTATCACTCGCCACGATAAACCGTGCCCATATCACGATCATGGATCGAGTACCTCCCCGCTCTGGATGTATTGGCTCGCAAAGCTGAACGACATCCCAACGATCCTGGGCACCAGGAAACACCTGCGCTAATCCCAATGCTTATGTGTACAGCGCATCATAATGCTGCCCGAATGCTATATTTTCGCGTCACTCTAGGAGAGGATCACTCTAGGCGTTGTTCTTCAGATGTGTTGTTGCGTTTGTGTAAAGCTAGTAGCCATGCTGCACAACGGAAGAGCTCGGGGGAAGATGTCCAGCAACGCGCCAGAGAAAGAAAAGATAGAGGACAACGTTGCACCCTTCACCATAAAGCGAACAGAGCTAGCGGACTCTTTACTTGTTTCTCGTATCGCAGTATCCTGGCCAATCATTATAATGCGTCCTAGAAGTGGCAACGCCTGCAGCGTAGTCTCCATTCCCGGCCTTGGAGATGACAGGTGAGAAGACGGTGAGAACTCTCAGATCGGCGCATCTCCAAAGCGGGGAAGTTCGACGTTCTATGGAGAACTCCGGCATCAGACGGAGCCGACCCTCAGAGCCTTTTTGGCAATTTAGCCGTCAACAGGAGCCTATTGTAAGTGTGATACCACGGTGGTCACCCAGCCTCTTCGGCATATGGCCAAGCTCGAGTATGCCCAGCAGAGATCCCGTTGTCACTTAGCGGATTCGTGGACCCGGGGAGGCGGGGCAGCTTCGATCTATCCAGAGCACTAACCGTCGATGATCCCGCCTCTTCCGTCCATCTGGGGTCAAGGGCTATCGTGCAGCGCTGATTCCATGCCAAGAGCAGGTCGCATCGAAACGGACGGAATCCCTCGCATGGAATGCCACCCATGTGTGCAGCATCGAAAAGCGAACCGAAGGTTGGGCAATGAGTAGGAGATAGCTGCTCGAGATGTAAATATTGAAGACCACCGATCAGACCAGATCTGCTGGCCTACACTCAATCCGAATTTTATCGTGATTCATCTGCACTATGGCATGGAGGCTCTCTTTTCGCCTCTTAGGTGGGCTTGCTCTCATAGCCTCGCCCTGCTCAGCATTGCTGGATGATCCTATCGTGTCCTTTGACGACGGCATCAACAACAGCTTTGAGATCACGCGATCAAATATCATTTGCTCACATGATGATTCAGTCGGCATACACATTGTGGCAGAAAGTCTTTTGGGCGACTTGAAAGAGATCACCGGAGTAGAGCGGACCTGGATTCGCCTGGATGGGACGGAAGATGTCCCACGAGCACATCCGGGGGCCGTCATTGTCGGTTCCATAGACTCTAACCTGATCAAACGCCTGTCGTCCGAAGGCCATACTGATTTTTCCGCAATTGAAGGCAAGTGGGAGTCTGTCCTAACGACAGTTCTTGAAAATCCCCTGCCTTCCGTAGCGAGAGCATTGGTGATAGCTGGCAGCGACAAGAGGGGGACGATCTTTGGCGTTTATACCCTGTCAGAACAATGCGGTCAATCCCCGTAAGTCCAAATTCCAGGACCGCACCGAAAGTCTCTTGCAAGAAGGATTGCAAGCCTACGATGTCAACAGGTACCATTTCTGGGCGGATGTTCCACCGAAGAAGCGAGCACATTTTCGCACTCCCAAACACTTCGATCCATGGAGAGCCAGGCGTAAAGTATAGAGGTCTCTTAATCAATGATGAGGAGCCCGATCTGAACGAATGGTGGGCTAAATACAATGGCCGAGTCCGACAACCGCTCAACGCCGACTTCTATGCTCATGTGTCCGATCTGCTACTTGGTCTCAAAGCCAACTACTTGTGGCCCGCTATGTGGGCATCGTCGACTCGCCATCGGGGAACATATTCTTCACGGATGACCCAAAGAACCAACAGCTTGCCGATGACTATGGCATAGTGATTGCGACCAGCCATTATGAGCCCATGCACCGCGCGACAAATGAGTGGAACGTCAGTGAAACTGGCGAACGGGACTGGACAGCGAACAGAGAGAATGTCACTGCGTTTATGGAAGAAGGCATAAAGCGAGCAGTAAATAACGAGTCCTACTTTACGCTAGGCATGAGGTGAGAGAGTAGGATACATTTCCATCGAAGCTTCTGGCTACCAGCGGGAGGCTGGCGACAATGGAACGGTACACTTCGGGACGCTTCCGTACCTGGGAAGCCGGAGTGAATCAGGCTCCGTCGCGGTGCGGCCATTGGCCGATGCTCGCCAGAACAACGCGGCTTTGGAGGCTTATATTGAGTATGACTTCTACTTATTCACTGATTCAGAGAGCACAAAAGCGACTGTGTACTTGACCTTGGAACACCCGTTGACTCTGAACGATACTCCGACAAACTTGACTTGGGTTTTGGGAGACTATATCTCATTGGACCATGTCGGCGACGTTCCTCCTACTTGGAGGTATCAGGTGATGGATCAAGTCTGGCTCTGTGATGTTGAGGAAGGCCATCATACCTTGCGGTGGGTGGTGAGCTCTCCTGAAGTTTATCTCGAGAAGATTGTGCTGGATACACATGGAGGCGTGAAGTCAAGCTATCCAGCAACCACATTGGTGAACCTACATGAGGTCAAAGCAGTGGTCTGGCCTGGCTGGCGGCTGGTATGTAGTAACATACTGCCGCCGTTGTCGAGTGGGCAGACAAGGATGCGTCGAGAGGGGCCTGCGTGATGAATCTGATTCGCTTACAGCGTTGCATTGCCGATTCACACAAGCCCTGAATTTATTGGACTTGAGAAAGTTGGAACCCGAAGAGCCGTTCAAACTACCTGAGGTCCATAATCTTTGTCTTTGACTGAACAGGCTGTCCTGCAGCCGATTGCCTATTCGCACAGTGATTCAACCCTGCCATTGACCCGGGCTCGTTGAGCGAAGTATCATCATTTAATGTTAAGCTGCCGCCAAGAGACAGCATCCATAATTGCATTGTAGCGAGCAGCTGCCATTCGCCGGGAATAGGTTATACAGACACGCGGTCATAAGTCGCATAAGGGCCGGGATACCAAAGTGCTACGGCATCCAGGCGATGTACACATTCATATTTGTAACTTGTGAGGCGAAGGAACGCAAGGATGCCCATTTGCCAAGTCACAAAGGCCCCCTCTCGATTCCGTAATCCCACCTGGATGTATCTGTATTGCAGATCGTCCGCATGCGCCTCTGTTCTGTGTTCTCCTGATAAACACTTCTTGCCTGTGGTCGGGACTACTCTCACATTTGCACGTTCTTCATTACCTGACCCTGGGTCGCGAAAATTCCTGAAGTATACGCCAGCTCACACAAATTCCATTTACAAGATGACCGACCCCGAGGCCGCCATCATCGGAGCGGGTTCCGCTCCAACCGCCGCTGCGGTAGCGCCGCCAGTCCGTGATGCTCCGGACGTTGGTCCGTTACCTGGCAATCACTGGGTACGCACACTCTCAAGGCCGGCTGCTCGTATCACCGCTCATCACTTTATGTATCATTTCAGGAGCATGATGGCGATGCGCCCAGTGATTCCGGCGTCGAAGACGGCGAGAGCATTGCTACGTCGACTGCGTCCTTGAGCTCGAGCGTGCTTGCGTACCGTACCATTATGGGGAGAACCTACCACAGTGAAAGAGGCAATGCCGAGTACTGGTAGGATCCCTTATCCTAATTGAGCCTTGTGAATTTAGATGGCTAATAAACTCGAAGGGGATCGAACGATGAGCGACAGAATGAGTCTATGGATCTCAAGTATGCGACACATTCCCCTCTTGACTTGACTCGAACGTGCATTAACACAGCTAATAGCCACCACACTCTTACCCTCGCCATCGGGGATAAGCTACATCATGCTCCGCTTCCTGAGAAGATCTCGGTTCGTACAGAACCTTCCAACTTCTTGACGCAGATTAAGGTCCTCTGGGACTAATTGACGAATCTGCCGTGCTACAGAAAGCTGTCGACATCGGAACTGGCACCGGCCTTTGGGCAATGTACGTTTGGGAGTTCTCTTTTGGGCGACTCCCTCCACGGAAGCTGACCTTGACCTTTTCAGCGATTTCGCAGATGAACATCCAGAGTGTGAGGTTATTGGCACCGACCTCTCGCCAATTCAACCAGCCTGGGTTCCACCGAACTTGAAATTGTGAGTATCCTAGTCGCCAACCATGACTTGGACGCAAACGATTGACTCTCGAATCCCCTGACAGCCAGATTGATGACTGCACTCAAGAGTGGACGTTTGAAGCAGATAGCATTGACTTCGTCCACATGCGATATCTCACAGGCAGCATCATCGACTGGAATGAGCTATTTAGACAGGCTTATAAGAGTATCAAGCCTGGCGGCTGGGTGGAGAGCCTCGAAGCGTCGCCTTACATGTGGAGTGACGACGGGAGTGTCACTGAGGACAGCGCTATGGGCCAATGGGGCAAGCTGTTTGTGTCTTGTAGCGAGAAGCTTGGGCGAACTTTCACCCAGGTTGACGATGGCTTGCACAGGTCTGCCATGGAAGCCGCTGGTTTTGTAGACATTGGCCAATTCAACTTGAAGGTATAATTGGATCCCAATGGATAGCATTATACAATGCTGACAAGTCATGAACTAGGTCCCAATCGGTGGCTGGCCAAAGAATCCTAAGTTGAAGGAAATGGGCAAGTTCGGTCAGGCGACACTCGACCAAGACGTCGAAGGCTATGTCTCCTACGTTGCCAGCATGCAGGGTTGGACGGCGAAGCAGATCGGGGTGTATGGTGCGCAGCTTCGTCGCGAGATGAGGAACCCCAATATCCACGGCTATTATTACCTTAGCCTACTTTGGGGCCGCAAGCCCACGTCGTCTTAGTCTTTGAATACAGCATACTCCTCGAATGGATATTTCCAATCGACTCACTTTTTCTGGGTCACTATTGCAGCAAGCACTCCTAGGTGGCGAGCGTCGATAGCTCTAGTCCGGGCCAGTTCTCCTTGCCTTATTCTTCGACGGAAGGACATTGAACTACCGCGTATAAAGAGCCAAGCTATTGAAAAGTGCATCAGTAAAGAATAGCGCAGAAGCAGTCTGAAAGTGTATTCGATGTAAATGAAAGGTCGAGCAATGTGAGCCCTGGGCAAGTTGGCAAAAAGGGTTAAATAAGGGCAAAAAACATACAACAGCCGGTATTCGCTGGTCGTCACCGACCCAACTACTAATCAGCCCCTCAGCAGTTTAACTAGGGGAGAGCGGACGGGATCCCGTGTATTCTACTGGGTATGGTCGTATGTGGAAGAACACGCATTTACTCTAACCTATATAGTCAATTTTATGCCTTCATTCTGCAGACCCGTGACCCGAGACTAATGATGTGCCAATGGTCGCCCATGTAGTAGCTTTCCGGAGTCTGGCAACTCCCTGCCATCGACCAACGAGCCCATACCGATCCGACCGCGTCACTCTCTTGGTTTCGATACATCACGCTCGCTCTAATAAATTTTGATACTCTGTGGTCCTCCAGAATAAGTTGTGTCTGCAGCTGAAGCGCCAGAAGCTCCTCAGTGACAGACGTCGTCCCATCCTGGACGACTTGTATAGGGGTCTGGAGGAATGGCGCAGTCATCACCATGGCGCGCTTCAACACAACTCGCGTGATCGCACGCGCGAGACATCTAGCTGTGATGTCACTTGCATGGGTCAGAGGCTCGGGCAAGCGGGTAGCTATGCAAGCCGCATCGAGGTTGGCACACCGTGTTCGGAGGAACCTAACGCCCCAGCGACTGTTCAGCTTTCCGCACCTCCTCGTGGTCTTCTGGGTCGTTATCCTAATGTGGGGAGAGCGCTGGGTATTTGATAGCAAGGTGGACAATTGCGATTGGGAGCATTGGGAGAACTGGGTGCGTCTGGCTTCCTTAAGACTTCCGGGACCTGAGATGCTAACAACCATACTAGCCGAAAGGTGCAACTCCTCACCATCTCGTGCTCCTAGCCGATCCCCAAATCATCGATCCGCACTCATACCCGAGTCGACCCTGGCCCCTGTCAGCCCTTACCGTTCTCATCACCGACAACTACCTCCGCCGAGGCTATCGATCCCTACAGTCGGGTCTTAGACCCGATAGCGTTTTCTTCCTCGGAGACCTCTTCGATGGCGGCCGAGAATGGAAGACAAGGCAGGGAAAGTTCGTCGATCCCAAATGGGGAGGAGGCAGGTCAAAGGAAGAGAAGAGCTGGGTTGATACATGGCACCAGTGGTATGGCGAGGATTACTGGTTGACCGAGTATATGCGATTTGGTGAGATCTTCTTCAACGGTTTCCGGGAAGGAGGTGACACTGGCGGCGCATGGCAAAGAGGCCGCAAGCTGGTAGCCAGCCTACCGGGGAACCACGACTTGGGCTTTGGAGCACAGGTGCAGGTTCCAGTGCGTGATCGATTTGAGGCGTTCTTCGGCAATGTGAACCGCGTCGACGTTGTTGGAAACCACAGCATCGTGTCCGTCGACACCGTCTCCCTGAGTGCAGACACATCAGATTACCTCACCACACATGATCTCCGGCCTATCTATGGTCCAGCATCACAGTTCCTCGAAAACGTCAAGGGGTTGAAGAAGAAGGCTTTGGACGAGGAACTCAGTCTATGGCATGGTGTAGACAGGGGTCTAAAGCATAACCATGTCGTGCAGGAATTTGACAAAGCCGACCTCAGCCACTTCCCCAAACCGAACACGGAGGCCGAAGAAACGGAACTACCTACCATACTTCTTTCACATGTACCCCTCTATCGAGATCCGGGCACGCCCTGCGGGCCATACCGAGAGCACTGGCCACCCACCAAGCCACCTCCCGGTCAGGCTGGACCAGTCAAACCTGACCACCGTAACGCGATCAGCGTCTCAAAAGGGTATCAGTACCAAAATGTTCTGAGCGATGTCGATTCGGCGAAACTGATTCGCAAGGTTGGGAACGTAGTTCACGCCTTCTCGGGCGATGATCACGACTACTGCGAGGTGGTGCACTCTCCTGATAAGGGCAGTGTGCGTGAGATTACCGTCAAAAGCAATAACATGGCCATGGGAATACCGACACCTGGCTTTCTGATGGTCAGTTTATGGAACCCAGTCGATGCAGTGGGGAGGTCAGTTGGAGGAGCTGCGACAGAAGGGAAACCGACTTTGCAGACACATCTCTGCCTACTACCGAACCAGATCCATACTTACATGAAGTATGTGTCCTTCATTGTCGTGTCGCTGGTGCTTCTTGCTCTCCGGGCTCTTCTCGTCCCGGTACTGCAGCTTACACCGTTTGCGCTCGCTCCCGAAGCCCCCACGCCAAAGAAGGGCGGCTTCCTTCCACGATACAAGGACAAGAAACTCGATCCTCCGGACCATCCATCGTACGGCGGAGGTGGCGGCGGCACATCCGCGCATCGATTCCCATCCGCTGCAGCGAGAGCGAGAGGTAGCTCAATGTCCAATGGCAGCGGCAATAGCTCACAGTGGCAAGCTGCCTCGAGAAGAGACAAGCGATGGGGCTGGGGCGATGGCCCAAGGATCAGGCTGGATGAGGAATACTATTATCCGGATGCTGGCAAGGGGAAGGGCGACGACGCCAAAGGAGCGATGGGCGCGAGAAGAACTGTCGGAGTCGTTGGCAGGGAGATGTTGACTACAACATGGCGCGTCGCGTGGATGGCAGTCTTGTTCTGGGTTTGGCTCTCACGCAGAGGCTGAACTGTATACTGCCAGCATAGCATTGTCGATTCACAAGGTTTGTATAGATAGAAGAGATGGCATGGGTATCTGAAGGCATTCCTGGGCACAATTACGCAGACTGCAACTATTCCATCGGGCAGGCGTTCGAAATGGGGTTGAATTATCAAAACTGTATATCTGACATATGAAGTTCGTGTATTCGTGATTTTGCTCCGGTACCTTTGTCCCGGTTTGTGCATCAAATGTCGGCAATCCTGCCCTCGGTAGCACTCAACAGCGTGCCTTTCAAATCACAGCCCATCGTCGGCACAATATCCAACGATCGTCATCTCACCCGTATTTCTATCACATCATCACATTCCACTTAGTCTGACATTTTCATTAAATCCATTGATCGCTGAAAATCATCGCCTCCTTGACACTCCAATCCTCTCATCCCTCGCTCTCCTCGTCGCCTCAGGGCTAGCCTGCACGCCCTCCATCACATACGCACCTTCTTGCGCTCCATGCTGTTGTTGTTGTTGTTGTTGCTGTTGCTGTAGTCTCTGCTGCTCCTGCTGCGCGGCGATCATGGCCTCGCGCTCTCGTCGGTCCTCGTAGGCAGCGACGTCTTCGGAGGTGATGCTGAGCGTTGTCGGTGCGCGACGAAGCATTGTGTAGGCGCGCCTGTGGTATTCAAGGAGTGGTTTAAATGATGTCCCGATGGAATGGCGCAAGCGAGGATGGGTATTTGGTTGCAGGTGGTGGTTATGAAAGATTGTGATGAGTGAGCTGTCAAGGCGCTTGGTCGCGTTAAAGTGCCTGCGAGGGTTGGAGGACAGATGCAGGGTAGCACCAAGAGCAGACGAAGGTTGGGGCGATTGCAGAGCTTCAGTTTTGACTTCGCTGATTCGAACTAAATTAAGATAAAGCAAGCTCGGTGATTGCTATTATTTACTTCTTGCGTGGTGCTATGTTTCACGTTTCAAGGGAAGATGGATTGTGTTGACGAGTCTTGTCCTGTGACATCGTATGCTTTATCTCCACGCCTACTATACCAAATTTCGTACCACTCTTCCAAACCACACTCGACAAAAGAAAATGAACTTATGACACGTCTTACAGATCTGTTGCGTAGGCATACTCTGCCTCCCATTGCAAATACTCTCCCAGATCGCTACTCAGATTGAAGCCCATAGGAGCGTACGCCTCATCCTCGTCCACATCGCCAGGCCCATCACCTCCAACCACGGCTGGTCCTCGCGTAGGACTCTTCGCCTGAGTGACTGAAGCACGAGTTGAACCGAGAGTGCCATCATTGCTTGGCATACAGTGCGCTGTAAGCGTTGGTAATGGTGGCTGCTTCCTTCGGATGTTCAGAGGAGGTGGTGTTGCGCCTGTGCCTGTGCCTCCACGACCGCCCTTGGAGCTGAAGGAGTCAAGAGATGAGGCGGAGGAAGACGCAGAAGAGTTTGAGATCGAAGCAATCGATGGTTGAGGCTTCGACTGGGCCTTGACCTTCGGCGCGGGAACTGGGATACCAGTTGGCTCAGGCTCACGCATTGCCTCCTCCTCCAGTACCATTCTGCCCCAGTTCTCGAATCCATGCTCATCAAACCACTTTACCAAGTCCTCAGATAACCTTGCATCCTCCCACTCGTCGACTACATCACCCATGTCACCGGCGCCACCGAGGATTGCCATCTGGAAGGCCGTCCAGTCCAGGGTGTCATCCATCTTCACGACACCTTTGCCAATCTCTGCCTTTGCGAACATGATAGCACCATGCTGGAATGCCGGTTGTGTGAATGAATAGGGTGTGCTGCGGAGATAAATGTTGTCATCATCTTCGGCAGCTGAAAGCTTGCGTTGTAGCTCAGATGTGGCAACAGGAGTTGATGGCCCAGGGGAGAAGGAAGAGTCGGTGTAGACGGAAGAAGTTGAGCTTTGAAGGGCCGGGCTGGGGAGTCTGAGGCTCTCAATTGGGCTTTCGATGGATTCGATGGGGTCTTTGACGCCTTTGAACGCCGGTGTCCCGAGTTTGCGACGAGCGCTCTTTGGTGGTGGAGTAGGAGGAAGAGCATCGTGCACGGGATCAAGCACCCGTGTCTCCTTTGGTGACGGCGGTAGGACCTGATTGTAGGATGATCCTCGGAAGATGATGGGGATCTCCTCACCAAGATCATCACCCATTGGTTGGTCATCTTTGGGAGGAGGAGTTGGAGGGAATGCTCCGTCTATGTCTGGGGAGGTTGATTTGGACCGTGAAGGAGAGAGGGAGGGACTTCCTTCTTCCTCTGACGTGTCCAGGCCGATCTCGATCCAGCTGATGTTAGGATCGATGTCCATTGCCTCCTCTTCTTTCGCCTCGGCGATCCGTTCCTTTTCTCGTTGAGCTCTCAGCTTCTCCATACGTTCTGGTGTCAGCATCTCATCAGCTTCAATCTTCTTGAAGCGCTGGCCAGTTAGGATATCCGTCATGCCCTCAGACAGGCCCCATCTGGACCCCTTCGCCTCCAACCTTGCTTCCCACGACACCTTCTTCCGAGGCATCGCAGCTGATGGTTGTGACTTCTTCTGGATTGTCTTCGACTGGTTACGTGCCACACTAGAAGTACGGCGTGCGACTGGCGCGTCATCACTGACGGTGTTCTGGTTCCTGCCGTTGGTGCGATTAGACACGGTGGCTGATGATTTGATCGGGCGAGATGTCGAGTTCTTCCGCTTGATCGATGTCCCCGAGCCAACAGACTTGCGAGCGATTGGTGGACGAGGAGTAACTGCCCGAGGGGTCGTACTTCCTGTGCGAGAAGGGGGATCTGGTTTCGCGATGGGGTGTCGCTGCTTTGGGAGACTCAAACTTGGATCACCGCCCAGTTGAAAGGCCTTGTCAGCCTCGAGGATGAAGTTTCTGAGTTCCTCGGAGAAGATGGTGTTTTCGTCGCTGTCCAGGTCGTCCTTGCTTCGATCGAACAAGATCGACCCAGGGTCTGATGATGCGAGTGAGAATCTGCGTGAATTGCGAGTCTCAACGAAACTGTCAGAACTGACGCTCTTCAGCGACGGTCTCCTTAATAATGATGGTTGCGGGATCTCGTCAGGTCTTGGTGGCCGAGGAGGTCCTCGTCTAAGTGAAGCCGAGCGTGCCAATGCCGAACCAGATCGTGTCAATGGATAAAGTGACTTTAGAGGACGCTGATGCATCAAGGGTGGAGGTTTCCTCTGCTGACTTCGAGCCCCAGATGCTTGCTTCCGTAATGAAAGCGACGACCAGCCTGTTGTATCGCTCACATTGCGCCTGTGGTGATGGACTGTCGCACTGCGAGCAACGGCGCCAGACATCACTGAAGCAGCATCCCTAGTTGCCAGATCTGGAAGCTGTGGCGACGATATCTGCAGGGGTTTGGTCCTCCGTGATGTACCTGACTCGGCGGTTCCGACCTTGCCTAGGACGGGAAAGCCCAGCTGAGAGCGCTGTGTAGAATTCTTGTGTTTGCGGGAGGGAGAGGATGAAAGTGATGGGGATAGTGTGTCGGAATCGGAAACGTCATCCGAACGGTTGCGAGAATGTGTAATCAGACGACGCATTGAGGCAGCCATGATGATGGGGTATAACGGTGGTGAGCTTGGATGCTGATGCAATCTTCTGTGAGAGAGGGGAATTAAGAAAAGATATCGAGGCTATGAGTGTTGCTGCTGTAGATGTGTATATGGCATGCAGATGACGGCATAGGTTGTGAGATGCAAGGCCAAGCCTGATCAGGGCTTACTTAGCCATCGGATAGAGAACAGAGAAGAGGAAGTTCTAAGACAGACGATATTGTACGTGTCACCTTTCACATTCAGATCGAAGAGTTGAGGAGGCTAGAAACTGGAGGGCGACCTCAGATATACTGACTAGAAGATGACATGGCCTCTGACGAAGGCCACTGCACCACATCATCCTTCGCCAATTCCCACGATACAACGGAGGAAGGATTGACGTGCACCTTGCCCTGCGGCTGCACCCAACAGCCGAACGGCACAGGCATCGGTCATCTCGGTGGCAGTGTGGTCCCGACCCAGGGTCATAAGAACCAACACGTGCGGCGCAGATCGCTGAAGTGTATTAACGAGAAACGGCAGTAGATCAGTACGATTACGTTAGAAAGGCATCGTGGGAGGGGTACTGTAGGACCCTTGGGGTTCAATAGAAGGCGGTGACGTCCGTGAGGGATCGGGGCCAAAAGCTAAGGTTTGCATCCTATGTATGGATTGGACCCTTCTTCGTGCTCAGAATAGAGGGTAAGCAAAGTTTGGCTATGCCCACAGTGGACAGATCAGCTGGAAACATTCTGTCTACATGGGTGGCGGTAGATGCTGTGCTGCGCCGTGAAGGATCGGAGCTGCAAGACCCTGGCGATTCTGACGTGAAGCTGAGGATGGTTGGGTCGCCACACGGCTAGCCTGTGGTTTGAAGGATGACTTGGGGGCCCATTCAGCGAGGAAGGGTTCGAGTGCCTGCAACAGGGTAAAGATGCGCTGGTGAGCGCAGTGATGAAGGATTTGGGTTGGCAGGATCGTAGCTTGGGGGCCTGGAGTTGGAGGGCACCAAGGATCACCAACCGCCGATCACATGGCGTCAGAGGTGGAGACCTGACAAGACCCTGGACGCTTGATCACTACTGTCAATACATGATTGCGATTGAAAATCTTTGTGAATGTTTCATGAGAAACGAACGAAGTAACGGATGGTGATTGTTGGCTCACTCTAAAGTTAACACAGGGTCATTCGAGTTGGCCCAAAATCCCTCGTACAGTTCCGTTATGCGGAATAGAGGCACTTCATCGCCCCCAACTTGCACCGCCCCAGATAGACCATGCTCGACCCCCAGATCCTGACAGAGCTGATTGAGCAGCATTCTCGATTGCTTGAAGAGTGCACCATTGACTCCACACTTGTTCGAGATCTGGTGGACCGCCCACAGATGCCACACTTGGTCCTTCCACTGTGGTTTACGTAGCTGTCTGGCTGGTTCGCTGAGACCAGGTTCGTCCTCGGTTTGGGCTCTGCTGAACCGAGCAGTAAGGTCCCCGATAAGTGCGCGGCTAATGCTCTGGGCCAGCTCGAAACTGAGATCTTTCTGCTCATAGAACATCGCCAGGTCTTGTGTTGCAATTTGGTCTGCGAGGATGGTACAAGCCCAGTCGAGCATGTGTACAATGTCGTTATGTATAAGCGCCCAGATGGCGCGACAGTTGTTCCACATGAAGTCCTCCATGGCCCATCGCATAGTGAGATTTTGTCTAAGATCTTCCTCGTTGAGCTTTTCTAGTTGCTTAAGAACTTCGAAGACTCTCCTGATGGCATCTTGTGGTTCTGAATATTCTGTGAGCAGTTGACTGACAGAGGATATCAGTACAGTTGCTCGGAGGGAGAAATGTGAGACCCGAAGAAGATAAATGTCTGTCTCATCTGAGAAAGGGACTACTTCGTCCAGCCACTGCCAGCAGATCGGTTGGCATGCCTCCTTTGCTTCAATCGCTTGTAAGACCTGATCCGCTGTCAGCTTGAGCATGTACAGGACAGAGACGACAATGCTGACGTACAATGTAACAGAGGGCAATCCAGAACAGGTCTCTTCCCCTCTTGGTCTCAAATTGGCTGGAGCCTCGAAGTTGGATGACGGTGGACAGTCGGTTTACATGCCAAGCCCAATCATCCGGTTCCTCGCAACCTTGAACTTGACTAGGTGTATGTGTAGCGAGCATCTAATAATTGAGGGCTTAGAGATACGCTGCACGGTCTGGAGACATGACACTCACTGAATGGAGCATTAGAATCCAGACACTTACAAGTGCTGAATCGGACACAGCTTGGGCAGGGCTTATGAGTACACGGTTTGTTGCTTCGATCGCCTCGCGATACATCCGTCTTGTGTCACTGGCAGGAGAGATACAAGGCAGCTTAGCGATGAAAGAGAACACTAAAGCTTCGGTCGCCAGAACGACGCACGGGTCTATCTCCTGGTCGTTGAAAAACTCTCCAAGAACCGCAAGGGATTTACAAGCAGAGCTGTCGTGGGCTCTCGCATAGAGATGCTCCAGAAAAATGGAGACGGATCGATTCTGGTTCTGCCCTTGATGTCGCAAAGAGTTGTGCAACGGTGAGCTTCCGGCTACTGCTCGGAGGGCCTCATTTGTACGTCGACGGCGCCTCGCTCTTTTCTTGATCGTTGACCTGCCGGGGTCCTCTCGATGAAATATTAGATCCAATTCGTCACGGTATCCGGGGCAAGCGGTTCCGTAGGCCGCGCATTTTGAGCACCCAGGAGATTCCAGGTCACACTGATCAAGACTGTCAGATCAATGAGCTTCGACTAAACGTGCTTCCTTCATGGTCTTTACCGTAAATACCTACCTTGACTCGTCTCTCCCTGCAAAGGTAGCAGCCACGGCTCGGTTTGCCTGTATTTGGCATCGCTCTGATAGGCTTTCAAGACTTTGACTATGTAGGAGAGTCGGTAGGCCAGACGCTGCACATTTATACCTAGGTGAGACAAAGCTCGATAAACAGATCTAGTGACGTGAATAGACCTCAGAATATACATTAGCGAGACACCCAGTAATCGCTAGTCTCGCGCGAATAGACTTCCAATCATGCAGAACTCGCCCATCTGGTCATCGCAGATCCCGGTCACAGCTCTGATAGTCTCGCGCGCCTCAACACATTTGGGTCCCAAGCCCGAAAGACTGCGGCTGTTAGTATTGTGCCCTATAGCCAACCTATGTACCTGCAGCTGTCACGAAATCCTTCCTGGCGAAGGAGCGAATGGAAGGCCAGAAGCCTGTGGGGTCTATCATGCCATAATAGGCCGCCATGGTGGTTTATGACATTGCCCAAGCCCAGACTGCCGTGTCGGCCCTATTACAACTGCTTAGCGGTTGTGTCAGCTTACTGAAAGCCTAGGCAGGGGAGCATGGGAGAAGTCCGGAAACGGCGGAAGAAATGTGTGTTGATAAGCGTATGAATCGTATATGCGGTATATGTCGTATATGCCGTATGTGCCACATAGACTAGAGAGCTGCGATACTAGTTCATCAAACGATCAAATGGCCGGATTTCATAATGTCAGCATCAATGGTAAAGACCTCTGCATTTGCATGGGGACTAGGGGAATCTCCAAGTGCATACTGGCTAAAACCCCACTCAAGACCACCGTCTCAACCTAAGGGGAAGTCAGTGTGTATTCGTAGGCAATGATAGTCTTCTTCACCGAAGTGATCCTTTGTTGACGTGCCATTCACTCACCGGGACTTTTACTCCTAGCTCTCCGAGCACGCATTGTCCTTCGGCAAGAAGCTCACCTTGTTCTGAGATGTAGGGCTTCATTCTTCACGTACCAAACGTGCGTAGCCCTCAAGCAGGAAGCTGACTCTCTTCTGAGGTGTAGGGCTCCGCTCTGCATTGAGAGGAGCAGTAGCCGAGAGAGTAGTCAGCAGCCCAACAAGCAAGACGGAGAGGGGCGTCGCGAGTTTCTTGAGCTTTATGTTGTGTGAGGGATGATATGATATATAGTTACAAGTTCGGGTGCGATCTGGGTTCTCTGGAGTCCGAAGAGTGTGTTCCATATATACCATCTAGCTTGGGCAAGTAGTTCCTAGCTGAACACTACATTCATGTTTGCGCAGATGATCACTTTCGGCCTGAAGCTCTCTCCCATGGGGTCCAACACACAAATGAGAGAATATGCAACCAGGTCCGGCAACTGATCCGAAAATGGTCTAATTTCGGCAGCTACAGTAGATCCGAGAGGTTGGTCTGCCAAGTCATGGGGTGCTACTCGCATAGATTCCCTGAAGCAAGTCCGTTCTGGATTCAGTGCATGGTACTTTTGATAGTCTCGGCATTTTCTTGATGAACGGCACGAGGAGGAGGAGAAGTAGATTCAAGATGTGGATCAATTATCTATGCTGCATTAACTACATCACGGACGGCATGTCCACGGTTTACAGGTGCGAGATCGCACTGTGGTTAGGGCTACCTTATATCTGCCAACAACGGGGAACTCGTACGCTGCGTCAGGTCCCTGGGCTCAACAGTCCACAGCTGGCATCGTCAATGTACAATCAACGCCTCTGTCGCTTTGGAAAACGCATCGATCGCGAGGACGCAGCGTTTCCCGGCATGGAACTATTCCAGTCTGGACTGTACGATAAGGCAGCCCAGTCATGGCCAACCCCAGCGTTGCATCCAACCAACCAAATGGAAGCTGAGACCAGGATTAACAGAGCTGAACAGCCACCGCATAAGCCGGATCGCCGCGCCTGGCACCCCATTACCGGCTCCAAATAATGATCGCATGAACATCACATTGGGCGTAATCTCATTGCCACCTGGAAAATTTGAGGTATTGCCAGCATATCCTTCCAGCACAACTAGACATGCACACCGAATCAAGGGATCAAGTAAGGCACACACTGTCCATGTTGAACGTCCCTGTTGAACAAGGGAATAATTCGTGATTCCCATTTGGCGTAATTAAATTTCCGGTTCCCTGCCATGGCCTAACCCGGCCTCCCAATGATTGATCCGATCCCAAGCCCAAACGCCATCGTAAAAGCAAATCCAAATGAATGATCATCACATCACCTCATTCGCCCTCCTCATCCTCCTCGGCGTCGCTGTCCTCAAGAAGGAAGCCGCCGCATGCTGAGGCACGTACGCCGCCTTCTTCTTGATCACAGGCACCTCCTCGCCCGTCTCAACAATCGCCTCATCATCGCTGTCCTCCAGCAACAACATCTCTTTCTCCCTCGCCTTCTCAAGCTCTGACTTGCTGCAACAGCTGCTTCCCCCGCCCCAGCACATCGTCAACCACTTCTTCATTACACGCCCGAATTTCTTGGTCTTCGCGAGTGCAACGGAGCGTTTCTGCCCGACTTGGCGGCGGCGGCGGTGAGGGTCCGAGTGGCGCCCGATGTCGGTGATGTCCCCTTCGTCGCTGAGAGATCTAGATCGTGAGCTGCGGTTCATTTTCAAAAGTAACATTTACCTCGCGAACGGGGGGAAAGAATGTGACAGGAGGAGGAAGCAGGGCAAAATTCGTAGAGAAGTGAGGTGAATTGAGCAGTGTATTCGTACTTTGATGCGATGGTAGACACGGAAACTCGGGGAGCAGCAGTATCAAGATCCAAAGCTTGTAAGTCTTCGAGGAGCAAGAAAAGCCAAGCTTTCTTCAATGTCGAGTTGTCGTCTTTATGTACAATGAGCGAAACATTCCTGAAGACGTCGCACCCGCGAGAGTGTGACGACGCAGCCGTATTTAATCGTTCAGACGACCGCCCTTCATTCCAGTCCATCGACGCCGAGCTGAGCCCCTCCACCTCCCTTCCTCCATCCCTCGCGTGGTCTTCAGCCTTGACAAGCTACAAGCTATTTGCGTCCAGACCATCGATAGCGTCATTCGCGTTTCTCCTCTAGCAGCCACAGCCGCACCACCGTCGCCCTAACGACCTGAAGGACTGGGCCAGGCCGTGTGCGCTGGGCGCTGGGCGGACGGGAGCGGCGCGACGTGACTCGCTAAAGACTGCATAGTGCCAGGGGGCCAACAACAAATCCCCATTTCGTTCAAATAGTCGTGCAAATGGTGATTGCTTTGCGCTCTCAGCCAGCCTCAGCTCATAGGAAAATGCGATTGTGCTAGTCTGCTATGGGCGACATACCCATGTCGATTCTGCAAGCCATGTTCGGTAGATCCGTGTGCACGGATCAAATCATCCCACTCCATCGGTAATCAACGATTTGCCTCATTTTTCTTTTCAATCAAGACCACCATCGTCTTCCTCATCATCTGACGCGTCGTATTGCACGTATGGCACAAAACGAAAGTCTAGGAAGCTCGTCTTTCCCCCCTCCACGTCGACCATGAATTGCAGACTCAGAACACCTTGCCCGTCGCCTCGAAGACTAACCTTGCTCGCGATACGCATCGCCTCCGTCGCATTCTTGATGAAGTCAAACTTGAAAGCATGGGACCACCGATCGTGAATGTTGAAAGTCTCGATCAGCTCTTTGCCGCGCGCAAAATCGGCGGACGAGCTACCGAGGTCACCCTCACCTACAATCGCAAGGAAAGGCGCAATCTTGGTCGCCGTCAGCGTGAGCTTGTTCGGAGCTGTGGGAGAGATCTCAGCCAAGCAGTCGAGGAGAGATCGGGACTGCATGATGATCTTGAAAACGAGGTCATTGCGGTCAAATGGAATATCTTCGGGCATCTCGGGCAAGTAGGTGGTGAGCGCAGCCGTGGTCTTAACACCTGACTCCTCGATTGTAACTTTGAACGGATCGCCTTCCTCAGCGTAGAGCAGCGCACATGTCCCCGAGAGGCCCAGGGTCTGATTACTGAAGGCATCCGGGCGGTAGTTGCGTAGATTGCTTCGATACGGGTCTTGCTCGGCTCTCTGCGCACGTGAAGCAGTATCCATTGCCCCGAAAATTTGTAGAATCTCGAGAAGCGATGCGAGCGGGATTTGGAAGTTGGGTAGTGCGACCGGTTCACCATCGTCGCCTCGAGGCAGATTGACAGAGTATGTCGAGAAGAGATTCTTATCAAGAAAGGTAGTGCCTATCACTCTTTCGTTAGCCCATTAATATGACATGGTAGAGATTAGTCTTGCTGGCACACACCTTGCATTACGCGCGAGTTGTCTGCAGAGAAGCGAATGCCATCTTCCGTGATCTGAACATGAACTCTCGGCGAGAAGTTGATACAGCGCAGAAGCTGATATAATGGTCTGGTCGAGGTTGCGACCGCGCGGAGCACCGGTTGACCTTCTGTAGCCATGGCGTAGACTAGGCTGTCGAACGCTGAACAACGCAAACGAAGCTCCAAGAAGCAGGCGCACACACAAAAAGCAAAACAGAAAGCAAAGGCTTTTGATCTCAGATACTCCGACTAATATACAACGCTCCTAGTTCGTCTCGACCGGCCTGGTAAGTGTATCACTGCGTGAAGAGCGCACGGTGTGGCCTTGGACGTATCGCTCGATTGAAGCTCTTAAACGTAGACTCCCACGCCGCAGAACATATAAACCGTTCCAAATCTGAGCCTTATCAGCAATTTTTGTAAAGGAAAGGGGACTGGAGGTTAAAGACATACGCAACGGCCAAAGAGGCAGGAACACCGAGTACACCAACGTTGACGAGCGACCGGTCTGAGAGTCAGTTAGAAGGATGAAACAGGCAAAAAGGATGACGTTCATACTCAATGCGAAGACGCCGGTCAAGAGAATTCCGATGACCAGAAGAACAAAACCAACGAAGAATTGGCTCTGCTTGCCGATGGTCGGGAGGAAGGGTGTGCCAGCAGCACCTTGCCAGACCTCATGCAACGACGAATCCATAGGCGAGGCTGCGCGGGGGCGAGTGTGATTGTCTGTGCCTTGCTAAGCGAATGGAGCTGCTTCGAGGTCGAAGTTGTTCGTCGAGACGGAGAGACTGGGCGTAGACGGGGGTGGATGGAGATGGTTGAAGCTTCGAGGGGAGCTCACTCGGACCGTGAAGCTGCCATCTCGACTCGTGTCCCTATCGTCCTAAAGGGGCTTAGCGCATCAGGTGCACTGGAACCTCGCATGAAGCAGATGCTTCCAAACGAGGCGATCACAGAGCATGGCTCTCATAAATTCATGCTGGAAGACGGGAATAGATGTACTGAGGCTTATTGTTCAGTTTAATGATCTCGTTCTTTTTGGTCGTCAGTACTGTGAACACTAGAATTGCGTGGAAATGGAAAGCATTTCAACCATAGCCAAAGCGTCCTTGCGTGATTACGTAACACAACCTACCCCAGATGCCACCCATGGCCATCGACCGCATCCATTCCCTCCATCAGTGTCCATCAAACTCCAATGCGCCAACATCAACTACCATCGCGTCTGCCGCGAGTATGAGTAACGATAGTACATACCACCTCGCTCACATATCAAGGACCCGCCTAGAATACTGACAATGGATTCTCTGGCAGATGGCAAGCGGAAGGCTGAGGAGGAGCCAGACTCTCCCTCAGATGCGAAGCGCGTTAAGCACGATGAAGACTCCGTCGAACCAGTGGAGGAGAAGAAGCCCGTGATGAAACCCATCCCATTTCCTGAAAAGGTATGTGACTTGAAGGTTCCTGCTTAAGCGCCAGTCTCATCGAAAGTTGCTGACACCCTATTCAACAGCCTGGCGTCATCGAAGAACGTACCGGCGAAATCGAATTCCGCGTTGTGAACAACGACAACGAACGCGAATCTCTCATCATCCTGACCGGCCTCAAATGTATCTTCCAAAAACAACTGCCAAAGATGCCGAAAGACTACATCGCTCGACTCGTCTACGACCGAACCCACCTGTCCATCGCGATTGTCAAGAAGCCCCTCGAGGTTGTCGGCGGCATCACCTACCGACCCTTTAAAGGACGACATTTCGCGGAAATCGTCTTCTGTGCCATCTCATCAGATCAGCAGGTCAAGGGTTATGGTGCACTACTCATGTCCCATCTCAAAGACTATGTCAAGGCTACCAGCGATGTGATGCATTTCCTGACATACGCCGACAATTATGCGATTGGCTACTTCAAGAAACAAGGTTTTACAAAGGAAATCACTCTCGATCGCAAGATCTGGATGGGCTACATTAAGGACTACGAGGGCGGTACAATCATGCAGTGCTCCATGCTCCCGCGAATTCGCTACCTCGAAATGGGCCGCATGCTGTTGAAACAGAAGGAGTGTGTCCAAGCGAAGATCCGGGCTTACTCGAAATCTCACATCGTTCACTCCCCTCCTAAAGACTGGAGGAATGGCGTATGTGAAATCGACCCCTTGACCATTCCCGCCATCCGCGCCTCTGGCTGGTCACCAGACATGGATGAGCTTGCACGACAACCCCGCCATGGTCCTAATTACAACCAACTCCTCCACCTCCTCAACGACCTTCAGAACCACAACAGCGCCTGGCCGTTCCTCGTACCCGTGAACCGCGACGACGTGGCAGATTACTACGACGTCATCAAGGAGCCCATGGACCTCAGCACCATGGAGAACAAGCTCGAAGCAGACCAATACGCCACTCCCGAGGACTTCATCAGAGACGCGAGGCTCATCTTCGACAATTGTCGGAAATACAACAACGAGACAACCCCGTACGCCAAATCAGCAAACAAGCTCGAGAAGTACATGTGGGCGCAGATCAAAGCCGTGCCAGAATGGTCGCATCTTGAGCCGGAGAAGTAGGGCGCTCCGGCGCCGAGATCCAGATCTTCACGCGGCTGGGTATAGGTCCCCGACGAAGAATGAAGGAGGGAGATGGTGTCACTATCTTCGTAGCTTTGCTTAGGTTACTACGGGATTGATGGAGGTGCTTGCTGGGCTTTTTGTATACTCCTTGAAGTGGAGAGCGTGGCGTTCTGGAATCGGAAGGGGGGTTAATTAGGATCAAGGCGTGTTTCTTCCGGCAGCGGGCTGGTTTCTCTGGGATTGTTTGACAGAAGTCATGATTAGATATCAAATTGGAACAAAACTTGAAAGAGGAAAGAAAACTGTCCTGCTGACTTTAAGTATTAACCTCCTATATGCCCGCGTGCTATTGTTACTTTGCAACCATTCGCTCCAAGCATGGGTGAGTCTCGCTCACTTGTGCCCGTTCTATTTGATATGCGAGCCCTCGTTGTCTCGCTGGCCTCCCATCTTGCTCTCATTCGTCCTCCGCCACTACATGTGCTCCATGTGCATGCCCCAGTGGCACCATCGAGCAGCACAAGATTCCCCCCCAAAAGTAACTTTTGATATTCTCCATGCACCGAACCTCCGTACAATGCGGCACCTGGCCACATTTGGCTTTGTTGAAGATCTGCATGAAAAGAAGCCCCGTGGCAACGCTATGAAGAGCTCGCCACATGCTAATCCCACGCTTCTCGCCCTATGCCTCTCCAATCAGCTACCACGCTTCGCGAAAACTGAGATGTACGCAGCCTACATCCTCTGGCGCCTGCAAATGCCGAGGAGAAAAGATCGCCCATGAGTTCCGGTCGAAGATTGAAAGGGATAAAAAACCCCGGGGTAAGAGTTGGTGTAGTGTAGTGTAGTGTCGTGAACGCCGTCGAAAAGTATCGAAAGGGAAATAAGAATGTGCAGTGTCGTGTCTATTTCGTGAAATGCGTGAGGATATGGTATCCCAGAAGACCCAAGTTATTGGATAATGCTGTGGCCGAACAACAAGGTGTACGGCTGTCTCAGCTTTCAGGGTTTGGAGGGTGACGCTCTTGCTTTTGACCAATTCATAGCGTGGATTCCCTCAAGCTCCTGGCGCGCCTGCGGTACGATGTCCTGAGCTTGTCTCACTGACAGGCAGGCGAAGCTCCCCAACAGACCGCCGTGGCCAAGGTCCAAAGATGAGGTTGTCGATATAGTGAGTTACGGACGGCTGTGGTGCCCCCGATGTCTCAGTTTGAAGTCTTGAAGGAGTGTTAGTAGCTGGCGTCGGCCTTGCACTGACGTCGCGACTACTGCTTCCACTCTCACCACCTGTTTCGGAATCTCCTCCGACAGGCCGTCGGTGAGGGCTCTCTGCCTCCAAAGTCCTTCGCAAGACGTCGTGCAAGAAGTCAGGAACATCAGACCACCGACCTGCGCGTGCGGCACTGATCATCTCAGGAGGGAAGACGCGTGCGGGAAGGCCAGCACTTGTGTTGGCGCCACGAATGAGCTGATTTGAGATCTCGTCGGAGAGATAACTGAGCTGGCCCGTCTCCATAGCGTTCTTGAACCACTGCTCCCATTCCTCATCAAGCACGGCACTGCTCTCTCCCGCATCACGGCGAGCTGCCTGGGCGAGAAGACGCTGGTTCAGCTCGACGCCGACGGAGTCAATCTCGTCATCGCTAAGAACCTCAACGTACTCCTCCGCCTCATCTTCCTCATCCTCCATTTCTTCATCCTCATCTTCGTCCTCCTGTCTGTTGTCAACATCTCCTGCGCGGGAGCGCAACGTTTGAGAATGAGCTTGTGATCTTCCAGAGCTTGGCCGATCTTCTGGCTCAATCCAGTCTGGGAAGCCATCGGCTGTGGTGTCGCGAATAGTGACGCCCTGTTCCCTCTCGAACTTCTCCTTGGCCCATTTGGTCCCTTCCCACTTTGTGAGACCAGCAATTTCAGCTGGTGTCAGGCGCAAAGCATCAAAAGCGCGGAAAAGACGGCGATGCCAAGGAAAGCGGCTGAGTCGAATGCGGTGAGTCGGATGGGAATAATCGAGACCTGGGTATTTTGCCTCTTGTGTGTCAAGATGGCCATAGAAAGCATGGGTTTCTTGACGGACCTCGGGAATCAGGGAGCGGTGAAGAAGGGCGTGAAAGTTGGATGGATCGTTAGGTTTCGGTTTAGGAAACATCTGCTCGTGGACGAGCTTGTCGATGGCGACGGGCTTCATATTGGCAGAGTTTGATGCGACGGAGCTTCGTCCGTTCGTGTAGGTGTGGTAATAGTGTTTGGAGACACGTGAAGCCTGACGAGTGCCAGTTGAATAGAGCAAGGAGCGTGTGTGATATGCAACCTCTGGGAACGGACACGGAGCGAGACGTAATTCGCGGTGAAGGTGTGCTGGAAGGAAAGTCTGGAGTTGGCCAAGTTTCTCAACAGGCGAGTTTGCGTGAGGCAAGGCAGCACAGAGCGTGAGACATGCAGTGGACAGCTTCCCCAAGTCGAACGCGAGATTTAACTCGAAGGTAATGCAAAGTGGAAGGACAGCCCAGAATGAGTGTAATTCCAGCACCCTTGCGGGTGGCCGAGCGCGTGCACGAAAACTGATCGTATCGGAAGTCGAGGCGCAAGCACGGGCGCAGGCTTCGGCAGTCAGGAGTCGAGGATTTTGTTGTCCAAAGATCCAGTGGTTTCGCACGACGAAAGGGGAGAAGTCGACAGCTCCTGGGCGGCCGACGAGGCGGCGACTCGATACTGGAGGGAGTAATGCAGGGTCCGGCAGCAGGACGAGGCGTGCAGTTGAAATGGTGGAAGGGAGGAAGAAGTCGGGATCCCGAACAAGACACAGGAAACTGAGGAGGGCGCTTGCGGAGGATGGAGACGGACTGGAGAGTTGGCCGTTAAGGCGCCGAAGTATCCCGATTGTGGTGCGGATAGCGGGAAGGTACTTTGGGGCAGGCTGTGCCGGCTATCAGCGCCCAGGTAGGGGACTAGAGTGCTAATAATAAGGGTGAGTGCATGCATTGGCAATCAGGGCCCGCGATGCAGTGGATGGGTGGATGGAATGCCCCAGAATCATGCAAATGACAGGCCAGGACACGGAATTAGTTACCAGAGCATGAGCCACTAAGTTTTAGGCCCAGTGTATCCCACAGGGAGGCGGACGGGAACCCCATCCCATCCCCATTCCCGGCCCCAAGCCACATTTTCAGCGCACTGCTGCTTTAAGGCTGAACGGCGCTGAACTGGCTGGTGACCGACATGGCCTTGCATAAATCGAGCAGTGTGCATAATTCTGGCCGTCGGCACTCACAGTGCGTACAACGCGGAGCATTGGCATCTTGCAACCTCTCTCTCTCTCGCTGCGAATACTCCTTGTCGTTGACAGACAGCCGAAGCTCGCGGATGAGTTGGAGAGGAGAGCTTCATGTACAATGTGAAAGCGCAGACGCCCAGTGCAGTCAGAGTCTCTTAGTGGTGAACGCGCTCCTTGATCTTGACGCTGGCCTACCTTATCGCCTTCACTTCCCATCAGACTCCATCCAATTCCGGGACATGGTGGTCATCCGTGGGAGCCTCCGCCCTGGATGAGAGCAGCTTGAGTCATTTGACACAACAAGGCAACCGTGAAGTTCAGGTTGCCAAGTCACTTCAACCATGTGTGAATACGGGTTGTTCGACCTGCTGATTCGTTGACCCCCGCAGGCACCAGTCGGATAAATCACTTTAAACAGATGCGACCAACTGCGACTGACGCGTATGCATGACTTCTTAAACATAAGGCGTGCCATCATCATACCCTTCGGGTAGGTTCTCAGGATCAAGTCGAATACAGTCAGTTCATCAAGACACAAACACCACTTATCGACACCTCCAAACGGAGCAAGAGAACAAGATGCCAGTCACCATTCAGGTTGCAAAGCACAATGCTTCTCCCATTCCAGACATGAAGCAAGAAGCCCGCGACAGTATCAAGACCTCACAAAAGGTGCTCGAGCGACTCTGTCACAAGGACACAAGTGACATCGGCCCTATCTTGAACACGGCCCTCGGCGCGCAGACCTCACTCCCAGATTCGACGCTCAACGAAATGCAATTCCAAGTCGAAGACCACGGACTGGTTCGTGCAGCGTACTACGCCTACTCCGGACACCATAACCTCGTGATCCGCCCGGAGGATATTTGGTTCGCTGTCCTGACGCAGTTCAGCTTCTACGTCAATGCCAACGCCGAGAAGCTGCGATCGTCTTTCGTCGCGCATAAGGGCAAAAAGGGTCTGGTCCTGCTGGATCCAGGTCAGCCAGACATGGGCCAAATGTGTCGCAACATGACGAAGCTCATTGACGAGAACATTGTCGATCCCAAACTCCGAGAGTGGATTCTACCCTCGTTCACGACTACGACTGCGAATGATGAGGTGGTCGCTTCGGTCATCATGATGGGCACGCTTCAGAAGTACTTCGACTATGTTTTCGACTGCACCGCGTGTGGGATCCCCTCGGTCACGCTGCTTGGCGAGCTGAGCGACTGGGAGGACATTCAGCGCCGCATCGAAAAGTTGAATGAGTACGGTGTGGAACCTTCGCGGTTCTGCGACTTACTCCGACCAGTGTTGAAGTACATGGTGGCCAGCTTCACAAAGGGTCCCAGCGATCTCGGTGTTGTGGACTTCTGGAGTCGGATGATCGATCGCTTCCAAGGCAGCGGAATGGACTATCTGAACGGCTGGATGGTGGCCTTTTGCTTCTGGGACGAGCAAGGCAAATGTCTCGCTGAGTCTCTGTACAAAGATCCGAACTCTGGCTATTATACCCCGAGGCCTCTAGAGCCTCTCGGTGTACCTTACCACACATTGGACTTCAGTGATGTCCCAGCGGGATTCGTATCTGTACCCGTCGCATATGTCGACCCTGACGAGACAAAGATTGACACAAAGCTACTGGCAGGATTCATTGGGTACGAGCAGATAAGTTATGCCACCCACGCTGCCAAAGCGCCTGGGCCTACAGAGGACCAAGGTCGGCGGGACACTCTCAAGCCGCTTACAGGCTGGTGGATGTATGAAGTCGGGAAGGGTAAGAACACCGGTATGGATCGCATGGAATTCTACAGGCAACGACTCCCAACTTGGTCAGGTGGAGCTTCAACAGGATATGTCCAACGCGATGGTCAGACTGTGGAGGTGAAAGAAGGTCTGCCCGAGGATTGGGACCTCTAGATCCTTCGGCCAGGCCAACCACAGTTCGAGGCGTTGCAGGTGAATACTTACCAACGATTCTTGATCGTGCCACCTGTAAGTAGTAGCTCATACCAGAATATAACGGCCCATAGCGACCGACAGATGCATAATAATGATAAGCCTTAAGGCGTTCTTGCTTTGACGACCATTTCGCTGGGCCCTATTCCCTCTGCTTTAATCATGTGCAGATCAAGTGTTGCTCCTGATGTGAACATTGACTGAGCGAAACCGTCCCCAGGGCGGCGAGAGCGCTAGAGCCCATTCAGTCTCCAACTGGGGGCAACGGCAAATATCCATCCACCACGCCACCACCCTCCAACTCCCCCCTCCAGCCCAAGGGGAAGTTTCCCTCCGCTAAGAAGATAAAAACTGCACCTAAGCAAATCAGCAGGGTCCATACATCACAGTCATTGGACGCCATCCAGACTTGAGTTTGAGGAGCCCCCCGATGGAGCATCCCGAGTGCGGGAAGACCCTGTCAGATGGCCCCCTCACCCCAATCACGCTGTCGCTGGACTGGTCAAAGGCTGTTTGTCTTACACGCTAACTGGACTTTGGTCGAAAGACAGATATGGACGACTCGACGGCGACGACAGCTGAAGTGCTGGTAGCCAGACAATTTCATCGGCCTCTTCCTGGTTTGGACTATTGATGCAATGACCATCAGCTCCCCTAATACATCGTCACGTGCAGGCCGCATTACATCCCCCAGCGACAAAGGTCATCGTCATCAACGCCATCGCAGGGTTGAGTACCGACACAGCTAATCTCTCTTGAACAACCTTCTCTCGAACTCCCGTTCGTCCAACCCCTTTGGCACCATATCAATATCCGTACTCCAGTCCTTCCCAGCTGCCTCAAACCCATCATCACCAGCCGGATCTTCCACCAATGCCTTCACACTCCTCACCTCCGGCGTTTCCTCCCCTTCACAAACAACAGCCTCCCTGTATGACCTTTCCGCAAAGATCCTCGCTCTAGCAAGATCGCCGTGGGCAATCGTCACCTGAAAGGCATCTCAGAATACCCGGGTGGCAAATGTCCCTGAGTAGCCCTTGTACTCGATTTTGAGAATCTGAAGCAGCAGGTGGCAGTCACAAAGGACGTTGAGGGGCGGCCGAGAGTGCATCTGTGAGATCCGCTGATCAAAGCGTTGGATCGCTAAATAACGAGTGTCACTTGAAATCTGTTCCTCGTCCGGCATTGAACACGCTTCGCAAGCACACTTGAACGCAAAGTTTCTCTCCAGGATTGCCTGCCGATCTCTTGACGGACCACTGACCTCGTATGAAACACACAATTCCTCGCCCTTCTTCACAGGCCTGATCACGTAAACTGTCTCAACTTCCTTCTTGCTGTCCCAAGCATGCTGACAATTAGGCCTGCAACTGTGGTTCAACATACAGATGGTTGCATACACCGCACAACGACCTCCTTCTTGTCCACAGGGATACGCATTTGTGGGAATGATCCCACTAAACGGATAACTCCCAACAAAAGTTGTTCTGTACGGAGAGGTACTGGCGCTGTTGGGTCTTGGGAAGATCCCTCAGGCGCATTTGAACCCATGTCTCGAGGGCAGCGGGGGAGAGGTCGCGTGGAGTGACGAGGAGTGGCTTCTCGCGAAGGAGAAGCGTGCCAGGACTGATATCGGTAGATGCAATAAGACACCGCCCTTTCTTAGGGAGGGTGGCTATGGTGAACAATGAGGCTGTGAGGTTTTCGAGGTTCTCGCTGATTTCGGATACGCTGCCTTGAGACACCTGTGAGGGGGGATGAGCTGAGGCCTGAACAGGGCCGAATCAGGGCATCAACCGCCGAGGATTGAAAGCTATCCTCGTGGACTTCTACCTCTACCGCTTCAACCACCGGGTCACCTCCCTTGCGTGCCATTTTGTCGTTCACCTGATCCCGTAAAGAGAAGCCTGAGATTCGAGAAGCCGGGTCTCCAGACCGAGCCACCGTGTTTCACTTATAAGCAAACAAGTAACCCATTCACATGCTGCTCGACTCACCAAAAGTCTTTGAAGCTATTCATCCTCATAGTCACCAGCCTGGCTTCCTAGCTAGTTATTCACCCACCTTATTGACATTCACTTGAGAGACGCTAGCCTTAAGACATGCCGCCACATCTGTGGCCGAACACCCTTAGAGCCGTCAATGCACGCACTTACTTAGACGACCAAAAGAGGTGCGAGTAAAGGGTGCAAGCCACAGAAGAGATTCCCTTCCAGGGATTTAGATGTGCACAACTTCGCAGGTAGCAGGTAAACGCGAAAGGGCGTCTCAATGAACAAGAAGAGAGAGGTCATGTACATCGTGAAGTCCTATCTCCGCTAGCTGACAATAAGTATATATAGTCCATGAATCGCCATTCATAACACGTCACGTCATTTCATTGCATCACAACCTCTCCCGCTCATACGCCCCGTCAGAAGGATATCGCCTCCCCATCGGACTCGGCGACCTCTCGTCAGCAAGTCCCGAGCTCCTCCTCTTCTCCTTCCTCAACCTGTCCCAATCCCTCACGTCCCATTGTGGAAAGTCCCTTTGCCTGTCAATGTCTGCATGACTGCTCGTACGACGCTGGACATCTGGGCGACGCAGATGCTGCCTATCGCGTCTTCCGCCAGAGTCTCTATCCTCGTCCATGTCGCGGTCTGATTCGCGCATCGGTCGTCCGCGATCGCGGTAGCGCTGTTCGCGATCTCGTTCCCTGTCCTCCCTGAGGCGACGGCGGCGACGCATCTCGTCTTCACTGGAATCGGCGTCTGATTCGCGGTTGGAATCCAGGTCGGAGTGACTCCTATTGAGACGAGAACTTTGAAACTCTCTGCTACGGCGGGCGCGTATGGCTTCATTATTATTGTTGTGTGAGTTGGTTCGGGAGCCCGAGCTGTAGCGAGGTCTTTCGGGTGCTATACCGTTTGGTAGCATGCTTGCCACCTTCTCCCCTATCTTTTCACGTAATGAGCCGCCCCGTGGACTCGGTAGATTATCCTGTCTCCTGCGATCATCAGGTCTGAGTTCCGAGCGGTATGAGTGAGAGCGATGCGGTGCTGAGCCAGCGGCTGGAGGAACCATGGGGCCCGATGGCGGCGCTGTGCGGCGGATGGATGGTGGTGGCGGTGGGCTCATGTTCCTTCTCTTTGACTTGTGCGGCGGCCCATTATAACCATCTTCTGAAGCATCGGATGAGAATGAGTGTCGTCGAGGAACGCTGTGTCGTCGACTCGTGGGTGGTCTTTTGGGGAATGTTTCCGCCTTGGGCGGATAGCTATTGTGAGGATAGTCGCCGGGTGGTGAGGGATACTCGGACCAGCTTCGCCGCCTCTCTCTTTCGTCCGATGCGTCTTCCCTCCGTAGTCTATCAGTTGATGGCGTAGGTGTACGTTCGCCAGGATGTCTGCCGTGCTTGGCTGATTGGGCGTGGACGTAAGAGAATGGGATTCCCGAGTACTCCTGGTCTGCAAACCTGGCGCGGCCGGGCGGGCCCTTAGTTGAACCCTTGGAGTTTGCCCCGTAATGAACATAGGCAAACTTCGGATCAGATCGTTCCTGTGTCTTTGCGCTGACCTCAGCTTCATGCATAAGCGCCTGCCCACAGGCTTTGTGCCAATGATCAACCTCAGCATCCGTAACCGCTGGGAAGACATCCCTGGGAAGGTTCTTTGGGAATGGCTCGCCTGTCTCTGGGTGTTTCAGATCCCAGTTCTTAACGGCATACTGAATGTAGGGAACATGCTCCTCAGGCCCTAGAAGGATCTCCACCGATGCCCAGCGTGAAAAGCCGCGAGAAGTGAGAGCGGGTATCGAAGGCGGATCGTAGTCGCTTTTGGTGGGCTGTAGAGTGTGTTGACAGCCTGTCTTTTGCCAGGCCATAGAGATAGCTTGGTGGTCGCTATCGACAAAGAATGCTGACTTGGTCAGTCTGATGCACCAGATTCCATGTCTCAAGGTAGCTCACAGTCATAATCACCACCAACGGCCTTGTAGAAGGCAGCAAGCTTCTGCGGCGTCAGCTCCTTGACATTTCGATCGCCAATCTCATTAACCTTTCGAGCCTATGTCAGTCACACAGCATAGAATATCGCTTAGGAAGGGCTCTATGCTCACAATGTGCCTCGCAATAGCACGCAAGAGCGCGTCGCATTGCTGCGTGAGGCGTTTGTCCTCCTCGAACATGTACGAGTACTGCATCGGGGTGGTCGCGCCAGGCGTGTTCGTTCCCGAGGCAGGCTTAGAATGACCCTCCTTGCTTGAGGGCACCGCTCCAGGAGCAGGCCCATCGGCTGTTGTGGTCGCCGTGACCATGGCGTCTTCTAGCGCGCGACTTCACGCGCGGGGGAAATGTGTCTCACAGCCTTGCGATGTCGATCTCGAAGCAGCGACGACGGGTGTTCTCGGTTTCGCTCGGGATGGCGGTGTGGCGGGGATGGATCAGACCAAGGAACGCGGGGTTTAGATGATTGGCGATGGTTAGCGACAGCGACGCAAGAGTCGAGTAGGTGGAGGAAACTCTATGTTGAGGACTCGCGATGCATCAGAAGAGTCAAGACGCGGCAAGCAACGCTGAAGACGGCAGGGTGAGCGGAGCAGCTGGTCGGGCATGGCCATGTACTGATGGTGTGTGTTGTCGTGGAACTAGAGAGGTACATGTACGAGCACCGTAACCGGGGAAGGTAGAGGTTGCACACCTCTGTGCATGCAGTTGTGGAGGATTGGGATGACGGAGACGTGGGATGATGCAGTAGCCAGCAACGAGCCAGTCGCAGGCCGGCAGAAAAGATGAGAGCAATCGGTGCTGTTGTGTTGGTGTTGGTAGGTGGACGATGGCTGGTGGTTGGTGGTTGGCGATGCACGTTAGGGGTGTGACTACGGGAGTAGCACACTGCTGACACGTGCCGCGGGCAGCCGACCAAGAGATTGTTCTCGGTGTTACTCTGTACCGTAGATCCTATTGGGCCATCGTGCTGCTGGGGAGCCAGACAATGAGGAAAATGCAAACCAGGCTGTGAACCGTAGGTCCCTCTGCTCTACTGTTCTCGCTGCTGCTGGCACAGGCCAGTCAGCCACACCGGTACTTTAGTGAAGCCTAGGTGGCTAAAGCTGAGAGCTTGGCCGCATACGAAAGCCTGCTGATGGGTGGTGAGGCATCCGGGACGGGCCATGCCTTGCTAGAAGCGGGGCAGAGGGCTAACCGTGGGACGATGGCTCAAGCAGCTGCATGATAGAGTCATGATTGTTTGCCTGTTCATGCCTCCTCTCCGCCGATCTGCCAGGCAGTGAAGCTGGAAAGACTACGTGACACAAGGCTACTGTGATGTCATCTGCGCTGCTACAGTGGACTCGGTGCCTGGCTGCGTCCTCTCTTAGCGGCTGCGGGAGCCTTAGCAAGCCACTCTGAGTCCCCTAAGACCCCTCCTCAGCCCGCCCCTAGTGTCCACTAACGGAGGCACCAATGACTCGTCTGACAACGCGGGGTGCCCCTCGTTCGACCTCTTGCCAATCACTGCCGCGAGATCTTCAGACCCACACTGAGGCTCACTTTAGGGTAGCGAGACTTGCCAATGCTGCCACTTGTTCCTCATCCAACCGCGCCACGACGCGTCGTCGCATTTCTTTTCTTTTTTCTTCTTTCACATCGTCATCCCTCAACACCACCCGACACCACCTAACAGCACGACAACACTTGCCCGTCCAATCGTCCGCTCGCCTCCGCGCCACCTGCAGCAGCCATGGACGCCCTACGCTCCGCTATTCAACCCATCACCCACAACCTTCCGGTTCCGATTCGCGACCTTGGCCTCAGTCTCCTCGGTGACCAGTGCTACACTAAACTTATCCTCAATGTCGATCTCGCCCACCAGGAGTGCCTGAAGCTTGCCGTCTCAAAGGGCCTCGGCATTGGCATCATCGCCGCTTCGTCCGTCGTCAAGGTCCCCCAGATCATCAAGCTCTCTCGCTCCCAATCTGCAGAGGGCCTCAGCTTCCTGTCCTACCTGCTCGAGACCATCGCCTACACCATCAGCCTCGCCTACAATGTCCGCAGCAACTTCCCCTTCAGCACTTTTGGCGAGACCGTCTTCATCGTGGTGCAGAATGTGGTCATCACATTCATGATCCTGAAGTACAGCAAGCGTGAAGGTGCCGCCTTCATCTTCCTCGGCACCCTCCTTGCGATTGTCCCTGCGCTCTTCATCAAGGACCTTGTCCCCATGGAGATCCTGAGCTACCTACAGGCTGGTGCCGGCGCCCTCGGTGTCGCTGCGAAGGTGCCCCAGATCGCCACTGTCTTCAGCGAGGGCACCACTGGCCAGCTCTCCGCCTTTGCCGTATGTAATCCCCATCTAAGTGCGTGTGAGAGAAAACATTCCAGCTAACGCACGCATTCCAGGTCTTCAACTACCTCGCCGGCTCGCTCTCCCGCATCTTCACAACCCTCCAAGAGGTCGACGACAAGCTGATTCTCTATGGTTTCGTTTCTGGCTTTGCACTCAATCTCGTCCTTGCTCTTCAGATGATTTACTACTGGAATGCTCCCTCGGCTAAGGCTAAGGGTAAGCGCAAGGAGGCGCCCGTCAAGGCCGTCGAGTCCTCTGCCACCACGACTGCGACTCCGAAGAAGGGTCCTACTACACGCCGTCGCGGTTAGGCATCCTCGGCTACAACAGCAGGACACTTATCATATTTTAATCAACTTTTTCTACCCTTCAAACTCGGGAATTAACATTGCACATATCAGGTCATCCATTTGAATGTATCATTGCTCATTGTAGCTAAAGCGAGATTCAACCAAGCCGCCCATTCCGCCGTTGAACGCCAGGCCCCGGGAACGCCAGAAGAGAAAGAGAAACCCAAAACCCAATTCCTCCCATTCATATACACCGTGAATCTCCCATGCCTTCACAATCCCGCCCATTCTCAATCCTACGCCAGCTGCATTGCTCCATCGGAGCAGCCAATAGACCCTACCTCCCAATGTCTCCTCCCCGCGCATTGCAAACACCTCTTCTCCTCGCCCAAATTGCTCACGGAGCAGCTAAAGCAGACCTGCTTCCCACAAGCACCACAAGCGTGTGCACGGGATCCTGAGCCATCCACACCCATCATGCCGTCATCCAGCGAAGCACCACAGTCTTCGCAGCCGGTGCTAAGCTGTTGTGTCTGAGAAACGGCCATGTTTGCGGTAGGCGGTTTCGGCGCTGAGGCGATGTTCCAGAAGCGGTGGAGGGAGTTTTGGGTGTTGGTGGGTGCGGAAGGGAGGCATTCTTGAGGTTCCGATGGTAGCATGGTCGGCGATTCGTGTTGCTGGTGTTGCTGCTGCGCCGAGAAGAGAAGATTCAACGTCCGTTCTTTCCAAATAGACAAATTAGCCTCTCAATCCCCCTTCTAAAAACGGATGCTGTCCTTCGCGATCAACTTACGGTGAACCAACTCCTCAGATGGTCTGCCATCGCGGAAGCGCTTCATCGTCCGGCTGTTCAGGTGGCTTGGTGCAGCAAAAAGATTTCGAGAAACATTGCTGCTGTCCCAGAATATGGGCGCTTGCGTCGTAGCTGTCGGTGGTGAGGAGAAGGAGAAGGCGGAGGAGCAGGTTGATGAAGCGGAAGGGGATGAGCAGAGCTCTGAGGCGGAACGCTTGCGCTTGAGGACCATGGTGATGATGTGATATGTGTGCGGTATGATTTCTTCCGTTTAATTGATTATGAATGTGTCCGTTTTCAAGAATGCTGGGGGCGACGTTCTGTCAGGTTGGTTTGGAGCGTTGGGAAATCCTTGGATCCTGGAAGTGGGAGGTGGAAGAGCAGTGATGAAGGAAGTGGTGGGAGGAGGCTGGATGTACGGTCGAGGCGCGTTGTCGCGTAAAGCGCTGCGCGTGTTACCCCACAGTGCCACTTACACGCTGGGTCGGGCTACCCTGTATTTTAGCATCACCATCGCAACAAAGAGCTTACACGGTGCAAAACTAATTGGTTTAATCTGTTCGAATCTTCAAGATACATTCTTCATGAGGAGCGGTGCATTCGTTTATGTAAGGCTCCAGAGTTCGGTTGTTGAGGCGGCCGAGCACTCGATTGTTGGACAACTAGGTAGATTGATTCTGTTGGAACGAGGTAGAGATTACGTGCCGCCTGAAGCACTGCATGCACGTACATTAACTTGGGTCGCGCAATACGAAAAGATACCAAAGACGAGATGACCCTAGTAGAATGCAAGCACAGGTTTCTCCAGCAACTAGCCCATGCTGCGAAGCATCCCAATGTGGACTTGCCATCCTCAGTACTTCATTGCAGTTTTCTTCGGGTTCTGCTCAATGACCTTGGAGTACGCAGAGCGACTGTTGGTCGAGCGCTTGTGTTTCTTGCCCGATGACACGTCCAGCTGGAAGCAGTCCTCATCCACGTCGTCAGCACATAGAGGCTTGGTCGTCTTGGTACCCATATCACACCAGATACCATCCTTGAGCGAAACGAAATCAGGACCGTAAGAGTTCTTATCGCTGCAAATGTCCAGAGCAGAGAAGCGATCGCTGTTTGATACAACCAGACGGGTCTCGTTGACAGACTTGCCGATGGGCTGCCCAGCACTTCGGGCCACACGTCGTCCCCAGTTCGGTGTCGAGAATTCCTGCGTGTTCATGTTATCGCACCATTCGTTCCAGAAGTCTTCGTCTGAAAGGGCATTCGCTTCTTCAGGAATGGAGGGGTCACGGCCGTTGAAGGCGCGGAAGTCAACGGTGAAGGCGTCGGCAAGGTTCTCCAGACCGTCTTCGGCTGCCTGGGAGTTGATCCATGTGCAGGCCGTCTCGTAATTGTTGTCATCGACGATGATGCCTGAGGGATACCAGGCAACACCGCAAGCTGCACCATTGTCACCGATCCAGGCGCGTCGCTGCTGGTCGGGCCAGACCACTGTGAGGGATGAGATGCAGATTGGGTCTGTGTGGACAGATATCACGCCAGCTACAAGACCACGGTCAGTGAAATGACCCACGAAAGCGGTTTGTTCTGAAAGGTTGAGAAGGTACTGGGTCTTCCCGTGTAATGTTTCGACATACCTGCAACAGCTTGTTGACTAAAGACAGTTAGCCAAGATCATTCAGGTTGAAAGACATCATGTGAACATACCCCGAGCCAGTCCCAATCTCGAGCGTTTTGAAAGCGCCGCTGCCGATCTCTGTCAAGATCATATCGGCACCTGCCGTTTCGCCAATTTGCTCAAGGTTGTTATTGAAAAGTACAACCAAAGGGTATTGACCTCCAGCGCCTTCTAGCGGACTCTCTGGACAGTCCGAACATGTGGTGCCGTCCAGGCCGACTTGAACAGTGACCATGCAGTTGCCACGTTCGGCGGCAGCGGCCGGGTCGGGGATCATGAAGTCAAACAAGGTGGCGAGGCCACTGGCTCCGCCAATGAGGCTCAGAAGACCATTGATGGCAGCCATGATGGAGCAAGGGGTCTCAGGAATAAGCTTGGTGGAATATGAGTTCTCAAAACCTGATGTGACTATTGTAGTCTTAGAGGTGCCTGGTGCCACTTGGAAGAGAGCCAACATGGGGATGAATGGTGATTCTTATACGTTTTCGTTTGTGTGTCTCTAGATTGAGAATCCTGTCAAGGACTGTGTAGCTCCTACCTGAAGGGCTAGGAATTGCCGATCTCCTCATGATCAACTCGATCTGGATGACCTGCCAAGAAGGCAGGATTCAAGAGGTGAAAGCATGCTATAGTCACAAGAGCTCACTCCGATCATCGTGACAAGACGCGGCTGATCTCAGGAAGAGCATGTACTTTCAAGGATGGCTTCAGCTGTCAGTTACCGCTCAGAAACACCCCACTTGGAGGCTATATGAGCACAGTGGATGACATCTCATTGCAGTATATGGACAGACAAAGTCCGCGTATGCGGAGGGCTCACGAGAAACGGTAGAGTGCAACGTAACCAACAACTTGGTCTAGCCTTACTTGGTTACAAGAATGTATAGTCCCGGGCCCTTCGGCAGCTAAAGCTACAGCCTTGACGATATACCGCGAAAATAGAGTCCGGACTCCTCCCAGGTATGCCGCCGAGTGTATTCAAAAACTCGAACTCTACTGGAAATGCTCAGTGAGTCAATCGAAGAGTCAAAACGTCATTCGACAGCGCTTCTGTTTCCTAGAAGCCCGGGGACATTCCTAGAACGTGCCCAGAATAGCCTGCCATCAGCGCCTTGAACATCAGCAATGTTGGAAAGAGCCGGAATTGTTGCTCCTTGAGCCAGCATTAATGCCGACTTGACTAGGCGACCAGCCACAGCCGACATTCCCAGGTGGTCAGATGCAAAAATCCGTCATGCCAAGAACATGCCCTGGACGGAAGGATCAGTATTGCATGTTGCAACCAAAGCAAAGTTAGGTCGCGCTCCTTTACGAGAGGCACATTGACTAAACGAACGTATGGGAATCCAGCTAGCCCATGTCATTTGGGTTTCCGATGCTTGGCAACTCAGGCGGATTGAATCAACGGCTTGACTTGCCATAAGGATTTTCTTGGCATCATATTTGTCGAATGATAGAACCTCATTCGGTGCCGAGCATCTTATTATCAACCTCGCTAAGCATCCAATTGCTATTGCCATCGACGTTCCGGGGACCAAAAACCACTTGGCGTACAAATCTCCTCTCTGGATCGGCCCTCTCTGGATCGGCCCTCTCTGGATCGGCCCTCTCTGGCCGTCCCTCTGATCGGTGTCATGCGGGATCAAGAGGGATGATACCCCCCACAGATCAAAGCACATGAGAGTTAAATGCCTCTAGAGCCTTGAAGTAGAGACCTCTGGGCCCGGTTGTATTTGGTCTACTGGGGGAACAGGTTGTATGCGGCTTGCAATGTATGACGTTGTTCTTAGATGGAGCCAGCATCCAAAGATTGCATCCGAGGCCTCGCTCGGATGAATTGAGAGGTTCCGGCCCGTTGGCCTGAGACTAGAGCGCGGTAGCAGAAGGAAGGTCTTATTGCTGGGCTTTGATGAGAATACGTCGGCTTCGTGGTAGGGAAGCGGTTCAATAGGGACGTGATTAATGGCCAGGACTTCTTTGTCAGAACCCCAGGCGAAGAATCGTCTCTGGGTTCCTCGAATGAGACTTCCAGGACATTGATAGAAAGTCACCACGTTAATTGACAAATCGACGATCAGCATACTCGTGCACCATCGATGAGTGATTGGCGACTAGGGCAACCCAGATTCCCAATACCGAGATTGAACGAAGAGACAGCGTATAGATATGTCGCGATACTCTTGCATTATTCACAGCTCGTCGCGATTAGCCCAAAGTGACATGCTCACTCGACACAGGACGCTCAAAGAACGTCAAGTGGTTGAAACACAAACATGGTAGTTGCGAAGCCAGTAAGCGGAACGCGGCCGATGTACCTTAGTCTTGGAAGAGCTGACAAAGCCGGCCGCTCAGTTTAATCCTCATGCCGCCAGTTGGCTCAGCACAGACTGTCTGAAGTTGATTGGTCACAGCACATTCACATCCGTTCCTGTTCGGGTGATCAACCCCTCCCAGAGCACCGAACCAAGCGACGTTTACCTTGGCTTCAATGACATCAGAGCATTGAATATTGGGAGGGCTGACACTGATTCCTGAAGCGACTTGTGACTGAACTCAGGTCGTGGAGAAGAGGAGCAGGAAGCGTTTTTCGCTGATTCCAATATCCTAACCAAGTTTAAGTCTGCCACACCACGGGAACTTCTAACACAGCCCTTTCAATCATGATCCGTCAGTATATGCATCTTCTCATCAGCGCCCTTGTCCTTGCCATCAGCCAGGCAGCGACAGATGACTGTGCTGAAGGCTTCGAGCCGTACTGCTGTTACGCGTTGTCTTCTTCACCTTTAGGCATCCATTGCGAAGGTATGCACGAAATGATCACTATTAACCTGTACATGAATGCTGACCGGATGCTCAACTGTGCAGGACCCGGAGCTGCTCCCTCACTCGCAGATTGTGACAAGTATAAACCACCGACAATGAAGTGTTGCTGGATGGAAGAGGTACGAATGATGACCATTCCTTCACAGAGGCTACAATCTGATAGGCTGACACGATGTAGAGCGACTGGGTGACTTGTTCCTCTGCTGATGAGAAAGAGACAAGGCTAGAACTCCTGTAAATGCAGGCTTCAGAAGGATAAGATACTCCGCCTGAAAACCGATATGCGTGGTGTTGATGTTGACGTTCAGTGATGAGATTTCCAAGAATCGGACATGACGAATTGGTTCTAGCTTAGCATAAGAGAGCATTGGATTCCAACGTCAAGATTCAGATGATCATATCGTGTTGTCTGCAGCTGAACGTCGTAAAATTGATACTTCACAGCACGTACAGCTAATCCATGCGCCCACTCATCATACGGAAATGTTATTGAAGACCGTCCTTTTCTTCTTTTCTTTTGAACAACTTCGACGGGAAATGAGCTTCAACCGGCTCTTCCAGGGGTCTTGTCTGTATATCAGGAGATTCTTGGAACGGCCCATGGTGCCCACGTGTCGAGAGAAAACCCGCTGTGAGATCCCTCAGTCCGGTAGATGTTGGTGTTCCCGCTACCGGACCGGAGGAGGAACTTGGAGATGAAGGCATTCAACTCAGTACCTTGCTTGGAGCTTGGGAAAGAGCAGTGTGAGTTGCCTCCAACCTGGCTATAGCCGAAGGAATCCAGGGCACCTAGAGCCTCCCACTGCTTTCGAGCAGCTCCCATGCATCCGTAGGTCGAGGTACTTCCCAGCCACTCCATGTCTGAGTTCTCCATGATGTAGATGGGCCGGGGAGCGACGAGCCCAGCAAGAGAGTGGTGATCAAACGGAAGGGAGTTCACGTTGTTGACGTAGGAGTTGAAAGCAGGGCCGAGCCATACATTCTCAGTGATGATCTGAGACGCGGTCTGCACATTCGTTCCTCGGCTCTTCTGCCAGTCTGAGATACGCCAGCACGCCGAGCCACCAGAGCCGGACTCCTGAGGTAGAGTCAATGCAATACGAGGCTCGAGGGCACCGGCAACAAGAGCGCCTTTCCCGTTGCGAGAGCACCCAGTGACGCCAATACGGGTGGGATCAATACCGACGGATGGAGTAGCCTCCAAGGCGTCAATGATGCGAGCGACACCCCATGCCCAAGCTGTCATCGCACCGGCACTGTGAGAGTTGCCATAAAGGGTATAGAACTTGCCCTGCCCGCGAGACTGACCTCCATCCTGCGCGGCAATGTCATTGTTGTTGAAGGTGATAGTCGCGACGCCGGATGGAACAGGGATGCTAGCCATGCCATAAGCGATAATGGCTGGGACGCTGTTGCCAGAGGGCTTGCTGATGGAGACGGTGAACGAAATGGAGCGACCATTGTCAGAGACATTGATCGTCAGCGTGTTGCCGGAGTAAGAAGCCGTCACAGACTGAGGCTTGGGAGGTAAAGTGCCCAACTCGTACGTCTGGATCTGGTGCAGTATCTCCCTCTGACGGCAAGTCCAGTCATCGCGGGTCTGAACCTTGGCACCGTTCGCAAAAGTGAAGGGATCCGGCAGCGACGAAGACGAGGGACCAAGGCCGCTGGGGAGAGCTGGGCACCCGGTACCACCAGCCGGTGGTGGCCCTGAGCTTGTTGTAGAGCCTGGTGGTCGTGTAGTTGTGGTCAAAGTCGCAGGAGGTTGACTCGTAGTGCTGGCAGGAGGGTTGCTGCCGGGGATGCACTGGTGATACCATTGATTGACGACAGTACACACGTGGCCGGAGACACATGTTGAAGGCCCGTTGAAGCCAGTACCACCACATTGAGCCCAAGGCCCGGCCTGGGCGTGGGCCAGAAGTGGGAAGGCGAAAAGGCTAAGACGTGAAAACTTCATTATGGATGGATAGTGATGGTAATCTTAATGGCGCTGGCAATGTTCCTGATCTCCCTCTGACGGCTGAGAGCGTCTACAAAAGAACAGCTCCCTGATATCTCTTATATACAGTGGCAGTGGTCATTCAGGAGTACGAACTTAGATTGTCTCGCTAGCGAACGCTGAAGCTTTGGGTCGCTCTCTCGATGCTTGTTCGGCGTTTGCCCCCGACCTGCAAATTCATCACCTGTTGTTACTCAACAAAGGGCCTTGATGATCAACTTAGCCTGATTTCTCTTCGACCAGACCGGACTAAAGGATGCAACTCCAGCCTCAGCCTTTGAGCCTGGCCCTTCGAATTTCTCTGTCGCTTTCGTATTTGACATGCCAGCAACTCCAAAATACTATGTATGCAGAGCTCTACCAAATCCGGTTGGTACCACGGAGGTTAAAACTCGGTACGGTGTGTCATTTAATTAATACTTTAATCAGCTTGTCAGTTGCGGGGTAATATGTCCTAATACCCCAATTGTGACCTCGCACGAAAGGGAGAACGCAGCTGCGAAGAGGACAGGAAGACTCATATGCCCTCAACAAATCAAGTTTCGAGGCTTGTGGATCATCACAAGTCGAGGTATAAGTTCTCTAACTCGTAATGAGCCTTTGGTAACACCATAAATAATGGATGAATCAACTGGCGGCATGGATGTGAGCCCAGGCTCGCCATGGTCTCTTGAGAAGATCATAGGTTCAAGGCACTTGCCAAGATGCAAAATGACCACAGAACCTCGGTACCACGCAACGGCTAATTGAAGTATCTGTTTTAACGAGTAGGTGAGTGTGTACACTTTCGGATCCCCTGCAAGCGTCCTAGTGCCGTTCAAGGATGCATGATCGACCGGAGTGATCCGTCTATTACCGAGACAGGACAGACGAAGGCTGTGTGAACTTTGAGGCCAGCCAGCGCAGACTTCTACGGGTGCTGCAGGTACTGGAATAGGCTCAAAACAGATAAAGTCATCGCAAAAAGGCTCAAGATCACCGCGATTGGGCAACTTGTGGGCAACTCGTGACATGTCTCAATGCAGTGTTGTTGCGTCTCGAAAACCAAGGCCGAGATGTTCGGAGGTTCTCTGCACTGAGTCTTTTGTCAACTCTTAGCAGCTCTCATTCCAACCTCAACCCAGTCCAGTCTTCCTGATCGAACCATAGTCTTTGTTCTGGGAATAACAATATCGCAAGCTGTTCGGGGCAAAGCAGGGCTCGGCTAAAGTCTTTAGAGAGATTATCAGCAGAGAAAGACAGAAAGGATTTCCGAAGATACTCCCTGATATGGCACACGGGTGTTTATGTTCCGACTAGAATTGTTGACCGTCAGGATACCGAGCTGCCAAGTCTCCAAGCTGTGGTTCACGGTCTAGCCCTCGGCTGGGCGCATTCCGAGCTGACCATCAGACCGATTTGCATCAAAACGAACAACCATCAAAACGACGGTTTGAGTTGTTCGTTTTGATGGATTTAACAGAATTAGGAAGAATTCTTGGCAGTTATACCAATATTCTGACCCGCCTATCTTGTAGATCCGGACTTGGCTGGTACATCATGGCCAAAGAGGGTCTGACAAGATCCGAAGCCATCGACCTCTCCGCCAGATATTCCCCATCTTACAGTAAGTCAGCCATGGCAGCTTTCACCTCAGATATTAACAGCATGTATGCCAAAAGACATAGAACATTAATATGCTTATCAATGCCCCGGGCTTTTCAATCTTGACGCCGTACATGACTATGGGCTTCATTGATACCTACGAGTTGGGCGCTGGAGAGAGTAGGGTCGACTCCGGAGCCAGATGCTATAAGCATAACCGGAACAACCATTTGTGTACGAAATATTACTCCTGTGTTATGAAAAAAGACAGCTTCGATAAAGGGAATAGCCGGAACAAGGTCCACCTCGACCTCGCTCTAGTGCCCGACTCTGCCCCTGTCTGGTGTTGGGGAGTCAGGACGAACTCATTCAATAATCCTAGGAAGGGCTATTAGACTCATCGTCCGTCCACGTAGTTAGTTCCGATGCAATTTCATAAGAATAAGTCCAGAGTCTGCATAGTTGGGCGAAGCTTGAGTTGAGAAAGCCCAAGCCCAGGGTCGCTTGTCAATACGCTGCTAACCACTGACACCAGCGAGACAAGCCCCGCCTAATAATGCGGCAGTGCACAACCCGCTGTAGAAAGTTCTAATACGCTGCACCGCCCCAAGCCATTTGTGAATACGCCGATTTGTCGTCGAGGTTGATTCCGCAGGGATTTGGAATAACTTCAATCAGTTGCACGGTTGATACCATAAGTTGAAATCATTCAACATCTATATAATCTGGGGTTTCTGTCATGGATTGTGTTCCATCGCTACAACTATCCGCCACCCAATAACCACCACACACCCAGACTTCGTCATCGACTCTGATAAGACCATCACATCAAAACAGCACCTGCCGAGTCTGCACTTGTCTCCTATAAACCGTGAAAACAATTGCACTCTTCACACACATCAATACAAACTTGCCAACAACTATATAACTACTCTACATCGACAAAACCTCACGCCACGTCGCTTACTATGGCCTCTGTCATCCTCGCCATCGCTTTCGCCACCGCCGCCGGCATCAAGCATCAAAAGGCGCGAGCCGAAAAGAAGCGTCTCGAGAGAGGCACAATTACCTACTATCCAGACTCGGATAACGAGAGCCAAATCACCCACATTGAAAAGCCTAAGCGCGAGAGCCTACGCGAGAAGGCGTCGCGCAAGCTGCACCGCGGGAAGAGCGAGAACGTGACTCCAGATGGAGCCGCGAGAAGAAATAGCGAAGACACTCTGGTGTCGGAGGGTGATACTGAGGACGCGTTAAGAAGGGGAGAGATCAGAATGTAGGCTGGGCTCACGGAAGAGAGGCGCTGAGATGACACATTTGAGATGGGTCTGGAGACGGGTTGGGGTCTGGCTGGTTTGAGCGTGTTGAGTATTGATCGTCTTCTGACTAGTCAGTCGTGATTCATGTGCCTTATGTATTGCTCCGATTTCCATAGCTCCTGTTGTTTATTGCGAATCTTGAACATACTACCTACCATCTTCTCCAGAGTGCACTGCAATCACCACCCACCCAAATCCACAGACGATTGCGGAGAAACATCACAAGACAATGGTCCTCGAAGATCACACATGAAGTAAGTTGACATCGCTTGAATAGCTCGTCTAATCCGAAATATTCATACAAATGGTATCGCTCGTCCCAGCCCTCCCATTCATCCGTCTATATTATACCGGCCGTATCGTCATGCAGAACAAAACAAAAACGCTTTCCTTCTTTGCGCACCAATGGGTTCATCCGAGATGTGATCTCGCTCTTTAGTATCGGGACATGCGGTTGCGACCACCACCGCCCATCATACCACCACCTCCCATCCTGCGACCGCCTCCGAAGAGACCGCCGCCGCCGCCCATACGGCCTCCTCCCATGCGACCACCGCCCATACCGCCGCCGCCGTGGTGATGGTGGACTTCCTTAACGACGGGACGGGGTCCCATGCCCATGCCGCCGCCTCCCATGCGGCCACCTCCGCCGTAGGCACCTGAGCGTCGAGATCCGCCGAAGCACATATTGATTGTTGTTTGGTTTGTGTTGGTGGGAGTTGTAGTAACTTTCTTGATGATGTCCCACTTGCAGCTTGTGTGGGATGGAGGTTCGTCGAAGTGTTGTTTATTCGTAGCCTTCGTGTATATGAAGAAGCTGATTGGTAATATTGGTCTTGAATGATAAAGATAGAAGCACTCCTGTACGGTTAGGAAGGGCAGAAGAACATCTTAAGTACTCGCGGATTCTTCTAACATATGACCGGCCAAGCCCATGGACATCATAGCCCTCCAGCCCAGAGACGCCTCCAGCTTGGCGTCCGTTCCAAGCTCAAACCCTCTTTTCCCCCAAACCAGCCTCTTCGTCACCAAACCCACTCTGCCAACGTCATAAGGGTCCTTTTACTTTCTACCAGTCTTTCTCAACCATCTGCTCTCCAAGGCTTCTCGGCACGTCTTCTCCGTGCGAATGTGAGCAAACCGACCCTGCATTGCCATCTTGGCGTGCGGCCCCGCCAAGTCAAATCGTTAGCAAGATGGACCCGTAATGACAGCTGCCGAGAGGAACCCTGCGTAATCAGTAAGAAATGGGGGTTGGTTTCCACTCGAGAAGGCTGAGCGAAACTTGGTTTTGGGGGAATTGCGCTTGGTGGTCGGACGCGCGTCGACTTTGCCACGGCGGCTTGTGATGCTGTCGGCGCGAGGCTCATCGGCGGAGATTCTTTCTGGAGTATCGATGCAGCATCTGAGTCGCGTGCTCTTCTTGAACCATGTTTCTATTTTCGTGCACTATTCCGTAGATGATTGCCGAGCGTTCTCCGGCCTAGCCATGATGCAATACTAGGTGTTGGGATTGCAATTTATGATCTACCTTTGCATCTTGACTCTTGTCAAACAGTCACCTACAAGCAATGCCCTGACTTTCCACTTGAACTAGGTGCGTTTGATTGGCATTCATACAATCAATACTCGGCGCTGCTGAAAGCATACGACCTAGCATACGACCTCCTTGTTTATTATAGCCCTTTCGTGACGACTCTCATGACTCTCATTCATCAACCCTCAATCCTTACGGAATGTTGATAATGAACTTCCCGATACTGCCCTTAGACGACCCTACATTATCAGCTCCTTGCCTGATCGCCTCGATTTCATCAAGATCTGCATTCGTCATGACAGGCCGCAACAGCCCTTCTTGCGCGATCAGCTCAGCGGAAGCCTCAATATCACCCCGGATCTCCGGTCCACCAGAAACCATCTCGTAAGCGATCTTCGTCCCAAAAAGATGCCAAGAATAGTAGTACTGGGCCACGTCCAGCAACAAGCCCATCCACCAGGTGAATCTGTCCCCCAGTATTTCCCGTCCCGATTTCTTTGCGGGGATGCCAGTCATGTTGATCAGAACGCCGCTTGAGGGATTGAGGAGAGGGACGCTTGGCGCGAAAGTCGGGAAGAGAGTGTTGACGACGAAATCCACGCTGCCTGGCTTGACTTCCTCCGTCAAGGTCTGAGTCTGGTAGTCGACGATCTGGTCAACGAGTCCAGGGAGGTAGTGCTCTACCAGAGGGACCTTGCCTGTCGAGACAGTGGTAATGACCTTTTTCGCCTTGAACACTTTCTTCGCAATCTGAATCGCCATGCTTCCCAGGCCACCGAGACCGGCAGTCACGTAGACTGTCATACCTTCCATGCTTTCCAGGCCTCTCATCGCCAAGCCTCTCCGAATCCCCTGGTATGGAGCCACAGTGTTGGCCATCATCGATGCGGCCTGCGCGTATGAAAGGTGCGGAGGCTTGATGACCAGGAATCTTTCCTCACAGATGGCATATTGACTTGCGAAGCCTGCGGGCTCTAGTCGAAACATGGGCTTGTCGACCGCGATACCGTATACATCGTCGCCAGGCTTCAAATGCTTGACATCCGACCCCACCGCGACAACCCTGCCTGACCCTTCCATCCCCAGCTTTGCTGGATAGCTTGTAGATGAAATTAGTTATTGCAGCTTCGAGACGATGTTCGTGCGGATTGAAGAGGCCGGGGTTAACTAACTCAAGCTTTTGGAACAGGTCGAACTGCCCAGCTGTCTGCATCACTTCCCCAGCATTGAAAGCAGCCGCATAACTTCTGACAATGACCTGATCTGGTTTTGAAATGGACGGCACTGGGAAATCATCCACGACAGTGTAGGCTGCTGCACCGGTGTTGTTAGGCGCAACGAGCGCTCGCATCGTTTTCGGTACTTTTTCCATGGTGGTTTAACGAAACACTGGTTGCGGCAACGAAGGTGGGAACAGATCGCAGAGGAGAAGAGAAATGGTGAGTATTATGATTGCCTTTCATCGGGTATTTCTCGTGCAATTTCTTGTGTCCTTCCGACGTGCTTTTGTAGTGAATCTTGAATCACGGCGAGCGGACTCTTGAGTCTCGGAGGCTCGGCGGGGCCGCTTCGGCGGCTCCACCACCGAAACCACCGAAACCCCCGAATAGAGTGATTGAATGGCGTACGAGGCATTGATTCATTAGTTCGCTTAAAGTACATGTGCTGGTTCGCTCAAAAACAGAGGACGCCTCGAAGGGTTGAAACTCCGCAACGCGGAGATGTAGGCACACGAGTCTTCTAGGCCCCGAGCCTGTTGCGTGACACCGTGATGTTGCACTTGCACAACCGAGAACAAAACATACGTAAACGTCGGCATGCGAAACCTCACCATTCATTCTCCCACCTGTGACGGCGCATATATGGCGACCAGCTCGAGTAAGTACTTTCATCTTCAAGAGAGTCAGCACGCATCGCTGCATGGAATCCAGTCCTACGTGCACACGTACCTCGAAATCGACTGACCCCCGGCAGCTGGTCACGAATGTTGATATAGCCATCCTCGATCAGGCCACGCGACCGATCAATCTTCTTTGTGTCCACGAGGTCCTTATTGCCCTCCCAAATACTTCTGCAGAATGGACAGGTCGTCTCTCCGGCTTTAGACTTTGCCCACAAGCCGAAACAGTCGCGATGCATGTTCTGGCCACAGGCGGCACGGCACCACACGACGGACTCGCCACCGGTCGCGTCAAGCTCACTGAAGCAAATGGGACAGTCACCATCTATCGGCTTGCGGTTCTTGTCTTCTGTCTTTGCCTCCGGCGGTGCTGAGATGGGAGGAGAATTCGCGAAGATTTGCTGCAACTCGGTGCTGAGTAGCGCAAGCTGATATACCAGCTCGAATGGCGCATTGAGCACCTTGGCAAGGACCTGCGGTTATGAGCGACATCTTTAGCAGTGAGGTACATGTGTCAATCACTTACATAGACCATGTGCTTGCATTGATTGCCCTTCTCGGCATGCGGACACGTGCACTTTGGCTGCTTTGTGATATGGACAAGGTAAATGCTCCCCGTCGACCCCGTCAGCTCCACAATCTCCTCGGGGCATTGTGGTGTGCCGACCCTATATCTTTCGAGAACATAGAAGCGCTGAGTAGTGGCTCGCTCGTAGATCTCGTGAAATGCCTGTGGACAACTGGGGCGGAAACGCCTTACGCGTTTCTCGCTGGGACTACCTTCACCAGAGGATAGTGCTTCGCGAGGCTGCCGCGATAGGGCCTGTCTCTTCAATGACTGTGATGGAGATGGCTCTGAAGTGCGGTGGCCTCTTGCGGAAGGACTACTTGCACTGATAGCTGTCCTCCTGCGGCCCACAGAGCTCGCCGGGTAAGGGGCAACTCGTGACGAAGCAGGGGTGTGAACCTTCGTTCGCCCATCACGACCAGGATCCTTACGGCTTGGCATGGATGAAGCGATAGGAATATCCTCTATCAGATCTATAGGCTCCGAGAAGCTCGTTCCAGCATGCTGAGCGGGCATGGCCACGGAACGCTCAGGGCACGCTGCTTGGTGGCAAGCCTCGTCTTGTGCTGATGTGCAGAGATGCGACTGTCTTGAGTAACACAGTGATGGGATTAAAGACTCAGCACACAAACCGGAGCGGTCGTACCTGGAAGTCTCGCTTTCAAATAAACCAAGGCGCTCATGAAATCAGAGTGAAGGACTTTTTCTGCGTGGTTACGCAAACTTTCCGTGGTGATGCTTGTGAAACGGGAAGTTGCCATGTAGTCACGTGACGGCTATGACGACTTCATCTCCTGAGGTCTTGTCCATCATCTGGTTGAGGATGCATATTCTTCGAAGCTACCTGCCGCTCATCATTGCTTTTCAAGAATCACCACCTTGCTGCCAAAGTCGCCCTTGTACTTGTATTGCACACCAATATTCATCAAGGTCGCACCAGACACTACCGGTCCATCATCGTCTACCTTGTATCTCGCCTTTGGATCCAGTCCTTGCAACTTCACATGCGGGAAGCCGCAATTCACATTCGCTCTCTTTTGGAATGTGAATAGCACTGCGGTCGCACCGTCTGCGGAAATGAACATCATTGCCGGCCAGTTGCTGTCCTCAGGCAAACAAAGGCGATACATATCGCCACTAACCACGATAGGGTTCACCTTCTCAGCAAGGGCAATAATCCCTGGAACCTTGGCCTTTTCCTCTTCTGACAGCTCTGTAGGATCAAGTTCAAATCCAAAGGAGCCGCCCATCATGGCGACGTGGGCGCGGAACTCGAGGGGAGTAACGCGCCAGGTGACGTGGTTTGGTACGGCCGAGACGTGGGCCCCCATGGATGCGGCTGGGTAGACAAGTGAAGCACCAAACTGAATGTTCAGACGCTCAAGTGCATCTGTATCGTCAGATGTCCAGCTCTGAGGGAAGTACTGCAGGATACCAGGATCGAAGCGCGCTCCTCCTGAGGCGCATCCCTCCCACAACACGTCAGGGAACTTGGTCGTCAGAGTATCAAGCACGCGGTAAAGCCCGAGCATATACTCGTAGCTAGAGTTGGGACTCGGCGTCTCGTGCATTCCTCGGTTGTTGTCCCACTTGATGTAAGTGATGTCGGCACTTTCGAGAAGCTTTGACAGTGTGTCGATGATGAAGTCCTGCACCTCCCGCAGGCCCAGGTTCAAAACCAGTTGGTTCCTGTTCTCAGTGCGAGGATACTCTCCAGCATGCAGAACCCAATCTGGGTGTTTCTCGTAGAGAACAGACTTGGCGTTCAACATCTCAGGCTCAACCCAGACACCAAACCGCAGCTTCTCGCCTTTGTCCTTCACGTCAAGCTTGACGATCCTGTCAACCAACGCCGGTAAGCCGTCAGGAAACCTGCTTGGCACAGGCTCCCAGTCTCCAAGACCGGCCTGGTCGTTCACACGTGGGTACTTCTCGCCACCAAACCACCCGTCATCCATAACCATGAGCTTGATTCCCAATGCAGACGTCGCTTCAGCCATCTGGTACATCTTCTCCGCATCAAAGGTGAAGTACACTCCCTCCCAGCAATTGAGAAGAACAGGCCTCGGCTGCTCTGAAATCTTGCTCTTGACCAGATGCTTCCTGTACAGGCTGTGGAAGCGACGTGACATGCCCCCCACACCCTCGGAAGAGTAGACCGCAACGCACTCTGGTGTCGCAACGGTTTCACCAGGAGCAAGCTTCCAAGAGAACTGTGCGGGATGTAGACCAACAGTAGCACGCGTCAAGTTCTGCGTGCTTTTCTCGACCTCGATATTGAACGATCCCGTCCAGATGAGCGAGAAGCCCCAAGCATCACCGTGAGTCTCTGTTGTCTGAGGAGTCGCCAGGCAGAGGAATGGGTTATGGTGATGAGAGGAGTAGCCAGTCGTAGTGCCAAAGCCTTGCGTACCGTAGTCGACCTTGCGCTTCGTCCGCTGGAATTCACGAGCCCAGTCGCCTCGAAGTTCGATGATATCCAGTTCCTCCTCCGCGAAGTCGATACTCAGGCTCGAGAGTCGCTCGACAGTCACTGGTTCCTTGCCATCGTTGATGATTCTCGCACTGCGCGCAACAGCATCGTACTTCGGAAACACTGAGTACGATAACTCAGCCCTTAATCCGCTCAATTCGTCCCTTAGCTTGACAATCAAGGTATCGACCTCCCCCTCCCCACCAAACAGCCCCGGCAGCCCCTCCTTACTCTTCGGTTTCTGTCCCCTTAACACTTCATGACTCTCATACTTCAGTTCACTGACAGTGTGACCCGCTGCGCTGCGAACCTGGTACGCAGGCAGGCGGAAGTCGCCACGGCCAAGATCTGGGAATTCGCGGCGCATCATATTGACGCGGTTCGTCCAGCCATGCCAGAATCCGTTCTGAGGGTCAAGCACCTCAGACTCGGTGGCTGGTCCGCCGAAATGGGCATGAAAGAGATCTTGGGTTTCCTCGTCGACGTGTAGGCGGTAGGACATGTTTGCACCATTGAGGGCGAAGGAGGTGCCATTGACCTCGATGGCTGAACGAGAGGTTAGCTTAAAGATGCTACATAATGGCAACCAGAAAGAGAAAACATGATGGTGCAGTGAAAGAAACTGGTAACCTACGCGAACTCGCCGCCTTGCTTGTGTCAGCCATTCTTGCGTCTGAGGCTCAACGAGCTGGAGAAATTGAGATGCAGATGGAAACACTGAGAGAAGTAAAAGGAAAACGGAGCTGCCAATGTTGAGTCAAACAGAAATGCAATAGTTGCAATCTTCCGTCGGGACAAGGAAAGGCAGAGGCGATCCTCCTTCTTAAACCACCCACCAAGGCCAGCCCCTAGCCTAACAAGACACATGAATGGAATGACCCCCGTTCGTTTCTCCGAGCTCCGGCATTCGTCATTGCGCTCAACGACGGTGTGAGCGGCCATGAGATTTTTCTTCCCCGCAGTGACAAGGGTGAGATAGCAACGGGCAGCTATGCATACCAAGCTATTAGGATTAAACTACGGTGATGATTAGTCGAGACAAACCTGCGACTCGCGGGGTTATATGGATCCGCGGGCTACCTCCGAGGCTAAAAGGCACCTTCTCCATATTCTCTTTGCATTGGTCCATCTATGCTGGCTCGTGATACTCCATAAGAACCGGAAAGGCTCCCTCATATCTCTGAACTTCTTCCCCCTTGGCGTCTATCATGCCTATGTCGAGCCGAATCCTGCCATTCCCCACGGCGTCGATAACCGCTCCATAGAACGCTCCTCGAGAAAGCATCACTGTGGGGAGCAGGAGGCTTTGGTGCCGGTTACCAAAACCACACCCTGATTGGCCCTGTTAACTTGTCTTCTCTAAGACTGGTTGAACTAAAGCTCAAAGCTCACAATGCCGCGTCACCAAGACCGCCCTGCTTTGACAAGACTTGATGTTTCTCAAGTGGGGAGTTAGGAAGTATCTGCTGGCCGGGTTGCCAGTCTTGAGGCGGGCAACGAGCGGGTGTCGGCTTAAAAGGGCCCGAGAATTCCTTACACTAACACTTTTTCGGTACCTACTTTAAGTTGCCGACAGTACAGCGAGTCACTTCTTCACGTTGATTCAACAGGCGTAAAAATGTGCATGAAAGTCGCTGTCGCATTTGTCTATGCCTCCATCATGGTACTTCATCTCACACCTGCCATGAGCAGCAGCATTTCCCTTCCGTTGCTCCGGTTCTCCACTCGCTTCAGCGAGCTTTGTTCCATGCTAGGTCCCATAACGAAAAAGAACAAGTACAGCCGTAGCGGAAAGAACATATGAAAACAAGCTCCAGGACGCCGAATCCCCATTGCTCTCAGTGGCAGTCAGCCTGCTCATGAGAATTGCATACCGAACATCCCCATGCAATCACCTGTAGCCTTTAAAACGTGATCATGGTCGGGCAGCTCCTGTGCACCGGACCCCTCAACGCCACCTCCCAGACGATCCAAGAAAAACAAGAAAATAAATGGCGTAGAAGTAAGTTTGTAGGACATAGGAAACAATATTGAGACCTTTTGTTAGGTCGAGTTGGTGACTTCTGCAAAACGGCATTATCGTGTTTCGCACAGTTGTTGACCAAGAAATAACGCCGATTCCATGCATGTGTCGAATAGCGCCCAAAACGATAAAGTCTTGGGTGGTTGAATTATAGACAGACCCCAACGCGGAGGTGACGAGGAAGGTCTTCTGAGTGACCTTGTTGATGATCGGAAGTACTGAAGAGAGTGAGTGGTTCCTTGTGACCTAGAAACCAACTGTATCATGCGATGCTAATCTGATTCATGGCAGACCGCGACGGTGAGTGGGGTCACGGGGGCTGTAGTTGCCCGGGCGGCCTGGCTGGTGTTGGCTGGCGAGCATCTCGGACGATCCTGTCTCGCGGCCCGGCTGCTCTGCAGGCAACTTCGTATCGGTGCCGGGAGACGACGGTGTTCGGCCGCTGGACGAGGATGCGCCGGGAACAAGGTTAGTGACAGCCTGGGCAATTGAGGCAACCACATAGCCTTGAAGCTCACGGTCCTCGCGCTGGTCCTCCTTCTCGAGGCGGAATCGCTCATCCTTGCCCATGTTGGCTCGTCTCAAGGTCTTAATCTCCTGCATGATATACAGCATGACCTCCTCTGGGCACCTATTCCGTTCTTGAGCGTAGTCATTCTTGCGCACGTAGCGACGGGTGACGTCCGTGGCGCCGTCAATGGAAAAGGCAACACAGTACGACATCTTCTTGCCCCAACCTTCGGAGTAGAGCTTCGGCATATCCCAGGCCTCCTCACAGGCGTCGACATGGACCCAGCGCCGTTGATGATCTGAGTAGACTTCAGTCCAAACGTGATCTTCGGCATTCCAGACCCAGCGGACTCGGCCACCGACGGCACGGCAGAGCATGCTGAAGCAGTTCGCCCACTCGCCAACACGGCCGCGCCGGGTTTCGAGGAGTCTCCACACATCGCCGTAACGTGGGAAGCGCTCGTAAGCTCCGCAGTTCTGTGCTGAACATCGGTAAAGCTCAACTCGCAGGGCACCGCAGGCGTTCTCATCGGGAGTTGGTGCAGTCATGCCTTGGGCGATGGTAGGTGAGAGGCAAACTGGGCAAGGAGGGTTGTTGACCCATGTGAAGAATGATCGCTTGAACCACCTACTGGGAGTAAGTCACTGCGCAGAATTATCAGGAATGAGATGACTGACCTGAGAAGTGCTCGAATGACACAGTCCTGGTATCCCCATTCAGGCTTACGGCCATCACCCATACTGTCAGCCTCAGCTTGAAGGACCTGGCACTCCTCCTCAGCCTCGCCGTAGATCCGATCCAGTGGTATCGTTTGCAATGCTTCATCGAGTAGGCCAGGGTTCTCGTATTTCGTGGGCGTTAATGATAGGCTGATAAGCAGATTGCGGAACTTTTGCGAATCGCGGTCGCCAGCGGCAGGTGGTGTTGGAATCTTGGGTAGGTGCCGAAGAGCAGAATATGAGGGAGGCGTTGCTGAGCTGGCAGATGGTGTCGCCGATGGTGAGCGTGGGAAAGACGAGCTTTGGTGGTTAGAGTTGGAGCCTTGAGCTTGCAGCCTAGGCGATGCATGTCGTGATGATCGCAGGTCGTTCATGCGCTTGTCGCGCATCAACCCCTCGAAGCGGATGCGGAGGTCGCGCGCCCATTCCTCGCCATACTGCGATTCTGACGAGGAACTGGGCATGTTGGAAGGGGTGCTCCGGCCCGCCATGGTGGCAGGTCCGTGGAAAAGGCGATGACGGTGCGGTACGGTGTTGCGACCCTGGTCGACGATGGGTGATGAGATCGTGAGACAGCCTTCGTCGTTGTCGCGCAGATGCGAAAGATCGTGGGACGCAATGGGTTGTAAATGAAGAAGAAGTCACAGCCTCGTAGAAGATCACGGATAGGGGAGTTGTCGTAGTCGGGCAGTCGTGGTCGTCGTCAGCTGGGTGTTGCGTAGGCCGTAAAGTCGCCACAGGGTCAGGGCCTGGGGGGTGTATGAGGAGTCGTCCCTGTCGGACGCTGTAACCGATTCGCTTTTGTGGTTCGAAGCGAAGCCAAGAGACCTGAGATAATATCGCTGCCGCAATGTCGACTTGTCGAATATCGGTTGCGGTCGTGTGGGAGGAAGAGGCCCAGTGTCCGTCGTCCGGTTCCCAGAATTCGATGGTGAGAAGTTGGTTGTTTGAGAAAGGGCCCTCACGATGGGTTGGCTTGGGAGGAACTGGGGGTCGAAGGATGGAATTGAGTGGGAGGAAGAATGGGGTGGAAAGGCGAGGGCGCAAGCGGGTGGCAGTGGGTGGGCGATGGAGCACAGTGGTGCACCAGAGAGGCAAAGGGGGGTGTGGGTGCAGTCACAGTTGCGTGGCCGCAGACGTGGACGGCGGGTGCAGAAGGCCTGACCGTCAAAGTAGTGCTGCTGAACGGAGTTGAAGATTGACGGTCACTGGGCCGCGTGGCTGATGTATCGGTGGGAGGTTGTCATGGTGAGCAGGCGGTGGGGAAGGGGTGGGAGAGGTACCATCGAATGGCGACGGCGAGACTTGGAGTCAGATACGGCACCCGCTTTCGTCCTCACTGAGTAAGTTACGGTGCCAATCTTGGTCCGTTTCAATATGCCACCTGAACGTGGAGCTTGCGTGTACACCTCCAACACGACTCGAAATGGCGAGACATGCGCCGCAAAGATGGAGAAGGCTGACCAAAGGCTCTTCCTTCGTTTTCTCTTCCAGTCACTGTCGCCTGTCACTACTCTGACCTCGCCATTTTGTGCCTCTCAATTGAAGGGTCCCTCTCACCTCTTCTCGTGACGGGGTCGTAAAACGGTTGTCGTCCGCGTCGTCGTCCTTCGCGGGGGGGAAGTGGTTTACGCGTCAGCTGTGGGACTGGGCCAATCAGCAGCGACGCTGCTCCTCATTTGCAATGGTGGGTCCCCGCCAAAAATGGAAAGAAGGGGGGTGCGACAGCCTCTGTTTTCTAGTCTAGCTGAGTACCGATACTTGCCGCCAGCCTGTGTCTCTACTGCGCCTCATTCTCTCTACCTGAAAGCCACAGGTCGCCCACTGTAGCCGCTGCACGTGGAGAGCGACGGGCACTGCACCCATGTACCAATACTCACCACCACATGCACCCCGGCGGAGCTTTTTGAGGTGATGACGAGGCACTGCCTGGAAAGTGGACGACGGTTACCAGTTGCGTTGTCGCCGAAGCACTGGCAGTGACACTGTGAGACCTCTCCCTCAATTGTGGCACAGTCTTACGCTGCCTTGCAAACACAGCCGCGTCGTGAGTGTGGCGGAGAACAGGGAATCCTGAGATGCCGTGCTCTAGACGCATCTGCTTCCACCAATTCATACGGATCTGGAACTACATGCGTCACTGGAAGTCGTGTAATGGCTCAAAGTACCTGGCCTTGCCTTGCCTGGAGGTTGATCGAAATCCCTGGTAATGTGCACGCGCTGTACGCGAGGCTGCAACCCAGCGCATCGCACGCCGCCTCATCTGGCGGTGCTCACCCTTTGAGGACCAGTCCAAATCCAACACGCTACTCACGTAAACCTCCTCACTTCTACAAAAGTGAATTAGATTTCGCCCATCCGAACGCGCGGCAGAGTTCCTGCTCTTCCTCCTCCCCGCTGATCCTTTCTGTGCTCTCCGCTTTCTACCTTGGAAATTCAGGGTCGTTGGCGGCCCCTGACTTGCCAAGATCAAGCCACACCATCCACACACACACTCGCACACTACAGTCCTCGCGCGTGCCGCGGTGGGAACGAGACAATCTGCGATTGATTGACACACGAGTGATCGACACACCGAGGGTTTAGAGCATGCTCGGCTTTTACGAAGATTCCCATACTGGCGAGTGAATGCTGTGGCTCCTTTTCGCCCAGCTTAGATAGCCTGCTGGCGATTGGCTCCACTGTGTGCACGCCATGTTCCCATAGAGCCGCACTTCATATACGCTGCTCCATCTTAATGCTCCATATCAGTCAAGCTTTGGGGACTACTATGCCTCTGAAGTGCTGTTGGATACTTTTTGTTACTCATATGTCCGGGTATCGTACCGCCGTCTATGATCTAGCTTGTGATGGATATGTGCTCGCCGCGCCGTCCGGAGTATCCAAGATGTTCCTACTTTCCTTCCTCGCGTCCCCATCTTGCCGTCTCATCACCCTCAGACCACTCGCGCTCAACATAACCGAGTTCTCTCTTCACCTTTTCCACTGTCTCTTTGTCGCCTGTGTTCTTGCCTGCATTATCACTGAGCGAGTTGTGTCAGCGACAGCTCTCGCGATAACTTTCAGCAATAGTCATATCTTACCTGATCTTGATAGCCGGCCGTCCTGATGCTGAGCTTAGCTTGATGACAATGTTTAGCGGCACCGACTTAGTCCCAGTCTTGACATGTGTAAAGTCATTTGTGAGGAATGTGCCGACACCGAATGTGGGCTGGAATCCGTAGTCCTCTGACAACTTCTTGTACTCGAGGCATCTCTCGATGTTGAGCGAGTCCGAGAAAACAATGGTCTTCTTGTCCTTGATACCCCGCTCGTCATAGTATTGGCGCATCACCTTCACATAGTCAGATGGGTCACCAGAATCCTGGCGAACACCTGCGAACATCTCCGCATAAGTCTTCATCGACCCATCGTCCTTCTGGAACGTCTCGGCGGTGAAGCCACCCTCAATAGGCTGCACCGGCTGGCTGAAGGCACTGAGGAACTCTCTTGTGCCGAAAGTATCGGTCAACGCAATGGCGAGCTTTGGCCCAAAGCACGCAACCCAGTGCCGGAGTGCCGTCTCAGTTGCCGTTTTATAATTGCCAACGATAGCCGCAATGCCCATAAACCACTCGTGCGCCACAGTACCGACAGGAGGAATGTTGAACCTCATCGCCAAGTGAACATTGCTGGTACCTGAGAGCTTTCCAGGAAGACCCTTCTCTGCGGCCGCCTTGGATGCCTTGACAAGGCCTCTGAATACCAGTGCTTGTGTGTGGTAGTCACGTCTTCTGCGAGTTCCAAACTCGGATGTGATGCAACCAGCTTCCAAGAGCTGCATGCCCTTTTCGTATGCCTTGTCCTCTTGACCATCGTAATTCCAGTCGGTATCCATGAACCTGAAGTAGGCTTCTGAAGTCAAAGCCAACAACGGGATCTCATAGAGTATCGTATCGACCCACGTGCCCTTAATCTTGATGTCGACATCGCCAATATCGTTCTCGGACCCGGTGTCGGCACCAATAGGTGTGAAGGTCAGCTCAACCTGTTCGCGCGGCCGAAGCTGGAAGTCTTTGAGAAACTCAAGGTAGTCTGACGTCAAATAGTCGCAGTGCTGTTTGAGGAATCGGTACTCGTCGGTCGAGAGGGAAATGTTCCCAAGCTCTGCGGCAAGGTTAGTGCTTGCCGTTCAGCCGGGCTTTACGGCACACCTACTCCTAATTTGCTCCTCCAGCCACGCGAAGGCTGCTCGTGATAACCGCTTCTCCGGAGTGCGATTAGTGAAAGCGTAGGAGACGGGGACGTCCTTGAAGAACTTGAACACGGCGCATTGCATCGTCAACTTGTAAAGATCTGTGTCCAGGAAGGAGATGACCCCCGCGGGAAATGGCGACGAGCTGTTGAAATCCATGATCGTTGAGGTGGCTGGGTGCGAGCCTGTCGCTACAACAGCCAGGTCTAAGTGTCGTGTCTCGTTCGGAGGCTGGTACAGACTGAGAAGCTACAATGAGCAATTGTTGTGACTTTTGTATATGGCGCTCTGATGTTCTGACTCTGGTCTCTAACCACCCACTGCGGGGCTGCAAGGTCCGAAAACGGGGTCAGCGTCACAGGTTCGGAACAATGTGGTTCAGCGCTCTCTTGCGCTGAGGGTTTGGCAGACGATTCAGTGGGATGGCGATGGAGGTCTGGTACGAGAAAAGCCAAGTGCAACGATCTCTCTGACGAGCACAGTTTCGTTTGTTACTGTCGGCAAGTCGGCAACTGCTGAAAGCCTTCCATGACATGATCATGGCTCAGGTAAGCAGGGTCTCACTGATAAGATAGACTGCCCCTCGCTAAGCCTCTTTGGGACGCCATCGTAGGGTTGGGTTTGCATGTAAGAACGCCGGTTGCTTCGGCTCCTTTCCATCATCACTTGGAAAGATTTTGCCAGTCCGTGTCGCCTAAGCCATCTATGAGCGACACAAGAGGCATCTGCGCAGTCGCAATCGCCTTGACCACACAAAACCAAGCCACACTTAGAGCTCAGAGAATACCAATGGACACTGGTTTTCACCTGCCGCCCCTGCCCTGCAAAGGGATCCATACTCATCACGAACCACTGCACCAGCTGGCTGACTGAGACGAAAGCACGTGCAGCAGACACCAGATCAAAGAAGTAAGCATGAACTGGATGGATATTGTGGAGAAGTTCACTCTGCTTGTCCAGAATAAGAACCGTTCCAGACGGTCAAGTAGTGAGTGCACTGACCACCAGTTGGCGTGGTCCTAACAAAGCGCTGGAGGCCGCGTCAGCTCGTCTGTGCAAAGTTCGGCTGGCTTGCGTACTCAACCGAAGACCTCCACGCCAGCAGGTAGTTGGTGCGACCTCTTACACCGCATTGGCCTGATGATTGCCAACCGCTGCTCAGGAGGGTCCGGCCTACGAAAGTTAACTTCGTTATATCGGCCGAGCAGTGACAGATAGACAGTAATCCGCTACACCACGACCACGGTGTGGATTCGATACGAGTTGCTCATTAAGTCTGGTCACACACTGAAGAAGAACTCCCACTACCAGCAGAGCTGGTGCCGTCTGGAGGAAAGTCTACGGTATATCCTTTGTAGTCGAGAGGGTCGCTTCTGTGGTGGCAACCATCTTAAGACCCAGAACAGGCATCCCACAGTCACCGAGATATTGGTGACCGACGTCGAGATGAACAAGGGTATTTGGAAAGCACAGACGGTAGTCCAGGCCTGTGGGGAAGCAGTAGACAATTATGGTGATCCGGCTCCGCCCGGCCAGAACCAGAACCCCTGTATTCCGTAGTAGAGACTCCAATTCATGATGCTGACTCGGCGGACGAGACATCATCTTGAGAGGCATGCATTTGCAATCTTTCCCAACTCTGTCTCATGAACCCCGAGCTCCTAGCGCGTTCTTTTAAGTCGAGGCGATTCTGGAGTATCATTTCCGTCAAGCCACTGCCCCAAGCTCAGGCCCATTGATGATCGTGTCGCTACCCTATACCACAAAACCTTGACTTTCGAATAGTGAACGAGCTTTCCTTCAATAGCAGGGAATTTCATTACAGAAATTTCTCAATATTTGTACCTTTTACATAGATTGAGAGTAAGTGCACATGGTTTGGGGTCGCGGAGAAGCGTTGCACATACCATAGCAGGTTACTCTCGGACAAGGGAATTTCGAAGCATGAGGCCAACGTTGTCTGGATTCTGACAAATCTTTAGCAATTCTCCATCTCGTCAACCATATTCCAACGCACTATCATATCACAGTTGATCCTCTTTGGGATCCCACCCTCTAGAAATCTCGCCATCACTGAAAAGTGCCTCTCTCCCGACCTTACTTGCCAGAATCTCACCAAGATCATGCGTGGCATTCCGAACAAGACCAAGTCGCAAGCTACTGCGGCCATTCGAAACATCACTCCAGTCTGCAACATTCTCAAACTGCCCGGGAAGCCCGGAAATATCCTCATTGGTGCGGGCCAAGTTTTGAATGTACCGATACCAGATCAGGTTGCGGTCGCGTCTCTTGTCATTGCCCTGAGATCTTGCCATACAGCTCTGATCGCCTTCGTTCTTTGTATCATCATATCCCACAAGTGAAACGACATCTCGTGTGATATATCGCCGAAAGTACTCCTTGATAGGGACGTCGTCGTCGTGTCGCTTCGGAAAGTTCTCAAAACCGTATCTCCAGGTGTTGAAGTAGTTGCAGTCTGTTTCGGTTGACGGATCCTCCTTCCTCGGACGATCTGGAGTAAAGTATGCGCATGATGATGCGTCACCATGAATGTATCGAACATGTACCGGAGAAGACTTTCCCACAGCTGCATAACGCTGCACCAGCTGAGCTCCTCCGCCGTGCCCAACTACGGTGATGTTCCTGATACTGGGGTACATATCATGATCCGACAGTCTCCTCACCAAAGCGTCAAGCGCGTCGAAGGACGTAAGCATGGTATCCTTGGGATGTGTCGCTCTTGCTCCAGACTGCCAGGCGTTCAGGTCACCCCAAGCTAGTTGGTTATGGGCATACTGGCCGGCGTTCTGCTTCGCCGAATAAAATTGAGGTGCCAAGATCAACGCTTGAATATCCGAGCCAGGGAACTTGTCGCGTCTGGAATCCTCGATGGCATCATTCATGACTTGCCAGTACCTGCCACCGTCTCTCAGCTTCCCGTGGATGGCAATGAAGGCGTGGGTGGGATCATTGCCGTGGTTTTGTTTGACTTTGGAGATGAAGACTGGGATACGTTCCTCATGATGTTTTTTGACCCTTATAGAAATAAGGTCTGATCCCTTCGGCACCTTGACCGAGCCATGCGCCTAGATTACAAGCATGAGCCATGCTTCTTCACGATCATTAGCGCTGATGTTTTAAACTTGCAACACTTACTTCGCCTTCCTTGAGTGTATCCTCTTCTAAGACTTGCTGAGCCAGCCAGGAATAGACATCATGCGTTGTTAGATCATGGCCATCAGTAGACCGCTGCGCGCAACCCAAAAGACGTGGGTCCAAGGCTGTCACCGTTGCCGACAAGATCAATGCGAAGTAGGAAAGGCCGACCATTGTGAAAGCTATGATAATGAAATTTGTTAAAGTATTTTCAGCCTCGGCACGGAGCATGCCCATATACCTGTTGAACAGACGCGACGTTCGGGTGAATGGAGCTAAGCTTTTGATGTCATGCTGTGTGAGACCTTGCAGGACCCCTGGGACGGATATTGCGAGATGTCTTAGTTTGACGTACGATAGCCTCCTTATCACGCGTCAGGAATGAGGTCCATTCTCTTCTCACCAATCAATTAGATAATGAGTCCCTTTACGATTAAATTACTACCGTCCCTTGATGGTGACGGAAGCTACTAACGGCAGCTTGTCTCTGCTTGGCCGATCCAAACACCAGGGATATGGGAGTGCTGTTCTGGCCCACATACCAAAGCTGGCCAGGGTTTCGGAAAGCAGACTTATTATAAGGCTTTTCTCCGAAGATTTAGTCGAAACCCTTCGAGTATCTTTCAACATACATCATCACATGTCGGGTAATACTTCAAACGTGGGGAGAAGGGCGACTCCCGATATGACAACTTCTCGATTCCCACCGCGGGTTTTCTGACGTGCTGGATACGTTCCGAATGACGTTGGCCAGCATCCACTCGATGACCATTGATTAGGTTATCCATTAAATGATGAGTAGTTTCATGGATTGCGGAGTCCGCAGATGTAGCTCTTCCGGTCCTATTTCCGATGCCGCCGCGCAAGCTCTGCGGTTGTCGTGACGAGCGCGAACTCCAGGCATAGTTGAGTATTTCACCTCGGCAAATGGATAGCTACCGCTCCCTTCTCTTCAGAGTAGAGCCTAGCTGATTGCCCGAAAGAGCTAAGTGACAGGCCATCACTTCATGTCCCTTACATGATGGTCGCGGGACCTCAAGCACTCCCAAATAGGCAGCTGGTTATGCAGGGGCACATAGACCACTACCACCCAACCTTCAGAAGGCCACTCTCCTCTGTAATGACTCTCGATGCTACAGAGCCCATCAATTGTTCCCACGTTACAAGCGCCGACAGATAAGATTACCACAGGCCCGTGTGTTACGTCCGGAAGCGCCAGATGGTACCAACTTCACGATATGAGGAGTCGAAGGCATCGACACATGGTTTCATTTGAAGCCAAGGGAATAGGCTAGGCCAAGGTCAGACTTCGCTTTACTCGTACTTACTGAACCATTGCTGTCATCAGTTGCGCACACTTTGTGGTGACTGATAGGCAAGTCTGCCCTCCGTATAGAGAGCTTGAGAAGTCGTAATCTCCGTTATGAACAGCGGACCCTCACATGCGCCCTGGATACGTAGCATTGCCAGCTTCAAATGCAACAGCATAGGATAGGGGTGGTATTTTGATGTGAGCCGTAAAGCTATGGTGACCTGAAAATAGGGTGACTCTGGTCAGGATGTCAAGGATTCATCCGTCTGGGCTATAAAGAAGAGCTTTCGAACCACTGTAGTCCTGATCGAGAAACAACAGACTGCAGTAGAACACTTGAGCGCAGCAATATTACAAAATGACGTCTGCGCATAATCTTTGGACGCTCGCGGCCAGCCTCGTGGCCATCCCCTTTGCAACTGCGGCTTATGACCCAAGCGCAACTGATAACATCGCCATCTACTGGGGTGAGACGCCCTATAAACTGGATTAAGAGACATACGCTAAGAGTTGAAAGGACAAAACTCCTACAACCAAGGAAGCGGACAATTCGCCCAGCAGCGCCTAGCATACTACTGTGCGAGTAAGTCAGACTTTCGGAACGCTTCCCAATATAGGAGGCATGGACTAATAATACCTTAAAGACACTGATATTGACGTATGAAAGACAACAAGAAGGAATCCTACGGATTGCTAATTGAAGATAGGTCATCCCTGTTGCGTTCATGAACGGCATTACACCTGCTGTTACGAACTTCGCAAACGCAGGCGACAACTGCACCGCATTTGAGGGCAACTCTCAGCTTCTTGACTGTCCGCAGATTGAGTAAGTGCCTTCGTAGAAGCCTTTTTCGCCCACAGTTCACACTCTACTTGCCTCGATATGCACTGACACAATTTTGCAGAGAGGACATCAAGACTTGTCAGGGGACATACGGCAAGACCATCCTCATCTCTCTCGGTGGCGCGACATACACCCAAGGCGGCTGGTCATCTTCAAGTGCCGCCCAAGATGCAGCGCAGATGGTATGGGACATGTTCGGTCCCGTCAACTCCGCTAGCAACGTCGACCGTCCATTTGGCACGGCTGTTGTAGATGGCTTCGACTTTGACTTCGAGTCGGGCGTTAACAACATCGTGCCCTTTGGACAGAAGCTTCGCAGTCTCATAGACTCTGCTACAGGCAAGCCGTTCTACCTCACTGCAGCACCTCAATGTGTGTATCCGGATGCAGCCAATGGCCCTGCTCTGGCCGGCGCTGTGGCATTCGATTTCATCATGATCCAGTTTTATAACAACTGGTGCGGCACGATTAACTTCAATGAAGGGTCTGCGACGCAGAATGCCTTTAACTTCGATGTCTGGGATAATTGGGCGCATACAGTCAGCGCAAACCCAGACGTCAAAATCCTGCTCGGTATACCCGCCAACACCGGCGCCGGTGGCGGCTACACATCCGGCTCAAAGCTTGCGGCTGCGATCCAGTGGTCAAAACAATACTCGAGCTTCGGTGGTGTGATGATGTGGGATATGTCGCAGCTGTACGCCAATAATGGGTTCCTGAAGCAAGTCAAGGATGCTCTTGAGGCAGACTCAACTATTCCCCAGCCTCCGACCTCCACGACTTCCTCAGGTGGAGGACAACCTACTGGCGCGCTGGTCCCGCAATGGGGACAATGTGGTGGTGAGGGATACACTGGGCCGACGCAGTGCCAGCCTCCATACACTTGTGTTGCAAGTGGCCAGTGGTGGTCTTCATGCCAATGATAGGGTTGCGTGTCACGAGCAATTGATGCGTTGGAATGTGTTTGAACACAGAATGCTGATCTTCATTTGTACATATTGCAGATCCCGTACATATCTTGACATTTCAATGTAAGAATGGTATATTCGCCGCAAAACTTGCTGTTCTTCTATCACCTCCGGTATTCGTTGCCGGCGTAGTATTTCTCGGCCATCTCAACGTCCCAGGTTGGGCGCTCAATGAGTGCAATTTCCAATGGTTGACCAGGGTCGCTTAATGATACCATGCCCAGAACGGGACGATACTTGTGCGTGATCCACCATCTCTTCTGCCCATCAGTCGAGACAACTGCTTGGCTCGTCTTCAGGTCGTTGCGTAGATCGCTGAGCTCGCCGTTGGCCTCCTCCATCTCCTCGTCGCTGTTAGCATCCGAATCCTCCGCTTCCTCCTCCATGTCAAGATCCTCGGCCTTCTTACCCGAATGCCTGAGTACCTGGTGCGGTACAGTATTGCCCTTGACCATCTTGCCTCCGGCACCCGTCGTAGGTCCCGTCCGCTTCCTTTTAAGTCCCTTCGCACCGTTTTCCTGAGTATCATAGGTCTGCCCTGCGGGTGGCATATCTTGGCTGGTATCGATCATGAAAAGGAAGGAGATGCCATACACCCACATCCTGGGGCCTTCCCAGAACACACCCTGTGCGAGGTCGAGTAGGTCCCGAATCGACCCGGGCAAAGTCTTGCGAGGATTCCGGCGTGACCAATCTGTCAACTGGCCCTGTAGCGGGTGGAATGTGAGGATATACCACGAGGAGGTGATGGCGAGTAATGTGTAATCGTCTGCAGAGGTGCTTGAACCGGTTCCCCGAGAGGACTGAGGGCAGTCGCCTGAAAATGAGAGAACTACAGGAGAGGAAGGAAGCTTTGGAAGTAACTTGGCGGCTGGGTTTCGTCTCCACTGCTGGCCGCCATCCTCCACAGCATCATCATCTGATGACTCGTCTCCTGAGGAAGCATCATCGTCCGATGCCGACCCGTCGCCATTTGTGGCTGGAGACTCGTCAGAGAGAATCCATGTGTCGATGTACCCAGCGACATCGGCTACAGCCAGCATTTTTGAGTCGGGCGAAAAGCACGCCTGGGTAATGTTTCGATCGTAACCTCGCAAGCCACCGTTGGTCACATGACGAGGAATATCGCGATGAAGTCGTTTAACTCGTTGGAGTATGATAGCCACGCCCTCTTCGTCAGCAGCCACTCGTCCTACAGAGACTTGAGTACCATCTCGGACTATACTGAGCCACTTGTCGTCAGGTGAGAGACAAATTCGGGATGCGCCGCGCTGACCAACACGTTCGGAAAGCTCGAGGGTACTAAGGGTGACATCGGCTGGCTTGAGAGGCTTAGAATGCTGAAGGCGGAATGCCTTGATCTCCGTAGCTGTGGCAATGAATAGAAGCGTGCCATCGCAATTGATGGTGGCAGAGGTGATGTTTGAGTCGCCCTTGACAAGAACGGTTTTGAGGAGTTTGCGGTTGTCCTGGGTTGACTCGCTATCCTCCACTGTTTTTGCGGCTGCCTTGGGTAGGGTCCAAATATGGAGCTCGCGATCCCACCAGCTTAGAACGAATCTTGCCTTAGCTGCGCTAAGGACTGGAGGCTGAAGAGGGAGACTGGGTAGTGTTCGGTGGTTGTTTCTTCCGAGGTCCTTCAGCGGAAGCACAACTGGACGAGCATCTGGACCGCCAGTAATGACCACACTGATGTTCCCACCTTCGAACGTTGCCATCGCTTTCACGTCATGCTCATGGTACCGGCGTCCCCAAGCTTTAGTCCAGCGACCGTTACTGCCGGTTGCCGGTCTGTGAAGCACAGTACGGCGATCCATTCCACCGCTAAGAATGGAGTTTCCATCGGCACTGATTGCGAGGCTCAGCACATCAGCTTTGTGGCTAATCATTCTTTGGGATTGTGTGTATGTCTTGCCGTCCCAAATGCAGACTTGGCCCGTAGAGTCTCCGGAAACGATATTTCCATTTGGAAGGCACTTGACAGACCAGACAATGATGTTTTTCGAGCCTCCCATTACATCGGCACCGAGCGTCATACGTCGGAGAAGTTGACCCTTGGACATGTTATAAGCTCGAATTGTGCTATCGGAGCACCCGACAACGGCGACCTTGGGGCTTTGAAACGCAATGCTGACAATCTGTGCCTTCTTGGTCGCTGATTTGACGACCACTCTCTGAAATCGCAGATCGTCATCCTCAATTGAGTACAGAACAAGCTCTCCATCCATGGTACCGGCGACGAGCTTTGTGCCCTGGGTTGGATCCGAAGTTGACGAGGGCTGTGCGGCCATGCACCAGATGTCGCCATGTTGTCCGCTGGCATGGCGCTTTGGCTTGCCTTTCTCAAGATCCCATTCGGTTACGGTTGAAGTATAACCAATGCTGAAGAGTCGCGACTTGCCATGCAGTATGCGGCCATCGCCCAAGTCTTGGTCCGGCTCGTTCACCCAGACAAGGCTATCAATACTGCGATCCTTCCCACCCCGGATAATGAGCTCTTGGTGCCATGATCCTTCGTGGGGGTTCCAGATCTCGATGTCGCCATTTGCTCGACCGATCGCCAGTCGTGCGAGTGAAACCTTTTTGCCGTTCCTGATTCTTGAATGTGAGAAAGCAATGGCGTTAATGGCAGAGGGCTGGTAAGGCACAAAACGACATCGATGGATATCCATGGTGAAGCAGCGCAATTGCGGCACGCTGTATCGCCACGAAAATAGGTACGGAGATTCAGAACCTGTCGCTAGGCATCGAGGCGCGTTGGTGCAAGCAAAGGGTTCTCGGACGTTGGCGATGGTGAAGAGCTCGTGCGCCGCGAAGAGGAAGCAATTGCAGTGCTGTGTTTCCCGATTTTTTTCTGCTTATCGTTATCGAAAGATGATGGGAGTCGCCCCACCTCAGCGCCTTTGGCTACCCTGCACCCATCATCATCATGCGTCGACTTCATGACTAAGCGTTCTTGGGGCTTGTATCCCTTTTACACCACATTGACGGTGAATCCAACTTCTATCATTTTGTGTGCAATTCGGCATGATGGCCCTATTGCAGCTTATCGATCTTTCCTTGCGATGGTCTCGGCCGCCTTGAAGATCAGAAAGACGCGAACAAGAGCTTCCTCCCATCTCATGTGCTTGCTCCCTGACTTCGGGAAAGCAGACAGGACAGGCGTCGAGAGCTGTTACCTGTGATCGATCTTCTTCGACGGTTGGGAACGCTCTTTCCTATTTGAAAAGGCACCCTTAGCAACACGATGCAGACCATTCGGCAGGTGAGAGATAGGCTGGTCTTTATATCAGCTGCCACCGTCCACTCATGCTCTGTCTTCTACCCACCTTCTTCAACCTCGACTGATGTTTCATGGGATCCTGTCCGTGGATCAATTTTGGACCAAATTTTGGAACGCTCCTAGCATCAGAACAAGGCTTTAGCATCTCCGGTTCACCATGCCGTACGCCAATCTTCTAACGCTTCCCTCGTCATTTCCACTACCTGAAGTGGAGCAAGCACGGCGAGCCTGGGTCTCACGCTCACTGATTTGCTTGGGGCTTTGCTTGGGGCTTTGCTTGGTTTTCATCACCACAGTTTCTATCGCACCAATTGGTCCTTTGGGCCGTCATTTCACCGATGGGCTTCATACCTACCTTGAACGGAGACAAGCTTCTACAGCCGAGCCGAGAGAACGTCGCACGGAGCAGGTCAGTGTTCGTCTGGGAGAGGAACAACGCACAACTCTGACATGTCTGATATCTAGGCCATGTCTCATGGGTCTAATTTGAATCAACAAGTAACTACCCTTTTTATGACGGCAGGTTGGGACGATGCTCGGCAAGTCCCGGCCACTTTCGCTCCGAGCGTCACTGGCCAGCCCATAGACATTATGGATCCCAACCCTGGAACGGTTTCTGCCACTCCAGCTTTTATAGAGAATGAACCGATGTTGCCATCATTGACTGATGCCAGTTCTCATCTCAGCAAAGGGCCAGGCCGACCGGCCACAGCTCATTTCGATTATCCAAGTCTCAACCCCAGTATCGGCGCTCAAGCTGCTGATGCTCAAGCCGAGTCATCTTCATCAACAGTGCGAGGACATACCTTGACAGCGTCAGCTAGTGGGACAATCCGCCTCGACGTGCAAGAGATGACCGCCGCAAATTCGATACATCCCGCCATTGGGGTGCTCGCTCAGCCTGAGCATAGCTCGTCTGCCGTCAAAGATGATGATGTAGAGAAGCAAATCTTCATTTCTGGAGTTTATCCAATGAACATCCCTTTACCGCTGCTGAATGGTCCTCCAGCTGCTATCAGCCGGCCATTCCTTTGGCCATCTGTCTCTCCAATTGCCACGTCCCTACATCATGCAAAGTCAGAGGATCAAAGTTACAGTATAAATGGTGGTCAAAACCCTCCAGCTGGTATGGGCCCTCCAGCAGCCGATGTACCTAGAGGATCTCCTCTCTGGAATGGCCCATTGCCCGAGAGCCTGCAGCCACTCATCCCGTTGCCTGGTAAGTAGACACAGACCATTGGACAATAGCGATCGACCACGCTCTCGCTAACAAGTTTGCAGATGCCATTCAAGGAACACAAACTGTGGACTTGAACCCGTCTCCTGTTCAGCCTCAACGAGGTGATGTATCGTGCCCTCCATGCCCGACATGTCAATCCTGCCCTGCCACAGGTGAAATAGCGCATGGAGATGACGGAAGCGTCAATGGTCCATGTTCCGGCCAGGGCTTCAGATGCGATGAATGCCTCAACGGCTGGTTCTGCCCTCCGCAAGAGACTCCAGCTCAGGTACTTACTTGCGGACTTGGCTGGCCCTGCTTCCATTGTAACTCTGGATCCTTTTGCATTCCCGGTACTGCACCTGCCCCAGAACCTAATCAAGGTGACCAGCTGCCCGTTCCTGTGCCCACAAATGGACCACCGCCGGGCCAACAGCCAGTACCGCCAGTCTTACCTTCGGCTGCACCTACTGCAGATGTATCTCTTGGCCCTCCCCAAGATCAACAATCGCCGCCAACAGACATCGTCGTCCCTTCTGGATTCCCTCATGATCAGACTCCGGCTGGGTGTGGCGCAAGGCCAGGCCAGCAGGAACCTTCATTTCCGGACTCGGAGCCGCCTGCCGAGGAGTCAGAGGTCATTCTGTTCCCCCCAAAACCACAACCATCTGCCACTGATAATGGAAAGAACGTCCCCTCATTGCCGATACCACCAGCCGAGAGCCCCCAGTCCAATATCCCATCTGTGGGAACATCTGCCACTGAAGGAGGGCTCCAATGGCATTATGTTGGATGTTTTCAGGATGATGTACGCAGAGCTCTTGTTGGGGCCCAACCTCTGGACTACCTACGCGGCGACATGTCTCCACCCATCTGTGTAGCACACTGTGAGGCACGTGGCCTACACATGGCGGGTGTTGAGAACGGACAAGAATGCTGGTGTGGATCGGCTATTCGCGGCGATGCAGTGAGACTTCCAGAATCGTGCTGCGAGATGCCATGCCAAGGTAATGTTGGGGCTGTTTGTGGTGGCGACTGGGCTGTGGGTGTGTTTCTCAAGACCAGTGGTGACGCAGGAGCGGCTTCGCAAGCCTATGATGGCTCGTCATGATCAATGAAGATGAGATATTGACTATTGTGCACTATGATGGAAAACGGTCATTAGCAGCCGAAAACTGGATCAAGACTTAATGTAAAGACTAATGACACCGAGAATATATCCATTGCTTGATGAACGGCTACGGCTTAACGAATTGGTCCAACTGTGAGGAGGGCTGCGACAACAACAGGATTCTCCTGCATTAAAGCTGATCGCACTTTGGATCTCTCCATATGTCATCTGCCGCGCTTATCAATGGGTACGACGGCAACAGCCGTTGCATTGTCTCAGACCAGTCCTACGCTGGTAGCGAGTCCCTCGTTTAGTCGTGGAGTCTCCATCGAGGGACAACGGAGGAACGACGAACATAATGTAAGCAGGAGAAGCCGAAGCTAACAATCCGATAATGCTATCTGAACAACGTCCCCCTTCTTCATCATGAAAGTAGTGCAATCCCTGACATGAGGTTGCGTCAGGAAGCTGCCATCCGTCATTGCTGCCAGCTGTTCTTGACGGTTGGCCATAGCCCCAGCCACCTCCCGCCGGTCACAGCGCTACTCAACCCTTGGTATGTTGCCATCAGAACATTATCATTCTCTCAACAATCTCTTCGAAGCTAATTGCAGCGTCACCAGCACCATCCGTCCATCCCAATGGAGAAGACAACGCCCCTCCGCAGCAGCAGCATGCAAGACAGCCGCACCTATGACAACTGTCGACACCCGGAGCAGCATGGCTACAGCAATGGATTCACCATGGGATACACACAGGGCATCGTGAGCGCGCAGGGTGCAATCTCGCCGCCGATGCAGCTCAAGTCGCCGTTCTGTGAGCCGCGCAAGTTTGCGAACCCGGCGCCGTTGGGGCTTTGTGCTTTTGCACTCACTACTTTCGTTTTGTCCTGTATCAATATGCATGTCCGCGGCCAGTCGCAGCCGAATATTGTTGTGCCACTGGCATTTGCATATGGGGGGTTGGTGCAGCTTTTGTCCGGCATGTGGTAAGTTGTGGCAGAGCTCTTGCCTCACGATCCCTTACCACTCGCGATCATCACTACAAATGTGTGTAAAGTGGCCCACCGACCGTTTGACTGATCATCACTGGTAGGGAAATGGCAGTTGGCAACACCTTCGGAGCCACAGCTCTCTCATCCTACGGCGGCTTCTGGATCTCCTACGGGATCTTGCTGACACCTTCTTGGGGCATCACCGCACCAGATGGACCGTACGCTGGTGAAGTTCACTCCGTAATTGGCTTCTTCCTGACCGGATGGTTCGGTTTCACCACGATCCTGCTACTCTGTACTCTTCGATCGACGGCAGCCTTTGTCTTCCTCTTCTTCACCCTTGACCTTGCTTTCCTGTTTCTCATGTGCGAGAACTATGCGCTTGACCTCGGATGTGTGGATCTTGCTGGCGGTCTGCAGAGAGTGGGTGGCTTTTTTGGCTTTCTGGCTGCTTTTGCGGCTTGGTACAACGCCCTGGCTAGGATCCAGGACAGTAGGTGAGCTATCTCCATCCTGTATCCGTGAGTGATGAGTCGGTGGCTGACTGTGCGTCACTGACAGCAACTCCTTCTTCGCGGTCCCGGTTTTCCATCTGCCTTGGTCCGACAGGGGCCGCGAGCTGCGAATCAGTCGAGCATCGCGCCAACTCGACTGAAGACGAACGACTGATGAGCTAGGGACAATACATCAACGAACAACCGGATGCAGACATTGACGATGCGCGTGAAAGATTACGAGGGCTCAACACACGATGTCAGGAACGAATGCAGCCTTCTCGGAAAGTATTGGATTACCACGATTCGGCTGGCTGGTAGGATTCGGATTGCATAAGAGTGTACTGTTTTACTTCGCTATCGTCACATGTGTATCTATCGTGCGCACCAAGAATGGCAGTCTAGGTCGTTTACAAAGTAACACACATCAAATTTTGTAACATGGTCCTCACACTTCATCAAATGAAAAGTTGTCGCAGTGGCAGCAGATGAAGGTGATGCTCAATGTGCAACAAATGGATCGGAAACACATCATGGGTGGCAGAGCTGATGCACCGTGTAGAATTGTGCCCAGATCCATTGAATAAAGCTGGATTTAACATGCGCATTGGATTCGTCAACCTAAGACGACTGACCACCCTTCCTGCCAGCCTCCTTCGCCTTCTCACTGCCAGGTTCGAATGAGCCACTAGAAGCCTGCCCGCCCTGGGAAGCAATTTCTCGCTTTGAAATGATCAGACACGTCTCTTTGGAGCATAATTCCATCCACGGAACTTTACCTGTTTGTCGGAGTCCATGCTGGCGAAACCACCAGAGTGGCTGGACTTGCCACCTTTCGAGGCGGCGGCCTGTACGTCCTCCTTGGGACTGTGACATCATTAGCCGTCTAATGAGATTCCAGAAGAATTAAATGAGTAGAACTTACCGGTTAGCGAAATTTCCGGGGTTGTTGTCTGCCATTTTGTCGTAAATTATCGCAAGTGATTTGTCTGGAGATGCTGTGCTGAGTAGCTTGGTTGTAACGTGCAGAATGATCGAAGGTGGTCAACCCGCCCTTCTTATAGCCGACTCCAGGCTACGATCTGGCTAGACATCGATTGGTGATGTAAGTGATGATAGCTTCTACGTCACGTTGTGTGTTGGATGACGCCTGGATCCAGGGTCTGTCTCAAAGCCTACGGATTCATTCTGTGGTGAGCCAGCCTTGGGGTCGATCTTTGCGTACCCTAGCTTCACCGGAGCAAGTCGACCGACGGTTGCTTGGGGCTAACTTCTGTTCGATGCAATCGATTCTGCATTTGCAACGATGTAAAGCACTTTTTGAGATGGCATTGGTAGGCAGCGGGCATGATGCCCCGTTGTAGCTGCCATCCTGCAGGCTGTCGATGCCGCCGGGGTAGTCTATGACAGCACTATCGAGTTCTCCTGCATGTTCATGGAAGTGACTGTGAACTCGAAGGTCATCGGAACATTGGCGCAAGTTATATTCAGTATAAATTGTTTGGACTTCTAGTATGATTCTACCAAGTCGCGTCCGTTGACCATGCAGGCAATTGCATGAAGGGAATCGAAGTTGAGGTATGATCGGCAAGGCATACTTTGAGTCTGGAGATAGTGGTCAAGATCTCTCGTAGCTCGTAGTGTTGCGTTCAGTGCATCATGAGTCGAGCGAATCTTCAGTGCGGTAGATGTTCAACACAAGGTACGGTATGCCTTGCCTTGCGACAACCCTGTCGCTGTTTAATGCGTAGCACACTGCCCGTTGTGCTCTCGCGGCCTCAGCTGTTGGTGGTGAGAACATTGAGTTCAGGTAGGCGGTGGAGAATATCGAACTCACTTCGGCGCTAGCGGATGATGTTCTGCGATATGAGATGACAAGCTGGATGATGCACATTCAGAAAGGTATATAGGCATGAACAAGGACGTCCAATAATTGGATCTGATGGTCTCCCAGACAGCCAAAAGCAGCGTATCGGCCTCAAGACCAGGACCGAGGCCGAGCTGCAGGGTTAAGGTACCTTAGGCAGAGCTCGGCCTTGTAAAGTAGCATGCAAGCGGCTAAAGAACCTCCACATCATCTCTCCATCATCATCCAGGCACACACCCGCCTTTACCTTATTCCCGCCATCCATTCCCGCCTCCCGCACCACTAGCAGGGCAATGGCCAGGCCTAAATTCCCCCAGAAGAATGGAACCAGCCAAGCAAACCAGGAGGCTTTCTTCTCTTCCTCTTCCGCTTTTCGCCCTTGGCACGCCTTGTTGTCGACTCGGTCCGCGGATGGAAGAGGGGCACGCTTGTTTTTTTCATTACCTACTCCGTACTTGAACCCCGTTTATCCCCTCTGTCCGGGGAACTCGCAAGGCAAAACTGGGGTTTCGAGGTTTGAAGAATGGGGTCCGACCGACAGACCGAGTTTCTCTAGAGGGTCCTTCCTCCTCTTTTCTTCCCTTCCCTTCCTTCTATCAGTCTGCTGGAAGTGTGAGGTGGCGGTTCATGCCGGGCACATACGACCCATAGCTTCTGTCAAGTGAGATCAGTTTCCTGACAGACAGGAAGGAACTCTTCACTCCGGCATGAGCGAGACAAAGCAGGAGCCGATGCCGGCTACTGGCGAGGACCTCATCGTCGGATGCGACACTGCTCAACAACCAGATAAAGCTGTCGTTTCCGATTCATCAGTTCCCTCTAACGACGCCGAGGCAAACTCACCACTTCGAGACCCAGACACTCCTCCACCACCTCCCAACGGCGGCTACGGCTGGGTCTGCACTGCCTGTGTCTCCATCATCAACGGCCACACCTGGGGTCTAAACTCCAGCTACGGCGTCTTCCTCGCCCACTACCTCGCCGAAGATGTCTTCCCCGGCGCAACGGCCCTGGAGTATGCCTTTGTCGGATCTCTCAGCGTCAGTTGCGCTTTTGCCGTCTCACCGCTCGCGACCATCGCCACAAGGGAGCTTGGCACGAAACCGACCATGCTGTTCGGTGTTGTGGCTGAGGCGGCGAGCTTGATCCTTGCTGGGTGGGCGACGCAGATCTGGCATTTGTTCTTGACGCAGGGGATCCTGTTTGGGATTGGCATGGGGTTCATCTTTGTCCCGTCGGTGGGGATCGTGCCGCAGTGGTTCACCACGAAGCGCTCGCTGGCTAATGGCTTCAGCGCGTGTGGCTCGGGACTTGGCGGTGTATTGTATTCTTTCGCTGCCGGGGCGATCATCCAGAATATGGGGTTGAACTGGGCGTTTTGGATCTTAGGGATTCTGGCGTTCGTGGTCAACACGGCTTGTACACTGCTGATCAAGGACCGGAATAAGATCATCGGATCGAGGCAGCTGGCGTTTGATTTCGAGCTGTTTACGAGGATTGAGTATCTTCTCTTGCTGGCGTTTGGATGGTTCAGCATGTTGGGGTATATTGTTCTTATCTTCTCACTCGCCAACTATGCTCGGGTCATCGGCCTCGGGCCGTCGGAAGCCGCCCTCATCAGCGCAATCTTCAATCTCGGGCAAGGTGTCGGTCGTCCGTTTGTGGGATACTTCAGTGACAGAACTGGAAGAATCAACATGGCTGCTGGTCTGACTTTTGTCACCGGTGTGCTGGCCCTGGCCATTTGGATCAACGCACATACATATGGTGTGCTCATCTTCTTCGCCTTCATTGGTGGAACTGTCGCTGGAACGTTCTGGGCCGTTGTCGGGCCTGTGACGGCTGAGGTCGTAGGCTTGCAGGCCGTTCCGTCGGCACTGAACCTCACATGGCTCGTCATTCTGCTGCCCTGCACATTCAGTCAGCCGATTGCGATGCAACTCGTCGAAGCCACAGGAAGCTACCTTCCCACTCAGATCTGGACGGGACTCATGTACATCATTGCAGCACTTTGCCTCTGCATAGTTCGTGGGTGGAAGATCATTGATAACGCGAAACTGAAGGCACAGGAGCTAGAGCAGGCTGAGGAAGTCACTGCCCCGTCACATACGAACGGGAATACAACGGATAGCGGCGCAACGGCGACTGAGGCGGATCAAGTCCCGCATCATACAAAAATGCGGATGCTGGTTGAGTGTTGGAAGTGGAAGAAAGTTTGATGTCCATTCACGGTCAATACACCCCGATGGTCAATGTGAATTAAGAGTCGTTCTTCAGCTTGTCTACGGGGCCAGCAATGTTGTACTATTGATGCATGCATCTGCGCCTCTCCACGCGATCTTGTTCCGTCTGCCATCCTTCTTCATTATCGCTTCTCAATTTGTTCCTCTTGATGTACCGGCTCGAATGGCCATGTCGAAAGGTCGATTCGATTGTCATGCTTTGCACTCATTTGTTGTCTCGGCCGTAGCGTTCGGCCTCATTCTCCAGCTTCTCCAGCGCATGCTGCAGTTGGAGCATTTGACCACCTGACTTTCGATACCTCATCATGACTCTCTGTAATTGCGTGAACAAGAGTTCTGCCTTGCGATCAAATGTTTTTGCTTCGTCAGCCACAGGGTCGGGATGAGGACCCACGTTCTGAAGAAACTCGATGTCATTGTCAGAGAAGCCAAAGCCAGACACGTGAGCGCTCTCAAGAAGTGACTGTGTGGCCTCAACGGGATGTGTGAGACCCGATATCTGGAGTGGATCACGTCCCAAGAGACGAAGAAGGGCGTAAGGGAACTTCCGATCGATCTCGTATTTGTGATTGATGTACCATATTGTGGGATCATCCTTGAAGGCATCGACGCAAAGGATCTCCGCGAGATTCACATCTGAATTCAGACTGTCTTGAGCGTCGCGAAGCGCTGCAATGATCTGCTGGGCTGGGATGTATTCTGAGCCGCCTGAACCCCATTGTTGAGACTCTGTGAGCCAGGTAACACAACTTGATCCACTGCAATGCCAGTTCTCTGGAAGCCCTTCGAACAGTGTCACGAATGACCTCACGCGGTCTTGATGAATAAGGTAACCCGAGCTTCCCTTGTTTTGAAACCAGGATCCAGCGCCTTGTCTAATACGTGCCAACAGACGTTCATCAAACCCCGGCTCAGGTCGGATATTTCGCTCGTTCCCATTGCCGCCACTCGCTTGGGCCTGGAGACTTTCTCGGTCTGTAGCGGGATATTCTGTGGGAATCTGGATGTTTCGTCTAGAGGGAACAGCGTTTTCAGCCTTGCGTCTCTTGTTGTTTGGCGCCATGATGTGAGGAAGACACTATAGTAGCCGTGATGTTAGTGATGATGGGGTTTGAAGAAAAGAGAGCAGGTCGTGTCTCTCGACGTGAACAGCAGGGAAGCATATGAACCTGCCTGCAAGCATGAAAGGAGCGATTACTAGTATGAGTGAAAGGAAGCGAGCAGTCCGATTGACATTTGGTATGGTGGGAAAGAACATACCAACTTGGCAGAATCGAGGTTGTGAGAGAAAGAAAGGACGCGAGCTCGCTCTTGCGCCCCATGACCACTTCCTTCCTAGTTCAATCCCAGATCTTGAAGCATGGTCCCTAGAAAATAGTCCACGCGCTCTTCATCTTGATACCTTAGTGCCGATCTCAGAACCTGACCACACAAACCTCGACCCTCGACCAGGATGCCTCTCCGGCCTCACGTTCTGTGCCTTCCGTCGTAGCAGAAGCGAGCGTATCCTGTGTGCTCTTGTACAGGCGAAACTCGTCTAGCTCAACCAGTTTGAGAATTACCTTCTTGATGCCACTAGGCACTCGGCACTCGGGGACAGTCTGAGGGTCGATGCCAGCTAAGCGAAGGAGCACTGGAGGAAGCTTGTACTGCAGCTCGTACTGCGAATCCCTCCACCACGTGACACAGGATTGTGTGAACATCTTGAGGCAAAGGGCTTTGACTTGTTTTAGATCGCTTTCGGTCTCTTCTCGAGCCATACGGAAGGCTGCCGCGATAGATGACTTTGTGGGCTGGATTTTGAAAGTTCTGTATTGCTTATCCACTTCATAGAGGTGGTCTGAAAGGTTAGCCCAGCTGATATGCCATCCTGAACGACGCTGCTCGACCAAGAATCGGAGTTTTGGAATGTTGTCGGGGTTTATGAACTCTGCCGTGCTCATAGCTGACTGTGTTCGCTCGACGATACCCAGGCATGTCCTACTGATGCCCATCAGAGGCTGCGATGTAGTGCTCTGTGGCGAGCCGGCAGGTGCTTCGATAACTGAGCCAGTTCGCCCCCTCATACGGCGTGCTTCTTCTGCGGCCAGTCTCACTGCCCTTTATTACGGCGCCAAATGGGGCGTCTCCATGGGTCGCTTGGGAGATGGAGGGATCGAGGTTTTTGTTGGGATCATCTTTGTCTGCCGATGAGATGCGTCGAGTGATGAACGAATGCTTCTGGGAAAGCCCAAAAGATAGAAGCGGCAGGAGTTTTGCTCGTGAGAAAAACTCCTGATCTAGAATGGGTCTACTTTCAAGAATCGAAATGAGCTCCCAGTAAGTGGCAGTGATCTCTGCAGCAAATATCAGGTGTCACCTTGGGCTGCCGAACGGGTTCTATAGAAGTAGGATGCCTAATAGCAGCACCGTGCCGATATGCAGCGTCGATTAGTGAAAGTTAAACAGTAAGGAAATACTGCAGAAACGGTCATTGGTCGTCCAAGTGTCGGAGGAAATCAGGTCTTGCTGGAACGATGACAACAGGGAACGAATGGTTCGGACTCGAGACAGAAACTGAAGGATCTCGGCGTCTCCATCGGGTGTCACTCCGGGGCCGCTTGCTGTTTGGGATTCTAGGCTTTCATTCTTCTATTCGACCGTCTAACTCTGCCTTGGCTTGACTCCCGAGCCTTGATGATTCCATCGCCTAGCTGTCAATCCCGACGTTCTCACTCTCTCGAAGCACTTGCGCGTCCGCGATCAACCCCTGGCAAGCAGACAACCGCCCTCAACGACCATTGCGCCGATTTCAGATGTAATGAATAATCAGCCAGTATCAGAAGGACTCGCATAGACCTTGCCCGTCAGGTCGTTCACAAGATGCTTGAGAACCTGAAGATAACCATCTTCAGCCCTATAATTGAGAAGAAGCCTTACGACTTGGCTTCGAAGGGCTTCAATAGTTGTTTCAGAATATTCAATCTCACGTTCGTTTCCTCTATACTTCGCTTAAACCATAGCAGTGGTGGTCTTTCATCCAGCTGGAATCCATCAAGCTCCGACACGTCGAGTACAGCTTCGACCCAACTTTCGGAGAAACCAAGGGACATGTTCTCAAGTCCAGCCAGGTTGACATGAGCGCCAGGAGTGTAGGGCGATCCGGCGACAGTTCTCTGCCAGTCATGCGAGGTTTTGTTCAGGATGCCATCAGAGCAGTCTTTGATGCTATCCAGATCGATTTGCGTAGTATCCAGAGCTGCTCGGAGTAGGAAACACACTCGCTTGGCGTCGAGCGCGATTCCACTTTCGTCCGAAAACTTCTCAAGCTGCGATTCCGCCCCAGCCCAAGAGTAGTGCCAACACGTGGGACGGGCCTTGACTAGACTAAGAATGGCTTGGAGCAGGGTACGATGCATTTCTGGCTTCTCTGAGCCCAGGTTTGTAATGCCGATACTGATGGCTGTTCCCATGAAGTTCCGTTTGTCGGCACCACTGACACTACAGCGACTGCCTGTATGGCCCTCGTGATGATACTAGAGGACTTGAGAGTCTTTATTGAGGTGGCTGTGGCTGGATGACTGTCACCACCAACCTTTTGGTCTTCGGTTTGCGGTGCGTTCATCTTGTTGACACGCCAATGAATTTCTGGGGAGTCGGATGAAGATGTAAGGTCAAGGGCCTCAAAGACCTGAATTTCGTGAGATGAGAGTAACGGAATGAAGGTTTTGGGAACAAGCACGAGTGTTGCTGAAGGGCTGGCTGAAACGCCTCCTGAGAAGCTCTGTGCTTCGTACTGTGCGTTTGGGAGGGACCAGAGAAAAGAATGAAGGGGAAAAGATCGTGTATTTATAATAGCAGGCGAGAAAAAGAACATCAGAATAGCCTTAGCCCAACTCGCGTCCGACTGCAACACCTGTCTGAACGGCCCTACCCAGGTATGCGTCATCACAACCAGCTGGAGGATTCATCCGTCTCAATCCTGCCGCTTCGCCAAAGCCACAATGCTGAAGTTGGGATTCCCATCTGCCACCTCAATGAACTTCCTGATGCCATTCTTCAGTGCCTTCTCACTCAACATGTCCTCTCCCTCCTCCAATTGACCCCGATCCACGGGGCCGTCAGTACCACCCTCCAACTCCCAAAGATGCCCATCCTTGCCTTTCGTGAAGGCGATGAAGTGTAGTTCGACAAAGTCTGATGCAGCGGGTGTGATCGAGTCTCCTGTTCGTGCTGCACGCATGTGGACCTCCTCTAGCTCCTCGCTGTCGTAGAGGACCCTGGCTCGTGGGACGGCTGACAGGGGTGTTGCTTCTTTGATGAGTCTGTCGATGAGGGAGTCTGGTTTGACGAATGGCCGTGCCTCGCCGTTTGCCACAGAGTGAATCAGGGCGTAGAGACCACATGCATTGCCGATGGTCTGGTTGAACCACACGACGGGCTCATCCTCACCCTTGCCAGCATATGTCAACCCGTCCTTGTCCAGTGGCGTTCCATCGGCAGCACGGACTTTATTGTACATTTCAGGTGGAGTTATGAAGATCAGAGCGTAGACGGGTCGTGGGATGATGGCGAGTAGGTCTGGGTCATCAATGCTGAAGACATCGTAGAAGCCAAGCTCAGACGAAAGGCCAAGATCGTGGGCGAGAGAGGTGAAGACTTCGGGATTGTTCTCGAGAGGAATGACAACTTTCTTGCCGCTCTCATTGATGTAGACGCCTTCGACGGGCATTCTGACTGATGATGATTCAATCGACGTGCTGTCTTGATTCAGTGGATGGCGATGTTGTATTGTATTGATGGTAATGTTGATTGTGCCTGGGTTGGTGGTCGGTTCATTTTGCGGGGGAGGGGCAACACGCAAGAAGGCAACTAGGCAGCTGACGTGGATCAACTTCACGGTGTCGACTCGGCCTTAGCACCCACCGTCCTTGACATGGCGTTCCATTTCAGATCGTATGAACCGAAGCACCTTAATTGGCCGATCCAATGAAATGAAGCATCTCATCGGGGGTCTGTTTGCATTACCTCACCCTGGGCAGTGAACAGCCCCGGCTTTCCCACATCCACCAGTCAGCAGTTTGTCGGCAAAGTCGATACAGATTTCGATGCATCACAGACAAAGTCTGAAGGCACGACCACGGTACGTTGAAAGGTACTCAGGAAGACAAGTCTACCTCATAGCTCTTCCTAAGTAGCGCCAGGTCCGACGGAAACGCGACTGGTAGTCAACGCTAAGGCAAAGCGAATAGCCAAGGAGTTCGTCACAAATTAATCAAATCAAAGCTTCCATATACAATGCAAGGTCAACGTCAACTGGAAAAGATCAAAGGGTGTGATTCGTGATGCAGGTCACCGCCACTCGCGCCTCTTCCTACCCTTCGGAGAGAACGCCTCTCAGGTCTTCAGTTGTGTGAGACGAAATGTCATCTTTGCGCCAGCTCTGCAGTCGGACGAAGCCATTCTTGAGTTCAACGTTTATCTTCAGGGCCAAGAAACTATTATTCGTCATGTTGTACAGCCGAGATGATAGTCTACAGCGCATCGCCATAACGAAGCACCACATCCTTTCCGTCGGGGTCAGTAAAACGGGCGGACGTGGTCTGCGACATCGTCTGCAAATCTCACTCGGCCTGGATAGACACTATTGAGGGCATGTGTAGCTGTGAAAGGCTCCTTACTGGTTTATCACCAAGTCGGGTTCAAGTTTCGAGCACACCCTTCATATTTTGTTCCGGGCCGGGTTCCGACCTCGGATGTCCCGGGGCTCAAAACAGAAACTGTGGACCTTCTACACCATTTCTTCCGAAAGAAACAATAGAATCTTGTCAAGATATTCACTGGCCGGTTATGCTTGATGAAAATACTCCCTGTTCGGACGCTGAGAGCTGCTATTGGAAAGGTGAACTTCGCCGGGCTGGGGATAACACCATCCAGGCACCAACGCAATTCGGGGAATGGATACTAGGGCATTCTGACAATGTGGTAGCTTTGCGAGTTAGAACAGCCTTGTGACTCATGGGCCCCTTCCAAACGGCGGTCTTGGCCCACAAGCAGGACCATTGCCTCCCTTGGTCCAAGCCTCGGTGATGTCCAGAACGGGTACAGTAACCATCGGACACTTGTTAGGCCGCTTCCCCATCATCATCCTGGTCGAAAAACAGACAGATCACAAATCGGAGACGTTCCCTTGTTACGAGACCCCGAACTAATGGATTCGGGACATGCCGCTCGTGGGGACTCTAAGATCTGACGAGAGGGAGTCAAGATCGTGGCACCGTGCAGATCTGTGGGTGGTGGGGAAACTTTATTTAGACGTTGTCGATGTTTATCTTAAGATATGCTCTTCTATGCTCTTTTCCAGTCTCAATGGATGCATTCATTCCGTTACGTCCCGACGCCACAGGGTATAGCGGACGATGCTCGTTGTCAACGCCTCCAGCGATTCGAGGCCGACCCGTCACTGTTTAAGCCTAGGTCAAGGTTTAGTGCTGACACCAATCGGACGATTACCAGGACGTTCTACTGGGCGTGACTATGGCACAGGCAGTCAACTCGTATGAACTCAGGTATTTAGAATTTGACACTATTCGTCATTTATCATTGGATGTGAAGCTAGTTATTGTCCTCCAACTATCTAAGAACCTGGCAGGCCAGCCGAGGTACCATAGAAGGAACCAGAAACCTCACCAAGCTCGAGCGCAGCGTTGATGACACCAGCAAGACCCTCACCAGCGATAAGACCAGCAGCAATAGCGAAAGCGTAGGTCTCAAAGTTCTTGGGGAAGTACTTGCGCCACCACCAAGCCGTGATAGCACCAAAGAGGACGGCGTTGGCGTAGCCACTGTCAGCGCCGAGGACCCATGCGACACCGATGGACATCCAGTTGGGGAGCCACTTGCGGAACTTCTCGCGCTCGCCGACGAGGTAGAAGTTCTTGAAGATGGCCTGCAAGACACACCAGACGCCCATGACGATGGAGAAGATACCGGAGCTAGAGGGAATGGGGAACTTGGGGTCGGTGACAGCAACAGCGACGGCCTTCCATGCGAAGACGGAGGGGGCTGCAAACGGGCATTCCGGGTCCTGAACGGCTCATTAGCATCATGCAGCACGGTTAGAAGCGATGTCACGGTTGGTACTTACGTCAATGTAGTCGGGGTGCCAAACGCAAGGGTAAGCCTCCATGAACAGGACGAAGATAGCAGGAGCCAGGAAAATAGCGACGATGCTACCGATGGCCTGAGCATAGAACTGCTTGTTCGGGGGCGTCCTGAGGAGGAAACCAATGCGGAAATCACTGACAAGGCTGGTAGCCACATCAGCGGTACCAGAAGCATAGATACCAGCAATCAAGTTGATGCGCTGAGCATCGGGAATGCTGTAGCCATTCTGGGTGATGCCACCGTAGACGAGCTGAGAGGCTTTGGCAGAAGCAGTGAGAGGAGTGACATCGGTAACGGCACCACCGTAGATGGAGAGGAAGGCAAAAATGAGACCAAGAAGACAGGCCAGAATGGCAAGCCCGGCGTTCATGTCGTACTGGATGTGGCACACGATGCAAGCCACAGCCACAAAGACAATGCTACCGGTGATCCAAACCCAGGTCGCCACCTGCTGAGCTGGAGGAGCAAAGTCCTCGATAAGACTGGAGCTCTCAAGGCCCTTGGCAGCCTGCTTCTCGAAGAAAGAGTTGCTCTTCCCGCGCTTCTGGAGCTGATTGTTGATGGAGATGGAGCTCTCACGGACAGCATACTTGATGCCATCCCACAGGACACGGAAGTGCAGAACAAACTCGACCATGGAGTAAACGATGAGTACCATGACACCAGGCCAGAGGAACCAGTAGCGAGGAGAGGGAACGTAGCCTGGCGTACCAATGCCACCCATGGAGTTGAAGGTGACCCTATCGGCCCACTTGGGGTCATCGGGGGAGATCTGGAGACCGATGCACTCACCGTAGTGGACGAGGATGGGACCTACGATACCGAAAGCGAAGACGGTACCACCGAACCAAGAGATAGCAGCATTAAGGCCGACAAGGATACCGGAGCCGAAGAAGGCAGGGGTCAGCTGAATGTACCAGCCCCAGTTATCAATGTTCTGAGCCCAGTTGCTGTGGCCACTCCAGATGTAGAACCAAGTGAAGATGCGCCAGTTGTGCAGAATACCATCGGCATACTGCGAGACAACGATGTGAATGAAGGCTCCGACGAAGGCGTATGCAAGCGCCTTGATCTTCTTCATGGCATCCGCTGCACCGCTGCCAACAGCGTGCATAGAGCGGATAGCCATGGCAGTGGCAGTTGGAGAGGGGAAGACAAGGTTCAGCTCGCGGGAAACGTTGATGATGAAGAACTTGCGGAGAGGAACGGCGGCGAAGAGACCGAAGAAAGCACAGACGAAGGTGATGGTCAGGATGCGACCGAAGTCCTGCTTGGGCGCGTCGGAGAGGAGACCGAGCTGGTACATGGCGGGAAGACCGGCGACGAAGAGACCAGAGAGGCCACCAGCACCGGTGGCAGAGGCTTGGACGATGGAGTTTTCCTGGGGACCGAAGTCCATGCCGATGAATGGCACCTTGGGGAAGACCTTGGTGAGAATTTGGATCTATAGGAAAGGTGTCATATGTTAGTTTGAATTTCTCTTCAGGTCTGGGTTTTTGGGTAGGTGATGTAACTTACGATACCGAAACCAAAGATGGCACCGAACATAGTGGCTGGGAAAGTGAAACCAGTTTTCAGACCGAGGTAGACGTTGGAGGCGTTGACGAGAGATCCAAGCAGGATACCGACGATGATAGCACGAGCTGTCAGCGGGTTGGGCTCATCAATAACACCCTTCAGCGGTGGGAAGCTGCTGAAGAGGTCGGTGATGGGCTCATCCCCCTCTGTCGTCTCGGACTTGAGGTCGACATCGACGGACTCGGCACGCTTCTCCATGTTCACGGCATGGGGAGCACCACCAGCATCAGCCATGTGGTCGCCCACAGTCTCAGTCGTCTTCTCATAGTTGCCAATCGGGGCGAACTTGGGGTCCCTGGCCGGGATAGTAGTGTCGGCGTCCATGTTGACTTGAGTTCTGTCTCGGATAGAGCTTCACTCGGCTGTGTTTGCTGTTCAATGGGTGATGAGGAAGAACCACAGCGAACGGACAAGCAATGGGGAAATGAATCCTTGCACGTTGCACCGAGGAGAGGCGGAGGAATGGTCGAGGGGAATGAGGCGATATTTATTTCCCTGGTCTTGCAGGAAAGAGAGGGGACTGGCAATATCTGTCTAACATGCAAACACCCAGGGTGGTACCAGACAATGGCGACAATCTTGCCTATCTCTGCCCATTGGAGGATCCTGGATCCTCCATCGATTGAGGATCTGTATCAGGCCGCTTCGTCCAACCAGGTCTGTGCCTCGGCGATTACAGGTCTCACGAGACATGTGGTCCCCTGGGGCGCACCTTGTTTGCCTTCTGCACCATCACGACAGTCTGCCTCTTCTTCCCGAACCATGCCCGAAGAGGCGGGTGCGATGCTACGATACACGCGACTGGGCTGGTTCTGGAAGCGCGATTCAAAGGGACCGCCGAATTAGAGTGGACAGACGGGGTTTAGGAAGTTGGAGCAAGGGTACCTTTGGCAGTACTGGCTCTGTCGCCACTTTTTCGCCATGTGCAGATGGGCAATCGCTCGGCCTCCCTTGATCGACAAGTCCTGGTCTCAGTGACGAGGTTTGTATTGGCAACGGTTGGCTGGAGATAGTATCCAGTAGGTTAAAGCACTGACCGGGGATGCACGTTGAGAGGGTACATACATTGACGCTTGGACGGTTTCGCAAGGACCCGAAGCACTCTTCCTGGACCTTTTGTCTCGGAGGGAGGGTACATACAGGCGGTGGTGTGGTGGGTGGTGGGCAAGGGGAGATGATATGCGGGTGGCACTTCTGGTCATGCCGACGCCACAAGTTACTGGATCGAGGATTCTGGGCCGCAACACCGTTGTAGGGCAATAGACGAGTACTGTAACTCGGGGGGGAGGGAGGGGGACGGGGGGGGACAATGAATAGCGGACGGTGATTGAAGGAGGTTGCCGCGAGTCGAGGATTGGACTGCCGACCAATCTGCTGGCTTAGTATCGATCGAGCTTCCTGAAAAGGCATAACCGGGTGCATATCTCCATGGGTTGGATAGAATCCACTTTAACGAGCCGCGAACCGGCGCATGGGTGAATTGAGCCCGCACAGGTACCTGTTGTCGCGCGATAGCGTTGGAGCTTGACTGTTTTGAGGTCTCAGTCAAGGGTCTCATGGTCGCCAATACTGGGAACGAGTGCGATACAATTAATTTTGGGAGTCAGGTGTTGCTGTGACGGACTCTCTGACGACGTAGATTGAAAGACAGGCCACAGGCCTATACCCCAGACCAAGGACAACTGGCGCCCGAGGGTGGCGCTCGGGATCCTGAAGCCAGTGGCTGATGCTCGATCTGGAGGAGTGCCGACAGTTGGACAGGTGGTGTGTACATCGTGATGCTAGTCGGCCATGCTTTACAGGGGTGGACAGATAGTGCATTAGATAGCTGGTATGCATACTTTTCAGTTGCTGATAGGGTTCAGAATCCCACTGGCGCGGAGAAGCATAATTGAAAGAAGGTTGTTTCCCCGTACTGAGGTTACAGCCATAAGAACGGTGGCAATTGGGGCGTGATGCCAGTCTATTGGTAGTACTGCATATAGCTGCAATCACAACCTGAGCGAGGCGGATTGATTCAGAACCCGGCTGACACAGTCGCGGCGAGCAGAGGAATCTTGCGTGCCAACGAACACGAGCACATATCTAGAGCCAAGAAATGTCACTCGGCTCCGGCCCAGAGCCCAGGCGACCTGTGGATGTCTGTCTGGGCATCTAGAACTAGTACCCCGGCCGAGGTACTTTTAGTAGCGGACTGTAGGACAAAGATACTTGCTCATGTCAACGCTGAGCACCATTGTGCACAATTACTATAGCGACTGAGATGCAGATGATTCATTCAATGAGAATGAGTTCTTTGACATAACACCGTCGCTCAGGGCACTCTCAGCATCGTGACCGTTCCAACACAGGACACCTTACTCCGCGCCACCCAAAACAACTATCTCAAATCCGCTCGACCATCCCAATACACCCCGTTCGCTCACTAAATCAACCGGCTCTAATTCTTTTGTGGGCACGGAACGGCACATGCCAGCTCCACTCCCACTCCCATCAAGAGTTGCCGCCAATACAGTGCAGACAAGCGCGCGCGCGGTGTTACCAGGTCCGCCCAGACTGCCCAGTTCAGAAGGGACCTTTGCTTATCTTGGCGGGGGTGGATAGAGAGTCTTGGGGGTGGGAAAATGTCGCGATGATCTGTTGTTGGACATCCGGACGGGGGCCCGCGCAGGGAACCTTTGTATTTTTTGTTCAGCTAGGAGGATCTGAAGCAGAGTGATTATGTCAAGCGAGTTGACAATCATCCACCTCGTAAAGCTGGTCGATGACGCCTTCAACTGCTTTGCACGATATCGCGAGATATCGTGAAGCCTCATCTGTTGACCTCGAGAAGGCAACATCTCATGTCGCCACGTTCGTCAGCCTTCCTTCGGTCGGTTGGCGCCGACGCACCAAGACCGCGATGGCTGAACATGCCGTCTTGGAGATCTGCTTGGCCAGAGATTCGCCTCTCGGGGAAAGGAGATTTCCCATGTGAGGCGCTTGGCCAAGAAGACCTTCGCTTGGCCTGCCTACCAAGACTGTAGCCACAGACCAGGGGTGCAAGCGAGCTTGACAGAAGTGTGCAGCATTGTAACCCTTCCTTCCCCTAGACCATGGAGCTGGCAGACCAACAGCCAGTGTGGCATGTTCTCTCGCATGACCTGGGATTATTGTTCTGGAACATCGTTCATGGTCCATATCTGGTATTTCGTGCGGGCGCTGCGACTTGTACACCCTTCTTTGCAGGTGCTGCTATCTTTGGCGATGACCCTGCGATGCTTCGATAGGCAGGTTTGATGAAGTTTCATCGCCGTCAATCATCGGAGCTACTTCTAGATGGTGGGTGAAGTATCAACGTCGCCACAAAAAGCCGCGAAGGAGGTGTGATCGTCTGGTACTGTCAAAGCAAGCTTGATGTTAAGCACAAGTTATGCCCCCTATGCCGGGCTAGGGTACATGCTCGAGTGCACGAGAGTCCGGGGTAACAATCAAGTACGTAAAAGCTTCAGCGGGACTGCTAAAGTGACTTTGACTGCTTGAAGGGATTTGAAATTCGTGATGAGACGGACTCGATGTGTTTGTATCGCCTTCCACTCTAGGCATGGAGCGAAGCGCCAGACCAACACATGGTCAGCTGGGACAAAGTTCCTTTGAATCCAGAACTACGAGACCTCTTAGAGAGCAGTCTGTCAGCAGATGGGCCGACATTATCCGTCCGTGATAACACGCAGACACGACAGGCGAGGGCTGATAGGTTGCTGTGACCCAACGTATCGGTTGAGGCGAGAATGCATGTGTGGTCCACATATTCCAACGGAGGTGCAAGACTTGCACACGCGATCGAGAATTCTGTGGCAAGGCAAGTTTGATGGGAGATAGTTGAAGGTGGCGAGGCCGCGGGTGTGTAGCATGATCGAGATTGCCTGACAGACCAGCAGCAGAGACCCTGGTCAAAGGGCAGGCATATTAGGCACATGGGGTTTTGGCCACTTGCTGAGCGAGGTCGGGAGTAGTATCAGATTGGTCGTAGGATTCGATGGTAGAGACCCCTGGCCTGGTCGGACCAGGCGACCATGTTCTGATCTGAAGGGCACCTTTAGACGTCTTTCTTCCCTACGATGCCCGCTTTCCTTAGTCCAAACCAAGCAACGAATATGACAGCAGCATTTGCTGCAAAGATCGTCCAGAAAGCCGCTCTGTAGCCTTTCATCAAAGCCAGTTTGTTATCACCAATATCAGAATGCTCTGTCACTGATGCAGAAATGGCGCCTGTGATGGCCAAACCGACCGAGTTGCCGAACTGCGTGACCTCGTTGAAGACGCCACCAGCCAGTGATTGAAGGTCGGCCGGGAATGCCTCAGAGATAACCAGGTTCGAGATGGTAAAGAGCACTAGAAGAAGTCAGCTGACTGCATTCTCTGTGTGATTCAAAGACAACTATACCATCTGCGTTGGCTGGGGATAGGAAGAGTGCCCAGAAAGGCTCGAACCAGTAGTTGTCACCGATGTCAACTGTCGCCATCAATGGACCTGCGACAAGCGTGATGAGAGCTGACACAACTGCTAGTGTTCGAACATTGACGCGGGCGATGAGATAAGCTGTGACGATGTTCGCTGCAACACCCATCACGACATGGGGAATAAATCGAATAGAGCTCGTCAGGGCAGATACACCCTCAACCTCTTGGAAGCTACGAAGCGTATCAGCCACGCAAATCCCACCAAAGGTCGTCGTACTTAGACTTACTATAATGTTGTGAAATATTCGATGGCAGTCATTCCGGCGTAGCAAAGGAATATGGCCAAACACACGGAAGTGAAAGCCCAGTTCCGCCAGACCTTGTTCGGAATGAGAGCCGGCTTCCCTCGGCGGACTTGGAAGTTCATCCACCAGGGAAAAGCTGCAATCAGCACGATAGACAGCGACAGGAGTGCAATGATTTGCGGCTCCTCAAGACGCTTGTAGGACGAAGAAGTCATTGCGAGGACATACAAAAGCATGCCTAGTCCAGCGCTCATGATCAAAGCACCAACCCAGTCGATATCCTTTGCAAGTCTTGTCGTCCATTTGCGACCTCCAGTCTCGATTGGAGGCACGGGGAGAGACCATATGGACGCGAGGGATAGGATCAAGTTGATACCAGCCATCATGTAGTAGGCATATCGCCAGCCGACGCTTGAGGTGAAGACACCTCCCAGGACAAGTCCAACAGCATATCCAAGTGGGTTCCCCATTCCGTTCATTGCGAACGCGGTGTTTCTCCACGTGCCCTTCGGAAACGTGGCGGTGATGAGGCCAACGGCTGTGGGAAGACACATCGCGATGGCCATGCCCGACACCAGCCTGAACATGATGAGCTGTATACCGGTCTGCGCCAATCCAATGGCTATCGTGAAGATCATGAACAGGAAACTCCCGGTGATCCACATACGCTTCGCTCCGACAACGTCCGCAACCGCCCCGAAGATCAGAAGCAAGCATCCAGCTGAGAGTGCGTATACAGCCGCCGGCCAGAGGATCAGGCCACGTTCAATGCCGAGGTCCCGTGCTATCTGAGGTAGAGCGACAATGAGAATCCCGGAACCCATGGTGTTGAGGAAGTTGACACCAGCCAGGGTGGATATGACCACAATGCCGCGGACCTTGGACACGCGCAGGACTTGAAGAGTGGCATCTCGGGGCTCAAGAGCGATCCTATCATCTTCGACATTCAAGCTATCCGCCTTTTGACTCGCATCGTCTTGTCGGGGTGTTTCCGCTGGCGTGATGTCATCGCGTGAGGCGTCTGGTACTGCTGTCTTGCTGGCTTGCACAGGCTCGAGAGCAATGGCACCAGTTGCCATTGCTCCGGCTGCACTTGCTCTCCCTCTTGTCATCATTGTTACTGCGGCCATGTCAGTGCTGAAGGCGATAGGATAATACATTCTTTGTTATGTCTTACCGGTCTACTTTCGGGCACTTGAAGCAGGATCAGGCGTAGGTAAGAAACAAGGTTCTGACAGTTTGCGACTATGCTAGAACTACTTTACAAGCAGAACAACATTGATTGGGTCTTGAGATTCCCGAGCCTGCTGAATAATACTCATCAGCAAAATGAGTCACGGATGTCAGATTCGCTGCCGCGTTAGGATGGTGAGAGGTAATCCTGGTCGATCTGATGACGCGGGGCACCACCGTCGGCGGCGGCAAACCTTAGTTACCCTAGACTACTCTTCCTCAATCATGCACGATCGGTCAACTCGGGGGATGCAGTTGGGATCAAAACATTGTTCGTCAAGTCTCTGGATCCGAGATATGTTTAAGCACTTTGCAGCAGTGTTGGAGCCCTCACTTTCCTAGAGATGTGCAGCCAATGGCACAACACAATTGTAAAAGCAGAAAAAGCAAAGAAACGACGCCTGCGAGATCATTCATCAGTATGAAATATAGCAATGTCGGGTGTTCAATAGCGTTATTTCGCTATCCCTCAGCGAAAGCCTCTTTCTTGGGCCCTTTCGCGTTACAAGAATGGTACCGGATGTTTCCTTTCGCTCCCATAACAACCGCTTGAGGCGCTCCTAGCACGCAGCCTCGCGGCGTCATTCAAGTCTCCTAACGTCTTTCCATCATCATTCAACACCCTCGCGATCCATCTGTCAAACGTGATGTGTTTGAATAGGCTATTCACAAGAAAGAACGACGAAGGCAAATATATAATTTTTTTTTTTTTCTTTTCCACAGGTAGCCGCTCTTATAGAACAAACACGACCCGGGACTATGATGATTGCCGTCACGGCACGCCTGCAGGGCAACAAACTTCATTGAACTTGAGTATGGACGCAATAGTAACCGTCTCATTAACCTTGACAATATTTATAAATCAGTCATCACAAAATCCCCTCCCATTCACTGCATTTGTTGTCAGCGTACACCCTATACTCGCTTGGTCTGACCTCATTACCTAAAGCCAAGGATCTTGGCTGTTCAACTTCCGCCGAGGCCGAGATCTCTCCCAACCCCACCCTCATGTCACCCCAAGGCGCGCCCTCCTCGGCGTCGGCCAGCCCTCTCCTCCCGCAATTCGAGACGCTTGCGCCGAGCTCATCCTCACGATGTCCGAAGGTGAAAGTGAAGCCCCCACAGGCCTCGCGGCATCTGCATCCGGGCCACCGACGCCTCAATCACATGGTAGAGGCTCCCGAGCATCGCGACAAAGCGATCGTTCATGCGTTACGTGCCACCGACGAAAGGTTCGTTGCGATAAACGCCTTCCTTGTGCTGCTTGTGCACGTGGAGGTCGCGAATGCAGGTATGAAGATGTCACAGAGAAGCCGAGAAGGCGTCGTCCGAGGCAGACGACGATAGCAGACGTTGTCTCGCGCGTCTCGGACTTGGAGAGGTCAATTGTCGGTGCCTCGACGCCATCATCGACACAAAGGGTCCCGGTGAGACGGGGCTCCAGTATGCGAAGGGTGCCGGACGCTGCGCAAGGTACTCCTTTGACCGCATACGGACCAACGACAGTAGACACTGAGTCGACCAATGAGGTGCTTGTGCAGAATGGCCCTACAAGTCAATATGTTGATGAGAGTGTCATCTCCCGGATGATTGAGGCGGTAAGAGAGACTCCACCATACAACCTTCGTCAAATAAAACATGCCTCTGACTATCTTCAAGGATCGTGATAGAAATTCGCTTCTCTCAGTTCCTCAAGACGGGCTGCCAAACCAATTCCAAGGTTCTCCTTTCAGTCTCATGGGTTTCCTCTCACATCCTTCAGCCTTCAAGGATGAGCCTGATGAAGTTGTTCGCAAGATGGACGGGATGAAACTCTGGCACATCTTCGAACAGAACATCGACCCTCTGGTCAAAGTCCTCCATGTTCCAACAGCCGAGATTCAGATCTTCACTGCTATCAATCAGCCCGAGGCCGCGTCGAAGGATACCATGGCCCTTTTGCACGCTATCTACTTCGCGGCTGTAACGAGTATGGATGCAGAAGATGTGAACAAGCTGCTCGGTATAGATCAAATGACTGCGTTGTCCAAGTTCAGGTCGCACTTTCAGAAAGCTTTGGCAGAAGCCGATGCTTTGGAGCACCCCACTGTGACGCTTCTGCAAGCTTTGGCCATATATCTGGTAAGTCATCCGGTGTTCCATATCGCAAACAACCGTCCTGACACTTCGGGAAGCACATTGTCCCAAGCTGGAACTCAAGTAGAGGTTCTTGGATCCTGAACGGCCTGGCCCTCCGAATGGCACTATCCATCGGCCTCCATACGGACGGCAGTAAACTAGGGCTTTCTCCCTTTGATGCAGAAGTACGGAGGCGAGTCTGGTGGCATCTGTTTGCCCGGGACTTCAGGGCCCTAGAGGATCACGGCATCAGTCCGCAACTCCATCTGCCGACTTCGACTACTCGACTACCTCTCAACATAGAAGACAGCGACATATGGCCAGACATGGCCGAACCGCCAGTTGAGAGGCCAGGCTTTACCCGTATGACGTTTCAAGTGGTCAATATGGAAGTCAGTCATGCTTTTCATCAGACTTTGTATCCATCAGATACTGTTTTCGAGCCTGGCGAGAGAATGGCACTTCGTGATGAAGCATTCCGACGGCTCCACGAACACTTGGGTCCTTTCTTCGACAGCTGCCAACCCGTCGTCCCACTTCAAAAGTTTTGCCTCAGCATTGGCTCAGCGATTGTTCACAAGATGGACTTAGTTACGCGCCAGCGAGTTGCGAACTTGGAGACGCCCGACGACCGCGACTCATTTGCTACGGAGGAGAACCTCGACGCGGCATGCACAGCGCTTGAAAAGAACATTGAGATCTGGCATGACGAGCTTCTGCGCCCGCACAAATGGTCGCAACGCGTACATCCTCAGTATTTCCTGGTCCTGTATGTACTGTGGCATCTCTGCATCCGACCAGACAGCCCACAGGCAGGTCGCGCTTGGGGCGTCGTCGATGCGATGTTCCGAGTCGAACAACAACGCCTCACGCACACCTTTGGTGGTCGTTCTCTAAAACGTGTTGTCCTGGAACGCTTGCGGAAGAAGGCTGAAGCTGTGCGGACGTCAGCCATGGCAATGCCAGAACGATCAGCCGATGCAAACACCAGTGACACAACAGCTGAACCTGGTCCGATGCATTCTGACTTTGATCTCGGCGATCTTCCCCAAGATGGCCCGATCGATGATCATTTTAACAGCGATTGGTTCGACCTGCCCAACGGCACGGCAGTTCCGAACTGGAACACCCTCGTCAGCGATCTACGTGCAAACGATTTCAGCTACTCAGGAATGTTTTGACAGTGTATGTATGTATTATGTATGCTTAAAGGCGACGAGAAAATTTTGAACTCCATGCTATGCAAATGCAGTTGCCATTTACCAAAGTGGCTTTCCCCTATATGCTATACCCATTGTGTCCAATCCGATCATACCTTGGCAAAGAGCCCATGCGACCTTGCGAGTGAGATCCTTGTGAGGAGAATGAAGCATGTGCCCGCAGCACACATTACGCCAGCGAAAGCCTTCGCCGCACCCCAGTTGTAGTTGTCTCCGAGAATGGCACCAGCGATGGGGTTACTTGTCAAGGCCGGAATTGCCGAGCAAAGGAATACCATTCCTGTCCGGAGGCCCATATCGCGAAGGGGCGACACAGTAGCCACCAGAGCCGGGAGCTGGGAGACATATGCTCCACTGAAAAAGCCATAAAGAACAGCGAAAGCGACACGGCAGGCATCGTTGGATGCTGGAATCCAAAGCGCCAGAATCAGTGCAGCAGCGATGTAGCAGACGACGATGAAGACATTGAAAAGGCCGAGAATGTCACCGAAAACACCAGAGAGAAGACGTCCAAAGAGACTTCCTGCTCCAAAGATCGCGACCAAGTACTGCACGAGGTTTGGGTCCATGCCGTTCGATACCGCGTCGACTTGGAGATAGTTCATCGGGACGTACATGCCCCATGTGAAGATTGCCAGGCCGATGGCGAGGTTGGCATACTTGAATTCCTGGAAGGGTTTCCAGAAGTCCTGCGGGGAGAGCTTGCGAGGCTGGGGAGGTCGGTATGCTTTGACAGTTAGGTTGACGACAATCAGGAGGCCGAAGATGATGAAGGCAGTGATTCGCATAGCCCATCCGAAGCCGATACTTCGGATCAAGCGGTTGACCATGATGGGCAGGGCGATGCCACCCACGCTGCTGCCGGTGGCAAGGACGCCGTATGCGGTACCACGCTTCTTGCTGAACCAGCCAGGGATGACTGTAAGGGCTATGAAAGTGTCAATAAAAACTCCAATACGCAAGGTATGAGGAAATAGCAGCTTACCTGGTTGGAAGATTGCAGCAACACCAACAGCGCTGCAGACGCCTTGCGAAAGCAAGATCTGATAGTACTCAGTCGAGATGGAAGCCATCATGAGACCGAATACATGAAGGAATGAGCCGGTCAGAATGAGGTACCGTGGTCCATACTTGTCGTACAAAACACCCATAACCGGACCCTATATTGCTGGTTAGCCCTGTCGCTCATTGTCGCAGGGGAGTTCATGACATACCAGAGCCATCATGAAGAAGAATTGCAGCGAAGGAATCCATGACACTGCACTAGACGAATAGTCTTTGAGCAGCGTTGACTGGTAATACTCTTGGAATACACCAACGGCTGTAGAATTGATTAGTTGAGATACCCAAATAGCGAACATATTGACTTGAGGGGCGTACCATTGATCCATCCCCAAGTGCAGAATGAGCTGCACCAAGCCCCAAAAACTACAAGCCATGCTCGGAAACCACCATCTGGCGCATCGCTACCAATTGGGGGCGGTGTCGGTGCTGTGGCGTCCTTTTCTTGTGTCGCAGCGTTTGATTGACGCGTTGACTTCTCCAAGTCCTGCTCTGCGACTTTGGTGGCGTCATCGGGCTTTTGGTGGCTGTCGTCCAGTGAAGGCCGCTGGGAGGTCTCACTCCTATCGAAGTGTGTCCTGTCTGTGTCGTAGGCGCTCATCCTCGGTGAGTCTGACATGCTGCTCCGGTGAGACCCGGTGTCTTAATTGGTAGAAAGTGTGTCGCAAATGAGACAAAGTGAGTACGGGCCGGTGTGGTACAGATCTTCAGATTCTTAGACAAAGACTTTCTAGATCTGCATTCTTTCGAAGGGCCAAGACGGCAGACTTAAGGGAAAAGGCGTGATGGATGACCAAGCGACTTCGGCAACTTAACTCGGTCCCTTACCTGCAGCAGTAGCTTCGGATTGTTCGATCTCGGGGGGCCAGCAAGTGAGTCAAGTGAGCATTTTGCAGCGAGAAAGCAGAATTCGTCAACTTTCTCGTTAGGTAACAGGAGCAACGATCATAGGCTATAGACCGGGATTAGGGAGGTTCGGCCCTTGGCTCAAGCACCGAGGCCGAGCACGTCAACTTCGCCTTTCCTCATTCAGCTGGCCGTGTACTTTGGTCTTGGCCGTTTCCGAATTCGGAAATACCCTCGAAGGCGCGGGGATTTCGCACATTGAAATGGCCGGTGGCCGCGAGAAACAGTCATCTGCGTGCAAGCAAAGCAACAGCAACATTCCACTACGTAGTTTTCTTGACTATTGGTTGCAGTCTCCATTCTCGGAGATAAAGAAGCCTCAAGCGTCAGTTTGTTCCCCTGATATTAGAATTCGCCTTGAGGCCCGAAGGTTCTTTCGGAGCTGCACCAGGTTCCTGCCTTTGTCGATCCTACCCAGCTGTTTGTCTCAGTCCTGGACAGACTGTCGACCTAAGACAGCTAAAGATCGTTACGAGCTTGATACTCAAGTGCCTAAGAAATACCAGTTAGGTAGTTCTTCCTTCGTAGTCATGCTCGCAAGCTACCCGGAACCTTTGACCCAGCTCCTGCACGTCAGTCTCCTTTATCAACATCACAGACTTGCGCGACAGTGATCTCATCTGGTCAGAAGATACTAGAAACCAAGAACTTCTGCTCTAGTAAGAACGTCTCCATTGACTGTTCAACTACCCTCCACCCGAGCCGAGACTATTTCCCTTCCCAGTTTCCGGATCTGACTCGGATGTGTCGTGGTTTGCATGACCCGGGATTCAATGATCCCGGGTTTCCCAAGCCCCCTCACATTGTCCTAAACGAGGTCGTCATTCGAAGCTATAGGCAGGATCTCTCAATTTGTTTGTGGCAAGGTATCACGCGGCCGCTTACGTCTACCCCAGAGCACCATGGAGCTGTCGGGATGGTGGGCATGCGTAACGGTGCGGCTTATGACAGAGCTACCGAAGCTTGTCGGTGCATATTCCAGCGCCACATTCCGATTCAACGGCTCACCTAGGGCAGCCATTCAAGGACAGCCAAGCGGCAATCTCGGGACGCAAGGCTGAAACTCAAAGTATAGCAATAGGCAAGTGCTGAGCTCTGATTTGAGTCCAGTGCCGTTATAGATGATCGCTGAAAGGTTGTTCATGAGCCATCGACGCGAATGTTGTGAGGAGAAGATTGCCGTGCGGGGAACACCACGCTGATCATGTATATAAGATGAGTATATAGCTTTGTCGCAAGCAGGCGGCTGCTTGGTTTACTTCATTGGGTATACATGTACATTTCGAAGCAACTCTCACCATGCACCTGTTTACGTATGCCGTGGGGTCTATCCTCACATTGGGAACACTGACCGCGGCAGCAGCTCCCAAAAACGTGTCGCGCATTCAATGGGTTAAATGCCCCTCGGAGACGCCTCCAGGTGTGGATTGCGGCGAGATCAAGGTGCCTCTCACTTACAAGAATGGAAGCTCCATCGAGCCAGCAGACAATCGCACCATTACACTGGGGTTTGCGCGACTCAACTCGACCGGAAATTCCACTCGCGGTCCTCTATTCACAAATCCCGGCGGTCCAGGTGTTCCCGCATCAACCCTCGTCGGAGCCGGCCTTTTCGTGCCGGAGATAGGCTTCTCTAAGAATGTTATGCGAACATATGATATCATCGGCCTTGACCCACGCGGGGTCGGCTCAAGTCAGCCTGTGAAATGTAATCCGAAGATCTTCAATCGCCGAGTGCCGACTCTGGTGAACAGCACAAAGACCTACGAAGCGCTCAAGAACCAGAGTCGTGAGTTAGGGGAGAGCTGCGCAAAGCTCACTGGCCCACTCATCAATTACCTTGATACCGTCCACGTCGCAAAAGACCACGAAGTACTTCGAAGGGCAATGGGGGCGAAGCAGTTTGACTATTTCGGTTTATCCTACGGGTCCCTGTTGGGCTCGACCTATCTCAACCTCTTTTCCAAATACGTTGGTCGCATGGCATTGGATGGAATCGTGGATCACTCGCAGTCCGAGATTGGTACGCTACTCACAGAAGCTGTGACCTATGAGACCACTCTGAACAAGTTCTTTGAGTGGTGCAATAACAACTCGTCGTGTCCGTTGCATGGAGATAACCCGAAGGAAGTGTTCAACGGCCTGGTTTACAACGCCACACAAAAGCCAATTCCCGCACCGGGCTGCAACGGCACTTGTCAGCCTAATGTTACAGGAGAAGACATTCTGTACAACACACAGACCTTGCTAGAATTTGTCAACTCTACCCTTGGAGCTGGCTGGTATGGTCTTGCCGGCTACTTAGCTCAGGCTGCAAAAGGAAACGCAACAAGACTGTCCACGGCGCTGGCGACTTCCGAAACGTCCAATTCTCTTACCGGATCGCCCTTCACATACCTCGCGATTGGCTGCCAAGACTGGAAGCGAAGCGCCAACGCATCTCAAGATCTTCAGCAACGTCTGGAAGCTGTAATGCCCTTCGCGCCTCAGACCAAAGGTGTGACACAGACTTTCTACTACCAGTCCTTGTGTCTCGACTGGCCCGCCCCGGTCACCTATCCTCAGCAAACCTTCAATTTGACAATGGTAGAGAAAGCCCCTAAGATCTTGCTCTCAAATTCAGTCTATGATCCAGCGTGCAGCATAGCGTGGGCCAATGGTGTTAGGGAGCAGCTGCCCACGGCTGTGAGTATCATCAGGAACGGAACCGGACATACTAGCCACACGATTCTTGGAAAGACTCGCGAGGCGATTGATAGTTATCTAGCGACTGGGAGACTACCCAAAGACGGTACAATTTACCAGACTTGAGGACATTGGGGGGTTGACTGCTAAAGGCAACGAAGGTGGGCGACGGTAGGGCGAATGCGGGTAGATAAAGATTGGTTTGACTGTTCTGCAACGTGACTTCCAAATTTCCGCATATACACAATCCCTAGTAAGATACAAGAATTCTCAAGATTGTTGAAAGCATGGCGCAAATTTGACATGAATAAACAAGTTGAATGAGAGTGAAGAATGAAAGGCACCAAGTGCGGTGCTGCTCAGAGAGGGCAACCCTCGGGTGCCAGGACCCAACCAGTGAGTCGGTTTGCCACATGGGTGACATAGCATGCGGTCGACGTAATACCGTCGTTCAGGTTCCCATAGTTCGCCGAGCCGCTGTTGTAGAGGCGAGCGCCAGCATAGAAGGAGCGTACACCGCTGTCACCGATAGCATTGGCAGCTCGGACAATTGTTTGCCGCAGGCCGTCGCCGGATGGAGTGCCAGCTGACCCATCCCGAATCATCTGGAGGATCTCAGATGCCGGGCAAGGGTTGACGCCAGCACAAGTGCCGACACCGTTGTGCGATTGCATGAGTCCGGGGTTGCGAACACCATTGTTCGTGGTCGGAGCGCGAACGCACCCAATGCTCTCTTGCATAACAATAGCGAGGATGAAGCGCTTATCGATGCCTGTCTCTCCAGATACCTGCTGAATGGCGCTGTTAATAGCAGCGATCTCATTAGGAGAGTTGTTGGCGCCCCAGCCGTTCCATTCACACGACTGGGCCATGACAGGGGCATTAGTGTTCCAAAGCTCATCGTAAGAGCCCCAAGCGCCGAAGTCTGGCCAACCCTGAGAGGGCGAGCCGTTGCCGGTGTAGAAGCGGTATGTATCCGAGACGGCGCGCTTTGCAAAAGCGAGAAGGCTGGAAGGGGACCTGGCCGGAGCTGCAGCCGCAAGAGCGGCCAGCCCGAAAGTGACGATGGAGAAAGAGGCGCGCATTGTGACTTTGGCCCGAAGAGAACTTGTGGGTATACGGTAGTTGAGTGTAGTAAAGGATCGTGAGAAGAAGTATTTACAAGATTGAAGGAGTGTTGGAAGGAGTGTGAATAGTGCCCTGCACTTTGCTGTGGTTCTTTGGAGTTGTGCCTCCATTTCAAATGTTGGGGACCTCGTGGGGTATTTTATAGCCCGTTCATCAATCGTGATGCTATGTTCATTCGAACCTCACTCAGACTCCGCGTAGGAGACTCTTCACCGCTGGTAACCAGTCTAGCCATTGCGACCTTCCTAATGATGCCGTTAATGGGGCCAGTCAAGCGCGATGCCGGCCATAACGGTCTCATTAAACTGGTGAAATTGGAGGGTTGCTACGACCCCAGAGTGCCATCATCCCTGAACCTCGCAGGAAAAGGATGAAGACAAATCCTCCGCTCTCGGCGTCACTCAAAGTGATATCCTGCAGTCACTACCGGATCGCCTCTAGGTGGTGACCTTCAGCGTCAAATCGTCCGAACACTTGCGGGCCGGCGCGCGTTGATAGCTATGACGATCATATAACACCACGTTTTCTGCATGTCGCGAACTATATCACATGCAGGTGGACATGTAAGGCCATATGGAGCATAACTCAGGGGCTGAATGGGAGATTCGGGCCATTTCAAGCCACATTGCTCGTTTTGGCGCGCGAAGCTGCCCAACTCGGTAACGTTGCATGAACCGAACCGCGGGATGCCAGGCCAAGAGCCTTGCCGTTCCCAGGTAATTCCCGGTGTTACAGCACCACAATCTCTACTCTATAAGAATAAAATATCACGTAGGTCGTGCTTTAGCAAGAATGTGTCATTGAAAGCTTGGGTATCATGTCGACTTGATCCATTTCTGTGGGAACCCTTCCTTGCGACGCGGAGATACCATCGCAGTTCCTACCATGAAGATGGGCACCGAGCAGTGTCACCTTCAAGGCTCAACTGCTCGGCGAAGCCTTGGTGCTTTCACGAGTCGTAGCCAGTGCCGTTCTATTGATCCTGCATCCATTGGCGTCCTCTTCGTGGGTGATGCTCCCCATCTACCATCCGTTGGTGTGCAACCTGCCTAAACGGGACACACTGGACGCCTGCAGCCAATAACGATTTAGTGACCAGCGATCACCCGCGACGATGAAATTCCCGTCCAGCTCGGCTACTATAGTCGTCCCTGAGGATCACAGCAATCCGTAAGGAACTATTTGGATGAACCTAATCGCATAATGGTGTGTGCTGCTATTGATGGAGGCCTTATCGGCATTGCTGCGCACAATAGACCCACAACGTCGCCCAATGTGCAATACGCCGCCTCTAATACGCTTATGGTCGTGAATACGCTGCGATACGTCGAAATGCTAGATAGTCGCGCTGCACAGCCTTGCTAATACTCTGGAAACCATAAGCAAGCATGCCTTTTCGCGCAGCTGGAACAATCTTCTTGGGGGATTTTGCAAAATTTATGGTACTGATAGCGAATGATTTGTCAAGCCTCCGCCCTGGGACAGTCGGCTTTGCTGACAGCAAAGTTCATTCAACACTTGGAAGTCTCAAAGTTGGTGCCATGTATACGCAAAAGAGAGGCAGTGTCAATTCACCATGCTGTGAGACGCGCAACAAGACCAACTCACATGGGTTCAAACTGAACATATAAAGAAGATGGCGAGCTCCATCACCTAATGCCTCGCTCAACAAACAACAATTCGTCGCAAATACAGCCAGCTGAACTACCTCAGACCCAACACACGTCTATACCCTGATACTTCGCTTATCCGAATCGCTCAAAACATGGGTCTTTTCAAACCTACTTCTATCGATAAAGAGTGTGACAGAGCTGCACGAATCCTGAAGGGCTTCGTTGGTAAGTTGATCACAATAGGAAGAAGTTTGAGGTTCGTCAACAGCTAACCCCGGCAGACAAAGGGAAGATTCCCAAAGATGTCATCGCGAAAGCTAAGGGAATTGCGATCTTCAGCGGTTTCCGCGCAGCTATGTATCTCGCTGGCAACGGCGGATCAGGTGTAGTTTCCGCCCGTCTGAGTGACGGCTCTTGGTCGCCACCATCGGCTTTCTCTGTCCGAACCGGCGGTGTTGGACTGGCTTACGGAGTGGATGTCTACGACTGCATCTGTGTGCTGAACACGCAAGCAGCCGTCGACGCATACATGAAGTCGGAGGTTCAACTAGGTGCGGCTGTCTCGCTGGCCGCTGGACCGATTGGTGGAGATTGGACGATGCAGGAGGTGAAGCCTGTGTGGACTTACACTAAGTCCCGAGGCGTGTATGGTGGCTTGACGGTTGATGGTACGGTGATCAAGGAGAGGCGCGATGCGAATGCTGAGTTCTATAATGCTAAAGTCTCCGCTGCGGATATCCTGACGGGACAGGCTGGCCAAGGGGAATGGCCAGCGGGCGGCAGTCGACTCCTGGAGCTTCTCAAGGCGGCACAGGGCGCTACGGCGGATGTGAAGGTTCTTGCAGACATCACCAATGAACCGACACCTGGCGACCTGAAGGAGTGATAGAAGGAACTATTGCCGGTCTATATTGTATGCTATAATATCCATAAGCCCAAACTGTCACCTTGAATGACTTCCTTTGCTTTGCATCCATCTCAAATCGTCAATTGATCACGCAACCTCTCCTAGCACACATTTCACTCGATCTGCCACCTTCGCTTCATTAGCTTCGGCATCGACCGGCAGGACATCGGTCTCGTTCGCCGTCGGTTTCAGTTCTTGTTGGCCAGTCTGGAGGTCCAAAAATACCAATGAAACACCCCTCTGTTCGGAGATTGCGGTTCGTAGTGCATCTCTTGATTCTTCAGGTAGTCGAGACGCCGTAACCACAACACCATGAAACTCGAGCTCTGTCACCGTCTCAATTGCACGAGAAGCAACTCTGCTAAGCCATTTTGTAGCGTCCTCATCGGAAACAGAGCTACTAGAGGATATTTCTTGGATAGTCTTTGGCCACAGGGCGCTGCTCTCGATGACGGGGAATCCGAGCGACTTTGCGACGCTAGCAGTATGACCGCTATCAGTACCACACAACACAACGACCTTCTTTGCTTTTTCATATACCGCAGTTGGCTGAGTGGTAGTCTGATCTGCAGCCTTGGCCTTCGCAAGCGCCCATGGTCCTGATTGAAAGTATGCGACAAACTTGGTGACGAGGTCTTGATCAAGAACGGAAGCGGCAGCTAGGGCAGGCGATAGTGCGCAGGCCTTGTCAGTAGCATATGTCTTTGACGGAGAAAACTCGTCCTTGTCGTATTTGCCGGCGAAGAAGTCGACCAGTTTAATCGGCGGGTTTGCCTCAGGATCTGGGTTCGATGCCCGAAGCCGGCGGATCCATTCCTTCGGCTTAACTTCCTCGAACTCGAGACCAGCAGCTCTGAGAGCCGGTAAAAGATCCTTGGTCCAATGGAAGTACTTGGGGTTTGTGACGTTGGTGAAAATGCTACCTCGAGCGTCAGACAGGGATATGTCGGCCACTGCCTGAGCAATGACATCTACAGGAAGCCAGGATGGGGTTTCCTCAAGCTTGGGAAGTGCGCCGACAGTAAGGGCTGACTGTATCATGAGAGGAATGCCCTCTGTGGCGTTCCAAACTCCGTGCTCAGTATCAGCAATGATCTGGCCAAGTCGAAGAACCCGGGTTGGGACACTACCAGCCTTGTCCTCAGCTGCAAGGCGACATATGTTCTCTGCCACGCATTTGGACTGCGCATATCCCATTTGCTGAGCCCACCCCAGCTCTGGAAGTGTCTCTGGCACCGGGACCTTTGTCGCACGAGATACAACACTGACGGAGGAGCAAAAGTTGAAAGAAGCGTTGCCACCAGCCGCGCGGCACAGAGAGATGAGGTGAGTGACGCCGGCGATGTTTCCCCCTTCGAAGCTTGACAACCTCATGTTGAAGTTCACTGACCAAGCACAGTGAATAACCAGGCACAGACTTCGGCAGACTTCGTGATAGGTATCAACGCTGAGACCAAGCTGGCTGTTAGACAGATCCGAAGCTAAAGCGACAAGTTTCCTACGATGCAGGAGAGGAAGATTGTGATAGACCTTGCGCTGAATCAGAGAGGATATCACACGCCTGTCAGCATCCTCGTCGGACTTCGCCCTTGTCAGACAGTAGACCTTGTCGATTGTTGGATCAGACACCATCTTGGCAACGATGTGAGCACCCAAGGAGCCGGTGACTCCCGTGATGACGATTGAGGACCGACGCTCAGGCGTAGGCGCAGGAATGGCGCTATACTTATCAATAAGTTCCTGCATTTCTTCTTCAATAGAGATAGCCTTGATACTTTGATCACCAGATCTCAAGCCATAGAGATATCCGGCGAGCTTGGACACGCATGGGTGGTCAAAAACAACGGTTTGTCCGAGCTTCGCGCCGCCTACGTCGATGTTCTTAACGATCTCGCTCCTGATTCGAATCGCCTGTAGCGAGTCAAGACCAATGGCGAAGAAGTCCATGTCGTCCATGAGCTCAATGGTCTTTGCGAAGACTGAGGTAACAAGTCCCCGAATGAAATCCTTGAGCTCCTCCTTGTTCAGCCTTTGCAGGTCCCCAGAGCCGGTCTCAAGCCTATCGTACATCTCGTTGATATCCTTCTCATAAGTGCGGTAAAAGGCCTGGCGAATGATTGAACCCTTGTCGGTGCGAGGATAGTCGCAGTTCGCAGGCAAGAGCTTGATCATATCCTTTGAGACACGCGCGTATGCTTCAACAGTTTCGCACGCAGACTGAACAATGGGCCAAATAAGCTCGAGCTGCTCATCCTCTGACTTTTCTGCAAGGCCTGCGGCGGGCACAATCAGAGCTCCAAGAACGTCGCGACCTGCACCAAAAATGACGGCTTCTGTGACATGCTTGCTAGATCGAATGGTGCCTTCAGTAGTGACAGGGTTGAACATTTCGCCATTGACAAGGCAAATCGTGTCGTCTCTTCGGGCGATGTACTTCCAGGCTCCAGGGATCGTCGGATGAGGCTCCATCAAATCCTTTGTTGCATAGGAGCCATCGTCCATGTTCGTCGCTACCTTCGCGGGCCAGCCAGCCAGAACGCAACACTCATAGAGATTCGGTCCCTGCGGGATCCAACGAAGGTAAGGAGTCAGCTTGGGGTGCTCGCGCACGTAGTTCCAAGCCTTGTCACCAGGTGGCCTGAAGGATGTCATGAGCTGCCCAGTCTCCGTTGAGCCATAATGACCGACCAGGTTGACTTCTCTGTCCACAAGCATGTCTCCAAGATCATCAGGGCAAGCCGAACCACCGTACATGACGATCTTAAGTTGCTGCAGGCATCGAATGCCTTCCTCAGACTCCGACAGTAGTTTGAGCGCAAACGGCACGCCATAGAAGATCTCGAAGCTATTCGCTTGCATGACTTTGACAAGGTTGTCATGCGTGAGTGGGAGGTCCGCGTTGTAAAGATGTAGGGGTTTCTGGCTATAAATGGCTCGGAACATGTTGCCGATGCCGTGGTTATGATAAAGCGGTAGCGTGATAAAGCCTCTCATGTTCATTGTGTTGGAAAAGTTGATAAGACACGCCTTCTGCTTCTGGTAGATGGGCTTGGGGAGACCAGTAGAGCCTATGAAAGTGTGTCAGAATTGCATGTTTCGGAAATTCGAGTATACACACCACTTGAATGGATAATATAGGTCATGTTCAAAGTCTCAACCTCTGGATCGAGGTGATGGTCCATTTTTGTGTCTGCATGTACCTCAATGGGGAAATCGAATGCTGAAGTTGGTGCGATGTCAAAGATCCCGAGATTTGGAAAGGTTGCCCCGGAAGCATCCGCTATCTCGGCATATCGAGGGTCGACGATGAAGAATGTTGCACCAGTTACATTGATCAAATTATCCACAGCAGTTTGGGATATTCTTGTCGACAGAAACAGGCATGTGTGGCCCAACTTGAATAAAGCAAGCAACGTGATGAGGTACTCGAAATTTGAAGGCCCCATGAGGGCCACAGTGATGGGCTTCTCATCAGATGACTTGCGGGACGGGATGAAAGCCTGGTAGTGCTTCGCTACTCGGAAGGCAAACACGTCAAGTTGCCGGAATGTGTAGTCCACAAAATCGATACCTGAAGATGGGTAAGAGACGATAACTTGGTCGGGGCTGGTCCTTGCTCGTCGCCTCAGCAGTTGATCCACTGTCTTTATGGTACTGTCGTTAGTCGGGTCGAATTCCACTGGAGCGATGGTCGTCGTTGATTGCGCGATAGACTTCTCAGGGCCAGCCATACCAGCAGCTGGCAAGGTCGATGGAGGAGCCATCTTCGCAGAGTGTGTCGCCGAGGGCGTGTGCAAGAACAGGGTTGATGTCACTCCCCAACTGCTTCTGTCGATGAAAATGCTTGGTGATCTCTTATCGGTAGTGGTATTGAGTTCTCAGCCTTTCGAGGCTCTTAAGAAAGAACGAAGTTCCGTAAATACAGCTCAAAGTCATCCACATCAGGATTGCGATCGAGCTTCTCCGCCAAACAGGTTCGACAAACACGAGCCCCATCCTCAGCTGCAACCGTGATGGGTCAACCACTCTTCCGAAAACGCAAACCGGACCGGCAGATCTCAGTCCGATTCTCTGAAGCTCGACAGTCCCGTATGCAGAGTTCACGGCATTCAGCGACGGAGACATTTCCGTGCAGCAAGATGGTCGACGGATAAAAATCCGTCATCGGCCCCCACAACCTGGTTAGGCTTGACGGATTCCGATTGACAGCGTCCAGGAAAGACAGAAAGGAAAACCATGTCATGAACAGGTCACGGTCGCAGTATGACAGGCAAGCACTGCATGTATAGCCTTCTTGAGCCAGTCGAGCGGCCTTGGGAATGTGTCAAGTAATCTCACCTGACCATCATTCTTCTACACGGCTGTTGCTACTACCTCTCGCGTTCAAAGGAGTGCCTCGCGGCCATCAAAGCCGAAAGTTAACCATAATTATAGAAATGGGATGTCCGTAAAGATCTTGACCCCGGAGAGATCGCGGAAATTGGTAGCACGGAAAGGCGACTACCTGAGGCTACAGTAGACGCACTGGTAGTACTGAGTTCTGGTCAAGCAGAAAACGATTCAGTAGCCACGGCCAGAAAGATTGCATTGGACGTTTTCTCAGAGTGCCAGAAAATACCTATGACTCAAGGTCCGGCATCCACTGACACGAAGAATCAGGCTCTACATCCATATACAAGCCAAACGCGGAAGAATCTAGGTCCAACCAGTCGGTGGTCTGCCACTCATCTAACAAGGTTGAGCCAAAAGTCCCCTCAGCCATGTCAAGAGACGACATTGTAGCTGATGTCACTGTTGTATTGAGCCCATTCAGACTCGGCAACAAAGCAGGCTGCTGACCATGCGAGTGCTGATACCCGTTCAAGTCAGAGTATTGCCATGGCCGCAAGTCATCACCCTTAGGCCCAAGTTGGGGTCCCAGAGCCTCTGAGCGAAACTCTTCAAGAATCACAGCGTAACGCCGACTTGGGGAGTTTGAGGCAGTTGCGTGAGCCAGATGGGCCTGGCACCGCCCAGCCAAGGCCATGAGTTCCGTATGTTTCGTTTGATCCCTAGCAGCGAGGCCCCATCGTCTCCTTTGGATGTCCCAGACATACGTGATTACGAGCGCGTGGAAGGCCACGTACTGGGTAAACCAGAAGGCCTGGATCCAGGGCCCTTCAACGGCCATGCGATCTACTGCTTCAAGCACGGTCTGTGCAGCTTGGACACACTCCATTGCCTGAGCTTGACTGTCTGGGCTTGGGCTTCCCAGCAAAAAGAGACGATTGGCGTGCATTATAGCATGACAATAGGCAAGTTGCAAGACCTGAGACTGACGGCGGAAACTCCGTATCAACATAGATGGACGAATTGTGCCGAGATGGGGCGGCAAACTGGCTCGCCACTCATGCAGTTGCTTGCTCAGCCGATGAGCGGATATGCATCGCTCTTCTTCCGTGACGGGTTTTATGGAGTACACCTCCCTGGAAATTGCACCGACGATGCGAGCAATCCTGCTTCATGTTTAGCCACGTTTCCAAGACCGCTGAAATAATCACTGCACATACTTCGCGTGACATATCAAGGCGTCTACATGACAATCTTGACCACCAGCATTCACAGCACTCTGAGTGCCAATGTCTTCATCTTCAACCCTGTCTGGGTAGACTTGGTCAATGTCCTCATCATGGTAGTGACGAGGTCTACCGAAAATTACGCCCAGATACTTGTCGAGTATGTAGGCCGTCCAAAATGTGCGTACTCTGAGCTGTGTCTGCCTGTAATCGGGCACCGCTGCGCCCTTTTTCGCAGACTTGCGGTGAAGGCCTAGAGCTGAGATGATCTGTAGTGCATTGCCGAAGGTATACCAGGCTTGGTTCATGCGCGAGCTAAGCAGTAAGTACATGACCTGGAGAAGCCGAGCCTGTGCTGACTCCAGCAGAGGGGGACCGGTCTCATCTTCCGCAAGCTTCTGCGAAATGCAATACAAATAATCGCTTCGTGCAACAGAGGCATCGTCAGCAGTTTGTGTGAAAGTCGGGAGTTTCTTCTCGTCATGAGCGGTAGCAATTGCTAGCACAGCAAGCAGGATCGAAGTTCGAGCGCGACCAATCTGGTGATAAAGCACTCTACCTCCGCTTATGTTCTGCGAAGTCGTGGTGAGCCAGGATTCCACCGATGGTGGGTGAAGAATGCGATATGTGACAATGCACGTCTCGAAATAGAGACCTAGAAGTCTCTTCGCATCCTGCAAGGGAGGTAGCGCTAGCCTTTCAACATCGGTGTCTGTGACGCAGGGTAGAGGGAGGTCCCCAGCCAGCATGTACGGCTGATCCTCTATGCGCGGATGTCCCGCGAGGGACCCAGGGGAGGTCGAGTGATCAGCGCCGCTTTTGGATAGACGCTTCCAGGCTCTGTGCATGAATTGAACACCAGAAGTCGGGTCGAAGACTTGGCCCTCGATCTCGGTCATGCCAAGTTCAGGTGAGGCGCGTGAGACTGGCTGAGGACCGTCATTGGCACGCTGAGCATCTGACAGATAAGCACCGTTTCCATGACACGTCTGGACTTGGTGCAGAGACGTGCTATCCAAGATCGATGTCTCGATAGAAAGGTCAGGGTGCGTGCAATCCTTTACAGGGTCAGACTGGTGCTTTGCTGGAGGGTCTACCTCGTTGCTGGCGGTGATGCTGGTGGATGGTGGCGGTGTTGGAGGTCTTCCTCTAGAGTAACTAGAGTTATACTTGCATTCTAGCCCTTTCCTTGTGCATTTATCGCACGGTAGAGTACCTGTGCAACGAGCCTTTCGCTGTTTGCAAAAGTCACACGCTCTGCTCACTTTTTGGGAAACTCGTCGGCTTGGTGCGGGAGCAGCAGTGACTTCCGTACCTGGACATTCGACGATAGACTCATCGCTCTGCGCCTGTTCTGAAGCATGACTCCGGGTTCTCTTCCGACTCTCCTCAGGCGACGTGGCCCCTGAGAAGGCTACTAATGCCCTCCGGATCCTGCTGGCATTCAAGCACCGTGGGGACGGAGTAGCCTGAGACTGGTGCTCGCCAATGGTGTCACTGCTTTCGGTGCCCTGACAAAGGTTTCTGGAAGCTACAGGAGATCCATTGACATCTTGATGTTCGGCGACGGGAGACATGAGGGGCGGTAGGAGATGGAAGACGGCGCGGGCGACGGAATCAGAGCTCGGAAACAGATTCGAGTACTCTCGGGGACTGCCTGAGCTTTGTGTCGCTGAGCCGGCAATGCGGGATACAGAATGGCGAGCAGTAGTCATTCTGACGGACGGAAAAGACGTCGCATTATGTACGCATGGCGGAAATGTGAGGCCGTCGACAACATGCGGGGGATCGCCAACATGGCAAGGACGGAATGTGCCAGCGAAGGAGCACCTGTGGAGTGTCGCCGGTGACCCCAATCAGTGCCTCGTTGGGCTGGTGATATCCATGGGGGCTACGCATCCGGGTACCTTGGCATTGAAAGGTATGGCCTTTGCACTGCAGTCAACGCGATAGCGGCTGACTCGTGGACGGTGAGGGTTGGAAGCAGAGAGTGTTGGGACTTGGGAGTGGTGAATCTCGGGTCGCGTTATCCGCAGAGTCATGTGACTCTCCTCGATGATTGCACAATTAAGGTTCTACACTCCTCACTATGTCCACCATCATCAAGCACGTCCTCGACGTTTCTAACTCAAACACGAGACATGCAAGCACGTTCTTTCTCCAACAACTGTCCAATCCCGCTACTGTGCCTGGTGGCGTCTGTGGTGGGCCTATATCCGTCTCTTGAGCCAACCGGGCTGTGTTGGACGGATTCCTCCTCACACTCCCGCATTTCCGCACTTGGCGTCTCAGCTCAATGGTCTGGCAATGTGCTTCGATGCTGCAGTTCTAGCGTGAGGCAACGCGATATTTCGCCTTGTCTCTTTCGAGGGAACCTGACTGGCGCTTTTGCATTACCTGCTCCGGGTCACTTGTCCAAGCTCTACCCCAGACTTCCCATCTCCGGGGCACACCCTCGGGCCCCGCAAAACGCTCAAGTGGACACGACTATACACGAGGGCTTCTGCCATACTGTGTCTGGTCATGACTAACGATCTTGGTGCAACACATTCTCGACTCTGGGGCAGGCTAACGCTCCAACTGACCAGGAGACTGCTCTGTCAAGCCTTGGCTAGCTGACCACGACGCGGGGTACACCAGCACTGTACATCCATCCCCAACCAGATCCAGAAAGTATATAGATCCAAACTTGTAGGCCTTGTTCAATTCTTGGGGATCTCTAGCCAGGTCTTCTCTTCGTGATTATCCGCAACGCGTCCTGAGTACTTACCAGCCATCTTTTGATTCCAGAGGAGAGAGTCGTTAGTCACTTTGTCAGCATGACTTACAAAAATGAGAAGCCAGACGTGGTGATGGTCGACGATGCTCACATAGACAATGTGAACCTTGAGAAGGCTCCCACTGTCCGTCAGATCGATGACTACCAAGTCCTCGGTCTAAGCCAGGAAGATGCCGACTTCTACAACAGCTTTACTCCGAAGATGAGGAAGAAGTTGATGCACAAGGTGAAAGAAGCCAAACATTTACGGAGACACCGAGCTGACTCGGGGACAGGTCGATCGCCGTCTGATCCCTATGCTGACCGTACTATACCTCATTTCTCATCTTGACCGCTCCAATATTGGCAATACCAAAATCGAAGGTATCGACAAAGATCTCAATATGACTGGTCTTCAATGGAACCTCCTCCTGTCTCTGTTCTTCATTCCCTACATCGCCTTCGAAATTCCGTCCAACATCTTTCTTAAGCGGTTCATGCGCCCTTCTCTTTATATCGGAATGCTTGTTACCGTCTGGGGAGTCGTCATGACCTGCCACGGCGTTGTGAGTAACTATGCTGGTATCATGGCTCTCCGTCTTATGCTGGGTGCCCTTGAGGCTGGCTTCTTCCCTGCTGCCGTGTTCTTAAGTAAGTGTAACATTCTGTGTTTTCAAGACGAATCTTGCTGACAACCCCCCCCCCTAGCTACTTTCTGGTACATGCCTCGTGATCTAGCCTCTCGCATCTCCTGGTTCTATTGTACTGCTGCCCTTTCTGGAGCATTCTCCGGGCTATTGGCGGCGGGCATCGCCAAGATGGATAGTGTTGGGGGGTATGAAGGTAAAGCCGACATCCTCCGCTCGTACGACGCTCCATGCTGACCCGTTATAGGCTGGAGATGGATCTTCATCATGGAAGGCATCATCACTGTGGTGATCGGTGTAGCGACGTTCTTCCTTCTTGTCGACACCCCAGAAAGCGCTGGCAAGTGGCTCAAGCCCGAGGAAGTGCGATTTCTCGTGCTGCAACGCTTCATTAAGCAGGGTGGTCGTTTTGCTGAAGGGGAAGCTAAGTCCACTGCCACTTGGTGGACCGATCTCAAGTCGATTCTCCTCAATTGGCGCCTTTGGTTCATCAACTACATGTCCTTCTGCCAGACCGCCATGAGCAACGCGACCAAGTTCAACCTGCCGACTATCGTCAAAACTATGGGCTTCACGAATACCAATGCTCAACTTATGACAGCTCCCCCATACGTTGCTGCCGCTATCCTAGTCATCATTGTCTCAAAGTTCTCCGATCGAGTCGGCTGGCGTATGCCTTTCGTCGTCGGCCCTTTCTCCGTATGTGCAGTTGGGTTTGCAATGATGCTCGGTCTTCGTGGTAAGTTCGAAGAGAACCTTGGCGCATCCTACTGTGCGTGTATCATCGCCGTGCTTGGTATCTATGCATCTACCCCGTCATCTACAAGTTGGGCGGCAGCAAACCTAGCACCTGCTTCTCGCCGTGCTGTCGGTGTTGCTATGACTATTGCGTTCGGAAACCTTGGTAAGTGTGCTTTCAAGAAAAGGTGCACCGGGACCTCCATCTAACATCATCATAGGTGGCATCATGGGTAGCTATGTATTCCTTGACACGGAAGCTCCAGTGTACGAAACTGGCTTCGGTCTCGCCCTGGCCCTGGCCTCAACTGGTGTTCTCGCCGCCTTCTGCGCCGAGGCTGCGTACAAGTGGGGCAATATGAAGAAAGCGAAGATGACAGAGGAAGAGGTCTATGCTATGTACACTCAAGACGAGCTCCTGAAGATGGGCGAGAAGAACCCCCTGTTCAAGTACACACTTTAGGGAAACAACGAGGTCTTTGGTTGTGCATTGGGATCTCTCAGAGTGTCTTAAATAGCTCCCGGATGCAGTCTTGAGTCAGTCGTCTGACATGTAATGCCAATTCCTTCACCTACATACATACTCTTGGGCAAGTCGCCACCAGTCCTGTCCTTCAAGTTCCGTCTGATTCATATATACTTACTTCACTTGGCCACTTCGGCATGGCATGTCAAGTCCAAATGGACTTTGTTGCATGCCAATTCATCTGGTGTTGCTTTTCGCAGTAGCGTTGCGAGTCACAACCTAGCTACATGTCATTGTCGTGCTTTTGACGTCTGACCGAAGCGAGCCAGCGAGATTAGTCCAAATCATTCCGTGCTTCTCTTTGCAACTGGTGCTAAACACACCCCCTTTCATTTGGCCGAGTCAGCTTGCCGCCAGTGAATAACGTCCCTAGATGGCCTCGGCGGCTTCATCAGTGACTTGCAACACTTTGTACTGAGTTGAAGGCGAAACCGTCAAAGAACAAGCTCAAAATTTCACTCAAATCTGAATTTCCACATCCTCTTGTAACTTTTAAACGCTACCCAAAGCAAGGGCAACGTCCTTCGGCAAAGTAAACACATATTCGGTTCTGCGACCCACACAGACATATTGGCTTCATTTGAGGATTGAAAAGAAAACCACCTTTACCGATGTGTCGCAGGCACTTCTACAATTGCGGTCATACGCGTCGTCAAAGATGCGGACGCCAACCACCTTGTGGATTGGGCGCGACCAAGCGTGTTGTCCATAACTACCCTTGCATGGGATGTGAGGGATAGCTGAGTTCTACGGCACGATGCACTTGGATTAAGTGACACAAACACAAGCTCAATAGACTTAGCCATATAGGTCCTCATCAGGTCTTTTGTTGTGTCCCAGATGTCCGACATATTCAGCATAGGTTGTTGAAACGAGCGACCTGAGGCGATATCTGGATGTGACGCACAAACGCGAGGGGACCTTTACAAGGAGTGAATCTCGAATGCCTTAGGGGCTGTCCTCTGACAACTCAATGGTCCCGAATGGAGATAGAATTGTAGATTTCGGCGGACCAGTTCATTCGAAAGGCAGAGGTCTTTGCTTCCGCCATCCTCCTTCACATGCTTACAGGCAAGGTTGCATTGGGTCACTAATCTCGCCTCGGTGACTCAGACCTGAGTTGTGCAGATAATTACAATAAAACTACAGCTTCAAAAATGAGAGTCCCCCGTTCTTTGAAGATGATTCTCGAACAGACCAGCTCCCGATCCGTCAACCGCCTCTGGAATTTGACAGAAATCAGAGTAGCGATATTCCGCAGTCTCGACCATCAAGTTACTGAACTTACTCTGGAGGATTTGTTCCCAGATAGGCTGATAAGTCCCAATGTGCATACGCTTCCGTTGGTCCTGTGGCCCTGGAGGGACTTGGAGATGCGCCTGGTATCCTAATCCTCCCTGTACGATAACGTATAAGTCTTACAGAGGGCCTTGTGCCGATTGTCGCTAGAATAGCTGTTCTTAGACGAGCTTGTCTGGCAATCGCTAGGGCTTCAGTACGACGAAATCTAATCGGTGGTGAGCGGCTGAGTGGGATGCATCTTCTGCCGTGAATTACTAAGACTACTGTTCATCACATATCACCATACCTTTCTGGCACTGATGGTGACGATGGACCTCGAGATCGGAGTGACAAGGAGTGGAATGCTAGCAGTAGAAAACCACGTCTGCTTCCATAGTGGTTTCCAAATATAAACCTTCTTTCTGTTGCGAACTCAAATAGAGCCACTTATGATTCCCAAAACTAGTCACGACAGATTCTCACTACCGCCGCTGACCGTATTCGAGACCACGCTACCAGCATACATGTGTCTCATGCAGACCTTCACGTGTCATCACCGGGTGATCCTCCGGTGCAGCGAAAGAAGGAGGGGATACTACAGGAACCGAAGGATGCAACACGTATTCCTCCCGTTTGATTGCACACCGTGTCGGAACGGAACTTAAGGTATGCAGCATTCTGCAAGTAAGGCGAAAGGTAGCGAGAGCGGGAACATAATCAGACCTCGAGACCTGCCAGTGCGCAGAATGCAACAATGACAAACACAAGAAGGTCTTATTCCTAGTGAACTAATCTCTAATTGGGCGTGATTAGATGTATTAATTTCTTTGCCCGCGTGTTTGTGGTGACAGCGTTCGGAGTCGTAACTGAGTTGTAGCAGCAATGTCTGTGATTATTTGAGCACATGTATCATACGTAGGTCGGTGATTCTTCTTGCACCAAGACAGGTATCCACACGAGGTATGATGTGAATTGAATATGTCTTCAAAATCCGCGTTGGTCCCACGAGTCAGTGAAGTGATGCAGCGGCGAGGCAGCCTGAACTTTCCCAGTCTACGAAAACAGTGAAGGCAAAGCTAGCCTCGTCTCATCATCAACCCTAGAAACCGCCGTTATCACTTAGTAATATCCCCTTTTTCTTTGTAGAAGCCTTGGAATTTGATAGCGGAATCATAGATCCCATAATTCACTGAGGAGCTTGGATCGCTTTCGAGGAAGGGTAACTGGTATGTGACTCAGTGCGCAACCCAACCTTCGCCACCGCGCCCAGATAGATGCAGGCCACGATGATAGTATATAATACTTCTGCTTGCCAATCATCTTTGAGGTTCCCAGCATGCTTGGCCATTGCGCGTACAACCGAATACCTTCAGACACCTGATACAACATTTGTGGGACGATCACAGCTCATTGCCATCGCCAAGTTCACATCTCAAGACTGCTCGCAAGATTTGTACTCTCGATATGTGCTCTAAAGTCAAGTGGACGGGCTGCGGTCATGTAGAGCTCAGAAAATGTGCTCGCCCTTCACAATGCGTTCACTCTGGACGGAAGCTCAATACTTGGCCAATCAGCGGCAAATGTGGAGCCTGTAGATAGAGCACGGCGCTCATAGTTCTCAGAGACACGATAAGTGGTTTGAATCGCAAGCGTGAGGCTGGGATAACACTCTCTGTCAGCCGTGACGTTAATGGTGGTCCATAGACGGAACGTAGCGCCGTTGCCTTGAGGCAGACAACTCGTAGAGACCCAATGAAACGTTATAAGATCAAAGTCTCATGCATATGTACAAAGCTCAGCCCTAGAGCTCGAAGTGTGCCGGGTTTACCTGGCAAGTCCTAGACCCTAACGTCGATGCTGACGCACTTAACGGGCATGGCACACATGTAATTCAAGCTTTGCGAAGACTATGTCCGGGCTTCATGGAGCTGCTCCCACTCACTTCTATGAGCCAACATGCAGAGCGCGTCACTAGCTTTCAGTCTGGACAACGGCACATCACTGACCTCGTGAGCAATCATACTTGCCTACCAGGTGCTGTACTCCCTAGCCTGTTCCACATCAAATACAGACACCAGACAACGCGTAACAATGGGAGTGCCCGAGTTGGCATCAGTGCTTGATACTGACTTGATTGTAGGCTCTGTGTCCGAGGCCGATGAAGCAATTGGAGCTCTCCTCCGTATCTCGCTCACGGATCTTCTACACCACCTCACCATTGTTTCCGATACCTGGCTTCATCCTGGAGATACATCTTGGCATATAAATACCCTGGGCCTCTCAAGCGACACAGATCTTTCCTTCAACACATCGGGTTCAAGCGAGGAACAAACTCCGAGTCCAGATATTTGGAACTTTGCCACCCAGCCAACAGCTCTACATTCAGTCGTACGACATTCTCTTCCCAAAATGTGCGAGTCACAACACATAGCTGCGGTCATTCCACTACCACCTTGTGTAAGCTTGCCAGAGACCGACATTGGGTGTTGTGCGCTGGTCGAACTCTGTTCAGAAGAACATGGCCCACCAAATGCGGCATCTGCGCTGCGAGGGGCTGATTTGATCACGCCGGGTGTCGCTCAAGGCGTTTCTTCGCCTATCCTCGTTTGTAGAAACACCTGAACGACTTGTGATTGTGCGCTCTTCAAATCACGTTATGATGTCTTGGAGCGCCGCGGGCAATTTCCTTGCTTCACATATAGCCTCTTGCGCCAGCCTGTGGTTGGGAGGTGCGAGGTTCGACAGATAGAGGTGCTGAAAGGAGCATCAAAAAGGTCTGTCCCAAATGCAACATCTCGATCCTACTGCCACCTCAATGAAGTTCCAAGAGAATGATATTCATGCCGTCTATGATCACGATGATGCATATTGCCCATACTGCCAGCGTTTGCTGTTCTCTTCCACCCACCATCGAGCAACAAAAGCTGCTTCCTCTACCCATTGAGCAGCCTCCAGACTGTGCCCTTTCTCAACCGCCTCCAGAAAGTGCTTAAAGTCGAAATTGACCGTAGGGTGCTCCTCCCTTGGGTCGGCCGAGATGTTTGTGAAGCGCCAAACAACGTTGGCGAGGACGGGCACCACCAGACGCCAGTCTTCGTAATCAGCATGGCGCACGCCGACCATGGCCCGACCAGGGTTCATTACGACAAATTGCCACTTGCCCAAGTTGTGATTGTCCCGTTCTCCATGGCCTTCCTCCTTGTCCTTGACCTCGCCTGGATTCGTACGTAGCAAAGAGGCCCCTTCGAAATTGTTGATCAGGTCACGTGCGGCTTGCCTCCTCTTCTTGGACAACGATTTCGTTTCGACGAGTAGATCCAGAATTGTAGGTAAAATCTGTACTGTTGAAACAGCACTCTTGATCTGAATGGGTGGCAGCTTGGGATGTGAGAAAACAAGCGGGACATGATCGCAACCCACGTTGGGGTTGTAGTAAGAAGCCAGAATGTCGTTTTCTGGGATAGAAATGCCATGATCTCCATGCAGGACGACCAAAGTTTCATCCGCCACTCCTTCTTCCTTGAGCACATCGAGGATCTGCCCTATCCAACGATCGTCGTACCCTATGGCGTTCACGTAATGCGACATGTCGCTCAAGGCATCATCATGCCCAAGAGGAACATATGTTTCGTTTGCCGGCATGTTATAGGGATGATGACTTGTGCTGGTAATGTGCGTCAGAAAAACTCGCTCATTGTTCTTCTTGGCCAACGTAAAGGCATGGCGGATATAGTCCCGAAGGGGGTACTCTGGCATTCCAAAGTAGTTGATGTCAGGAAGTGTGACCTTGCCGAATTTCGCAGTTGGCTTCTTCAGATCTTCTTTGGCGATCGTCTGGCTCTTTGGGAATCCGATAGCACTCAACAGGGGTCCGGTATTATCATAGTCGATGGTGATGGACTGCAAAAAGGAAGATCGCCACTTAGCCGAATGGAAATGATGCTTTCTGCCCCTTTCTTTGATCGAATTGAAAGCTTCTAAAATATGGGGCAAGCATGGTTGGTAGATGTGATGCTGATACTCGAGGTTGAAATCGGCGATCAAGGGGTGGATGCCGCAGAGGGTTCCAACAGTACTTTTTAGGGTGAATGTCCCCGACGTATAAGCGTTCTCGAAGTTGATTCCACCTCGTGGTCTCCTCTTTTCATCCGTTACGTGTCCAGTGTGATCAAACCCATCCTCGTAGTCGCCTGTCAGGTAGTTCGCAGTAGGTGTGAGAGTTGCCAGTCGTTCTGTGGCCTGCGCCGAGAGTCTTGAGTCGGGATACGTTTCTGCAAAGCGATTCCAGATAAGGCCATCTTTCTTGACAGGAAACAGATCCTTCCTAGTGCTCTCTAACATCAAGATCACCACGTGTTTGATCCTGACGTCCCGCAGGTGTTCGCGCAAGCCTGGTAGGAGATCGTTCAACGGATCTGTCGCTTTCAGAGGATCATTAGCGGCATTGTAGTGTTGCCTGCCGCTTCGGTACCAGTCCTCAAAACCGGCCAACTCAACTTTACTAGGCAACCAGGGAAATGGCGGAGGCTTCCCCAGAGCCGTTAGATTGTCCCATGACTGGCCGATACCAGAGTCGTACACAGGGGTTAATCGCTTAAGGCTGGGTGAAGAGTTGTCGAAGTCGATGAACGGAAGAAGAGGGGCTGTCCAAGAGAGATATATGAGAGAACTCTCACAAGGACGAACCAAGAAGAACCCCGCTTGGACTAAGAGCGCTGCGGCGGCTGCAGCGGATGCAAGATACCAAGCGACTTGCTTCCAGGGACTCAAGGCGGCTTTGTTGGGTAAAGGCAATTCAGAGTCCTCCAGACTCTTATCGCTTCCAGAATTAAGCTGTGGAACAGGTAAGTATGAGACAGACGTCCCGTCAAGAAAGCGGCCCTTGCGAAGAATGTAGGTTTTACAAGCCAACCAGCCAAACCTCACTGCGTCAGCTGGCAGGCCAAATAAGAAATAGATGGGGGTTCGAGCGAGCCACGAGAAAGCGGAGATGGCAAGCGCGACAAGTGTAGCGGAAAGGAGACCGGAGAGCAGCAGCGCTCTTGCAGAGGCGTCTTTGGCGAAGTCGAGGTTCCGGTAGTGAATTTCGGACCCATTGAATGCGAAGAAACAGATGCCAGCAAAACTAACAAGCGCTGTATATGCTGCAGAAATATTGACAAGCCAAGAGCAAAGAGTCGACAAGCATTGCCGCTGGCGGAATGCTGCGTATAATGAACTCGCAAATAGAAACCGAAACACCGACAAGAGGATGAAGTCTTGTGCGAAGAAAGTGTATCCCCAAAGCGCCAAATGTCTTTGAGCTAAGGCTTTCGAATTTGCGCAAATATGAATGACTTTCGTAGTGAGAACCAAGGTTGCCAGTATAGCAAACAAGACCTGTTGGTTCACCAGAGCCATAGCCGCGTTCGTAGTTGAAGGGCAAGGGCCTTCTACAATGATATTCTTCGCATGTGTAGGACGAATTCCGCGAATCTGAAACTTGCAGAGACGTTACCGGACGCTTACGGATATGTGCCTGATTCTGTTGTCGTATGCAATATGTCGTGTGATGTAGGATACTATCTTAAAACAAGGAGCCAGGAAAGGAGAAGATGGGAGAGCACCAAACGCAAATACAGCCAAAGGTCACGCGAGCAACTAATAATAGCTTCCAGGTACCGGTGAGAAGTAGCTAAGTCGCGTATAAAATTGTCGTGGCCTAGTCCCGGCGACCATCACAGATCCAATCCAATTGGGCTGAATAGCACTCCGCCAGTCTCAAGTAGCTTCTCCCTACAGAGTCGGCTGAGCCGGCACGGCCCCTCGCGAGATCCATGCATCTCGTATTTTGAGTGTAGAGCTCTTCGCGCCCTTGCCACGGTGTACAAGCCTTCTGAACCATCGTGTGCTTTGTTCTTGTCCCCTGGAGCTCCGTCAGCCACCAGAGATAATGCCCCGGTGGAATCTTCGAAAGCACAGCTTCAGTATTTGCAGATTCTTCGTGATGCGGTACCTCTAATGAGTACTCTGATATTTGCCCTTTGGAAGAGGTGGCTTGCTGGACTAGCCGGCAGAGAGCTAGGCCCGTGGACGTCTGACACACGGCAACTGGTTTGTGGAGCTAGGGCTGAGAGGAGCTAAGCCCGGGTGCATAAAATACGCTGACTCCCTGCATTCCTCATATTCTTGTCTCCTCCATGAATCGGCCTGTAGGAAGGTGGCGTATAGCGAGGTCGCGTACAGCGAGGTCGCGTAAGGCTGCTTTATTATTCGCCCAAACTCCTGAAGTTGCGCGTAGGAATGGAAAGAAAGAGGACCCTGAAGACGCACAGCCTGCTCGCCGCAACTCAAATCGGCTATCCGGTGCCGAATAGCGCCACTGCCTCCCTTGTAGATCAAACTTTCGCTAGTTGCAACATTCGGGATGTACAAACACAGCGGTTGCAGGCGTGAAATGGTGTGGCCCTGTCATAGCAGCGTTATGAAATGGTGAGAACCCCTTAATGTACTGCCAAGCATCGCGAAATGAGCTGCTTTGATGGGGTTCCCGGATTTCATTGTATCAGTACCGGACGCAGATCGGGTCATTCAACTCCGCAATCCGCTTGAAAGCATCGTCGGCAAAAGGCGAAGCAGTGTGGGGGCCTTTTACGTGGGGCATGCCTCGGTACCGGACTTCTGGAACTCATCCATTCCCGTTGGAACTTTGAAGCACTGGCTCCTCTCATGTTCAGTATCGGTTATCCAGGAGCGAATGAAGTCATTGCCTGAAGAACAACTAGAGTGTTGGCACATAGACATTGCTTTCCCTACACTCCGCTATCTTTCTGTTCTAGAGCTTGGTCGAGATCTCAATTTTCTTTTAATGCATTCCGAGTGAAGTCGGACCTTGAGCGGTGTTCCAAGGCAGGTCATATTGAAAGACATTGAAATGTCTAGACCACGTGCAGCCTCACGGTCCTAGCAAGCTGAGCAATTGAGATCCAGGGTTTTGCTCTCTTCATGACCGTGACACCTTTAAAGGTACTCCGAACCATCTGCTTCATTATCCAAGCTATGATTATACGCATCCTGTAGCCCTGAAGCTCATGGGTCGGGCTGGATCCTTAAAGTCGTGCCGAGGCCATACGCATCTTGTGGTTCTAGGAATTTCAAGCCCAAGAATTCCAGCTTCGTATATCCGATGTGACAGATTTTACCGACTAAACACGTCGGACACGTGAGTAGATTCTTTCTTTGAACAAGTCGACTTCGGTTCTGCTGCCCTTACGCGTGTAACTAGATCAAGGCGTGATTGGGCTTCGACAAACTTACTTGATCGAACAAGAGGTTCTTTAATCAGTTTGGATCAGTTCGAGGCTCGGCAGAAAATACAAATTTAGGGCGTATAATGTAAGCAGGTGACTGAGGCATATGCTTTCAATCACAACACTTTCTACAGCACCTTGCTACCGAGTTAGCAGTTGCCAGACCTACCCTAGATATGCAAAACACCTTTCAGACAAAGTTCTCAGGAGAGTCAGGTTAAGTAGTGCGGCATGATATCTTCTGTTTCCAATCTTCTGTTTCCAATCAATTGAAGAGCAGAACGTCAGGGACTATTGCTTGACCAAAAGAAACTTCGAGTTGGTCCATCCGTCACTCTTATGCGTTGAACCAAGTGCTCCAGCCGATGATTCAGATGTGGGTGTGGTCTACTGGGTGCCCATGCGATAGCACTATTTGTCTTATCACTTATGTCAACTTATGTCCTATAAAATGGCCTTCATCCTACCGCCCGAAGCTCATCTACATGCTTCTTCGAAAAGTCGGAGAAATCTCAACTATGGCCTCCCAGCAAAAGGCCCATCAGCCTCTTCATCCCTCAATACGCCCAATTCTCGACCCCGAGTACGTCCAATATCATGACTCGGTCCTCCAGTTTATTTCCCCATCTGAGAATGAGCCTTGGGACCCATCATCGCGCTTGAAGCCTTCTACTACAGCCGCTGCCGCGCAAGGGTTGATTGCAGTCGGATCAACAGTAGACAGAGAATTGAGTAACATCCAGATCCGACAGTTTACACCGACTGGATGCGCCCCGGAGAATGGCTGGCCCTCCCTGGTGTGGTTTCATGGAGGAGGGTATGTCATGGGCGGCTTGAGTAGCGAGAATGGGTTCTTGACTCACGTTTGCAAACGTAGGGACCATTTTTGGGGAACCGCTTGCGCACCATGGCTGACATTCTGTTTGACAATAGATTTGGCATGTGTAGTGATCACGATCAACTACCGTCATGCTCCCGAGTTCAAGTACCCAACTGCAGCCAATGATTCCTTCGATGGCTTTGAATGGATAGTCAAGAACACTGCGGCACTCAATCTTGATGCTACAAAGATTGCTATCGGTGGTCTCTCGGCGTAAGTGACATGGATCTCCATCCAGATGATTCAATCTCTCAACCGGGACTGTCCTCTAATCTGGAAGCAGGGGAGGCGGGCTGTGTGCTGTAACGACCTTGAAAGCCGTAGCCCAAGGGATCCGGCCAGCATTTCAGCTTCTCATATGTCCTGTGATAGATAACACGGCCACTACAGAGACGATGTGGGCTGAGTCGAAGCATTCTCCGTGGCTGACACCTAGTCGGATGACTTGGTATCGAAATATGTACTTCAAGAAGGCTGAGGATGCTTGCGCCTGGGACGCATCTCCCATTTTCGCACCCGAGGATCTCTTGTCCCAGAGTCCTCCTACTTTCTTGGCTATCGCAGAATGTGACTTACTTGCCCCAGAGGGACTCGCTTACGGACAAAAACTACGAGCGGCCGGCACAGATGTTTCTGTCAGCATATACCGTGGGGCTACTCATTCTGTTCTGGTTCTCGCCGGGTAAGTTCTCTCGTCGGAGGCGGTGCATCTGATACACATCCTAATTCTCGGCAACATAGCATTCATGCTGTTGGAAAACAGCTGGTTCACGACGCCTGCTCGGCATTAGCCTCAAGGTTCGGAATCCCGTACAACCCTGAAAGCGCACCAGTCCTGGCGCGGCAGTCATAAGCCCGCGGTTCGGTGTTTCGCTGCTATCAATCCCCGATTCATAAGAGCGAACACTACACGCGACACCCGAACTGTGGATTGTCCCAGTTACAATAATAGCGGAGGGATGATGGTCCAAATCGAGTTTAAGTGATTCCGCTCGCCGTCGTGCCGTTGGCTGGTGGATCACTTTGCCGGTCCCGGCAAATGCGGCCGACAATGGCAAGGCAGCATGTACAGCATTAATTGTATGCTTTCTCGTCCCATTGTGCTTCCAGGGGGGTTTTGATCTCGTGATATACGAAGCAGTACTTTGCTCTATCATCTAGTCGAATGATGTCTACTGTCGCGGCTACCCACTATCCATCATACGCTCTCGAGTGTGGCGATCCATCTCGCACCAAGATTCTAGGCTTCGGAGACTCTGCTGCTCTTCTACTCGTCGATGTTTGCCTCGCCTATCTCAACCCCAACTCCCCAATCACACCTCAGGCAGATCTCCGTGATGGTGCCGCGGCAAGCATCGTCAAGCTGTTGGCAGCAGCTCGTGAAGCAAACAACGGCCAGATAGCCCAAGTCCCAATCATCTACGCCCAGACAAAATACACACACCCGACGCTTCGCGATGCTGGTCTGCAAGCACTGAAGAATGGATCGGCTCCCTTATTCTCAGTGCACCACCCAGACAATCTCTTGTCGGTTCCGGATGAGCTGGCTCCACGTGAAAATGAGATTGTGCTGATGAAGAAGTTCCCGAGTCCTTTCTTTGGAACTAATCTGGCCGCCCAGTTGACCAGCATGGGAGTCGACACTCTGCTTATTTGCGGCTTTACTACCAGCAGCAATGTTCGTGCTGCAACTCTCGACGCGATGCAGTCAGGGTTTCGGGCTATGGTCGTTGGTGACGCGTGCGCTGATCTGGGAAGCGAGACGCATTATGCGAATCTGATGGATCTTGGGGCTAAGTATGGAGATGTTGTAGAGATCGAAATAGCTTTGTCAAAGATTAAGGAGACAGCTTCAAGAAAAAGGCAGCTAGCTAAATGAGAACAACATATATCTGTTGGTTTATTTGTATGATCTCAGCTGTCCACGTATCTCTCCCTCAAACTTGATTGACAAGTCATTGTCCTGTCCAAGGGAAATGTAGATAGCCTTGTACGAGATCGGCAAAACTTTCGTCCATAGGCTCCTGAAAGAATGCGACAACGCTTGCGTCTGGCGATATAGCCTGGACTACCTGGGGATGCTGGTACGGCTGCTGGTGGGTGCCTGAATATCGTGATGCATCGGCAAATACCCCGGCAGAATGTCGATCTGATTCTCTCATTGCTTCGTAGTGTTGAGAATTTGCGCCCCTCTCGTGCCCCGTACTATTTGATAACGGTCAGTTACCAAGCGTCATATCTGTGAGTTTGGCGGAGACAGACCTTGTTTGATCGACTATTGCACCTATGATGGCGCGATGCTCGTGCTCCCCTGAAGCATAAGCCTGGTTGGAACTATAGTTCCTGTCTCGGCTTCCGCATTCACCGTAGGGTCTGGAATCTTTGGAGTTGATGACAGGCGATTCAGCGTTAAAGATCTCTTCTTGTGTAGAGACGATGGTAGTGTCGTGAGTGCCGCCTGCATTGGGGATCTTATTCATGACATTCCGCAGAGTTGCGGTCCAGTCGGTAGCAGTGGACCATTTCTCTTCAAAAAGAGCAAGGATCTCGAGAGATCGCCGTACAACTACCTCTGGGCTCGGCTCCAGGCTCGGACACAACTGCGGCCACCTGTAAATGTAGCAAGCAAGTGACCCGCAGACATATGTGCAGAAAGCGAGGATCGCCGGAAATCCATCCTCTTGAGATCTCAAAGAGAACCACACGTCTATGGCTTCGTACAACTGCCAGACGTTGCTGAATAGCTCGTCTGATAGCTTTTGCCAGAACCCTGCTGGAGCGGGAGCTTGACCATGGTCTCTCTCTAGAAGCTGCTTGGTCATATGTCGCAGATAGACCCGGCGCAAGACAATATTGTTCAGCCTCGCTATGGTCACGATGGACAGGTATGCGAGATCTACCTTTTCGGCCTTGAAACCTCGGAGATTCCAGGGTGACCATCTGTGGTTATGTGGGATGTTCATTTCCCAATCGCGAAGAATCGTGGCCGCTCGAGAGAAATCACTATCAGGACTCCAGGGCCGGGCATTGAGCGTCGACGTGCCTGCTTCGTCGTATGCGTCTCGCGCAACCATGCCCCAGAGGTCATGGGTCTGAATCAGGGTTGCGAAGAGTGACCTCCGTGGTAGAGATGTCAAGGACGTGTCCCTCAACGCAGGTGCAGTTCCAGTGAGAGCCGCCCGATTTGTAGGCACATTGCCAAATGCGAAGTCGCTCTCATCACTTGGAAGCAGCGTTGTGATATCCGCTTTGGCAAACGATGCTGGCAGGTGCTGCTGTGTGTATAGATTGTCGTGGTTCTGAATAACCCAGAATGTGCGTCTCGCACTCTCTGCGTTGACCACATCGTCTGCAGTAGCATCAAGACCCAGTTGATAAGTCTCCTCTCGATGTAGCCTGAGCATTCCGGCCATTCTGACTGCAATCCCCATGTTGATGGAACTCTTGTCACGTTCGCCTTTCCCCCAGTCAGCCATGCCTAGCAGAAAGAAAGCCTGTGTGTTTTCCAAGCTTGTCTTCCACATCTCATATGGGACCATAGCATATACCAGATCCAGGAAGAAGTCTGATGCAGGCTTGCTGCCACCAAATCTGCTACAGAGTCTCGGTGTGAACCGGGCGGATATTGATAACATGCTGAGCAGAAGAAAGACTTCCACAGATTCCGGACCTGAGTCCAATTGCTCTAGGAACAAGGCTTTAGGGATGAAACCTACCGCTTGTGAGTGAATGATCAGAGACTGGGATGGACGATTAGACTGACCAACTTGTAAGCATGTCGTAAGGAACACGCGACAACCTAGTACTAGCTCTTCGTGGGGTGGTAACAATTTCCATATTTCGGAAGACGAATATGCGGTCAAATGTGCCCTCAATGGTCGCTGTGATCCAGGAGCCGGTGCTTGAGGGGAGATTTCTCTATACAAATGTCAATACTTCATGATATGCCAAGTGGAGAAGGCTGGCGCGGCGCAACCTACTGTTCCCTGATGTTTTGCTCATCACTGGCGTGATTTGAAGGTTCAGACCTGTGGAAAAGACTTGAGCAAGGGCTACCTAGAAGCCTGATACATATGCAAGGCTTACTGTCGAGGAGATATTAGAGCATCTACGTCCGTTCTTCGCTTGATGCGGAACTGAACATGGTCAACTAGTGAACTAAGCAGGATTTCAGGTGAAGACTAACTTGTCTGTCTGCATTGTCACCTCGATCCGAGAAAGCGCTGAGATATCTCGCACGTCAGCAGATTGGAATTGATTGGATTGTCTGCAACATACCAAGACCGGGCCTGGATTGACCCAGCTTTCTTGCAAGGGTTACAGGGTAGATTTCCGTCATCTTGAACACATTTGGTCCTCAATCGCCGGCATCTACAAGCAGCAAATTAGGTTTCGGCCGATCAGGTGCGAGGCAAGGCGAGGCGAGGAGTGAGACTCACCTCCGGCACGCAACGCTAGACCGCTTCGCATGAGCTCCGGCCCCAGACCTGGACGATGCTTCTGACGGCGGGGTCATGGCCAGGGATAGCGATGAAGACTACTCATGGTATGATGTAGCACCTGACGATATGGCTGCAGGGCAATGGAGAAAGAAGTTGCACACCTATCTCGAGGAAGGGAAGTGTGGAGTGTGAGACCTGGGGTTGATATGGGTGATAGATAAGAGGCGCGGCTGCGGCCCACCCACAAGGGCCTGGACTGAGTCGCATCCGGAGTCTGGTCTATGAGTAGAGACGAGTTTCCGATAGTAGCTATAACATATCACCGAAGACTTCCAAACCGCATGCAGCATATATTGCTGTTCAGATGCTTCATACTCGCCAGGATGCTGGGTTTCAAGTGTCACAGCCATTTCGCTCGCTCAGGATGATCAAAGACCGCATCTCCTAGCTGACCAGCCGTCACAAGGAGAGAGTGTCATCTCACAGACGAATTAAAGAGACAAGTCGAGTACTTGTTTGGTCCTTAAAGTAGCTTGCCAGTTGAGGGAAGTTTGATACATTTCAGCAGCACACGGAATGCTTGCTTTCTACTCGTTCACGCCTCTAAACCGCTAGTAGTCTTTACTCACTCCGCATCGCCGACCGCTTGAGACAGCAGTTCTGCTGCTTCTTTGGAGCGCGCACGGAAACTGACATCGAACTTCCCAGGGTGGCTCGAGAGACCTGTACTGAACACAATAGGCTGCTCGATGGGCTGTCCATCAGCGTCGACGGGCTTGGAAATATCCAGCGTAGCCACCATGGTAGCCACCATGATCCATACCGACGCCTGGGCCAAGTGTCGTCCAACACAGATTCTACAGATGGTCAAGTCAGTGACTGGCACAAACTAGAGTTTCGTTCTTGCTAGGGGACAGACCTTCGGCCATATCCAAACGGTCCGAGCAGGAAAGGTTCACCATCTCCGCCCTCTTCCACAGGCGTGAAACGATCTGGGTTAAATAGCTCAGGGTTCTTGTAAACGTTCTCATCCCGGCTCATAGCGAATGTGTTGTAGTACACGAATGTTCTGCTCGACTGTTAACCGATCAAGCTTCACCAAATCCTATCAAGTGAGAATTTCGCTTACCCTTTAGGAATAAACATCCCATTGTAGACATCATCTTTCAAGCTCTTGTGAGGAATGCCGATCGGGCTTAGCGGTCGCCATCGAGTCGTCTCATCGACAATGTAGTCAATGTACCTCAAGTTTGGGCGATCGGACAGGGCGGGTAATCTATCACTTCCAACGACCCGGTCTATTTCTGAGCGTGCCTTGTTGAACACATCAGGATTGAGCATAAGGTTAAGCAATGCGACAGTTGTAGTGGCAAAAGTCGTGTTGCTGCCAGCGATAAAGACTGAGCCAGACGCTCCCTGGATATCTTGCATTGAGAAGTGGTTTGGAGAACCTCTTTCCTCATTGTTCCGATACTTGGATAGTAGTGAGTGCGCGAATGATTCGTTGCATCTCCCATGATCCTGTACAGTTGTCAGCTTCGGCTCCTAGAGAGCTTTCTCCAGTCCTGATGAGCTCCATGGCTTTGCGTGACAAGCACCTACAAATTCGCTTTTGGTGGATTCAAATGGAATATCATGAAGGTCCCGAATTGCCCAGCGCCATTTGCGAGCATGTTTGAGTGTGACGGAGAAGTTCAGAAGCTCTGGGATAAACCGATCTTCGAACCTGTTAGCAAGCGACCATAGTGGTATCTGGAGGTCGGGCAGTGTTTACACAATGGGAAGTAGTCTACCAGTGCTGTACCTGGGTTGCCTCCTTGAGCGGTTGCGAGATTCGCATTGGTAGCAATCTTGATGTACGGATCATCGTCAGATTCGACCTTGACGCCAAAGCCAATGCGCAACACAATAGCAGAAGCGAATCTGATACTCTAGGGTCAACGCAAGGCTCTAAAGAAAGCTCGTTTGCCGGCGATGAGAAGGCCACTTACCGTCTCAATGCAAGCTCATAGGCCGCTGGTTTCCGTAAGATGCGCGACACAGCCTTTCTCGCTTCATCCTCCTGGATTGGCCGATAGTTGGTAATGGCGGTCTTGGTAAAGCTGGTCTGCAAATTTGACCGATGTAACTTAAACCGCGGGCCATATTTCATGAAGGTGAGTGTCAGTCCCCATCCCATAACATCGAATAAGACGAAACGTGGACGGTCTTGATAAATTGCACCGCGCTTGTCTAATATCTCCTTCGCAACATGTTGGGAGTTGAGCACCACTAGGTGGTTCCCCAAGACATTGAAGTAGACGATATCGGAGTCTTGAGATACGAGAATTAGGTCACAATCGCCATGACCAGGACAGGCAGTAGAACCTACTAAACTGCTTTGCATATTCCATGTGCTTGAGATGTGCATTTTCCAACGGCAATAGGCGATAATGGCCGATAAGAGGATCTGCTGGTGGCGATGGAGGGAGCGGGCAAGGGTACTTGCGAAAGTACGGCTTGAGGGCAGTGTAGAGCACACCACTTATCAGGACTCCCAGGATAGTGACCCTGAGGGGGGAATGAAGGATCTGAAAGAGTCGTTCCATGATCTGTGTGGCGTTCAAGAATAAGCCACCAATCAGGCTGTTCCAAAGACGGCGTTGCGCAAAGACAGTACTTCGTTGGAACAGCGCGTATGCCTCTGTCGTTCTGCTCAGAAAGCTCAATGTCCGATCAGGTCATATAATCTGTTTCCGTCCTCTCGATGCTAATTGACGGGATGCGTGCTATCGCGTTCGCGCTTAGTCCAACGTCCGAGTCCCGATGGTTACAGCCTGGGATCTCTGTCTTGGACCAATTGCAGTGAACACATTCAAAACATGCCGTTAGCTGGTGCCCCCAGGTCAAACGGGCCGCTACGATGCAAAAGCGCGATAATGCTTACCCTTGGTGTCACTTTCGAGCCCATTGGTGGAGAAGCAAGTGTCGCGATAAGAGTTGGCCGAAACCGGCCGGCCGGCAGACCAAAGATTCGCCAGGATCGTGAACTGAGTACGTCTGACAGGGACCCTGGATCCAGAATGCGACAAGATCGGCTGTAGTAGCGCGGTCTAGCACGAGGAACTTCAAAGTGAAGAGCTAAGAGTCCAACCTTGGGGTCAGGGTTGATAAGGAACTGAGACCTAGCAAAGAAACTTCGAGATAGAGTGTCTTTCAACTCAATTCTTCTACCTTCGTACCAAGCTTGCAACACTATAGCCATAGTATCTTGTCAGGATGGGCGACGCAACATACCTCCCTGAGAGCCCAAAGGCCACACACGGTTCTTCAGCAGCAGGGTCCCGGACAAGCCCTCCAAGAGATGGAGATCCATACAGATACCAGCTTGGATTTGGCAATTATTTCTCAACCGAAGCCGTGTAAGTCAACCGCTGTTTTCGTAGGGGGCTTCTGCTTTTGCTAAAGAATCACAGTCCGGATGCGCTGCCTGAGCCCGGGCGCAACGTGCCTCAACGGTCCCCCTATGACCTCTACTCTGAACAGCTGAACGGAACTCCGTTCGTGTCATATCGCGATACTTTGCAACACGTATGGATGTACAGAATTAGGCCCTCAGTGGCGCATTCCCGGCCACAGGAGCAGCCGCGCAACCCCGATGTAAGCGATCAATAGAACTGGCCCCTATGTGTGGAACTAATATCTCTAAAGATCGAAGCTTGCTTTTCACCACACAACCCCAACGTCAAGTTTACCCCTTTGACTTACGAATGGGGTCCACTCGAGTTTCCCACAGAGAACGACAAGGTTACCTTCATCCAGGGCATCAAGACCATTGGAGGATGGGGCGATCCTACGATCAAAGAAGGCCTCGCAATGCATCTATACTCCTGCAATGCCTCCATGGAGAACCAAGCGTTTTGCAACAACGATGGAGATTTCTTGATCTTGCCACAGATCGGTCGATTGGATATACAAACCGAACTAGGCAGGCTGATGGTGAAGCCAGGCGAGCTATGTGTCATCCAGGCTGGTTTAAGATGGAGAGTCTCCCTGCCTGATGGCAAAGCTAGAGGTTATATTCACGAAGTATTCGGCTCGCATTTTGAGCTGCCGGATCTGGGAGTAATTGGTTCGAATGGACTTGCGCATCCACGAGACTTCGAGTACCCCGTGGCTTCCTTTGACATGGACCAGACGGCTTGGGAAGGTAATTGACCCTGATTATTCATGATAAAACACGGCACTAACATATTTCAGTGGTGTACAAGGTTACTGGCAACTACTTTGCCTACATGCAGAAGCACACACCCTTTGATGTGGTAGCATGGCATGGTAGCTACGTGCCATTCAAGTACCATATGGAAAAGTTTGTTCCCCTGGCGTGTGCCATGAAGGAGCAATGCGATCCAACTATCTACACTGTCCTCATTGCCAAGTCGAAGGTGCCCAAGGTGTCATTGAGCGAGTTCGCTGTATACACTGCCAAGCACATCACAGCCTTGGACACATATCGACCGCCGTACTATCATCGAAACATGTCTACTGAGATGTTGGGGATGATATATGGCGAGTATCATGGCAGTGTGAGAGACGTGCAGGCTGGCTGTCTCAGCTGCGAGAATCCTTACATGCCCCACGGAGACGCTTACGAGGCGTGGGTTGAAGCGACTACAAAAGAGCTCACTCCTGAACTTACTGGCAAAGATGCTTTAAGTAAGTAATGCGCTACCTGGCCCCTGTGGCTCAATATTCTCGTATTTGAACTGATCGTTGCTAGGTTTCATGTTCCATCTGAATAATCACTTCAGCTTGACAAAGTACGCACTTGAGCGAAGTCCAACAGTCAAGACAATTCCGGGGTACGACCAAGCATTCTGGGATGACTTGAAAGGACCATTCATGGACCATCTAGATGAAGTAAACGCGAAGTTGATGGCAAACGGACAGCCACCACTGGGTCAGAGCAAAACAAATTAGGCATATACCTTTGATGTTTGAGTTGTACATAGTGCTAGCAAGCAATACACCTGGAATGCATCGGCCTTGACTGGTTCAAAGGCACTACAACAGCTGGCACACGGATTCGGGTTTATCAGTACTGTGGAACAACAAGCAGCCTTCGGAAGACTTGCTTCCAGGGTTTCATGATGTCTCACTATTGACCCCAATTAGCAGCTCACTACGTACGTCTGCTTAGGAGAAGTCGTAGTCCGGCAAGTGAAACCAAAGTTTGAATTCATCTACTTCCTTAACAAGCCATTAATCATCGGCTACTCAGCTAAAAGCACTCATAACAAACACGACCTTCCTCAGATGTTGGCCTCCAGGCTGACCTGTTCCACGTTGACAGCTTCGCAGACGGATACCGCCCATCTACAAGCGACCCCTCATCTTGATCTCGAAAGAGCGAACTGGAAGGTACACCAGCAGGGCAATGACAACAGCAAATTCGAAGCCCAAGTCTCCAGTCTTCTTGGCGATAGGTCCAACATACCATTGCGTGCTCATAGATGGGATAATGAAAGCCCAAGCGCAGAGAACAGCGGTCAAGGCGCTTAGACCCGAGGGCAAAGCCCGGCCGTTATCCCAGATAGCTGGGTCAAAGCTGTCCGGCCTGGCCCGACGGAAATAAAACCATTCGCACAGAAAGCAGGTGACACTAGCACCTGCGTAGTACCCGATGATCGAAAGAAATACCTTGATCGAAGAAACGAAAGACTTTGAGGCGGGAATTGCGACAGCAATGATGGCCGCAGTTGCAAAGACTGACAAGATGACTCGAGGTACCTTGCGTAGGAAAGGCGCCAGGGCGGGCAAGTTGAAGGATATAGTGTAGACATCGCGAGCGCAAGTAGCCAGCACCGACAGGCCGAGAAGGATGATAATAAAACGTCCAAAGTCGCCCAGGCGTTCAATGAGGGCCGTACCAAGCACGCCGCCGATTCCAGCAACCCCATAAGCAGCCTCCCAGGCAGGAATAGTGTGCACGGCTCCTCCAATAGCGGCACCCAGGGTCATCAGCAAAGAGAAAGGGAGTGCAATTCCGAAAAGACAGTAGAGAGCAATACGCAGCCGAGGGGTGCTGGGAGGCATGTAACAGGCGTAGTCTCCAGCAACGTTAGACCATGTGACCATGTTGCCGGCACAGAATGCCACCATTCCCATGTACCCCTTGGATGTGACCTCGTGTGGTGGCGATTGCTGGTGTAGTTGATCACCAACGGCACCCACAAGGATAATGATGGCGAAAAGACTTGGGATCCAGGACCAGCGGGTGAAAAGGTGCAGCACCTTATAACCCATGAACCCGATAACAAGCGAGATCACCATGATAATCGTAATGGCCCCCTCGATTGATAGCGTACCAGGCTTGATGGACACGAAGCATTGGCCGCCTTGAACAGAGGCTAAGACTCCGAACCCACCAACCGTGATGGTAACGACAAGCGAAGTGAGCATGTTGGGATACTTGCTGGATTTTAGTTAGCTCGCAGTCCATGCAGAAGCCGGGACATTAAGGGCTTACCCGAAGCAGTAACGAGATTGAATCATTTGTCTCATTCCCGTGAGCGGCGCAATAGTCATCACATATGCAGCTGGAATTCCAAAAAAGAATTGCAGGAACACAATCATCAGGGCAGCATCCTTCAGACTAAGGCCGAAACCGAGGGTCGTTGCAGATCCGATACCGATTCTGAGGAAAGCAGTCAGCAAGCAATTCTCAGAATTACGGATCAGGCAATACTCACGGAAGCAGACTGGTCATAGACGTCGCGAAGATGAAGAAGATGTTGGCGTATTGAGTATCAGTCCGCTTCTCGACAGGCACTGGCTCGGCACCTCGCATTTCGACGCCTGCTCCGGACAGTCTTTCCCAGATCGCCCTTCCACGGCTTGGAGCATGGAAGTCATCCTCGGACAGCTGCTCAGCATTGGGAAGCTTGATCTCTTCCGAAGAGGCCTTCTCAACGTCGCCGATGGGACCGACCGACATGTTGGGACGTTGCTTAGCGATGGTATCACTGTCCATTTGCACTGTGGACCACGGGGCTCAATAAAAATACAATGTTTCTGGTAAAGTTCAACCTTTGTGGAAAAGGAGCCGAATTACCGCTTTCTTACGGAATCTTGTCGTTCCTTGGGGTCTGGTCGAACACAAGTCGTGTCGCTTACACCAATCTTATAGCATTTGTGTCAATTGCAAGGGGTTCATATGTTGGAATGAGCCACCGCCAGGCCTTCCCCAGATCATGAACAAGTTCAGATAAGCCAGGTAGCTCGTTGAGGAGACAATCGGTAGTAATCTGACTTTAGCGCATTCGCAACCCGAAGTCTCGCCTGGGCCATGGAGCTTATCAGCATGCCGGTCCCGGCACTGTAGGAGTTGACGCCAGCCATGAGAAAGCGGGCGCAGGACCCATCTAAGATAGAGAGGCAGTCCAAGTGGACTCTCCTTATCCGTGTTCACTTGGCAGCGCTTTGACCGAATAAAGACAGTTGATCACAAATCACAGGTTCACTAGTGGTTCAGATCCGCAAAACCCAGGTCCCAGCACCGTGGGAGCCTTTACCCCATGTTGCATCTTCCATGCAGGTTGGTTCCACATACGCGTGGTCATTGCTTTGAGCGATTCAGTGGACTTAGCTTGAGGCTCACGACACGGAGAGATGTGATATTGATGTTCACTATGTTATCTCACCAGCCAGCTTGCATTCTCTCCACTGCCTCGTGTTCACTAACAACGTCACCAACCGTGCAATCTAGGTCGAACAGAGTCTGTTGCTGAATGAGATCGCTACGATCTCCACAAGCCTCGCCTACGATCTGTAGGTGGCGAAATAGTTCGTCAGTACCAGTTCTTGTTACAAGGCAAACGTCAGGAGCCATGCTTACCATAGGACGGAAGCCGTAGCAAATAGCATCCTGTGCCGTCGCTCGCACACAGCCACTCGTGCTCACTCCACAGATAACCAACGTGTCAACCCCTAGACGAACCAGCTCCCCAACTAACGCGGTGCCGAAGAAAGCGCTGGGATTGCGCTTCAAGAAGACAATGTCAGCCGGGTCCGGCTCCAATCCCGGCATTGCTGCGTCCAGACCACGAGGGTCACCATCCTGCCAAGCGAGAATAGTCTTGGTCTTCTTAGCCTGTACGGCACCATCAAGCATCTGAGGATGATTGTATCGGACTTGCGCCCATAATACCGGAATGTCTCCTTTTCTAGCTGCCTCTAGGAGTCTGCGCATGGAATCTGGCGATGCTGCGCCTGCCTCGTTATGTGATAAGTTCAATGGTGAGCCGGCTTTCCAGTAGGCAACGCAGACATCAACAAGGAGAAGAGCCGGGCGGTCTCCCCAACCCAGACGATGACCTAGGAGCTGTGTTTTCGCTTTCGTAAACTGAGGATGCTCAGATAAGAGTAGCATTTCTTGAGATGGCATTGTGAGAGAAGAGCAGATCCCGCAACGTACTTGGTCGAAGGCAACAGTAACTACACTGAAACAGCGCGTAAGCGGCGAAAGAATAGAAACCACTTCAATTATGAGCCATTCAACAAGGGCCGTAGGAAATACACTTCAGCCACACCAGATTTGATGTCTGAAGGAATGCCGAGCGTAGATAGACGCTTTGATTTGGCCGGCCGGCCGGCCCAGCTTGCATTAGTTTACCCCAAGCCATTTGTCCTTGCGCCCACACTAGAAACAATGCTGAAATCTTGGCCAATTACAAGGTAAGCGGAAGGAAGACGAGAATTATTATCTGAGCTCGGAGGGAACTGCCATTTGTGTCTTATCAAGCCACATTTTGAGTCTCTGCCAATCCTGATTCCAATTCTGTTTGTGAGGGACTCGGCATCAGGGAACGCTCATTACACCATTTCGCGACCATGGCACGCGCTGAGCTTGCCATTCACGACCAGACCAACATCCTTGTTGGCAATCGCTTAATTCTGGTCTTCGCTGCGTTGGCGTCTGCCCTTTTGATCACATACATCGACCAGAACTCAATCGGTGTCGTCCTTCCAACTATTGGAAACGAGCTCAACGCATCTTCGACAATTGTTTGGGCTGGCACATCGTCGCTGATTGCCAACACCTCTTTTCAAGTCCTTTACGGGAGAGTATCTGATATATTGGGAAGGAAGTCTCTTCTGTTAGCATGCCTGGGCTTGTTGGGTGTCGGAGACCTTTTGTGCGGGTTCGCGCAAACTGGCCCTCAGTTATATGCGTTTCGGGGTATTTCGGGTTTGGCTAACGGAGGAATCATGGCGCTTGTCATGATGATTGTGTCTGATGTGACGACACTAGAGCAGCGCGGCAAGTAAGTTACAGCTTTTCGAAGAATCCCACATAATGAAAGGTATTAATACATTGCCAGATACCAGGGGATACTGGGTTCATGCGTGGGACTGGGGAACACCATTGGCCCTTTCATTGCCGCAGGCTTTACTCGCAGCTACACCTGGAGGGTAACATTCTGGTTCATTGCTCCTTTGGCCTGCTGTGAGGCAGTTTTGCTCTACTTTCTGCTGCCTGCCCAGACAATTCCCCCGGAGCCCGTGAAGGCGAAACTCCGTCGCATTGACTGGGTGGGCATCGTGTGTAGCTCTATCGGGACAATCTTGCTTCTGATCCCCGTTTCAGGGATTGGGACACAGTTCAAAGCATCTGATCCCATGGTTATCTCCATGCTGACTCTCGGTTCGGCATTCCTGTTAATGTTCATAATCAACGAGTGGAAGATCGCTCGGCTTCCAATGTTTCCATGTCAGTGTTCCCTCCTTGTGTCACTCTCTCTAAAATGACTATTGTGCTGACATAAATCCTTGCAGTGCGTCTGTTCAAGAACCCCGCCCTGGCAGCAATGCTGGTACAAAACTTCATGATAGGCATCGTCTTTTACTCATTGCTGTACTATCTACCCATCTACTATCAGTCTGCCCGACAGCTCGGTCTGATTGAGTCCGCTTCTCTGCTCATACCAATCGTTATTCCACAAGCAGTGGCATCAGCACTCTCTGGACAGTATATATCGCGGACTGGCCGCTATGGGGAAGTGATCTGGTTGGGCTACATCCTGTGGGTGATTGGAACAGCCTTGCACTGTATCTTTACCCGTAACTTCCCCCTCGGAGGAATGGTGGCAATTCTCTGTGTGGAGGGATTCGGAGTTGGTCTCACGTTCCAGCCGAGTAAGTGCTTACCTTCTTGACTGTTGTCGTCAGCTATATTAACCGACTCGTCCGAGTGAAACAGCTCTCGTGGCTGCCCAGGCTCATTCACCGAAGCAGGATCGTGCTGTCGTGATCTCTGCTCGGAACTTCATTCGGGCTATGGGTGGTTCTGCTGGCCTGGCAATCGCCTCAGCAATCTTTGCGAAGACCTTGACGGCCAACATATCGGATGACGTCCCCTCAGATATGGCGGCAAAAATACGAGAATCGATCTTCGAGATGCCTGACATCTCCAACTTGACGAAGGCTCAAGGCATTTCTGTCCGGGACACATATGTTGCCGCTATCCGATCGGTGTTCTATCTTTGGGCCGGTGCAATGGGGATAAATCTGGTTCTGATGGTCTTCATACGCGACAAAGGCCTTCAAAGAAAAGAAAATGAGGACAAGGAGGCTCAGTTGCCTAAGTCTCAAACGGGTGGCGCGGCTTCAGGACATGCCCTCGATGGGGATTCCAATGCTGCGGCTTCTCATGAGAGAGGACAGGCCAAAACTAAGATATAGGTCGTTCGGCATGAAATCTTGGTGCCATCTGTGATTGAATGCATAGCCAGTTTCCGCGTCTATAGATATTGAAGGGCTTCGAATCAAGATTTCGGCGCTGATGGCAACGTGTACCCTCACCTCACCTCGTCACTGATGAACTAAGGCATCCTCGTCAGCGAACCACTCACCGCGATGGCGTCTCCCGAAGCATGGCAATCCTGTAATAGCACCGTATGAATATTTCTAATATTGAGATGGCCACGTCTTGGCTATGACCAGCTGGATGCCAGCTAGTGATTGATACGACATGTTCGGCATCCCTTCACACATGCACCGTTCGTGGGCCTTCTCTGGTGTCTTCTTCACTGCCAAGTGATCAACTGCCCTTGCTATACATGTATATATCTGTTTTCGTGTTCCACAAGTATCGTCCACCTGCCTCGACCTGAATTCTCCGTGTGGGCTGCTTGTACTTGTTCCTGTCTTGCGAGTCTATCAATTCCACACCACTTGACACAACTGTCAGATATTTGCACGAAGGTAGTGTGGGCTTGCGGTCATATTGTTGACGAGATCTGTATTGCAGCCTGCCGTCGAGGCGGTGTATGGTGTCCATTAACAGGCAGGCCGCGTGTCACGAAATCCGTGCGATGTGGTCCATGTCGCCACGCAGGAAGTTATGCAACATCGTGAACTTCTCGCGACTGATGTTTTCCACATTACATTCTGCCGTAGCGTCGTTCGTGGCGTCACATGTACCCGAGGCTCCCAGTGTGAGGGAATGGGTAAGGCACATGCTGACTGGTCATTGCAAATATACTGCCTCCCGACCATGATAGCTTGGAAACAGGATACATCAAGTGACAACATGGATCGCGAATGAGATCTTTTTCGCGATCTAGAAAAGCCTCTCCGGAGCATAATGACATATTAGTCATCGCCCTGATGATAGACTTTGCCTCATCGTAATCCCCGTGCTTTTAGAATTTCAAGCCGTGCATTATCATAAAGCCTTCAGTACTGCCTCCTTCAGCCCTCATGGACTTCAATTCATTCTCCGTAAATAAGTAATTTGTCTGTCCGGTGGAAAACGCTGATTGTTCCTCGTCACTCCCATCGCCTTTGTCGTCATCAGACAGACCCATCATTGCTCGTACCAGGCTTTTTGCCTCCCCGCAGTCATCAGGGTCAGAGTATCTGAAGCCCTGCCCCTTCATGAAGGCATGATGGCCGCCGAACTCTTCATCAAGAAATGCTCGCTCATCTTCATCGAAGAGTCCGGAGTTGTGCTCATGCATCATTGTTGTGACGATTTCCGGAATACTGGGTAGAACAGCACCAACACCGCTCCTAACTTTCGCCAAGTCTTCCATCTGCGGGATGATCTTGGTTGTCATATCGCGCATGATCTTACGGCCGAAGTCCCGATCATCCTCATCCTCTATCTCCGTCGATGCCACCTCCAGGAAGGCTTTCTCCCCACCGAAGTGCTCCTTCACCCAAGAAAGCTCGTCGTCGGTGTAAGGGGGTTCGGAAGCATTGGGATCACCAGGAGCCATCGAGCAGTCTGTTCGTGCAGTGGCATTTCTCCCCTCAAGCTCATTCTTGTACTTGCCCCATCGCGCCTCCTCCTCGGCCGGCCAGTTCACACTGAGTGCGTAGCTGTGTCCTTCTCGGAACGAGGACGCGCAGTGACCTGGTCCATGAGGCGGTCCACTCAAAAGCAGGGCCGGGAGAATGGTGAGTTGCGCCTGACGGACGGTCGCAATTCGGCGGCCTTCTGAATCATGTATGGCACCTGGCTTCCCAGCTGACGGTAACGAAATACTATGAAATGGTAACGATCCCCGCCCAAGTCCGACAATGTTGCAGATGGCGTCTGGTACATGGAGAACGTCGTAAAAGACCAGGATGCCATGTGCAGCGGAACCGGTGCGTTTGGGGTGGATCTTGACTGGAATGTTCACGTCTCCAATGCCGATAGCATTGAGCCTCCCACCGTCTAAAACCCCCTGATCGTAGGACGAGAAGGGCTCATAATTGACAAACCAGGCAGGATCTTTGGCGATGCTATATCGTCAATCAGCTCGGTCTGTTGTGTGCAATCATGCAACTTACTGGACGTTAGACGCTGTGGAGAGCAACCAGTCGGTGTTGAGCGACGATGAAGGCACTATTCCCGACGCCATGGCAGCCACAAGCCACAGGGAGCGACGGTTGGCTGTGCGGGATGTCGCTAGTTGGTGAAGGAGGGTCGTGCAAAAAGACCATTGATGACTGACATGAACCTAGACCCATTTGTCAAACTCTAAACGAACGGGAGCCCCGAAACGTTGTAAATTGTGGGAAGGTTTGCGCTCGCTCAGGGGAGCTCAGGCACATCATTGCGATGATGGCCTGGTACCTGACGCCTTTCTCCTGGTGCGGTGCCTGTGCCTGTGCCTGCGAAAACCCAAGCCCTGCCCTTGTGCTACAGGAGACCGCATTACCCTGAACACCCCGTGTATCAACCAGACCCTTGCCATCAAAGCCCCAACCATCGTTATCACCATATCTCAGCCGCAAAGGAATGGGCCAACCATCAAGGAGGAGTGTGCGATGGCTCAGGGACTTCAGTAACAAGCGACCAACTCAATTACACAATGGCGTGGTTTTGGCGACCTCCACCCTTGGGTGGCATCCTTCTCATTATCCACCACCGCCTCTAGGCGCACAGCTGAGTGACCCTGGGAAGCTTTGAATCGGAGATTTGGGAGCCGTGATAGCCATCCAATCCGGTGCGGTCGTCATCTCCTGAACTGGTCTTGGGTTGCTCAAGCTAACTTGCGTAGGATCCTCTAGCCGTCGACGATCTCGCGTCGCTTAATGACCCCCGGCCTCTTTCCCCACCATGCCCTGCAGCCCTTCAGATTTGTGAGACAGACGACGCCATAATAGTTGACAGGTCACTGGGGAAGGCCTGGGCGATGTCAGTGCGAGTAAGCCTTGATGCAGGCACGTTGGGGGGACGTGCGCCTCATTTCTCGGTTGCTGGAATCTGGTGCCGGATTTGAGCCTCGAGAGTCGAGACTGTTCCGTGTGGAAATCGACCGCGAGACACTGTAAAGTGTTTTCAGATGGAATGCGTATTGACTTGAGCTGGGTTGCCTCGGGTATATTTACCGTTCTTCGGCTGGTCAAGACAGTGGCTGGCTACTACCAATAGCAAAGGAGAGTCGACAAAGGTGTAACGTCATTGTCGCTTTATCACGCGTCGACCTTCTCGCAGTTTCCACGCAGAACAAGCCTGCAGTCATGTTCAAACACCATCACAGCTCCCCGTTGACATGCAATTGCCGATGCAATACAACTGGCGCGAGCAACACCCAAACCCACATTGCGGCCATCCATGATCGACGGTCTCTTCCCTTGACCCACCAACTCCCGAGGACCCCTGCCATACCAGCTCGCGAAAAAGTAACGAGCGGCGCAGTGTCGCTCGGTGCCGTGGCCGTAGTTGGATTGGTGGCTCAGATTAGGCAGGGATCAGAGACTGTTTGCTGCGGGACGGTTAATCTTGACATCCCAACTCGGTGGTCTGCAGCCCCTTCACCCCCCGCTACGGTCCCCCGAGCCACAGCTGAACGCGAGGGTGTACGGTGTGTGCTGGGCACTCCATGTCGATTCTGACGTCTTCATCACTCTTTGTCGCCCTAACGACGACTCGAGGAGCGGTTCTGATTCATCACAAAAGCATCACCTTTCGCTCCCCTAACGGCGGCCTGTCGCGTACGTTGCTCAAGGTGCACAATGCGCTGTTCTAGCACCCTGTGCCTAGCATTGTCCTCTGACTAGCGGCCATGGGCAACCTAATCTCGGTGGTGAGAGCAACCTTTCTCGAGAGCCCTCACTTGACTGAACTGCAAACGCTGACCACAGGTGGTGACCTAGAATCAAGAAGATGATACGAGGAAGGGTTCGGCGCGTGAGGATTCCGAGGGAGGGGGCACACTGAGTGCTGCGAACGGCAACAAATCGTCCTCGCTTGCAAAGCTCGGCGCAACCTTCATCCCGATCAGCATCTACGTCGCGATCTGTCTCCTGCTATTCATAGTTCTGAGACGGAAGCTCAAGAGAGTTTATGCACCACGGACCATTCAAACCTTGAGAGCGCCTCAGTATGAACTATGTCCCTATCTCTCAATGACAACCTGCTAAAGCTCCGTTCAGAATTCCCAGTCCTGAGTTACCTGATGGCTGGTTCAACTGGATATTGCCCTTCTTTCGCACTCCAGATACCTTTGTCCTTAATCATGGGTCACTCGACGGCTATTTCTTCTTACGATACTTGCGTGTGCTTCGCAACATCTCCATCGCAGGAATGATCATCACATGGCCCATTCTCTTCCCAATAAATGCAACAGGCGGAGGTGGCTTCTCAGAGCTAGAACGTATCAGCTTGAGCAATGTCGTTGATACCAGGAGGCTTTTTGCACATGCGATAGTGGCTTGGGTCTTCTTTAGTGAGCATAGGCGCTCCCCTTACTCTAAGAACTTTCTCAACTGACTTACGCAGGCTTCGTGGTCTTGACCGTTGTTCGAGAGAGCATCTACTTCGTCAATCTGCGCCAAGCATATCTCTCCTCGCCGTACTACGCCGATCGTCTGTCCTCGCGTACCGTTCTCTTGACGTCCGTCCCGAAGAAGTACCTCGACGAAGGTCGCTTACGCAAGCTCTACGGCGACTCTGTCCGAAAGATCTGGATCCCCAAGACCTCGAAGGAACTCGCAAATGCAGTCAAGGAGAGAGAGCAGACTGCCGAGCGACTTGAGAAAGCCGAAATTGCTCTCATCAAGAAGGCCAACGTTGCCCGTCTGAAGGAGCTCCAGCGCAAGGAAAAGTCGAGATCGAAGCATCAATCGTCTACGGAAGCGATCGCCCCGGAGAAGGACAAAACTGCCCTAGAAGATGCGGATAGGGAGACCGAGATATCTGGAAGAGGACCTTCACCGATCCAGGAGCCACAGTCTCCTATTTCTCCCATCTCGCCTAGTGTCAGCGACTCGGCAAGCAGCGTTCGAAGCAGACGAAGCACGCAGAATGGCCCGGCCCACATCAACACACATGACCACGGGTCCGAAGAGCTGGATAACCCAGAATATCAGCATCCATATGGCTACAGCTCTACGCTACCCGACGTGCGAGGTTCCGTAGCCGCCCAGTGGATAGGAGCAGAAAAACGACCTACCCATCGCCCAATCGGCAATTTTGGCAGGAAGGTCGACACAATCAGGTGGACTCGAAACCGACTGCAGGAGCTGAATAAACAGATCTACAAGATGCGTCGAGCCATTAAGCGAGATGACGATCAGAAAATACCAGCTGCGTTTATCGAGTTCGATACCCAAGAGAGCGCACAGGCAGCCCAGCAAGTTCTCGCGCATCACCGTCCCCTGCAAATGTCGCCACGCCTCCTCGGTATCCGCCCAGACGAGGTTGTCTGGAGCACTCTATACATTCCATGGTGGCAACGAACTGTCCGCCGGTTTGCCATGCTCACCCTGATTGCTGCCGCCATTGTATTCTGGTCTATCCCATCGGCCTTGGTGGGCATGCTCTCGAGTATCGACTTCCTTGCTCAGACGTTCACATTCCTGTCCTTTATTCTCAAGCTTCCCAAACCAATTTTGGGTTTCATCCAAGGTTTCGTGCCAGCATTGGTGCTTTCCTTGTTCATGTCACTGGTTCCATCCATGATTCGAGGTGAGTGACAATTCGCAAGTTATAAGTCCAAGGGAGATTATTGTGAGCTAACAGTGTATCATAGTGTGTGCGAGAATTGCCGGCGTGCCATCCCAGTGCAAAGTTGAGCTCTTCACCCAAACAGCCTACTTCGGCTTCCAAGTCGTTCAGGTTTTCTTGGTCACCACTCTCACCTCAGCAGCATCAAATGCTATCCTGGGTGTCTTGCAAGAGCCTATGACCGCACCTTCAGTACTAGCTGAGAGTATGCCTCAAGCCTCGAACTTCTACATCTCCTACATTTTGATTCAGTGTCTGGCCAACGGCGGTACCACAATCATTCATCCGTTTGATCTGTTGCGGCACTTGATCATACCGAAGGTTAGCCACCTCCCGCGAACGCACTACAGAGTGTGGCGGAGACTTCTACGCCCATACTGGGGACGAGAGTTTCCCGTGTTCGCGAACATGGGAGTCATTGGTATGCCCTCCTCATCTAATTAATAGCCAATCTTAAGCTAATTGTTCTCACAGCAATCGCGTATTCCTGCCTGGCACCTTTGGTTCTCCTCTTCTCGGCCGGAGGCATGGCTTTCATGCACACGGTTTGGAAGTACAACTTGCTCTATGTTTGTGACTCTGATCTGGACTCCAAGGGGTTGTTCTACCCACGTGCGCTCCTCCACATTCTTGTTGGGCTATACATCACTGTGGTGTGTATGGTCGGCGTCTTCGGTCTCAAGGGGGCCTACGGCCCAATGGCATTGATGGTTCTCTTCCTCGTCGTGACTGGACTTGTGCACGTATCACTGAGCGAGGCCCTGTCCCCTCATCTCTCGAGCTTGCCGCAAACCCTTACGCTGGAGGAGCAGATCCAAGAGGAGGAGCGTGCTAAGCGCGAAAGGGAAGAGGCTGACCGACAAGACGGGCGTACCGAGCAAGAAGGAGCGGCAGCTGCCTACTACGATGAGAATGAGGAATTTGGTGAAGATGAAGGCTACGAGACGCCCCCTTCGGACGATGAAGATGGGGACGACCATCAAGTTACTGGCACTCGAGCTGTCGAAGGCTCAAGCTCGGTCAGAGCTACCGTCACTGCATTTGTCACCGACCGTTTCCGTTCATCTGCAAAAGAAACCGCCGACAGCACAGGCTTCACCAAGTGGCTCAACGATATCAAGATCTGGGGCGGTATGGACCCGCATGCAAGCGCACCCAGCGCTTTCGCAAAGTGGTTGCATCCTCAAACCTACGAGGACTTCATCGCCCTGCGGAAGATGCTGCCTCACGAGGACCACCTTCCCGATATCGTCTACTCTGATGAGGACCGTAGGTTCCGTGACTACTTGCCGCCTGAGATGACAGCGCCGAAGCCGACAATATGGATTCCGCAGGATGAAGGCAGGGTGAGCCGACAAGAAGTTGCTCACACCCGCAAGCTGGCGAGTATTTCCGATGTGGGCGCGAGGTTGGATAATCAGGGGAGGGTGATCATTGATCTCAACAAGGCGCCATACAAGGAGCCTAATATCCTACTGTAATGTGTTGATCGAGTCACGTAATATCCAATGAATGAGTACACGATGTAATTTTAGATTCACAAACACGTTCCATGGTATCATGGTGACTTATAAATGTTGTCTTTGATCCTGGCTGCCCCAAGCTCGTACTACTCGCTACTGTGCTCATTAAGTTCAACCCTTAAGCCTCGTGACCGTACCCATTGATGGAATGGCTCACTCCATGACCAAAACATTCTTGAATCGCGGCTTGCCTTCAGCTACGCTGTCCACAGCCTTCTGAACATCAACGAGAGGGAACTTCTCGATCATGCACTTGACGCCATGCCTCCTTGCAAATGCAATCGTTTCCTCACTATCAAGCGCATGACCTGATGGCCATCCCTGCACGCTTTGCCTCTTGATAACCATGTTCGTCGTATCAAAGCTTGCTTCTCCAACAGTAGACAGAAGCAGAAGTTTTCCACCAGTAGCGAGTCCACCCATCAGTGGCCCGAGGAGTTTCGGGTTTGGCGCCGTCTGGATGATGCACTCTGCGCCACCTAGCTTCGTGAGCTCTTGGGCGGCGTCTGAGTCCCGGCTGTTGATGTAGTGGTGGGCCCCAAGCTCCTTCGCAAAGGCAGCTTTGTCATTACCAGATGAGAGAACGGCGACTTCATAGCCCATCTTGTTGGCAAACTGCACTGCGAGATGTCCGAGAGCTCCCAGGCCTTGGACAGCGACGAGAGCACCGTGCTGAATATGTTGCTTGCGGAGTCCGTTGAAGACGGTGATGCCGGCGCAGAGAAGAGGAGCAGCCTCTGCAGGATCCATATCACGCGGAATGCGAGCAAGTGCCTCAGCGCGAAGCAGGACATACTCAGCGTAGCCACCATCTCTGCTCAACCCATTGACCTCCTCATTCTCACAGATATTGAAGTTGCCCCGCTGGCACGCTCTGCAAGTACCATCATGGCCACCATGCCACGGTCCACCAACGCGCTCACCAAGCTTGAAGTTAGTCACAGAGGAGCCGAGCTCGACGATATCACCGACGATTTCATGCCCAGGAATACGAGGGAAGATGTCGCCTAGGTGGCCGCGAGCGATGGCGAGGTCGGAGAAGCAGACACCGCAGGCGAGGACTTTGACGAGGACTTGATGTTCAGAAGGGTGCTTGAGCTCGACGTCGGAGAGAGTGAGAGGCTCGTTGGCGGCCTTGATGACCACGGCCTTGTATGTCTTGGGAAGGGAGGCCATCGCTGTGATTGATTGATTGCTTGATTGATTGATACGATTTGATAGTGTGAGAGTAGAGGTCGAGGAAGTAGAATGTTTGTTCTATCAATCCGGAATGAAGGGAGTCATCGTGGCTATTATATAGCCTCCAAAGTTAGCCTGACGAACTTTGTCAATTCCTCTGTCGTCATTGACCACTACGCCGATGGTCATCGAAAACGCCATGCATACTGCGAAGCCCAGTTGTCGGAGAGGATGGTGCTACACTAATCCCGAGACAGCCTCAGCGGATGTCCGACACGTGTGGTGCTACAACGGAATTGCAGTCTGGAACGTATCCCGCATCTCACCTATATTCGCCAATCTCTAACGATAAATCCGTGTCAATGCCCATTGGAGGAAGGTGGGCGAACCTTACATTCTCGATTGAGTGGAGGGTGGATGGATATGACTGAGCGTGTCGGATTTATCCAGCTCGCTGTAAAGCCGATAGCTCAATCTCACTGCCCGGTCGCCAGTCCGACAAATGCGAAGCAGGGCTGCATGACTCACAGGCCAGGATCGATAAGATAAACAAATTAAGACAGAAATATCTCGGCCTTCGAAGCGCTCTGATGAAGATATCCCAAACTTCAGAGTAATGAAAACATTGCTCGTGTTGTTTCGAGTCGCTTGGTGTCTCGAGAAACTCTGGCCAGGAGACTCTCCAGATCTTGCACCGTCCAGGAACTTGGAACTTGGGCTATCAAATCTCTGAGCTCCGTTGGAAAGCTGCCATGGGAATCATCACAAACAACAGTCAGCCTTCGTCCGGCTAGGGAGGCTGCAATCCATAGAATGACCATCTTAATCCCTGGATCACCGTTGAAGGCACCACAACCCCAGATACCGGCATAGACTGTCGCAAGGTCTCCCGAAGTCCAAGACGAAAAGGCAGTATAAGCTTTTCGAACCTCTCTCTGGATGTTCTCGGGTTGCAAGTCAGGGAGGCCGCTTTCATCATCTAGCTCGTCGATCTCCAGGGCGTCCATGAACAAGAGTCGTCCACCCGCTCTGCGTTCGCTTGCGAGCGGTTCCCATTTGACATTGCGTCTCTGGCCGGTTATATAGAGCATTGGCGATGCGCCCTCAACGGTGAGCGTGTGAGTGGCTTGCAGTGTTGGCGTCACCAGCACTGCCGGGCCAGCCTCTGGACAATTTCCCATGTATATTTCCTCTTGGGTTGCCGATTGACCAAAACCGATGTCCTTATTCGCAGAGATCACCACGGCTCCCCCTTGTCCCTGAGATGAAAGCTCTTGTAGTTGCGTATCATAGCATTCAACGATTTGGACAGATATAGGCTGAAGGCGGACATGCGCTGTGCCGAGCGGTTGAGTGCTCGTTCTGTGGTAATCATGCAGGGAGTATATCACTTCCGCAGCCGTAGGCGTTGTCACTTTCTGATCAGTAAGTTCCAACTTTGTGAAGTATGTAAACAAGGCCTCAATGTACATCTCTGCTGCATATGGATGCCGTTGTGAAGAGGAATACCAGATGCTGAAGTCAAAGTATCCATCTCGTCCTTCTGGACAGTCCAACGTGCAGAGGAACTGGTGAGCCACCAGGGACGCGACTTGGACCTTCGAAAGACATAACTTTGATCCTGGTTGTAGTCTCGGCAATTTTCGATCAGGGAAGCAAGTTGGTAGCTGGAGGCTATAGTAGGCAACTTTCGGCCAAATGTCGACAAAGAACGATGGGCTATGCTTGTCTACCATGCCTCTCAGGGTACCATAGTCACCAGCGTCACCAGACGAACCCCGAATGACGTTAGATATAGTATCTAACAGTCCAATTAGTTGCTCGGTGGATTTCACAGGTGGTTGCAATAGCTGTTCGAGCACTCTCCAGACTGACACAAGACCATCGTCCCCTTCTTCATCGTCATCGAGGACACTGAAGCGATCCAGCCGCCTCAGGGCGGGGGAATTGGGAAGAAGATACCATGAACGGTCCATAGTATGTGGTGCTAATATTAAGGACAGTAAATGCGTCCCGAACCTCGCTTTGCTGGACTTACACTGATTAAGTAGGGTTTGTTGTCTAGTCTGCAATTGAGTCATTCGGCAGATCGCGCCTAGCGCATTCAGCTGAAGGCACAGCCCATTCTCCGGAAGATCTTGAAGATTGTGGCAAGAGCAAAGCCTAATGCCTAGAAGTACCTTCTATTAGCTATTTGAGACCTACTAAAGCGAAATAAATTCGTGATTCTAGCATGACGACCGCAAGGGTGTGTGTGTGTGTTTGCTTCGTTCAGCATCGGCAAGATGGGGGACGGAGCGCTGAAGCTGGATGCGACGCAGCACCAGCCACGTAGAGGGGCAGCAGTGAGCTCCAGCCACATAAGGCGCCACACTAGCGAGCCCCACTGTCTTCTTCCCAAAATTCATGTCAATCATTGAGAGCTTCCAGATATTGCAAAGGGAAGACTCTCTGCGTTGCCGATCATTATACACGTCTTTCCCCCCGCTCGCTTCTCCTTCGTTCCATCCCACAGTCTCTCAAAATGCCATTGGACACGTCTACCTACTCTCTCGCCCTTCTGCGCGTCGACGGCCGCCGCTGGAACGAACTTCGTCGACTTCATGCCCAGATCCGAACCCAGGACGCCGCCGATGGCTCCTCATACCTTGAGATGGGCCATACGAAGGTCATGTGTATTGTGACAGGCCCTTCGGAGCAGAACCAACAGCAAAAACGAGGTGCTGGGGGTGCTGGTGCGCAAAAAGACACAGCTTCAGTCAATGTAAATATCATCATCGCGGGGTTCTCGAGCGTTGACCGTAAGAGGAGCGGCAGGAATGACAAGTGAGCACCTCTTTGGGACATTCAAGGGCAGTCAAAGCTAACAATCGAATTTAGGCGCATTCAGGAGCTCGAAATTACGATTGCAAAGGCTCTCGCGTCCAACCTCCACACCCACCTCTTCCCACACTCCTCCATCAGCATCTCCCTCCACGTCCTCTCACAAGACGGATCCCTCCTCGCCGCCCTCCTGAACGCAACCACACTCGCGCTGATCGACGCTGGTATTCCGATGACAGACTACATCGCCGCGTGTACAGCTGGCTCAACCTCATCTTACTCAGCAGGCGACGACTCCGCCGACCCGCTTCTCGATCTGAACAATCAGGAGGAGCAGGAGCTGCCCTTCTTGACCGTGGCTACGCTGGGTGACAGTGACCGTGTGGCGGTTCTCAATTGCGAGAGCCGGGTGCAGGTCAGTCGTCTGGAGAGCATGCTAGTCGTTGGTGTCGATGGGTGCAAGCAAGTGAAGCAATTCCTGGACCGCATCATCAAGGAGCAGGGCGTCAAGATGGTCAAGGACGGAGCTGTAGAGAAGAGTGACGTTATGGGGATGGAGTTGGATGATTAAAAGCATGGAAATGCTCCGAATCATATGCTGTCGTCACAAGAGCACGGGAAAGGATGTCCGAGGTAAGAACCCTTCTTGATTCAAAGCGAGTTTACAGTATTGATGCTTACAAGTTACATTGAACATAGCCATCACAGCTCATCACGCTCCTTCTCCTCGACTACTTCCTCTTCGAGCTTCTCGACAATCACTTCAGGTGTCTCAGTCTCGATCTCAGCCTCAGTGCCGGTGCCATGGACGGGCTCCACAGTCTCGCTCTCTGCTGCCTCCTTCGCCGGCTCGGCCGCCTCTTCTTGGACAATTCCAGCAGGAAGCTTCTTCTTCTCGCCATCACCCATACGAATGGCATCGACCCAGGCCTCGACGCTCTCAGCGCTGAAATCACCGGCATACTGGCGCCACCACGAACGACGAGCGTTAATGGCGATGATCTCCACGTCGTCCTTAAGTCCGAGGCTGGAGCGCAGGGTAGCACCTCCCTCGATGTTGCTAGGAAGGGAAAAGAAGGGGAACATGTGACGCTTTCCGTGGATGTACTTGGTGCTTAGCTGGGAGAGAGAGTCCACGGCCTTGGTTCCAACCTCTGACTCCTCAGCTGGCACTAGGGCAAGGATGCAGGTATGAGAGCTACGTTGGAGACACTCCTTACCAAGCATCGCATCATCCAAAATACTGGCGATCGAAATAATACTTGGAGCAGCGCTGGCCGGAGTCTCCTCGGCAGTTGATGCTTCAGGTGCCTCCTCAGGCTCAGCAGCAGGCTTCTTAGGTTCCTCCTCCTTGGCTGCCTTTGACTTGCTCTTCTTCTTCTTCGCGGGTGCTGGGTCCGGGTTCGGCTCACCAGCCTGCTTGAGAAACTCGACCATGTCCTTCTTATTCAGCTCACCCTCATAGATGATAGGGTCCTTGCCCGGGCCAGGAATCAACATGAAGGTTGGGAAGTTCGTAATTCCAAATTTCTCCACAGATGCAGTCTCCTTGTTGCGAATTTGTCCAACCGTGATGACGTCGAGGTATGCAATCGCGATGCTCCTGAGAAGAGCGCTTGTCGTGCCCTTGTCTGTGAAAAGTACCGCCTTGGGCTTGTCTCCCTCGAGGAACTTGTCGAGGTCCTTGTCCGCAACACGTGTAACGTGGTTGTTAACCTTGTTCAGCACATCTTCGATGATACCAGTAGCAGTTCGTGGGCCATTGTAATCCTCGACGATGGGACTACCACCCGGCTTCTTCGCAGGACGGACTGTCTTGAGGGTAGGGAAACCCTGAATTCCCATGCTACCACAGAATTGCTTGTTTTCTTCATCGTCACAGTTGATGGCAGCAACCTTGCCATAGCCCTCGAGCTTCTTGGCGGCTTTCTCGTAGGCAGGCTTGAGGTTCTGACAGTGACCGCACCACGGTGCATAGAACTCAATGATCTGAGATTAAGTCAGTAAGTGCAAGTTCATTAAGAAGTGGTCTGTGATGGTGAGACATACAGATGTGTAGTTGGAGTCAGCGATGAGTCTCTGGTAAGACTTACCATCGACCTGGAGCACAGGTGAGCTCTTTGGATAGAGTCCACCTGCCTGAGCCGATGGCAGTGCAGCGAGCGCCGCAGTGATGGCTGCAAGAAGAGCAGGTTGGTGCATCGCGGTAAGCTGCCTTTGATGAGCTTGGTGTGTGCAATGGAGTAGAGCGAGCTTCAGAAAACGAGTTGTGAAGATGTGAGTAACCGTCCACAGAGCAGCTCAAGACCATTCAACTCATCAGCAATCGCAGAAAGAAAGGAAAAGGTGTCCAGACAGATTGGCTGTTTGACAAGGTTATGTTTATATGACGAAAGGGTTGCATTTGGCTAAAGGCCACGCTGGAAGTTGGAGGCTCCGTGTTCCGTGAACGAGGCGCCGAAATGGAAGTGTGGCCCACCACAGTAGCGACCGTCTACAGGGGATTCGGTGTGTGGCTGCGCTGCTGTGGCGCGAGCTGGGGCGGGGCTGGAAGAATGGGGGGGTTGCCTGTCGCATCTGCACGGGGCGGTGGGTGACAAGATGGTGGGGGAAGCCGGTTACCAGCTGCTCCAAGTTCCAACGTCACCAGACACTGGTTGTGATCTTTCTCTCCTTATCTACCATCAACTCTGGCACAGAGCCTCCCGCCACAACAGCCTCGCAGATAAGAGACAGCCATGGCTGAGCCTCTTCCTCCCTCCCTGGCTATCCCAGAGGTTAGCCGCTTCGTCAAGCGTGCGAACCAACTCCGGACTATCAAGCCTGCCCTCGCATACTGGTGTATGTTTTCTGCGCGATCCTGATCATCTGGAGTCGCTTGATCTTTCTGAGCAGCGTGACTGATTTTGATACAGGTGAATATCACGCCGTCAACCAAATAGTCGCAAAGGGCCTCCACAACGGCGACGATGCCGCCTTTAACTTCACAAAGACCCTCATCGACCGCCTCGAAGCCACCAAGACAGAACGTGCCACAGATGACGCTATCGTCGATAACACAGCTGGTCAGGCATACGTCGAGCAGTTTGCAAACGAGACCTTCGATCGTGCAGAGCGCACACTCCGCGCCAACAAAGTCACCCGACAGACAGCCGACACCTTCGATGCTGCGGCCACCTTCTTCGACCTCGGCAGCGAGTGGGCTCCACTGGACGCAGAGACGTTGCAGAAGATCAAGTTTGCGAAGTGGAATGCTGCGAGGATCTTGAAGGCAATCAAGGAGGGCAAGGATCCGAATGAGTCCAATCCGAAGATCGAGGAGCCGGAGCCGGACGTTGTAGACGGGAGTTTGGACCCTGAAGATCCCGAAGTGAAGGAGCTGGCAGCACTTGCAGCACGAAGTGCGACTGTTGAGGATGCGCCAGAAGCGGGAGAACAGCCCTCCGGATCTGCGCCTTCGCATGAGCAATTCCAGCCCTCGCCGCAAGCCCCTTCGCAAGAGGATTACTTCCCACCGGCGCCATCGAATATCCCGGAGACATTTGCGCCTTCGCCTCTTAGCCAAAGTCCAGCACAACCCATGTCGGGCATACCCCCTCCACCAGATCCGACTTCATCTCTCTCCGCTACAACACCACATGTCCCCTCCCAGCCGTCACCTCAGGTTCCCACCCAGAGTATCCCCCAGCTCACCCCACAAGTCCCGTCTCCCAGCACCGACCCCTCAGCACCACCATCGTGGACAACTACACCCAACGTCCCGATGCACCACCAACCCCAGCAGCCTCCTTACGTTCCTCAGCCTTCTGCACCAGCGTGGTCTCCTCCGGTGGCTCAGCCTGCGCCTCCGCCGGTGCAGCATCGGCCACCTCCTCCAGCTGCAACATACTCGATATCAAGTCATAAGGACCTGGATAAGGCGCAGAAGCATGCTAAGTGGGCGATTTCGGCTTTGAATTTTGATGACGTGCCGACGGCTGTTCAAGAATTGCGCAATGCGTTGGCTTGTTTGGGTGCGCAGTGATGGCTGATCACAGAAACTTGGATCGAACGATATGGCAAGAGGGGTGTATATAGATGGTTACAGTCTCTTTAATGTCTGTATTGGCGATCAGCTCCGTTACATACGATACGACTTTTCTGGTTGCAGTAGCCTTTCGCTGACGTGCCCTTGATCACAGGGGATGACGACGACCTAACGAATTCAGTGTCCAGTGTCACAGCGGCACATAAGTACGTTTTATTCTCATGTTCATGATCGTCCCAAAGCTGAATCCAAGACTATGGATGAAGTAGTGCAACAGCGATGCCAGCCGACGTCGTTTCCATCGTAACAAAGCCCAAATCCCAAAACGCCCCTGTGTCCTAATGATGTTGCTCAAACGCCCAGCTCAAGATAAGTCTCCTAGGCCATGACCAAGAGACTGTTTGAGGAAGAAAATGAAGAAGGAGTGTGAGGTATAGGCTCCCAGATATTCGCCCGGACTGGCTTTACTTCCACGTCATCGTCCAGGGCATCCGTCCAGCCTCGCTCGGGTCCCCAGCTTACCATCAGCTTGGATTCCGTCACAATATCCATCAGTCCCTTCATCATCGCGCCTCGCTTCTTAACAGATGACCAAGCATCGAATTGGACAACTTTCAGCGACGGCAATCTACTGATGACCTGAGCCAACAGCTCACGGCTGAATGTCTCGTAAAATCCTTCCGCGCGAACCCAACCCTTGAATACGCCGTCACTAGGGTCGCATTCCACAAAAACGTTAAGTTGCGTCACATTGACACAGTCGTTAAGCCCCAAAGTATCACTGACAACCCAGCTTCGTGGTGGCGAGCCCCATCCAGGGCCGAATCGGAGGTCGAGAGTCGAGAGACACTCTCGCTGGCGGGGTTTGAGCCGGAATAGAATCGGTTTCTTATGCTTTTGGCGGGCAGGGTGAACGGGGAAGATGCGGAAGCTATGTGTGCTGTAGAACAGATGAGAGGCCTCAGCATGAATTTGTTTGCACACGCGCATGAAGCCGAGAAGCTTATGATAGCGTTTGTAGTTGGTCGGGTCAAGGTCCAAGACATCGTCGACATCTGAGAAGTAGTATTCGTAGACCTTGATGCGTAGCTCACTCGGTAACTCGAGGAAAGGAAACGGTGGGGGAGCAGGCTGGCTGGTAACCTTACGCTTGAAGGGGATGAGTGGTACGTCGAGAGTCAAGGACGCGATAGGCAATTGCGCAACGTCGTCCACGAACTTGATCTCTCGGATGTCGAAGCCTATTGGCAGATCCTCCTTGTCCACCGGCACGGGCTGCTCGGCTTCGGAAGGAGCTGTCGGTGAGGCGGGATGGTCCGTCTTGGACGAGGAGACGATGCGTATTGCTCTGGGGCTCGTATGCGAGCCCCTACGAACTGGTCGTTTCGTCGCAGGCATTGTTGTGTCAAGAGTAAGCCAGGTGGCGCAAGGTGACTGGTGGCGATATCGAGATTTCAGGCGGGGTGGCCCGGAGGCGATGTTCGCGACAAATCCGAAGAGAGAGTCGTTATCAAGTCAGAAGACAGCAAGGCGTCACAGAGGGTGGCTCCATGACGAAATCAAGAGGCTTCGACGGGAGACCACCCTCAGAACGCAGCAGACGCAGGGACCATGATGTGCTGAAGGTGATCGTGAGGAGGGACAGTTGAAGAATGGAAACCAGGGAAGGGTACGCTCAGCGCGGTGGTCGTTCTTGCTGCAACGCAAATAAAGCAGCAGGTATGAGGTTGATGGAGATGTTGGCAGCTGAAGGAGGATGGTTGTCGTGTGTCTGTGTGAGTTCCGTGAGGGGTTATGCAGGTGCAGTTGTCAGTGCGGTTTAGCCGTTGTTGAATATTCCAGCATGCAACCGTCCTACCATGCATCAGTCAGTCATGAAGCAGATCCGGCGTCGGCTGCTACGGTTACAGGGTAGCGAAGGGCACGTGAGCCTGGAGACGTGACAGTCTACCAATCACATGCCTCAATGCGGGTCTCATCGTGACGACATCGGCAGGAGTGAAAGTCCGTCCTTCGATCGTGTAAACTCCGGCAGAACTAAGTCCCAGAGCTAGAGGTACCTACGCCTCGAATTTTCGTCGGGCTCAGGGATCGCATCGCGCGACGACAGAGTCGGCTCATCACCATCTCCCGTCTCCCAAATTTCTTCAACCTCTCGGGACTCAGCCATCCCGGCAATGTCACCTTGAATTCAACCGGACACAATATCTCAGACAGACACCGAAAGGCATCGCCTAGTGTGTTAGCCGATCATTCGAGATGCTTTCCCGGATAGCTCAGGCCCCTCGCCTAGGCCTGGCTGCTGCCAGCCTGGCTCGGCCTACCGCATCGCCACTTCTTCGCACTCGGGCAGCTACCAGCGTCTACGCTCCTTTCGTCAGAACTTATGCGAAGAAGGGCGGGCTCCCTCGTCAGTTCAGGGACCAATCGAAGAACTCATCCGACTCGACCCCAGCCGACTCTTCAGCCCAGAACTCCGCCACGAACCCTGCACAGGATGCCGCGAAGGACGCTGCAAAGTCGACACCATCGCCGAAGGACAACGTCAATGCTTCCGAAGCGGAGAACGCACCTGATGCTCCTAAAGAGGGCGAACCGATCCCATTCCACAAGCTCCCCGATCTGACTCAGGGTATCCCCTCTACCTTTGAGCAGGAGATGAACAAGGAAGCCGGCAGGTCACAGTCGGCTCTCGAGGCTGTTGAACAGGAGTCGTCCGAGCGTGAGAAGAGAGGAAGATACGAATATGTCTCAACAAGTGACCGCAACCGACAATGGTGGGCACGGTTCTTCGGTCTCGCTACCATTGGAGGTTTCGTCTTCGGTGTCGCTTACCTTGGCCGCAACTGGGACACTCAGATCGAGGCAGAGCGTCATCCCGATATTCCCGACGGTTGGAACCCGGTTCTTTGGTGGCAGCGGGCTCGTGCTCGTATGAGCGACTCTGTTTCCTATTACCAAGAGCCGGCATTCGATAAGCTGCTTCCCGATCCCGACCCGAGCTTCGAGCGTCCTTACACACTGTGCCTGAGCCTTGATGACTTGCTTGTTCACAGCGAATGGTCTCGTGAGCATGGTTGGAGGGTTGCCAAGCGCCCTGGTGTCGATTACTTTATCCGATACCTGAGCCAGTACTATGAGCTGGTTCTCTTCACCACCGTCCCCTTCGCCATGGGCGAGCCTGTCGTTCGCAAGCTTGACCCTTTCCGCTTCATCATGTGGCCTCTTTACCGTGAGGCTACGAAGTATGAGGACGGTGAGATCGTTAAGGTAAGCCCCCGTTCAAGTCCAGAGTGGGACTGAGCTGTACTGACTCACGCAGGATCTTTCCTACCTCAACCGCGATCTCTCTAAGGTCATTATCATCGACACCGATAAGAGCCATGTTCGAAAGCAACCCGAGAACGCCATCATTCTGAAGCCATGGAAGGGCGACCCGAACGACAAGGACCTCGTTGGTCTGATCCCATTCCTCGAATACATCCACACCATGCAGTACGCCGATGTCCGCAAGGTGCTGAAGTCATTCGAGGGCCAGCACATCCCAACGGAGTTTGCGCGCCGCGAAGCGATTGCCCGTAAGGAGTTCAACGCCAAGCTCGAACAACAAAAGTCAAAGCACAAGAAGCCTTCTGGCCTCGCTGCTCTCGGCAGCGCCTTCGGGTTAAAGAGCAGCAACATGAGCATGACCATGGCACCCGAGGGCGAGCAGAATCCCACTGAGGCTTTCGCACAGGGCAAGATGCTTCAGGATATCGCTCGTGAGCGTGGCCAGCGCAACTACGAGCTTCTGGAGAAGGAGATTAGGGAGAACGGCGAGAAGTGGCTCAAGGAGGAGGCCGCAATGATGGAGAAGGCGCAGCAGGAGGCCATGAACAGCATGTTCAAGGGCGGCCTCTTCGGCATGAGCGGCGGCGGTGAGGAGAAGAAGAACTAATCATCCCCGGATGTTAATTGGGCATCAGTTGGTGACACCATCGAATACCAACTGATCGGCTCATCGATGGATCTCCACTTGACATAATCACCTGCCCCAAATCCTTTACTATCTTCTTTTTCCTTATTTCTTCAACATCAAAACAATCGGAAGGTGGGTGTAAGAGGGCCGGCTCTTTGTCCTATGGAGACGGGGATTGCATATAGACTTTTATTGGCGGTCAGCGGCATCTTGGAACCTGGCAAAGTTGGCTTCGGCGATTTTTGTACAAAAATGCATGGTGACGAGGAGGAAAGGCGGGCCCGCTGCTGGGTGAAGTGAAAAGATTGGCAGTGAGCCGCGTTGTATTATAGCTTGTATGATCTAAAGACAATGCATGAGATGCAGATTACAAGCGTTCCTCGTCCCCTTGACTCCATTCAAGTATTAGCCATGTCAAGACCACCCCATCAAAGGCTTTCTCTGAGAAGCCTATCACCCCTTGGTTCCATTCTATTCTACCGTCTGCGTGGACGCATTCAGAAGAGTCGCTGTGTTGGCTGCGGACAAGCTTCACAGTTGGGAATCGTAACACACTGAGCATACCTCAGGTTTTCACGTCAACAAAGAAGCGAAAGTTTTTGGTTCTTAAGCTTCATATGCACTCACTCCCAGCTATCTTTATCCTCGATCCACGAGCAATCGCATTCTGGTGGACACGCCCTCGTCGGTGTCGGCAACGTAGGTGTAGTTGCGTTTGAGCTATGTGTCGATGGCGGCCAGGCTGTGACCTCCAAAGTGGTGTGCATTGGTGTCGTTCGTCCCGTCTCGAGGCTAGTAGGAGAGTTCTTTGTGCTGATGGTGACCAGAGTTGTTGGGCTTGGTTGATTCGGAGGCCAAGGTGTGACCCAGCAGTGTTCACAGGCCCAATTCGTTACGCAACGAAAGTATCTTATGAGCTCTGGTCAGCTGAATGGGACATGTGATTGTGGCAAGGTTGAAGCCTTCTCACTCGTCGCTGTTCTTGTCCTTGATGTGACTACAGTCACATTCTCGACCTGGAGCGCACATGTCGGTGGACAAGGATGACGATACTGGAGGAGCTGCGTTCAAGGTTGTCTTTGGGCTGCTTTGTAGATCGTGTCCTAGAGCATTGGACCAATGTACGTCGTTGCAAGCGGCCATGCCGATCAGCCCAGTAAGGAGCAGATAAGTAAACGAAGTCATAGTTCATAGAGCTCTTTGAGCGGTCGAAACTGACCCAGGTTTCAAGGCAAGAGAACGAAGGGAGGATTATAACCGTTCATTTATATCCATCACTTGATATGTTTATGTTCTGCTTCAGTTCCAGGCCACCAAGTCGCCGCCTTGTACAATCAGTCTCAGTCTCCAGGTTCGACCTGTACATGCCGGCTCTCCGAAGGAAATGAGTGCGACAGCTTGTCCATTTTCAAACGGTATGAGCTTCTTACGGCCGTGTACACGAAGCCCTGTACGCCTCCGGAGGGAAAACGCTGTGGTGCTATGCCCGGGGGGGGGGAACACCTATGTGCTACCGTAGACTTCCACTCTGCCTGCGCCATGTCAAGAACTTTGGACAACTTTTGGCGTTGTGTCACGGAAGACCGGCATAGCCGCAGTGTACAAAGACTGTGTCAAAGGCTGTGGGAAGCTGAGCCATTGTCAATCTCGTGATGACGTATCTCTTCATGTGTAGATACAATGATAATTATGCTCAGCTTCAAGTGCTTTTTGATACAACCCTGTTTTGCTCCTTCCTCATTGTTCCATTCGGGCCCGGCCGAGCCTTGTTCCCAGTCGTACGTTTGATCGTATCTCGTACAACCCGCCAGCCCCGACACAGCATTGCATCAACCTTGAAACCAGCCGCTTCCAAGCCCATGATGATTCCGTAAAGCACAACGCCCAACAATGCAAGTAAATCCAGAATATGTGTGAGCCACCAGAAATGCTGCCTGCCAAGGGGACAGGTCGCATACTCGTACTGCCACTCCCAGGTGTCCTGGTCAAACCACATGCTCAATAGGCCAGCGTTGCCACCAAAATCCCCCATCATGCTGCGGACTGTGATCTCTCTTCGACCGGGCAAAAGTTCCATATTCGGGAAGCCCTTTGCTTTCGCATCCGCCCACCTGGTCGTTTCCCACTTCCGGTCCGCAGCTTTCTCACCGTGTGTATGATTGACGTAATGGTACGTGTCACAACCTTCGTGATCGTGACCGTTGAGAACTAGCCCCGGTCGACCAAGTCCCTTGCCAGCTGCACCACGGTCCTTGCTCACGCCGAAGATGCCTTCCAAGAAACCTTTACTTGCGTCGGCACTGAGGAGGTACTGCTCCCTGACACCACCGCCTTCTTCCTTTGTGTGGAAAGCAAAGAACGGTGCGTCGACGCAGATGCCTGCAGGTTTGTACATTGGGATGTGAGTCAATATCAGCGTCATGTGGCCCTGGTATTCCACATCGGCAGATGTGTGAATTGCCGTATTGATGAAGTCATACGTTTGATCCTGCAACGGCCCAGACTTCGCTGGTGTGTCGAGATTCATGTCATTGATAACCAGAATTCGTATCTCGGGAGGTAGTCTGTGCGATTCGGGATCGTTATCTCTTGTGGTTGCGTTGACTTCGGGATCGATAATTGGCAGCTCAAACCGGAGCTCGTAGTTGGCTTTGCCAAAGACACGCTCGAATCGCTCAAGGCGCTCCTCAGTCAGATCTCCCGCGTAGCCAATGTCGTGATTCCCAGCCACATTCATGATTCGGCTCTTCCAGACTTCCTCACCCGGTCGCCCGTCGAGAAAGCCTGTCGGCTCGTATTCGTTCTTGGGCCAGATCGCGACTTCGTCCGGTACTCTCTCACCACCTTTGAAGGTTCTGTTCCAGTACCTCGCCCCACGTTTTTCGAATTCGTCATCATCAATCCACTGGCTACCGACAAGATCTCCGAGGACGGTAACATGTGATGGTTGCGTCCACCAACGGATCGTTCGATAGATGTGCGCGAGGTAGAAATCATTGCCGAAGAGATCGAAGACTTTCCGCCATGACTCGAGCAGATGAGGTATGTCCTCGAAGTAAAGATCGATTGTATCGTGCAGAATCATGCGTATACGGTCGGAAAACGAATGGTGCTGCTTCTTGAACGTGACTCGTTGGAAGATCTTCTTCAGATGAGGCAGCGTCCCGAGGTGCTTGATCGGTATGGATGTATCACCCTCGAGCTGGGGATCGCCAAGAGCAAGCAATCTGAACGGTGCATGCTTGCTGGGCAATCCCACGGTTTGTTCGTTTGTAGCGTAAGGCCAGTGCAGCCTTTTTGTCGCATCGAAGGCCTCACTAGTGTCCCCTGATGGCAAGGGGAACGCGCAGCCATTAAATAAGGGGTAAAGGTACAAATAAATTGTGCAGGCTACCGCCAGAGGCACCAGCAGGCGCAAGCCATGGCGGAAGAAAGCCGCGACGGACATGTAGCAAACTGCATGTGCTCGGCACAGAGGCAGCGTAGGCGAAAGAATCGTAATCGAAAGCTGGGTAATGATGTTGAAAGGAGCGACGAGACGCGGATCATTCGACATGGGACGCGATTCCATTAAGGAGCATATGGTATTGGCTACCCTGTATCGACGCTCCCCTCTGCCTCTTCATGGAGGGAGAACTCGCGACCTGTCAGATTTCCTGATATAATGCCCTTTTCCTTCTATTGGGAGTAAAACCCGTTGGCTCTCGTCGGAAAATACGGGCCAAATTTCAATCATTATTCAAGCGTCGTTGTCATCGCGTTCTGCTGTGCTACCCTTGCCCTGTCTCTTTCACACAACTGGATCTGGAGGTGCTTGATGTAACTAAAATGCCACTAAGCAATATCTTCATTAGACCAACATGGAATTTGAGTTACGACAGCCCGAAGCCTCACATTGACCTTCCACCAGGATAGACATGGAAACTGCACGATCTTATGAAAGAAAGAAACCGGAGCCGAGCAAGGTATCTGAAAGACACAACAAACGTATCCCTGGCTTCTTCATAAGGTTTGGTCTCCACATAACCACCAAGACACCAAACGGAAACCTTGGAAGGCACTCTATTCATACTGCCATGGATCTGTGATCGTGGTATCATCAAGCATCTTCATACGCATCCTCGTCTTCCCGTGGCCATTCTACTTCGAATATTGCCTCATCGTCCGAACTGTCCACGAAGGCAATCGCTACTATACCATTGTCCTTCATCCCAGCCTTGAGAGGCGTAAATTCTCCGCGCTCACCAGTCTTTAGCCTCTTCCATCCTCTTGTCGGATCCGTCGGTACGTTCAGCACCGCGTATGCGATGTCAGTGCTCTCGGGAACTGAGGTTGTCTTTGGAGGATTCAAGGCAGTAGTGAGGCCCTCAGGATAGCGCTCACGCAGAAGCTTGAGAAGCTCTGTGGTGACTTCCGAGACAGGTGAGAGAGTGTCAACGAAGAGGTAGATGGTGTGGACGCCGTGCTTGAACCGGACGGAGATGTGAGTGTCGTCCACCTCAGCCTGCGAGATCTTGTCAGAGGCCACGCAATATTTAGAAGTACCCCTTGCGGTAAAAGTCAACGTACCATGATGGGCGATGCAAGATAAATCCTCTTGTATTTGCTGTAGGCAACTGAGCGCCATCGTGGGGTCATGTCCTGCTCACAGTGAGCGCGACAGCGACGTAGCGCGCAGTCACGTGGCTTCGCGTTCACTATAATCCAGCACCGGCAGCCACCCGCCGCCACAACCCGGAAGCCTGGCGGTGATGCCTGAGGTCTGGGGATTTGACGGATACGTGGTGGAGGTGCAACTCTTGGAACCCATACTTCATAAAGCTTTGCCCGGCCAGGGGCACTTCAATTCTCCAATCGCAAACCTCCTAGCCTCCCCGACCTCGTGCATCGTGACTTTACTGCACCCTCACCGACTCGACCGCATTCTACCCCCGCTCGCACCACGATCTAGACTGTCTTGACCCGGAGAGTGGCCGCATGCTGCAGCAAGCTACCTGCCGTTTGTCGCGCAGCTGATTCACCATGGATCACCAGACCTCCAGCAATGGGACTGACCCGAAACCCACGATAGCACCGATAGCCATGATAGCTTCAGAGCCGCCCAGCGCATTCCCGTACGACCCTCACCCCCGCCTCTCCTTTGCGACACCTGCCCGAGTCTTCCTCGGCACGCTTACGGCTGGAGCTGTGGGCTTCTCGCTCGGAGCAATGCAGGGTGGGCAGATGGCACAACTTAGGTTTCGAGCAGAACATGCACACAAGATGCCCGACTCCACGACAGGGTGGTATCTGTACCACAAGTCTAAGAATTATCATGCAATGCAAGGCGGCATAGGAGAGGGATTCCGAATGGGTGCCAAGACTGCCTTCTGGAGTGGCATGGCCCTTGGGCTCGAGAGCACTGTTGACCGGTATCGAGGCTGCAGCGACATGTTTTCTACCATCGTCGCGACCTTGACGGTTGCTGGAGGCTTCTCATTATGGCGTAAGTTTCTCCTCTGCCTTGCACGCTATTGTCTTCTCGAAGATCCAATCTCCTTCCGAACTCCATACCGTGTCCCCATGTCGCGTGGTCATTAAAACTTTCACGATGGTTAGCATCGGGAGGAAATATCGAGTCTAAATTTGATTTCGGTTGCGGATGAGCTAACGTTGGCGGCCCATCATGGCCGGCGTTCTTGGTAGATCGCTTCTCCCTCCCGACTGCAGCCCGCACCGCCAGGTCAGGCCTTCTTTTTGGATTTTTGTACGGTGGCTTCCAGGATCTCGTCGGGTTAGCACGGGGCAGACCTATTGGATATGTGGAATTTGTCCGACGCCGCTTTGGTGGTGCTGCAACCACGGGGGCGGACAGAGATGGAGCTGGTGTCCAACTATCGTGAGATGCGCCGAGCGGAGTGTCAGGGATGGAACAAAGGAAAAAAAAAAAAAGAGAGCAATGCAGGTCAGCAGAGACACCAACGCCGGCTTGAGCTGGTGCTGCAGGCCCGCCTGACATGGACTGGGCCTGATGGGGATGTGATTACGTTACAGGAATGTCGGTCCCGGCGAGCAAGCTTTGGAAGACATCATTATGATCTCAAAGGGCCGAAGAGACCTGCCAACCTGGCAGAGACGATCATCGCATCCCAAATCGAGGGAAATCGACAGCTTGGCGACAAGATATATTCAGGAGCAGAATGTCCTTGGATCTAAGTCACAGCGAGATCCACGGATACATATGTTGTCATGGCCCCAGCATGATGGAAGAAGGCGAAAGACGATCGCTGAGAAGGGCAATTGTGGAATGTGTCATGGTGGAGGGAGGGGTCGTCATTCCCGGAGGTTGTCGTCCTGGAGGGTGATCTGGCCGGTGCTTGGGGCTGGTCGGGGACCCCAAGGCAGGTGGGAATGTGTGTCTCCCGTCACGATGTCGCCCGATTTCGACGAGGACACACCTTATCACGATGTATCGCGGTGTTGGAATGGGAGGGGGAACAAGAGCCGGGAACGGATCCCCACAGCGATATGGGGGTTACGCAGTCGATTTTTGGACGTTCCGACACCGACGATACCGGAGGACGCTATCAGTGAACCCTGGGCTGCCACGGCGCTCAATGGTACTCCAGGCACTCCGACCGTCCGCATTCAGCAAGAAACAGAGACATGCGCGCCAGCTATTCGCCAATTGTTGCTGCCCAGTGTGGACACACCCCAGGGGTCCTGTGCGGCTACTTTCGGCCTCTGCATTGGCGCCAAACACAGACCAGGGTACTTTGAGGTCCACGTGATCCTGATAAGGCAATACTGGTGTCAGCGCCCTGGTCCGTGGGCACGTCTGCGCCTAGTCTTGTCGCCTCCGACGCGATTACGCTCCCCCGTTTTTCGGAGCTTGCGCAGTCTGGATCACCAGTCCCACCACCCACACCGAAGATAACTGATGAAGCGAGCGGCCTGGCACGGCGCAGGGTGGGGAGCAGGAGGGGAAAACGAGAGAAAGACGGGAGAAGCAAGAATGCTTGATTCATCACACACCAACGGCAGTCACCCTCCCTATCGAGGATCTTCGTCCGTACCTGGGTGGCTGGAGATAACGGGGGTCCGGACACGCAAGCGAGCTCCGGGCCCTAAGGAGGGGAGCACGATATAAGTCACGATACCACCACCACCACGGCCACCCCCTCCCTCTGTTCTGTTCATTTCCAACCCGTCACACTCTTCTGTCTTTGTGATCTCACTCTCGATAATACCATAATATCATCATCAACCTTTTCTCCATCCAAAACAACCTCTTTGACGCCCGTATCTCAAACGCTCGCCCTTATCAGCAGGGCACTTCAGCTTCTCTCACGCACCACCACCACACACCGCAACCGCCTGTCCGGCCATCCCGAACTCTCTCACAAACGTTCACTCAAGTTCAATACCCATAACACTTGGAGCATTGTCATGTCACCAGTCGTTCGAGGGAGCACCATTTCAGTCTCCCTTGTCCAGTCCAATCTTCTTCTTCGACCATGTCTTCTCGGCGTGCAACACACGCTCCCGCGTGGTCATAGCACCCGCCGAGCTTCATCCTCCAAGGCCTCCATCATGAGCAAGATCAACTCTCCTGCTCGTCGTCTCATCCACTCTTCCGAGCGCAAGTCTTCCACCGTTGCACCTGCTATCGAGGATGCCGATCCCGCCATGGTTGAGCCTGGTGCTGCCCACCGCGCGCCGCTCTCTGTACTGCCATTGAGCATGATCGTCCGCTCCCTCGCCACTACCACTGTGTCGTCTTCTCCCATGCTACTGTCCCCTTCGTTGGCCATCATGGGAGTCCTTGCGCACAGCACCAACCCACTGCTCAACCCGGATCGCAACCCCATCCTGCGCTGGTTCCTCAAAAACACCTTCTATGCGCAGTTCTGCGCTGGTGAGAACGCCGCCGAAGTTCAGCAGACCATTGCGCGACTCAAGCGCATCGGCTTCACTGGTGTTCTTCTTGGATACGCCAAGGAGGTTGTCCTGAGCGATAAGCAGGCCGAGAACCTCGCCGCTGGTAAGCTCGGTGAAGAGACTGAGGAGCTCATCAAGGCTGAGATCATGCCTTGGGCCGAGGGAACTCTTGAGACCGTTCGCCTTGCTGAGCCTGGCGACTTCGTGTCTCTCAAGTTCACCGGCGCTGGCTCGCTCGCTCTCTACCGTCTGCAGCAGCGTCTCCCCGCCACCCCGTACCTAGCCAAGTCGATCGACGCCATCTGCTCACTCGCTCATGAGCGCGGTGTTCGACTGCTCTTTGACGCTGAGCAGGACATCCTGCAGGATGGCATCGACGATTGGACTATGCACTACGCCGAGAAGTATAACAAGGACCCCAACCACGCCATCATTCACGGCACCTACCAGTCGTACAAGAAGTGTGCCCCCGAAGTGCTTGCCAAGCATCTTGTCGCGGCTCGCCAGGGCAACTTCACCCTTGGTGTCAAGCTTGTGCGCGGTGCGTACCTGGGATCCGACCCTCGCAGCTGCTTCTGGGAGACCAAGGAGCAGACTGATGACTGCTACAACGGTCTCGCTTCCGCCGTCTTGACCCAGCAGTGGAGCGCCATGCTCCCTGGTGAGGGCGAGTTCCCTCATGCTTCCCTCGTACTTGCAACCCACAATGCTGAGTCTGTCCGCCGTGCGCGCGCCATCTGCGACGCGGGAGCGGCGAAGTCGGAGATCGCCTTTGCCCAGCTCCAGGGTATGGCAGATGAGGTCAGCTGTGAGCTCGTCGAGGCAAGCCACTCGCCCGACCGCGAGGCTGGTACCAGCGCGGCGATGCCGACGTACAAGTACCTGGTCTGGGGCACGACTGGCGAGTGCATGAAGTATCTCCTGCGCAGGGCGCATGAGAACAAGGACGCTGTCCAGCGCACTCGGTCAGGCCGCGATGCTATGTGGGCTGAGCTGGTTCGCCGCTGCAAGGCTGCCGTTGGCCTTGCGTGAGCGACACATGCAAGCCACGAGAAGTTCCCGGAGAAGCGAAACGTACTCAAACTATCTGTGCTTTCTCACATCATTCTACGAAAGTTTATTACGCTATCATGACATTTCTTTGCATTTTTTGTTATACCGGCATCCCCTATCGCAGAGAAGCGAACGGAGCCTGACTTTGGGTTTGGGAGTTGATTTGTACGGCGAATGGATAAACAGAGACGCCAGCGTTTTCCGATCTACTTGCTAGAGGCCTCGCGGTGTTAAGGATTGATAAGTTTAAGCCATAGCCATAGCGCTGATTATTTGATGATTTACAAATGAGTACCTTTTGCACATGGAATATTTGTCTCGATCGGTGAACAATGAGCGCCTTTACCAGTTGCTAAGATGATATGATCTTATGATAGATAACCTTCCATGTGAAATTCTTGGTTAAACTTCGCTGATCGAGCGTGTCCGCGTAAGCTTGAGAAGTGTAACTTCATTCACCTAGCCTTGAATGCGTAGCCTCGAGATGTAGTTCTGAGAAATCGAATGATTGTAAAGAGTTCTTGTCACATGTAAAGATCTTCTGCAGGTGTCATAGTCGTCTCAACCCTGTGTTCTGACAAGTGAAGATTCTCAGTCTGAGAACTTTTGCCTTGCCAAGCTGAGCCAATCGACGTTGGTCGTGCGATCGTGCTTCCTGTGGGCAAGCCACAATGCAGTCAAAAGTCCCTGGGATATCGTGGCTTTCTTTAACAGCTAGCCTTGATATCATTGTGGCATGAGGCAGACATTTGCTAGATTGTTCCATGAATCGGTGCAGCAAGTTACCTCGTAGCTTAAGACATGCACACTTGTGTAACGTGGTTGGTTCCATTGGTTCCATTCGCAGGTTCACCGAGGAGTCACTTGAGAGCCTGCACCAGGCGCGCGTGAACGTCAAATGTTGATCATATTCCTCTCAATGCCATTCCGCCAAGTATCAATGACTCGAGCTCCTTTCGTTTCGCCGTCTCATCCTTCACACTATCAAGCCAGTTGAGACCATTGAGCTTATAGTACTTGCGAATCTTCGACAGGTCCGATATCTCCACAAGGGCCTCATCGGTGAGCGCGGAAACCTCCCCTTGAACATTATCTTTGAGGTGCTGCCACACGTTGTCGGCAGACAATGGCTCAGATGATGTGGCTGACGAGGAGATTACCTTGATGACGATCAGGTCCCTCGTTGCGGGCGATATGCCGAAGCGGCGGTAGGCTTCCGCGATCTGGTAGTTTCTTAGTCAAATCTACAGGACCCTTATTGAGGAGATAGCGTGAGCTTACATTGTTGGAAGAGGTAAGAGAAGCGACGATCTCTGAGTGTATGTTTGGAGTCTTTAGAGTGCCGTCCACAGCAGTTGTGGTAGCCTTAAAGATTGCGGATAGCACTTGTAGCCTTGTAATGACCTGATTGGCGAAGTCAGTCTCTAGTGACTGTTAAAGTGTGCAGCTGAGTGCAGCCGCCTGAAGACAATCGGATTTTGGCTCTTGCTGGTGGATGTATCTTCGTGAAGAAGAAGCTGATGTTTGTGGCTGATGGTGCAGGTCCTGCCTGGTCTATGGGTGGGAGGCTCATGTGTGCAAGGCTGGAACTCACCACTGAGGCGTCGATGAAGGCGTACTCGAATGCACTATTGCGTGCGAGGAGCTGCTCATGGAGAAACGACGCATTCTGTACATTGCGGAAGAAGGCCAGGTGCGCCTTGTGAGTCTCTGGGAGGTGCTCCAAAGGGAGGGTTTCGAGGGACATGATGCCGTCGTGAAGGAGCGGTGGCTTGGAAAAGTTGATGGAAGAAGGCGTCCTCAACGGGCGACAGCCAGTATGGAAGCTTGCCGACGAATGTTCTGCAGAAGAGGTGGGTATCTGGGTATCCTCGACGATGGATGAGGTGATGATGGAGGGGCAGCGAGATTTCTTTGGTGGGGAGATCTGCCCAGCTGTTGACACCCGATGTGGGCGCCTTTTAGCCTTCTGGGGGACTAGGTGGTTCCGTATGGGCCACTAGAAGCCGCCACTGAAGCCTGCTGGACAATTCCGACTTACACGTGCGCTCGTATACTTGATAGCAATTGATTCGACCCAGATCAGCATCAGCATCAGCATCAGAATGTTGCAAAGACAGATGTAGTTCCAAGGTTGAACCACAAACTGCGAAGGAGTTGTGCATCGCGGCATATCAGCACAAAGCCAGAAGCCATCCTTTGAAGGAGATGAGAGCAAAGTTGACGTCTCATTGCCTGCGCCTAGCTGAAGTAAATATTCGAATAGGCTTCTCGAACAGTACCTGCAATCATTTTCCTATCATCTGAATGACTGAATCCTGCTACACGTTCCCAAGGCCGGCCTGGCGTGCAACCTTACAATGCTACCACGCAGCCGGCCATGCCGCCGAGAGAAACCAAGATTGGCGTCAGTCAGTGCATTTTGCATAATCAAAAGCCAAGAGAAAAGCCAAAAAGCTTAACGAAGAGCATGGGGCTATATCAATGATCCCATATCCCCATCACAGAGACTCCAATGATCGATCGCATCATCTTCGCAAGTGGCTGCCAGCTGTATCATCTCCAGATCGTCACGTGGCCATCACTTACATTTCTGTATACCATAAGAAAAGTTGGATACGAATCATCAAACTCCAGACATCTACCTGCCACACGGAAAGAGTTTTGCATAGGTCAATAGTGGAACTTACAAAGGACCACCCGAAGTTGCCTCTACAATCCATACCGAAAATGCCACTCGTTGTTTCCCTACCATCAGCCATGGACCTGGACGGTGAATCCTCCAATAACATGGCTGAATATGAACTTCGGAAGGAGCTGCCGTCTCGGGCCAGACTCCCTCCTGATTCTACGAGGAAGGGCCTCACGCATGACGCACTTGATGGGTGCTTCCATGAAGCCCTCGGCAGGACCAACGGGCCAGGGCGGGAGCTGTCTTTTGAAGATGTGCGTGACGCTTCGACGCCTCGTCGACCGGTGGTATCTCGAGGCAGCTCAGACGATTGTGCCCAAAGTGATACGACAGCCTCTAGCTTTGTATTGCTATCTCGAGATAATACACCCACGGATATGGCGGCCAATGGCAGCAATTCTCCCGATGGAGGTGGTGCTCCTCAGCCTCCCAATGATGGGTTCACCCAGCTGCCACCGCCCTTTGTCCCGTTCGGTTCGACGACTGCTTTCAACAACAATAACCATCCAAGCCAAGCCTTCGGCACCCCAGGTGGTGGGATGAACATGAACATGAACATGAACATGAACATGAACATGCCAGCGGGGCCAGAGAGACCTCGACCTGTTCGACAGGGCTGGTCTGATGGAGCTTTGTTTGCATCACAAGCGCCAACTCACTTTCCGCCCACTAGTACTGCCTTCACCTCGAGCCCTCAATTCAATTCTGATGCCATTCCAAGCGTTCCACAGGGGATGGCGCCCGTGGTTGAGTCTCAGTTCATACAGCCAACACCCATGGGATTGCCACCGTCGTTACAGATGACCCCATTGCCAATGCACCAACGGGCACCGAGTGATACTGCTGGCATCTTTGGACCTAGAGCGCCACCACCTCCAGCCACGACTTCATTGCCGCAGAGTGCACAGCTTCCCGCACAAGGCACGCAGTTCCCCCCACAGGTGACACCAACCGCTATCCTCGCACCCGATGGATCGCGGATTGAGCTCATTCCGCCGCCAATAGAGCATCCACCCTTTGACCCAGCTCTCGAGGCGCCTATGGCGCCTCTCAGACGGCCTGAACAGCAAGCGCAGATACCACGTGCAGGCAGCGAGGATGTGGACGGAGAGCTGGCCGGACCAGGCGGTGGCAGTTCAAAGTCCCGCTCTTTCGCCGATGAAGCCTCTAAGTATGTTCAACTGCAATTCAGCATGACGCAACGCCACGGCCAGGCCTGTAATCTGTGCAAGGTTAGTAAATTCTACGAAACTTGTCTTCGAATCTCACAAAACTGACTTCAAATAAGGTTCGAAAAATCAAGTGCGATACGAATGAACTTGGATGCGCCAATTGCATCAAGATCGGGCAGGACTGCCGGGATCTTTGCAGGTTGACCGGCAAGAGTGTTCCAAGAGGCTACAACAGAAGACTGGAACACAAGATTTCGGAACTATTAAAAACAAATAAGGCCCTAAGGGACCGACTGGAAAAATACGTGAAGGAAAATGGGTTGGTCGCCCAGAGTCCCGAACCAGAAGATACGAAACCAAAGGCACAACTCCTCCGGTCGATGATGAAGGGCAAGGAGCAATTTAGGGAATTGAGGAAGATTGTACGAGATCTCAAGCAGAGTTCATCATCGGAAACAAATCCGCACCTGCCCAGGCTGTGGCAAAACCTACACATACTCATCAGACGGATGCTCGCAATATTGCATTCTGGTTTCCGACCTTCACCCTCGGATATGGAAAGGACGCAAGATAATATCATCCGCGTCCTGGCAAGTCTCAAAGATCAAGACGAAGTTCTCGGTAAGTTCCCACAGTTCTTTAGCTGGTACTGGCTACCAGGTGCCAACACCACCAAGGGGACCCGTGCAGTTGCTGATCAACCAAACAGGCAACGGAAGGCGATTCATAGAGACCCTGGAGATGAACTTTGCGGAACTGTACGAAGATCTTGAGGACTTACCACTCAGACCTCAATCCTCGCGGACTGCTCCTCCGCAGCCGCAAATGGACACCATCAACCAGCCGATAACTGCTGACCAGTCGACGCCGCTGGCGGGACAAACTTCAACGTCTGGGAATCCGGCAGAACCTCACGATCCCTTCGTAGTCCCCCGGCCAGGTAGCCCAACACCATACTCAAGTCCCTAAGCCAATCATCACTACCACGCATCAGTGTGTAGCCCTGGGGAAGATGGAACTTTAATCCGAGATTATATGCCTGCCTTCCCAGCCCCGGAGCGGTGATGGCTATGGCTTTTCCCTTATCTTTTCATCTTCAACTCTCTCATTACCAGCGTCTCGTTCTTCCCTGTGCTTCTGTTTTGCCCAAGTCACGTGCAGTGCCGTCCAGGTGAGGCACACAAGATCGGAAGAAGCTTTTGTGACCTGGGACGTCATTCGATTGCAAAGTTATTTTTCTTTTAGCGTGCAGATAGATTCTCCTTCGATAGCTATACCCCTGAAACCCAAATACTGCTGCACCCCCCATTCAACATGCAGCAAAACAAGCATTCAGTATGCTTCTTGTTATTACTTCCAGCGCAACAACATGTTATATCACACATGCGCTCTTCAAGCTATCTCTTGACATCAGGTATGAGAGGAGACAGGATTACTCAAGTCGAACAAATGACGCGTATCCAAATACCCAAAAAAGAGTCCAACATAAAGTCCTGCCGTCAACTTGATGGCATAATTGAGTGACATGATCAGACAGCCATAGCGGGTAGACAGAGCCAGTCAGCCAGAACCCAGTCCACACACGGCCTGGCCAACTCCGTGATACTACGAAGCTCAGTACCACTTACACAGCAACAAAGACAATCCGGGCAGTAAGTTAACCCTAACCAATCTTGCACAACGGGGCCCCAGGAGACTAATTCACATGCTATTTATGATGATAAAACTCTCCTCTTGCCCCGAGACTCAGGCAGTGACTGGCAGTGACTTTCCAATAACAGCCAGCCTGAGGCGGTACGGAAATATCGACCGGTGCTCGGCAGGAAATGTCACCCAATTCCTGCGTGGTGGTCTTTATCAAGACCTTTCATCATCGTAAAATCATTGCATTCTTCTTCTTTTAGTCTACCAATTTGAGCATCAAATGCCTAGAACCCAATTGCATGCAACCCAGGATCTCACAAACCCATCGCGAAAGAACGAATATAACCAGAGCTTGAGAATGCAGAAGCGAATGTCCTAGCTGCCATGTTTTTTTTCGTGGACAAAGATCCCATTCAAGTCCTCGTAATAGCTCCGAGTACCCTTTACTTAAGGGAATTGAAAGTCCGCGGGAACGCAGTAGGGGCTCAGGCTCGGCTTGAAGAACTTGCAGACAGTGTCGGGAGGGCAGTCGCCAGCAAACTGCAAGGTCAAGATTAGCGAGAGGCTCCGAAAGGGGAATGTTGGAAAATGTCGTGACTCACCACAAACTTGCCGCTTGTGTTGCAAACCTCCCAGCCAGGGCGGCCAGTCTTGGGGTTCTTGGTGCAGGCGTAGGTACCTGGCTTGCACTGAGGAGGGGGAGCGGCGACAGCAAAGGTGGCCAAGAAGGCAACGGCGACAGCAGCGTACTTCATGGTGACTTGAAGTGTCTTGTTTGAGGTCTTGCTAAAGATAGCGGTGATGATGTAGTATAATGGAAGTTGTTGTAGAAGCTGAGCAGTGATGAGTTGCAGAAGGGGTGACAAGCTGGAGATGATCCATCCTTTATATACAACTTCGAACAACATATGACTTCTCAGCTTTGATATAGATATACTGTACGCGGACATGTAAAGTCTAAACGGATGCTATTCCGCAATTCCCATTGGATGACGCCCAACACGAGCTGATCATCGCCTTCCACGCCTCATCAGCGAAACGGGGCTTACCAGATACCTCAGGAAGGGGTCCAGCCACAAAGTGCAACATGTCAACGTCTATGGCGTCTAGCCCGGCACCTAGCGTCCGAAGGCCGTCAGCCTAGATCAAGCCTCAGGTAACGTTGCCGGCCTATGGTCAAGCAGAGGGACGGATTCGAGGCACAAGGCGGTCAGCATTCGAGGCTGCCTGAGAGAGCGAAGCTCTGCCTTGTCTCACATGTAAACTTTGAGAGGATGATGTGAGAGGCAGCCTGAATGCAAGATACTTAGTACTGGAGGATCATGATTGCACTGGACGGCATTCAAGTGCCGCTGCGCCTCGCCTCAGTGAGCGTGAGCTCTTACAACGACCATTTCCTTACGTAGGCACCTCCGGGGCATCTTCTGACCGGAGACTTATGCTCACATTGCACATTTCCTCTACTCAATACGCGGAGCACGACTCTTTCCCTCAAAAGGCTGATGATGCGGGGGTGGGGAACCCAAGAATACGGTTCGTGATCAGTCCCGGAACTGCCGATCGGACGGTCGGGAGGATGGGGCGGGTGACCCTCCCTTTCGCTCTTGCTCTCGTCTAAAAATAAATGCCACAAGATGTTTAGTCAACGCCGCAACCTTGGTGCGGACTCAATACGAGGACGTTTCGGTCAGTGCTGTTTCCTGCTCTGCATCGTGGCAGAGACAATGTGTGTGTTGTCGGATGTCCGGCCAGTTTGTTGTCTCAGGCACTCGCCATGTTTGGTCTACGATGCGGAGTCTGGGAGCTCACCAACACTGGCGGTGGCTTGTCATGTGATGTTTCGCTGTGAAGCTCGAAATAACTGTCGGGATCTCGTATCACTCCAACCCGTGACAGAAGCGACATCCAAGAAACAGGCGGCTGCCTCTCATGACTGGCGAGCTGATAGCCAACACGATAGGACTGGAATCACTACACGCCGACTTGAACATTAGTGTCACATTGCCAATAGTCTCGAAGCGACAAGGAATTGTCTATTTTCTTTTAACCTGAAATTCCTAAACAACGCCTTGGTGTGAACAGCCCAAGCCTGCCGTGTCGCATACATAGCGTCCACGCTGCAAACGCCACGAGCAGCCACCGAGGTCAAGTCTGGTTGTAGTCTCCGCACGCACTTGAGACGAAGTTAACTTTCGCTTCCTCCGGAAATGCATGTAAATCATGACATGAAGAGCTAATAATGGTTCCTGAAGATCTTCGGTACTTGCTGGCAGATAGGCGTCCCATTTCGAACAGATGAGCCACAGGTAACGTTGGATCGGCGACTGCGAAACTATCACGGGTGTTGAGGATGCTGCACTGACAGGCTTTGGGACTTGCTAAGGAAGGAGAATCTGCTCACCGTGGCTAACAGATTTCCGGAAATGTGTGACAGGAGGAGGGCTAGAGAGTCATGGAGACTGAGGTAGCCTAAGCATCCAGAAACCGGCTTGGTAAAGTCATGAGAACCTGGGCCGGGAAGCCCAGTTTGATGATGCAGACGCTGCCACCGGCACATTGAGTTACAAAGATCAGTGTGCCCATGAGGGATACCGCCATAGGAATATTGCAAGGTCCGATATCACAGAGCGTGACATCGATGCCGTTTTGATCAACAAGAGCGTAGCTTGGGGAGCAACGGTGACGATGACGCGAAGAGTCGATCAATACTGTCGTTGACGAAAGCGTTCTCATCTGAGGTGGTCACGCTACAGATTATGTGGTCCTGGCTATTCAGACTTCGAGATGTCTCTCATCATTACCTTACAGCGATACCGTCACTTCTCATAGTAGAATTGTGTTGTTCAAGGTGAAGCGTCAACTGGCATCGAAGGACGCGGACTGGGTAATCGATAAGGACGGCCTTGGCGAGGGTTAGGGTTCAATTGCAACCGGGCTTCAGCCGACGGTGCTTTCAGGGAGCTTGGTCGATTTCTCCAGCGCGACTGCGATACGATCCTTAGCCAAACTGCACGCCCGCGACGACGACTCAATCATTCACCAGACGCTTCGGCACTGACGGTCGCGAGTCTCACCACCATAAACGACCTCGGATAACCTCTTTGTGCGATTAATCGATCCGTCGCGCGACCGCAACGATGGGGAAGAAGAAGCGCAGCCAGCCGAGTGTCGAGGAGCTCCTCTCGCGGCCATGGTGCTATTACTGTGCGTGCGCTTCGCAAACTATTCGAATCCTTGGCTAATGACGTTGCAGGTGAACGAGACTTTGAGGATCTTAAGCTCTTGACGTCGCATCAGAAAGCGAAGCACTTCAAGTGCGATCGATGTGGCCGCCGCTTGAATACTGCTGGAGGTGAGGAACATCTATGGACGACTCAAAGAGTCTTGGCTAACAGACGCTGTGTGATCAGGTCTCTCCGTCCACATGAACCAGGTCCACAAAGAGACTCTTGATCACGTCGAGAATGCGCTCCCGAACCGGCAAGGTCTCGAGGTCGAGATCTTCGGTATGGAAGGTATCCCACAAGATATCCTCGATCAGCACCGTAATCGCATCATTCAGAACTTCTACCAGGCGCAGGAAGATAGACGGATAGCGACCGGCAACCCTTTACCTGGCCAGAAGCTGCAGAACAGCAGGCCGAAGATCAAATACGAGACAACCGAGGAGCTGCTTGCGCGTTTCGCAGAGTGGAGGATTAAACGTCAGAATGCGCCAGCAAATGGTGGCGCTATGGAGGGCGTGGTGCCTACGAACCCTAGTCCGGGATCTTTCGTGAGTTGGGAGGCCATGAATTGCTCTGAGCTGGAACTGACACGAATGCAGAACCAACCATACCAAGCGCCTCCTCAAAGCCTCGATCAAAACTACGCTGCTCAGGGCTATCCCGCGCAACAACCCTACGGGTACCCAGCCGACGGCCTTCCAGCTCGACCAACAAGTGGCGCCCCCCCAACTGGCCTCCCACCACGACCGGATGGATTGCCTGCAGGCCAAGGCGACGATATTGACCAGCTCATTCGCATGGCGGAAGCTGGTATCCGACCGCAGAAGAAGGCTGACGATGCCGAAGACGCAGGAGAGAAGAAGAGCAAGAAGGACAAGAAGGGCAAGATGGTGTATGACGATGCAGAGATCAGCCCCGAGGAGCGCATGGCCCAATTCGCGCGCTATGCCTTCACACCGGAAGCTGCTGCAGCGTAGCCTTCTTACACGTTGGTACGGCTGTATTGATAGGATACCTTTGTAACGGGATGGAATCTGAGGGGATTGTATTTGCTTGGCATGGGCGGCGTTCAAGATGGAAATGCAATGCAAATTTGACTTGTCTACGCTTTCTTGGTCCCTCTCTCATGATGGCCGTCTATAACCGACTCTACATTACACCAAGATCTTGGCCGAGCTCACGTTTATATTGCACGCAATAGAGGGAAAGGCTGTCGGTGGATGTTACCGACCTCCAGCCCAGATTACTACAATAACCAGAGTCAGGCTAGTGTTTCCTGATTAGCACTGGATAGCGCTGAATATGGTTAATCCAATCGTTCAGCAGACTTCAGCTATGCTGGACTCGGGACCAACTGAGCCTGTAGTGGTAGTGCTCGATCTGCGGGTTCATATACGGCCGGAAACCAATTGCAGGACATTGGTGGATTTCGGTCCTGCTGGGTCTCACCAGCCCCAACTGTCTCCAACTGAGCGTCGGCTCAATACCTCTTCACGGCTTTACAGATCCCTGCACGGCTTTCACTGTGCACTAGAGGATCTATGTTGCTTTGGGAACGGGGCCTTGACACCGCATCGTGAACCATGGTTCGCTCGAACACTTGTTCGTCTTTATCCGGTACACCGGATCGCTCATCCCATTACTCTATACGTCACCCCGCGGCGGCAGATGATGAATTGGCCAAGCAGAAGCGAGCTCGGATGTCGGCTATGCAATGGATGGTGGTTTTGTCAGGTCTCGGCGTAGGAGATGTTTGATTCGAGAGGAACAAATTGAGGGGAAGCTTGGAGTCGGTGACGCGCGACGCTGCGACGATCAATTGGAGACAGGATGCCATGGAGCTCTATATAGCCGTAGCAGTTGGCTCATCGTGGCTCGGACCGCAATGAGCTCAAGAAGACTTCGGTTCTTTCCATTGAGCCCTTTTCTCGTGGTCAAGACGGCTTTGACTTACAGCAATAGTGGGTCATATCGTGAGAATGAAGTTTCTCAACGGCTTCGCGCTGGCAGCTTGTCTGCCTCTGGTCAGCTCTATTGGTCAGAAACAGATCATATCCTTTGAAAGCGATGGCGATGAGACGTTCCAACTTGCTGGCGGAGATGTCAGTAATGGCCAGATTCGAGTGTCCGATAACGAGTACTGGGGAGTGATCAGAGCAGCAGGCGACCTTGCTATCGACTTTGGTCGCGTCACGAAGAACAATCTCACTGTTAGCAATGGCAAGGACGGTGCTGATCCAGCGGAGTTCAAGTACGATCCAGTGGACGTTAGCAACAACACCATCGTGAGTCCTATCTCTGTCTCCTAGCATTCGAGTCTCTGACAGTGAGAAATTACACAGTACCGGACCACAGCTGAGAAGAGCCTCAAAGGCCCTGAATACTCAGATCCCGATGCATCAAACACTTTGATCATTGTTGGTACCATTGGCCACTCGAAAATCATCGATGACTTGATTCAAGACGAAAAACTCGATGTCTCTGACATCAAGGGCAAATGGGAGTCCTTCATCACTAAGGTCGTGGAGAGTCCCTTCGAGGGCTGTGATGAAGCACTCGTCATTGCGGGCTCTATGCCTCGTGGGACCATCTACGGCATCTACGACATCAGTGAGCAAATTGGTGTCAGCCCATGGTACTACTGGGCCGACGTACCGATCAAGAGCCATGAGAACATCTACGTCTCTCGCGAGCAGAAGACCCAAGGCCCACCATCTGTCAACTATCGGGGCTTCTTCTTGAACGACGAGCAACCTGGTCTTACCAGCTGGGTCGCTGACAACTTCGGCGAGAACGAGTGGAACGGCTCAGCTGGCTACAACCACAAGTTCTACGCCATGATCTGCGAATTACTCCTGAGACTACGGGCCAATTACATCTGGCCTACACTTTGGGGCTCCATGGTCTACACCGACGATCCGAACAACCAACCACTCATTTACGCCTACGAGGTAGTCCTTGGAAGCTCCCACACCGAGCCGATGATGAGAGCGCAGAACGAGTTTGGGAAGTACTACGATAGTGCCTGGGCGTATAACGAGAATAACGAGACAATCGATGAGTACTTCCGCGTGGGTGTTGAACGAGCCAAACCCTACGCCCGCAACAGCCTTTGGACCATGGCAATGCGCGGTACTGGCGACACTGCTATCGAAGGACTTGGTGTTGATGTTATAGTGACGATGCTCGAAACGCTGGTGCATAACCAACAAGACATCCTGAAGGAAGGTCTCGGAGAAGACGACCTCAGCAAGGTACCCCAATTGTGGTGTCTGTACAAGGAGGTTCAAGGCTATAAAGAGGAAGGTCTCGAAGTACCTGACGATATCACTCTGCTCTGGGCTGACGACAACTGGGGCAACATTCGCCGACTGCCGCTCAAGAATGAGACGGACCGCGTGGGAGGCGCAGGAGTATACTACCATTTCGACTATGTCGGCGACCCAAGAGATTACAAGTGGATCAACACCATTCAGCTGGAGAAGACTGCTGAGCAAATGCACCTTGCGTATGCTCGTCAAGCTGATCGCATCTGGATCGTCAATGTTGGCGACTTGAAGCCCCTCGAGATCCCCATCAGCCACTTCCTTGACTTGGCATATGATGCCGAGAAATGGGATGTTGACAGCACTGAGGATTGGGTCAAGGCCTGGATCGGCCGCGAGTTTGGCACCGAGCATGCTGATCACATTGCGTCAATCATGACTCGCTACGGCATGTACGCAGCTCGTCGCAAGTACGAACTCATTGAGGCGAGGATCTACTCTGTCCTTAATTACAACGAGGCTGAGGCGGTGTTGGATCAGTGGAACACGCTCGAAGATGATGCGCAAAAGGTCTACGATGATCTTGATGAGGAGTACCAGCCGGCTTTCTTTCAGATGATCCTCCATCCTGTGAAGGCGGGCAGGATCGTGCATGAGATCTACATCACCGGCGCGATGAACAATCTTTATGCATGGCAGAAGAGAAATGCTGCTAACGACATGATTGACCATGCCAGGGCGCTTCTGTACGATGACGCCAACTTGACGAAGCGATGGGACAAGGTTTTAGACGGAAAGTGGGAGCACATGCTGGATCGTAGGTCGTCAGTTCTGGCCTCTTTGACGTTATGCTGATGGTGATTAGAAACTCATTTGGGATATGATGGGTATTGGCAGCAGCCGATGGCCAACACCTTGCCACAGATGGTCTTCGTACAAGAATCTTTAACATCTTTAGCTGGACATGTCAGAGTCGGCATCGAGAGTTCGAATGCTTCCATTCCAGGTGACGACCAATTCCACCCAAACTCAGGCAACACACTTCAGCTTCCCCCTCTAGACTCTTACGGAGTAGCAGCGCGCTGGTTCGATGTCTTCTCTACCGGCACAGACACTTGCAATTGGACAGCCGCTACTGATGCTTCTTGGGTTAAGCTATCCGAAACCAGTGGTACTGTAGGGCCTGATGGCAATGATACGAGAGTATGGGTGTCGATTGATTGGGAGAACGCACCATCGGCTCCCAACTCAACTGTTGTTCCAATCAATATCACAACTCCTTGCCGGAAGTTTGAAAAATATGCGTACCGCGAGCCGCAGATTCTGCTTCCTGTGAACATCAGGTCACTGCCTGACAACTTCACCGAAGGCTTCGTTGAGTCTGATGGAACAGTCTCGATTGAGGGCCCCCATTATCAGTCGATCGCTGAGCCAAGCGGTGGCAGCGACAGCAACTCCTCGAGTGAAATCACCTACCATACCTTCAAAAACTACGGGCGGACGTTTGCTGGTGTTGGCCTGTGGCCTATGGACCTCGACAAGATCGAATTGGACGAGGCCCCTGCTCTACAGTACGAGATGTATCTGTACTCGAACGACACACTTGCCAACGTTACGCTTTATCTGAGCCCAACACACAACTATCTCAGCGACCTGAACCCCCTTGAGTATGCGATTGCTCTCTATCCGGCTAACGACTCGAGCCCGGATGAACCCGAAAGGATGAACTTTGTGGGCGAGACCGAAGGCGCAGGAATGCCAGCTCAGTGGGGTCACTCTGTCTCTGATGCCGTTTGGGGAGTGCATTCGAACACCTCGACTACAAGTTTCAACATTACTGACGAGGGCGCATACACCCTGAAGATATGGTGCCTATTCCCGAGCATTATCGTGCAGAAGGTTGTGATTGATCTCGGTGGTGTGCGGCCATCGTATCTCGGACCACCCGAGAGCTTCCTTGTTGGCAGAGATGAAGTTGGGAAGTATAACATGAGCAGCTTCTTGGACACGCCGGATACGCTGGGGGCTGTGACGATGGGCAAGAAGACCATCGCTGGTGGAAGTACGGGTGCAAGCGATGATGAGGATGATGCTGCGACGATATTGTCGAGAGCTGGCGGTTGGGCAATCACGCTTGTGGTCGCTGTGACATTTTCACTTCTGTTGTAATTACGCGTATATAGTGCCTGCTCATCGCGGCCAGGAAATACGTAGCATTACTGGTGTGCGGCAACTCTGGCAATGCAATGTTCCATATGAGTACTATTCAAAATAGACTGAAACCGCGGAGCAGTTTGTCCGACGTCGGACACTGGTCCTCTACTTAAGACATACGGCTTGCAGTGAGAAATGTGTACTCGTATCGATTTCCTGGATTTCGTTTGCCTGTGAATACGCGGACTAATCAATGACAATCATCCTGGCTCAGACAATGTCCGTCGTGGAGTCAAAGAGCGGTGTCGGTTGTGCGATTTGACCTCTCAATTAAGCTAGATGAAGTAGCGCAACTAACAGTCATAGGTTTCTCTTCTTCCATCGTATACAAACTAAGCAATCCAGAACCAGATTCTCTCAAGGAAGTTCCGTGGCTTAGGAACAACCCAGTGCGGCTCCAAGCGGTCAATCTCCGCCTTACCGGACCAGAGGTCCATGTCTTGGACCTTGACGAATTTCGTGCCCTTGTAGAACTTGTAGCCAAGGAACAGACAAGCGAAGATCGGAATATTGATATACGGTGGGAGGAAAGTTTTCGCGCTGAAGCGGCCGGGGAAGAAGCAGTCGAAGCCGTTGAAGAGGGCTATGGTCGTGCAGAAGACGATACCAAAGTAAGCGAGGAAGGGCTGGACAACGTCAGTGTCAGTATTGCGAAGCGAGGCCAGCGGGAAATCTTCGAGTCAATTACCTGGAACGGAGACTTGTAGGGCAATGTGTCCCTGTCAATACCGTGGTATTTCAGACCATGGTAGAATCGCAAATAGATGAGACACTCGCAAGCCCATACGATCAAAGTGCTCACTGCACTGATGTTGCTGATCCAGAAGAAGACCTCCGAGGCATCATTGCTAACACTGAGGAACGACAAAGCGCCGAGGGCACTGGTTGCGGCAACGCAACCATACGGAACACCCCATCTCTCAAATGTGAGGAACTTGAATGCCTTTCCATCAAGAGCAGCACTGTACAGAACACGAGTGCTAGCATAGAAGAAAGAGTTGCCGGCAGACCAAGCTGAAGACAGAATGATGCCGTTGAGGATCGCAGGAAGAGCCTTGATGCCGGCATTCTCGATGGCAATGACGAATGGGGACTGGGCGGCACCAGGAGCTGAGCGGTCAATGGCATTGAGCAGCCGAGGGTCTTCAGATGAGACGCAAAGACCAACGAGGAAAATGGAGAGAACGTAGAAGATCGCGATACGCCAGAAAACCCTGCGAACGGCGCGAGGAATGTTGCGACGAGGGTTCTCAGTCTCTCCACTGGCGACAACGACCATCTCACTACCTCCATAAGAGAAGGTAGCCTGGATAAAAACCTTGAAGAAACCGAGGAAGCGACCTAAAGCGCCGTCCTTGATGTATTCATTCATAGGACCTGGGTTGTTCCAGTACCTGAAGCCGATCATATCGCCACTTGGAGTGCCACCCAGGGTGATAATGAACATCAGGATGATAAGACCAACAATGGTGAGCAGCTTGACGGCACCGAAGAAGAACTCGACTTCACCCCACGCGCGAACTGGGAGGCAGTTGATTGCTACGTAGGTGAAGTAGAAGATCGAGACGAGCGCTGCCTGCGAGATCCCTGAGATGTCCCAATACTGGAGGATCACAATGTTAACTGTGACTTCGATCGGCACACCTAGAAAAGCATGTCAGTTAGATCTAGATTGGGTTGCGAGTCAATACTTACCTATGCCAAACTGATACCAGTAGTTGATTCCCAGAGCCCAACCGAGGGCCTCGTCGACATATCGGGAGGCGAAGACGGGAACAGCTCCTGGGATGGGGAGCCATGCTGCCATCTCACCGAGTGAGTTGATCACACAAAACAGATTGAAACCAGTGACAGCATAGCTGATAAATGCCGACAGCGGTCCAGCTAGAGAAAGAACTTGGCCAGAACCAACAAAAAGACCTGTGCCGATAGCACCTGCGAGGGCAAGGAACTGGATGTGTCGCGACTTCAGCGTTCGGTTGAGGTTGCCGAGATGCTTCGTCTCCTGTTCCAGCTTCGCATCGTGAACGGCATCAGCGGTGATAGGACGCCTAGGACCGGATGTAATGGCGTCGGCTTGGGCTTCAACATCGCCGCGGTGGTCGGCCGGCACTTTTTCCTTGGCCATTGTGGCTGTCTTGTCCCGGCTTGGGGTCGTTGGCAGTGGATAATCGTCGTGTAAGTGAACAGCTTCCCAAGCACACAGCGAATTCGCGATCAAGAAATGGCCAAAAATCGGTGGACTTTTCGCCCGAGCGGCGCAGAGCTCTCTTTTACATCTTAAAACGACAGACAAGCTTATCCTTGAGCCTGCCAGCTTCTCCAACTCGTAAGGCGAGAGCCTTACCTCACGCCCGTATCAAATCCGAGCTGTAAGATGCAGTCATTCTCCACTCTCGCTCACATTCCGAATCCCCCGCATTTTGCTATCTGGGCGCTGTTCCACTGATGTGTCTTTCGACCTGCCTATTGAGGCTACCGTCAGAGCGCATGTAACGTTGGGAATGGCTACCATTAGAGAGGGTTGGTGGTTGGGCGCTGCTTCGGGCGTTCAGCGATCCCATCGTAGTAGTCAGGGCCAAGTGAGAGGTTGGACGAGTTCGTCTAGAGTAGTATGCCAATCTGACATCGTTTGATGCAAGGTAGACGTCGGTGGCTGACCTTAACGAGGGAGAAGAAGCAAGAGTTGCATGGACGAAGCGCTTTCGAAGGCATGAAGCCGACGTGACGGGATAGGAAAACAAAGAGCGAACCCCTTGACTGTTAAACGTGCCCCATTGGGCTTATTCGAGATGTTGATCGGCAAACGCGTGCGCCGAAGGATGCTATCATATGTAGCTGCGATCGTCGGACCCTCCTCGACGCACGAAAGGCCACGGATTTCTTGTCACTCCGAACTGATAGCTACGCAGGGACCCAATCGAATTTCCCTGCTCTTAGCACTCGCTGCCACAGGTCGGGATCGAGTAGGGATCAAGTGTTGATGTTCAGCTGCCATGGCTGGAATGCAGAAGACGGCACGGCACAGCCGCGTTCGGGGCGCAACGGCGTCGGCAGTTGTAGAATGTTGTTGACTATTCGATGTTGAAGTGTTGACTTCATTTGTGCTCGCAAACTTGATGTATCATGTTATGTGAACTTGAACCATTGTCAGATTGAGCAGTCCTGTTTGGCCCAAAGCGCGTCGCGAGCAGGGCTGAAGTACTGGATTGCGCCTGGTGAAACCCCGACAGTTTACTCACGCGTCGAAGCATGCTCAACTCGTGGAATCCACGCTTAGGACAAGGGGTGTAAGAGTACCTGATTCGAGCCTCGTCCTGGAATGCAAGCCGGCAATGAACGGAGCATCGGCACTACTAACAAAGAACCAAGACACTGCTATTTACACCAGTGCACCGGATGGCTCTATCCGAGAACCTCTGGCTGTTTTCAGAAGGTGGTTGGCTCAAAACGGGTTATACTTGGCGGCTGACATCGGGGCTTAGCTTCCGGCACTTGGATTGATAGGGTTTCCGAATCGGCAAACAGAAGCTTCAAGGGCGTCATGGCATTCCTAGACTCCTCGGTACTTCGTATTCCTTGTGCTTGGTAGCTGGATGCGTGTAAATCGGGGGCTGCTTATAGCGTGTCGGGTAAAGTTGATTGAGATATAGCACCCCAGGAAGGTATGCGACCGGCTTGTCATGAGGCCGGGGCTCAGCTTAATGAGTCAATAAAAATGCGAGATGAATACATAAGGCATTGTCTTCGCTGTGGCAGTACGATAAGCTGGAGTGTCGTCCATAACGCACCTCGCTGCGATGAAGCTCAACATCTGTTTGTTCGTAGGCCCGGTTCTGGCTGCAAGGCCCTTTCTCGAGGAGCCTGACACAGGCATCGAATCTGTTTTCGGAGACACTCAATTCGGCTCGCTTCCCGACCTTGACAGCGTCGCAGGGCTTCCAGATTTCCAATGGGCTGCGCGAAATTACTTGCCTCTGAGCAACTTCACCTACTATCGAAATGCAGCTGGCGGAGAGTGGTCATATCGCAACAACCTTGAGGTGTTCTCAAGATACAGTCTGCGGCCGAGATTTATGCGAGATGTAACCAAGGTCAATCAGACGATGCAGACGTCTATCCTAGGCTACAACTTCTCGGCACCTTTCTTTATCAGCCCAACAGCGAGGGCAGGATTCGGCCACCCTGATGCCGAGCTTAACTTCGTTCGTGCGGCAGCGGATGAGGATCTACTCTACATTGTAGGTCGCTCCCTCGCCTCAAATTTCATATCATGGCTAACACAACTGTATACAGCCGTCTTTGCAAGCGACTCTCGACATTGAGGAGATCACAGCCGCGAAGGCCTCGGATCAAGTCACCTTTCAACAGGTCAGGGAATCGAGTTCGCTATCGTCTCTCCTTCCGAACTGACTCAACTTAGCTTTACTTGCCTGTAAGCGGAAAGTTATCGGAGAAGCTACTTGGCCGAATTGAGGCCTCTGGTGCCAAAGCCATCGTTTTGACAGTTGATGCACCCGCAAATGGAAACAGACAACGGGCTTTCCGGGAACGTGGGAGTATCCCGTAAGTTACTTGCGCATCGAAGTGCTTTGATCTGGTCTAACGATTGCTTTAGCGAAGCTGAGTATCGACACTTAACAGTAAGTCAAGGACCCCTAAGTCAAGGACCCCCGAAGTCCCAATGAGTACAGTGGCTGAAACTGCGACAAGTGGGACATATACGATGAGATAGCATCCCAGACAGACCTCCCCATTGTTCTCAAAGGTATCTGCTCTCTGGCGGATGCCCGGGAAGCTGTCGCGCACGGCGTCCCCGCCATCATGCTCTCCAACCACGGCGGCCGTCAGCTCGACACAGCGCCGTCCTCGCTTGAGGTTGCGCTCGAGATTCACCAAGAAGCGCCAGAAATCTTCGACAAGATCGAAGTGTATGCTGACGGAGGTGTGCGCTACGGAACCGATGTCCTCAAGCTGCTGGCACTGGGTGTCAAAGCAGTGGGACTCGGGCGGCCTTTTGCATACGCGAATGTGTATGGATATGACGGTGTGAAGAAAGCGATTGAGATTATGAAGAGGGAGGTGGCGGTTGATGCAGCGAATTTGGGAGTCGACGACTTGCAAAATATTGACCCGAGCTTGGTAAGTAGTCAACATCCGGAGCAGACCTCGGACAAGAAAGCTAACAATCACTTCCTTCTAGGTAAATTGGAGGTTGAACAACTGGGGAGGATAGTCTATACCCATACTTGTATTTTGTTGAAGTCTTCAAATGTTACTTAAATTATGACTTGGTCCGGACGGGTGTAACGTTCTTCGTGACTGTGTTGGGAACCATTTCAAGTGACCAGCACAAAAGGACAGGACTGCTAACTCTGTCAAACCATTAAATTTGCACATTGATCCAATAACTCGCTAATTAAAAACAAAGATCATCCATCGCCGTAGGCACTCATATGATCGCAATTGTCTCAAGGGTGAACCCCCCCGGTCAGGATGCAGGGTAGGCGCGATGTGGAGTGGCTTGTTGTCGGGGCAACGCATCAAAATAGAGGCGTTGGGAAAACAAGGGGCCACATCCAACCGTATGAACCCACGTCACATCCATTTGACACTTGCACGACCAACTTTGGCAAAACACGACTTCGCATTCTACCTACTTAGCCTTTTGTTGCTTCTTCTCGTCGCATGCGCACGCTCTTTTTTCTTGGCGCCTCTTCCTGCTTCAACGCCCAGCTGATACCTCGAGCTTGCGAATGGGGCTATTCTCTCGACTGCTCTTCACAGCCGCTGCACGACCTCCATCAAGCGTGACTGCGAAACGAAACATCAATCGACCCTAACTCGACCTCAGATCTACGCCTACAACCATCTTGTAGGACACACACACAGTCAACATGACCGACGCAGGGCAGTCATCAATCACAGTCGCTGGTACGAAGCCCTTCATTCCAGTCGCACCTCTCATCTACTGACACTGTCTCAGTCCGTGTACGGCCCTTCACAATCCGCGAAGCAGCGCAAATGTAAGATGATCAAACAAGATGGTACCTTGAGTCTGATGTGCGCTGACATGGGGGAACAGACAACGATCAGATGATGGTACTCTCTTCCTCGGCGATGGATCGTTGGCGACAGCTCCCACACCAAAGTTGCACCAACGAGGCATTCGCAACGTGATCAAGGTCGTCGATGATCGCTGTCTGTACGTAAATGGATGGTATCTGCAGATCGGACTGCACTCTAACAATCTTACAGAGTCTTTGATCCACCCGAGGATAGCCCAGTCCAACGATTCACCAGATCAGTGCTGCCAACCACGAAGAAAGTCAAGGACCAAGTATTCGCTTTCGACCGCGTCTTTGACGATACGACCAGCCAGTCGGAGGTCTACGAGGGCACAACCAGGAACCTTCTTGATAGCGTCCTTGACGGTTACAATGCCACTGTTTTTGCATACGGCGCCACAGGCTGTGGCAAGACGCACACAATTACAGGCACATCACAACAGCCAGGCATCATCTTCTTGACCATGCAGGAGCTGTTTGAGAAGATTGATGAGCGGAGTCAAGATAAGACAACCGAGCTGAGCCTGAGCTACTTGGAGATCTACAATGAGACGATTCGGGACTTGCTGGTCCCCGGAGGCAGCAAAGCTGGTCTGATGCTGCGAGAGGACAGCAACCAGGCCGTTACAGTCCCTGGTCTGACTAGCCACCATCCCAAAGATGTCCAAGAGGTCATGGATATGATTGTTCAAGGCAACGAATACCGCACAGTCTCGCCAACCGAGGCCAACGCGACCTCATCACGATCCCACGCAGTGCTTCAAATTAATATCGCACAGAAGGACCGGAATGCCGACGTCAACGAGCCACATACTATGGCCACTCTCAGCATCATTGATCTCGCAGGATCAGAGCGAGCGTCAGTCACCAAGAACCGTGGCGAACGCTTGACCGAGGGCGCCAACATCAACAAGTCACTCCTCGCACTCGGAGGCTGCATCAATGCCTTATGCGATCGCCGAGGCCGCGCCCACGTCCCGTACAGGAACAGTAAGCTTACACGACTCCTCAAATTCTCCTTGGGCGGCAACTGCAAGACTGTCATGATTGTTTGCGTTTCACCATCAAGCGCACATTTCGACGAAACGCAGAACACCTTGCGCTATGCAAACCGAGCCAAGAACATCCAGACGAAGGTCACGAGGAATGTCTTCAACGTCAACCGGCACGTCAAGGACTTCCTGGTCAAGATTGATGAGCAGATGGCCCTCATCAATGAACTCAAAGCGCAACAGAAGGACGCCGAGAAGTTGTCCTTCGTCAAGTTTCGCAAACAGTGTGAGAAACGTGAATGCACAGCAAGGGAAGGCATTCAACGTCTACGGACAGCTTACGACAACTCGGCTACTGAGCGTCAGGAGCGCGTCAATAGCATGAAGAAGTTGAAAGCCTTCGAGCGTCGCATTGGACTGCTCTCCGCTTGGATCGCTGCGTTCGATAATGTTTGTGACCAGCGTGCGGATGATGGCCCAATGCCTCAGAGCCTGGTTGCGATCCGCAAGACCGCCCAGGGAATTATGGTCGAGCTGGAGAACAGCCGTCATCACATCCACCAGAAGCTCGAAAAGTCTAGCTGGGAACGATCGATTGATACGGCGCTGTCACATAGCTTGAAACAGCTCGAGGGTACGGACGGGACCGACGCTGGAGAGATTGACGGCTTGAACAGGGAAGCCGAACTTCTCAAGGCCAACTTCAGCCGCGAGGCCTACAGAGAAGTCCTTGACAGCGACAGGCTTGGTGACGCATCAATGATGCAGATGCTTCTCACTGCGCAGTTTGAGATGTTGGCGTCACTGTCGGATACACTTGCAATGGACGAGGAACAGGCAGTCCAGCACGCCAAGGAGATTATCAACAAACTTCTGCAAACTGGTTTCACTGCCGCATCCCAGGTCGTGAAGCCGGATGGATCTTTGCCAGTCGTTGAGATCTTCCCACCGACTAAGAAGGGCACACCGAAGCGTAAGAGCACTGCCTCCGTCTACGCGAAGCCAGTTCCTGCCCCTGTCTTCTCCAACCCCCAGACGGAACATGTTCACGCCAGCCCCATGAAGGCTTCTCCAAGGCGGCGGAAGGCACTTGGTACGGCTAAGAAAGGTGTCAGCTTCACCCCCGTCAAGAAGCCCAAGGCGCGAGGTGTACGATGGCGCGATGACGAAGATGACGATGCTCCGCTGGCCGACTTCTCTCAGACGCCCCAGAAGATCAAGTCTTCACCGATCGACCAGCCTTCCCCCCCGAAGACTGCTGAGCCTCCCATGCCAGCCTACCTTGATGAGCCTTCGATCTCAGAGCCACTGTCTACAGTTGAGGAGTCAAGCCCCAGCTTCGAGGCGCCCGAGATTTCCAGCCTGCCAGCATCCAAGGCCGGCAGGTTCTCAGCAGGTTTCCTGTCTAAGAGCGCGAGACTATCCACAGTTCCGGATGGATCACCTGTGGCACCCTCACTCGGCTTTCGTCTAGGATCAAGCTCACCTGAAGCTGCGCGAACACCGCCACTGCGCTCACTTGATGTTGGTAAGAGCGGCAATTTATCACCGCCTTCGCGGGTTCCCACACTCAAGGTCAGCCCACCACGGTCTCTGGATGTCATTATGGATGAAAACAATCCTCCTGCGACTGGCTCGGGATCCGACTCCGAGACCAGCACCATCGACCCCCGCAAGCTTCGGAGCGCTGTTTTTTCCGCTAAGGAGAAGGCTCGTAGGGCGAGCTTGATGACTGGCACGGCGGCTTCGAATGCTAGACGGGTGTCGTCCATTGGCTCGATTCACGAGCGAGTTGGTCCGCGGCCTAGCATGCCTGGGCCACTGTCGAGCAGCACGAATGGGATCTCCCGTCACTATCGTGCGTCGGAGCGTCGACGCAGCCCACCAATGTCCGGCTCACCGTCAGACTGGAAGGCGGATAGGTCCCTCACACAAGGCCAAGCTCGGCGCATGAACATGGGAGGTAGCATGCGCCTCGAGAACGCGGGTGGCAGCCCTAAGGAGAGGCTTGGATTGAGCTCGGACAAGGCTCGCCGCGTCACTATCAGTGTTGGTAGCACCGCAGCTCACCGCAGACAGGAGAGTAGAGGAAACAACAGCGCGACCTTGCGCTAGGGATGATTGAGATGAGAGATGAACGAGCAAGTTTGGATTGGTCTCTTATGCCCTTGTGCGAGCGTGGTCTCTAGGACCTGCATTGACTACATGAGGCTTTGTACAAACATCGGATGGAGTTTCCGGATATGGCGTTTCACCATCTGGGACCTGAAGTGGTCTCGGATAGAGTTGCTTTCGATTGTATTCATGCATTGATATAGTTGCCTACAGGAACTGCACTACATTTCACACCTTGAGCTCCAGTGTTGTGACGCGATGTTATGTGACATGCCAACCTTCGTTTATATGTACCTGTGTTGACCTCGATGCACGGCCGCGTATGGCTTGCATTGCTGAGCTCGGCTCGACTTTCATTGAAGTCAGAAGATGCGGTCTGCTCGCAGTGGTGGAATGGGTGTGTACAATTATGAGGAGGCGTAAGCTGCTGCTGTGACACGACATCCCGACAGATAACGGTGAGTGTGCATGTAAGAATCGTCCAGCAAAGTTTGCCCAAGCGGTGAGTCGCCTGTTGAAGGCGTAGCTGGTGTATTCTAGGGCGGCATTTGTCGAGAACACAGCACTGAGAGTCAAGTGTGCCTGTCGAGCTCTACTACCGCTAAGTTCTCGGATGGAGTACCGCGATCAACAATCATAGAGACAGGCGGCATGCCGGCTGAAATGGGTACTTAGGATGCGCAACTGCTGGTGGCGATGTTGGCCACGAAGGGGGAGGGCAAGTCTGAGATACTGAAAGACATAAAGCATGGAAAGCAGCATCACAGCATCTAAATAGTAGGAAATGTATTAGCCTTGTCCTTTGGCATAATAGCAAGCCAAAGAGAGAGAAGCAGGTCAAACATGTAGGGTGGATGTTAAGGGTTGCAAGCATACCAGCAAGTAGAATAGCATGTAGATGAGCGCATAGTAGCTTGCAGAATAGTATGCAAGATAGCATGAAAAATAGCATATAGAATAGCACATATAATAACATATATAATAGTACATAGAATAGCATGAAGAATAGTACACAAATACCAAGCGAAATAGTACGGGCCGTTAGTATCTTACACGAACTTCAGCATCACAGTGTTGGTCGACAAACGCACTGTACGACCACCGTTTTCTAGCGCCGACCACAGTATCCATTCCCCCATTCGCACTTCCGAAATTCCGCTCTTATCATCATCGTCGTCGGCATCATGGACGACGAGGGCATTCCCTATGTGCGCCCTCGCATCGCCAATGCCTGCGATGGGTGCAAAGCTCGGAAAGTCAAATGTGATGGCAAGCTGCCTTGCAGTTACTGTGCCCGCAGGAAAAGGTCTCATGCCTGCATCTACACGCCTCAGAAACGCCGCCGCAGAGGCTCCACGAGGGAGGCGCTGACGCCCGGATCGCGGCAGCACTCGGATCATTTGATGAACGATGCTTCTCCTTCGGTTCACAGAGATGGAGTCTCTCCTTTGACGCCTGAGAGGCAAGGTGTCAGTGGCCGTCGCTCACTCGAGGCTTCTGCAGAGGATGACACGGAGGTGCCGCGTGAAGCTCGCCTTGTCTGTGACGCGCAAGGGAAACTCATCTTCATCGGAGACTGCGCTCCTCTCTCATTCTTTCAATCTGTGCGGCAACTGGTCACATCAAGAGTCGAGTCAAACGCTTTTGCACCGGAATCTAGCCGCTTCTCGGTCCTGGAGGTCGCGGCCCCTTCTCAACAGATCGCCAGACCAACAACTCACGAATCACCGAGAGTTTGGGCGCAATCCATATCTGACTCGGTGATGCGTTATCTCTCCAGTACTGCTGGTGTGATTGATTTGTTCGACAACGCAAGACTACTCGATGATGTCCAGATCTGGGCCAGCCTGGAGCCGAAGCCTCAGGGGTCAATGAGCATCATCAATTATCTTATTCTCGCGATTGGCCTGCGAACTGCCAACGACGTGAAAGCTGAGGAGTACTTCGAGTATTCACGTGAACGAGCGCTCAGCAGCCTAAGCAGTGATCTCAGCGTGGCTACCGTCCAGGCGTTTGCGTTGATTACTATGTACATGCTTTGCTCATGCCAGATTAATGGCGCCTTTCTCTACTTCGGCATCGCCGTACGGGCAGCATACTCCGTCGGAATCCACAGAACAGAGGTCAACGCAAGATTTGGACCTGAAGTCCAACTTCAGAGAGACCGCCTGTGGAAGAGTCTACGCGTCGTTGACCTGTACCTGAGTACATCGATGGGTCGCCCTCCGGCAACTTCGGATGTTGACTGCAGTGTGCCCTACAAGGCGAAAGCGGAAGATGGTACTGAGGCTTACGACTTGCTCAATGCATCAGTGCAGATCCTTCTCGTTATCGAGCGGATTGTTGAGGAGATCTATTCTCGGAAGAAGATCTCACTCCAGTTAACAGACGGAATATCAGTCCAGCTGCGTGAATGGTCAACGGCATGGCTCGAGAGACTCAAGCAGGTTGAGCCAGATGGCGTCTGGAACTACGACTACAACGGCGCGTGCCAGGTCATGTCGACATACTACTACGCCGTGATGCTCGTGTCACGTCCGTTCCTGATGTATGAGCTATGCAGGAACCTGGATGGTTCGCAAGCGAATGGTCGATCATTGGCAACAGGGAAGTCGAAGTTGGCGGATGCGTGCATAGACTCAGCAAGCCTCATGGTGGACTCTATCCAGGACGGCATCTGTCGGCTTACCTTCTCGAGCGCTTCTCGGACCAACAGCAGTATGCCGCTACTTGTGTAGGTGTCATTGCCCCCGCCTCTTCTGACCAATGCTTACATACTACAGGCCGTGGCTTTTCGCTTCGTCTCTCGTGCTAGGGGTCGGGCTCTTGGGAGGATTTGGCCACGTTCTCGAAAAGCGGTGCCGCCAATCTATCGAAGCTCTTGACCACTTCGCGAAGCATAATGCGCACGCGGAGCAATATTCGCTGATCGCCCAATCACTGCTATCAGTATCTCTGGATCACCTTGAGAAGAAAGAGTTGCAAGAGAGGATGCAGCGTACGGAGAACTCCAGCCAACTATTTGGGTTACTTCCGCCACGGCGACCATTGGATTCGCCGGGTTCGAACGGCACTCCTCGCCAGGCCAACACCCCAGCAACTACAACACCGAGACCGAGGGACCTTTCGGATCGAGATGCAATGCACCTGCTATCAGTCGGCTCGCCAGCTTTGGGCGAGGTGGACTCGGCATTCCTCGGATTGAGCGACAATGGCAATCTGCCACATATGGATCCCGCTTACTGGGGTGCATCGGTCGGCAACGACGCCGACCAGTCGTCTGCACTGAATTTATTCACACTGCTCGACTCTGGAGGTGTTGATCTTGCTCATTATCTCTAGCTCGCCAGTTGGCAGCTGCCGGAAGCTCGGCTTGGACAAGATATGACCCCTGTTGATGTGGACGCCACGGAAGCTCGGAAGCGGATTTTCGGCCGACCAGGTTCTGTATATGTCCGATAGCATTCTCTTGGCGCATCGTCTTGTCATTCACATTCGAAGTTGTAGAACTGTACATGTTTCATTTTCTTCGTATTTGGTATTTAGACTAGGATTACAGAACGCTTCGCAAGATCTGCATGAACTTCCAGACGTCCTCGAATCGTGAGTACAGAGGTACCGGAGCCACCCTAATGACATTCGGCTTCCGCTTATCACATGCCACTCCATTCTCTTCAAGTGCAGGCATAACCTTCTCCAGTAGACCTTCCCTCAAAAGGACGCTGAGCTGTGTACCACGCTGAAGGGGATCACTCGGGGTGATGATGGTGAAGTAAGGGGTGTCCTCCTTTGACTCGGCGTTGATCTCGTGAAGTAGGTACTCAGCATAAGCTGTGAGAACTAGAGCCTTGGATCGGAGCTGCTTCATACTCGTCTTGTTGAACACTGAAAGGGCACCAGCCAGGCTGGCAAGGTCAATGGCAGAAGGGTTGGAGACCTGGTAACCGCTGGCGCCAGCGCTTGGGACGTAGAGGTTGTCCATGTTGAAGCGCACGCTCTTGTCACCACCGTACCAACCTGAGAGACGGGGGCGGTATGAGGGCTTCTCTGCGCCTTCGGCCCACTCCACCTTTCCGTGCCTCTCATGCACGTAAGCACCGGCAATGGAGCCGGGACCGGCGTTGATGTACTTGTATGTGCACCAGCAGGCAAAGTCGACGTCCCAATCGTGCAGGCTGAGCTCGACGTTACCTGCGGCGTGGGCGAGATCCCAACCGACAGTGATGCCGCGCTCTCGAGCATATGCTGTGATCTTGGGAATGTCAAAGAGCTGACCGGAGTAGTACTGGATGCCGGGGAGGAGGATGAGGGCGGTCTCGTCGCCGTGCTCATCGATGGTAGCCAAGACCTTCTCTGTTGAGATGAGGTAGTTCTCTGGCTCAATCTTGACCATGCTCTTCTCTGGGTCCAGGCCGTGCCAGACGACTTGGCTCTCGATGGCGTAGTGGTCACTTGGGAATGGACGCCACTCCAGGATGATCTTATGGCGCTTCTCAGTAGGCTTGTAGAAGCTGGCCATCATCAAGTGGAGGTTTGCAGTGAGAGTGTTCATGATGACAATCTCATGAGGTGAGGCGCCGATGAGATCAGCGGACCTTTTTGCGCAATCCTCGGCCATATCTTGCCACTGGGTGAGGGGTGAGTTGTCCAACTCATTAAAGTGTCCGTGAACACCAATGGACGCCCAGGTCTCGAGCTGCGCCTCGACGTAGCGGCGAACAGCCTTGGGCTGAGCACCCAGAGAGTTGCCAACGAAGTAGATGCCCTGCTCATCATCGCTGGACTTTGCGTCGCCATTTGAGTGGCCATTTGTGCCATTGTGAGTCTTCTCTTCACCTGGCGCGGGGTATCAGTACTGTCATGACGATAGCAAAAGAAGTGAGTGAGATGAGCGGCGTGACAAACCTGGTATGCGCCCGTCAAGAGCTTTCTTCTTCAGAGAAGCCTTTGTGGGAATGATGAACTCATCGCGAAGATGGCTTATTGAGTCCTGGGAATCGAGCTGCTGGGCGAACTCAAGAGTGTTCGCTGAGGCCGGGAACTTGGCAGGGGACCCGCTCCGAAGGCGGTCGACGAAATCTGTGAAACTCATTGATGAAGAGGAATAAAGAGGATGATGAGATTAAAGAAGATGCGATGAAAAAGTCGTAAGACTGGAGAGAGGAGGCGTTGAGTTGGTGTGAGGAGAGTGAGGAAGGTAAAGTGAATGATGGCGATGGACTTCGGATGTGGAAGAGACGCGGATGTCTTCGTACACTTTATGCACAAGTACTGAGGGACTCTGATAACTCCGATACGGAAGCGACTGTTACCAATTACGCGTGCGGTTTCGGCTTTGCAGCTGGTTCTTCTGGAATCTTGCCCCATCGAGCTAGAAGAGTAAGGTTCTTCCGAGACAACAGTCTAAAAGATCCGTCGCCAACCCTAACCCCATTCATCCGAGCTTCCGTCATCCGAAGAGCCGCAAGTGTCTAAGCCGTGCATTTCCCTCTTTCGACCCAGTTCGACCATCAGAGGCCACATGATTCGCAGACGCTGCGGCGTTGCATGCGTCATTAAGGCTCGGCTCTCGTGTCATTCTGGAGCAGTTTTGCAAGATTCGGGAAGGTCGGATCACGGGGCTTTGACTACGGATGGTCCACTGCGGAAAGCGGATGACAAGCCACGGATGAATCGCTGATGGAGAAACCTTGGTTGGGTTGTGTCTATAAACTGTGTCGCAAATAACTGCAGATTCATGACTCCTGGTTCTTGTAGCACACTCTCACTCATGATACTTGTTCGCCTCGATTGTCTCATATAAACCGCGTGGCTTTCGTTTGTCGACAAGCGTGGCCTGCGTTCTCCATCCACCTCATCCACTTACACACTATGTCTCCCCACGCAATTACAGTCCAGGACGCCCCTGTCAATATACAGGAGGAACTCGAGTCCTTCGCAGTTACGAGAAATGCATTCCTTCCACACAACCGTCCATCAAAACATCTCAAAGACCAATACTATGAGCCCTGGGAACTGGTTGCCCAGCATCTTCCACAGCTTATTCAGGAGGACCGGATACGAGCTTCCGTTGACGCATTACCTGTTCTTTCGACCGATAGACTATCTTCAGAAGCTGAGTGGAGGAGAGCATATGTTATCCTAGCCTTCCTTACACATGCCTATGTTTGGGGCGGCGATGAGCCCTCCGAGGTAAGTACGAACACGGGTTGATAACTGTGTATCTTGCAATTAACAATGAAATAAAGATTCTTCCTCCGCAAATCACGATCCCCTTCCTCAAGGTGTCATCACACCTCGAGCTCCCACCCGTTCTCACATACGCCGCTTGCGTTCTCTGGAACTTCACCTCCGAAAATGCCGACTTCTCTTGTATCGAGGACCTCAGTACCCTCATCACGTTCACCGGTACGGAATCAGAATCATGGTTCTATCTCATCAGTGTAGCGATGGAGGCACGAGCAGCCGGTATTATCCAGAAGATGATGGAGGCTATGTCTTCAGTTAAGGGCAGGGACTACGATACCATCACAGAATCACTTGATCAGTTGAGGACCTGCATTCAGCAAGTGAGCGTCCTTCTTGATAGGATGTACGAGCGAAACGACCCGATGATTTTCTATCACCATATTCGACCCTTCCTGGCTGGTAGCAAAAACATGGAGGCTTCAGGTCTCCCAAGAGGCGTTTTCTACGACGAGGGCAATGGCAAGGGAGAGTGGCATCAGTTGCGAGGAGGCAGCAATGGTCAAAGCTCTCTCATTCAGTTTTTCGATGTCGCTCTCGGTGTCGAGCACGAAGGCCACGGCACCAAAGCATCGGCAAAGACTGGGACTGCTGCGAAAAGCTACCACGAGGAAGTCCGCGACTACATGCCTGGTCCACACAGCCGATTTCTCACACACATCGCTCGAATGGGCAGCATCCGTGAATTGGCGATGGTTGAGCCTACGAACAAGTCACAAGTGAAACTCAGAGAGTCCTATGTCGCTGCGACACAAGCTTTGACTGAGTTCCGGAACCGTCATATTCAAATCGTCACCCGGTATATCATCCTGCCCTCGAAGCAGCCGTGGAGTGGGGGCAAGAAGAAGAACTTGGCATCTGCATCTTCGGAGAGGGCAGCGACGCTGACGAAGAGCGAGGAGCTCACTGGAACGGGAGGGACAATGCTGGTGCCGTTCTTGAAGCAGGCAAGGGATGAGACGACTGACGCAGGGAGATTGGAGAGGTGACAAGATGGTATAATGAGTTATGACGAACTACAGATGTAACCCCAAAGTGACTATAGACAGACGATACAGCTAGAGCTAAATTGCGATGACTACAGATCATCACTAATGCACTCCCTATCTGTTATCCTTCTCCCTTTTCCAGTCATACCCCCCTGTGTCCTGTTATCTCAATCTTATCAACTGCGTTGAGAAAGCTCATCGGATTGACAATAGGCCAGGTACTGTGCCACTCGTTGCAACCTCATGTATGCCCAGCCAGCCATCGCCTGATGACAATCTCGACCCTGGGCCATGCTGCATCTCAGCTTCAGGCAAAGCCCCTATATTCTCGGCAGCTCCTGATTATTTTCCTATTTTGGAACAAATTTGGACTCGAGTTCCTTAATGAGCGACATGCAGATAGTCGCATGCTCGTTCCCTGCTCCCCGGAGCTCTGTTGTAGGTCCTCCCGAAACATTGATCGCGGCGCGGCATGCCGCCGGGATCCTTCCCCAGCTCCGAGGACATGGGTCTGGAGTATTTGCGAGACGATTGACTGGAGGGCTACATCCCACGTTCCGCGCATGTTCAGGGTTGACGGTTCGCGAGCTGGGTGCCTTGCATGAGGCGCGGCCGTCAGCCTGCGTGGGATGAGAGCGTAGCATCGGTGTTGGTTGACCCCTGTATATGCATGCATATCACAACCAACAGCAAAAGATTTGGCTGCAGAGATGCAAGCGAAGCCAGAAGTTCACTATTAAATGAAGTTGGAAGATACGATCAGAAAGTGATGGGATTAACATGTTCTGTATCGATCATCTCTCGAAACCCTTCTCAGCACACAATGCCGCTCACTGATTTCCTCCTGAAGACTACGCCGACGAAAGAGACGGTGCTACATAAAACCATTACATATTATGTTGATGTCCTTCAAGATCTCTCGTGGCTCCCGCCACACGTTCTTCGCGTGTGCGATGCCGTACTCGACGACTCCTTCACCGTACTCGCACGGTTCGAGTCAGAGATCCGAGTCATTAAACCGGACCCATTCTGCGACGAGACCTGCCAACTGAAGTGTTCCGATATAACACACAAGGACTGGTACAGCCTTTTGGACTGGGAAAAGGCCCTATCTACAGCCAGGATCAGCGACGAGGAGTACAAAGATGTACACAAGACCAGACGATGGGCAGAGGAGACGTATATGAAGGCGCGAAAGTTCATGCGGCTTCGTCAGAAGGAGAAAGCTTGGGATGATTTCTATTACAAACAGTTCTTTGAGAAGCTGCAGGAAGACAACATGCCCCAGAACTGGCACAGCAGTCGGTATGTCAACCAATTCGTCTAACAAGCCAATCTCGATGGAGCGATATGTTGACACGAGAATAATCTAGCGAAGCAAGATCGCGTTTCTATTACGATTCTTTCGAGATGTAAGTCTATCGTTCCAATAATACAAATGAGCTGCTGCAAGCTGACTTAAGTGATATGAAAGTGACAAGGACTCTTCGTGGACGACATTCCAGAAAGACCGCGATTGCGACAAGGTGCCCAAGCCGGATCTTGTGGCGCACTTCAAGATCCATGACGAAAACGATGAAAGTACCGCTTCTGCACGCGATCGCTGGCAATGGGACTCTAAACCAAATCCAAGCATCACCAAAAGCTTCTCGAGAAGCACCCTGCTTCATCTTCAGAAGAAAGGGCTCGTTGCAAGCACCTTCAAACGCTTCGGAGAGGAACACAAGATGAAGAAGAACGAACATGGGGAGTACGTACTTGGATACCCTTGGCTCGTGGCAGAGTATAAGCGGACTCAGGAAAACAAAAATGAGAGGTGCTACGAGCAGGCTGCGAACGCTGCCAGATGCGTGCTTCACATGTACTCAAACCTTGCAAAGTATTGCAGAGGCGACTCCGCAACACCGGTTGAGCATGACCCTTGCATCCCTCCACTCATTACAATGACTGGCGTGGAGAGCGATGTTCGAATCTGGATCGCCTGGTCTCAGCACGAGTACAGAGAGGATGATCCTCGACGTGAGAGTGTCCAAATGCGATGTATATGGCAGGGCGACATGAGAATCTCGAAAGACGTCCTCAAACTTCAATCTATCCTCGAAAACACGCATACTTGGGCGATGCGCGATCTGAGGGGGACTATCTCGACTTATCTCGACCTGTGGCTTACTCGTTTTCCTCCTGATCCTCCCACTCCAACGACACTGAAGAAACAATACCACAAGGCACAATCCGAGCCACCTAGTACTCCGAAATCGGTCGGAAAACAGGCTGTGGACTTCTTCCAGGACCTGCCGCAAACGCCTCAAGAGTACGAAGATCGGGTGATGGAGTTATTTACTCGAGCCTTTGGCTCACTCGGTCTGAAAACGCCTATCTCAGAGACGAAACACTTTGGGAGTGCACAGACATACGAACTTGCTACTGCACCACAGCAGAGGGCCTATAGAAGCGCTGATGGCATCAATGACAGCCCAAGCGTCCTTGTCAACGGCACCAAAGTCCAGATCGCCTCGCGGTCATCCCCACAGCTAGGCCAGTCGCAGAAGCGGCCACCGTTGGAGAAGGCAAACCATCAAACGCTCTCCCATACTACAGCCGGAACCTATCCTTGTTCAGATTCCAACGGCGAAGACGAAAGCGACCATCATGACGCTGCAGGGCAGGATGTGGACTCTAGTGATAATGATAACGGCTTGTTGCAACCTTCCACTCCGTCGAGAAAGCCTAGAAGCAGGGCCTCGAGTACCGGATCACGAAGGTCTTTCCGACTCAGCTCGCAGGAGCCTGAGTACCATGGGCTCCCAAAGGAGACTAGGATATGAGAGCGCTGGGCGGATGGCCTGGATTAGATGTAGTTGTGGAAGGTGATGGTAGTGTAAGTCCTTGGCGGCACTTTGAGACCATGTTCAAGTAGGATCCTCTTGTATATCTTGCAATAAATCTCGTTCCATACAAGTAGATATATAGCTCAGTGAAGTACAGTAGTGTGACCTCTGAACGGTGGCTGATGGACATGCACTGCTGCGGCACAGTGATGGTAGCGTCTCAGGTGAGAAAGTCGCCACTGCTGCCTGGTCCCCAACTTGTTGTTAGTACTGTATCGTCACCGTGAGCCAATTACAATACGTCGACAGGGTCCAATGACCCAAGAGTAATCCTCAATTCTGTGTTAGATAGTTGTTAGGAGCCTCCTGAGCCATCGCACTAACAGCGGGCCGAGTTCCTGTCGTCGACTTCGACTCTTCACACTGCTGCTTCAGACCACAACGCTCTTTCACTCGGAAAAATCGGCAGTCATGATCATTCTTGCTAGCTTCTGGCCGGCGACAAAAGATATGATCACAAATGCGACAGATACTTTGTCATTGTCGATTATTGGACGTGGTCATAACGAAGTGTCCTGCTAACCTGACCCGATCCTTGAACCCATTCACCGTGGAAAACACCCCAACGCCAGCCGAATGTGCAAATACCGAAGTCCCTTTTCATCCTACAGCCCTCAGCGTGAATTTTCTATATCAACGCACCAGCTCTGTCGTGGCGATGCCGAGACCGGACACCGGCGATGTAGCTCATGGCTTCGTCGACTGAGTGGTGTCAGTGGTGTAGGCCAGTGTGGTATCATGACAGACATACCTTGAGCATCCAACTTCGCTCTTCGCCTACTACTCCGATCTGAACATGCAATGCGATCATAGTTGCAACATGAACAGAACTCGAAGTCGGTGCAGAGAGGTGCCAGCTCTGGAGTGGCTAAGCGGCGTCCAAGTGGGCTGGGACAATGAGGCATACCGCGACGAGCGTTGATGTCTTCATCGTATAGTAAGAAGTCATCGACCATGTCCTGGTGTCTTTCTGGACGGTCTTCGCACCAAGATCCAGCCTCCATGATCAGACCTCTGCTCGAAGGCAGGCGATGGGCGCCAACGGGCTCAGGCTGGCGGTTGGGTCTTGGTATCGGGCCTTGGGACCGAGAAGAATTTATTCTGTGAGTGTCTTTGGAGCTTCTCTGGGACCCTTGACTTGAGGGAGGCGTTGAAGGGAGACCTCTAAGAGAGGTTGTGCCATATGCAGACCTTTGGTCATGTGACTGCTCCCAGATGGGAGGGGCATCGTCCATCAGATACCTCAGTCTCCGACTTTTGCTTGGCCTATCAACCGAAGACGCCTCTGAACGCACTCTAGGCAGTTGGAAAGTGCAGAGATGACATTGGCAAATTGATGGAGGCAGATTGCAATACTCTGTCATTGTCCAGTCTCCCTCCATCTGCCTAGGGGCAGCCTGAGCTCTGAACTGTTGCGTCGCAGGCCTTACATGGCCGGGATATGTGTCCATGGTATGATCTGGCACCAAGCAAAGTATAAGAGTGCCTCTGGTATAGAAAGAGACCTGGCGACGGCAAGGTAGTGAGTTGATATGGTGGTATGAAGGTTGAGTGGTCCTTAGTGGTGTAAGTCAAGTGTACCAGGTCGACTCTCAATGGAATCAAGTGACTTGGGTCTCTTTTGGGCTCTTTCGAACTTTTCTGATGGAAAGAGATAAAAGAGGAGTGAAGGAGGGAAGTCCGTCAGAATCGAGGAGGAGGGGGGGAAGCGACCTTTATGTCGGAGGAGGCCACCCTCGGCGGCACCCCTGCTCCTGGCCAATCAGCGCCCTCCGTGGTCAACGTCACCTCATCCCGTCCTCCTCCTGCGCGTGGCCCGCATCCTACCTGTTATCTTTATCAGCAGCGCGACAATATTTTGCGCTTTCTAGCCACGCAAAACTTATATAGGACCAAGCGATGTGATGGATTGATCCGTGGAAGTCGTGCCAATCGTTGGATGCTGCCACTTATACCGACAAGAGAGCCTATGGCCCATGGGAGGTCATGAAATATCGGAACACTGTTAGAGCATCTAGATACTCGATTATAATGAAGAGAGACACCTGATTGCGCAAGAGAGTAGAAAGGACTTCTTTCTATTTGATGCGTCGAATTTGGGGTTCTGCCATTGCTGGGGCATCTGGTTGGTCGTTGCATGTATGTCGTCGGAGGACCGCGTCTATATCACATGACTGGGCACATGCATCACCCCCTCCACATTCCTAATTCAGGCGCCCACTATCTTTGGCCAGTGCTTTAACACGCTTCATATTATCTTCATTGAATCAAGGACTATTCGCTTTTCTTATTTGGGGTGTTGTGCACTTTTGGGGTTATGCCTGAACTTGGGTTGTGAGAGGGGTCACGTGCCGATCATTTCGCAACGACCGACGATTGGGCTGAAGATGAGACAAATGAGTCCGATACAGGCGAATACTTTACGGCTTCTATGAGGCTTTGATCGCCTCTTCGATGTTGAGGTGTGGAGAAAGGAGCAGGCTACTGCAAGAGGCACACCCATGCAGGAAGATGGATTTGGTGTAGTGTCATGGACGACCCCTAGGCCAGGTTCCGTCTATTCAATCGCGATAGCCTGAGAAGGGAAAACGAAAAGTCAACAGAAGACAGCCTGGGAACATTTCCCCTTCCAGGACTCATTTGCTAATCTAGTCATGCTTGTACACTGGCATCTCGTAGTCGTCAAGCCACTTATCCTGGATGTTCCTCAGCTGAGTCGCCTGTAGTTTCCTGAACCATGCATCCTCAGGCACATCGCGGAAGTCTTCGCGATCAACATCCATGTATCCTTCCTTGGCCAGCGACCGTGGCGTAATCATCAGCGAATGGCCATTTGTCGCTGGGTCCGTCGCAATTCTCATCATGCAGCGCGCGACATCCTCCTGCTCACCAAAGTCAACACCGCGGTCCTCAAGCCACTTCTCATACTCAGCCGAGCGGATCGCGCTGCGGATGTAGCAGGGTGCGACGTAAGCCATGCGGATGCCCTGCTCCCAGGTGTTGCGACGTGCAGTGCGCATGAAGCCTCGCAACGCGTACTTGGTTGCTGTGTATTCCCAATTTGCCTATTGGAGGTCAGACAATGTGCCTTTACAAAATTTCTACATGGAATAGAGGTCAGGTGAACGTACAGGTGAGTCAATCCAGGCGTTCAAACTGCCGGTGATGATGAAGCAGCGATCACGCTCAGGAACATCAGGCTGCTTCCGGAAGTAGTGTGTAGCTAGCTTAAATGTGTAAAGGCTTCCATCCATGTTGACACGAACAATGTTCAGGTTGGGTTTCACTGGCTCTCCTTTTGGATCTGTTCGTTCGTGCGTTAGCTGGGGGGCTTCAAACCATGCGAGACAGTATCAAGGATCAATGCCAGAAGCAGACGCGATTAGACTCACCATCAAGCTGCCACATGCTGTCACCTGAGCTGCGACTAATACCCGCGTTGGCAATGACGATGTCAACGCTGTTCTGTGGGCTCTTAGCCTTCGCCGTCTCAAACATGGCCTTCTGCTGGTCCCAGTCGCGGATATCGACTTTGACGAAGATACAGACATCCTTGCCATGTTTCTCGTTCAGCTCCTTGGCGATCTCTACTCCACGGTCGTTGAAGTCGCCTATCGTCACATATGCGCCCGCGTCAACGAAGGCGCGGACACAAGACTCGCCCATGCCATTGGCACCTCCTGTGATGATGACAGACTTGCCAACGAGCTTGTTGGTGTCTATAGGTAATGTGTGGTCAATAGGACCATTGTACTCATATCGTGGAAGAGGCATGTTGAAGGTGGCTGTGCACAGTTGTGCCTTGTCAAGTCTAGAAACAGCGAACAAATCGTATAGTGACGTATCTCAAGTCATTCAGTGAAAGTAAAGCGATGCAATGATGAGGCGATGTGTTTCGGTGTTGAAAGCTTGGGACAGTAGGACATGTCCTATAAGCGACTCGCCTCGATCGAAGACACCCACGGTCGTCTACCACATCCTCCAGTTCAGCGACATGCCTGGCGTCTTGGAGCAAACGGCAATGCAGCGACCCCGACTCTGCGCGATCGGCGGGCGGTCTCAGTACCCCACAGCTCCATTACTCCCCTGTGCGTGGAGATGGGAAGTGCGGAGTTGGTAGCCGGTCATGCGCTCGGGCCTGAACCGGTTATCCGAATTAGTATAACCGTCCAGCACAAAGTCTCCCCCACGAGACTCGCTGCAACACGCTATTGTACAATCGGCCTGGCTAATATGGCATTCCTAATCTTGAAGGAGAGAACTAGCATTGCCTACCGGTAAGGTCGGTAGTCGGGATAGGGAGATGGAATGATGCTCGCTGAGCTGCTTGTCGTATGGTCCCATGATAGAACGGGGCAAGAAGTCGCTTAGTCTGTTCTGCCATGAGCTTAAGATTCGAGAACACATGCTATTCAACTTGCAATTGGGTCTTAAAACGTTTGTATGCTTCCTCGTGTCATCTTCTTGAGTATTCATGAGAACCGTACAACTACTCTGAACATCTCGATTCAAGTCGAGTGAGTACGCATTCTCACACAGCACACTCCTACACAAGGTAAGATTGTCGCAAGCTCTCCACCTACACATATGCTTATATCCTTCGGTCCCCAGGGCGCCAAGTATACTCTCCCAGTTTCATTCAGGCACTCTCATCACAATGACGGCAATGGAACATCCGCCACCCCCAAGCACACCCGCCATTGTGGCTGCTCCTATCGCCTCTCCAGCTACAGATGGTGAAGTCCCCAGAGTCGAGCCAGCGGAATTTCCAGAGCTCGCAGCACCGCGCTTGAATGGCGTCAACGGTCACGCAAATGTGTCCGACGGTGATGTTCTGGACGCGGTAGAGGATGCCTTCAAGCTCAGCTCAAAGTACGGCTACACGCCGCGCAGACTTAAGGTCTTCACAATTGGCGCTGGCTTCTCTGGTTTGTTGATTGCGCATAAGCTTCAGCACAGATTCCCAGAGATGCAGAATATGGTTGATCACACTATCTTTGAGGCTCTGCCCGAGGTCGGAGGTACCTGGTTTGTGAACAACTACCCTGGTGTCCAGTGTGACGTCCCAGCCCACATCTATGTAAGTTTATTGACAATGATACGCCTCCAAGGAAAATAGGTGAACGAAAGACTGACCAACATCAATAGTCATTCCCATTTGACCCCAACCCAGACTGGAAGCGTTTCTACGCAAGTGGTGCCGACATCTTAGCATACATCAAGGCCACTGTCAAGAAGTGGAATCTTGACCGCGACTTGCAACTGGAGACGAGAGTTGTGGGCGCACATTGGCAGGAAGACATCGGCCAGTGGAAGGTCACTGTTGAGCACAAGGGACAACAGCGTGTTGAGCACTGCCATGTCCTCATCTCAAGTCAAGGCGTTCTCGTCCACGAGAACTGGCCCAACATCCCCGGTCTTCGCGAGTTCAAGGGCCACTTGACACATTCCGCCCGATGGGACCACAACTACGACTACTCCAACAAGCGTATTGCTGTCATTGGCAATGGCTCTTCCGGCATTCAGATCGTTCCACAAATGGCCAAGCTGCCGGGTACAGAGGTGACCAACTTCATCCGCGGCCCTGCATGGGTTTACTATCGCGCGCCTCCATCAAAGCACCTTGGCCGTGAATTCGATGACCCCAACCCGGAGTACACTGAAGAGGAGAAGAAGCGCTTCCGCGATCCAGAATTGCATCTGCAACATCGCAAGGGTATCATCTCACGGACAAATAAATCTTTCTACATCTTCCTCAAGGGCGAGAACAACAAGAAGGGCATGGAGGCTGCCGCTGCCCAAATGGCAGAGAAGCTCGGTCATAACAAGGAGTTGTGTGACATGCTAATCCCGAAGTGGGAGCTTGGATGCAGACGCATTACGCCTGGACCTGGATACCTTGAGTCGTTCTTGAGGCCCAACTGCCACCTCACCAACAGTGGTGTCGTCAAGGTTAGCGATAATGCTATTCACACGGCTGATGGCAAGGTCCATGAGGTCGACGTCAGTAAGTACAACCTACTTTGCAAGCATTCGCCATCGAGCGAGAGACATTGGATCATATCGGAGCGCTAACGAATGATACAGTTGTTTGCGCCACAGGCTTTGATGTCTCTCACCGGCCTCGTTACCCCATCGTCGGCCTCGACAAGACGACAGACCTCGCTACCGAGTGGAAGAACGACCCACAATCATATCTCAGCGTATCTGTCCCCAACTACCCCAACTACTTCATCATGATGGGCCCCAACTGTTTGGGTGGCCATGGCTCCCTCGTTGAGTCGCTCAACTGGACTGGTGACTACTTCGTCAAGTGGATCAAGAAGATGGCCACCGAAGACATCAAATACGTCCACCCCAAGAAGAAGGTCGTTGAAGCATTCATCAAGACCATTGGTGAAATCCACAAGAGTCTTGTCTGGACTGGCGCTTGCAGCAGTTGGTACAAGCGTGGGACGGTCGACGGCAGAGTCACTGCCTTGTTCGGTGGAAGCGCACATCTCTTCCAGAGGATGCTCGCCGACATCAGGGGTGAGGACTATGAGATTGAGTACAATACGGTGAACCCGTTCAGATTTATGGGCAATGGGTTCACGGAATGGGAGTTCGATGAGAAGAGCGACCTGTCGTGGTATGTTGAGAAGGCAGAAACTCTTCGGACGACTTGACAGGGGCAGAGGTCGCGGGAAGTGTTAGCAGTGGAAAGGACATAAGATTCGACTTGATTGAGTTTAGACATCATGCAGGAGTGTCGCACCATTATAGTAACTGGGTATCTCTTAGAAGAATAGAGTACATCAAACACCCTAAGACAACAAACTCCCTCCGCCCATCGAGATGAGCCGAAGCCTATTGATGTTTGCAATATTATAAGCCGAACCCAAAGTCCGTGAAGTCGGTGATTGGCTCCAGTAAGCCTTGGTAATCCATCGTAAATATGTCTTGCAGAATCATGTCCTCCGGAGATGGCAACCTGGTTGGAACTCCAAGCTCGTCGCTCGGAAGCAACGCTGCGGCGATAGAGCTTGTGTCTCGACTGACGAATGGAAACAATTGTGTCCAGTCAAAGTCTGGGCTTACATCCGTGATCCCATCTTGGGCTGATCGGTCTGGCTCTGTCGGCTCTGAATGGTCGGTGCCATTCATGTGAGGTGGTTGAACGTGTGCATTGCGAGATGCATCACCACCGCCACCATTGCCGTTCGACTCTCGCAAACGGTCGAATCCGCGCCTGATGACATTTGCAGATCCCCACATGCGCTGCAGTTGGGCTACAGCGTTGGTCAAGACGTCAAGTCCATCATTTGCATCCTTTCGCAGGTTCTCAATCCGGCATGCCTGGAGAAGTGCGATAAAGGCGGTTCCACTATACCAGCAGGTGATGGCCATGAGGAAACGCGCATCTCCTCGAGAGAGTATGTCCTTCAGTATTCGGACAATGCAAGATGCTGCGACGATGGCGGGTGGCAGAGCTTGGGGCAGCGCATGCGTTGAGCGACGGAGGTGTAGAACGATGATTGTGGTAAGGTATGGTAGGTAGAGTTGATGGACATCGCGATCGAACCACCTCGTTCGCGCGGAGTTTATAGGAAGCTGCAGATGAGGAGGCACAGATCTCACCCAGTCGACGAGTTCTTGTCGCAGTTCAGTCGTTGATGGCAATGAAGTGGCCGACGCTGATCCAGACCGTGCCAAAGTCTTTGCTATCCTCCCAATGATAGCACACAGTCGCACCCAGTAGATGAACACTTCTCCCTTCCGCTGCATAATTGGGTCGTCGGGGAAGTCTGCCAAAGTGAGTTCCTGGACATTGCAGTCATCTGGGTCAATGATGCATGGTTTGCTCTGACACAGTGCTGTGAGACGTTCTCTTGCAAAAGCGGTCCACCAGATCCTTCGACGGAGTGATAGAACAACTGGATCTTTGAGGGGATGATTAGGCCCCGGCTCACGATGATAGTTCATCTGCTGGGCATGCCTAATGAGAACAGAAGTCCACCACCAGGAGGAATGGCGCCTGGCTGTCGTGGGTGGTCGAGGAGCCCACCAGTAGAACAGGGAGATCGCTTGCAAAGTCGTCATACCGTCAGGCTCTTCGTCATCGTAGAGTATGTTTGTGGCTCTTTTATAGTACATCGCTGGTCCCTCATGAGGGATGAGAGGTGGTCTGATATGGCTTGCTGCAACCGCAAGCGAGTTGGCCAGTAGAGGGGAGCTCCGTGCAGTTTCAGCGAGGGTATCCATATCGAGAACAGGGCACCAAGTATAGCAGAACTCGAGGTAGGTTTCGGCAAAGATCTCCTGCAGTTCAGGCTGTTGCGCATCTGAAATCTCATAATTCCTTTGCACTGAGCCTTCCATGTGATCCTGCTGTTCGGCGTCATGCTGGTTCTCGGGTCCGTACACCTGTAGGAAGCCTATGTCGACATCGCTTGGGTTGCTTTGAACTGTCGCAGCGCCATGTGGTCGCCCGCTTGCCGTCTTTGTCGACTGGGGACTATCTGTATGTGGCTGTTGTTGGTGTTGGTAAGCATGTTGGTGTTGTATGTGCTGAGTGTGTTGTTGCTGCTGCTGTTGTTGTTGCTGGAAATGCTGTCGAGGAGAGGGAGCTGGGAGAAACGAGATTGATTCAGACGGTGCGGGAACAACATCTGATACGTAGGTGTCCAGCTTCGGAGGTTCTGATTCATTCATCCCTGGTGGCGATTGAGATCTGGCATCACGGTCTTCCTGCTGAGGCTCCTGGGTCTGATGCTGGCGTCCAGAGTTGCGTGTCTGTTTTGTGCGCTTCGACGGCCGGAGGTGACAGCTTCGCTCAGCAGTTACACAATTAGAACAGCCGCTCTGACCTTGCGCTGTGCGAGCTTGGAGATCACATTTGACTTTACGCGCATGGCAGTCTACGCATGTCCTGTGATCCCGGTTAGATGCGACGCTTGAGGGTGGTGCCGCGATCGGACTGCAACAAGCAACTCACACGAGGGCCCTCTTCCGCTTGGGCTGCCTGCCGTTGAAGTGCATCCAGTCGGTGATTATCTCAGTCATGGTTAGAATGAGCTTTGATCTGGACCACAACTGCCAACCGCTCTTCTGGTGTCGGAGGATGTAGATTGAAGGTTCTGAATTCAAGGGTCTCACTTTCGGGGAAGACCAGGTTGCCGAGGCGGCGTCGAGAGCAACTCCCCTTCCGCGCTGCCCCAACTGCACTGAACTTCGTCTAGCGCGGGACAATGCGGGGAACCTTGGAAATCGTGTCTCTTAGCACAAGTATTTACTCTGTCTGTTGTGGAGAAACTGGACTTGAGCTGAATGGCCCGTCAAATTCCAGTAGCCTGGGTCCCAAGGGAAGAACACGCTATGGCACGGAGTTCAGAGTTCACACTACGAGACACTTCTCTGAGAGCGAGAGATCGCATTATAGAGACCACGATTGAATATGCGGTTGTAGTGCTTTAACAGAACAGTAAACTTCAGTGGTCAAATTACACAACTACTTCTGTTCAACGGACTAGCTCCGCTAACTCTAGCACAAAAATACGAGTACCATCCTCCGACGCACTCCGACAGGAGAACGCTCAAACAAAGTCCAGGGGCTCCTAAAGGATATACCTGAATTGGGGGTTCTGGGTATCTTGTCAGCTTCATGCAGGCATATTGTGGTGTGACGAGGGTCAAACTTACCTTTTTATCAGTGAGATCATCGTCGAACGCATTGTCGAAGCCCTCAGCGATGCCTGCCTTGTCGCGCTTCTTGTTGTCCCACATGCAAAGGCCGCGGTAGACGAGAATAAGAAGCGCAGCAGCAATCGATGTCACCACAACAACGATGAAGCCAGGGGCATATCGAGGCGCGTCCTCTGCCTTGAAAGCGAGAGGGCCGACGAAGTTGCCTGTTTGCCATTGTTAACCCTGGCTCAAAGACCACATGAAAGTCAGCCAGGATTGTCTCTAGACTCCAACTTACCGAGACAGTAGCCGAGGAAAAGGCCTGAGGAAGCAATCGAGCGCTTCGTGTAGCCAGCTGTGTTTGCAACAGCTAGACCCATGAGCACAGCGTAACCACCTCCAATGGAGGGCAGGATGGATGTAGCAAAAAGCAGAGCACCCTTCTGCGAGAGAGGAAGCAGCCAAAGCAGCAGAGCAGCCAAAACTGTTCCCATCTGGGCACCGAAGATAAGGTATGCACGAGCATTCGGCAGCTTGTAAGCCAGGAAACTGAGAATAAGCATGATCGTTCCTCCGTAGAAGCCAGCCGGAATAAGCAGCAGCAGAGACTTAAGGGTGCTGAAGCCAAAGCCGTGGATAATGATGGGCACGAAGGTAGAGATGGGAGCGTTGGCCAGCATAGAGAGGAAGGCAACAGAGAAGGTGAGCCAGAACTTGGGGTCGAGAAGCAGTTCCGTCACCTGAGGCAGCTTGTAGTGGGTGTTGCGGACACCAGAGTTGTTCTCTCGGAGGCGGGAAACGACGATGAATCTCTCTCGCTCAGTGTAGCCTCTGGCACGGATCGGGTCCGGGGGAAGAACAAGCCAGAGTAGAAGGCCCCAGACCATGGTGAGACCACCAGCGAAGTAGTACATGTACTTCCAGGAGGAGGTGCCGCCGTTGAGAAGACCAAATCCGTAGTTGATCAGGGGTGAGAAGATGGAAACGTAGCCGGTGCAACTGTACCAGATTCCCATTCTCATCGCTTGCTCAGGTTTCGTGTACCACATACCCTGGAATGTAACATTCTTGTTCAGACGCGCGGTTCCTCGATGGCAAATCTTCGAAGCTTCAGGGGAGACTTACGACAATGAGCATGAACAAGGGACTGACACCACTCTCGAGAAGTCCAAGACAGAATCTCTGCGCGTAGAGCCCCTGCCAATTGTGGCAGACAGTGGTAAGGATGAGGCAGAGACCCCAGAGTGTAACGATAATACAGGCAACTCGCTCAACGGGGAAGCGCTGGGCAAGAATCATGGCAGGATAGGCGCCAACAATGAAGCCAAGGTAGAAGATGGAGGCAGACCAGGCATATCGGTTACCACCAAGGTCGAGATCGGTTCGAAGTCCAAAAAGTGCCTGTTTGGAAACGGAAGTCAGGTTAGATATTTGTGAAAGAAGGATTGTGCGCCGGCTGTAATAGAAGAACTTACTGCTTGAGAAAGCATAGCCTTGTCGTAGTACTGCAGACCATAGGTGATACAGAGGACAGGCATGAGCTTCCAATCGATCTTCTTTCGTACTTTCTTCTCCTCTTCTTCCGTCCATGTCTGTGGGCCATCATACGTGGCCAACACCTTCATAGCCTCATCATGATGGACAGTATCAATGGTCTGAACGGGCTTCATGTCGTTCGAGACATGCTCGTCTTCAGCCATATGGACTCCCTGGCTCTTCACGTCCTCAGACATGATCTCAAGCAAGAATGACCAGGAAGAGTGTGAATTCTCTTAGGAGGGTATGAAGTTGAATGTAAAAAAGACGAGATGAAATCTTGAAGGTGATAAAGATCGGCGTTGGAGGGTTGAGGATCTGGGGAATCAACTTATGGTATATGTTGTTTCTGTAAAGGGGGCAGATCCAGGCCCCGGGGAGCTGGGGATGTGCTGCAAAGGCGAGAACACAGCACACCAGTACGCTGGAACGTGGGGAAATGCGGGGATCGGTTGCGGAGAGTGCGAGAGATGCGAGTCCGGGGGAGAGATTCAGACTCAACAGAAACTTGATTACCGGCTTGGATTGGTGAAAGCCAGGGTATGTTGGGCGTCCGACTGAGCTCTCTTAGTCCAAGCCACAGCTGCTCGACAAGGAGGCGTCGAGTAGTGAAGTTTGACTGCCGCTTGTTGCGTCGAAACCTCTGATCAATGCGAGTTCAGACCCATTCCAAGATTCAATATTATCAGGATCGAAGGGAATCCAGAGGTCTAGACAACTCGCCATGTTGCAGGCTAGACGTGCAGCTGAGTCGCTCCATCGCTTAGCTTGGCGTCGCCTATCTTCATCCGGATTACCGGTGTCCACCAATTTCTACAACCGAGAAGCTTAAGTGGAATTAGTCCACTGGAGTTTAGCGCTGAGGCCAGACGAGGGGGGGTTGCTGAACAATTCATTACGCATCAGACATGCCTTTTGCGTGCTTCACGAGGCCCGACCGTCCGGTTAACTCCGCTGTGACTTATATCGCTTGCGCATGAATGACATGCGCCACAAATACAAACGGGTTTGCCGAAGTACACAGGATCTTATCCCAGGATACACGTGGCTCCGAGGGACCCGAAGCATCCCTTCAGGCCTTAGCGCAGTCTCGACTCTCAGGTGCTCCCGACGCTCATGACCAGAGTCCCAGGATACAGAGTTGACGACCTAGCTGAGTACTGCTGGATAGTGCTGCAATCGGCCAAGCTACCCTATGTCACTTCTGTCACGAAGTCTTGCAGTATATCGCAAGTGACCAGAATTCACACAACTATTCACAACAATGTCGGAGACAACAGCCCAAGTCCAGCTCCCAGCTGGGGAGGTTACTGTTTCGGTCAGCCTCATCAACCCTGTGAACTTTGGTCCAGCAATCCTGTCACGGTTCATGGCACCACCAGTCCCAGGGCTTGAGACTTTCAAGACTTCGCCTTCACACTCATTCCTATTGGAGCACCCTTCGGGCCGTCGCTTAGTCTTTGACCTGGGAATCAGGAAGGACTATGAGAATTACGCACCGAAGATTGCGTCTTACATACCCACGACTAAGTACAATATCGAGGTGGAGAAGAATGTGGTAGATATTCTTCAAGAGGGTGGGGTGCCAGCAGAAAGCATTGAGGCTGTGATTTGGAGGTGAGTGAATGTCTTTACCTGGGAGGTGGCCACGGATCACTTCAGTACTTGATATTTATGGAATGATGTTAGTCACTGGCATTGGGATCATATCGGCGATCCTTCAACATTTCCATCTTCGACTGATCTTATCGTTGGTCAAGGATTCAAAGAAGCCATGCTTCCTGGTGCACCAGCCAATCCCGATTCTCCTATTCAGGAGTCAGATTATACGTGAGTTCGATGACCCCTATCTAATCAAACCTAGATTGGACTGTTGCTGATACCTAATAGGGGACGTCTTCTCAGAGAGATCGTGTTCCAAGGCGAGAACACCCTGAAAATTGGCAATTTCCCGGCGTACGACTACTTTGGTGATGGCTCATTCTATCTGCTCGATAGTCCCGGCCATGCCGTCGGTCATCTGTGTGGGCTTGCACGCACAACCAGCACCCCAGCCAGTTTCGTACTCTTAGGTGGCGATATCTGCCATTACGCCGGCATTTTCAGGCCCTCAAAGCATCTTCCTATGCCCGACAAAATCACACCTCACCCTTGTCTGCCTGACGAGAACACTTCTCTATGCCCAGGTCACGCATGGGAAGACCTGCAAAAGTCTCGTGGGCGAGAAAGCACAGATACCTTGTACGATATGACTTTTGGTCATGATGTTCCGCTGGCTACCAGGACTGCAGGCAAACTCCAAGAGCTGGATTGCTTGGAAAATGTGTTCGTGATCATCGCTCACGACTCCACGGTCAGGGATGGTGTTCCTCACTTCCCACAGAACCTCAATGTCTGGATGGAGAATGGTTGGGCAAAGAAGCTGAAATGGGCTTTTCTTAAGGATATGAAGGAGTATTGGAGCTCGAAGGGCCTACTCGAGACTAAAACTACGTAGTCAAATGTGACCACGATGTAACTATCACATGACCATCTTCTACACAGCCTCTGCCTTACTCGGTTGTTTAGGCCTTCTCAGTTCTTGAGAACGTTTAACAACTTTCTTCATTGAGTACTATGCATATAGATCATTGGCTATTTCTCTCTAATCCTGTCATCCGCAGGTGATCTCAAAATCAGCATAGTTCCGTGCCTTGACTTCATCGCACTTCTTCCTGTACCCCGGCGCCGGCCCATTATATCTCGTCAATGACCTCTTCTGCTTGCTCTTCAGGTTCTTGTTCACACCCGTCATCCATGAGTCGACCTCATTCGCAAGCAACCCCTTTGCGCACTCTCCCACGTGCTGATACCACTGATCCATCTTCTCCTGTGATGGCTGAACACGAAGCACATTGTTGTCACGTCCGAAACGGATAAAGTTGGCTACCCAGTCGACTGCGTATTCAATACTACGGGGAATGTTGCCGAACATTTGGTGGGGCCCCATGACCATGAACATGTTGGGGAAGTCCTTGACTGTGAGGCCAAGGTAGGTCTGGATGCCGTTGCTCCAGGTGTCTCGCAGCTTGACACCATCGATGCCCTGGAAGTCGATAGCGTTGAACGACCCTGTGACAGCATCGAAACCAGTGGCGTAGATGAGGATGTCAAATTCGTGTTCAGTGGCAGTAGTCTTAATACCCTTCTCGGTAATGCGCTCAATCGGTGTCTCGGTCAGGTCCACCAGCTTGACATGAGGCTGGTTGAAGGCCTCGTAGTAGCCACTCTCAAGCGGGACTCTTCGTGTGCCAAAGCCGTGGTTCTTAGGGATAAGCTTCTCTGCCACGATAGGGTCATTGACTCGTGCGCGGATCTTTTCAGCGTGGAATTCGCTGTAAAGTCGGTTGGCCTCGCGGTCAGTCGCGATGTCGGATGAGACACTGAGGACCTTGGCAAAGCCGGGCTTCTGGTAAAGCTCCTCCCAGTGGGCGAATAGCTCCTCCTTGGGGACGTCTGTTGTTTTCCTGCTGTCGCCGACATGGATGAAACAGGCGTATGACTCGAGGCAGGCCTTGAAGATCTCGGGGTACCTCTTTCGGATGAGGGCCATCTCCTCTGGGCTGATCTTGGAGTTTCGGAGAGGTGCAGTCCAGTTGGGTGTCCTCTGGAAGACAGTCAAACTGCCAGCAGTCTTATAGATCTCCTGAATAGTTTGAATAGCTGTCGCGCCGGTGCCGATGATACCAACTCGCTTGCCAGTGAGCTCCGAGTGATCGCTGGGCCACCGCGCAGTGTGCCATGCCTTGCCCTTGTAGTCATTGACGCCTGGAATATCTGGTAATGTCGGCTGGTTCAAGATGCCAATCCCTGTGATGATGTAGCGGCTGGTGTACTGCTTTCCTGACTCATCGGCCAGGGTCCAGGAGTTGCTGTCCTGCTGAAAATGTGCTGACTTGACGCGTGTGTTGAATTGCATGTCCCCCTTCAGGTCGAACTTCTTGACTAGGTATTGGATGTACCTGAGCGTCTCGGCCTGTGGCGCAAAGTGCTCCGTCCATGCCCACTCGTCGAGGACCTCTTGTGAGAAGGAGAAGATATAGGAGTAACTCTCCGAGTCAAATCGTGCACCAGGATAACGGTTCCTGTCCAGCTTCGTTAGATGATTGACAAATAGGCTTCATTTCATGGGTCTGTAGACCAGTATAGTGACTTACCAGAACCAAGTGCCGCCCTCGGCCTCACCAGCCTCAATGACCCTGGCTCTGAGGCCGAGCTCGCGCATGCGCAACAACGAGTAGATCCCACTCAGCCCTCCGCCAATGATGAGGACGTCGTAGTCCAAGGCCTTGTTAACTTCCTGAAATGCCGCCATGGTGAACTTCTTCAGCTCAGTAACTGTCTGTGGTAGTCCTGTTCTGCGGGTAACTCGCAAGTGTGACCGTGACTTTGCGACACTACTTGCGCCCTGGATCGGGTTGAGTCGAGACTTAGAGCTGGTGGACAATAAGAGATACAAGTCCAAGGCTTCAAAACAATCTTCATCGAGCGATCGTCGCCTCTTTCTGTATAAGGTACTGTCTGGATGACAGACAATTCTTTGCCGCCACGGAATTCACTTTATCAGATAGCTCCGACGACTCCAGCACCCTCCGCTCGGTGCTCCTCTTAGCGTACTTGTTCCAGCATTTACCCCAGATGCCCCAGCCCATGTGGCACCATTGCGACCATCTCCAAGTACTGGCCTCTCCGAATGAGGACAGCCGAAAGACCGGTGTCGGCGTTGGTGCAAGTCCCCGGCAACCCCCGCAAACCCCAACTTTGCACGAGGATAGCCGAATGCCGTGTTCGCAACCCTTTCGGTAATGCAATGCAAGCCAAGCGTTGACGCGCGCGGGAGTCCCAGGCAGGTATGAAGTTACTCACATCTTTTCTCGGCAAATTACGCGTCTTACTGGGAACGAATCACAGCCATGCCTAACTCACCATTCCAGAACCAACGAGGGCTTCACCAGGCTGATGGAGATTTCGTTCTGACCACGTGAGAAATCACGCGTGGACGAGTGTCATTACGAGACTATTGATTCTACTCCGCTTTGATGTCTAGTCTGCCAGTTGCCTTCGGCTTGCTCAGTGCCCACTTGATGCCATCCACCATCGCTCGGTCCCATCGTGATGCCATGGTAGGCATGTGAGCACCAAGACGCCGGAATCCATGAGGAACGCCTCTGAACACGCTCACATCGGTCGGGACTCTGGGTTCAAAATTAGTTCTGAGAAACCTCGCAAGATAGATCAGTTGCGCATGGTGCGCTGAGCTCCAGTGGACTTACCCAGCCTCAGTCAGCATTTTGGCGTACAGCAAGCCCTCATCTCGCAAGATGTCCCTTCCTGCGACTCCGAAGACGGTTGGAGGAAGCCCAGCGACTTGTTCGGGCTTGGCGTTTCCGGGGTTTAATCGAGTGTCATTCGGATCTGGGTTCGCAACCTTCAGGTACGCCAAGTACTCCTCCGCTATAGAGAGAGGCAGAATTGGCGCGTCCTTGTTCTCCTCGTAAGATGACTTGGATGGGTCTGCGAGTTTCGCTCGTTGAGGCGCAAAGCATTCGTGGTGAACCAAGCATGGGATCATCAGGACTTGACCAGCCACCACAGGTCGTGTGGACGTGGTAGACTGTCCAAGATGCTTCCTTAGTAGTAAAGACGCCGTGAGCCATGCCCCAGCAGAGATTCCTCCAATCACAACCGACTGTGCATCGCCGTGAATATCATCTATGTTGTCATGAAGCCATTCGAAAGCGTCTTCTGAGTCGTCCCAGGGCGTAGGATATCCGACCTCGGGAGTGTGTCTGTAGTTCACATTGAACACCATGACACCCGCGTTGATAGCAATACCAGCACATATCGTATCTTCTGATGACAATGTTCCAGTCATAAAACCACCTCCATGGAAGTGAATGTAAACTGGCAGCTTCTCCTTCTCATCCACATTCGATGGACGATAGGTGCGGCCCTCGATCTGAGCGCCATCGCGACAGGGAATCGTGTGATCGCGAATCAGCACTTTTGATCTCACAGCCTTCAATCCTTCCGCTGCGAGCTTCTCGCGAGCTTCATTCTGGACCTTCTTCTTTTCCTCGACTGGCAGGTGGACAGTTACGATTGGGTTGGCTTTCTCAGCAGCCACCCACTCTTCGTGAATGCCTCCGTAGGCTGAGAAGTCAGACATGATGGACGATAGGACCCAATGTGAAGTTTATAGAGATCAAATTCGACAACAGTTGTTTCATCACCGTCGTCACTCGTGAGGTAGGACATTGTCGAAGCCTCCAGCCCCGTCTTTAACCAGCCTACCCCCACTCTCGAAGGTCCCCGACGTCGCAACCCCTCATCACCCCGTCGTTGTCTTTCCGTTCTTTTTGCTGTGGGGAAATGGATCTATAATTCAGAAACTGCAGATGTCGGTAGTGCGGTGAATCGTAACCGGTCGCGGCACTGGAATCGGCTTTGCCGGTCGGGCTTGGAGTGGGTTACGGTGCTATGAGGGGCGTCTGAGGGCTGCGTAGCTGTGTGTTGCGCTGTGTGCCTACGTCTCACTAGTACTCATCAGTTTGTCCTACAAATCGACTTATCTGAGCCATGTTATACAGATATTTGCAGAGCAAACACCGATCAAAGTTCAGAACACGAAAGGTTCAACAGCGCAGCAATCATGGCAGATATACCAATAGACCCACCATCTCGGTCACTGAAGGGCAAAGCTGCAATAGTCACAGGTGCCGGCTGTGCAGGCGAAGGTATCGGGAATGGTCGAGCAATCGCAATACTTCTCGCCGAGGATGGTTGTGATGTTGTTTGTCTCGACATGAATCTCGAATGGGCCACAAAGACAGCTGAGATGGTCAATGCAAAGTCGGGTCGGGGCACCGCGGTGGCCACACAGGGTAATGTCACCTCGGCAGCGGACTGCGGAGCAGCCGTCAACCTTTCTCTTGAGAAATTCGGAAGATTGGATATCCTCATCAACAACGTCGGTGTTTCGGGAGCTTCTGGAACTGCCGTTGAGGTCGACATGGAGCAGTGGAGCAAGAGCTTGGAGATCAATGTCTCGAGTATGGTCCTCATGGCCAAGTATGCCGTTCCAGCTATGGAGAAGAATGCCGGAGAGATGAAGGGCTCTATCGTCAATATGGGCAGTGTTGCTGGCCTTAAAGGAGGCACGCCGCATCTCCTTTACCCTACCAGCAAGGGCGCCGTGGTAAACATGACACGAGCGATGGCTGCGCACCACGCTCAGCAGGGCGTGAGGGTGAACTGTGTATGCCCTGGTGTAAGTCTTCAATCATGAGTCACAACCACCAACCAAATGATCTTTCTAATTCTGTCTTATCAGATGCTTTACACACCAATGATGTACGCTGGAGGAATGAGCGAGGAAGCAAGAGCTGCCAGGAAAGCACGGAGTTTGCTGGGCACTGAAGGAAACGGATGGGACGCCGCATGCGCAGCAGTTTTCTTATCATCGGAACACGCGAGATGGATCACTGGTGTTATTTTACCAGTGGACGCAGGGACTACAGCAGCAGTGGGAATCGGTATGCCTAAGAGCGCAAGCGTCAATGGATGATCCAGAACTTATAGATTTGTCGAAGCAAGATTGTGTTATATCTACTCCATCATCAATGCCGTTCTTCCTTGTACCTCTCCGTTGACCAAAGCCGCCAGCTTGGCCGGGAAGTCCTCCAACTTTGCCGGCGCGACCTGCGGACTGATGACGCCTTTTGCTATGAGTTCAAGAACCTCCTTCACGTCCCGAACTTGTCCGCCATAAGTAAAGATGAAACTCAGTCGCTTCCTAGTTCCAATCTTCATGTGAATCGTGTTCTGTGGGCTGATGCTTCCGACGCACAGAAGCTTGCCGCCGCGACGGACTGGAGAAGAGTTAGCACTCTGATCGTCTCCTAAGCCTCGCATGGACTTAAATCTACATACCAATATGTTGGGCATCTTCAAATGTCTGAGCTGTCCCCACGAAGTCCAAGACAGTATCAATGTGCAAGCCCTTCTTCTTGACAAACTCTTGAGGTGAAGTACCAATTGGTACCACATCCTCCCTCGGCACACCCAACTTGATGGCTTCGTCGAGAAGAACCTGCTTTATATCGCACACGATGACTCTTGCGCCAATGTGGCGAGCGACTTGTAGCGCATTGAATCCCAATCCCCCGAGACCGAAAAGGAAGAGGAGTTCTGTGGGCTTTACCTCCGCGCGCCTTGTGATGGCATGGTACGCTGTTGTGACAGCATCTGTGGCAACAGCAGCTTCAGCTGGAGAGACACCTATCACGAAGTCAGTTTTTTCTTGTTCAAGTACACATCTCTTCGTGTCTAAATAATATCAAAGTCTTACTTACCTTCTGGGACAACGACCACGCCTCTCGCATCAACGGTCGCGTAAGGTGCGAAGAAGCCGTCTTGTCCGATTCCAGAGTGGTGGCCTTTCTCACACAGCTGGGAAAGATCACGCGAACACTCAAGACATTCAGCTTTACCACACCCAGGCACGGCAAATAAAGCGATCACATCGCCCTATGTTGAGAGAATCGCCTGGTTAGCCAGGGCTCGGAAGCGAAGAAGCAGAAGTACTCACAATCTTGAAGTCAGGATTTTCCACCTTGTCGCCAATCTTGACTATTCTTCCACAGCCTTCATGACCCTATTCATGATGATTCGGTCAGTCCATGTCGTCTATACTAAAGTCTCAAGCGTCAAGAGGCCCCTACCAGCGTCCACTTGTCTGTGAACCAATCCGTCTCGGCCACACCTGACAAGAGCGATCGATCACTGCGGCAGACTTTGAACTCAAAGTTAGTAATCCCAATAAGGATCCATATGATACATGATGGGGATAATTATGTACCTCCGGCTGCAATCATCTTACACAGCACGCCGGTTGGTGGCACCTCAGGGACCGGAACCTCTTCCCAATGCTACGTCTTTGGTCAGAATGGATTCGTTGACAAGGCATCACTTTAACATACAGGATCAGAATCTCCTCTATGCTTCCGCCAGGCAAACATAGTCTTCGGAATTGGCTCTTCCATGGTTGTGCGTAGGTATGGTTAGGAGTTGAAGAGCTTCAATACTTTAGTTGACACAAGTGATCCGTAACTTCGATGCCTCCCACTGCTAAACGCTTACACTCAGGCAGTCTTCGGCTTGGGATGAGTTCGTATGGTACAACTTCACAGTCTATGCACGTGACGAGGCATCGTACCGAATGCGCCCCGGATGCCTGTAATCGATGGAGACCCGTTTCGCGATATCGGCACGTAAAGAAACTTGCCCGCACAAAGGGTCCCGTGGATCTCGCCTGGGGTCTGGGGGCCAGGTGGGGAGAAGGATCCGGCTAAGTTTTGGCGTTGTGGTGTTTGTCGTCGGTATTCCGGATCGAGGTTAGAACAAGTTGGGGAAGCCTAGCAACCCACAGAGAGGTTGCTGGGGTGTAAGACGTTCGGACTTGGAGAAGACGACAGACAAAAGGAAGTTGGGAATCATGAGGTTGTTGCTATTGTAGGCGTTGTCGTCATTCACAGCTCAATTACACTCTCACCATGGTCTTCTATCCGCCTTCATGGGTGCCGAACCCAAGCATTGGTCAGTCAGCCCCTTGTTGGTTGAACTCGTAGGATCCTGGTACTGACAATGGGGGCTCTGCCTCTTCAGATATCCCCGACTCTATCCCAATTGCAGAATTTCTTCGTAACGAGAAGTATGGTCGCCGACGAATTGCCAAGAGTCGTAACCCCTTTACTTGTGGTCTCACTGGCCGGACCGTGTCAGTGAAAGAGTTCTTCAGCCGATCCGATTGCCTGTCAAAGGCTCTCAGCAAAAGAACAGGATGGCAGCCGAATGAAGGTACACCATGGGACAAGGTCATTGGCATCTTCTCATTCAACACGGTACGTAGTATGACCAGCTACTGTTCGGCTTCGCATCAATTTTCCGCGTCATCACGCTAATAAGTCATGTAGATCGACTATCTGCAAATTCCTTATGCAATTCACAGACTTTCCGGAATATGCAGTCCCGCCAACGCTGCTTATTCGGTGGACGAGCTCACGCATCAGTTGAAATCTTCTGGAGTCAAGGTTCTGTTCACATGCGTCCCGCTACTCGACACTGCCCTCAAAGCGGCAGAAGCATCTGGCATCCCCAAAGAGCGAATCTTCATCATGCCAATGGCGACTGGCGATCAGCCCGTGCCTTTTCAGTCGATCGAGGATCTTATTTCTGAAGGTGCCCAATTGCCAGAGCTGGAGCCTTTGCGATGGCACAAAGGCCAAGGCGCCCGCCAGCCGGCCTTCTTGTGTTATTCCAGTGGCACCTCTGGTCTCCCAGTACGTCGAACGCACATTTTGCCCCTTCTTGAGCGCAGCTAAGTGAGGAAGTAGAAAGCTGTCATGATTTCGCATCGTAACATTATTGCAAACATCATTCAATACACGACGTACGAGTCTGTTGGCCGCGGTCGCAAAGGAGTAGAAACGCAAGTAGCTCTAGGACTCATGCCGATGAGCCACATCTATGGCCTGGTCACAATATCTCACTGTGCACCGTGGCGTGGTGACGAGGTTATTGTTCTGCCTCGTTTTGAGATCGATACTTACCTCGCAGCAATCCAGCGCTTCAAGATTGAGCAACTCATTGTGGTAGGTGGCCCCATTCATCTGCCTTAGTGTGAGCACAGAGTCTCATCGTCCTTTTAGGTCCCACCTATAATCATTCGCATGCTCCAAACTCGTGAGCTCTGCCGAAAGTATGATCTCAGCAGCGTTCGCTTTGTATACTCTGGAGCCGCACCATTGGGAGAGGAAACCATCTCAGAGCTTTTGTCTCTCTACCCAAAGTGGGTAATTGGGCAAGCATATGGTAGGTTCCCAAAACGTCTTGAAAGGAAGCCAAGTGACTAATATGTACGGCAGGTATGACTGAGACGTCAGTTGTGGTCAGCTCTCCTAGTGAACACGACATCATGCCCGGAGCATCGGGGTCGTTGCTCCCTGGTTACAGAGTCAAGCTCATCGACGCAGATGGTCACGAGATCAAAGAACACAACAAGCCAGGAGAGCTTCTTGTTCAGTCTCCCTCGGTTGTCCTGGGTTACCTCAATAATGAGAAAGCAACGACAGAGACGTTCGTTCATGATGACGATGGCCGATGGGTGAAGACAGGCGACGAAGTCATGATCACAAAGTCGCCGTCTGGAAACGAGCAACTTGTCATTGTGGACAGGATCAAAGAGCTCATCAAGGTGAAGGTGAGTCAACACCCCTTTTACTGATGCTTTCCACGGCACCATGCTCACCGCAAGAGTTGTAGGGACATCAAGTTGCTCCCGCCGAACTGGAAGCCCACATCCTCTCTCATCCGGCAGTATCAGATGTCGCTGTCACGCAAATCCCTGACAAGAATAACGGTGAGGTTCCTCGAGCTTATGTAGTGAAGAGCCCCGAGTACGCGTCACGGTCCGACGAAGAAATAGCGCAGATCGTCATTCAGTACGTCAAGGACCACAAATCCTCTTACAAATGGATTCGTGGAGGTGTCGAGATCCTCCCGGAAATTCCGAAGAGTCCAAGCGGGAAGATCCTGAGACGGCTGCTGAGAGACAGGGAGAAGGCGAAGAGGATGAGGGCGGGAGCCAAGCTGTAGCTCTTCTTTTCGCATTTTAGAACCATTAGAAGCATATATTGGCATTACATTTCCTCGATTTACCCCTTGAAACCTCGATTTAATGTAACAGCTAAGACTGTTCAGCTAATAGTTCAGTTTCTGGGGCCTACTTGCACCCGATCCTCGTCCTTCAGCTGTGCTGCCCAAAGCACCTTACCCTAGAGATATTTCCGCTCTTCGCGTCTCTCTCCTTGGGGAATGTAGATACATGGACGGACCATCATAAGCCTTGACTTAGCTTTTGTGAAGTTCTCAAATGCTCTGGACGGTGGCAACTCCAGATAACATCGGTGGGAGATACCAAAGCTTTGGTTATCCTACCCATGTGATGGACCACTGTTTATTGAAGGCTGAATTAGGACTCGTTCAAGTAAGAACACCCAAATGACCTCACACGGCAATGGAATCTTGACGTCCTGGTGAGTTTAAAGAGGCTGGTCGAAATATATGTACATAATAGGAGGTAAATATTCCCACCAGAACTAGACTTTGTAAGGTTCCTTTGCCTCTGCCTTTGGGTGTTGATTATGGCGGGGATTGACGATGCGCCACTGAAGCCGCGTCGCGAAAGTTCACGCGTCACCCAAAGTACCTTACCTTGCCTCAGGTAGCTTCGACATCATTCAGCGAATTGGGACCAGCAACCTCGCAGCCTTGAGTGTCATCCCCAAAAACACAGTGACATATTTTATTGGACATACAGTCTCGAAAATCGCGCAATGCCAGCACGAAAGCGCGCTGCGCCAGCGTCAGATGATGCGACTGGGCCTGAGCCAACAACGAAGCGTCGATCATCCCGTTTATCCGGTGTCACAGCGCCAGATGGGAAGGTGAAGGAAGAGACAACCAAGAAGACGTCCAAAGACTTATCCAAGAGACCCAAGAAGGCCACGACGTCACAAGCCACACCATCCGAGCCAACACCGCCAGTCGCCAAAACTAAGCCTAAAGACCAGAAGCAGGCAAAGCAGTCTAAGAAGGCGTCGGCGTCTGACATAAAAGGTGACGCGGAGCCTAAATCTAAGGCTAACAATAAAGATGCGACCCCTGCTGGGTCTGACGACCTTGATCCCGACGATATCCCAGACCGCAATCCTGAAGCACCTCGTCATGAGGGCGAGTGGTACTGGCTCATGAAGGCGGAGCCTGAGACGAGGTTCGAGAACGGCATCGACGTCAGATTCTCCATCGATGACCTGCGGGCAAAGACCAAACCGGAGGGATGGGACGGCATTCGTGCTTACGCAGGTATGTATGCTCAGCGGCTCTACGAGAAAGACGGCGAACAGCCTTGCAGCAATACGAAGCAGTTTGCTGACCGCTGAATGAAAATGCAGCCCGAAACCACATGAGGAACATGAATCTCGGAGATAAAGCTTTCTTCTACCACAGCAACTGCAAGGAGCCTGGCATAGCTGGTGTCATGGAAATTGTCAAAGAATTCTCTGAAGACCGTATGTGAATGCGCCCCCGCCTCTATCTTCCTGGATGCATGCAACGTTATACTCACCAAGACCCTTACAGGAAGCGCTCGTCGTCCAGGAACACCCTATTACGATCCCAAGTCCACGGCCGAGAACCCCAGGTGGTCCCTCGTCCACGTCACCTTCCGCAAAAAGTTCGCCGTCCCCATCACCCTCAAGGAGCTTCGGGAGCTTGGCAACGCGCCGGGAAAGCCGCTTGCGGAGATGCAGATGCTCAAGCAGTCCCGGCTGAGCGTGAGCAGAGTCTCGGCTGGGGAGTGGAAGGTGTTGTGTGACCTGGCAGATGCGAAGGCGAAGGAAGCTGGACTGGAGCATGAGGTGTAAGAGATGATGTAGGGAGGGGCGTGTCTGCTGCGAGGAGCTTGGGATTTACACAACTGGAGGATGAGGGGAGGGTAACACGATCGGTTGCACGTAGCGGCGGCTTGTGTGTCTGTGTATGCAAGACCCTTCAGGATTGATAAGGCGTTGAGCAGCATAATTGTAACACCACATGTTGGAGACAGTACCTCGGGTGCCCGACAATAGTCGGATCTATGACGTTCGAGAAATAAAAAGATTGGGTATCTATCCAGCTTCGCGTTAGTAGCAAGCGCAATCTGTCTGCTCAAAGTGATTCCCTCTCTTTATCCGTGATTCGCCCCCATCCTTGTGTGCAACAGTATCGTGAAGAACACATCAGCAGATCAATGCAAACAAAGCAGAGTCTTCCAGGGGTGCAAAGTCTCAGCAAGGGAGTGAGGCTGCTAATCAAGGTCCTGACCATGTCTCCAGTCAGGGTCTATCGCTCTCACGGTAAGCCCTGTGACTCTTTCCGACTCCGTTCATTATTTTGACGCAAGGGCGCTTCTGGTCCCAATCACGGACTGGTCTGTTGTGTGCACTGGGGAGTCCGTCAGTCTCCAGGTGTGTGGCCTTGCGTTTGTGTTGTGCACATACTGAGCGACGCATTTTCCCTTTGAACTGCTCATGCTCCCGTTGAAGATAAGTAAGCTCCTCATAAAGACGGTGCCGCCCAAACTCTTGTCCGAGCAAAAGTAGAGTGTCTTGCACGTTATTCAATGCCGTTTGGACCCGGTGAGCTTGATCACGGAGCTCGCGGTCGACATTTGGGTTGCAAATATGACTCGGTCCGAGTTCTTTGAGCCTCTGGATTGAATGGAAGACCTCCGGCGTCTGAAGCTCGTTCGAATACTGCATGGCCATGTGTACAATCGGCTTAATGTCCTCACGGTCACGGTCAATACCGCCCAGGGCTTGGGTAACCGAGTCACCAATCATGATAGACATGGCGTCCAGTCTTTCGGCTGCATCTTCCAGAACACTGATCAAGCCCGGCTGCCATCGCGTACCAGGATAGTCCGGAATCGGCTCTTGTCGCTTCAGACTTGCCACGGGCTTGGCCTGTGTCTCTTGGGGTCGACGACCAGGACCACAGGTGTGAACTATTGGGGAATAGACAACTCTTTCCTTTCCCTTTACCGACCCTTGAGGCAAAGGACAGTTGCACTCGTTATCTACTTGACTTGTGACTGATCGAAAGTCGTCAGGGATTACTGCTGGTGACAGTGGATGGGGCGTTGGCTCCCTGCGGCGTCTCGTGCTTGGGCCAGGATCTCCATCGTCTATTTCCATGTTTGCAAACCCAAAGATAGCCTCCCGAAGACGTTGAGGTGGCAACATAGTCTGAGAAGGGAGGTAGGCCGTATCTGCCATTCTGACGTCGCTGTGCTGCAGGCTCAGCGGAGAGGGCCGCGACATGGCCGGAACACTTGACATCTGGTCCTGGATGCTATCTTGGATCCTTCCGTTGAGTCTTGGAGCTGTAATAGTATAAGATCCTGGCTGGCCTCGCTCTGTTGGCTGTGGCTCTCTTCCATCTCGCAAGGCTCGTTGACGAAGATTCTCGTTGGCGAGAGCATCTAGTAGGCTGGGATCGATCTGCGGCTGAGGCTTCTCCAATTTGCACCAAGGCTCCTCATCAAGGACGGAGGGCTCGAACACGTATCTATTCATATCCGGCATGATAGATATCTGAGCTGTCTCGAAACGCGTTGGGCTGGTTGACTCCGGTTGGGGTGGTGAGGGCACGTGTGGTTCTGGTCCTATTTGGAGCAACGCAATGTTCATTGACGGTCTCATTCAACTTCCTTCCTTTAGAGATCATCTTATGGTCAGTTTTTATAAGTGCTGTTGTCATTTTGCCTCCGTTCTTTGACTCGTGTCTAACATTCAGGAACGTGGAATCGTAAAGTGAAATCTTCAAGACGAAACGCTATTTCACTGCTGCTCTGCCATGCTTCAAGGCTTCACCTTGCAATAAACTCTCGAAGGCCAGTCCCAGAATTCTCTTTCCCTTGTGAAGTCCGAAGTTTGTACCGCGAAGATTCAGGGCGAGTCGGTTTTAGTGTTGTAGCCGAAGGTCTGTATCCAAGCTCCCGGCTCCTGAACAAACCCTGTTATCAAGGCCCCTGGTTGGCCAAAATGTCACAATGCTGATTTATCATTTTAGCCAATCGTAGGCTGAGAAAAGATCATTGAACAGGTTCTTCCCTGTCGCTTCGACTTACCGTTGATCCCTCGTCTGGCCTTTCCCTCCAACTCACCGACTTACGCCTCATCTTCAAGTCCGACCGCTTCGTCATCGAGATGTAGATACTCTGCATCGAAGCACATGTGCGATTGCATACGAAACGCATCTCGATGCCATGTCACCTTTCAACAGTGCGCGATTCGCCATCACGATCCAGGGGCAGGGTACTGCCGATGTGTCAATGGTGTGAGATCCGGTCTGGCTTCTGTGCGTCCCCAACGCGCCCATCCCAAGGCACATCTCCTTACCATCGTCGATGAAAACGTCAATATACCCAGCGTGATCGAGATGACATGCACGTTTATGAGCCGGCTCTAAGGGATGTACCAGCGACAGTCTATGAAGTCATAGGGCGTCATGCGCGATGAGGTTGTTGTACTGCCTCGAAACTCACATCATATAATCCTTTCCAGATGTCGAACCTTAAGAGGTCATCAATGGTACCAGCTAAGGAACAATGAGTGCGGGTGAAAGGAGCTTCGGGAGGGTTTCGGGCGGTCTCTGATAAGCGTTGGCCTGGCTCGCGGGGTAGACATGGGCATGGCCTGGACCGGAAAGCTTCCTCGGTTCATGGGCGCCCTCAATAGGACCAGGAAGACCTCTCTGCGGTGGACCTAGACCACAGAGGCTTGGCTAGCCTTCGTCCTGGCTTCACCCCCGTTGCCAAAGGTCAGTCACACGGCATAGCGCCTCGACGAGACATGGCTAGCCAACGCCGAAATCCTTGGTGCGGATACACAAGCTCCATCTAGCCGTTCATAATCCGAAGGAACTTCTCAGGGTCGTTGCACAATTGCTGCTCGAAGGCCCAATCCTATCGCGCGGCGCCAGCCCCGTCGTGGCCACCGCCGGAGACTCCCAAGGGTCCAAGGTCTGTGATGGTGACTTCACAACATCAAGGCCCCAATCGTGGCGTCTTGGTATCTATCAACGAGCCTCGGTCTGTTGTGCCATTGGTCGGTTTGTGACTCCGCCTGGCGAAGCCTCTTGAACCTCATGCACTCGACGACGCAACAAAGCGATCAGGAGGGGTCAGCTGTGTGGCTGTCCGACTGGAAGCTGCAACCGGAGTCGGTGAGGTCCGCCTCATGCTCCGAGTAAAAGGAACAATAGTGATAAATTGTGTAGTGATCCGATGGTGGCCGAATCTATTTGATTCCTCGATCTCGCACTCTTCTCACATCCGAGCCAGACAATTCACAGCTCCATAACGCCCTTGTACTACTCACTTATCTTACCAATACGTCCATATACATCATCACATCATGCTAGCCACCACTATGCATAGAGCATGCACCAAGCGTAGCGTTGCGGCTGGTTTCAGATCCATCTCAAGTGCCGCTTGTCGAGAAGCCACTTCCGTCGTGGGGTCAGAACATGGCCAATCTATGCCACCAGGTTTCACTGCAAGTGTGGGACAATTCCAAACCTTTATGCTTCCCGATAAGGTCTCAAGATGTCGAGGCCACATCGAGATGGGAATGGACATAGTCAACGCCTGGCGTAGGGATGGCATCATTCAGGTGGCAATGACAGACGCACAGCAACAAACATATCAGGCCGCAGACGCCAGCAGTCGACAGTTCTTCGGACGAAGGCCTGCCGATAAGATCAAATGTGTTGATGGCAATAGCTATTCGGGCTATGTTGGCTCTGGTGAAGAGATCACCAACGGCATTGCAGACTACTCCGAGATATTCACGGTGACCAAAGATCTGCCAGAGGATGATCCCCGCACTGCCGCCAAATGGCCCTGCCACGGTCCCTGTCCGTGGCCTGACCAAGATATGAAGCAAGATATCGGAAAGTACATGGGCGATCTCGGACAGCATGGTGACAAAATACTGCAACTCATTGAGCTCGGCCTGGATGTCCCAGAGGGATCACTTACAAACTATGCTGATGATGGATGGCATCACATGAGGATTTTGAGGTACGTCGAACATTCGTGTTGACCACATTACATCTGGATCTAACAAATCATAGGTTCCCTCCTCGAAATGCCACCAACGGAAAAGGCAAAGCTGGCCGTGGTATTGGCTCACACACAGATTACGGCTTGCTGGTGATCGCAGCACAGGACGATGTCGGAGGTACGCACACCCTTTCTACGCGTGACAAACTTAGCTCACATAATGTAGGCCTTTTTATTCGCCCTCCCCAAAAGGATGAGCACTTCGCCAACTGGTCTGAGAGCGCCGCTGGACACAAGGAGGATGAATCAGGCTGGGTTTACATCCCTCCAGTGCCAGGCGTCTTCACTGTGTTTCCCGGTACGTGTATCAGCCTATGTTATCAAGGCCTTCAGCTGATTGTGTTTAAAGGAGATATGATGCAGTACCTCACGGGATCATTCCTACCATCGACTCCTCACAAAGTCGGGCTCAACACAAGGGAGCGATTTGCATTCGCCTACTTCCATGAGCCGAATTTCCGCTCAGTCGTCCGACCGCTGGAGGGTTATAGTCCCACGAAAGACTCCGATGAGGGAATTCATTATGGCACGCATTTCACAAATATGTGTTTGCGCAATTATCCTGACAGGGTCACGACTGCGCGTTTGCTAGCGGAGGATCGTTACCAGATGCTGAACACTCCAGCTTTGCGTGCGGAGTGACTTTAGTAAACGGAACGGGGACAGGAGTTATTTACATGATAGCGATTTTACTGAGATTAAATTCTACGTGAATCTTCAATTTGACGGATGTCCGTGTCTGAGCGATGCCGTGCCTCCAACTCCACTAAAGCCTTTGCTGGATACCCGAGATCAGGCGACCATACAACCCATGCAGAGCATTGAGCCCGGCTATACAGGGATTTTCAGGAATTGCTGCTGCAACTTGCCACTTTTCATCGCCGGCACTTGGTTGCAATCTACATCATGCAGGCGCTAAACTCGTCCAGGCTCGGGATACTACCCCCGCGATCTGTTGCAACCACATTCAGCCATAGGCTAAACAGGTGAAGATGTCGCCCTCTGAGGAGGAGGCGAACTGACGACTCTCTTAAATACCAAGAACAACGCCAATCTTCAGATCTCTTGGAGCGATGCACTTGGCGCTTGGGAATCGTTGATCAACTTCTCGGCGCTGCCAGCAACCTGTCGAATCATGGACCACGAGAAACGCGACGGGCAGGAGGGCCAGGCTTTCTTGGACGGTTCGAGCGAAAACGATGTACGACAACCAATTCCGGTCGATCGAGAGAGAAGAAGAGCTTTTGGGGGGCTGAGACTTGCGATTGAGCTGGCGATGGCAGGTGTGATAATATTTCTGCTGGTTGCGAAGCCTAATTGCGATCGGGATACCATCAGAAGAACACCAGTTCCCAAGCGTAAGCATTGGGCCTGCTGCAGTTCGAATGAAAGCCGTGGCTGATCCAAGTGATGGTAGTACCGCGAAAGATTTATACCTTCAAGGCTCACCCGGAATATGTCAACGGCGACATGTGGTTCGACGAGGAAAAGACGCTGAAGACCCTCCACAACTGGATTCCACTCAGTTCAAGTATGGACCTCCCTAGCCCATTTCGATGGTATGCACTCGTGCTGACCTGCGTTAATTAGAGGCACGAGGCTTTGTTGTGATTGACAAGCCAGAAGACTACGACCTACCGAAGCCATACACGGTAAACATACCAGCAACTGGCCCAGAGCGAACGGGCCAAGGTCCTGGCTATATGATGACCGTTTTCCACCAACTGCACTGTCTTTCATATCTCGCCGAACATTACCAACAAGGCTATGGAGGGGTAAACTTGACAGAGGAGGTAGCGCATCACACGGGGCACTGCTTCAACTATCTGAGGCAGGGCATCATGTGCTCGGCGGATATTACGCTGGAGGGTGAGACAAAGGAAGGCCCTGGTGAGGGGTCAGAGCATGAGTGTGTCGATTACGATGCGCTGTTAAAATGGGCGAATGAGCATTCGGCTTTGCCTTGGAGAGGCAATCTGCCTGATACTGCAGTGCTGTAAGAACGACATAGCGTATATGATACCAATAATGGATGATGTGGCATGGATTCCCGTTACTTGCAGGAGTCATTGAATGACCGCAATCATGATAGTGTGTCAGACAGGGGCCAAAGAAATGGGTTACTATTCTCACACTGCCTCGGGATCGCGACGGGAAGACAAGAAGAGGCCCATTGTGCGTGCTGTTGAGGTCATCGTGAGTCTCAAACTCCTGTAGACAGTCTCGGTCGAGAGCATAGAGCATGAAGGCAACATTCATGGATAGACAAGATCGGTGCGTGAGGGTGTTCGGGAATTGCCTCCTATAGAGAATGCTCTAGAACCAGGTATCTCCGAAGGCTCGGCTGAACAAGGTTATCTGATGACTGCGATTGAGAAAGGAAGATTTGTTGACTGGGTTGTGTGATCAAATCACTGCGTTTCTAGACTTTTCAACCATAGGGATGTGCCAAGGCACAGGTGCGCCGTTCTTGTTGGAACACAAGCAAAGCCAGTTTTGGGCTTGGGCCTTGAGGCTATTGCGCCCGCGCAGCGACCCTCTATGTGACAGCGGCCTAGATACTCAAGCTCTACTCTTCTCCCGGGCCCTCTCGGCCTCCCATGTTCCTTCACTGGCTCTGTTCCATCGGGCCAATCGTTTCATACCGGCCTCGGACGTCATATAGTCGGGCCTCGGCTCGGCAGAGCACCCCGCATGTATCAGAACTACCAGCCTTGGAAAAAGCAGGCATTCAGACGATGATCGTCAGCCACGATACCCAAGACTGGTAGACTTGCGAACCTTGGCATAACTATGATAGCATAAACAATCTAGGAGTCTGAGCACTGACATAGGCATGTCTCATCACCAGCTGATGATGTTGTCGCGCGCTGTCCCACAGGTGCTTCTAGTATATAAGAGCCCATAGCTCACGGGCAAGGGATTGTCTATTACGCTGAATCAATAACTTTCAGAAAAGATACGGAACATCACTTGACAACTATCATGCATCTGACCATTGCTTCCCTCGCGATTTTCGGCTCTGTTGTTCTCGCACAAGAGCTTGCTCTGCCTGCTTGTGGAGAGACATGTTTTTCAGCAGGTGTGGAGGGCAGCGGGTGCTCAGACGCATCAGACCTTGAATGTCTTTGCGAGTGAGCTTTCCGAGAGAATCAAGAAACAGTTCCTTGACTGACATACGCCAGCAATGCGCCATTCAATATTGACTTCATCAATTGTGTGGCCCAAGGCTGTGGTGACGAAGATATGTAGGTGTTGTGAATCAAGTCAGGTCTATACTCGACAATGATTAACAGAAGATCAAGAACTACCGCTCTCGATACATACGAAACGACTTGTACCGAAATTGGGGTACCGATTAATGTCATCGGCGAGGAGCCTCCGCAGGATGCTACGTAGCGAGCCATACACTTGCCTCTCCTCGACTTGCCCTTTGCTAAACAGCTGGGACTCTTTAGCATAGCAGCAGTGCTTTAGTTCACATCAATCAAAAATTGGATTCCAATCGTTTCGCAGATAATGTGGTCTCGTACATTCATAAAGCCAAATGCCCATGCCCAACATCCGTACTGGCGCGCTGAAAGCTCCGATGTCGGCTCCAACCTCGGTGTTCGAATTCTCACAGAATAGTAACTGAACCCTATGACGGACTCAAATAATACAAAACGGAGCGAATATATTCTGTTGGACTGTGACGCTGAATTGGTCCGAATCAACAGCTCATGTTTCATTCTCAGAAAGTTTCCAACCACTACTATGCTTAAGCCGGAGGAATGCGGTTCACTAACAGGAAAGGCGGAAAACTTTCGCCGTCGCTGTCGTAGCGTCCCGGACTATTTGCAACGGATTAACATCTACGCGAGGCCTATGATCCAATGGTGTTGCACTTGCTTCAGCCACTCGCAGCAAACGTTCCCAGCGGCGTCATGTATAGTCATGCTGATGTCACGACTCGTCGCTGCCCGCTCCAAACTTGGCAACGTATATAAGACACTCCTCCCAACAGCTTAGAGCAGTTCGTACTACAAACTCCCCCTTATTCATCATTTGTCATCTGTCACCCACAACACATAATCCAAATACACTTTCATCTTCTGAAATGGGTTGCGACTGTGGTTCCTCCTGCGGATGCGGCGGTTCGTCCAGCTGCACCTGCGCTTCTGGCTGCTCTTGCAAGGGCTGCGGGGTAGGTTTCCCTGCCTTCGATGTGCATGATAGCGACTGACCTATGTTTTCTGGAAACAGAAGTGATGTGGATTTGGGATGATCAATGTGGTTGACGAACCACATGAGTCCCGAAGCACGATGGCTGGTGTAAGAAGAACATTCTCAACTCCTATGTCGTAGATTTGTACATTTGAAAGGGTTTTCTCTTGAACAATGTATTCATCAATCAAAAATGATGTTGCGTCTCCGAAGGGAACCAATTACTCTGAATGTGAAAGGACGTCTTCCAGTGATCTAGATTTAGCCCCGGTCAGAGTTGGCAAACGTGTCGGTCATCCCAGAATTAGCTTGCATGCATCAAAGGCGTGACCCGGCTTAAGATCGGCAGCTGACATACAGAAAGCTTTAAAAACTATCAGAGAAGGGCCGTAGTGGTATCGCTGTAGGTCAACCGGCGTACTTCGAAGCTTTCCACATAACAGTGCTTCCAGCACTGTTCGCATCCAAAATGCTCTCCTAATAAGGGCGTCCTGAACTCCCTCTTCCGTCTTTGAAGCTGAGCAATCCCTGCAGCCTTTTGGAACGCCCTTCTCGCCTTGAGCGAAAGCATCTCATTGGGCTGTTAGCTGACCTGTGCCGCACATGTGGCTATCCAATCACATGTCGTCGTATGCCAAGATGCAGAGCCTTGTTCCCTATAAGTGGCAGATACACATACCAGGTAGGACTATGCGATATAAGAGACCTGTTCGGGCAAGTATCATTTCGATGCTTGTTGTATTGACTTGTGAGTTAGACCAGGAATCGCTCGCACGTTAGAAATCTACATAGATCATCCACCAATTAAGAATAATCCAACATAAGGCCGTTGTGTATAAGTATATAAAAACGGTTTTGTCATACACTCTATAAATATCAGGTTTTCGCGAGGATCTTGATGCCTTCCATGTTCTTCCACCTTCTACATGACCCCGCCCATTCCGCATAGAACTCATCACCTCGCGGCTGAGACTGTCGGACCGAGCCATGCATCTTGAACGAAGCCGAAACCGCCCGACTCGATGAGCGTCTCCCAGTTCTCGTTCAGGTGATCAAAAGCGTGATCCTGCCCCAGCGCGACATCCAGACGGATGGTTACGTCTGGTTGCGTTTGCTTGACTAGCTCTACCAGCTTGTGAGTGCTGCGGATATAGACGACGCTATCGTCATCACCGTGAACAATCCATCTACCGAAAAAGTTAGCTGCTGTTGTCCTTTTATAACCGAAATGGGTCTTGCAAAGAACATGTATATCAGAGCGCTTACATCTTCTTTGGCAATCGAGCCCCAGATTTAATGCGCTCCATTGGAAGGAAGTCATGGTCAGGGAGGTGACGATGATTAAACACATGCGAGTAGTATAATCCGTACTGAGCTGAGGCCGCATTAAAGGGTCCTCTTTCAAAGCCAGCCTTCGTCGAGACAGTTTGCCGCTTATCCTCGATCCATGTCAGAACCTCTTCTCTCGAAGGCATTTCTTCCAGTGGAACACGAAGAACCGTCGCCTCGTCCTCCCTCGGTCCAGTGGTGAAGATATGATCCTGCGGGTCAACGAGCGGGTACGTGAGCACAACCGCCGAGACATCGTCAGGATGCGACAGGGCAAGCTGAACTGCAGCGTAGCCGCCTGCAGAGCCACCATGAAGGATAAGCCGCGAGAAGTCGAGCTGGTGGCCAGGGCGACGACGCTGGAGGATGGCCGGGAGCTGGGTGCGAGCCCAGTGCCAGCTATCTTCGAGATCCTCGAGCAGGTCTGCAACACCGTTGGCCGATGGAAGAAGACGGTAGTCGACTGAGATAATGATTGCTGAGTTCTCTGTGGACAGCTTCAACGTGGCTGGGCTGAAGAATGGCGCGAACAGCGAGTGACCTGTCATCAAGAACCCGCCGTGGATGCTGAAAATAACCGGGTGGTAGCCTGGCACGAGACCCTTTGGAATCATAACCGCAGCTTTGATGTCGGTACCTTCAACTGTTTTATACCTAGCTCTATGTTAGCTAGCTATCGGGTTTGTTTAAGAGTTAATACCATACGCCTCTTCGAAGATGTCGAAATTCTTAAAGATGGTCTCGTCTGGCCATTGATCAGCCATCTTGGTGATTGTGAGTTGTGGTTGTTTTTAAGAAGATCAGAAGTAGTTGAGCAATCAGATAGTCTCTCTTGCTAAGGTGGACTTCTATTCGGGATGCTTCTGGACAATGGCGGGAATAGTTGTTACTTGCCCGATAGAAGAGGGTTTCCTCCTGTCTTATATAGCAAGGAAAGGACAGCAGTCAGTAAACTAGGATGCAGATTAGCTAGTGACTTGCTGATGAATCACATCTGTACTTAATTCTTACGGAGAGTTGTAGTACAGTGTAATCTCTCGCCAACGGAGACTCACTCGTGTACAGACCCATAAATCCGGAAAGTCCTATTCCGTGTAAGTGCGCCGCTATTCTGATGTAATCCAAGAAACACGGAGACATAGCAATTAGGGTGGGCATAAACATGTCATATGAGACATAGAGTAGGGGGAACCAGAAAGAAGAAATCAGGTGAGGTAGTTGATTAGAGCGCAAACCAAAGTGCCTACGGACGGCAGAAAGCTGCGAAGTAGGCTGCGGTCACAGATTAACAAATCCTATCATTGGAGATTACAACATAGTACTACACCGAGCTCTAGAGCGTTATTCAGAATCCTAGTACTAATACACGATGCAAAATGCGACTGGCTATAGAATAACATGCTGTTGTATTCCGCAGATGGATGAGTGTTGTGTGCGGCAAGAGCGTGTGTATGGCGAAATTTCGTCGGGGATTTCGATTCCGCTCCGTGAGCACTGCTGCTTACAAATGATTTGGGATAACAGAAAAGGAGCTTTGGAGTCATTGCTCTCGTGTACCATCATGTCTATCGGTCGCTTTTCTTCTGCTAATAATTATTCAGCATAAGTGTGGAAAGCAGAACATCGGCGAGAGCGGATGAGCGGGCGGCGGAACATGACTTTCCGCATCGGTGGATATCGGGCAGCCAACTCTAATGGTCCGCGTCTATGGCGGAAGGGGGCGTAATTCTTTCGCAGAATTCGTGTTCTACCAAAAAGTGAATACCTTCGGTGACCTTTCCCTTTGAGCGAGATAAAGCAAAAGGAGTTGTAAAAACTGCTGACGTTCTTCATCTATATGACTGCTCAACTGAATCATTGCGTGTTCATAGCGCCGCTGGAGTCACATTCGAACTCCAGGTCAGGAGCTTGGAATCCAAACAACGGATCTATGTCGAAGAACAATTCTGGCATCAGAGACCAGTTCCCAGGGTCTATCCCAATGTCGACCAGCCCTGGTGAGGTTGTCTTGGAGAAGTCTTCCGTGCTATCCAAGATGCTCGGGTTCATCGAGGATGTGGCAGAACCAGACAATACGCCCGCTGGGTCACTCGTGCGTCGTTGCCAGGATCCATCTTCTGAGAGAACTCCGCCGATATCAGCCCCCAGTCTTTTACCTAGCTCAAGTAGAACCTTCATCATTCGACATGTTGCGCGGTTCCTTCGAGACTGACTCGACAGGATTTCGAGGCAGGTCAGGAGCGGCTCATAAGGCGGGCCTCCCGTCTTCTGTTGCTGTACTGCGACACGTACGTGGATTGTGGCGCTGACATACGTAGCGTATGTAATGAAATATGGAGGCGTGACCATGCAGAATTGCGACTTGTAGCAGCGGAGGAATGCATCAATCGCTCGCGCTGCTTTGTCGCAAATGTTGACCGAAGCTGTTGACATTGCTTCACCCATCTGGACCAAGTGGCCCTCTGAAATAAACGGTCGATGGAGCAGAATTGTCAAGGCGTGAAACATTGACCTACGAAGCAAAGTGTGAGGCAGATGGCAGACAGAAATGTGCTCGAGAGAAAGTAGACATACAGGAGCGACAATACATGTGGGAGAGGACTCCTGCCAGTCTCTGTATATGGTGTTCCTGAAGCATCGAATTGGATTGAAAGATGTGCTGGAAGAGACTCCCGCCATCGATCAAGCTGCCTCTGCAGCGATTTCGCAGCCACAGGCAGGGAGCCTCCATTTTGCTGATGGGACTTCTGGGTATAAATTTCGCACAGTATTCGGTCAGCTATAACGTTTAGGCTGCATAGATATTGAAGGTGGGAAACGCTGTAAGTCGGAGAATCTGTATCTCCAGGCGTCAGCGAGTAGCCATCCGTTCTAAACGGTTCAAGCTCTTCAAACTCGTCCATGAACAGCGCGGGAACGTTGCAGTCCATATCTCGTAAGCGAGCCGGCCGGCCCTGGTATATTGACTGGATCTTATCCAGAACTGACCATGGTTTTAGCTTTACGAATGTCTTTCGCTCAACCAAAGATAATGGCCGATCTCAGAGCGGCGTGGATATTGACTTACTGAAAGCAGTCCAGAATACCCTTCTACGAATCTCCAACCTCTCTAGCTGTGCTAATCCCTCGGGTGGGTGGCCGCCTTGCTCCGTATGCATCCCGAGGTCGATGATCATGCTCGTTGCGATGCTAAGGTAGTGCCAGGCGACACTTCTCTCGTCCATCCAAGCAAAGAGTACATCTGACATGAGCAGCAACGCCTGTATCGTAGTGATTTTGCTCGTGAACATCGTGCGACCTCCATCCCCTGATAGTAGTCGATCAAATTCGTGTCGGAAAGGCAAAGCTGCTGCATAGCCCCCTTCACGTGAGTTCTCAAAGCCAACCATGTCTGGAGAGCATCTGAGGGCGTAAAGCAGCATCGCTTGCAGTAGTAATGGCGAGAAGTACATGCCTCCGGTAGCCATGTCTCGCATGAAGCTTGGACGATACACGACGGAACCTGTGGAGTGCTGGCGATTCCAGAAGAGGGTTAAGAGTGCCATACCCTGTTGTGCGGTGATGTGAGGGAAGCTAAATACGCCCTGGCGGACATTCATCTGCTCGAGATGGCCTGTGACATCGTGAGTAAGTCTAGGGGTCTTCCATTCTTGCGCTCGTCAGGTAACACCGGCAATGCAGACGGTGGGGAGATGTGGAAACGTACGTTGTTTTGCCGTTTCGGCATTTAATTGGGCTTTTTGGTAGATTTCCGGTATAGCAGCCGACGGTATCCTCCCTCGGCCATTCTGAGGTAAAGCATCGAATGTGGCGCTCGTCGGTCCATGGAACTGATCAGTCGACGAACTTGGTCTATTAGCATCGGAAGGTACAGTCGCTTCTTCTGCAAACTTGTTTGTCTGCCTTGCAATAGATTCAGGAATCGCATGATAGTCAGGTTGACTGATTCCAGAAGCAGGGCTAGTTGGTAAAGTGTGCATGCGCTCATCGCCATTATTAGATTGCTGCTCTTGTAGCTGCGCTTTTAAAGCTTTATTTTCTTCCCTGAGCGTCTCGATTCGCGCATTGGAAGGCCTGAGTCGTGTATTAATAAGCTTGAAGACTAGTCACGCGTGCAAAGTCCATGCTAGAAGGGAAACTTGGGGAATCTGACCTGGGTTTCTGAGGTCTGGCTGTGTATTCACAGCCCATGGACCGACTCTTGCAGTTCTCACATTGCGGTCTTGCTTGGTCGCATCGTAGCTTTGTTTATCAGTAAAAGAGACAGATATAAAGTCGAGACTCGGACGTCACAATCCTCATTGGTTTGGGTATGAAGATTGAGAGGGATATAGCAAATGCGAGCGAGCGTACCTTTCTTCGGCGACAGAACTCACATGATCTCTCGCCTCGTCGACGTCTCGTAGACCTCCTGCTAGATGACACGGCTGCTGTTGGGAGAGATTCCTGGGGATGCATTGCGCTGTGTATCCCTCAGGTTCCAAGTCCGGAGAGAGCGGAATGTGTCGTTCCTCCAGCAATTGGTGACCCACGGGGATGACGCCCGCTGGTTTTCCGTTCCAAAAAGCACCACTAGCAGTTATGCCTTAAATCCTGCCTGGCGCACCCACTCTTTAACCAGGTGTCGCCCGTTTTGCCCGAGATAGAGCATAGGTTAGCACCTCGAAGCACTCATAAAAGTGGATATTTGTACCGCTGAGACTTAATTTGACATTGAGTTTAAAGTCCGAATGTTAGGACAAATTGGCCAGGTGTTTCGGGGTCGAATTTACGTGCGACATGATCACGGCGAGTCAATTGTCACTAACACGCCCGGAAACCGTTCAAAACGAGGAGCTTGATACGGCAGCGGCTGACCCGCAAGAGGGATATACAGCAATAAGGCTAGCGGTCTAACTGGCGTAAATATGCGATTGAGAATGTGCAGAAAGACACAGGAGTTGCGGACCAGATCATGGCAGGGTGATCATTTGTGAGAGGGCCTGGAGCATCGGAGAGGTAGCCCTGTCGATGCTACTTAAACTCACTATTCTGTACATTGGAATATATTACTAGTCGAGGTGTGCATTGTCGAAACTCGATTAAATCCCGAGTAGCCCGGTCTTAGCTCAGCACGAGCAGTATCTTGCCATAGGTAAGAAATTGCAGTTTGCTGTGACATCATTGCTGGGCAGGATCCATAGAGTCATCGGAGAAAACTTTCCGCCTACCTTCAGATGTCAGTCTAGTCTATTTTTATTTTTATTAATGGTTGACAGACTAATTTTGCTCCTGTTCCTGTAAATGCAACTACGCCTATTGAGCGTCGGCCTTACTCGCGCACGATGTTTCCTGGGAGCGATCAAAAGTCGGATGTTGAGAATGGGAAACCCCCACGAAACGAGAGGTTCGAATCCGATCAACCTTTTGATGGCGACCCTTCCTTGTCCCTCCTCGGAGCTACCGGGTCTCTACAATCTTTAGATCCTACAGCCGCTCTATACTCATGGAGCGGCTGGAAACCGTCGCATCAACATCACTCCGCACCTGACCGCAGCCACGTAGCGGAGCACGTATCGTCTCACGAAGAACGGCAATATCGAGGAGGTGGTGATCAGGAAGAGCCTGAAGGGCATCTACCGGCTAGGCTCAAGAATGAGGTGCTAGGGTTTCTATGGCGATCACGCGACAATCGAAAAGGCCGTCACGCGCTCGCCCTTCGTCGTACGTACGATGGCCGCAAACAACCGCATGGGACCCTAGAGTTGACGAACTCCCTGCCGGCAACGCTTCGAGCAATGCGGGCCCTCTTCACGAGATTTCCTTACTGGGACATCTCATGGTGCGTTGCTGTTGTGTTCACACTGGGCTCCGTGGTGTGGGTAGCGAATGGGTTCACCGGTGTGCTGCCGTTGGTTGGGCAGTATCCAGCAGAAGAAATGGAGCTTGCCAACACATGGAGCGCTTTTGCAGGATCCTTGATATTCTTTCTGGGCAGCTACCTGCTCTTCTTAGAAGCCATCAATGCTAATCGCGGCGGCTGTTTTGGCTGGGCTGTTGAGCGGACTATCAAAGGAGGGCGGCCAAGTGCTGAAATCCACCCGGGAGTGTGTGAACATTGTTACCACACAGACCGTAAACACCTTAACAAGGATGAGGCATTCGAGGACGCCGATGATAGCGACGCGACTCAGGAGCCCTGCGCAGGATATGATGATTACGATCAGACAACTGAGAGTGGATGGCATTGCTGCAGCTGGCAAGATGGAGCATTGCTTACTGACGGAGATACGGATTGCCCCTCTTCACCAGCATGGCTGTGGTGGCCGTCGTGGCGTGACCTAAGAACAACCTTTCTTTATCAAATAGGCTTCTTAGCATGCGCGATACAACTCGTATCCGGTGCACTTTTCTTCTTGAGCAAGTTCACAACTCTCCCCGGGATCGCAGACTATCTTTCCCAGCCTGTCCTTGACGTCACAAGCTCGGCGCCCCAGATAGTGGGATGCATTGGCTTTATAGCCGCTTCCCTGCTCTTCATGCTTGAGACTCAGCCAAAGTGGCACGTTCCTGCGCCAAGTGTGCTTGGCTGGCACGTGGGTTTTTTGAAGCTGATAGGGTGCATTGGTTTCTTGCTGTCCGGCGTGTTCGGTTCACTGGGTCAGCATGGGATACAATTTGCCGAGAAGCAATCTAGTATCTCAAGCTTCTGGGGCAGTTGGACTGTTTTTCTTGGCAGCTTGGTGCAGTGGTATGAAAGTTTACAGAAGTATCCTGTCATTCAGGAGGGAACTAGCCAATACTCGGAATGGAATGAGGAGTTTATCAAGGACAGCGAGGAGCAACGGGCAAAGAGGAGAGATTAGGTATCGTGATGTTCAATCATCAGGGTTTTCGATATAAGTACGAGGAGTCGCTTTCCGTCTTGATTAACGCCTGGCGTTGTCCTCCGCATTCGGAGAGTTTTAATACTATGATGAACACTGTAGAAACCAACTCTGGTTTTCATGCACGGCATTTTCATCTTCTTTCTGCTCCGTCCGATTCCAAATAGATCGCTTTCATTTAGCACTGTATATAAACGGCATCCATTCGAGGAATTTATGGCGCTATAGATATGAGATATCTGGAACTTCCCCGCATGTTTGACGTACGCCTGTAAACTTTAAGCAGGCAACATCACCGGGCTGTACGTTTATGAGAGCAAAGGTGATCTAGAATCCCGCAAGATAAGAAAACAACACAAGATACATGCGGCGTCGCAAGGAGACTTCAAGCTCCCAGTGCTGTGTTGGGGCCAATGAATGCATGCCCAGGCGCTGACATCCTCACTCATGCCTTACAAGATCACTTGGCTCAAAATGGCAGTTTCGGTAACCACTGCGACAAACGCTCGATTTGGGCAACGATGTTATTTCCAATCGTAGCCGTAGCTCTCACAATAGCTTATAGTCTGTTTGTCACATTTCAGTCACCTCATCATCCTAATGTTGCCTACGCCGCAGCCCTCCTATTGTTTGTCATTTATTTTTGTTTCGGAAGTACAGCAAGTTCCTGGTCTTGTGCCTGGGGCTGCAAGCCACCCAGCACCAACCCTGCTGCGATTGGTGCCAGTCGGCGTAATCATTGTCCATTGAAATCACCTGTCGTTAAGCCACCATCTCAGGCCTAATTATAGCTTGGCACTACCACACTCCCCGCCTATCGTAGAGTCCGGCGGATGCTCTAACACACCGCTCTCTGATGCCTCATCCCAAAATCAGTTGGAGGTAGTCTTGTCACCTTAACAAATTCGCTTAGCATCAGAGAAGCCAACTGATCAACAAACGCGTCCGATCAAGTTTCTTGCCCCGACGTGGTGTTTACCGCCCCTCTCTTCTGGATGACTTGTGGCTTATTGGCTACTATGGAAACCTGGACCGCGATGGGGAAACTAAACAAGGATATGCCTGCAAGTCTGACGGTCTAGATTCTTTCAGCTGAAGGACGGAAACGGAAATGAAGCATTGCCTTGCCTGGTATTCAATCACTCAGCTTTGTGAGGCTCTTGGTGCAGGATCGTGATCTACAATTCCGGATTGGCGACGTTTGGTTATATGTAGGCCCAACTCTCCCCAGCTATGTGCCTTTCTCCCAGCCTTTGCTAATCCTCTACCCTGTCCAACCGCTCTCTCTTGTGACTCGAATTCCACAAAGCACTCAATATGAAGTTCTTTTCCTCTCTTTTCCTGCTCCTGGCAGCTGTCGTAGGCTTCTCGGCCGCTGCCACCACCGTGAAGGGGTACTGCAACAAAAGCAGCACAGCTGATGTCAAGGGCTACAAAATCCCTATTCCGACTCTCAACAACGACTATCGCTGTTTGCTCAAGGAGAAAAAGTCTAAGGGTACACCCGTCAAGACATTACAAACGGTTCTCAACTCGTGCTACAGTCGCTCCCTGAAGGTTGACGGTATCTTCGGTCCCAAGACCAAGACAGCTCTCAAGTATGCTCAGGGCAAGGCCGGTACCACGAAGGATGGGGTTTATGGTCCTAACACGGCAAACAAGATCAAATGGCGTGGCACTAAGAGCGGGAAGTCGGTTTGCAAGACCGCGAAACAGTGGAACGCCCTGTGAGGTCCAGGTGGTCAGACTCCTGTGCATGATGGATGCAAATCAGAAATATCGGAGACCATGCGATACAAGAGGAAGATAAAAGCGGTTGGTCATTGAAGCGCTCCCGTAATGTCACCCTAGGCGTCTGGGCTGGTTGGCAGGGATGTCCAGATAAAATGAATGTCACAGTAACAGCATGTTGCACAAGAGTCCTTCGTATTCATCCGTGTATTGGAGCTAGTCATCATTCGTGTGAAACGACGTGATCCATGAACTGATCCCAGCCTACTGTTCCCGCACTAAATCCTAGATGCTTCGTCAAAGTTCGTTGTTTGTGTGTAAAACTTCGAATGATGCAAGGGACGATAGCGTCTCTCAATCGCCGGTGGTGTGATGCACAGAGGCATGGTGTATCTCGTCGTAGCCCAGCAATTTCCCCATCAACAATGCCAGCTTCCTTACCAACGAATATACATACAAGCTGCTGTGTAGGTGTCCTTGACGTCAGGAATAGGCAGTCATTGAACCCTTCGATGACCGCTCCGGGACGTCGCCTCCGGGCGCTGTAGATGCTCCGGAGTTAAAGGGTTGCCATTGCAAGACAGAGTCAAGCCTCTCGCTGCTCGGTCTTCACGGTCGCAACTCAGTTATTCTCTGACTGTGACAAAAAAAACCTTCGAATAGACAATGCTGACTACGCGACTTGGACATGTGGCGTTGGGACGAGGTGAGTATGATGCGCTGCTTGTCAGGCACGGAAAGCTGACTGCCATGTGTATAGGGCCGCGGATATGCTCCGCATTCGAGAACACGGGAGCTCCCTTGCTCTGTATGGGACGGCGGTACTTCAGTTTATCTCCAATTCTCCGATCAAGGTTCGAATCTCCCAGAAAGTTGAGTAGCTTCCTTGCGCTGATTGCCTATAGCCCATCGCCGCATCCAAAGGCTACAAAGATCTCAGTCTCGCAGGGCCAAGAGATCATTAACAAACAGCGACTCAATCGCCCCATCGCGCCCCATCTCGAAGTCTACCGCCTCAGTCAAACATACTTGGGCTCATCAGCATGGATGCGCATCACTGGTAGTGCGGTGATGGGTATAGGATATGTATATTTCGGTGCCTATCTCCTCTCACCACTGTTTGGTGTAGACGTTGGGAGTGCCAGCATCGTGTCAGCGTTTGCTGGACTGCCAGGAGCCGTGAAAACGGGCATCAAGTTCGCCCTGGCTTGGCCGTTTTCTTTCCACTTCTGCAATGGCATCAAGCAGCTGTTGTATGACTCGGGTTGGGCGTATCCATACAACAAGGTCATCATGTCGAGGAACGATGTGTACGTTTTTGTAGTGAGCACAGCTATAGCTCTGGGTCTAGTCCTTGGCTTCTGATCTGACGGAACTACGAGCATTTCATTTGACAAATCCCGGCTGGGATTGTATGCCGTTGTATCGTTTAAGAGCTATCCAAGACCTCCTTCAGAGCCATCATCGCCCTCTCGGTGTACTCTTCTGCATTCTGATCACCTGCTTTGGTACAGTCAAACACCTCGACAGACAGCCAGGACCGGAATCCGGTGTCCAGAACCGCCTTCAAGAACTCCGCGACAGGAAGATATCCGCCAGCACAAGGCAATGGCCTGTAGTCGTGGCTCCAAGCACATTTCGGTCTCATACTCTCGCTCTGTATAGGTTGTTTCATCAAGTACGCATCCGATACCTGTAGGATGAACACCTTTTCCGGCGGTACAGTATTGCTCAGCTCCGCAAGACTGAGCTTCCACCTAGCCTCAAGGATGTGTCTGTCAATCGATTCGATGTATCCCGACTCCGTCGTTGGGTCGCCTAGCTCGCCTCCTGCAGACTGGAAGGTATCAAGGCAAAGACCTAAATTCCGTCGATTGGCCTTTTTGACTATTTGCCAGGCCTGCTTCCATGTGGAAGTATGGGTCGCCCAGCACCAGTTTTCGTAGGCAATCCGAAAGCCTCCTACGGCTGCGAGGTCGGCTAGCTCTGCAAGATCTGAGGCGTAGTCGTCGACGTTCGAGGAAATGTCTTCTGCGTCAGATGATCCAACCTACCTGAGGTCAGTGCGGGTAATCCTTCTGAAGGTAAGCTTTGGCGTACTTGCAGCATGTCTGTGCCGACCGCAGCCATGATTTTGAACCAGCTCTCAGCTCTATCAAACGCAAATTCCCTCTCGGAACTGTTCTTCGTCCAACCTTCGAACCTCGAAAAGGGTTGTAGCATGACAATCTTTAGACCAAGTTCATCTGCTAGGTTCTTTACTTGCTCGGCAACTTCCACAACCACGTCTGTTTCGTCTTCCGCCAGTGGTCTCTTCTCTAAGTTGGCTCCATATGACAATAGGTCGGGCATCGAGAGCTCCATGCCGTCAAAGCCAGCCTTCTTGATGGCCCTCATCTTCTCTTCTAAGCCGCCGCTGGCTCGAGAGAAGAAGCTGCATGATGCAAACGATGTTGGGATTGGAGTCGACTTGTATTTGATGGTCATGATGTGAAGTTTATTCGCTTTGATGCGAGGGCTGTCGAGAGTAATCGGTCATTGGCGTACAAAGTTATTTGCCGTATGGTTAGGAACATGCCAACGTCGAGGTCACACGTGGAGTGCCCAATATACGTGCGCGGAACGATGGCTTCGACATACGGCCAATTTACTCCGGCGCTGGACCAAAACCTGCATGCGAAGCTGACGTGAACCCCATTACAAGGCTAAAATGAGCAAATCATATCTCAAGCCCGCTCTATACCCTCTCATCTGTCTGCATTTCCGGCATGACGTCGTAATCCACTCAGATGCGTCTCTAATTTGAAGATCGTCGCAACCTCAATCACGGCCGAAGAAAGACAGCACCTTATCCTTCATGTCCTTTTTCTCCTTCTCATCCTTGTTTTCCTTCTGATTCAAGGTTCTTTCAGCCTCAACTTCTTTCTTTGCCTCCTTTGCGTCCTTCTTCTTCTCTTTCTTGCTCTTTCTCCATCCGCGCTTCTTCTCCTCCTCCTCGGGGTTGAGCTGCGTCGTGTTCTGATCCATCACTTGCTGGGCTAATGACACAGTATCCTGCCGACCATCTTGCTGCTGCTGTTCTTGCGCTGCTTGGTCTCCAGCAAATAGATCCATCACCTTGCCTGGTCCGGTGAGGCGCTCATACACAGCCAGGGTGGTTCCGAACTCCTTTAGACCGCCAGCCTTAATGGCATCCAGAAGCTGAAGAGCATACGTCTGACAGTTGTTGGTGATGAGATTATAGGCTGGGGTTTTCTCACGAATACTCGCGATCACCGACTCGCCTGGAGGTCCTGGTCAGTCGATGGCTCAAAGGCTTCAAGTGATGACGTACCAGCCTGCTTGATCGCATAGTCATTGAAGCGCGTCTCACCGACCTCAAAGGTCCGCCATTCCTCGCGCTTGATCTTCTCATTTGTGTAAATAACATCGAAGTTCTCGTCCTGAACCACAATCGCGCACTGTCAGCCCCCATTCTCGAAGAACGCGCGTCGCCCCACCGAGTCGTCGCTCGTGTCCCTCAGCATGAGAAGGAAACTCACCATCCAAAGCTGATGCGCGTAGTCGCCCACCAGGACGGCCCAGTGCTGTGTCGGATCGGGATACCTGTTGATCTTATCGGTGATCATCTTGCCGAGCCCAGTATCTTCGGCCAGCCACTTGCCGGCGGCACCAGCGACAGGATGCCAGCCAACTTCCACTGGGCGCGGGGTTTCGTTGGCCTTTGGAGCAGTGACAGGAACAACATTTGGCTGTGCTCCAAGACCAGCGGCCTTTTTGAGAGCCAATTCGCCCTTCTCGAGGTTTGTTTTCCTGGATGTTGTGCATCAGCGCTCGTCATGATATCGCTAAGCGCAGAGCAGCGCAGCAGTACATACAGGAAGTCATTGAATTTGTCGCGTTTGCGCTCGCCTTCTTCCTTCTTCTGTGCCTCCGTCTCGTCGCGATCAGAGTTTGCCATTTTGTTTCAATCGGTGACCGTCGATTGCGGTAGAGTCGTGCGACTTTGACAAGGCAGATTGTTTCACGATGTCATGCCGGCACTTCTGGTGCTGCTGGTTGGGCCGTGCCGGTGACGCCGAGTCCCAATCGCGGATCCTGGTCACTGCACGTGAGGCTGAGCAGCGCTGGCGGTTAAGGCACAAGCCACGACAAGCTGAGGCCACAAGCTACAAAGTCTGATCGTCCATGTAGAAAATGAGTAGCTCGAGAAGCAGCAATATTGCAGACGGCCCATCTCGACGCATCTAGGGAGTTCATTCCAGTTGTCATCGAGACTCCTCATGTCCATCGAACTCCGTGAAGTGTTGGCTGATAGGCGGACGAATTCCGCCTCGCTGCCCGACCGCCTGATCCATTCAAGCAGACCTCAACACGAGGTCATTAGGAAGCCCGATGATATGATCACCAATCGATGGTTCCGAGATCAGACTCGACGGCAGATTTGCGGATCATTTATGCAGAGAGGGAGGGCAATGCGAGAGCTTGTTCCCCAAATGGTACACCCACACTTATGAGGCTCCGATGCCAATGACAGAAGAGTCTCATCACAGATCGCCTATAGATGCAAGGTTATCGGCTCAAGGCCTCGACTCCGAATTGTCCGAGCTCATATAGATAAACTCGACAAGTAGGTTGGACGATGCTCCCAGTTCTAGTTATAACCTGGAACAGCACGAGCCTTCTCAGGTGACGCGACCCCTTCAGGGCAGCGGACGGACCAGTCGATCAGGAGCCGACGCTCGTATTAATAGCTCCAAGAGAATTAAAATTACCTCTTTCGGCCGTTATACCGACTCATCATGGGCTTTTCCACGTTTACGGTGGAGTTGGTTCTCGCCTCCTGAGTCTCAGCCCCGTCGCAGCCAGTTTCACCCTGGTCCAACCACCGGTCATAGCTTCGGCAGCGGATCGGTAGTCGCGATATATTACAGCTCGACCTTATCCTTGTGCTCAACTGTCTTTTGGTCTTTATTTTTTGTTACACGAAGTCGGCATTGTGTTTCGTTTCTTATTCCTTATTGTACATCGTTCCTTTCTTCAACGCAGGCTCGTTGCTCTTCGACTATTTCTCTACTAGAGCCTGGTGCCCTTCGCTTCTCACCAACACACCAAAATGCAAATTTCCTTATTATCGGCTCTTTTTGCCGTCGGTGCGCTTGCACAGAACGGGTGGGACTTCAGCTCTGCGACGACGCCGCTCGATGTACAAGTTGACTAACGCGATCTCCAGCTGTGGATTCCCAGACGGCCCTACCTGCGTCTCTGTCGGTACTGGTGCCAACGGTCTCGAACAGTTCCTTGATCCTGACGGGTGTTGCCTTCTTCCTCTTCGCTGTGGCAATATCGCCGGCGAGCTATGCGAACGCGTGGAAGACGGCAGCAACAACAACCCCGACGATGATGATCAGCAGGAGGAGCAGGAACCCTCAAATGATGAGGAACAGGAGGAGGAGACCGGCACTGATGTCGGAGTTGACCCTAATTGCGGCTTTCCTAATGGACCGGAATGCATCTCCCTAGGAAGAGGGGGTTCAGGAGGCTTAGAACAGTTCGCCGATGATGGCTGCTGTCTCCTCCCTGCCAGATGTGGCAACGTTGCCGGCGAGCTTTGTGAGCGCGTGGCTGCTGGTGCGCGAAGGCTTGCGCGTCTTCGAAGAGCCCGCCGGGGCGAAGGCTACTATGCTTCAACGAAGCAGTAATTACAATAATAATGCAGGTCCTTGATATTGCTCAGGGCAACGCACCGTGTGATATGGCTGCTACATCTTAAATCGTCACGTACTGATTGCTACTCCTACAAGCAACAAAGCACCTGTACATGACTCGTCTCATATCCTTAGCGAACATAAATAAACAAACATAAGATCATTGGTCCCAAAAGCTAATCTAGTGACCATTGGCCCCGTTCGTTCCATTCGTGCCATTTGTGCCATTCGTAGCCCCATCAGCAAGCTCGCACTCAATCAGGCTCTCCGCATTCCGAGCGACGGTGTAAACACCGCTAATCTTCAGTCCAGCTTTGCCCAGAAGCTCCTCCCAGTCAGCGCGAGTTCGCTCCTTGGAGCTCAGCAGCGTGATCATCATCATGTCCAGAGCTGTGTGCTCGAAGTGGGCGCCGGTATCAGGGATGATGTTCTCGTTGATCAGAAGCTTGCTGTAGCCAGGCTTCATCGCGGCAGTGATGTTGGCGAGGATCTTGAGGCAGATGTCGTCGGTCCAGTCATGGAGAATGGAGTGCATGAAGTATGCGCGAGCGCCTTGACCTGTTAGCGATGCGAAGCAAATTTGCGAACACGTTAATCTTACCTTTTACCGGCTGCTCAGTGTAAAAGTCATACTCCATCCTCTCGACGCGGTCATCAAGCTTCTGAATCTGGCCAATGATGACTGGAAGATCCTGGAGCACAAGCCTTCCTGGAGCCTCGGGGTGTTTTCGCCCGAACTCCTCCAGATCGTGGCCAACGTTACCACCAATGTCAACAAGCATAGCGGCATCCTTGTTATCCTTGTCAAAGCCATCAACAAGGCGCTCCTTGACTGGGTAGAAGTTGGCGTCCATCCAAGATGGGCGACCTTGGTGGTAGCCACCCATCATGGAGTTGAACTGCACACCACACCCGACATTCTGCAAGTGCTCGAAGAAGTTGAGCTCAGTGTTGTAGGCCATCTGCAGAGGACCGCCGACAGGCCCAGAGGGAGTCTTCCAGTCATTCTTGTCGGCCCACACATGGAACGTGTTAATAGGTCCGAAGCAACCCACAGTCCTGGGAGAAAGGTTAGCTACGTTCCTGCATGCATCAACTGAAAGGGTTATCGAAAACTTACATGCAAGGATACGGGTCTCCAATAATTGGCACAGAGAGACTACGTGTGTGGTTTGTGAGGTTGTATTTGTCCTTGGAGACTTCCTTCAGGTACCCCATAGCTGCGAGATGCTTCATCATGCGGCCTGGATTCTTCACGTCAGCTTCCTGGCAATTCCTTACCATATGTGGAAGAACTTACGGATGATTGGAGGGTCAATGCCCTTCGCCTTGGCAACCTCTGTGGCGTCGAAAGGACCATTCTCGTTCTCGACAAGGTAGTTCCAGATACCCTTGTGATGGCAAGATGTGATGGCGGTAAGCACTCCAGGCTATAACCAATGTCAGTGAATCTGTCCCCCTTGGTAGTTCTTTCGCCGGGCGTAAGGCAGCATGTGAAGGTGTGGTTCAATGAAGAAATAAGCTTTCAGTCGATAATATGTCTGCCGATTGGCTGGCGAGAGCAATTGAACGGGTATACTGCCAGGGCCTGGTGCATGTTGCTTACGACAGGCAGCGGCGTTCCAGGGCATAAGGGAAGAAGTGGAACACGGCTCGCGTGTAATGCAGAGAAGAAGCAGAGACAAATGCAGTTGACATACCTCGGCCCAGCATTGGCGAATCATGGCCTCTCGGGGCGTCTCCAAGGACAGAAACAGATCCCTCGCAAGATCCTTCATGTTCTGACGAGCCTCATCGCCCTCCTTGTCAGCAAGGAGATTGATCTTCTTCAGAAGCTCCGGGACAGCATCGCTGTCGCCGGCCTTGGTGATAACTGAGGGGTCGAAAGGAGCCATTTTCTTGTCAAGTAGGGGTTTAGAGGGCTTTGGTGCCGAAGTCTATTCTCGCTTAGTCTTGTCGTGACTTGCAGCCGAACAATTTTGTCTGTAAGAGCGATGCTACCGATCCCGGGAGCAGAAGAGGCAATAGTAAATGGGATCTCCAGGAAGTTCTAAGATTACTTCTTCCCAGACCGCATGCTACAGCACCTAATTATACACTTTCGATCGTCGAAGTACTGGCATGCAAGGAAGGGGTCTAGCGCCACAAAGATGGAGAATGACAAGGGGCAGAGGCCATTTCGAAACTGGCTCGCCTCTCGCCATCCATGTTCGTGGCTGCTCAGCTCTCCTTATCTCCCGTCGCCAACAATTCTGCAAGCTGTTGCCTTTTGACTGACTTCGGTCTGATGCATCGTTCCTGGTTTGCCACGACTGATGCAGGCAGCCCTGGCTGTTGGGACCCATGTACAATATTATGGGGCTAATACATAGCTTTGACGCCGAGCGCGGGGGTCCTTTGCAGCAGTACATCGGTGGTTTTACAGCAGCTTACTCCGGTATCCTGGCGATGTAACTCCGCTGGTCTACGTTGCAGGAGAGGTCCACTGTTCTGTTTTGATCTGTGGACATTGAGACCGTATGTTAGCTGGGGTGTTTATATGACAGTAGTGTACATTGCTGCAGGTAGGCCTCAGATCCCTAGAATCTAGTTCACACAACCGTTGTTTCTAAGTCTTTGGGTCGAGACCTGCACGCAACCCTGAGTCGAGATGGGATCGGCGCTCTCTAGCCCGAACACGTGAAAACATCGACGGCACCTTGTCGAGCCAAGTGAACTCCTCGCAGTCATCTCGGCATTCCTCTCGCCCAAGAAATATCCCCCTCCACTTACGTACATGGGTCTCCGCTCCTAATGCATCATCATCCTTAGCCCAGGACTTATTGCCTAGTTGTGCCTCATCTGCATTGGCAGTCACCAGCAAAATAAGCAACGATCCGTCGCACCACGTCTCCAACGGTCCTGTCGACTTTTACTATCCTCCTCTTACTTCTCACGGCATAGCGTACAGACTAACCCACGCCGGACCGCGGCCCGGGTGGATGCGAGCATGTTCCTCTTCTCGGGCCAAGAACAGTGTGGATAATGAACAAGGGAACCCGGCATGTCACCCTGGTCTCCGCGCTTCTCATGTTTCAACGGCCAGCTTGTGGTTGGTCAAAATTGACCTATCACCCCGGGACAGCGGAAGGGAACTTGGGGCAATGGGGGGTTCCACTGGTGATCAGCGGCCGCGTTGGCTGGATGTGGCAGGGCGCCGCGAGGGCTGTGTCTTCACAGTGTGTTCCTACCACTATTTCTACAGTGAGACAAATGGCCGTCATACCCTGGCAGAACATGGTCCCCTGGGTGAGGCAAGCGGTGCGATATCCTAGCTCTGTAGATCGCTGATAGTCCGTGAACCTGGTTCCCTCACGATATCCCACGGCTGAGTCTTGAGGGTAATGCTTTCGGCATTTGCATCCTACAGGGGTAGACTTTTACCGGAAGGCCGTTGGAGTCCCAGCAGCTAGGATTCTCTCCGTCTTGACGAGTGGATAATTGTGAAGTCGAACGGTGCAGGTACTACAGTACGCAGTAAATGGGTCCAGGACTGTGACTGCACATACTCCGTATCCCTTGGTACTTTTCCTCATGCCACGTTTTCATTTGTTCTAGAAATCACAAGTCGATCAATTGCAATATATGATCCTATTATACATAGCCAAGCCCGCCGGGATCGACTTCGGGTGTTGTAACCAACAGAAACAACCGCATGCTGACGACCTGGTTCTCGTAAATCGCTCGTATAAAGACTCTTGCCCTCCATTGTCCCTCCGCCTTTGACCGCATCCTCTGAGGCCTGCAAGGTACAGGGGCTCCCTGTTAGCGTTGCCACACTGGAGTTGCAACGGGGATCCTTTCCTAGGGCCAATGGACCCGGCACGCACATGCGACTGCTGGCAGGCAAAGCTCGACCTTACGAGTACGCGTAGGCCCCACCAGCATACGGATTTGATAGTCAACGTCTAGCAGGGTTCCTGGATACGTTCACATGCATGCATCAAGTCAAGACAGGGGAATCCTATTCAGGGATCCCTTGAGTCTTGTGTGCCTGATGCAACCGGTGAACATGTCGGAATAGGAACGAGTGGGCCGGTCAATGGACGTGGAGTAGTTCAAATCTTTCAGAGACCATGTCCTCTTGACGCATGCTGCCCGGGTCTCCTCATGGCCGTTCAACTTGTCCCACTTGTTGCCTCATCTGCGGAGCAATGCCTCCTGTCTCTCGTTTCGACAGCAAACGTTGCTTTTTTCTTCTAGCCCGATGCCCCTTAGCCGCTGATGAAGAAACAGCCTCGCTGGAAAAAGGATAGACGAACGAGTGCTACGCTATGTGAAAGCTTGTGATTGTCGTACATAATCAGAACCGAACCAGAAACGCATGGCATTGCTTTTTCATGCCCGAGTGTGTTATCCCTGGCGCATCCCAGTCCAGCTTATCCACATAGACGTTGGGTCCCGCCATAGGGACCACCATCTGATACAGATCGGCCAAACCAGGAGGCAGAGAGAACCCATTGTTCTTTTGCTGGCCCTTATGCTGATGGCGATCGACTTCCTGAAGAGGAGGGCATGTCAGATTCTACGTAGGAACTTGCTCTCATGTCGAGCAGAGCACCCCTGATACATATCCGATTCCCCTGTATTGTCCGGGTCTGGTAAAGGTCATCGCCACCCTTGAAGACTCCAAGTCTTCACTCCTATCCATTCTTTCAGCCCCTTAGCACTCGTGGTTACGGCACTTCTATAAACGTACTTCGAGTCCACTTGTCCGACGCACTATCGACCTCGTCCCAGCCTTGGAGTGATGTGAGGCTGGTTTTTCATCTCTCGACAATACCTGAGCATTCCCACAGCAGACGCCATCAAAGCGTCACACTCAGCAAACATGGCCACCGAAATGCCTCCGCACATCACGCCGGAGTACATCGCGGAGAGTCGTGTGCCATTGATTATGGGAGTCATCATCAGCGTCTCCATACTCAGCACGATCTTCGTGGTGGCTCGAATCTTCACCCGCACTCGCTTGACCGGCAACATGTTCCTGGACGACTACCTGGTCATTATCGCAGCTGTAAGTTCATTCATATCGCCTGGCCAGGGTCGAAACTCTGTTCAGAGCTATTGCTCACACTGAGGCATAGGCAAGTCAATGGGTGTGTGTCGGCTTAGCAAGTCATGCGGCTTTGCACGGCAATGGGCGTCACTTTGATGCGATGCTCTACACTCAACCCGAGAAGCTCGAACAAGCCCTGTTCTTCACGCTGCTCAACTTCCCATTCGGCATCCTCGCCTTTGGCCTGCCGAAGGTCGCAGTGGTGGCACTTCTAACACGCATCATGAACCCGTCTCGAGCGCACCGATGGTTCCTCTGGGGTCTCTCGCTGCTTTGCCTTCTAGTACTCCTAGGATGTGCACCAATGCTCTTCGCTCAATGCACGCCGTCACACTCGCAGTGGGATCTGAACTTCCCACCAGACCAGAAGAAGTGCTGGCCCAAGTATGTGCTTGTGAACTATGCGATTGCATCAGGAGGTAGGTCATACTTTTCGAGAGTTTTGGAAACCACAACTCACAGATTACTAGCTCTTTCGGCATTCACGGATTTGTACCTGGCCGTCTATCCTGCCACTGTGCTATGGACCCTCCAGCTCAATCTGAAGAAGAAGATTGCGCTGAGCGTGGCCCTTGGCATCGGATCTATGTAAGTATCTGAACAAGACATGTTCCCTGGAATACGGACTGACGACAGAAGTTCTACCGTCGTTGCTATTTACAAATGCACTCGTCTGCCATCTCTTGCGAGCGCAGACTTCACGTGGGATACCGCAGATCTAGTGATTTGGACAGTGTAAGTGCAGATCGTCCATCCATGGCTGCACTCAGCATGCTAACATTGGTTTCTAGTGTCGAAGCAGCTGTCATTATCATCGCTTGTTGCATTCCGCTTCTCCAGCCTCTCGTCGACCTCATCTTCGGTCGTCGAACACTCACCGGTTCGAAAGGATACAACTACTACGGTTCATCTCGCGACGGGTCAGCTCACCTTCGCTCACGCGACATCGAGTTGGAGAAGAAGGGTGGTAGCAACGCCATGTCCTCGAAGGGCCGTACCGATGTCAGCCGTATCCACGCTGGGGACTTTGACGACGACCTCATGCAGACACGGGTTGAGACAGGCTCTCAGGAGAGCATTCTTCAGCGAAAGAGCAGTGATCAGGATGTGAAGTTACCGATGCAGACAAATGCGAAGGTTGACTCTAAGAAGCACACTATGAGAGTTCCGCCGCTGCCGCCAAAGGCGCACGAGGGTGTTATTATGAAGACCCGCGAGGTGACGGTGTCGTACTCGAACAGTCAGTCAGAAGCTGATACGAGTAGGAAGAATTGGGGAGCTATTTGAGAGTGGCACCATCACTGGGTTTCGTTTTGGTATCTTGTCTGTATATTAACAAACCGTGTGAAACTTCTGGCAGGGAACAGGCGCACAAAATACAATTAAGGCCTCAATTTTGATATGTGAGACAATGATTCCCCTGATCCTAGGTCCATGTCCTAGCTGGGAGGTGAAATTATTCTTCCACTTTGAAAACTAGAGAGTACTCTGGCTATGCATTGTGAGGCTGCGTTCGATATCAAGCAGTTGTGTATCGAAGTTGGCTCCATCTTCACCTGAGCACTCTGGAGGGTGCCATCCAGAAACAGTCATGAGCGACCTACTGTGGCAATACTATCTAGAACAATGAGACTGGCTGTAACGTAGGTTACCCTGTATCGAAGCATCACGACGTTATGTCATGGTAGTTCTGAGATGAGAGATGTGCTGAGCAAGCGCAGAATTCGCTCGACAGCGTAATTAGAGCGCAAGCTCTGAGTCAAAAGTTGGAGGTATGGATGACGACTATACCCAGGCCACACCCAAGCTGTCATGAGACCAATGCATGCCTACACAGCGCCATCTAAGCCTCTCGGTCTCTGTGCAAGTCAGTCATGATGGAAATAATGGACGAATTGGAAGCCTGGTTCGATGTTCGCAAGGGTGCCTGCAACACTGCCACAGAAAGCCGCGTAGAATTGTCGTCATCATGGATCTGCTGATGGTCGAGGTTGGTGTCCTTACCCTGAAGGGCCGCCGGAGTCGGCGCCCGATCGGCCCCAGTCGGCACAACAATCCAGGACTCGGGGCAAAGCAATCACCGATGATTCATGGAAGCTCTGAAGCTCTGATGCTTCATTGAAGGGGTTGAATAAGCAAGCTATGTGCTCAACGCTGCACAATGCAATGGATGTGGCCTGGAACTGATCATCTTCAAACATTGTTCTCCATCCCTTGCTACTGTGCTCACGTGGCGCCTCACCCAACTCATTGTCTTGACAGGCCCGTACCTGCGCCAGGGGTGGATTGGCGTCTTGTGGACCGACCACCCCTGGAAGCTGTCAAAGAAAGCGAGGTGCTGGAGTGCGATATCGCTGTTTGACTGAGGCAGCAAGTCAAGACTGTCCAGGGAAGGAACATTACAGTGTGTCGTCATAACACGTTCCGCGGGGTTGCACCAGGGAACACCCTTCCTTCCTTGTGCTTTCTTCATTCCTGCCTTGGGTCCTTCCTTCCACCCAAAAGATGCACCTCCACGCGTGAAAGCGGCGTCGCTGGTCGAGCGGTGTCACACTGAGTGGGGCACCTGATCCACGCCGCCTTCCTGCCACCTGCCCAAATCTGCCTCATTAATATTGTCACCCAGGGTCCCTTAATAGCCAGGCTACTGCAGCCACCCTCAGTCCTCTCTCCACTGGTTTGCGACATCACCGCCATCCCCTCCCCCATCAGTCCTGAGCCCTTGTTTCTGTCACCCCGATCATCGTCATCTAATCTCTCGCCATTCCCCATTGTATCCCGCCCCAGATTTTCCCCTTTTCGCGTCTTTCGCATCTTATCGCTCGCCGCTTTTGCAAGCCTCGCCGGAGTTCTGCCGTGCCATCCTAATTTTTTTCTTCCCTCTCTGTGCCAGGGGAACCAGAACTGGGAAAGGCGGTGATCAACACCAGCATCCACCGCCCACCGCCAAAAACCAAGGCAAAGGGGCTCAAGAGCTTGTTCAACACCTAATCTTGCCCGCCCCTAATCTTATCTCCAGTATCCCATCTACCTTGCTCTCACCTTCATTCTCCCACCAATTGTTTCGCCCTCCTTGCATCTGCTCGCCTTCAATCCAGCTGTCTACCTGGCTCGAGCTTAGCATTGTTCCGCCGTGGCTCTTGGACCCTGCGTCACCCTGCGTCTACCGCCTTTTTTTCTGGTGCGCCCATCCTTTCGCTACGCCGAACTTACCCACCACCGCCCATACCTCAGCCCTCCATCCTCCGGCCACCACCTTCGACCTCGGCCATCTCAACGCGGGTTCAGGCTTGGATACTTGCACAGTCGAGACTAGGCGTACGCCTCTTTCTCAATCGCTGGTTAACGTCACGTTCTTCGTGTAAGTGCAATGCGCACGCCTCTCCCCCCTTCAAGCTCCCATGTTGTTCTTGTGTCTCGTCTGGCTTGTCCCCGCGACTTCAGACCTTCTCCTGTCTTGCTTTCTTGCTTGCAGAGACATGTCTTGTTTCGTGTCTCAAACACCTCAACAACATGGAGCTTTGCTCAGCCTTGTGCCCAATACATCATGACCCTTGCTGGTTACTTACACCTTCGCCTAGGTCAAGCCACTCGCGACCACACCGATCCCAAACCTCGATGTCGTAGACGAGCAACGCGCCGAGTCACCTTCTCCGATCAAGTCGACATGATCGGCTCCTCGTTCCTCCCTCCCCGCTTCCGCGGCGAGCCAACCGTCTCGAAACCGGTGACACCTACTTGGATCAGCAAAAGGGTCAACCCTTTCCTGCAGTTCCTGGCTCGACTGGCCTGTTCTCACCCCATTCACACCGTTGTAGTGGTTGCTGTACTTGCCAGCACATCCTATGTCGGAATTATTCAAGAGAGCCTGAGAGAGTCTACTGCCAGCATTGGCAGCAAGGCAGACTGGTCTTCGCTGCTCGACGGTAGCAGAAGCCTGCAAATTTCCCCGGAAACTGCTTGGAAGTGGCAGAATGTTGAAGACCCTAATGCCGTTCATGGCGGTGATGTTGAGCATCTTGCTCTCCTGACCCTCGTCTTCCCAGACACCCTGTCCAACGAGTCTCCGAGTACCGCTCCACGATCCCACGCCGTGCCGATCCCCCAAAACCTTTCGGTCACTCAGCTGCCCTCGACCGAAAACCAGCTCACCACGTACTCACAAGATACCATTCTGGTGTACTCAGTTCCTTACGCTGATGCACCAGCATTTATTGCCAACGCCCAGGAAATCCCCAACGTGGATGCCGAAGAGACGGAGACCTTGAACGGACAAGAGCGAAAGATGTGGATCATGAAGGCCGCCAGGGTCAACACCAAGAGCACCATCGTCAAATGGGTGAAGAATGCCTGGGCAGAGTTTCTGGATCTACTCAAGAATGCTGAGACTCTTGACATTGTTATCATGGTCCTGGGTTATATCTCTATGCACTTGACTTTCGTCTCCTTGTTTCTCTCCATGCGTCGCATGGGCTCTAACTTCTGGCTGGCGATGAGCACTCTCTTCTCATCAGTTTTCGCTTTCCTCTTTGGCCTAGCTGTGACCACCCGCTTTGGTGTTCCAGTCAGCGTCATCCTGCTCTCCGAGGGCCTACCATTTCTGGTTGTCACGATCGGATTTGAGAAGAACATTGTCCTTACTCGTGCTGTCCTGTCTCACGCCATTGAGCACCGTCGCAACCAGATCAAGCAGAACAAGTCGAAGAACTCGCCCGAACCGACCAATCAGAACATCATCCAGTATGCTATTCAGGCGGCTATCAAGGACAAGGGTTTCGAGATTCTGCGGGACTACGCTGTGGAGATCATCATTCTTGTTCTCGGTGCGCTCTCTGGTGTCCAGGGCGGCCTCCAGCAGTTCTGCTTCCTCGCCGCGTGGATTCTCCTGTTCGATTGCATCCTCCTCTTCACCTTCTACACTGCAATCCTGAGCATCAAGCTTGAGATCAACCGAATCAAGCGTCACGTGGATATGCGCATGGCCCTTGAGGATGATGGTGTTAGCCGCCGGGTTGCAGAGAACGTCGCGTCCAGCAACGATGACCAGGATTCCCAGGAGACGTCCCTCTTTGGACGTAAGATGAAGGGCAGCAATGTGCCCAAGTTCAAGATCCTCATGGTCACTGGCTTCGTTCTGCTTAACATTATCAACCTTCTCACCATTCCTTTCCGTGGCCCTAGCTCCTTGCGTTCTTGGGCAGCTGGCCTCGGTGGTGTAGTATCTTCACCCCCCGTTGACCCATTCAAGGTCGCCTCGAACGGTCTCGATGCCATCTTGGCCGCCGCTCGCGCCAATAGCCAGAAGACCCTTGTGACTATCCTTACGCCTATCAAGTACGAGCTGGAGTACCCCTCGGTCCATTATGCCCTCAAGTCTTCCGTCGGTGGCTCTGGGGTAGATGGCGAGGCTTATCATCCGCTGAACGACTACGGAGTAGGTGGACGCATGGTCGGCAGCCTACTCACAAGCCTTGAGGATCCCATCCTCTCCAAGTGGATCATTGTTGCCCTTGCTCTCAGCGTCGGGCTGAACGGATATCTTTTCAACGTCGCTCGTTGGGGCATCAAAGATCCGAATGTGCCGGACCACAACATTGACCGCAAGGAACTCGCCAGTGCCGAGAGGTTCAACGACACCGGAAACGCCACCCTTCCTCTTGGCGAGTTTGTGCCAGCTTCACCTCCTTCTCGCGCCGATCTCGCCACTCCCGCCATTACTGATGACGAAGACGATGTACCTAAGATGACCAAGGTTCGGCCTACGTCGACTGAGAGGCGCAGTGATGCGGAACTTGAGAAGATGCTGATGGAAAAGCGCGTCCCGGAGATGTCTGATGAGGAGATCGTTTCCATGTCTATGCGTGGCAAGATTCCCGGTTATGCCCTTGAGAAGACCTTGCAGGATTTCACTCGCGCCGTCAAGATCCGCCGCAGTATCATCTCCCGGACGAAGGTCACATCTGAGATTACCAGCAACCTCGAGCGATCCAGGCTTCCTTACGAGCACTACGATTGGGAGCGTGTGTTTGGCGCCTGCTGCGAGAACGTCATCGGCTATCTCCCTCTGCCTGTCGGCGTTGCCGGTCCTCTTGTTATTGATGGTCAGAGCTACTTCCTTCCGATGGCTACGACTGAGGGAGTATTGGTCGCTAGTGCTAGCCGTGGCTGCAAAGCTATCAACTCCGGCGGCGGTGCCATTACTGTTCTGACTGGTGATGGCATGACCCGTGGCCCCTGTATCAGCTTCGAAACCCTTGAGCGAGCCGGCGCTGCCAAGCTGTGGCTGGACTCCGAGGCTGGCACTAACGTCATGAAGAAGGCGTTCAACTCCACCAGTCGTTTCGCTCGTCTTCAGACAATGAAGACCGCACTTGCTGGCACCAACCTCTTCATTCGTTTCAAGACTACTACCGGTGATGCCATGGGCATGAACATGATTTCCAAGGGTGTCGAACACGCACTCGACGTAATGGCAAACGAGGCCGGTTTCGATGACATGGTCATCATTTCGGTCTCTGGCAACTACTGCATCGACAAGAAGCCTGCGGCACTGAATTGGATTGATGGCCGAGGCAAGAGCGTTGTCGCGGAAGCGATCATTCCAGCGGACGTTGTCAAGAGCGTTCTGAAGAGTGACGTGGACTCACTCGTTGAGCTCAACGTGACCAAAAACCTCATTGGTTCCGCCATGGCCGGTTCGATCGGCGGTTTCAACGCACATGCCGCCAACATCGTTGCTGCCATCTTCCTTGCTACCGGACAGGACCCTGCACAAGTCGTGGAGAGCGCCAACTGCATCACCACTATGCGGAAGTAAGTCATTCGATCAGATCTTGAAAATGAACAATTGCTAACATGTCTTCTAGTCTTCACGGCTCCCTCCAGATTGCGGTCTCCATGCCTTCCCTTGAGGTTGGAACGCTCGGTGGCGGCACGATCCTGGAGCCTCAGGGCGCCATGCTGGACATGCTGGGTGTCCGTGGCTCTCACCCAACTAACCCTGGTGACAACGCCCGCCGCCTCGCAAGGATCATCGCAGCGGCTGTGCTCGCTGGTGAGCTGTCACTGTGCAGTGCGCTGGCAGCTGGACACTTGGTCAAGGCGCACATGCAACACAACCGCAGCGCCGCTCCTTCACGGTCGACGACGCCTGCGCCGCAAGCTGCCATGACCCCTGTGTCACTGGCGATGTCCAACGCACAAGACAAGCCCTCTTCTGCTGCGACGCAGCGGTCAAAGAGGTAATCTTTTGCGGTTTGCGTTTATAAGTTTTGGAAAAGCACATAAACAGCTCTGAGGAGCGGTAGCGGTGGTAATCAAGCGACACTAGACGTGAGGGTCATGTGAAAGGTGAAGGAGTTCATTCACTCGGGTTGAATCGGGCATTTTTTGTACATACTTTGGGATCTGAGACCCCGGCCAGACCCATGAAGCATAGATGGCATACATTGCTGGAGGGGTGTTTTCTTCATTTTGTTCCCCCAACCAGGCACATCCAGATCATATTTCATAGCAATCTACTGTAACATACCATCAAATCGTACGGCCCGCTTTGCATGTTTCTGGGGATGGCACCATTCATGCCAATGCCTTCACCTTTGCAACCTCCTCGCCGTTCGTAGAAACCATCTTGACACCATGCTTAATGATCTCGGCACGAACCTCATCCCACTTGCCAGGTGTCACGGGCTTCGTCCCCTCCTCGACGATATACGTCTTGAAACCCTCATCAACCGCGTGTTCTGCTGTAGCCTTCACACAGTAATCCGCCGCCAACCCCACGACAAACACGTCCGTCACCCCATTCCTCCTCAGCCTCCCTGCCAACCCACTATCACTCACCTTGAACGGATCATAAAACGCCGAATACATCTCCACGCTGCTCACCATCCCCTTGTCCACCACATCGTCGAGCAGAGACTGATCAAGTTCGGGTGCGAGCTCTGCGCCAGGTGTGAGCTGGATGCAGTGATCGGGCCAGAGGGTGGTCTCGTAAGACTTAGATGGGTCGGAAGGGTGTTGGATGGTTGTTTTGGAGGTGTAAGGCTTGGCTGAATCGTGGTTTGAGGCGAAGGAGACGTGGGTTTTGGGGTGCCAGTCGCGGGTAGCGAGTTTGAGGGCGAAAGGGAGAGAGAGGAGGCTGTTGAGAATGGGGGCTATGGTGCGGCCTTCTGGGACGGCGAGGGAGCCTTTCTATGATGAGGGTTAATGGTGATAAGGTATGAGGTGAGGAGGGGACTGACGTACAGGTGGGCAGAAGTCTTCTTGGAAGTCAACGACTAGGAGAGCGGGCTTGAAGTCTGTAGGCGACATATTGTTAACAGGAGGCGGTCGCCAATATCAGAGACCGAAACTGTTGACGAGGACGTTGAAGAGCGAGGAATTGGGGACGATCTGTGATGATGCTGCTGATTGATAAGTGGTGATGATGCATCCCACGTGGGTGGGGAAACGTAACCCTAGCCCGATCCAACCCGACGAAATGTGTCCCGCGGATCTGGACAAGAAGCATTCAGGCAAACAGAACCGTACCGAATTGATGTCTTACGGAAATTAAATAAGCATTGAGCTAGTATGGTGCTAGTGCGAAGCTTGTATTGTATCTTGCCTATCGGTGAACGCATAGTTCCTAAGGTGCCAAACCTTCCTTGTATATGAGGACTTCCAGAGGATATGCTCACTTGAATCCTTTTAGCTGACTGAAACTTTGCAACAACAGGAGCATTGATGTAAGAACTTTCCTTTTGCCCTCTTGCAGCTCAATAGGCTGGATGCGTCGCTATACTGCGATACTGTCATTTCAAGGTTCCTGCCGGCCGCTTCCTTCGTACATCGCATAAGCCATTGAGTCGCCCCTACTGCACCCCTCGTAAAGCTATCTGTGACAAGAAGTGCCCAATGTCCGAAAGCTCATCCAGGAAGTAACTTCTTACGTCTTGTTACAGTTCAGTATCGGGCAGAGCCTCTGAAAGGATCTTACATTGGCCTGCTAAACAAAGTTGACGCCCTCGAATGTGAAGCCGCATCCCTCCCTACGTGCAGGGATTATAGTTCAACATACAATGATTTGGTTTGTGAGGGTCTGAACCATGTAGCGAATATACAAATGACGGGGACCATAGTCGCAACCTTCTCCTCGCCTATCGAAGTCTTCCCCCTTGTTCCACCTATATGCCACGTCGAGCAAGCTTTCTGCACGACTTCACGCTTTTACAGGTCAAAAGTCAAGTCTCGTCAGTCAATCTAACGGTTTTTTAGTGCGTCTATAAGACGACTGTCTGTTTCCTCTCGAGTTCCCTCCCGAACTTCCCTCTTACATCGCACTCTTGATCATCAGACAGATCATCAGGTATCAGGCTTGCCTCTATTGCAGCAATCATCATTGCACTGTACAACAGAAACAACTTGTCTCATCATCAAGCAATCATCACAAACATATCACAAAAGTCCCAGCTCACACTTCATCACAATCACAAACACCTGTGGACAAGATGTCTATGCTTTGGAGACACCAGCAAAAGCTCGAGGCCCGAATGGGCTCTGAAGCGTATGAAGCCATGCGCAATGCCAAAATCCGCGTTGAGCGTGGCCAAGTCTCTGCAAACAATTCATCTGGCGCTGGTCATGTCAACGCACAGTCCAGAGTCTTCAAGTCACCTGAAGCTGCTAGCAGCAAGGTGCAATCTGGTCGTGTCTTCAAGACCGCTACCTTCAAACCTATCAAGGAGAAGCCACACTTTCCTCAAAAGAGAGGTGACTTTCTCAAGATTTACCTGCCTGAGAAGAAGGAGAATCAGTTCACTACTCTTTCAGCTTCAGTTTTCAGGGAACAGCCGTCTGGCGTCGCTCCTGACTTTGTCACACAGCTCAAGCCTTCGGCTGAGCGAAAAGCTCCCGTCAAGGGATGTCTGAAGAAGACTCTTCCCAAAGGATCACATGAGTCAACTCAGAAGTCAACTTCCTTCACTCGTTGCTCAGTCAAAGTTGTTGCAAATGTTGAGGACAAAAGCCCTGATTACCACTTCCATCATACCAGGGGCCCAATCTGCTACTGCAGGAAATGCAAGTGCAAGGGCCCCCAAGATCCTCCACACCACAACAACATCATTGCTCTTGAAGTCTTGGCAATGCGTCTTCGTGGTGGCGTCAGCAAAAAAGAAAACACAGTCGACGTTGACAAGGCGCTTCTCTATGCCCAGTTCAACAAGCACAGACTGGCTGGCGAGGCTCTTCAGGGCCCACACAAATTCTTCCTCACAGACCTCTACCTCAGTGCCAAAGGCAGAACCGCTCAACTCATGTTTCAAAAGAACTATGATGGCGAGGAGAGTGCCCTGGAGATGATGCGCCACAAACGCCGCAAAGGCACATTCTTCAAGATCTGCCTGCAAGAATGGGACTGGCTCGATCTTGATGAGCTTGCTCCTGAGATTCGGTCCTCTGAACCGAGGACTGAATTGGATCTTCACTGGGAGTTAGTAGAAGACTCTCAGATGCAAGGCTACACACTTGATCGCAAGTCAAACATCAAGCGCACCTCTTTAGAGCGTAGCATCATCAAGGCAAACAAGCCAGAAGGTGCGAAGCTTTCCAAGTCTTCCAAACCTATCATCAAAGTCCACAAGGACTACTTCTCCTTCAAAATGAATCTAAATGAGGAGGGAGATGAGGAGGTGAAGCCTGTGGAGAACATTCGAGTGCGGCCCTTGGTCAAGAACCTGTGGGCTTAGTTGGGCTTAGGAAGCAGATAGTGACACAGGGTCTCCATACATTACGTCTTGCAGATGGTTTTGTATGAACATGAAATTAAATTGATACCCCATTTTAATGCTCTGACTTGCTTTGAAATGATACAATTATTTTTGTGACTATATCTGAAACAAAGTAGCTATGATAACGCAAATCGCATAACAGCTGGAACACCGTGGTTTTCTGGCAAATGTTTAACTGCCAAGGATCTTTTGGTTCGGCCGTTTCGTCTGGGCTGGTATATGGTGTCGAAGTTCTATTCCTTACTTCGAGGAGGAGCCTCGCTTCCTGGTCAGCTTCTTGCGGGAGGCTCGTGCCGCTTTATGACGCCTGGCTGGTCTCAAGCGACTACTTCCTCGTCAGCAAGACTCCAATGTCTTCGAGGAGTTACGCGGTACACACGGTGTATCTTACCATTCATTCTCAGAATCATCACATTCGCCTTGTACGTATGTCTTCTTCGTTTTGTAGTGCATAGCCAGGTGCTCATCGGCTTTGGAGCGCTGTTCGGGGATGCTCTTGGTGGAATGCTCAACGTCTCTGCTTGAAGATATCATGCAAACGTCCGTATCATACCCTGCCGTTCGAGCTGGAGGCGTCCCAGCGGTAGGCAGTTTCTCATCTGCTCCCCCTTCGGCATCAACAACACGGCTTTGGGAGGTTGAGAGTGGAGGCTGATGAGTGTTGCAAGTGGTGTTATGATCCCCGTTGTCAGGGGTCAGGGGTCGAGCTCCCTTGGTCCAGCACAGACCTTTGCAAGGGCCATCCAAAGTTTTGATGCGCTGCTCGGGCTCATCGATGAATCTCTCCATAGGACTGCCCGATGGCCGAGGAGAGCTTGGAACCCCAGATAGAAGGGTTGCTAGGTCCAGTGCGGGGCTCGATAAACTGTGGACTCTGAGTTCTTGAGGCTGCGCAGGCTGTAGGGCGTCGGGAGCGGAAGTCGTATTTTTCGTTGAACTGCAATATAGCTATTAGAACTGAAAGGTCACAATGTCGGTGGATCACAACTGACGACGTAGGTGTGGCGTAAAGCACGCTGTGTCCGTCAAGACTGATACTGCTATCGCTTCCTGGGTAGCTTCGGGCCTCTGGGTCGCACGAACGGCTGCCACTGTCCCAGCCTCCAGTTCCAGCAAGATCGTTGTCTCCCATGGCGGACAAATTGATTGAATGTCTGTTCGTCAGAGTCAGTCTGAAAACTGATTAGATGGTAGGAAGATAGGCGGCTTGATTGAGGAACCCTCTACATTTGGACTCGAAAAGGGGTAGGGCTGTATAGATATAGAGTCACCCTGATTGTTCTAGGAGAAGCGGGAAAGCCTGCGTACCCGGACTTGGGTCTCCAGTCCAGATCCCAAACACTCAGATGCAGAGCGGAGCCTTTTCGTCTGGCAGGCTCTGTGGAATGATCAGATGGCGTCTGTTCTAGCACCAACAGCCTGGTTCTAGGGGATAGATCGGCTGAGGCCTTGAATTCATCTCTTCACACCCTTCTTTTGCAGGACATCGCTTCCGACACGGTGGTCTGGCGAAGCTGGGAGCCTGCATTCTTGGGGTCTGCAGCTATTCCCTCTTCGGCGATACGACAACTCTGAACCCTTGAAGCCATAGTCTGGTGTGTTGTTGGATTGCATGTTGGCGGTGTCCATATAGTGTCAGCTTGACAAGGGGGTAGCGGGCCAGACTGCATGACATCTTGCGTCCCAGCGGGCTGGGAGAGCCCATCCCTGAGGCGGTGAGACTCGGCCGGTCCTGCAATGTCCCAGCATGTCATATTCTACCAACTCGACGGATTCCGAAGAGCTTCGGGAAACAGCAACATGCGGCAGAGGCGGCGGGCGGGCGTTTTGGACCAGTCAGTGGTCTGGTCTGATGGTCGTGGTGCCAATCAGGTCCCCTGGCCATCTGCACGCCACGATGCAGGTGAAATTGGCTTCATCAGAGGAAGGATGCTCAAGGAATCGCAAGTCCGACGCGAAAAGGATGTGATCGGCAAAGCTGCGAGTACGCCTTGCGCTTCGGATCCGGCTTGTCTTCCGAGTGGAAGCTGTGCCACAGAGAGAAAAAGGAACAAAAGCGTGGAAGCACCCCATCCTCCTCCTCATTCCCTTCTCCTTCTGCTTCTAGTGAGAGGACACCGACCAGGCGGGTCTGAAAGCGGGCCCCTCCCGTCCCGCCCGGGGAAAAGCGTAACCACCCGGTTGGGTCGCCCACAAAGAGGATGTGCCACTGCTGGAAATAAGGCAGCCGCTTGGGCGGCTGATGAGACGAGGGGACTCAGAAAGCAAAAGGATGGAGCGAACTGCCAAGCGACGGACTCGTCATGGAGTAGCATTCGACATCGTGCTTCAGCCCTAGACAGACGTACTCACACACACTATCCACCAGCCGGGCGCAAGACTGAGGCCATCACCATCATCATCATGTCATGGTTCCGACCATAGCCTGCAGCGATCCACAGACTGTTCCGCGTATCCAACCCTCCCTCAATCTCTTCTTTACTGCACCTTTTCCCCACTGGCATTTCAAGTTTCATTACAGCTCAGCTGGTGACCTGTGTAACCACCACCGCCCGCACGCATCGCACTAGACATGTACGCCGTTCGAAACGGAAGTAATGCAATGAGGATTAGGCGTAGGAAACCGGAGAGCCTGTTTCTGGGCAACTAGCCGAAAACTTCGGACTCTGGACACATTCCTCGGACAGGCTAAGACTGCATTTAGGGGAGGGGGGTATATGTCACGGAGGGTGGGTGTGTACGAGCCTGCTCCTTTGTCTCTGCATCCCACCATAACATATGCAATGCGACACCAACACCACCCACCCCCCCGACGGAGATAGCGTACCTTTTCGGACTTGACACGCATCTGCGTCCTGTCTCGGCTACAAGTTATGCGCTAGGGGGTTGGTTGTAAAAATCTCTTCCAGAAGGAACAATAACTGGCGGTGAAGCAATTTCTGAGAGCCTGGCTTGCGTTGCGGTGGACAAATAATGAGGGGAAGAGGTGCATTTTGCGGAGGTCGAAGCCGCTGTCACAATGCGAGACATGGACGCCCAAAAAATGCATTTTGGATTAGAAGAGTGGCGCAGCAAGGCTCTTCAAGCAGTACAGGAGGGATGTGTCAGGTTGGATCAGAATACGTGCCTACAGCTGTTGCACTAGCCTCGGGGTCTTGTTTTGCTTGTAGGCAGAGACAGGATAGCGAAATCGAGAGGCTAATAATAACATCTATGCTCAGACTTCAATGAAAAATAGAGACACTGCAAGGCTGAGTACGGAATTTGCGAATAACCCCGGGTCCACGACCTAGTAGAACATGGAAAATCTATTAACAGAATTCTGTCTGAGACATTGGGGTTACGAGAGCCTCATATGCCAACTCTCAGCCACCTAGCTGAAATGCCATGACATTCGTACCACCTGTTGAATTACAGGAAGGTAAAGCTTGCTCCTTCGAGCCCAGATAGAGCTTCTTCGCCCCTCTCAGGAGACCATACCATAATTGCGCCAGACTTCGGGATTCCTGGCTGCGGATCCTCCTCAAAGAAGTCGTTGGTGAGTGAGATGGACTGTCGGCTCAGAACATAATCGCGGACCTTGTTGTAAATCTTCTTGTTGAAGATGTAGTTCCTTCCACCATAGATGATGGCACCGACAATGATCTCACGCTCTCGATCCAAGCGGCTCTGAACATCCCTTCGCCCACTCTCTGCGGCGTTGGCGATCTGGCTGTAGCGTTGTTTCTCCTGGTCCAGATTTCGAATTGTCTCTTCGAACTGTGTCTTCTTCTCGTTGAGCAAGCGTTCGCGGCCTTCGGCTTCGGAGAGCTGACTCCTCACAGCGCGCGCCTGGTCTTCTGCGGTTCGGATCTGTCCACGGAACGTTTCGATGGTTGCGGCGGTTGAGCTTTCGTCAATGTCGTACATGGGAGCGACCTCGTTCACGGTGGTAGACAGAGCCGTCTTGCCCGAGATATCAGCTCCCCATATGACACCGACACGCGTTAGGCCTCCTGTTCCTGGGGTCGTGTCAAGGCGACCGTAGAAGCCCTTCAGCGACCCTGAGCTAAAGGCAGCGTCGAGAAACGTGGTGTGGGGGTTCTTGTACTCGACACCGTCCTTTCGTACAAGTTCTTTTGACAGGACTTCATTACGGACTGCTTGTCCCAGCAATCGGCGGCCGCGAGTCGTGTATGTGCAGATGGACAAGACTCTCTGTCCCGTGCCTCCTGACGTGAGCTCACCAATCTCAATTGCCACAGAGGTAATACGCTCGCCGGGTTGGAAGTCCTTGATGGTCTTCAGTTTCACATCGGAGATGTTCTAGGAATGGGGTTAGTGCGCTGTAGGCTTATTGTTGAATCGGCAGTCAATTTACCATGCCCTTCTGCAGAATGAGACCGTTATCGTACTTGATCTCAATCGAGACAACGCGACCCATGGCGATGCCGACGGTGATATGCTCAACTTGCCATTCGGGGAAGAGGAACTCCAAATTGTTGAACAGCAGTCCGGGCTCTGCCTTTGCGGCTTCGGGCTTTGAGCCCTCTGTTGTTGAAGTTGCTGACGTTGCGCTCGCCGCTTTCGGAACCGCTTCGGAAGCTCTCAATTGCTTTCCAATCTGAGGATACTTCTTCTGAACCTTATCCATAGACTCAGACTCCTCTGTAGATAGACCCGATTCCATGGTGTACAGAGGTGGTGCAGACGCATTTTCAGCTTCTTGACGGTTAAGTTCCTCCTCTAGCTCAGCTTCGGTCTGTGTCTTCGCCATGATTCGACGACCACCAAGGGGGTCGGACTTGGGCTTGAGGCGATCCGGAATCTTGGTTGCCGGTAGCCGGCTTTCGAACAGTAGAGGCGACTGGAAAGGCTCTTCATGATCTTGGTCAGTTGCGATCTTCGGATCCTTCTCGATGAGGTCCACCTCGTTGACAATGTACACCATCTGGCGACGAATGAATTTGCGAGCATCGCTGATACCCCTAAGAGACGCGTCAAAACGAGAGATGTCAGCGGCATGCTCTAGCGCTGTCAAATAATTCTGAGCATCTGCGGCTAAGGGATGCTTCGTGTCGATCCTCCGCTTGAGTTCGGTCATCAAGGGGGTAGGTTTGTTCTTGGCCTCAATCGCAGCGTTTTTGTCGGCCTCCGCTTGTACCGCATCCACAGGCTCGAACTCCAGAGTCTTGTTCTGGATGCTGAAGCTCTGGTCTCCAAGCTTCTTGTAGGTTGACTTGTACGTCATGAATGCGTCCATGAGCATGTTCGTGTAAATTTGTGCGTTCTCGTATTGCAGTGGAGAGAAAGAAGCTGGACGAAGGCTCACAAAGCTGCGCAGTGTGTCGTACTTTGTCAGAATGGCATAAGTGCGCTGAGGACAGTTGGCGACCAGTTCCGGGAAGCGAGCGGCTGCTTCCATGATGCTCTGAATGTTCCAGGGTTGGTCCATTGGCTTGATGTTACCACCTCCACACCAGCTGACCTGGATAGTAGTCTCTGTGTTCATCTCAAGATTGGTGCGAGCAATTCCGACGTTTGCCTCGGCGGTAATATCGACAGGTCCTGTTGTGAGGGCGACCTTGGCTTCGGCCTTGATGTCGAGCAGCTTCGCCTTGTTGTGCACCTTCATGCTGACAACGGCGTTGAACTCGCCTCCCTCAACGAATCCGGAGATGAAGCTGTCACCATACACCTTGTTGAAGTCGTCAGACCCAATGGCAATTGATCGGAGCTTGTTGAACTCAAGCGCATCCTTGAAGTTGACAGTCTGGTTGACAACTTTGACGCTGATGTAGAAGCTGAGGTCACTCTCCTTGAACTTGTCCGAGTCGACAAAAGATCCTCTACCGGAGCCGCCAATCTTTGCCATCTTCACAGACAGAGCACCAGAGATGCACATGTCATCTGTGATGTCACTGAGCTTGTCGATGAATTTGCTCGAGTATGTCACAGTCTGACTGGTGCCACGACCAGTGGAAGGGTCGAAGAAGAACTTCTGGCTGTCTTGCATCACGCCGTCAAAGCGATCAGCGAACTGGTTCTGGGCCTTGATTTTGTTCAGCTCCTCGAGCGTCAAAGCATCCTTCTTCGCGGCCACAGCCTCGTTGATGGACTTCTGCGCAGCTGCACGGCGTTCTTTCTCGTACTGTCGCTTCTCTGCACGGAGCTCCTGTTGCTCTTTCAACTCTTCCTGACGCATGAGTGTCTGCTCCTTGCGTCGTTCGAGTTCCATCTCTCGTTGATAGGCACGGTGCTCAGCCATGCGCCTCTTCTCTTCTTGTAGCTGTTCGAGTTTCTCCGCCTTCGCCAATTTAGCCTTCTCCAGTGCGAGCTCATCCTCAGGCTCGGGGGCCTTGAGGGCTCCCTGACGAGCTTGTCGAACGGGAATCTCCTTGACTTGGTACTTCTTTGATTTGGGGGCAGCAAGTGCCGACGGCTCAGCCGGCTTCTTGCCTCCCACAGAGGACGACCGGTTGCGAGATGGGGCGACTGAAGGCGACGCTGTATCTGCGACCTTTTTGTCTGCCTCAGCAGCTTTGGTTGGGGCTTCTGATTCTTCTGTCTTGCTTGCTGCGATCTTCTCATCCTTCACCTCCTCGGTGACTGAGGGAAGCTCTTTGGCATCAACTTCAACCACAGAGCCGTTCTCACTTGCTGGTGCTTGGGCTTTGTCCTCTCTCTCCGTCGCAGTAATGTCGTCGCTCGCAGGGGCTGCGTCTTTTGACCCTTCAGGCTCCGCTTCCGGGGCAGGCGTCTTCTCGGCGGCCGCCACCTGTGCCTCAGTAGGGCTCTCAGTAGAGCTGACTTCTGGCTTCGGAGGCTCAATAGCTTTTGCGTCTGATTCAGTTGTGGCCTCTGCCGGGGTTTCATCAGCCCCAGCTTCAATGAGAGGTCCTTCCTTGACCACCTCTTTGATCCGGTGCCAGGCACTTGGCTTGCCGGTGAGCTCTGCTGCGATCCGCATGGTGGTACCATCGTTGGTGACGATGTTCTCTGCCCTGTTTGGGTCAATGACGACAGCATCGTCGACGCAGATTTGTTGGGTATAAGAGTTGAAGCTGTCACGATGTTAGTGAGATAGAGAATGTGTTGATGGCGTCGTGGATCTTACCCTTGGCCAAGCCTCATGGCATTGGTGTAGGGAGCCAGAAGGAGCGACATCTTGAATGTTTCTTCCTTCCTTGAATGTTGAAAAGCGAAAATCAGAGGCAACGCAGACTGAAATTAAGGAGAAAAAAGCAAAATATGGGATGCGTAGTTGATGGGACTTGGGGTCGTGTCACGATCAAGACGGAGGAAAGCTGCCCATACTTATATGGCAACGAAGGGCTAATAGACTGGAACAATGCCCGACTCTTTCAGCTCAACCGAGAAGTCTGAGAGCTCCAGCGATCTGGGTCTAGCTAGCGTAGACGGACATCCCGATTGAGTCAACAGAGGCAGGCCATCGGTGATGGCCGCGATATGAGTGCTCCATGTGACCATACGCGCCCGTAGAGACATAGTCGCATCGCGCCTGTAGCTAGAGTCTAGTTCGAGTGATGTTCGAGATAGTCCCAGCCTGAAAAGAGACATTCATCGACCATTCGGGCCATAGAGCAGGAAAGTGGCGTTGCTGGTGTTCCTGGAACGGCCCAGGCCGTATGAACCATGTGAGGCTGAACACGATGTGGCGTTGTTAATGCCGTTGGAACGGCCCAGGCCGCGACCACGCGGAGGCTAACGCGACGTTTAGCGAAGCTTCGCTAGTTTCGATAACTATTCAATGCAGGTCCATTGAAAGACTAAGCGACAGATGGTTCCGTCCTTTCCTGGGGTACGAGTGCGTCGCCATTGTCGCAAATGAACAGGATCGTCCCGAGTTCTTCCAACATTGAGATGGCAACCACCGACATGTCGCGACAAAAGATTCAAGACGTCGAATTTGAAGATTGGCTTCAACTCGACGATGACAGTACCAATTGGGTCGGTCAGCAAGCTGCTCAAGGTGTGCCCTTGATCCTGCCATGGAAGAAACAAGCGGTGCGCCTGGGAACTTGCTTCCACTCCAAGCGACTGGACGATCCCTGGCTCAAGGAAACCCCGTTTATTCTGTCGGACTTCTACCTGATTCCAAAGGTTCTCAATTGCGATTACGGAAGCAATTCAAGCTTTCATTCCGTCAGTACGTCGAGGAAGTTGGAGACTGGCAAGCACATGGCTCTCGGCTTTGGCGTAGGGGTCGGCTTGCCCTTCTTGTGTTCGGCTTCAGTCAAGGGCACATATGATGAGGAATTGAAAGAGAACAAAGATGTGAGCTAGAATCTTGAGACATGCTCAACTCTCACTGATCGAATTATTCTAGTCAGACAAAAGTTCAATTCGAGCGAGCCTGCGGTGCGGCGTGGTTGACCTGGAGCGAAATCCCAGGTTATGTCATGAAGCTCTGGTCATGCTGAAGTACGGAGGAGGTTACAAGGCCTTCACAGAGAAGTACGGCGACTACTTTGTCTGGGGCTACCGCTTAGGCGGAGACACTGGTCTCATGATCAGCAGCTCAGCTTTCGAGAAGAAGAAAGTCGAGCAGTATGGCATTAAGCTGACCGTCGAGGTCCTCTTGGTTGAAGTGAGCCATACATGGACAAAGGACTTCCACACATTCTCAGCTGGCAAAAAGATGCGACTCCTTGGCTACGACACTCTCAGCGACACGAATTGGAACGTCTCAATGGAGGCAACTGGTAACATCGAGAAGCTGGCGAAGCAGGCAGCGGAGATTGTCCAACGATCTCAAGATTTGCTGCCAAGAAGCATACAGCTCCTGGAGAGTCAAGGAATGTTTCATGGGGATCATCTGACGAACGAGCAATGCGATTTCTTGACAAGTAACGGTATCGCGGCCGAGCTGGTACTTTTGCCTATGAGCGCACTTCGGGACGTGGCTCGTTGGACAACTGAGTGGAATATAATATGAAAGCGAGTACACGGGAGGTGTTCCCTAATACATTTTTAGTACAATGATCATTTGCTATCAAAACTACTGGTTCGTCCATGACGGTCACGCTGTAATGATCTACAAGATCAACGCCGGAATGCTCGACGGGGAGATATGCCCCCAATTCACTAATCATTGTCGCCCAGAAGGTTCCTGGAGGCCTCCATCGGTGCATCAAAGAGCATATGGGAATTTTCTACACTCGGATTCCCATCTAGATGCATCGACTATCCATGATCCTTGCCATGCGAAGCGCTCTGGACTTCAGTGGCGCACATCACGACCGCAAATCGCTGAACGATAAGACCATAGAGCGACATGCTTGGGTTACAGCGTCTATAAGCCACCGAGCTAGAGCAACCGAGCTGAAGATAGCGTTCCTGGTTCGAGAACTGTTCTCAGCTAGACGCTAGCCTCGGGCCGGCGCGTGCCTCCCTGTCCAGTTCGCTGTACAGTGTCTGGGGTCGACTACTAGAGGCCTGTGAAGGTCTCAGTTGAAGTCTAGACGAGTGATGGTCACATCTGGCCTTGAGTAAATCACATACTACTGGCGAGGCACGACTGGGGTTGGACTAGCGATGGTGTAAGCGGGTCGCTGTAAAGTCGCTATTGCTGCAACCCGACTATTGACTTCAGCTCCGGCCGGTTGAACGGGGCTGCTCTTGATGGTCTCATCAAGACTTTGCGGAGTGTTTAGTTGCGTCTGCTTCGTGCGCAGTCAGCCTACCTTGTATAAATATCAGAGGATTCGTACTTCTCAGCCAGTACTTCACATTGAAAACTCCAGCATCTCACCACTAGCAACAAGGAGCTCCCGCTGGTCATCCCGCTCGTCTTCCAAGTCGCGTCTTAATAACACTATCCTACTTACACCTCACTCTTCGCTGTACCTATCTTCTAGCCAAAACCATGAGTACCTACACCACCACCATTCTTCCCCTCTGCCAGGGAATCGTCAAATGTGCCAAAGAGCAGAATGCCGCCTTCTTTACCAACTACGAGAAGCCTGGAGAGGTCAAATACTACGAGAAATCTGTTGCACACGAAAAGGTCACCCATCCTCAGCGTCTTGACGATTTTTATGGTGCTTTATTTTATCTCGCTGGTCCGCTGCCTGCGAGTGACAAGGAGAAGAAGAAGGCGATTGAGACATGCCTCAACGAATATCACTACAAGAAGCCGTCTGCCAGGTCGTACCTTGTCCTTTGTCAGGGTCGAGGCGTGTCTAAGGCACCCAAGACTCCCGTTCAGTGGTTTGACGAGACTCAGAAGACGCTGAACCAGTTGATTCAGAACCTTCATCTGAAGCTGAACGCTTGGAAAGCTTGAATGATGTTGGGTTGGTTGAGGCGGACCAACAATGGCTCTCGAAGTACACTGTCTGTGCTGAGCTGAAATGGAAGACTGGTCTGGCTCTTGAGGAGGGTGCCATGATGCCTTATTGACGGGATATACGTAGTAATCAATATCATCTGACTAGATTTGATGTGCGACCAAAGTGTGAACAAGGCCTGATTCTGGTGGAGGAATGTGTCCCCGCCTCTCTTAGGGTCCAGGAAACATGACCTCCTCTCGGGTCTAGAAGCCAAACTGCAAGTAATTATATCGACACCTGGGAAATAGATGGATTAAATCGCCATGTACTTGTTTAGGCATCCAAAACTTGTTCCCACACACCCTGGGCAGTCTGTTGCTTCCCGCAACGCCTCTTGGGCTTAAGAATGGCCATGCGAATAAATACTCACATCCTTCCCTTTTGCGAAACTCCAAAGAACGGTAGCAGGCCTTCGGCTCGTCCGATTATGCTTTCAGTTCTTCGTGTGACCTTTACATTTTATGTTCAGACCACCCTTGCCGTCTCTGAACACCTCTTTAGACCGAACCTACAAGATGTGCATGGATTCCACCCTCGAGTCATTCTGTGCCTCCACAAAGGCTCCAACGGCAACCCCGGGCACTATCAGCCCTAAATCTGTTCTAAATCTGCGTTGAAGAAAGGATCCGTAGTAGGGTTGGGAACATCGTCAAATCCGCTTGTTCGTTCAGCTTACACGGGTCGGGTGTGTCGGGCCACGATCGCCCCTAGCTTGCGCCCAGTCTTCAACAATGCGACGGAGCGATAAGGATTTAAGTTTTCGATGCACCAATCAACAATAATGGTACCTGATAAAAGGAACCCTCTTCTTTTTCAGCCTCGGAAACATGGCACTTGTCTCAGGGCCCATGACGAGCTATGGACCCTTCCAGTTCCGGGTAGGCCGGCCAACAAATGCAACGACGTCATCTTCACGAGCTTCCCAAAACCGCCGGATCCGGGTCGTTATCAACCTGCAACCTCCAACCTGCAGTACCTGAATTGTTGGTCAAAATCGCAGAACTTGATCCCTGGGCCTTCGCGATAGCTGCTCTTGCTTTCTTTATTCTTTCAATTGCGCTTCTCTCGTTTAGCTCAAGAGACCTCGTGCCTCTCTTCCACACAAGTCCCAGTACAGCACCATCGACGTCATGGCATCAAAGCCCTCAGAGCTGCCAACATTCACGGCGAGCGACTATGTCAAGTTCTTCAGCGCGGGTGCGCTCGCAGCGACGAGCACACATGCTGTCAGTTATCTTTAGCTTCTCGACTCAAATTGACGAGCTCCTACTGACATGAGCTTCGCACAGGCTGCTACTCCAATTGACGTCGTGAAGACGCGAATTCAAGTCGACGATGCGCTGAAGGGCTACAACATGATCCGTGCAGGGCGCACAATCGTTGCCAAAGAGGGCACATCTGCACTCCTGACTGGCTTTGGTCCAACTGCTGTTGGATACCTCGTGCAGGGTGGTGCGAAGGTAGGACAGACCATCTGACATTGGGATGTATTGGATACGGACTGACGGCATTTGGGTGCTAGTTTGCCGGCTACGAGTTCTTCAAGAAGAAATACATCGAAATCGCTGGCGGCCCGGACAAAGCTGTCGCCCATCGCACGGCCGTCTACCTGTCTGCCAGCGCAACGGCCGAGTTCTTTGCCGACATTCTTCTCTGCCCGCTCGAGGCGACACGAATTCGACTAGTCTCGCAGCGCGGCTTTGCGACTGGACTGACAACCGGCTTCATGCGCCTGGCGCGTGAGGAAGGCTTTCGAGGATTCTACTCTGGCTTTGTGCCGCTACTGTTCAAGCAGGTGCCTTTCGCTGTGGGTCAGTTCTCGGTTCACGAGGCTGTCAATGAGATCATCTTCCGATCCATGGGTGCAGAACGCAAGGCCAAGTTGACACAGCTCGAGTCGACTGGCGTGGAGTTGACTTCGGGTCTGGCTGCTGGTGCTGCCGCCGCAGTTCTGTCTCATCCGGCTGATACGCTCCTGTCAGCCATCAACAAGGGCGCTGGTGATCCGAAGCAAGGAGCAACAAGCCGCATGTTCCAGCTCGCAAAAGAGTTCGGTCCCAAGAGGCTGCTAATGACTGGGCTGGGACCCCGTCTCGTGATGACATGCGCTCTGGTGTCTGGCCAATTCGTCATCTACGCGCAATGCAAGACCTTGACTGGAGCACCACCCGGCATCGAGATTCACAAGGAGGGTTAGACGCGCGGAGTACACACTGTCGAAGCGTGGTCAGGGAGAAGTTCTGGAGTTCTTCGGATATATGCGGCGCTCTGGTGTTTCGGGATATAGCTCAGACATTGTGGCTTCAATTATTAGCACTTAGAATTGAAAGACCGTTTTTCTTTTTTCGACTTCCCAGTGTCAATGTGTCCAATGCCAGTGCCTCATAAATATGCAAGTTAGGCCCAGTCCAGCTGGACTCATGTGGAGCGCATTGTGTGGCGTCTATTGATGTCCTCTTATTGACGGACTGCCTTTCGCAAGAAGCAGGCTCGCACTGATGTGGTCTCTGAAAGGGCAGCAGATTGTTTTTAGACGGAGAGTATGATCTTCAGGAGTATGTGAAACAGCACCGACGGCTCGCGATTTAGCGTTGAGATTGGGGAAAGTATCCAGAGCTAGTTTTGACTGTGTCGCAGGTCAAGATGGAGAGGGAACGCGACTCAGAGTCAAGATCAGCATCTTGGTACGCGGTACATACGTTATGGTGGAGCTGCACCCACCTTTGAAGTATCCAGACGTCCTCCCTTAGCTGTGTCTTTACTGCGGTTTTAGGGGGCCTCTCGCCCACGTTAGGGGCTGAAGCCACTGCTGACGCATGCCCAGTGGATCCTCTTGACGCGGCAGGTGCAGGTTGCAGTCCTTCTCTCCCTTCGCTCCTTCCCTAACAGACCACCTTAGCGGACTGGAGGAAGGAACCAAAAGAGGCCAGACAAGGCCACGACATCACTCCTTCCTTCGCCGCGCTGCGCAGCCATCTTCCACGCCGCCTCCCAACTCACCTCAACCTGTGTCTTTGGCTTGGACTTTTCCCTTCGACATCACACATCCTCGCCATTCCTCCGTCTCCTCTTTGCGCTCTGTCTTCTCACCTCTTTTCTGCAACACCTCCTTGACCCTCGAAAACATACTCGACCCTATTGTAAGTCTCGAAGTACCCCGTGACATCTCTGGAGGACCCTGAAACCCCTGGTCCATAACTTCATCGCACCCCGACCACTACTCTCCCGTCTAGCAAAACAGACTCCTTGTCTGGACCTCAACATTGACGCGAGCTGATCTTTATCAACTCAGTTTCACACATCCAGCGCCGGTCGCGAGTACTCTCCCGATGCATTAGCCTCCGATACTTCGACCCCCAAATAACCGACACTCTCACGCCGAGGCACCGGTCCTCGTGCGCACTGCTACAGAGCAATGAGATTGCTCTCTCTCCTCCGCCTTGCAGCCTTGGGCTCTCTGGCTTCAGTTTCTTCAGCTGGCAAGCGAGACTACGACAAGAACGATTACTATGTCCTCCACATCGATCGAACTGTCGACCCCGGCCAAATTGCAGCCCGCCTCGGCTTTGCCCATGAGGGGCAGCTCAGCGACTTGACGGATCACCATGTCTTCCGAGCGCCCAAGGTCGATATCGATATTGTCAAAACCGAGCGTAAAAGGAGAAAACGTGACCCCAGTGGCGCCGACATCCTCGACTCCGTCCTCTTTGCTGCCAAACAGGAAGCGCGCATGCGCCACGTGAAGCGCGGCTTTCCACCAGCCATCGAACACGATCTCACGCGGAAAGGCCTGAATCTCGACTCCCGGCAGGTTTCAAAGCCTGATGCACACGCTGTCAAGGCGCAAGCTGAGCTAGCAGAAGAGCTCGACATCAAGGATCCCATATTTGGCGAGCAGTGGCATCTGTTCAACACTGTACAGCTTGGTCACGATGTGAATGTCTCCAGCGTCTGGCGAGAGGAGATCACGGGCAAGAATGCAACGGTGGCCATCGTTGATGACGGATTAGACATGTACAGCCGCGACCTCAAGGACAATTACTTTGCCGAGGGCTCCTGGGACTTCAACGACAACGACCCTGAGCCTAAACCCGAGCTCTCTGATGACAATCATGGCACACGTTGTGCCGGAGAAGTTGCCGCGGGGCGGAACGATTATTGTGGTGTGGGAGTCGCTTACGATGCTCGCATAGCGGGTATTCGCATATTGAGCAAGCCTATCAGCGATGCCGACGAAGCGGAAGCCCTCATCTACAAGTATCAGGACAACCAGATCTACTCTTGCTCATGGGGCCCTCCTGACGATGGCCAGTCTATGGAGGCCCCAAACACCGTGATCAAGAGGGCAATGGTTCAGGGTGTTCAAAAGGGACGCGGCGGCCTCGGCTCCGTCTATGTCTTCGCTAGCGGCAATGGCGCAGGCTATGGTGACAACTGCAACTTTGACGGCTACACGAATTCCATATACAGCATCACTGTCGGCGCAGTCGATCGTGCTGGCCTGCACCCTTACTATTCTGAGCACTGCTCGGCGCAGCTGGTAGTTACTTACTCCAGCGGTAGCGGCGATGCCATCGTAAGCACACCCCCAGATTTCCCCATCCCGGTCACTGACATGTATGTAGCACACGACGGATACAGGCGTGAATAAGTGCTATGGGAACCATGGAGGAACATCTGCTGCTGCCCCTCTTGCTGCCGGCATTTTTGCTCTAGTCCTCCAGATTCGACCTGATATTACATGGCGGGATATGCAGTACCTCGCCATGGACACTGCTGTGCCTGTCGATGACCCCGAGGCTGATTGGCAGGAGACTGCGATTGGCAAGCAGTTCAGCCACACCTTCGGCTACGGCAAGATCGACTCATACGGGCTTGTCCAAAAGGCCAAGGACTGGGAGCTCGTCAAGCCCCAGGCGTGGCTTTTCTCCCCCTGGCTCCAGGTCCGCAAAGAGATCCCACAAGGCAAGAAGGGTCTGTCTGTAACCTTTGAGGTTACGGAGGATATGCTGAAGGATGCCAACCTTGAGCGTCTTGAGCATGTGACGGTGACCATGAACGTCGAACACACCCGTCGGGGTGACATTAGCGTCGATCTCATTAGCCCAGAGAAGATCATCAGCCATATCGCCACCGCGAGACCCAAGGATGATTTCAAGGGCGGTTATGACATGTGGACTTTCATGAGTGTGGTTCACTGGTAAGTCTACGACTCCCCGCAAGATTCATTGAATGATGCTAACCTTCACAGGGGAGAATCAGGTGTAGGTACCTGGCAATTGATTGTGCGCGATACCGTCAAGAACGAGCATGTTGGTACCTTTAAGGATTGGCACCTCAAGCTCTGGGGTGAGGCAAAGGACGCCAAGAAGGCGAAACTGCTCCCCATGCCCGAGGAGAACGATGATGCAGATCACGACAAGTCCCAGTCTACAATTTCTGTGCCCGCAGCGACCACATCAGCCGCGGACGAGGAGGCTACGGAACCCCCGACTCCTCCAGGCAATCCCACCGGTCACCACGAACGGCCTACTAAGCCAGGCAAGCCAGCAGCCAGCAGCACGGGATCCAGCGAAGCTCAGGAAGCCACGGAGACCTCGTCATCGCACTGGGTCTCATGGCTGCCCACGTTCGGTGCCTCGAAGAAGGCCCAAATTTGGATCTACGGCGCTGTCGGCCTCATTCTTGCCTTCTGCATCGGCCTTGGCATCTGGCTTCTGATTGTCCGACGCCGACGGATGCGCAATGATCCCCGCACCAACTATGAATTTGAGCTGCTTGACGATGAGGAGACGCAGGGTCTCAACAGTGGCGAGAAGGGGGTGGGTGCTCGGAAAGCCAAGCGAACCCGCGGCGGAGAGCTGTATGATGCTTTCGCTGAGGGTAGCGAGGACGAGCTTGAGCACTACTCTGATGGACCTGCCTCCGGAAGCGGCAGCCGCAGTGGCGCTCAATCGAGGGAGCGCTTGCCAGGCGACGAAGCTGGTGACCAGTATGTCATCGGTGAGGAGAGCAGCGATGATGAGGACGATAGCCGTGAAAAGTCACGATTGACCAGCGGTCGGAGCTAGTTGATGGGGAAGCATCCTTTGGGTAATTGAGACATATGTCTGTTGAAGCAAGCGGCGAGATGTCTTGACGAGGGTGAAAATACAAACCAACTTTGGTGGCCCTTGACAGCATCAGTATTTGTTACAATTCCCGTTCTTTTGGCTGTTATACATCAGCATGGATACAAGGAGTTCCTAGGAGTAGTGTCTTTATTCTTAATTGGTATTGTTATCCTTACATGGACAGTGAACACGTCGTGTCAAGGCCAATCGCTGCATTAGGTATGGGCTGTGCTTGTCATCTGCGAGTCACACGTGAGAGTGTCTTGAGGTAGATGCAATGTTCATTAAGCCCTTGACTAGTGAGGCACGACTCTCCTCTTCTGTATGATACTCAAAGACGCAAAACATGCAAACGAGACGAGAAATTCTTTCAACGCCTTGCAATAAACGCCCGCCACCTCCTCCTCATCCTCATCTACAGCACAACCCCCCTGTTCCCTCCTTCCCCTTGCTCTATCTCCTTCACATACCTCTCCCAAAGATCAATAACCTCCCCATAGAACTCCACATGCGCATCCGCCAAACCTCCCAGCTGGCTCTTCATCTCAACTCTCTTGATCCTCTCGAAATCAGCGACTTCACGAACGACCTCGTCGTCGAACATGTCGCTTGTATTGCGTGCTCGCTCGACTTCCGTGGTGAGTTCCTCGACGCGGAGTTCGAGTTTCCTGGCGCGTTCGCGACGGGCTTGCTCGTGGTCTACGCCACGGACGTCTTCGATCTTGGAGCGGATGAAGCCGCCTGCTGCGGCGTTGTAGGAGGTTGAATGGCCGTGTCCTTGAATGGCGTCGCGCTCTGAGGTGGACTTATTGAGATACTCTGTGAGTTGCTCGAAGTCGAGCTGTTTCTGCTCGCGCGCTTTGAGAAGGTTCTTGAGGGCGCCGGAGTAGGCTTGCATGTCTCGCAGGGAACCGAGGTAGTCTTGGTCTGTGACGTCGTGGAGCTTTCGAAGGTGGGAGGCTGTGTCTTCGACGGAGGCGGAGAAGGCGCGGCAGGCGGGTTCGACGCCTGGTTCGAGAGTGATGAGGCGTTGGAATTGCTCAGAGAGGTCTTTGAGGTCTGTTTCGAGATCTGCTTCTCTGCGGGCAACGCGGGCGACGACCTTCTCGATATGACCGAGATCTTCATCTAGCCTATCGCTCTTCTCTTTGACTTCCAAGAATCGTCTGTCGGGTTTATGGACCTTCGTGAAGGCATTGATGAACGTATCCGCAAAGTTATCAAACACCCCTCCCGAACCGGGATCACTGCTTGAAGACCCCCTCCCGCCTCTGGCCCGCATCGTCGCATTCCAGTCATGACTTTCCAGAAAACTGTGGAGGATGGGTGCGCGACGGAGGGTGGGGTGGAGGCTTAGACGGACAAGGAAGCGCTGGAGGGAGTGCGCGCGACGGGCGGTGAAGTCGGAACCGAAGCGGTCGCCGCGGACGTACTCCATACGTTGCTTATCGGGGAGAGGAGGCACCGCGGCGGCGGGGAAGTCCTTAGAGAGTTGTTTCCAGAGGAAGACGAAGTCGGTAAAGCGGCGGCGGATGGTGGTTGTTTCGCGCTGGAAGGAGGGGAAGGTGGACTATGAGTACGGTGTTAGCATTAAGGTATGGTAAGTGGTCTGAGGGAGGCTTTGGCATACGTGTGTGGTAATGAGGTACGAAACAAAGGCATCCTTGGTCCCGTCATTCTCCTTGATCGGTTGTCCGACGGTACACTCGAGCTTCTCGGCGCCAGCTCCGTGGCCAAGGTCATCGTCATGGTCAGCTGGCCCAGTAGCAGCGGCAGCAGCCGCGTTGGCAACGTCGGTTACTGTCGCGGGGATTCCATGGTGCAGGTCTTCGTCTACTGACTGACGGGAAGTCTGCTCTTGGACGTGGTCGCTCCAGGAGACGTTTGTGAAGGTGTCCTGCTCCATGGAGGCTATGGCATGGAGGGGAGGTAGGTAGCTTCGCTGGGTGATGGTGAGTCGATGCTGATTCGGCTGAAGTATTGGGAATAATTTTTCTAGTATTGGTGGCTTCAATGAGGTGGCTGTTGACGTAGCGATGCCTCAGGTTGGGATCGTATGCTGGGTACGGTGGTATTCGTAAGTGGTGTCGTAGCTGAGGATAGATGCTTAGTTACTGGAGGCTGGTTCCGGGTGACGATGATGTGGTTGTGTGGGGTGGCCACGGCCTAGCCTCTGCGCTCGGCATCAGCCTGGCCGGGCGCTGGCGGGGGTACCTCCGTTCTGGGTGGGGGATGGTGCACGGGGCAGGTACCCCGACCACGAGCTGACGAAGCTGCTGGATTACGATGAGACTATACGAAGCTTTCGATTGTGCCATAATCAGTAATGATCATGCAGAAGAACCGAGGTGTGCTTCACAGCTTAAAGATGGGCGTTACTGTTCTGAAGTCTATTATCAAGTCCTCATCTTCACTCATGATAGAACGAGGCGATGACGCATGCTCTACGTCTTATGTAGGATCCTCACCACAGCCAGCGCACTCAAGAAGATACTTGCAGGTTCTGAATGTGTACATAAACAAGTCTATTTGGTGTCCTGTGTTGTGTTGAGAGTCTATACCCAGTTTGTTGTGTCTCATGCCCAATGCTTTGCCCCCGTCCATTCGACAGGTTAGTGTTGTTTGATACACTGCGCTTGTTGCGCGTATGTCAGGCTCCCTCCTCTTGTGTCCCTAGATGGTAGTCGTACAAATGAAACAAAAGAGAAAATAGAGAGAGAGGTTCTAATAAAGACATGAGTATGAGTGTCCTGCCGCTCTTCAGGGTCGATATGAATGCGGGACAGGTGCGCTTCACTTCTGCTCCTCCTTTGCCGCCTTGCGTTGCTCCTCAGCAACCGTGGCCATGTCTGTCTCCGCATCAACCATCTCACCGGCCTGGTTCTTCTCCACGCCGACCGCTTCAGCCGACATTTGACGCTCCTCCTTCTCGTCAATATCCTCCGTGTCACGTGGCGTCGCAAGACCTGTGCTCTGGCTCTCCTCATCCTGCGCGTTTTCCTCGTCAATAAGCTCTTGCTGCTCCTTGAGGACCTCGAGACGTTGCTTGTTGGTCGCAGCGCCCTCGGCGTTGTGCACCTCGAGCTCGATCTCGTGGAAGAGCTCCTCAGGAATGGAGGAAAGGACACCAATCAACGCATCGATCTGGCTGGATCCCTCACCCGAGCCCTGGCCGTACATGTAGGCGTTGCTGAGCACCAGAAGAGTAGATGGGACACCATTCTTGAGTCGCAGGTCGAGCCAAGCCTTGAGATCCTCGCGCATCCTAGCGGGCGAAACGCTGTGTGTGCGAATACCACGGGCAGCAGCTGCCATGCGCAGCTCTGACACCGTCAAGCTGTCCACGCCCTCGTAGGCAATTGCCTTGTCGTCGCGCTTGATCTGACGCATACGGTGGCGAATCTGATAACGCAGCATCATGTCTGTACCGAAAGTGTTGAGGTTCATGTAGCGGCACATAGAGACCAGCTGTGGCCGCGACAGGTTGTCGAGAGTGAGATCATCTCTGAAGACCTTGCAGACCTTGACGACATCCTCTGACGTCGGGGCTTCGCCGGTCGACCGGACCTTGCGGAAGAAGTTGGCGAACTCCTCCTTCTGAGCAGTGGCCTGGCTGAGAGGCAGGCCAGTCTCCTTTAATGTCTGTTGCAAGAAGTCACTGACCTCCTTCCTTGTGGACCGGAGCAGAGTGGCCTTTGCGTCCTTGGACTTTTGACCCTCGAATGTGCTGGGAAGCATATTAGGGAACAGCTTCAGTGCCAGTGGGAGTAGAGCCTCTCCCAGTGGGACAATAATGAAGACTGAGAAGGGGACAAGACGGCCAAGATCTTGAACGGTGCGTTGGAGTTGACGGTTCTCTCTCCGAGTCAACTCGTATCCTGCAGCCATCTTGAGGGCCAGCCTCCAGCTAATCTTGACCTCTGCAACCAGAAGCTTGCTGCCATCCCAGTAGTGTCTTGCCTCCTTCTTGACCTTCTCCCACAGTGTCAACTTCTTTTCCTCCTTCTCCTTCTTTGCAAGCTGTGCTTCCTTGTCGTGCTCCTCCTTCTTGGCGACTAGTTCGTTCATCTCAGCCTCGACTGCAGTGTTGGCAGGCTTTGCCTCGTCAGGGCCGATGGAGCCATCGTCTGTTGACTTGACATCCTTGGCGCTCTCGGTCGCGCTCGCTGCGCTGCTGTCCTTCGGCAGAGGCTTCTTAGCCTTTTCTGCGTTGAATCCTGGAGGCGGAGCGGAGTGCGAGGTGTCGGGTCGATGATGCTCGGTGCTGAGTTGGCGGAAGGGGATGAGGAGTGCGATGGCGGGGATCTGGGCGTTGCGGCCTACATGGCGGGCGAAAACGTTGGACGAAGTCCTTTGTGAAAGCAACCGAGCTGCAATTGCGCAAAGAAGAGGCAGGTCAGTAAACGTTGCGAATGGCAAACAGCGCTGTTTTGGACGCAAATCAGGTGTAGGATAAAAGCTTACTGTTGGCCAGCAAGGGGTTACGAGCCACAGCCCTCCGAGCGACGTTTGATGATGCGCTCATTACGTGGGGGCAAATGTGTCTGATGGTTGAGAGGAACGATGCGAGATGAGCTTAAGGCGGCATGAGATGCAAAAGTGGTTGAATGTTGGGCGTCGAAGAGAAAGAAAGTCGAGGAATGATGATGGAAGTAGAAGGCGGAAGATGCAGGGAAGTCTGTCTGCAGGCGATTCGGAGGGAGGGTCCAGTCCAACGAGGGTCGAGCCGCGCTTGGGTGCCGGGAGTGCGGCGAGTGACAGAAGACAGAGAGGTACGTACTCTTTTTGGTGTGCTGGCGGCGTGGAGTAGGATGCCGACGCTTCCAGCAGCGAGAACTCGTTCATTCACCAGGGGTGGGTGGAGTGGAGTGTTTGTCTGTCGAGGTCGGATTATTGAGGTCCGAGTTCCGGATTTGTTGGGGCGAGGTGAGTACGGCAACACGTCAGCAAGAACGCTGGTCACGTGCCTGCACGGGAGAGTAAGATGCCAGGGTTACATAACCCTGGACTGCATCATTCATCGTGGCCCCAGCGTCTCCAGGACCAACCAAGGATGCAAGTGGACGGCCAAGGCCTTGCTGCTGACCAGCCCGTGCGCCATCACGACGACGTCAGTCTTTTTCCAGCTTGGCGAGATCTGGCTTGTGCTTAAACCCTTGAGCAGCCATCTGACGAAGAGACTGCTGCCCCTGAGTATAGCACCGGTACTCAACCACTAAATCAGTCTCATGTTCGCAACCCCAGATAATTGACTGACTCAGAAGCACGTGCTGAGCGTCCTCCCCGGCAGCTGGCCCAATTAATCACAACAGCCGCCATCGCCTCGGGATTCGGGGACCCTGCACCGACCGTTGATGATCCCCTCCTTAAGCCGACACCTACCTCTACTTGCCCCCGCTCACATGCCATGACATTCACCATAGGCACTGCCGAGCTGTAGTGACGGGATGCGAGCATCTTCGAATAAGGCCTATTTGATCTCATCTTGCTCACACCTTGCGTGAATACGCTTCTGCTCATCGTAATCTTTGACTTGGCTGTGGCTGACAGGGGACTTGGTTGTGGCTAGCCAGAGGAACAGCGGCACACTCACTGCTAGGCCAAAATAGGTCTCAACCGGGGGCCGAGCCAAAACCAAGAACTGCACTCCATACAGTAGAGATCCTCGCTTCGCCTCGCCTCAACACTTCCTCCATCTCTCCGTCTCACCCGTATTCCCTTACCCCGGTCGACCATCCACCCCTCCTTCATCATCGCCTGTCTCCTCCTCTTTCTTTTAATCCTTCACATTCATCTTTGCTTCATCGTCATATTCTTTTTCTCCTTGTATTACTAGCGAAGATGTCGTCCCTCTGACAGCCAACCCTGCCTGTCGTTTTGATTTGATATCCGCGATAACATCACTCAACTTTTGGATCCTCTACCCCCACCTCCTTCAGCACTTCTCAACAAATTCACCACCACCACCGCGTGAACAACGCTCAGTTCTCGGCCAATTCACATCCCACTGAAATGCGCCTCAAGAGGGCAGCTCGCGTCATCCTCGTCGGTGCCCCCGGCGTCGGCAAAGGCACCCAGTCTGATCGCCTTCTCCAGCGATTCCCTCAACTTCAATCAATCAGCACCGGCGACCTTCTGCGCAGCAACGTCAAGCGTCGCACTCCCCTAGGGATCAAAGCCGAAGCCACTATTAAATCAGGCGGGCTCGTCGCAGACGACCTGGTCTTCCGTCTCATCTCCAATGAGCTCTACACACGCGGCTGGCTCGGCCACAACGCCCAGCCGAACATCATGACCCTGAACTCCGAAGCGACCACGAACACATCCTCAGACTCCTCAGACTCCTCAGGTTTTAGCAACATGGTCACCGCTCCTTTCCGCCTCGACGAACACAACCCTCCAGAAGCCTCCAACGATCCATCAGCATCCTTCCTCCTAGACGGCTACCCCCGCAACGCTACCCAAGCCGACGCCTTCGACCGCCTCGTCCCCATCAACCTCGCTGTCTCTCTCAAAACCCCATACGATGTCGTCATCGAGCGCATCGCCGGCCGCTGGGTTCACGAGCCCTCGGGCCGTGTCTACAATACAACCTTCAATGCGCCACGTGTGCCCGGCCTGGATGACGTGACCGGAGAGAAGTTGGTGAAGAGAGCGGATGACACAGAGGAGGTGTACAGAGCGAGATACGAGACTTTCCAGAAGAGCGCCGAGCCGTTATTGGAGCACTACGCGAAGAAGGGAGTGCTATTGGAGATCGAGGGTATGAGCAGCGATGAGATCAGTCCCAAGCTGTACAAAGCATTTGAAGAGCGGTTCTGTGCTGTTTAAACAATTGGCGATTCTGGGTGTGCGACATAGGTTTCAACATGGAATGGGAGCGGTGTCTTCCTGGTGAGTGAGGGTGTGAACAAGCCCTCGCCGCCTTTCATATTTCTATTCTTCTTGTCTACGGAGTTCTTGCTTGGACGGGCGATGTCGCTGGTGCCGCGTATCTGGGGTGGAAACAAAGGGCAAGGGGCCCGACCCCGGCGCGGCTTGATACCCTCGCGAGCGTATTTCAGTGCCATGGGAGAGAGGCTGGTGGGGGAGTGGTCACTGTCTGAACAGCTGTTCGAGTAGATCGCAGTGGGACGACTGATATGCACCAGTCGCTGGTATGGAGATCGTCTTTATGGGTGTCGACGTATACCTAATTCTTGGGACGGGATTATAGGTCTGTACTTCGGTATAAGGATACAATCGCTAAATGACCTCGATCTACTTTCTACACTTGGGCTTGCCCGTGGCTATGTTCCAACGCATCCGCTGATGAGGACTGACCAGCAGGCCGTCCGTAAACAATGAAATGTTCCTGTCCTCACGCACTAGTCACGCCACTCATCACCACTTCGAATCCCGCTTGGCATCCCCTGATCCTGCTGCGCTGCTGAGGATGATGACGACGAAGGCCCATCAAGAGGGTCGTCATCCAACGCCTTGGCCAGCTCGTCCGGATCCTGCATCTTCGCATCGGGATCAACAACTCCATCGAGGTCCTCGGACTCGCGCCTCCTGTCAACATCGAGGACGCCGTCATCGGCACTAACAGAGATACCCCTGGCACCCCACTTAGGCCTGCTCCGGCGATGGCCCCCGTTACCACCAGATGCGAGACCACTCTCTTCATCGTCGTCGTCCTCAGGCTGGAACCTCTTGTGTCCAAAGATCCTCCTGAGGAGCCAGCTGTGACGCATATCATCCGCATCAACAATGCCACCGCCACGCAGCTTGACTCGCTGGCGGGTGTAGTAGACCCAGAAGAAATCGAGGTAAAGTGCCGTCTGGATAATGCCGAAGATGACGGAGACGGTGTCGATGCCGTGGTCATCGGGGTCGAGACCGCGAACGAACCAGTTGACGCAGTAGAGAGCGCGGTAAGAGCCGAGAGCAAGAAGGTAGAAGGAATCGATGACGGTGGGGACCGTGGTTTGACGGAGGAGGAGGAGCTGGGGGAGAACGCAGACGGACTCGAGGATCTCGGAGAAGACCCAAAGCCACTCCCAGTAAGAGTTAGCCTACTATATCAAGGTATTGGGATAATCACAAAACTTACGCGCATGAAGCCCCAGTTGTTCTCAAAGATCATCATCACAAACGGCGACAAGATCAATGACCCGCCCAGGACAATAGCACCCAGCTTCCAGGCAATCTCTCGCTCACGCGAGCGAGGGTACAGCCATTGCATGATTCCCAAGATATAGAAACTAGAGAGCAGGTAGAAGATCTTGAAGACGAAGTTCCAGACATAGCTCTCGACGAAGACATCGAGGTAGCGCGTGCAGAAGACGAGAGCGTAGAGGAGCTGAGTGATGAGGGAGACGCCCTCAGCGGAGCGGTTGCGGTGGATGGCGAAGATGAGGATGCATTTGGAGGAGGCGTGAGAGAGGTCGCCGATGATGCGAAAGATCTGTGAGGGAATACTTATTAGATTGATGAGTAGGAAGGTGATGTATAGCGGCAAACATACGTTCCAGGCGGTCATGATGGCGGCTTGGGTGAGGCTGGTGGTACCTCAACGATAGCTCGGGATTGGAACGCGGTTGGCGTCTGAGTTCAGGAGAGGTGGCGCAAGGCCGTTGGTACGTTGATGGTGTCTCTCAAGACGGATGTGCGACGCGAGGATGATCGCACGAGCTGGGTGTGTTGATGCTCACGATGGCGAGTGGCGACGTGTGATGCGATGGCCGGAGGCTGAGCGAGGTCGGGGGCAAGGAGGGACCAGCCAGGCTGGCGTCTCGAGGAGCTGGGGCGGGACTGCGACAGGTCCACGCGGAGCTTGCGTCACATGCCTGGTGGATTACCCTGGAGCTCCCACCTTATATAGGACGTAAGGCTCCATTTAAAGGGAAATAATGAATCACATATCCTGAGCAGTTTCAGACTTGATATTTGTTACATGTTCTCAAATAAAGAAATCTATTTCTCAAGGCCTACCTCGGGAAATTGACGCTGTCATTGACAGGTCCCCTTCCCAGTGTATCACCTACAGGAGTCCAAGTCCAAGGTTGTATTGTTGAAGACCAAGATTGGTATGACAGACAAGATTCCAGCTTCTCTTCCCGCAATCCGAGAATGAATAAGCTATCACTTAAAGCCTTGTGTACAAACGAAATACCATGATCGTAACAGTGCCCGGAGGAGAACGACGGCTTAAGCTTGGAGTTCTACTGGGACTAATAGAGGTAAGGTTTGATGATTCTAAGATAGCCATAAAGCTTAAGGAAAGTGAAGCAGATTGATGGTTGACTTGGGCAGCAGCCATTACTGATGAGGAGCGAATGTGATTCTGGATGAGAGTTATAAGTCTGCTTCTGATGTCGACCGAGTCATGTATCTACCTCCTGTACTCCATTCCTTGTAGCAACGGCGCTCTTGCAAATACGTACTCTGTCGGTGCCGGTGCACACATAATTGACTCCCGTAGAATATGGGTGCCTCTCGAGGAAATGCCTCATTCTTGAATTCCAAACAACCACTCGATCGCATTGTATTTCCTCTATATTTGACACCGTACGAGAGCCGGAGCTGGCGTTGATCATGGTCAGAGACTTCCCAATCAGGCAATCCACACCAGACGCATCTTACGCGTCAATGCCGCCCGTTAACCCACTTGCAATCGCACCGAGTCGCAAAGCTCACCTGAGGGTTACGTCAGTTACGTGCATCTCAATAATCAGGGGATGAGATCGGTGTTCCAGATTCTTCAGTGAGGAATTGTCGAATGTTGATCTACTTCCACACCTTTCGGCTTTACTCTGTTTCCTTTCCATCTGTTCCTCCCAAATCCTCTCCTCTCCCTTTGAAGTAACCTGTCCGAAGCCCCCGAAGGTACGCGTATACACTGATCCTTCTTTGCCCTCATCTGAGCGTCTTTCAGCCTACCTGTGATGCCATTCCATCTGGCTTTAGCTATCTTGGCCCTGCCAAATTTTGCCCACGCTGGACTTGTGCACCAGGTACATGACCAAGATGACCAAGGTGTTTTCGCGGAGCCGAAATACTTTCGTTAGTCTGCACCTCACTCCTCCCATTACCTAGGCCCTTCAAACTAACAGAATGGCAGGTGAAGCAGAGTCAGTTGCCTTGTGACCTTGATCATGGAAAAGCGTGACATCTAACTAGATTGGATGTAGCTGGGGTGATCACTATTCTGATCGCTTCGCCAAGGGGCCATTGAGTGAGGATGCGAGGCACAATGCTGTCGTCGGTCTTGTTCAGTCTTATCTCACGACCATGGATGACCTGAGGATCCAGACATGGCTTACGCACGGAACGCTCCTTGGCTGGTGGTGGGGGAAACATGTAAGTGTCCTTTCTGACTACCAGAACCCGTGGTTGCAGCATCTGATTCAACATAGGTCATGCCTTGGGAGCTCCATGCCGACTTCCAGGTCAGTGAGGCAGATATATTCTTCCTGGCTTCATATTACAACATGACCACCTACCGTCATTGGCCAGAGCACTTTCCCGAAGGACGGGATTACCTCCTGGAGATCAACCCTCACTTCGCACACCGCGATCCGAATGATAAGCTCAACGTCATTGATGCACGGTGGATTGATATGGTCACGGGATTGTATGTCGACATTACGGCGGCGAGGTATGCTTTGGACCATGAGCAGGGCGAAGGGGTTATGTACGACAAGAGTGACCATGAGTTCAGGGTGAGTATTCTGTGACGACTTTGAAGCCAGCAGATACTGATAGGAGGCCAGGATACATTCCTCTACCCTCTTCGACAAACGACTTTTGAACAGGCGCCAGCCTTAATCCCTTATCGTTATGAGGACATGTTGCGGTCAGAGTATGGAGACAGCGCCCTAACAAATACCATATATCGAGAGTAGGTCCATGTTGATGATCTGTGGTTCTAACGTGCAAGGCAGCTGACCGATGGTTAGTCACATGTTCGACAAGAACGAGAAAGTTTGGATAAAAACGGCAGAAGTTGAGCAGGGATAAGGAATGACTTATTCAATCGAGCGTGTAGAGTCAACAGGTTCCTCAGCATGGCGTGCTACATTGGCGTTTTGGTGTTCAGTAAGAGACTGGATTATTAGGAAGTGGAAGTGTACACATACTGTGGTCTCACGATCCCAATAAAACAGCACAGTTCAATGTCCTTAGACTACTACAGCTGATCTATGGGAGGCAGCCAGACACACAGGCACTTGAGGATCTACCCAAAGCTTTCCTCAAAGCTACAATTTGGGTATGCTTTATCCGTAGAGAAGGTGCCTTCATTGTTTTTGTGAGCACTATCGGCCATGGTGAAATAAAGATGTTGAAATTGCTTGTTCTCGCTTTAATCCCTGGCGTTGGAACAGTCCACAATTGTAGAGACGAGGGTGTAAGTGGTGGCGAGAGTGATGCTGCCCCGCGATACTCAAAGTGTCTGTCGCGTCGGCCGTCGCGTCCACCACGACCAGCAACCTGCAATTACATCAACACCACGGCCGAACCTTCACCATCGACACGCACCCGATCTCCGACATAACCGGCAGCTCGAACAGCCTATTCAATCTCGGAACGACGCTGATGTCGACATAAACAACATCCTGCCACATTATGGCAACTCGCGCTGATCGGCTCAACGAGCGTCTACGTGGCGCACAGCACGTCAACCCAGGACATCCTCAAATTGCAAATATACTAACCGGAGACACAGGCGCGTAAATGTAGACGACGATGACACGTTCCGACTCGATATCCCGGGACTCGGCGCAGCTGCGACAGTGACCGCAGAACCCCAAGCACCAGCTCCCCGCTCAACACCAGGTTCGGCAAAACGACGACGGATCGACCGATCTGGCTCGAGATCCTCTCAGGATGGGTCTTCGGGAAGAAAGTCAACGCACAGAAGACCAGGCACTGCCTCCTCACTGCCGAACGTTCCCGAAGAAGCGAGTCCAAGACTTGTGACTGCAGCAAGTACAAGGTCGCGACGAAGCTCCGCTGCAGCAACGTCCAGTCCCGCCGTTGCAGTAGTGCGGCGAGGAAATGAATCTGACGACGAGCTAGAGAATGGTACTGCACCCAGCGCCACCCGCCCTGATCAGAGCTTTGAGGATGAGGTTGAGGAGAGCCCAAGAGACGCGCCAGGCAGCGGTCGCAGAAGATCGCGAATCCCCAGTGCGCCAGCTTCAGAACTGGCTGCGAGGCTACAGAATGTTGTCATAGAATCAGACGATGTTGCAGATTCATCCTCTCCCCTAGCACGAGTAGCAAAGAGGAAGAGTGTTGGTCCATCAGCACGGGCAAGATCAACAAGGGAAGCTACTCGAGGGTCTTCTTTACGACGAGTAACGAGGCCAGAAGAAGATGACGAACTATCACCGAACAGACCACGAGATGCGGATCCAGAATCTGAGGCGGCGGAGGAGATCGGTGCTGCTGAGGCGGCCAAAACAATAGGGAGAAAACGTCCGCGAAGGAGTGTGTCAAGGCAATCTCCTGATATTGGATCTGAACAACCACAAGCAGAGGATGAGCCTCGCCCGGCTGACGAAGAAGACGAACCGCCACCCAAAAAGCGAAGGGGCAGGCCTTCGAAGAGCCCTGTGACGCAGAAGCAGCCAGCCAGAGCGAAGGCCGCAGCCGCGAAAGCAAAGACAACGCGGAGAACAAGTCAAGAAGTAATAAAACGCGCAACGAAGACAAAAAATACAGTCAAGAGCCCCAAACCAGCGCCCAAGCAGCGCAGAAGACGGAGAAGCGCAGCAGAAGGCAACGATGAAGTCGCTGAGGACGGTGACGATGACAACGCAGCCATCGAGATTACTGTACAGCGCTTTGTCAACCTCAAGAAGCGCGGCGGAGCGGACGACGGTGAGGATCCACTGCACTCGGAGATTCCATTCGCAAATCGGAGCGGAGAGAGCACCGTCGATGTGTTCGCTCAAGTTTGCGAAGAGGTCATCAACAACACAATGGGCCAGTTCCACGAGCTACTCAGCAGTTCAGCGGCAGACGCGGCAAAGAAGAAGGAGTTCAGGATTAAGATGAGGGCGATTGAGGCATACAAGGAAGAATTGAACTCGAGGCTCTTACAACATGTGAGTACTCATTCAGTGATTGACACAAGAGCGAAGGTCAAAGATGCTGACTTGCAAAACAGGCTATCCATCTCGATCACTGGTACTCGTTAAGGAAGCGAGTGCGCCATGTGCAAAAGGAGAAGCTAACGCTAAGGGAAGAAATCCTGAAGCTCAAGGCAGAAAGGGAGCAAGTTGCCTTGCGCATGGATGCGATCCGAACCAAGCACGAAGCAGACACGAAAGAGTCAACCGTAAGTGATACTGTGTCACTGAACATCGGATTATAACTAACCTCCCGAGCTTAGTATCGACTTGACGCATCTGCCTTGATGCATGATATCGACCTTGCCGTGGAGAGAGGTCAGAAAGCGCCTGAGTTAACGCGCAAGGAGCAGAAAGAGGCAGATCTGGCCAACCTCGAACTTCTGATCGCACAGGTCACTGACCAAGGCAGCTCAAAGAGTGCTTCAGGTGGACTTCTGAGCCAAGTGACCGAGTTCAATGCTTTCCTTGAGCGTGCTGCATTGGCATTGGAGTCAAGATGAGCGACCTAACGATACGATGAAGATTTGTAAGATTTGTATTTATTGATGATATCCATGACGCTCTCAAACAGTGGCTCTGCTGCCGTTATCAATACCACGGGAAGCTTGTCTACCTCCTTTTACTGAATCTTCGCCTTGCTGAAGTCCATCTCCGGGTGTTGCTCCTGGAACTTCTTCAGAATATCCGCCTTCTTCTGATCATCAGACGTCGGCAACCCAGCCTCCTTCTGCCTCTGATCATACATCATCTTCTCGACCATGCCGCGTGTCTCGCCATCGAGATCGGACAGCTTGCTCTGATCGGGCTGGATCTTGGAGACGTCGATGCGCGGGGCAGATTGCACGACATGCGCCCACCACTCCATCTTGTTGACCTTGTCGAGGTGGATTTCGACAAGCTTGGTGCCATCAGAGTTGGTAGAGAGGGTCCAGGTTGAGTCGTCGACGTGGATAGGATGGGGCAGGTCGCCCTGGAAGACGAGTCAGTCAGACAGTGAACGAGCTGGCAGCAGCATGGGAGGTTACGTACATTGATGATCGGGTCTTGGCCCTTGATACCCGCAGACAGCTTCTGCTTCTTGATCTCAACAACCAGATCTCTTGACTTCAGGTTTCCAGGGACCGTGAATGTGACGTCCAGCTCGCCGATGGTCTGCTGCCACTTGTAGGGCAGAGCGGCCTGCTCCTCGGCCTCCTTCGCGCGCGCGGTGGCGTCCTCTGCGGCGGTGGGTTCTGCGTCCAGTCAGCTATGTTCAGTAGCATGATAGATCTCTTGAGATGTAGCAGTCCATCTTGAAAGAGATGCAGAGTCAAACACCACGCATTGCATGGTAAAAGAAACGTACCTTTGTCTGTCATGGTTGCAGTTGAAGTGCAGTGTTGACAGTTCGAGATCGAAGCTCATCGAACAGGGTCCTGATGGAGGGGCACAGTTAAGACAACCAAGGCCGATGGTGGGATGGTGTGGCGTATTAGAGTGTGGCTGACTAAATGTGGCTCAAGCTCTCCCTTGCAAGCGTGAACATAAGCCAACCTCCAGCTCTCTTTCACGGCCCATACTTCGATTCCCCCATCTGTGCCTTCTCCTACAACATCTGACGGCACACCTTCGCTTGAGCCGCAATCATGGCCTCCGCAGGCGGCGCCGTCTCTGTCCGCCATGGCACTTCAGGCGCTGCGCCAGGTGCCGACGAAACCAATCTCGACACCGAAGAGACCTGCCCCGTCTGCAAGACCAGCCGGTACTTCAACAAGAACATAGAGTTCCTCATCAACCCCGAATGCTATCACCGCATGTGCAGATCTTGCATGGAACGCATATTTCGCGATGGACCAAACCAATGCCCTTATGCGGGGTGCCACAAGACCTTGCGAAAGCGCGGTTTTAAGAGCGCGTTCTTCTCCGATCTGCGCGTAGAGCGTGAAGTCGACATTCGCCGGCGTGTAGCGAACGTCTTTAACAAAGTCGAGGAGGATTTCGAGACGCTGGATGATTACAACGACTATCTCTACAAAGTCGAGTGTCTGACTGATGACCTCGTCAACGGCAAAGACGAGGCAAAGAGAAAAGCAGAGACAGAGCTCATCGAATGGGAAGCGCAGCACAAGGCCGAAATTGACCGCAACAAGAAACTCGCTCGAGAATCAGACGAGGCACGACAGAAGCGCCTCGCCATGGAGAGAGATGCTGCTCGACAGCGAAGAATGGAAGACCTTCAGGCCGACGCGGAGGAGAAGGCGAATGCGGCTCGCTTTAGAGAGGAGATGCTGGATTCGCTGCAAACTGCAGAGGAGGGACAGGCTGCACAGACGATGAACAAAATTATCCTCAAGAGGCGTGGACAGCAGAAGAGGGATTCTGCTATGGAGGCTATGGCTGGCGCGACTGGCGGCTTATCTATCCGCGGTCTGCGGGACAGGAAAGCCGAAGCACAAGCAGAGGCCGAAGAAGATGGCCCCTACGATCCTTACGGTGGTCTGGACATGCGTCCACAGAGAATCGACGTCTCACCGGAGAACCTTGTGGCCTACGGCGACGGCAACGAGTGGGTCGAGGCGGCGAGACACAAAGACGAGTTCAAGGTTGGAGGGTACAGTCCGGACGAGTACATTACGCGGGCGCTGTACGAAGCCTTCGCGGGGCTGGGTGTGTTTATTGGAGAGGAGAAGATCGATAGGGAGATTGGGACGATGGGTGCTGCTGAGGCTGTACTGACAGGTGTGACGGCTGGCAGTATGGATGTAGATGACCCCTTCTAAGATGTTCTGACCCAAGAAGAAGGAAGAGGGTACGGAATTTACTTTGCATAGCTTGGCGCTTAGGGGGTCTGGGACTTGGTATCGGAAGAAACTCCCAAGAATTACTGGTTGGAACTGGAACTGGATTTATACATCTAGAGGCTGGCGCATAGGGATACGGAATTTTACCTCATCATATGCAAGACTCCATAATTGCAGGCCGCAGGTCATGAGACTGTTCAATTGTAACCACTGTTTTTATGCCTATTCCAAAAGAGCTGTTTTGATCTTTGCTGACATTTTCAGTTCCATCGCATCGCCGTGCCACATCAATTTCACCTTTGCCAGTCCCAACCCGGTCTATTCCTCCACAGCTGGGTACTCTGAAAAAAGGGGGTGGAGAAACCCACAAAATGCCCAAGAACGCCTCGCTGGTGAATGCGATATGAAGATAGTAATGCCCTACGGTACGTGGCTGTGAAGAAGAAGTGAAGTGAAGGGAAAGGCCGTTATGGCTGCTGCCATGGCGTCTGCTGCCCTGGACGGGGAAAGACAGGTTGAGTACCCAGCTGGTCGAGACCACCTCCAATGGGTGCTTGATTGTGCTGCCAGCCCATGCCTGTGGCATGATTGACGAATGCTCCTTGCCTGAAAGGGTTCGTGCCAGTTGGCTGGGGTGCCATAGCTTGAGGCTGCTGCTCATTGGGCATAGTTGCTGCCCTGGCGAATGGGTTTGTTCCGGTTGGCTGGGCTTGGATGGGTGCAGCAGACTGGAAAGGCGATTGTTGACCTGTCGTGGAGGAGCCGAACGGGGAGGTGTTGGCAGAGCGGGCGAATGGGTTCGTGGACTGGCGTTGCAGAGGTTGTGTACCGCCGACTGGCGAGGACATGGTGCTTGTCGGCATGCCAGTTTGCTGAGGTTGCATCATGCCCGTTTGCTGGGTCATGAGCATGCTCTGTCGGAACGGATTCGTGCTCTGCTGACCAGTTTGCATTGGTTGCTGGAAAGGCGACTGCTGTTGCTGAGGGGGGCTCAGCATGCCAGTATTCTGGAAGGCCGCAGCAGAGTCCTGAGGGATTGAACCAAGTGCGCCGGGTTGGAAGCTGGGTTGCGGAGTGAATCCTCCAAAGCCTGCGCCCGTGAAGTTGGGCTGTAGTGGTTGCGGTTGCGGTTGCGGTTGCTGTTGCTGCTGTTGAGGCATCTGTTGTTGCGGCTGTTGCATAAACATATTGCTCTGAGGCTGCTGTTGGAAGGGGCTGTTAGATGCGAAGCCTGTTTGTTGCGGCTGCATGAAACCTCCGTTGGCCTGCTGCGGTGGTTGTTGCTGGAAACCTGGCATACCAGTGGCCTGCATTGGGAACGTATTTGCTGTCTGTAGACCCATCTGCTGTTGCTGTTGTTGCGGTGGCTGCATCTCCATAGGTGTCTGATTTTGTTCAATCGAATCGAAGAAATCAATAAGGTCCGGATCAGGGCCCTTGTTCGCCTGTGGTGCTTTCACTTCCGAACTCGAGCTGGCACCATTGGTTGCCCGCGGGAATGGGTTGTTACTTGCGGGCTCAGGGAAGTCGGCGTCGGTCATTGGCTTGTTGCTTGGCTTGTTGTCCATCAGCGGTCGCGGGGACTTCGACTTCGAGCGGTTCACAAAGCCTCCCTTACGCTTCGCGTCCTGTTCTGCAATATACTGGCGGCGATGGATCTCGAAGTCTGGGTCCTTGAGGTACTCCTCGAGCTGACGGCCAAGGTTGACCGGCGCATGCTTAAGCTTGGGAACCTCGACCCTTGTGCGATGTTCATGCTGTCTGGCAACGGAGAGGTATGCGACCACGAAATCGGTCTGCTTTGTGAAGTTCCGGTAGATTGCCATTGCGCGCTCGGCATCGGGTTTTGACATTTCGAAGAAGTGGCCTTAGGAGTCAGCAGGTTGGACGGTTGAGCAACCAGGGGGTAGGCTTACCAAGAATGTTGATCAAACCTTGGTTGAGGATCTGGAAGAGTGCGAGAAGGTCCAGTACCAGAAGTCTGAAGACGAAGATGGTGATCTCATTCTCCGGCTCGGTGTCCAATACCTGTATGGCAGTCAGCATCCATTGATCTCCTTGATGCCTGGGGTCCAACTCACATCGCACTTCAGCAGAGCTGTCAATTGGCTTTGCACGGATTCTGTTTCACGCAGCAATCCCTTATCGACCGATGACTTCTCGAGTCGCGTCTCCTGTGCGCGGACCCAATCAGTGCTCGTATCGCGGTATGACCTGGAGCGCTCGGCGAGGTAATTGGCATAATGCCTAATATTCCGGCCTTGTGTCTGAGCTACCGAGCCGTCAGTATCAACTGCCCTTGAAAGCGCAATGGCGCAGCATACCGTCAGTGAAGTTGCTGATGGCGAGCATATTCCGGTGTCGTGCGAGGAATTGCAAGGTGACGTCCGGAGATCCCTCACGGATCATGAGATGGACAGTGATGAGTCCCTTGAAGACGACAGTCCATGTTGAGTCGCGCAGGCGGTACTGGAGCGTGCGAAAGACCTCTGCGATGCCTGCCTCTCCGGAGTGAGTGGCTACGAGGATATGCTCGATGTATTTCGTCTTTGGGGGAGCATTCTGGGGGACGGATAGATGTTAGTAGAGTTTATTGGCATTAAGGTAAGGCTTGATAGTTTCTTTATCGCCAAAACAAGCTCAGCAAGACGCACCTTGATCTTGGTAGCCCCCTTGACGGACTTCTCGAAAGAACTAGACATATTGAAGCTATGAGCCCGCGATTTGGAGGGGGATGTCGGAGGCAAGCCGTAGACCAGGTTGAGCGCCGGCTGCCGGGGATCGCGAATAATTAGATCGGCAGGTGCAGTAGCAGTAGACGCAGCGGAAGTAGATGTCGAGGAGGGTACAGATGTGCGACGGCCACGAGGAGGATTGTAATAGCGGCCCTGGGCGCGCTGTGCGTCGATACGTTCGGCAGCAAAGATGGCGGAAGGGAGCATTGGGCGCGGGACACGGCGTCGGGGACGACGGAGGTCGTGGCTTGGGAAGTGGAGTGGACACAGTTGGCGTCAGGCAGTGGCTGGGGCTGGGGCCGGGCGAGCAGGCGTTGAGATTGTTGCCCAGGTGCCGACAGGTGAGAGAGGCTTCAGTGGGGTTGGCTGTTGATTGGGGAGCGACGACAGCGGCCGATAGTGGATACAGTGGGCGGGCTATGACGCTGTAGGGGTTGAGAGTTTGTGGCTGGTGCTGCAGAGGAAGAGTGACGCGGTGCAGTGTGAATCAGGGCAAGCAAGTAGAGTGAGGCTGTCACGATACGCAAAAAAGTCGCAAGTCGGTGTGCAAAAAGAAGGGAAATGGACCATCACGACATCCATGACGCGGAGCTGCATCACTACATATACATTGCGAGATAGAGCGCAGACCGTGCAGGCCGCCTATCCGGCAAAGCGTTGGATATCTCAACCCCCGCCTGGCACCGTATCACGCGAGCTGTGAGCTGCTGCCAAGGCATGATGCCTTCCCTCGCAGGGCCGCCGAGATTGAGGCGCATCTTTGGTTGGCAGAGAAAAATGAAACCGGTCTCGATCATATCATTATTGTCATTTGAGATAGCTTGGGTGTTCCAAGTACTCTCGCTCTCATACAAGCTATCATACATTAAGCAACACTTGTCGCCGAGTGACCACATACAGTAGCTTCTCACAGGTATAGTAAATAGGGAAAAGGGAAGAAACGCAACAAGAACAAACCTTCCATTCATGGAGTCAGAGCTGTTTATCATCGCGTCCGATGCTTGTAACAAGGTCGTGTCGAACGCCCATTTCATGGGCACCATCTCTTCTCGCCCCCAGACCACTGAAGCACCATCAAAGACAGCGAGAGTCCGGAGGTCCGTCGAGATGGTGCCTGCATCATATTATACACGCGGATCTCATCATCTGGAATTTTTTTAGCTGCCGGGCACGTCGTAAAAGTTGTCAAAGGTAGGGACTCACGTTTATTTGAATGGAAGGGATGAAGAAGAAGAAAAGTTATTGCAGCGTGGAGCTGCAATTTTATCGTGGAACCGGTCCTCGTCGGCTGCTCGTCGGCTGAACTCAGCGCTGTCAGAGGTACGTACCGCCACTAAATTTTGGACCCTGGCGCCCTGAAGAGCCGGAGCTCCAACTGGCGATCGCATCATTAGATTTGGAGCTCTTCTTCAACATCAGTGCCCGGCGCAAAACATTTTGTGCAGCCATGCCACCTCAACTGGGCCGCTGTGCAGCTTCATTGCGTCGCGTGCATTCTCTGAGTCCAGTCACACCATTTCTTTCGCAGCAATGGCTCCTCAGGACCTTTCATGGGAGCTCGCTGCTGTTTCAACGAAATCCGGAGTCAACCAAGTATGACGAGATTCTCGACACTTGGAGACAATGTTAGTCCGAGACAAGAGACTTGCCATTCTATCTTACTGATTCTTTCCAGACAGCGCACAATTCCCCACCGAAAGCGCTGACAACGTGCACTACGGTTTCCTCAGACCGAAACGCAACCTGGGCAAACACCTCTCCTTCGCCGACCTCACCACACCTTCCGGGGAACAAATACAAATATGCTCCAACGGAGAACAGAATCCAGAAGCACATGCGGCTTTCAGGGATGTGCCGGCACACTCTCCGGTTCTCATTAGAGCGAGGACGGATGCTCAGGCTATGGAAGGTCATGAGGCCGATGCTGCAAAGGATGGAAGGCGGACAGTTTACCTCGATCATATCCAGCCACTCAACTCCATGCCACCGAAACTTATAATCACAAAAGAAGTCGTATTTCCTGCAAAACAACGATTTCAGCAAATTCGATACCACGAGGAGCTTCGCTTACGGCTGGAGTTCAGGTCGTGGCTCAAGGCGAAGCTGAACAACTCACTCTTGGAGAAGGGCTTTACAGATGTGGAGACACCGACACTGTTCAAATCAACACCTGAAGGTGCTCGCGAGTTTCTCGTACCTGTGCGCGGCAAGGGAAAAGCGTATGCCCTAAGTCAGAGTCCGCAGCAATACAAGCAGGCACTTATGGGCAGCGGAATCATGCGCTACATGCAATGGGCACGCTGCTACCGAGATGAAGATGCTCGGACAGACCGGCAACCCGAGTTCACTCAGGTTCGATTGCCCTGTTCCTGCAAATTGAGATCCGAACTGACACGCAACTTAGCTGGATATGGAATGGGCATTCGCTGGAGCCGAGAAGGTGCAGAAGGACGTCAACGACATCGTCAAGGACGCTCTCGCCGCTCTCAGACCATCTGTAACATACAAAGACGTCCGAGGACAGAGAGTGCCGGCTGTTGGCCAACTCGCAGAGTCCAGGCCTACCACTGAAGAACCTGTGGCGCACCAGTTTAGAACAATGACTTTTGCCGAATGTATGGAGGCACACGGGTCTGACAAGCCGGATTTGCGCATTCCTGGTCGGGTGAGTATCCACCACTTTCTTCAAACGTATTCCTCGCTGACCTTGCTTAGATCCGTGCCATGCAAAACCTTGACTCATACAACTCATTTGTTAGCATGATAACCCATCTGCCTGAACCGGAGGTCGAGGCATTCGCGTTTTCTCTGAATGGCAACCCTGCGGCTAAGACTCGCCAAGCTGTGGTCAAGTTCATGGATGAGCTGCCTGATGCATTTAAGCAGAACCCTGATGGAATGCCGCAGATCCTCGTCTACGATACAAGCAAGCCTCTCGCTGGATTCTCCTCTCTTGGTCATGAATACGGGTCTGTGCTCGAGCAGATTGCTCCTGACCAGGAGCTTGAGAACGGAGACATTGTGGTTTTCCAGGCCAGGGAGAAGGTCCATGGTCAGAACTGTGCCAGTTCGACGAAGCTTGGTGATCTTCGCAGACTCCTCTGGAAAACTTTGGTCGACGAGGGGCTGATGGAAACCCCCAAGCTTGGCAAGCCTGGGTCAATGCAATTCCTATGGGTGACTGATTTCCCCATGTTCAAGATGGTTGAGCTAGGCGAGCCTGGCCAAGGCGGCGCCGCTGGCATTGCCGCTGCCCACCATCCCTTCACCGCCCCCGGCTCCGAAGAAGACCTCAAGCTCCTCCTCAGCGGCGACCCCATGCAAGCCAAATCAGCAGCCTACGACCTGGTCTTGAACGGCGTCGAGATCGGCGGTGGTTCCGTCCGTAACCACGTCGCATCCGTCCAACGCTTGATCATGACCGATGTGCTCAAGATGGCGCCCGAGCGTGTCAAGGAGTTTGACCATCTGTTTGAGGTGCTCGAGGCTGGGTGCCCGCCGCATGCTGGGTTCGCGCTTGGGTTTGATAGGATGGTGGCGTTAATGAGTGGGACGTCGACGGTGAGGGATGTGATTGCGTTCCCGAAAACGATGAAAGGAGAGGACTTGTTTGTGAAGAGCCCGAGTAAGTTGACACAGGAGCAGCTGGCGCCTTATAACCTGAGGCTTGGAAAGGCAAAGCCAGAGCAGTAGGACGAGACGGAGGTGTGTATGATTCCATGAAGGATTGCTGTACATTAAGAACATAGAGTGTATATCTAGTGGGTACAGTCTGTAGGAATATCAGAGTGATGAGCATCTCCACGAGCGGTCGCTGAATGCGTGATGGGTATAATCTAGCTGCCTTCCCATAGATTGTCAACCATTCGTACGTTGTCCCTGACTTGTATAGACCATCCGGCATAGAATTTGACAATACGCTTCGGCATAACTCAACAATAACACCATTTTCGCCCTAATCTAGTGCCCTTCCTGTTTGTAGTCATCGTAACTTCCATGTCCCTGATCCCAATTGTGTGGCGCCGACTGTCTTCCCCTCTGCCTTGAATCTCTTCCATCTCCACCAAACACGCTTGGACTTGCTCCGATAGTCAATACCGCAGAACTACTTCGCTGTCTATCAGGCGTGTCTATGTTGCGATTTCGGCTTGCGTTGCGGGACTTTGGAGAAGATGGCCTGTCTGGCACAGGTGAGTCCTCCCCTGACAAGGCACGGATGCGCTCCATAGCATCCGAGCCGGGGATCAGATGCGCTGTTTGCTGGGCGAAAGCGACAATAGGGTCCATCATTCCAGCTGCTGGAGGACCACTGTCTCTTTTCCGGCTCCGGCTGGTACTTCGTGAATGGGGAGACGAGCCAGGCGCGAAGAACTTAGATGTTCTGTCTGTGGATGCATGCGATACGAGAGATCTCCGTGCAGCAGCATTGCGTTCCCGTGCTTCAGCGGTCGGAATCTCTTTTCGAAGTTGATCCCAGGTGAAGACTCTGTTCTCTTCATCCTCGCCTCTTGGGATCGCAGTGTCAAAACCTCCTTGTTCCGGTGGCCAGGGGAAAGACTCCCCTCTACCGGATTGTTCTGCTCGAGGGCTCCATTGATCATATGGAAAGTGTTCTGGGCTTCGCACCGAGACACCACCCCAGTGAACAGTTCCACTATAAATGTGTCTCTTGGGCGAGAATGGACTGACTGATGAGGGCAGGCTACTATGTGGATAAGGGGTGCTGTCCTCAGGTGGGCGGGTCAGGGATCGGACTGTGCTCAGAGATGCCGCTGTAGACGCCATAGAGCTCTCTGAGAGCATCGAGATAGCTGAGGGCGGTCCCATGAAGTCGTCCAACGGGGGAGATATTGGACTTTTGGAGGAGTCTGGGATGACCAGCTTAGGGCGTACTGCGAGTGGCGTTGGACTAGGGGCTGACGGAGTTGGAATATTATGCTCTTCCGCACCTGGTGCCTCCGGTCGTTCGACGCGAACAGACAGTTCTTTCCGTTTTGATTTCGAACGCTCACGACGGCGTCTAGAAGAACTGCGTTTCTCGCGCTCATCGCTTGGAGGTGGCGGGGGTGCAGGAGGACTTGGTGAGAGTGGTGCTTTCTCGTAACGTGAACGAGACCTCTCCCTCTCGGCACTAGGACGTTCATGATTACCGGAGCTGTTAGGCTTGAGTTTGTGTCCCGAGGAGCTCAAATGTTCAGATGAAGCTTCGTTCTGCTCTTCCTCTTGACCTCCTTCAGGCCGGTATACCATCTTGGCCCGTGGGGGGTTATGCGTGTCGACGACCAAAAGTGTCTTCTCTCCTCGACCAAGCAAGCCGTAGACCTTGACCTCACCGTCGTGAATGCCGAGAACAGCACTCGTGCCAGTGTAAGTGGCGTCGCCCTCAGTACCTGTACGATTACAGAACACAATGATGATCTCGTCGTCGTTGTCGGTTCGTATTAATGGTTCGAAGCGTGTGACCCAGTACGTGAGGGTTTCCATGTCGGGCTCATACGGTCGCTGGCTGTATTGCTGCCCATCTTCACGAGTAATCCATGCCATCGTTACAATGACGAGGTTGGAGTAGCTGTCCAGAACATGGTAGGCAAATTCAAAAGCATGCCATGGCGCTTCGAACTTATACGGACTACAAAGGTCAAGAGTCAGCAATAAACACTTAAGGATCCAGCAAGATGCGTACTTGATATCCATGCCTATGCTCAGTTAATATTATATTCAAGTGTCAGGAATAGACTTAACTCACAAATGCCAAGGGTAGTATTCCCAAGCCCAGGAATTATGTCGGCGAAGAACCCCTGGGTTCCCTCCAATGCCCACGAGTCATCCGTAAACAGAAAGGACTTTCGATAATTAGCTATCGTCTCACCATCTCCGTTGATGACCATGGTCGAGTTATAGAATTCAGGACTCGTCGGCCACTGCCTCGAAACGTCAACCTTCTCAGGATACCCAGCGCACACGACACAGTCGTATTTCAGCGCCACTGTTCGCGCCCATAGCGACGTGATTCCCGACCCTTTGGGCTCAAGGTAAGGCGTGATGGCCTGTAGTGACTTGAAATTGTATCCTGTGAAATGCAAAGCGGTTAGGAAGTGTTCGCGCGCAACGTCACGAATCGAGGCAATTATCGCGTACCTGTGAAGGCCAACTCTGGCAGTACGAGGAGATCCAGATGACCTGGGTTTGCCTTCGATAAGACAGCGTCTGCTCGATTCAGGTTGTTGTCGATATCTCCCAGCTTGGGAGCAAACTGCAAGCAAGCGATTCGCATCTTGAACTTTTGTCATCCGCGAGAACGACACGCCGTGACCGTCGTCGGCCAGGCTGTCGTCCTCTGAGATGGCGGATGTCGTCCGTGGTCGCAACACTGCGAAGGCTAGAATCACCCTGATTGTGTTGATAACGAAGTAGGTGCCCCAGCCTATGAAAGAAAAAGGAATAATGCCAAGCGCCTCGAAAAGGAAAAATGGCTAAAAAAGAAACCCAGAACCAACAGCACGGAAAAGGAACCAACAGCAATGTGACTGAGGATTCCTGGAAGATGGAGAGGAGGGGCGAACCAAACCACCGGTAACTTAAGGGTATCTTCGCTACTCTCGCCCATGACAAGACGGTAAAAAGGAGGGGAAGGCAAGAAGCAGAGCGCCAGAGAGGGGAAAGGGATGGCTGGAATCAAAGGAGGGGTGGCTTGAATCCCTGAAATGACGGCTAGGCTTCGGTCACTTGTCACATTGCTGACGTCTAGATGCGCTGTGCCGCTTGTCCTGAAGTCACTCCTGCAATCTGCACGTAATCCCAGGCTTGGGCAGTGATGGGACCACCATCTTTTCCTTGTTGTCTTTTGTTAGTGTCGTATCTCTCTACACGCTTCCTTGTGATATGAGTGGCCACTCACACTTGTCTAGTCTTTCCTTCTCCCCCGCTATCGATCGTGCCCAGGCTGGAAGCGCTAATCCTGTGGAGAGGATGCCAGTAAAGCGATAAGTTAGCAGACCTGGCCCCTGTCGATGAGGGGCATCGTGTCCTAGAGCGACCTTTTCTTAAGACAATGAATTAGGCATAGTGACGAGTGGACTGAACCACCGTTGACAGGGTTGCATGGGTGTGTGTCAAAGCGGCTGGCAGCTTGGGACACTGCTGCAACCTCATCACACAAAGTTCACATGGAACGGGCTAGAGCATATAGTGCAGCAGGACGACCATTCCCTGCGAAGTTGCAATGCAGGCTACTGGCTGGAATACGGGTGGACGGCTCATAGCCAATAGATAGAAGCGTGTACCACGCCTTGGGTTACTTCACATGCCTAATGTTGCTCGATGATAAGAACGCAGCGTTTTACTTCATTGATGAAGTACCTAAGTATATCTACTTCAACGATATAGCGAGATACGCTTCACGTTTAGTTGCTTTCTTCTGCGATGCGAAGAAGTAGGATGTAAGCTGTAGTATCGTACTCAACGTACTAGAACTCGCAATAACCCTTCCGAGAAAACTATGCTATAATAAGGCTTAAATAATAGTATTTTACTAATCAAGTATAGGGTTTCAACGGATCTTGTCACTTTAATCCTGTTCCGTGCTTATTGTATTGTACGCTCTGCATATACACCTCGCAGCTTGCAAGTCAGCTAGATCAGATAACTATTTCTATCGGTCTATAGCCCTTTCAAGTAAGAAAACACATGCAATACCTTTTTCCATTGATACGTTTGCATTTTGAGTCGATGTGAACTGCCGGAGCAGCAATGGGCTCTGGTATCGACATGATGTTAAGTGTCCCACACCGCCTAAATTCTCAAAAATTCTGCCACCCGAAACCTCGACTGCCCGCCCCAGCAGAATTTCTTCGCCTGCTCAATCCACATCACTCTCGCAGCATTCGCGTTCTCAGAACATTTTCGGTCACGTCCATCTCCCGAGGCAGAGGCGCCATCATGTCTTCGTCTATGCGTAATGCCGTTCACCGGCGCAATCACAAAGAGCGCGGTCAACCTCACGAGAGGCGAAAGCTTGGGCTTCTTGAGAAGCACAAGGACTATTCCGAGCGAGCGAAGGATTACAACAAGAAGCAGGAGTACCTGAAGGCTTTGAGAAACAAGGCCGCCGAAAGGAACGAAGATGAGTTTTACTTCGGCATGATGTCCCGCAAAGGGCCTGGGTCTCGACTGGATGGCAAAAACTGGAGCGGTTTGGTCAAGAAGGATCACAGCCACAAGAAGCTCGACGTCGACAAGGTGCGACTGCTCAAGACGCAAGACATCAAGTACATTCGGACGATGCGGCAAGTGGCAGCGAAGGAGGTCAAGCTACTCAAAGAGCAGGTAGTCCTGACGAAGGGCTTCGACAATATCGACAAGGAGGACCAGCAAGTTGATGATTCTGAGGAAGAAGAAGAGTTCAACCCAGATTCCGATGACGAGGACGATGAATTCACATCAAGGGCAAACGCGCCACGCAAGATTATATTTGCAGACAACGAGGACGAACGAGAGGAGGCTCTTGAGAAGCAAGAAGAGCAGCATGGAGAGCTGGAGGATGACGAGGAGCTGTCTGAGCAACGGAACGAGAGGGCAAAATCGCTTCGGAAACTTCGCAAAGACCTGGCGCATGCCGAGATGAAGCTGAAGACTCTCACAGAGGCAGAAAGGGAACTCGAGGTGCAGCAGGCGAAGATGGCAAAGACTCAAACTTCGGGAGGTACGGATCGGAGAGGCAACAAGCTGAAGTACCGTAAGCGCAAGAGATAGGCTCTTGCACCCTCGGCAGGCACAGGCCGGACTGCAGACTCTTTTGTACATCAATGATACCCACGACATCACGAAAGACGGTGTGCGTTCTTTGCTCATCCAGTGACTGGCATTTATTCTCGAAGACGACCGTCAAGATCGCTTGCTCTGACATTTACCTCATGTACCCGTGAATGAAACACCCGCTGATTAGTACTTAGACCCAATGCACTTATAGAAACACTTGAACACCAACCCAAACATCTTCGCAATCGCCGTCAAGAAGAAGATGAAGGTCTTGAACACGCCCTTGGTCAACTTCACAATCACCCGCAGCAAGAATGGCAACCTATCCTCCGTCTTCCTCTCCTTGACTTTGGTCTTGTTCTTACTCTTCCCGAGGCTTCCGTCTTGACTCTCGAGATCGATCTCAAACTCCTCAATCTTCTTGTTGCGCTTCTTGCTAGACTTCTCCTTGACGACTGCAGCCTTTGGAGGCACAGGGGGTGCGTCGAAAGATTCGACAGCTACTGCCGGATTGTTCTTCTCGTCTTCTGCAGCGACAAGCAGAAGGGCTGTGACTACGACATCGATCAGGTAGAACGAGTCGATCTTGGAAGCAATACCCGTGTCCAATTCGATCCAGCCACTGCCCGCTCCGTCTCTCGTGAGCTTGGCAATATGGCGAGGACTCTCGTTATGTTCCAGGGTATACTCAACACGAGACCACGCTGGAGACCGCTCAATCGTCACGCAGAACGGCTTTTGTAGTGCCTGGTGGACAAGGTAGTGGCTGGCACTATCGTCATCCCATACCAGTCTCGCTGACTCGTTCTCTGCCATCTCCACCGCCATTGGCGCCTCGCTCCTCTCCGCAGCCATCTTAGATGCAGGCGTAGGCATCAAGGTCGCGACCAGCCCATCATTCGGCCTGTGTCTCCGAGACGTCTCCTCCAGCGTTGTGGAAAGTGCCTCTTGCCAGTTCTTTGGATCCAAAGACTTACGACTGCCACTCACGCCGCCAAAGATGCTGGAAGATGGTGAATCAGGCTTACCCGCTTTGTAAGTCTTCGTCGGGTCATGTCGAGACAGTGTCACTCGAGCAGACACGGAGGTTGGATCCATACGGAGTGTCCAGAAGGGTTGTGTCTGGGAGGAGAGTGTGTAGACCGGCGCATCTTTGAGCTGGGAGAGTTTCAAGCAGTATACACGACCCTCAGATGAGGATGCCCTCCAGCCGTTGGCGACCCTCCAGAGGCTCTTCAGTTGCTCAGTCGTGCATACCGTGGGAATAGTCGGCGCTTCTGGAGCCCTGTGTGGCCACACACGCTGTGGTTCAGGGCTGTGAGGCGGACTGCGCAGCGCTGGCTGTTGCCTCGCATCCTCATCCTCTTCTATATAATTTCCTTGCCGACTGATTATGGCGCGAGGGATATGGGTTGGGCTCATTTGCGTCGGCACATATTGCTGGTGCTCCAGCGCAACCTCGGGGTTGTATTCAGGGAAGATGGACCGAATCGGTTGTTGCGAAGACCCTGGGGATCCATCATCATCGAGAGGAAGTTTTGCGATGGAGCTCCTGTCTGGTACAAAGGTTTGCGACTGTCCGAAGGCCATGTCGACTGGCCTTGGGACCTCGTTGATTGGTGTTGGCTGTTGGACATAGACTTCAACCTGCGGTTGCAATGGCCATGACTGCTGTTGATATACTGGCTCTGGCGATTGCTGTCGATATTCTTGAACAGGCTGCGTTGGCGGTGGCGCGAACGTCATTGTTGGTGCTTGCGCCAGACTCTGTGGTGTCTCTATGCCGCTTTGACGCGAAGGAGAGGAGCCGTGGCCAGCTGGAGGTGGAGGATACTGCTGGGGTGTGATTGCGCGACGCTCACGAGATTCGGAGCGACGTCCAAGAGGAGTCTGGTTTCGGACTGTAGGTGGTGGTGGGTTCGAGGTGTGAGGATTCGGGAAGAGAGAGAGACTCGCTCTCGATTGCGTCGGTTGTGACATTCGAACTTGAGCCCTTCAAGGGCTGGTCGTTGCTGGTCTCGGTCTTGTACTTCGCGCCTGGCGAGGATTGAGGAGCCGATTTTTATGATGACTTTGCTTGCGCAGTGCTCAACATGCCATTCTTATGAAGCGATGTCACTGAGATTAGATGCCCAGGACTCTCAAAGCCCTCTTTCAAAGGACGTAAATGATATTGATGGAGGACAAGAGAAACACGCAAACAACGGTTCACAGCTGTATGTTGCACGGGACAGCATGTATATCAACCATCGCACGCGCCCGCTACTACCACCACCGCCACCAACCAGATCACCTCCCTTTGACCCGCGCGCGGACACTCCCATAAGCGCTGAGGGCGGGCTCGAAACAGGCAAAGGGCCAAAGGTGCTTAGAGCATGGTGTTGCTGTTGGACCCTCCCTAAGGGGATCAGGGACAGGGATCCCCGAGAATAGAAGTGATAGACAGCGGGGATGGGCCAATGGGGAGCGGCATCACCTTGCAGGAGGGGCCATTTAAGCGCCCGGGTCGCGGACGGCAAGGGTGCGCTTGGGGTCTGGGGTGATCTTATTGGCCACTGGGGATTGACTTCACTGTGGAAGGGCGAGAGTCGTCTTTGATGCGTCTGGGGGACTGAGAGAGAGGTTTCGGGGCTGCGTGGTGGGAGCGGGAGATGAAAGACGTTGATCATGGCCTGTCAGGAGCATGCGCTACCTACCATGCAAACGAGAAACGCAAGGCAATATGAGTATCAGTATCTGCTTTCTTGCAATGGACTAGATCATACAATGACTGGGAGACACTTCCCTTATATATCTGTGGCTCAACGTGTTGGCAGCTCTAGTTGGCTGGTACAGACATCATCTAGCAAACAAGCGACAGTCGCAGGCGTGATAGCCGACGAGGCAGCGTCTCGCTTGACAAAGCGCGTGAACCCAGCGAAGGGTGGAGGACGGCGCTTGATGAGCAATCACCACAGGACAATCGAAGGTCGAACATCATGCATCAGAAACGCGGCTCAGTGCAGCTACCAAACAGGCGGCGATCGCTTCCGAGGGGAGACGCTGGGCGGTAAATGGATCGCGGCCATGTGGTCTTGGGACATGAATACTGTGTATGTTGGTTATTTATTTCATTGACACGTGTCGTAGTTTGTCGATTTGAAACTTGTTAGATGCCAAAGGAGCCGCTCGGTGGATGGTTTCGACCCTTCGCCAGCGTGGGAGGTGGCATGTGTGTGAGGCCGAGAATCGGAGCCGGTGTGCGCCGACGGCAGCCGTTCCCAGCTCCGAGTGCAAGACCGATCGGCCGGCCATCACGACCTACTGTAACATATCAGGAACACAGACGAACAGACAATCAGAAATCGTGATGTATCCATCGTTCAATGGTTGAATAGCCTTGGCTTCAAGAGCTTGTAGCTTTCCATCGTCATCAACAAGCAGGATATTCCTAAGACAGCTGTCACTTGAGCGAGGACAAGCATCAGACATCATGCCAGATGTCGTCGTGATTGGGTATGCAACTTTCATGCCATTGGCTCTCACCATCTTGCTGACAATTATCAGGGCCGGTGTTACTGGTCTCAGCTGCGCAAGTCGCCTACAACAAGCAGGTCACAGCGTCACCATCATCGCTAAAGACTTCCCTATCCCGTTTGAGACTTCAGACCCTAGGACACACATCAACTACACATCACTATGGGGAGGCGCACATAACCGTTGGGTACTACCCGCAAATGACGCCGAGGCACGTGAACATGAGATGGCGAGGGTGACTTTTCGCCATATGCAAAGCACCTTGGCAGAGTACCCAGACTCGGGCATTACCTTCATGCCGGGGATTGAGTATCTTGAAGCACCGTCTGCAGTGTGCCAAAACTTGACAGAGCAGAAGGCGAAGGAATTGGGGATGGAAGAGTTCTCTTTCATTCCTGACGGTGAACTGCCGAAGAACGTGAAGCTGGGGTACCGATATAAGACTTGGTGTGTCAATCCGATGGTGTACTGCGCATTTATTATGCGTCAATTCACCTTCAATGGAGGCAAGATCAAGAAGCTCGACCTCCAGAACCCTCAGGAAGTTTTCTCATTCCCAGAGAACAAAGATGTCCAACTTGTTGTCAACTGCTCTGGCACGGGTTTCGGAGACCTGTCATTCTTCCCAACAAGAGGTAAGCTCACTGCTCCTCCGACTCATGACCACCCACTGATTCACGATAGGGCAAACATGCCTCGTTGCAAATGAGTGCAATGTAACAGTCACGCGCCAAAATGCCGATGGTTCATGGACATTTTGCGTCCCTCGAAACTTTCATGGCGGCACCGTCATCGGCGGCACCAAAGAGCCTGATAATTGGGATCCGGAGCCTAGCTCAGAAGTCAGGAAGACACTTCTTGAGAAATTCGCTGCTACACATCCTGCAATTGTTGACCATGGCGGTCCAGAGAACTTCAGAGTCCTGAGAGATATCGTTGGGCGACGACCAACCCGCAAAGGAGGTCTTAGACTCGAAGCCGAACAAGTCTCTATACCCGGCAAGAAAGACAGCAGAGTAGTTGTCCACGCATATGGTCTCGGAGGCAGAGGGTTCGAACTATCATGGGGTGTGGCGGAGCGTGTGCTTCAGTTGGTTGAGGATCAACTCTCCGATTCTGATCGTACATACAAATATCCTCCTCCTTCTCGTCTATGACAGGGGGTGTTCTTCTTGATAGTTATACAAAAGGGCTTCTCGCTCCCATCCTCGCCGCCATATGTAAAGCAGAGTCATTTCATCCCAATAAACGCCACAGAAATGCACAACAGTATACTTGCACAAAGTACGGTTCCGTCACCTCTTCTCATCCGCATTTCTCTTCGCCGGCATGCCACCTACTCTCTCCCCTCTACTCTCCATCTCCTTCTGTCTCGAAAGCCGGACGTCTTCTGGGAGACCCCACCATTCCTTCATGAACTCCTCTTGTGCGAGGGCGACCTTCTTGTGCTGCTCGCGAGCGCGCTGCCGCTCGAGACGCATGCTGAACCATTCCTCTCTTGCGGCGTCGTGCTCGACTTGGGTGGCGTGGACGACCATGCAGTTGTTCATGGCGCGGTTCTCGGCGCGGCAGGCGTACGAGACGGTGAAAGTTCGGCCGAGGGCGCAGTCGGCGAAGGCTGTTGGGTGGTCCGTTAGCTAGATGTTCAATGATGCTTGATACTTGAACGACACGCACCCTTGATCTCTTTTGCGCATTGCTTGCGAACCCGCGCATGGAAGATGTCGCGGACTTGGGCCTCTTGCGATGCGGAGAGTGGTAATGGGTTTCGGGAGGGCACGCCGAGGCGTTGTTGAGGCTGCTGGTTGGGAGCGGCCATGGTGGCCATGTGTGACCCAATCGAGGTCAAAGTCGATGGTATATCGCTTGCATGAGCTTCTTCAAGCTCTTCCGATTACTTGCGAGCCGCAAACCCGCCAAAAAGGTCGTGCTGAGTGAGCTGATCCGGGGTGATGAGCAAGATTGAGCTTCTTGGAGCTTCGGCACCACCCAAGCGCATCGCACCACGGCAGAATAGACTTCACCGCCTACCACAACTGGAACCCAGAGACCCTGACCTGGCGTCCAGCTCCACACCGACACCACGAGAGCCTCGAACTCCCACATTTACTTCTTGTTATTTATTGGCAGAGACCCAGACATGCATATTGGCAAAAATAAGTCCAAAAAAAGAGACACTTAAGCACCAAATGTGGATCGAACACATGACCTTAGGATCTGCAATCCCACGCTCGTACCACTGAGCTACTGGTGCTGGTCTTCGTTCTGGGACGAGATGCTAGGGTTGAGCCTCAATTGACCACTATGAAGGCTACTTGACTGAAGCCGAGTAGTGAAGCTTCAGATCCCGTGGTTCATCCAGAAAGTTCACTCATCACTTTCGGGTATGTCCAATCAATAAACAGATCATGTTGCTTGCTAACTGTTATATGCTAAGGCTCTTGTCTACAGCTAAAACTCCAGTATGTCCTTCGCAGCTTTATGGTATCTCAACTTCGCTATTGCTGGTTTTGCTGGGCCTGTGGAGCATGATACGGGGTCGAAGGCATTTCATGGGGTTGCTGCGGGTATGGCTGGGGAGCCAGCTCCTGCGGCGGTGGTGACTGGCTGGGCATGACTACAGACTCGCTCGTATGCGTAACCGGGGATGGTGACGCCGGTGGCTGGTACTGCTGCTGCTGAGGGTAATGCTGCTGCTGAGCATATTGGTTGTACATCTGCTGGTCCTGCGGATATCCTGCTGGGGGAGCATATGGTCCCTGAGCAGAGCTTGGGCTGACGGCTTGCTGGTAACCACCTTGAGGGTACGATCCTGCTGGCGGAGGATATTGACCGTGTGGCTGCTGGTTGTGCATCATGGCTGGCTGAGGCTGCATTGGGTAAGAGCCTTGCTGCTGCTGCTGAGGTTGCTGGCTGGGATCGAAAGGCTTCGGCTCCATCTGGTAATTCTCAACTGTCGCTGCCGTTGGCTGTGTTGTCGTGCCTGAGGTGCCCATAGGCCAGCGGCCCTCCTTTCGGCCACGGTGAAACTGGATCGAGGTCCAGACAAGTGTCACAATGAACAGAATCCTGCTGAAATCAGTTGCTAATTCCTGTGTTTCTTGAGGGAAGTAAGGCCACCTACCAGACGAGAGCACCCAGACCAGCCATGGCAGACATCATGGCAAGACCGCTCTCGAAAAGAATGACACCCCTCTTCAACAGGCTCCTCTTGCGGAAACAGGTCTTGCTATCGATGAGACCGCCATCATCGAAGCAGTTGCTCACTGACACATCGTAGACGTACGCGGCGCGCTTGGCAGCAACAGCAGCGAATGTCGCGAGCCACAGAACTACAAGTGTAGCATCGATGACCAGAACCGCGATGATGTGGTATGCGCTATGGCAGCTTCGGATCTTCTCAGTAACGAGGATGTACGCAACGGCGATCCAGGTGATGAGGCCCTAAAATCGCGATGTCAGTTTTTGGGCAATGGTGGGCTGAGGCTTTTGAAACGTACGATAGCAAGCGCGAGGCCTTGTTCGTCGAGATAGGCGTCGTGCATAAGACGGCCGGCCAGACCAACAATGATCAAGCTCACGAGGAACTGGAATCCCCGAATCACAGTGATCCAAATAGGAGTCTTGAGGACATGATCGTCCGAGTAGGACTTCTCTGCTGGTGTGTTCATCTCGGCAATAGTTGTATAAGTGCTCAGATTCGCGTGAAGGGAAAGCAGACGGAAAGCAAGCCAGCAATGAAGACTAACACTTCTATGGATGGAGAACGACGCAACAGATCGAAGCCAGTCAAGCCACCCGGACGGCCAAGAGCTGCCACTTATACCTCTTCACTCCTCTCCCATTATGCCGAGTCACGTCCCCAGTCCAAACTTCACCAGGCGCCAATCCGCAGAGCCTCCTCCCATCGAATCGCCCCATTACTTCCGCTGATCGGAGGATCCTTGTCACCAAAAACAACAGCGGCCAATACGAAATGAGACACTGCTCGTGCGCTTCAGCAGGTAAGGCAGACAGCATTCAAGGGTCGTCCCTAGCCCGCCCACCGAGGAGCCATTCATCTTTGAAGGAATATTGGGTGGCTTGCAGTGGCCCCGCTAGACCTTCAGCCGCAGCTGTGCTGGCGAGCAGCGCCTTTACGGAGACGGAAAGCCGACGATGAATATTGCCTGCGTGGCAATGATCATCTGCCGGACTGGGCAGTATGCTTTGAGACGTTGCCAAGCAGATGTGAACCTGACGGTGCAAGTTCGCCTATTCGCGTAGATGGAGTTGGCTCCTTCGTAGTTGACGATGCGCCAGGGGTCCACCAGCCTCTGTTGAGCAGCACAATTCTACACGAGAACGAGCCTGAGAAGAATTAGATTGGCAATGCTCCAGGCTCTACGATGGCGTTCCTGGTGTAACGAATACCAACAGGGCTGGAACCCATCACTCGCTCAGCTGGCGCGCGGCTTGGATCTCAGCCCTGGGCTTTATCACAAGGACCCTGTTCACCACCGCCTGACAGCGCTTCGAAGCGGGCCTAGACTAACAAGTGGGAAAAACGAATCGAAAAGCCACGAAGGATTCACCTGAAAGTGCAACCCTGCTGCTTGCTAATCATTACCGTTGGTAGATCGGGCATCGTTTCGCTTGTAAGGTTGCTTAAGTGGAGATGTTCGCATTACACGCTCTACCAGATGAGGTATACATTGGGCGAGTGGGTTTCTTTTCGCACGAGATCGGCAATGCAGGTGCGGATGGGGCAAGGCTCAAGCATGTCTCCGAGATCGATTACGGACATCACACGCCGGCTTCGGAAGCCCAGGACCAGGTATATATAGCCAAGGCCCTGCTTCCAAGCCACATCAGGTCAATGGCTCTAATACAGCCCAAAGTCAAGCATCTACGAGAGTGACGGTATCGCTCACGAGGCTTGACCTCGGCTCGCACGGAGCACAAGTACTGCGCGATCATGACGTCCAGGCAGTCTTCACCAAACCAAGAAAAAGGTAATAATACAGGCTATGTACTCCGTACCGATGAGTTCAGCAACAGGTTTTAGTGCGTCGGCGCAACCCCAGACCATGAGAAAGCTCTCTGAGGACGAATCCTCGTGTGCCTCAGTTCCTCGCGTAGCCGCCTGTTCTCCGTCTCCAACGCGACCAATCGATGCCTCGCAAGTCTCAGGACATCGCCCTTACTCAACTCACGGGATGATTCAGCATCGTGGCGAGAGGTTACGTCTTCAGGCGCCACTAAGTTCATAACATCCAAGAGCTTCTCAAAACTTGAGTTCAATCGCCTGCGATAGTTTCTCTCTGCTTTATTGTGTGCTGGCCGAGGCTTGGGACTGGTGTCGGAGAGGTCATCTTCTCCTCCGTCTGGACTGCCGTACTTTGACTTGGCTCGCCTTTTGGCATTTACTGATCGGAGTCTGGGAGCTTGAGAGGGATGGGGGGGAGTGAATTCTGCATCGAAATATCAGCACTCATGCCTCAGCCATGGACACAAGCCGAGGGTTGATCTTACCGTTTGACTGTACATTGGTAGGGTTTTGGTTCATCGACACCACATCGTCGGAGGATCCAGCTACATTCTCAGCATAACGTGTCAAGGGTAGTCAAGAGTTGAGTGGCAAACACACCTGAGCTCTGTCTTCGAGTGGCGTCAAACGCAGGTCCAGCGCCCGCCGCTGTCGGGGGCTCTTCGAAAGGAAACTCGCATTCGCGATAACCGGCTTGGAAGTGAACCAGGGATGTTTGCGTGGGATCTGGAGCTGGCGAAGGTGGAAATGACATTTGTTCTTCGAAGAGCATCTGCCCGTAGTTCATGGCAGTAGGTGGCACAGACCAAGATGGCGGTCCGGAGGTGGTATAAGCGTTGTCTATTGATGATGCGTAATCGTTGGCTGGGCTTGCGGTTGACAGGTGATTGAGGAATTGCGGTCCATTCATTATCGTGCTTTCGTGATACTGGGGCGGATGAGGTGCGACCTGGCCTGCCATGACAGCGTTGTCCATAGCATGGATCATTATGAGCCGAAATGTAGCTGTAGGTCGACACACTGATTCGGGTTCGGTTCGTGTACAGCGTATTCAGTGGATGCAGCCTGGGAATGGGACGAGGAGGGCTCTCGGAGTTAATATACATGGCTCCCTCTGACTAACAATCCAGCAGGTGTTGGCCATCACAAGACAACAAGCAAGCTGAGCAGCCTGTACAGAGCCTCCAACTCTAAAGTTCCCATGAATTCTCTTTCCTCAATCCCAACCAACGCCCGTGCATTTCGCCATCGGCCGATGCTACCTTCATGTGCGTCGGCCACACCCCAGGGAACAGCCACAAGCCACAAAGCTGGCTTACGTCGCAGCGCGTCGTATGATTTTCCCACAACGGCTACTTCCAGTGACAGGCTCCCTCAACAGACCCCTTTGCCCCCCATCTCCGCCTTTCCGAATGTATTAGTGCCGGGGACCCGGTCTCGACTCCCCCCGTGGAACGATCTAGCGACAGCCACTGCCGACCAGTTAGCGGGCTTACCTCTCTGTCGGCTTAGAGGCTGAAGCCTAAAGGTTGGGGCTACTGTCATAAAAAAAACACGCTTGGAAGATTGTGACACATGTATGATATAGCATTGACATCATGTGACGTCCAGGCACAGTGAGGGTTGCAGTCGCTTGGAACCTTAGGCACACCTCACTCAACCTCCCCATTCCTCTTGAGACCGCATACCTTGGCAGGCTATGGAGACTTGGCGAGCTATGGACAATTGCATAGATGCTCATGGGAATCCAGAAGCTTGTTACTAGAAGTTATTCATGTCGTTGGGTGATGCTCCTGGCCTTGGCGAGCGACTTACACCGGAGACTGCAACCACCAATGAAACTGGCCCTGCATGGCAACATCCATGCCATTCCATCTTATCGTGGTTCGGACCCTTCCGAAGGCTCTCTAAGGCCCCCCCCTGGCCTCGTCACCCCTGTGTGCCAAACTCGACTTGGTAAGCATCTCGGTGCTGCAGATACCAACGTTGCATGCAGGCCCAACATCATGAATAATCCACGGTCTCCCCGGCTAACTCTTCTCTCTTTAGTCGACAGAAGTCCTTTCCGCCCTCTCCATCCAGAGTACAAATCCGAAGTCCGAGTGGAGCGGGGGCAATGTACGCCCTCCCACCACTTCGTCGAGCGATCGTGATCGCGCGCTCGCATTTGTTGAGTACCCTCCTTTGCGCTCAGCGTCGGGTAAAGACCTTGCTAGACCTTTTCAATCTCCACTTGGCTCTTGTAGAAGCTGAACACGGACCTTTCCAGCCGGGCTACTTGCCTTGGTTCCCTGTTTTCCCGGTCGATCAAGGGTACCCGTCGCTAAGGCTGGGGTGTGACTGGTGGGATCAAGGGTCTTAGACTACTGGTTTCAGGGTCTTCAACGGCGGCCCAGTCATCACCCTCACTGTCTTGTGTTGATCCATCAGCTCGGCTGTGCTCTGTGTCAGCAGCTGCTTCGCGTCTCCTGCATTAGCATCAATTTAGCAAAGAACCTAAATTTCAATATCACCTCTTAAGATATAACTCGGCCCCGAGTTATCATACAAGTCCGCGGACTCGCTCATCATGGTCTGGACGAGCGAAATGTATTGCTTCCACATCAATTGTGCCGTCCAGCGTTGTATTAAAGCGCCTCGTCTATTCCGAGGGTCGTACAGAACCGCCCCATAGCACGGGATGTAGTTATCATAAATGCAAATGCATAATGCAAGGTTCCATTCTCCCACTGTTCATGCGAGAGATCCAGGGCCGATGACATGCATGCCGCAGGACGCTGCCCACAGCATCACTGCATTCAGTTGAGATGGGGCATTCGTCCCCACGATGCAGGGAGCGATGAACCGATTGGTTCGCGTGCTGCAAGCTAAATTGTCTCATCAGAAAGTCTGTGCACACCCTTCCAGCTATCCACAACTGTGTAGCCTACATGGTTGCTACATTCGATTACTAAGAGCCCTGCCCCGGCCGGGCGAAGAAGAAGAACCCGACGAACACATCCATGAACCTCGCTTGTAAAGGGGGAGCTTTAGGGTCGTGCATTGCCAAGAGCAGGGATGATCTGGACCAAGGCGAGCAAGAGCTCAAGATAGTTGTAGTGATAAGACCAGTCGCGGCAAAGTCCGAACTCAGATTTGACGACTAACCAAGAGGTGTGTGTTGCGCTGAGCCATGGCTTGACAGCTAGAGGAGGGTCGGATCTCGTTTAGCAGATCATTCTTTGGTGGTGTGGTCTTATTGCTCCTTTCATATAACTGTTGATCCAGCAGCTATCACAACATGTGAGTAGAACACTGGCTCGGGTTTTAAGCGAGCCATGGCTTGATCTTACTGATAATCCAAATGACATATGCAGTCAGAGAGGCTTGATGAAAAGAAAAAGAGATCTAGGCATGCAGCTAGCTCATCTAGGTTGGGAGAACTGTGAAATGCCCGGTCTGATTTGACATGTGAAGCACTTCTCAGGGTCGTTCACATGTCGAAATAACTGCTTCCCTCGTATTGAGAAGTCAACGCAGGATCGAGATGGGATCATCATGGTCGTTACGCCAGTCCTGGCGAGTTCTGCTGGTTGTACTTCTTTCAGCCTGAACTCGCGTTGAACCCGTGTTGAACCCGCGTTGAGACCCGCGTTATCTGCCACTTACAAGTGACTAAAGACTGTAAATCCATTTGAGCGAATTCAGTGTGGCTGTTCGGCTGAGTTTTGTTGCAAGGGCCTAGAATCTGGTGGATGGTGCGGTTGGGTACTGCCTCTCTGGATCGACGAGACTCGCCACGAGTTGACGCGGCCCCTCCCCTCCCCCCCCCTCCTCCTCTCCTCAACCCCGGCCCAGGCCGGCTCGGCTCTGGCCGGCTCTGGCTTCATGAGTTGGGCACGTCTTCCCCAAGACTTCCAGCCTGGGGCTTCTAATCCACTTGCTCAGAGATTTGGCTAAGCCAAGACTCTGATGCTTGAGCTGTCCTGCTCCTCCTCCAAAGGACTCGTTGGAAGACTAGGAAGTGCCTGTCTCACCAAAGACTGCATCGGTCATCAGTTTCCAAGGGCATGTTCGACTACTCATGGTCCTAAGATACGCATAGAGCAAGGGACTCGAGGATTTCAGCACATTCGATAAGCTTGTCGTGCATAGCCAAGACCTTAAGATATCACGGAATGTTGGGACTAAGATGCTGTCAATCTTTGCCATAGCCTGTAGGAATGCCATTTCGCATCCCTTACTGCCGCCAGCATAGTAATTATGTCCGGACCTTCATATCCGTGGCAGCCCTATGGAGCAAGGGTGAAGAGTGATAAGGTTTCACTAGTCTCATCAGAAACTCTCAATCAGGACAACCACATGCCTACGTCTATGAACGACACGCACATCATGGTTTGACTTATTGCACTGTGGCATGTTGCAAACTTTCGCTCGGGGATCACAAGGACGTCGAATCAGTCCTTGGACTTGGTGATGGCCTCACCTTCACCAGCCCTGCATGCTCACGATAGTGTAAATGATTTGGCGACATTCACGCATAACTTTGAAGATATAGAATACATGATCTCCGGATGTTTAAGCTTCTTTACAAGACGCTCAGCTACGGCATATCGCCGATAGTCCTTCGGCATCCCTGCTTTACCACAAGGCGGTCTTACCAAGCTATCCTATCAGTCTTCAGGGCCTTTTGGTAGCGCTGGGGTTCGATTACTTTCCTTCGACATGAACAACACCCTTACAGACCCCAACGTACCTCCGCCACATGGCGGCATCATTTATGGACTACCGGCCATCATTGGCCTTGTCGCGTTGACCATTGTTATATTCGGCGGGGTGGCATGGTAGGCTCACTCGATCTGTTCACGTACTATGTGGCATGGCCTGAGAATGCGCAGGCACCTTCGGCGTGAGCGAATTGCACAACAGAAGAAAACAGAAGATGATCAAGCACCCAGCTCAGACATGTTCGACAGGGTTGCACCAAAGATGTCGTTTGCGATCCTGAAGGATAAAATGCAATCGGAGACAGGCGTGACCTTCCATCAGGGCACTCACTTGGTCTGGTACGCACGCGAGCAACGACTTGAATCCCCTCCCGGAAATCGTTAACAGATGATCAGTGCGATTTGCCTTGAGACGATAAAAGATGACGAATCCGTACGCCAATTACCTTGCGGCCATGTGTTTCACGCTGCAAGCATTGTCAAGTGGTTTAGGAGAGGACATCAATGGTGCCCGTTGTGCGCTTCGCCACTGAACCCGCCTGTGCCCGTGAGCACTTTGCCGGTGTAGTGTCCACGATGGGTCGGAGATTCAGGCCAATCGATGCAAGCAGGGTCTATAATCTACAGATGTCTGCAAAGTTGCATTTGAATTATGTGGTCTGGTGGTAACGGCAAAGATGTATCGTACTTATTGATACATAGACAGTTCCTGAACCCTGTTAACCACCCGGAGCAAGTCCCGACCACGAGCAAGCTCTTTGTGGTTGGGTTCGCATCCAGTGCAGTTCTTCTCGCAGCTTCCTGTTCTCCGTCTCTAAGGAGACTAAGTGATGCCTAGCAAGACGCAGCACATCCCCTTTACTTATCTCCCGGGACGACTCCATATCGTGCTGAGAGGCCGCGTCGTTAGGGCGTATAAGACTCATGACATCCAGCAGCTTTTCAAAGCTGGAGTTGAGCCGTCTTCGATAATTCCTCTCTGCCTTATTGTGCGCCGGCCAAGGCTTGAGCTTGCTGTCTGAAGAGCCATCGCCGTCGGTACTGCCATACTTGGGTTTGGCTCGCCTTTTGACCTTCACGGAACGAAGCCTGGGGGCTTGCTCGGAATGGCTAAGAGCTGGTACGGAGTCTGTCACAATATATTAGTTCTGTTATTTACTTAAACCTCGCCCACATTTCGTGAAATGATCATACCGTTTGCGACAGGCTCAGCAGGCCTAGCAAGCGCCTTCAGATTCTTCGAGGACTCGACTAAATCTCGTTTAGTTCAGCATTGGAGCTCAGGTCAAGGTAAGAGACGGTATCGACATACACAGGGTTTCCGCGCTCGGATCATCAAAGGCAGCCTCAGTCTTGATTATTTGCAGTCCATTAGCTGGTGGAATCGAGGAACAAATGAGCTGAGGAGGGTCCATTGGCGAGGCCGGTGATGCTGATAATGACCTTTTTCCTTCATGGGACATTACCCCGTAGGCCATGCCATGAGCTGGTGCGGGCGATGCTATCGCTTCCGACACATTGTAAGCATTGTCCAGCGATGTGGAGTAGCTGTAAGTCGGGCTGTCCAGCATCCACTGGTTGAGGAAAGTTGAGCCGTCCATGTTTATATCTTGGTGATCTTGTGGCATGCGACCACCTAGTGCGCCTGCCATGATGGCATCCAGATGTCGATCGCTATCCATCACAAGGAGCGTCAGAATCGTCGAATTCAATAAGGGTGTCGAGAATCTTCTCGAGATCTCATGGTTGCCAGACTTGGACCGGCAAGGGCTTGCACAGGGTGATATACATCCGCCTCCCGCCTCCCTCCGATGGTATCCTGCTGATGGACTGTAACACTCTAGCCATGTCAGCAGACATCACGTCTCTTAAAAGAATTCCAGACCAATTGGCTTTTCTCTCGTACCATCATCATTCACTGAAGTCGACCATTAGCGGGATGCCTACGTACCCATATCCCGCACCAAGGAAGCAACCTCACGCCACACCTCCAGCTTTCATCAACTGCAGGTCATATGATACCCCAGCATGCGATATCCAAGTGCAGCGCCTCCCTTACTGCCAGCCTTCTTTAGCAGCACCAACTCCGTATTCCTGTACTCCATGCGTAAGACTGTTCTAGACTCGCAATGGGCCGGTCTAGTCGCTGCCACTCCCGACCACAAAAGCAGCTCTTACCTGTCTGTTGAGTTGGATAATGAAGGCTGGGTACTAGCGTTGGGGGCAAACTTATAAGCCAGCCACTCCGTCAGGAAATGCGGGAACAGCCACACCTTGTGGTCGTTAACACCTACTCGCAGAAGTATGGCAGAAGTATGGCAGAAGTACTGGCTGTGGTAACGTGTTCGGAACGTCTGACGATACAAAGTTTAACGATTTGGCCAAAATTACCGTCGGCCACGAAGTTAACGTGGCGAGACGATGGCTTCGCAGCACTATGTCGCTTTTTGGTCAACTCCTTCGATGACCGCGTCCCTGGACTTGTGCTGCCTTCTACTAATTCTCATGGCTAACCTGTCGTGATTGGACTGCAGGAATGCCACTCTGGTATCGCCAGCCCCTGCTTTCGAAACACAACTTCCAAGTCTGCTTTGATCATCACCCAAATTGACCCGGATCCCGGAGTATCTAGATCTCGCCCTGCCAGTCACATCCAGACTTTTGTGCTTGTATCGTTGTGCGGTTATGAGTTTCACTCTCTGTTTACTTGGTCATGGCCCCCAAATCTGAACGAATCCTCACGCCCTCCCTCCTGTACCTCGGTGAATCCGCAATCGGGCTGCATTGCCTGGATCATACATATGTGCTGCTTGTGTTTGAGGTCTTCCATGCTGAAGCTGGATCCTGATTGAGAGCGTGGACGCCACGTCTGTGATCTTCTCACATGATACTCCCCTTCGCAATGATCCGGCCCATTGCTGATCGCCAATTCGAAAGCTGAGAAACTCACGGTGGCTTCACTTTCCGGGAGTTTGTGAACATTTTGGCATCCTTGTATGGTTTCGCGCCTCTGCAAGGTATGAACATCCGCGGCTGCTTGAGTACTGGCCAGGCTGGTTTCCGTGGTGACATCGCGCACCGGAATACCTAATGCAGAGGACCGGCTGCCTTCATTGCTGTCGTCTGACCTGGTGCTTTGGTTGCAAGACATCATTGGTCAATGGCTCCAATACGGCGTAGCATGAGCTTCGCCTTCGAAGTTTGCGCAAAATCAGTAGTGTAAAGTTCGATGAGGTGGCCTTGCTTGAGCAGATCAACGCGTTGCATGAGGTGCCTCTCAATGCCTTTAAATATACTTCTCCTACACTATTGAGTTTTATCTGTGGTGTTCATGTCACCTCACACTGTTGAGACGGGGGGGCGGATGGTGGCGTGATGCTCCAGCGTCCAACGTTGGAGCAGCCTATTGGCATGTTCATCACGTAAGAGAATATGTAGTTAGAGATGGTTCGTGGCATGTTCTCTTATTGTGTTCACTCCTAGAATGCATGCCTATATGTCCAAGCTCTGAGTACAAGTGACTCGAACTAAGTCTGCTCAAGACTGTAATCCTCATTACTTCGAAGAGACTTCAAGCCACCATCCAAGTAAAAGGCCCTAAACCCCATCTGTTGGAGGATTCTGCATGCAATGTAACTCTTGTATCCAACCCAGCAATAGGCGAGTACGGGCTTTTGCGTGGAGAGGCGTTGAGCAACAGATCTGAGCTGACCCAACGGAACGCTCACCGCGCCTGGGACGTGAGAGAAGCGGAACTCTTCCGGTGACCGCACGTCAAATACCACATAATCAGCTATATGAGCCAGTTTTGAAGGAAGATCAGAGGGGTGTAGGATGCGGACCTCCTTCCGCAATATGTTCTGGCCAACAAAGCCAAGCATGTTGACAGGATCTTTCGCAGATCCGAATTGAGGCGCATATCCTAACTCGAGATCCGCCAAATCAGATATCTTCATACCAGCCTGGATAGCAGTCGATATGACGTCGAGACGTTTATCCACGCCTTCGGGACCGACGATCTGCACCCCTAGAATCTTGCCGCTAGGAATCTCAAAAGATGCTTGCATTGTCATGATGTGGGCGCCGGGATAGTAAGTCGCATGCTGAGGTGGATGGATGGTGATGTATTCGAAAGGAGCCCCCCCCATGTCTCTTAATGCTTGGTTGGACAAGCCAGCCATGCCAAAAGACAACCCAAAGATCTTGCAGACAGAGGTTCCAACGTTGCCTCGATATCTGGATGCTCTTCCGCAAATATTATCCGCCGCAATCCGTCCTTGCCTGCAGGCCGGACCTGCCAGGGGAACATGCAAACGATGGCCGATTAAGGCGTGATGAGCCTTGACCATATCTCCAACTGCGTATATGTCTGGATCTGTCGTCTCCATCTTTTCATCGACGATTACGCCGCTTGAGCCGACACGCAGCCCAGACTTTGCAGCTATCAAAGTGCGTGCGCGTACACCGGTCGCCACAATGACGAGGTCCGCAGAGATTGGCTCATAGCCGTGCACGTGAACGAGACCAGGGAACATGCCATCTGGCTCGGAGATGTGAGTCACTCTGGCGTTGAGGACCAGCCGTACGCCATTCCCCCGCAGCTCGGCCTGAATGCCTTCGGCCAAGATCTCATCCATGCCTGGAAGAATGTGCGGGAAACGCTCTATGACTGTTGTTCGTAGGCCTAAACGGTGAAGGTTTTCGGCTGTCTCAAGGCCGATAAAGCCTCCCCCAATGACTGCTGCCCATCGAGCATCTCCCCCGGCTAAATAATGCCGGACTTTGTGGAGGTCTTGTGCTGTATGCAATGCGAAGACATGTTTAGACTGTATGCCTGGGACGTCAGGTATGGTGGGTTCGGCGCCTATTGCTAGGACGAGCTTGTCATAATGTAATTGGCGTGGGGTTCCGCTCGAGTCTCTGATCCGAACAGTCTCCGATCCTCTGTCGATCTCAAGAAGTTCCGTGTTAATGAGGATGTCCAAGTTGAACCACTGTTGCATTTTGGCGGGGGATTGAACATTCAGTTGCGAAGGAACCTGTATTACTTGTCCAAGGACATACGGAATGCCGCATGTTCCAAAGCTGATGACGGGTCCTTTTTCGACGATTGTAATCTTTGCTTTCTCGTCCAGTCGACGCAATCTGGTTGCACAAGACATTCCAGCGGCGTTGCCGCCAATGATAACGACCTCATTCGCGCCAGACATAGTGGGATGAAGACAGGTGAACCCAGGATGTAACGGTCTTCACAGTGTCATATTGCTCTTTCGGAGAACCATCCGAGTCTTGGCAATGCACAGAACGGAGGACTGGTAGGTTAATGATACTTATAGTAACGGTCGCCTTCCCATATTCACTTTGAGGCTAGCATTAACGCGTGACTGGTCAGCACATTGATTGTGGTCTGATCATGTCGCCAACCTTAAACTCTCTGTAGTTTTGTGTCTATGCTTGTAGTCTATCTGTTGAAGCTCTAGATGAATGTGTAGTATTATTTTGGCTATCCAGCATGCTGGAGGCCCTGAGTGGACAATGGATAAGCTCGTGACATCCTTTTATACGTTCTCTTTTGTTATCTCCATTTTGTAATCCGATCTTAGTTCCATCTCCACGAGCGTGGGGTATGAGTTAGAAAGGGTTTCAATTGATCGCGGCGCCGCTATTCGAAGCATCAGAGATATGGCACACAACACGAGAGCGGCACTACCAGCTGACTTCCATTATGAAGTATCTAGTACAAAACTCGCGTCATAGAATGCATTGATTGTGCTGTTGTTATCCGTTTGCGGCCCTCGAGCAGAGCAACCCTGATCGTTCGGACAACGGCGAAATCCTCTGGGGATGGTGTGATTGGTTCGGGCGGGCTGAGGCATTCCAGTCAGCTGATTGTAACACAAGGTTTACATCACTATTCCAAGATCAGAAGTGTGTCAAGTCATAAGTAACTGACAGTGGTATGCTTTTCGGTATCGTTGCCACAGTCATTCGCCACACAGCCAAGGTAATCAAGATATAAAAACGCCGCAGATGCGGTCGCAAATGATCAAAAGTTGAAGATTCTTGACTATGCAAAGAATTTGAAATCGCGCATTTCATACATATTTGATAGTCTTTCTGCCAGTAAGATGGATCCCTCGCTGAACCAGTCGAGCCAGAGAGCTTCCGACTCGACGCCGCCGTCGAAGGGCTCAGAGGTGCCCGAGCTCATTTACCATACGATGCTTACCGTCATCGATAATTCTCAGGCTGCTGGCCCGGACAACAGGAAAATGTACCCTCTTCAAGTCCATGCCGATCTTCCTGCAGCAAAGTCATTCGCTCGCGACGCCCTCCGCAGCTTAGGATACGACAAGTCGGACTTCCAATATTACCGGACGCGCGAAGAGAGCGAGAATCTCAGCGGAAGCTCCGATGAGAATTTGCCGCCTCTGGAAGACGGTGTTCTGGTACATGCCCGTCGCGAGGGCCCGCACGACTTCATCGTGGGAATTGTCCCGACTTTCAACGTCGAAGGACTACCAAGAGACCCATCAAATCTATCGGAATTGAAGCTTCCTAACGGGACTGATCGCCTTCACTATGTTATCCAGGAGAAAACGGACTACAACGCTGATCGATCAGGCGCAGCCCAGACCCTAGATGTGGAGGGCGTGTACATTCACCGTAGCGATGCGTACGTGGCGGCCAAGAACTGCCTCCTTGGGGATTCCGTTGAGCCGAACGACTTTGTTGAATATGACGTACGGGATGACACGTCGTTTGCCGATGAGTGGCCTTATGGCGAAGATGTCGTTGTCCATGCGGTACTGCCGACCGGGGAGAACCTGAAGGTCTCGGTCCTCACTACTCTTCGAACCCAGGAACTGCATGGCAAGAATCACAAAGTGCGGTGGTGAAGTTGTCCGTGGAATGGCAGATAACGTAGTATGGATATATTCATTGAAGGCTTGGTTTCACGTTATTTATACCTTCTGTGAAGAGTAAGGGGCAGAACTATTATGTTCCCGAGAGCTATTGCTAGCATCCCGATCAGCCCACTACTTGACTAGCAGACATCAATTTCACTGCTGTCCTTACATTTCGGGGTAGCAATCGCAGGGAGAGTCGAGCAAATCTTCAGCCGTGTCATCCATCGAGCCTTGATCAATACACGTGATTCAGTTGGGGACTCGAAGGGCATGCACCTTGATGGACCATTGACATTGCACAAGATCGATTAGTTTCATTATTTAGCCACGGACTTCTTTTACTTCTCGTTCGGGCCCTTGATGAGTATTTTGATCACCTCGCCCTCCTTGACCTTCTTGAACGCCGACTCTGCATCCTTGAAGTCAACGACTCCCGAGATGAGCTTCTTCACATCGACCTTGCCCTGAGCAACCAGCTCAATTGCAAGCGCATAGTCGCCAGCGCCGTACCGGAACGAACCCTTGGCCGTCACCTCCTTCATGCACAACTGCATGATGGGGAATGTGATGTCTGACTTGCCCATGCCGCCCTGAACATATGTGCCACCCATCCTGACAGTGTGCAAGCTGGTCTGGATAGACGGCTCAGCACCGCTCGCATCGATGACAACATCAGCGCCACGACCAAGACCAGCAGCCTTCTTCAGTGCCGCTGCGTTCTCTTCGGCAGAGACACGCTGGGAGAGGTAGGAGTGAGTAGAGGCGAAAGAGGTGGCGAGGTCGAGCTTGGATTGGACAATGTCGACGCTGACAACCTTGCTGGCACCGTAAGCCCGTGCGACAGCAGCGCAGAGGAGACCAACGGGACCAGCGCCCATGACGACAACGCTGTCGCCAGGCTTGACGGTGGCTTGCTTGGTGATGTGGACTGCGACGGCGAGGGGCTCAATCATAGCACCCTCCTCGAGGGAGACGTTGTCGGGAAGCTTGTAGCAGAAATCTGCGGGCGCATTCCACAGGCCAGTGAGAGTACCGTGAATCGGCGGCGTAGCAGCGAATCTCATATCAGGGCACAGATTGTAGTGTCCTGAGCGGCAGTCGTGGCATCGTCGGCACGGGAAACCAGGCTCAAGGGCAACACGGTCGCCAGGCTGGAGGTCCTTGACGGCAGAGCCGACTTCAACAATGGTTCCGGCAGACTCATGGCCGAGAACCATGGGCTCCTTGACGACAAAGTCACCAATGGCACCGTGGACCCAGTAGTGGACGTCGGAACCGCAAATACCGGTGTAGTTCACGGCGACGAGGACATCGTGCTCGGACTGGAGGGTGGGCTTAGGGATCTCGGAGTAGCCGACATCGTTGGGCTTGTTGAGGAAGAAGGAGAGGTTCTGAGGGTGACGTTAGCTGGAGAGTGCCTTTGGAGTTCAGGGGAAGGCATTGCGCACGCTCAGCTCGTCCTTGTTGTAGGTCTTGGTCGCCATTTTGCTTCGGTTGGACAATGACTTGGAGGTGACGATGTATGTGCGGGGTGTGCTTGTCGCGGGGGAAGTTGGAAGCTGGGACAAGCTGTTCTTCGTCGACACGGTTCTCAAGCGGCACAATGAGGAGTTATAAGGAAACAGAAGTCAATGGCAAGAAGAGGAGAAAGGGAAGATGAAATGAAATGAAGTGAGGGAAATGAAAACTCTCTCCTATACTCCTCACCGAGCTGTGGCATCGCATCGTCTCGACTTTCCTCTTTCACCCCCACCCTGTCTCCCCCTCGACACGCGCTCCCGCTCGTCAACTGCTACCGCGCGAACGGGCAGCCAGCGGGTCCCCAGATCTTGAAAGAGGCAATTAGCCTAATTAACCGTTCCAATGGGAGCGAAGGAGGACGCTGGGGCGCGAGGGAGTGCGATGCGGGTCTTGTGTGGAGGGGCAAGGCGGCATGTCACATGCACTGAAGGTATTTGATGCACGCACAATTGTTGATGAGATCAGTTGACGTACATGGAGATAGCAATTGAGGATCCGCGCATGATATTATAGTCAAGATATGATGTGTTTTCCTTTTTTATTCGTCTCGAGGTGAAGTATCTAACAGACGTCATGCTCGGGGTCACTGCTCCGTCTCCGGGATCGGACCTCGACTTACACGCTTTTGGCTTAGGCACTGCACGAAGCTGGTCAGACACTTGAGTGACACGGCGCAGACAAGCCACAGAATGCTGCAAGGTTAGATCAGGTTTGTGAATGCGTGTCTATGCATGTTCACAGTCGAGGTCGAGAATCGTTTCAGAACAAGCCGGATTTCCGAAGGAAAGCATTCATAGTATTCGCTCAATAGTCCTGAAAGTCGTCTATAGCCTAATCATACAGCCTGTACGCCATAAAATCCACAAAAGCCCTCTAGCACATGTAGTGGTTCTCCTGGTGGCTCACAGAGTGCCTTTTGTAGGTGCTGTCCTCGGGATAGTCGTGCTCGATAGTCGGCTCACCGACCTGCTGGCGGAACGCAGAGGGTGGCATCTGAGCGGCGTCGGACATCTTGCGTCTGCAGCTGGCATTAGCACATTTTCCATCTCGTGAGGTTGATCATAGGTCTCAATCTCACCCTGATGGCTTGGAGGCTTGCGCGGTGTTGGGGTTCAGGGTGTTGGACTCGGCGGTGCCCGTTCGTGCCGACTCGGTTGGCAGCGAGGTGTTGTTACCGCTGACTGGGGCAGAACTACCGGTCAAACTGGAGGACTGGTGGTTGCTGTCGTGGGAGCCGAGACCGACGGCATCCTTGACCTTGTTTGTGATGGTAGACATGTTGTTCGACGTAGATCTGTATAGTTGAATGCCGTTCGAGTGCGTGCAAAGTAGTGGTAAGAGTAGTAAGACTGTGTGTTCGGAATGACAGGTTCAGGCATTACTTATTCTGGCCTCTGGCACTCAACTTATATAGCCATACGGACCGAGCGGAAAGCCACCAAAGTTTAAGCTTATTTCGCCTCCATAGCTAGATGTGGTCATCGACGTAATTGCCCTGCAGATCGGGGCCCCTCGCCCGTTGGGTTCCCTCCGGCGCGCGGCATTTCTCCTTGGCGATCGCATGCCGCTTTAATGATCCTCCCCATTGACCGGTGTACCACCTCACAGCCTCTGGCCGGCCAATAGAACATTACTACAAGCCTACGAGTTGCGTGTGTAGCATCTGCTGTGTTAATTTACTGGCACTGGACCTAAATCGCAGATGGTCACGCATGCTGAATGGGATGCTAGATATCTCTGGTTCAGATCTGTCAAGGCCGCTTTCCAAGACAAGTCTGGGTCAACCCCGACAACCACGTTGACAGTCTACACAGCGCCAGAGCTGAACTGCGCTTGAATTGATGTTTCGAGACCTCGGCTCCCTCAACACTAGCAAAGACGGCCATTCCATGCTTGCCTTGACACTCCAGCCGTAAGTGTTCAATCTAGGGATGCAAGGGTCGCTATAGGTAACTAAGCATCCATCCTCAAACTCAAGAAGGTGATATTTGCAGTCTTCAGAACACATTTCAACGGTTGTGGTTTCTTTATGACGAACACATGGTTTGCCAGCCTCTGCTTTAAGTTGCTGTCGGCAGCCGCAGAGCTGGAAAGCGATGATGAAGACACACATCTTAGTGAGACGTTGAAGGGTCAACAGCTGGTCATTTGTAATTCTTAAACTTTTTGATTGTCTTTAGAATTGAGGGACACTATGCGACTTATTCCAAGAGCGAGTCGGCAGCAGACACCATTATGCTGTAAGCGGTGAAGGTATTACTGATCCTGGCCCACGCGTTGGAACTTTTTTGCATGCGTCAAAGCAGCTTTCGCTGTGACCCAAGTCCTTCCCGTAGATCGTAGATATTCGAACATGTGGACCCTTATGCTTTGGCTTTCTTCTTTCCCTCGCTGTCTGGACATCCAGCTTGGCAGTCGGCGCAAGGCGGATATCGAACGGTTTCCCGTAGCGACGAAGGCGCACCCTCTCTCACAATCTCATAGAACGGGCACTGTGCGCTAGCCTGAGCGTCTTCACCATGAGTTTCGGTCCAGGGAATCCAGGCTTGACTGCCTGACACTTTACATCCATCCCTTAGATTGAGCAGGTGGCAGTGACCAATGTGATCTACAAAGACGCTCTTGGGCGTGTTCTCTCGAACACAGCCGCGCCTTCTTGAATTGAGGTCAAGGGAGTTCTGTCGACAACCACAGATTTGAAAGGCTAGGATGACGAGGCACATACTGGTCAGTATTGTTGTGTCGAGAATGTGCAGCTAAGTCGATGTGGTGGTGTCTCTTGATGGTGAATATGGAGCCGTGATCGAGAGAAACTTCAAGAAGCCATTGTCACCTTCATATATACACCACATACCGGGACATCTTGCACTACCAGCGGAGCTTCATGGCTGCATTGACTCACAGGGTCGTACCTAAGGTTGCACTCATTGGCCTTTTCCTGCCAAAGTATCCGATGAAAGAAAGTCACTGTATCCCTGTTGTGCGTGGACTTCGATCTGCTGGGCATCTGGCAACGAATACATGCCTTTAATTACTGCTACTTGAACTATGCACTGAGCTGCCTTTTCTCCCCACGCACTCGGACACTGTTGGGGACAGTCTTTACAAGGTGTGTCTCGAATGTGACTCAGTGACGCAGCTACTCCTTCATAAGAAATCTTCATTTTCGGACAAAGCATACTGGGCCATGGGCCCTGATCGCCTGTTCGCAATTCGTCGCAGGCAATTTCTGACTTTAAACCAACCCCATCTAGCATTCCCAGTCCATGATGCCAATTGCCATGTTCGCCTCCAATTGCTCGCCTGAATGGGTTACTTGCTCGAGGGTATTTAGGGTTATCGCGTCCACGGCTCCATGTGCATGGACAAAATTGCAGGTGCAGGACGAAGAGACACATAGTTAAGTCTTTCAACCTTTCAGCAGATGTTCGATGAGGGTCAGTCTAGTCTACAGAATGCCGGTCAAGCTTTCCAGGGGAAGATCCAAGCGTCCGAACTCGCTCCGGTTGACCGAATTGTCTTTAATAGTGCCGCTCTGAAGCATTCTTGCTGCGCAACAGTGGTTCAAGGGAGTCACTCTTCCTATCTTAGCCACAAGTGATGAGCACTCCCAGTGCCCTGTGAGTGCATGATCACCTCGGACATATCTATCCCTGATGCTAATGTCTGTTTCCAAACCCAGTGTATATCCATAGCCATTGATAGACGGATGAACTACACATCAGTCCAATCTAAAAGAAGCATCTAGATGCTGTATATCGGCACAGCCTGCAGTGATGAAAAATCAGGATGGTGCAGATTCACCATCATCGAAGGGTCATGTCACCGCTTGCTTGTCAGTGAGCAACTGAAGGTCTGACACTATCCACCGGACATGGGAACAAGACTGATCACAACTGCTGAATATGTGCACTATACCATAGTCCAGGAGGCTGAATAGTGCCTTCACAGATGTTGTGACCCGATGAGGCCGGCGGAGACTGTAAAGGGCCTCGCTGATGAACAAGCATTAAGTCGTTCAATGGAGAGAAGTATTATGTTCAAACATAAACAATACCTGTTTGTGTGTCCCCAGGTTAACGAGAATTTCTGATGAGTGACAACCGACTCGTGACAAGGCTCAGGAGCAGTAACACAAACAACACGTCGATTGCAATGCCATTGTTTCCCATCACATGACGCCATTCATACTCAATGACAGCTCAGCATATGTTTCTAGAGTCCCACGGATAAGAGCGATATAAATGCAGTCGATGTGCTGAGGCTGTCATACTGTGATAACACAAGCAGGGGCGGCCCCCATTCAAATCCAAGAGAGCTCGAGCTTAACGACCTTGACTTATATCGCGACTATCACCAAGCGTTGACATGTGCACCTTCGTTCGGTCCGTAGCACTCTGCCCCTGCGACAAGGGCACAGCTTGCCCTCGCAATAATAAACCTGAGAACTGCAACGTCCCTGGCGTGGGCGTCAGACACCAGCTTGAGATCAGAGAGGGAGCGACTGTGAAGTACAGCTTCCCCTGTTCCAGATGGCTCACGGAACATGGAAACAGCGCCGATGCAAGCTGGCTGTGTCGAGATGTTCAGGTCATCACACAGCCAGGAGTTGCACATTCAAGAAGACGAATCGCCGGAAAGTTGTGTGGCCATTGTCAACTGCACTGCATCACTGATGGTTGAAACGTCCAAGTAGCGTAGCCTAGTGAAGAAGACATGCAGAGAGATGATGGGAGAGAGAGTTCTCCTATGCGTCCAACGCGATGGCATGACACCGCGTGCTCTTAGTCATATACATTCTAGACAGAAGCAGGTTCGTCAGTGACCAGGACCCAGGCGATGGCTTGCATACTCGCAGAATTAAGAGGCTAGAAGCAGACAACTCAAAACTCGCAATACATACCAAAATCATCTGAACCCAGCCTCTACAAGGCCCTGGCATTGTCAGGCACGCATTTAGACTCTTGTAATCACAGCCCGCAACGATGTGCACCTTCATTCTGGAACTTAAGCTGTGTCCTTGCAAGCAGACCTGGCCTCTCTGTGTGAGGTTCAAAAAGCCGTCACAACACCAAGTACTGAATTACGGAAGCCGCCACGCCTTGATTTAGCAGATGGTGTTGGCTTGAAGCAGGAGATGCGTGCCCAAACTGGACGGTAGAGCATGGCATAGGCGCGGCACCGAGTATGGCTTGCCCTTCGACCGTGTTTACTGTCATTCGGGAGATCCCGCAAAGGAATCATATCGCCGCTGTGCCTTGCCAGGATTGTCTTGCTCATTGTGAGGCGGCCTCCAAGAGAAAGTGATATCTTGCGAGGTGGAAATACATAGTTTGTGTAGCTTTCTGTTTCTCTGCAACTTCAAGACTTGTCTGTCTGTCACAGAAGAGCATACTTGAGGTCTATCAGTAGATGACCGCACGCCGATTGACAATGAGATTGTCACGTCTCACCGAGTGCTTATCCATTAGCTGCAGGCCAGCAACTATGGAACGCTTCCCACGAGCCATGCAAGTCCGCTTAAAGCGGCGACCATCTGACCGGAGACTAGGTTCCTCCTACAGCGTCATTGTGGATAAGTCCAGTGGCGTCTCTTCCTCCACGTCGGTGAACTCTACACAGCCATAGCCAGGCTTGGCAGGATTTCCGGAATGTTCCTCTGACGATGTCACAATAGGCTGCTGATTAAAATGAGGCTTATTTGGGGGAATGGTGTCCTTGTCAGGGAAGTGACGGGGTGTCAAGATGCGGCATGACGTCGATATTGAGTGGCTATGGTCAGGTGAATGCAGTGCCTGGTAATAAACTGTGCAGTTCGCTATCGATTCATAGATATTGCTCAGGATGGCTACGTCACTTTCGCAAGGGTGAGTTGACGAGGCCTGGTGTCTACGGGCAGATAGCGACACTGTTCCTTGCACGTAGCTAACAGAGAGCACAACTAGCGAATTAAAGGCATTTTTGATGGAAGAAGTGCCCTTGAGCTGTACAGGTAGTTATACGCTACGCCTGTAGCCGATCCCTGTTCACTGGTCGTGATCCCGGTTCGATCCATACGCGCTACAAAGCTTGGATGTCTTGGACCTCCAATGCCCGACCGTATCTGAATGCCAATTCGCCCAGTATGGCAATGCCGTTTAAGTCGACAGCGTCCAAGGGTCTGAAATCGCAGCGTGCATAATCACCCATTATTCGTGTTCAAAGTCCTTGCAAACCCTGTTGCCCGCGCCAAACACAACCGTTCGCGATGTACTGCTTTCACCTCGAATCCAGATGTTCTTAGTTCTGGCTAAGGCACTATAGATATGTCAGTTTAACTCTCATGACAAGCCAATTGACTTTGACGATAACTCACCGTAAGGCAAGTTCCAATGGCTGGACCAGCGCAGATATCGCACAGAGGGTCGATAGGTCCCCCAGCTACGCAAGCAGCAATGCAGCCGATGCCGAACGCGTCACAAACACCACAAGCTGGAGGGATATCGATCGCTTTGCCGATGACCATGGCTGCGGCACCAGATGCCAGGAGGGTGGGAATTGCGACAAGTTGGAGAAGCATCGTCTATGAACCAAACTGAAATGTGTCAAGTTGTGTTGGTCGGGAGACGACTTCTGTGCGATGACCTACGCATTGAACAAGATCCTCCGCATTTATATACACATATATAGTCAACCATCTCATCCTTGAGGCTTGCATGTAGGCAGGCTTCATAGTCGGGACAACTTTCTGAAAGCTGACTGTCTATCGCGCAAGCGCTACAGCAAGGGTTGGCAACGTCTCAGATGATCCATGCCAGCCAGACCCAATCCATTTGCCTTGTCAAAGGTCCCCCAGGTCTTGGGATTTGAGTCCAGTACTCACTCTCGCAGTGTCCGCGAGACAAAAGCCGCACATAATGGCCAGCTCAGCCGCTCATTGGCCATCAAAGCCTCGTCTCTCGTCGTTGGGAGGATGCAACCCCAGATATCGTCTGGCATTGTCTTGGCCATTCTCAGCTGAGTATCCGGTGGCGCTCGTGGTCGTTTCGCTATTTCCAGGCAGCAAAGGGGTTCCTAGACTGATCCATAATCGCACCTCAGATCTCGGAGCCCTGAAGCAGTACTCATCCCGTAGCTGAGTCGCAGAGGGAACCCCAGCCCGTCATCTTGCCCGTATCCAAAAGAGCCACGAACCAGCCCCAACGGCCAGTACGAGCGCAACCCACGGTGTTAGAACCCTCACCACCTCTCCCAGGTTCCGTTTGATCTTCCCCATCATCACTCCTCTCAGCATACGTGCATCATTCACCCTCGGAAACTCCACTTCGGGCACTGGCCTGCCCAAGAACTTACACAATGGCCCCCAACCATCACCCAGGTCGTATTCAAGCAGCCTCTCTGGAGGTACCATGTCTCTGATCCTGCTTCGATGTTTCTCCCAGATTCTCCTCGCATTTCTCCTTGCCTCATTCACATCTCGCGCCTCAAAGAAACCCAGGATCATCTTCCGAGTTGCAGTTCCCGCCACGCTGCCCAGAAGCGGTTCCAACCAGACGATCGACAGCTCAGCTGGCCAGCTCCAGAACGCGCTGAAAATCCCCTCCTCAACGCTTCGTATCCAGCTGTCGTAGTCACGCGTCACAAGCACGACCTTCGCAGAAGGATAAGCCTCGATCAGCTGTGGTGCGAAAAGGGAGGCGACCTCGGTAGTGGCCTCGCATGGTGCCCAGAGCTCGTCCCAATCCGTGCGCGAGAATTGCCTGGAAGGGTTGTAGGTTGGCAGAGAGGGGAAGGAGGCATCTGCGGCACGATTGAAGACTGTCCAGTCGTGTGGGTTGTCGAGGGCGTTGATCGTGTGGTAGACGTCACGATAGCCGAGAAGAGTGAGAGCACGGGCCATAGAGAGTGAGCCAGTTCGAGGAAGACCCAAGGCTAGAACTTGCATCTCGCGATGAGGCTTTCCGTCGGTAGTATAAGAGCCCATGGCGACGGTCACTTTGTCGCCAGGTTACGCGCCAGGTGCGGTATACAGTTCAGAGTCTCGGGCTTGAGAACCTCCCCCAGCGCGATAATTGAGATGCATCGATCTGAGAACAGTCGCAAAAGGTTTGTGATTCCTTATCTATCAATAGAAGAAGATATGACATGGCCTGTGCGTGTGACGAGGCTTGCAGTCAATCACTCACCTCCTTGGCCCGTGCCATCGCACAAGTGCGTCCCGTCGCTGGCCACGATACTAATTAGCACCGTGTCTCACCATAGGACGCGTCCTCCCCATCTATGACGATGGGCAGCGCACTTGACTGCCGAGCCCCTATGGCGCCAGCGGGTCAAAGTCAGTTTGCCCGCTTGCGGGTTGGTGGGACGAGATCGACAATTTGGCCTTGCCGACGGGAGCGACCTTCAGATAGGCGAATGTCGTCTTTTTGATTGGCTGTCGTTTTCAACGTATGAGATCTTACAGTCAGTCCTGCGATGGACGAGCTCAATAACTACTCAATTGGCATGAGGACCCAACAGCCCAGCAGCTGTCCTATGTCTCAGCCTCCGTCACGATAGACGAAGCACATGTCGCTCCAGCGTCAACCGTCATCACGGTACCTGTGATCCATCTGGCTTCATTCCCAGCGAGAAACCTTGCGACACCTGCGCAATCCCATGCATTGCCTTCCGTCTTCAGCAAACTTCTCTGGCGGCGTGACTCTCTCATTGCTGGTGCCATGCCTCCCCCATACATCATCGGTGTGTACAGCATGCCTTTGGAACACTCAATTAGCTTCAATAAAGCGGGTCATTGTAGAAGAGCACGCACCTGGGCACACGCAGTTGACGCGAATGCCTTCTTTGCCATGATTCGCCGCCATGGCTCTTGTCATGTTCACAACCGCTCCTTTGCTTGTAGGATACAGTAAACTCGGTGTCCCGCCCTGCAAGCCGGCAACTGACCCCATGTTGATGATGCTACCTCGAATATGCCCGTTCCCAGGCTCATTTCGCAGCATCGCCGGGATCGCGTATTTCGCCATCAACATCATGCTCGTCACATTGATTTCCAACCCTTTCGCCCATTCTGCTACATCCGCTTCAACCGCTGTGCCTTTTGCGCCAATGATACCGACGTTGTTCACGAGAATATCCACGCGGCCGAATTGCTGCAAAGCGGACTCGACCACGCCGGCGCAATCCTGCGAAATAGTCACATCTGCTGCAACGGCAGCTGCCTCCCCTTTGCCTTCAGCTTGGATCATGCTGACTGTGCGCTGAGCCAATTGCATGTCCCGATCGACGCAGACTACATTCGCTCCATCTTCTGCGAGTAAAATCGCGATTGCTCGGCCGTTGCCAATGTCGTCGCCGAGACTGCCAGCTCCGGTGACAATCGCCACTTTGCCTTTTAGGCTTCGGGAGGGTCGTGAGAGACTTGACATTTTGAATCTAGTCTCCTCGATTGATGAAGTAGAGACGCAAAAGCTGAACGAAAGATGTCACGATTGTTGAATTGATGCGAAGTCGTGGACCATGATGTCCGCGGGGTTGCTCGGGCGCTTGTACCATTCGGCGGTGGCCCAACCCAAATGCGCCTCACCCTTCCGGACATCGATGTGCGAGACACGGATTTTAGATTAAGCTCAGCCTCGGCACAGACCTCGGTTCAGTACAAAGCCATGCCGCGCCCGGCCAATCCGTCCGCATATATGTTGACATTGCTTTTTCAGGTGAAAGGGTCTGAGGCAGCGAACAGTCCGTACAGCGCATCATCCGAGATGAACTTCTCCTGGTCATTCACGAAATCCAGCAAACCCGATGGCGAGCCTTCAAACATTGAGTCGAACTGGTCCAGGCCGCCATAGTAGTCCACATCAGACATCATAGTCGCGTCAAGTCGGGGGCTGACTGGTGTCATATCCATCTGCTGAGGACCTGGAGCCGTTGTTGTCGATGCCATTGGGATAGGGAAAAAGAATGTTTCATCCAGCGCTGGAGGAGGTCCGGCGCCCGACCCATTCGCGGCACCGTCTTTGTTGCTTGCCTGGAACTCTCGAACCATTTCCTGAAGAATGGAGAGGGGTTTCTTCAGGCCAAAGTTGCAGCCTCGCTGTAGTTCGCTAAGACAGGTCCAGAAGAACGATATGATGTCCGTGAACTGGCCGCGTTCATGGCGCTCTTGTTGCAGAATGACAGTTACGGCGGAGTAAATAGCATAAGATAGCAGGAACGGCGCCCGTCGTAGGGTAAAAGCATCGCGGTACGCCTTGACGTACTTTTGGATCATCAATGCGCTGTCGATGGACGCGGTCTTCCCTATCACCTTGTCTTCCTCCGTAGAGCGGTTGCGAAGATGGCCTTGATCAAGGAAAGCTCGATGAAGGAGGATAGTCAAAACATGGAAAGTCGTACTGTGATTCAGGTTAGATGGAGTACAGAGGGGCGAGTCAGGCCAAAGTGCAGGAACTTACTGAGGTGTTATTTGGTGCGGAGGAGGTGTCTCGTCAGTATCTGGGTCAAAGCGGAGATGCTCCGGGAGAGAGTTCCTCCAGTCCCTCAAGGCGACCTCGATAGACAGCTTCTCGGCCTGTATATAGTTCCGGTCCCTCCGCATGGACTGCACGCCATAAAGCTCTGTGATGCGCGTCGAGATCTGGAACAATTTGACAAGGCTCAAGAAGGTAGATACAGCGTATGCCGGTTGGGGCGCGTACGCAGGAAGTTTGACAGAGGAAGCAGGGTCGATGAACGGCGTCCACTCCTCCAGCTCCTCAAATGTGTCCAACAACTTCAACGGCACCCGCGCTTCCACAGAAGCAAGCATGCAGGGTCGGCCAAGATATAAGGCCTGTGTCGCATCGGTGATGTACGCGCTCCAGTAAAGTCTCTTCCTCATTTCTTGCTCCAAATCATGACGGAGCGTTTTCCCATTCGACTCGGCACCGGCGCTTTGGTAGTCTGGTCCCAGCGCCATATGACACCCCATATCCAGAATCATGCGGAAAGCTGTGCCGGAGAGACTCCATCCAGCACTCGACCTTCCTTGCGAGACGAGCGTCGCGCTGGTCAGCAAAAGGGCAACCGCTGAGGGAATACTGGGCTTGTCAATCTCGTCCACCAGAAGCTGCCGTATCCGGTCGTAGAAGTGCTTTCCCACACTCTGAGGATCTGCTGGGTCTGATCGCAGACATTCTCGGTCGCTGTAGATGGCACAAGAATAGAAAATTGCGTTGAGAAGAAGCTTGTTGCACCATCTGCCATCGCCGCTCGCCAGGCTGTCCATGATGGCTGGACGGTACGATACCAGGTAGGCATAGTGCTGGCGGTTGAAGTGCAACTGTATCAGATGTCTTGCCAATTCCGGATCGCAACCATCCAAATCCATCAAGTTCCTCGGTTGCGAGAAGAGACGCGCTTCCCTTTGCTTTTGAAGAGCCGCATTGCTGATCAGTCTCGCCTTCGACGCAGCGATAGCAGCCTGTCCTCTCCGAGATAGTGCAGCGGTTCGATCCTTTTGTGTCGCTCGGCTGGTGGGATTCATGATTCCCGAAAGACCGTGAACTGTTGAAACACAGCCGTTGTCGTGGAACACACCTGCAACGCGTGCTTCGTTGGGTGAGAGAACAGAGACCTCCGCGCCGGCTTCATCTTGGTCTGAGGATTCGCCCTCTTGGGCCTCTTCCGCAGCATCATAGGTTCTCAGCCTACCATTTGTGCGATCCAGAGCCGTTGGGATATCTTTGGTGGCTTTCTGAGGCTGAGAGGGGCTTCTCGAAGCAATAGTCGGCAATGGGCTGGCTGTCGCCGCAGTAGATGCGAGTTGACTCAATCCATGCATTAAGCCCCCCTCCGAAACCTTTTCGTAATCGACATCGATTTCGCCATCCTTAAGCAATGAGCCCGCGGGCGGCTCAATGCCCGCTGCTTTCATGTGATCCAACAGAGCCGCGACAGTTCTCTCCAGGCCTTCCACCCTCGCTCTCGTTGGGCGCTGGCTTCTCGCATCCTGAGGATATGAGCACTGATAGCCGGTGATGACACATTCATCACAGTGAGGCCGCGTGCCGTCGCATCTCATCTTCTTCTGCCGACATGGCGTGCAAGTCTTGCAGATCCCGGGCCGGGAGCCGGGCACCGAAGCTCGAGAGCTGCGGGCTCCCTTAGACTTCTTCACGCCACCAGAGGAAGCCATTTCCACAAGTTTTAGTTGAAGGTCCCGTGCGAAGGTCCCATCGTTGGCTTCAAGTGTTGTATTTGTAAAGTCGCTGATGTGTGGTTGCGAAGTCGGCTGATTGGGCCACCATTCCAAAACCCGGCTTGACCCTACCCTATAGCCACCGGAGACAGCACCGGGCGCAAGGAACCAGGATCATAACATCGCCACACTTGTGTGCGAAAGTCAAAAGCTCAGTGTGATTAGACGCTCAAGGCAAAAGGGTTACGTTCCTTGCAAGTAAGATATTCCTTCATTTTCCCTCTGGGCATGGCTATCCTAAAGCTCTAGCGAAGACATCGATCGTGTCAGACCTGGCGTGAGACTTCCGACAGTTCTGGGCCCAATAACAACATCAAGAGATTTCAAGGTTCATGACAGATAGTGCTCGTACTTCATTCCACGACAGCACAAGCCCAAAGGGCATACACATACAGAATCGGAACAAAGCGATGTGGCTCTGGACGTATCTCCAGGTCTTCAGATCTGGCTGCTCGGCGATCATCCTACGCCCAGCAGAAACTTAATAAAGTGATTCGCCCTTGACAACAAGATTTGATCGCCCTGTCTTCCTCCAGTGCACATCGGTGAGAATGTTGCCCCATCTATAATGCCATACTTCCGCCTTTGCATAGCCGACAGCGAGCCGCCCCTGCAACACGAGAAACCTTCACGGCAACAGCCACACTATATGAAGGACAGACAGCCATGGGTCTGAAGGCAACCAACAAGGTGTGCTCTCCCACATGCTCAGATTTGAGTATCCAGCGTGAAGGGTAGTTTCCCACCATCCGGGGACTTCATATCGTCCCGTCATATGCGGAGGGCTATATGCCGTCTCTTTTCGTTCAGGGATCATGCCCAGCTGCACTTGCATGTCAGCTGTTCGAGACATGTAGAGCACCCTTTTCTAAGCCTGTGTATTCTGCCAAAAGCCCGCCAACGGCACAGCAGTGCGCCTTGCTGCAGATCCCCTGGCATGTTTGGTGTTGCACATACTGGCGGGATTGATACCCACACTGCACTTTCCAACCTATAAAGTACACCACGGGAGTCCAAGGCTGACACGTCAGGTGGACGGGGCTCTGAACTGGGCTCATGCAGTAGTACCGGGAAGTGTGCAGCTCTCAATATGATCGAAACACAGGCCACAACCGAGGATGGGTAGTCTCCAGGGCTACCACCAATGATACAGAGGGAATGCATCAGAAGTCACAAACCAAAGTACTGCCTTATCCCATCATTGTGTTGGGTGAGATTCAGCTGCAGAGCGATTTAGGCGCGGTGAGTGATCGGCACTCTTGTCCTCCAAATGTAGCGCCATCTTAGCGGGACGTCAGACCGAGATGTCTCGACGTGTGCGACCAGATTAAAGCTTTGCCAAGGACGATAGTGCCCAGTGCCAGAGACTCGAGTGTTGAGAAGGCAACTTACCAACGGTAGTGCAAGATAACAAGACTCATTTCGCAACCTTGGGAATATGCGTTTAGCAATTTTTAACCCTTCTCGGACACTGGCAGTGAATCCATGGCAAGAGTAATACCAAAGCAGGTAAGAAGAAGCTAGCTGCGATCAGTACTTCACAGGCAACCTTTTCCAAGTGAAGGAGCGCGCCACATACAGCCAGAAGCAAACCCCCAAGTGCGGTTGGTTCGAACCCTCCAGCCAAAGCCTTACTCTTGATGAGGTATTGCTGATGTCGAAAGGTACGTGCGGCGCCGAGGACGACTGTTACAATGGCCAGCGCAAAGAAAACCATGGCCAATGGCTTCCCTAGCAAGATGCGCCCTAGGCCATGGTCCTGTGGATTGATAGTGTATAGTTGCGCGACCAATGTGCCGAACATCGCTAGGACAGTGGATGTTCTGAGATATCCAAGGAATGTTCGTTCAACAGCTGCGAAACCAGAATTTGTGTCAGTCAAACGTTGATCTGTCAAAGGGTCAAGTCGGTGTGCAGCGGCCCTCAAATGGGGCTAGGAGCACGGCCAAGGTAAACAATGGAATAATTTCTGCGGGCACGGCGAGGTGGCCTAATTTGTCTAACAGCATGGGCACACTTGCCGCCTCCATCAAGCAATATGATCGTGCCCAGTGCTCGGTTCGACTGTATGGCTCCTGCTGCGAGAAGCATGCCACACTACATCAACCATGTCCACTACCCGAGGATAGCACAAGACCGGGCAATGTTTTCCATGATCACTGGATCATGACCCACGGCCCGGAAGAATACGGTATTCTGTGGGATGTCTGCAAAGGTTTGCCGGTCGAATGAATTGCGATAGCCACTCGCTTGACTCAAGCATCGTATGCCACGAGCGGGGACATGAAGGCCGAGATCTGGTTTGGACAATTTAATATATATCCTTGAAAGCTTCTCTGCATCAGAGCAGGAAACGAGGGGTAGCTGGGTGCCCCCTCACCCAGGATGATGTGCCAGAACCAGATAAGTGCGCAATGAACTCTGTCACTACTGACCTTCCCGGCATGAGCAGCTTCGCATATGCAAGTCCAGGCGGAGAAAGAGCGAAATCAGGTTGACAAGCAGAACGGAAGCCTCTCCACGTACCCAAGTGGTCCCGGCATGCAGAGAAGTTGACTGTGCAGCGGATGTAAGTAGTCCAAAATAGTGCCAGTCGAGTGAAGTAGTAGAACACGGGGTTCTTTCCAGGTCTGGCGACTTCGGTGCTCGGGACGGCGGACCCCGTTTCGTGATGTCCAGAGCGTGCATCATCGGCGAATGATGAGGCCGAGAGTGACGCTCGACCAGCTGATGGCGAAGCGGTTCCATGACCGCAACGTGGCAGCTCCTCAAGTGGGATATCTGCCGGCCCAGGAGTACTAGGGTTGGGAGGCATCTCACGAGTCGTCTGCATGGTGAATTGCCGCGTCCCCAGATCCTCTTCGTCCGAGCGGTAATTCCAGTCCCACGATTAGTGGCGATGTTCCGGATGCTATGAGAATGTTTCTAGTAAAAGTAGTGACCGCGATGGGGGTCCAGATCGGACGACTAGCGGACCCACGATGCCGTGCTGGTGACGATGATCCGAGCCGAGCAAACTGGGTTACAATGCCCACAATGCCAGGTTATGACGATCTTCCGCCTGGCCTCACGCCCGAGGGGTAGATGGATCAGCGTAGAGTGACCATTGGTCGTGCAAGAAGTGTGGCTTGACGCGCGAGCGGGCGGCTGCGAGGAGGTGCCACTTAGGCTTGTTTCAAGTGAGCGTTGGAGAGTCGAGCAGATCTAAGCAGGACATGATGCACTATGTTGGAGGTGTCATGACTCGAGAGGTCGAACGCTGATCGTTCAGGGTACGATTCGGCATCGTCATGGTTTCGTGGTGCCAGGTGGAGGTGATACAGACATCACGTGATTCTTCCTGCTTGGGGTGGTTCCTGCTGGTAAACATCGAGTCAAAGCATGGTCGAGGACGAAGCCGCCCAAGTGACCGCTGGATGCAAGCCGGTTCATCTGCTAAACCTCGTGAGATTGCTCTGGTTTAATGGCTCATCCACACATTGTGGTCCACACTCGATCCATCAGATCTGGCTGGTGCGGTGCACGCCTGCAGCTGCAGTGCACTTCATATCGGCCAGTACACGGCCGCAGGTTGCATAACTCTTACCTGAGATATTTCGTTGGTATTTCACTGATACGAATGACCTACCAGGTAACTGATGAACAACACGAGGTGTACAGGCTTGCCGAAAAGGGACTCATGAGACCGAGGCTCCGTCCATGCTTGTGGAGTGATCACCACGGCTTTAATCCGGTCAAGTCCTTGATCAAGGTATACACCGAGGGCAGCTCCCAGGCCCCTCGTGTCCGAAGCGAGAAATCATGCTGTATCCCTGCCTGGTCCAAATTTACAGGGTTTGGAAAAGCAACTGGGACAATCCGCTTAATAGAAGGTGTCTGCCCAGCGAGACGCCTTATGTGCAGATCCCAGAAGCGGGCTCTCTGCAGAGCTCTCCTGCGTAATTTGTTCGCGACAGGGGAGACCAACGAACCTTTCGCAAAGGGCAATATTGGATGTTGCCATGCTCGCTCCAGCCCTCAGTAAAGCACTGATACGGAGAGCCAGACTGCTTTCGGGCTGGAGGCGAGCGATTCTCCGTCGAACCCTGAACCCTTCCTCATCCAAAGTAGCTAACAAATGGGCGCATTTGGTACGTTCAAGCTCGGATTGAACGCGACAGGCTTCGACGGCCCGACTAGCCGCCACCAAGCTAACGCCCATACTCAACGAAACGGGGAACTTTCCCCCCACCGGCACGAACAACTTACTGAGTGCGATGGCGCTCAATGCACTGAGAAGAATGCAAATGGTCGCTCTGCGTAGCGACTCTCAAGAGAGACCGGCTTCCATAAAGATGGCTCTCACAACTGTTCAGCGAAGCGACAGAGCTCTGTGAGAGCAGCAAATATCCTAGGATGTCAGATGAACCGGGATCCAGGGACGAAAGCTTGGGGGTTCCGGGGAGCGGACCTTCGGGACTCGGGACGTAGTCTCCTCCACGTTTGGCGGGGCGTGCTTCCAGTGGCGATGGTTGTCGGTATTGACCGATGCCTTCTCAAAGTCAACGAAAGAATGCCTCTGTTCATAGAAAGCATTTGAAGATTGTAAGCTCTCATACGTGTGGTCTTCTTCGGGGGATTGGCTCTTTTTAACACTATTTCCAGGGCCAACTCCGCCAGTCGGACACCGCATGATGTACCAGCAGGGGCCTTTCGGGAAGCCTTCGTGACATTCCTACAGTGGGGAAAGCTACATCGTGGTGGGTGCCCGCTACCACCCCTGTCGTTATGCTACCTCTGGGAATGCATCTTCAGCCGTTGTTCCTTGCTTTCAAGAATCGTTCGGCAGATTTTAACAGCATATGGCCAAGCAGCTAGCGCCAGACGGAGAGTCATTTGCAAGCAAGCATTCTTACCGCTTCGAATTGGGGCCCCCACGTTGTACACCACCTTCGCCGGACTGAATCATAGTCCAAGGCCGTAGGATTCCGGTACGCGAGCATCACTTGTATCACTCTACTGCATCCAATGTTGTATGGCCAGCTAGCTTTGTTTGCCAGGTCAAGGCTCGCTGTCATGTGCTGTCGTGATCGGTTGACACTACTCGCCTGCCACGTCGTTAACCAGCATGGTATATCTCAGTGCCAACATCCTCTGTTATGACTTGGCAAAGGACTTGTTCAGTCGGTCCGCGGTATCCGGCACACTTTCTCGAAAACATAGTCAGCATGGGCAAGATATGGACAAAGGCAGCCTAAGACGACCAGACGCCTTGCCCGGCCGACTCTCCCGGGATCCACACCGTTGGTGCAAGGAGCATTCCCACAATCAACGACTGTGCCTGGCTGATGTTGCCTCAAAGACTGTGTAGTGGCCTTGTGGCCGAATCCACCCTTATCAAGATCCTTCCGTGTTACGGTGGTCTCAGCTTCAACGTGTGTGATGATCAGGTGAGCGGGGTGACGGATGACAGAATATTCACATCTCATAGATGTGCATCAACTCTGAAGCTCCTAACAACTTGCACCGCTCGAGGCTGGAGTGCTTACGCTCGCTCCCTGCACTGTAAGTTCCCCACCCCCAGCACTACCCCTACAAGATTCATCCGCCCATCCGTTCTTGCATACACGCCGTGGCATGGCAATCACTTTCAAGCGAATGGCGCCCTGATCGATGTTTGCTACATACACCCTGGTTCTTCAAAAGCACCTCAGTCCCACATCGATATGCCTAGCGGCTGTTTCTCTCTGAATGTTCATCACGAGCTGCGTTTCAATACACGCCTCAGTGTCGTTGTCCGCGCAGTCTCCGACCCTTGTCCAATAAGCCTCGGCCGCTCACGCATTCAAGTGTTGTATAAGTTGATATAGGCCTCGCTTCCGTCTTTTGGTCCACCGCCCTTGCGCATACCATTCTCCTTCCTGCATCAGGCCGCTGCAGTAGGCTCAGCTGTCGAAGTCCACCATACAGCGGTAACCACGGCACGCTTGCGTAGCATATCCCGTCCTCGCTGCCATAGTGTACCTTGTTCAGCCCCTGTTGTACGAAAGATCGCATCTAGCAGCTTGCGTCGATTGTGAACCTTAGCGCCGCCTTCTGAAGCTTTCTTTGCATTCTTTGACCCTGCATGGCAGCTTGATGGACAGCGACATGAGCAACTCTACCCCAAACACGGAGTTTTCTCCGCCCTCCAGTCCTCAGCAAAAGAGTCAGCTCCTTAGGGACACTCGTCTCGCCGCGCGCAAGAAGCTTGATACTCTGACGCTTGAGGAAAAGGTCAGCCTGCTCACAGCAGCTGACTTTTGGAGAACAAAGTCGATCCCAGAAAAGGGCATCCCAGCGATCAAGACATCAGATGGGCCAAATGGAGCGAGAGGCGGTATCTTCGTTGGCGGAACCAAGGTGAGTGAAGTTCATCCGTTCAATTTGACCGTGAGCTGACTTGAGGAAGGCCGCTCTCTTCCCTTGTGGTATTTCCTTGGCCGCAACATGGAACAAAGATCTTCTTCACGAAGTCGGACAGCATCTAGCTGACGAGGCACGAGCACGCTCAGCTGAGATGCTCTTAGCACCCACTGTGTGCATGCATAGACATCCATTGGGTGGTCGCAACTTCGAATCTTTCTCTGAAGACCCTCTCTTGACAGGCAAGCTTGCGGCTGAGTACATCAAAGGCCTCCAAGAGAAAGGTGTTGCTGCTACAATTAAGCGTCAGTGCTTTCACATTCTCCATATTCAGAGGGCGCTGCTCACAGCCTACAGACTTCGTTGGAAATGAGCAGGAAACCCACAGGCTCACCATCGACTCTCTCATCACTGAGAGGCCTTTACGTGAGATTTACCTGAAGCCCTTCGAAATCGCAGTCCGTGAGGCCAACCCTTGGGCCGTTATGACTTCGTACAATTTGATCAACGGCATCCATGCCGATATGCATAACCACACTCTCAAAGACATTCTTCGTGGAGAGTGGGGTTATGATGGGTTTGCACATTCTTGCCCTAAGATCAAGGGACTTTAGCTGACAAGATCACAGCACCGTCGTTTCGGACTGGGGCGGCACCAACTCGACCATGGAATCGGTACTGGCGGGGTGCGATATCGAATTCCCTTACTCGCCGAAGTGGCGACTCGACAAACTCATAAAGGCAGTGGAAGACGGACGTATGAAAGTCGAAGACATCAACCGCGCGGCCGAGAATGTCCTTACCCTCGTGGAAAGACTGAAAGGTGACGACATGACGCCTGAGAAGCCGGAGAGGGAAGACGATCGACCAGAGACACGGAAGCTTATCCGTGCAGCCGGCCATGAGGGCCTGACACTGCTGAAGAATGAGCATGAGACACTCCCGATCTGTCCAAAGACAACCAAAGTAGCGGTCATCGGGCCAAACGCAAACCGTGCGATCGCTGGCGGAGGTGGCAGCGCCAGTCTTAATCCGTACTATAACACCGTCCCGCTCGACAGCATTCGCCGAGTTGCTGAGAAGGATGTCACCTTCGCTCAAGGCTGTCATATTCATAAGTGGCTGCCGGTTGCATCGCCTTATTGCACGGAGAAATCCGGAAAGCCGGGCGTCAACATCGACTGGTATTCCGGAGATAAGTTCCAGGGTCAGCCCATCGTTGTCCAGCGTCGTACGAATACAGATCTGTTCCTTTGGGATTCGGCCCCGTTGGCTCAGATTGGCCCCGAGTGGTCTGCTATCGCAACGACGTATCTCACCCCGACCGCTACAGGGACCCATACGATCAGTTTCATGAGCGTCGGGCCCGGTAGACTGTACGTCAATGGGAAGCTCGCGATGGATCTTTGGGACTGGACAGAAGAAGGCGAGGCCATGTTTGATGGCTCGGTTGACTACCTGGTTGAGGTTGAAATGGAAGCTGGAAAGCCTACCGAGTTGAAGGTAGAAATGACCAACGAGCTGCGACCGTTGGCCAAACAGACCCAGTTCGGCATCACGCACAAATACGGTGGCTGTCGTATCGGCTTCAAGCAGCAGGATCGTGTCGACTCCGTACAAGAGGCGGTAGAGACGGCCCGGAACGCTGACGTTGCGGTCGTCATTGTTGGTGTCGACGCAGAGTGGGAGTCAGAGGGCTATGATCGTCAGACTATGGACCTGCCCGTCGACGGTAGTCAAGATAGGCTCATTGAGGCGGTTGTCAAGGCGAACCCCCGCACGGTGGTCGTCAACCAATCGGGCAGCCCAGTTCACATGCCGTGGGCGGATGAGGTGCCCGCCATCATCCAAGGTTGGTACCAGGGCCAAGAGGCTGGAAATGCCTTGGCCGATGTACTGTTCGGTTTGAAGAGCCCCAGTGGGAAACTGCCGGTAGGTGTGATTGATACAACCATGATATGCATGATGACTGATGGCGATGCAGGCGACCTTCCCCAAGAGGATCGAGCATACGCCCGCATGGCACAACTGGCCTGGCGAGAACCTCAAGGTTTTGTACGGTGAGGGTCTGTACATCGGTTACAGACACTACGACCGTACCGGTATCGAGCCTCTTTTCCCATTCGGCCACGGTCTGTCTTATACCACTTTTGAGTACGGCAGGCCCGAGATCTCAACCCGGACGCTCACGGAAGATGGCACCATCAAGGTGACACTCGCTATATCGAATATCGGCTCGTGCTCGGGTGCCGAGATTGTGCAGTTGTATGTGCGCGATGAAAAGAGCCGTCTTCCTCGTCCAGAGAAGGAGTTGGTAGCCTTCGAGAAGATCTACCTAGAGCCGGACGAGACCAGACACATTTCAATCAATTTGGATAAGTATGCGGTCGGATACTATGACGAGGCGGTTCCAGGCTGGATCGCTGAGGAGGGCTCGTTCAAGCTCTTGATCGGAGCATCAAGCCGGGACATTCGGTGAGTGCGGCCTGACTTGATGGGAGTGTGCATACTGACAAGGGCAGGCAATCAACGACTTTCAATGTCAAGGAGTCGTTCTCGTGGGTATTCTAATTGTGACGAATACGGCTCATCAAGCTGCTGTCAAGGGAGGCATACGTAGGACTGCTGCAATGTGTTCGATATTTGGGAAGCGGTCGGACATCGAGGACCGTAAGGCTCGATCGTCTGCCAGGAATCCTTTTGCGCCACAGAGAAGAGCCCGTGGGGGGGCTTACCCTGCGGGCAGTCTGGAAGATTGACTATAGCGGATTTCTTGTACATATGGGACGGAACTGGGAGCATCAATTTGCAAACCTCATTATCTGCTGGTGAAGATCTGACGCTGTCTATTGCGAGGAGGGGCACCATGCTTTTCATTCTGGCTGAACAGCTCGAGCTCTGTGTGAGCGTGTCCAGCTTGATGACGAATGTCCGGGTCTTTTTGAAGTCATTCTGAGGTACGGTCAGTACGGGCTTTCGCGTAGGCAGCCAGACCTTGTACACAAACTCACCTGTAGAGCGCGTATTTGCGCGTGCCGACGTGTCTCAGCATCAAAATGCCAGACCACGACGGCCCCGTAGTCCTTCCCTTCCACAGCCGTAGCTCGCGGCATCCATGAAGACGATTTGTTAATCTTGCCGTACCTCCCTTCACGCATCACCCTCCTTCGCGCCGGGACTCCTGCTTCGGCTTCTCGCCCTCCTGGGGGCGCCTCTGCCGCCAGCGCCGCCGCCCCGTCCGCCTTTGCCTCCTGGTGGTGGTCTGACGAATGCGAAGTCCACCTGTATCGTTTGGTCGAGCAGCTTCGTCTCGTGGGCGCCATCAATGGCGGCGCGGGCTTCTTCGAGGGTGTCGTACTCGATCAATGCGTAGCCCTAGAGTGGAAAAGAAAATCGTCAGCTATGTTTCCTAGGCGAATTGCTTGCTAGAGCCTGCGAAAGAGGAAGCACGGCCAGCCAGTGGTTTTGTAAACATACCTTGACGTAGCCACTCCGTCTGTCCAAGTTCAAGTGAAGGTTCTTAATCTCGCCGTATTCCCCGAACAGATCCTGTAAAGCCTCCTCATCGGCCTCCTCGTGGACATTGGTCACCATGATGATCCACCCCTCGATGGATCGCACGGCTGTGGCTTTCGCGTGCGTCTGCATCTCGGATTCGTTGCGCGGGGGGGGGGAGCCACCGCCGGGGGCGGTGGTGTCGACGTCCATCTCTACGTCGGCCATTTTTGCGAGATTCTGCTGGTTGGTAGCAGAAGCTGTTCTTGGCTGTATGAGAGATGATGCCGTTCAGGTGCGGAGAGAGTGAATCGGGCGCGCTGTGGTGATGGAGTCGTGTCGGCTCACATTGGATCAAGAAAAGCGAGGTCACGTGGTTCGACTCAGGTAACACCAGGTTGCACCTGAATGTATCCAAGTCGGTACATTCGACTCAATGTCAGTAGTACACACAAGGGATATCACGACTAGCTTCTTCTACATTCTATAAAGCCACTTCTAGAATATTATTTTCTATGTGGCCAAGACATGAACCGCTCTTGCTTCACGAGCTAGAGTAACAAGGCACGGATGGATCATAGGCTCAAAGCCATTGGCCTCAGAAGCATCACGGGATCACCCGTTACCTTCAGCGTCAGGAGGCCTCATCTTGAACACCAGTGATTTCGACATCTTCCATTCCCGTTCGCGAGTGAAAGTATCGTCGATAGTACCGCTCGTGTTGTGCTGCTGAGCATCGGTGTGGATCTTTGCTCGTAGTGGGTGTCATAGAACCGTTTGGTAGAAGACTTGAGGAGAACTTTGGTTTGATCAGAGAGACATCAGCACGAATAAAGTACCCACTTATCTTTTTCATTATCCTGCTTTGTGTCACGTACTGCTCAGCAAATCCGGGTCACGAAATGATGATGATTCACTCGGTAAACAGCTCAGCGCCAAAAAGTGTGAAATATAATCGTCAATTCCATCCTCGGATCCTAACCCTGGTCGGTCTTATGGTCTAGTGGTTAGGACTTTCGGTTGTATGTAACCCCGCCGCATCTCATTCAGCGACCTCGCTAATTTCCCTCCAGTTGATAAAAACTTGATTTCCGAACAGCCCCGGTTCGAACCCGGGTAAGACCTCATTTTTTTGCGTTTTACTGCTCTTTTGTGCCAATGCTTTTGCAGGCTTGGCTTGATATGCTACATCGATCATCTCTTGTATGTCGTCACCTTTTTTTGTTGGCACTTGCCCTCACCACAGTGAACCATCTCTGACTAGTCGACGCAATCAGCCACGAGTGGAGGTGAGCTTCTATCGGTGGTAGCCCAGCGAGCAGTACGCTTCTCTTGATCTCCGATGGGTCGAAGGGCAAGAGAGCATTGTAAATCTTGTGTTCGTCTTCGGTGACTTCCGTCAGACTGGGGTCTTGCCTCCAGCACTAGCCGATGGACTTGGTATCTTGAGGCCCCCGTGTGACAATTACAAAAGTTTACATGTTCCGTAAGGCTCTTCACCCAAGCGCATCTGTGTTAAGAGAGGTCACATATACGGCGTGACGAGGTACCGTCACATTCGTTGGCCACAATTCGCGGATGGACAGAGATATGGGCGTCAAAGGGTTCGGATTCTTGGGCGCGCTAAAGACACCGGACGCCGATTGCGGTCATCGCACTTCATCAGGGCCGCCTCTCCTACAGAGTGACCCCAACTTGTCCGACCGCCCCGTTCAATGCATCCTCCCTTGCTCGAGCAGAAACATGTATCGAAGAGCAGTTCCGTCCTTATCCGACCATCTTCATTTCATCCATCCCCAACTATGCAATCCCCCTATCAAACTGTCGAGCCGCTTATGAGCCGGGGTTGGGGTTCATCTAGTTTATACCCGTTAGTATGCCGCTCGCTGCGCAGGCCAGTCAGCCTGGATCGTGGTGATGGTGGCTCACCTTTCGCTTTCCGCCGGTCAGGGTGACGTTGACGAAACGGCGAGTGTATTTCAGGCGCTTGAGAGCACGGCCCTTGGGGACCTTAGGCTTCTCCTGGGCCTCAACCTGTATGCGAAAACTGTGTCAGTCACTCTGTCGTCGAGGTCGGGGTTATCGTGGTGAATGCGCGCGTCTCGAGATCGGGATCGGAGGCGTCGGTCGGGGTGCGTACCTTAGGAGTCTGAGACTTGACCTTGCCTGCAGGAAATTGTCAGTAAAAAATTCGGAAGGGATCGTATGGTTCGAAATTTGGACATGGACGTACCGGCACGGGCGAGGGAACCGTGAACTTTGCCCATCTTGATGAATTTTGATCGTTGCTGATGGAGTGATGAGTCGTCGAAATCGTTTGGCGCAGATTTTCGATGGTTGTGAACGAAAAGGTGCTTGTGGGCTGAGGGGCCGTCACGTGAGGTCCATGGCTTACCTAATGTCCCTGATTACCTAATCGCCGGCCTGTATCACGGCTTTCGTGTCGGTTCGCTTGATGTCTTTGTGCATTGAAAAGAAGATACGATGGGGAGATGTTCGGGAAATCTCTCGCGCATTGACGCAGTATAGTGAGGCACATTTCTGGCTCTTATTCGGCTACTTGTGATATCTTGGAAGAGCTGGTCAAGTGGTCTGCACTCACATTGGGGTGCATCAAGCTAAGTGACCATACGCATCAGTACACTGTGAACCAAAATGCTCTCGAACGGCTCTATCGAGTCGGCAATAGTAGATCTATCCATTACTAACTTCGAACATCATGAGAACTATATCCTTGCTTCCCGAGGAGGCTCGAACGTGGAGGAACAAACCGCGTTTAGGGTAGCCGTCTTACTGCTTGGGAACAGGCAATAGTGGAGGTTACAAGATATCCCCATCCCCAACCCCAAGTCCCGTCCAGCCAACAGCTCGGTCTGTGAGAGAAGCTCGATTCTGTTTTCCATCATTTGGCCGTCAAGTCATCGCTACGGATCGTCATCCTTACCTCGCAAATGCGATATTGGTCAACGTAGGGTGGCGCCAGTGTTAGTGACGATGGCATCCGCCGTGCTGCTTGCAAACCCGACCTTACACATGATCGGTGCATCATCCGCATTCATCACCACGCTATCTTGTTCCTAAGCTCACTTTGGGACCACTGCACACGGAGGTTCTATTTCATGGATCGGATGTTTGGCTACTTCTCTATTTAGGAACGGTGCAGTGGTCCTCATCGAAAGCTGCGTACGGTACTCCTCTCCACACGCTAGTGGACGCGACGCGGTTGTTGATCATGAGACCAATGGCAAGCCCGCTTCCACAAATAAAATGAACTAATAGTACGGAGTATGCATAGGCTTATTAGCAGTACTTCCGTCGCAGTCAGCAGCTGGATCTCCCTCCACAATCGCGTAACCCTTGGCGCGCCTCCGGCTGTACTGTTTACGAACCCGAAGTGGGTGCGGCGCGGCTAATCCAGTTGTGCTCCACCTGCTTCTTGTTTGGATGTGATTTCATGACGCGTTGAGTGGACTAATCGTACACCATATGATAGTCTGGAAGGACAATGGAAGAAACACCTGTAATACCTGTATTTACCTGACCTACTCCCATGATCGATGCTCCTATACGCGCAGCACTACATTGTGCTTCTATTGCGTTACTATGTGATGGAAATATCCCAATGACCCAGCCAGAAACGCCTCATGAACTCGTTGTTTCTTCATCACACGTGCTCGGCCAGTTGCCTGCCCTTTACAGCTCGACAAAACTTTTGATGGCATTGCTGACCGGATTTCTAAAACAGCACCTGAACAATGTCATTCCGCGGCCTGTACCCGAAATCTGACGGTAAGCTTTGAGCAGGCCGTTTGAGTTCTGCAAGAAGATCCGCGCCGGGAGGTAGCCTAAGCTGCTTCACTGTGGCCTCAAACAGACACTTCGTGTGAAGGGTGCTCGCATGCTGCTCCCCCATAAACTCGATCTTCATGCTGAGCATTTTCTCGTACAAGCCTTTAGCGTCCTGAAGGCGCCTCTCCTCGAGGTAAAATTCGCCCAGGTAGTTCGCGGTCCACCAGGTGGCGGAATGGTTGAACCCCAGAGTCTCTAGTGATGTCTGGTAAGTTTCTTCATATATGCGCTCAGACTCCTTCCGGTGGCCCATCTGCTTGATGGCGCATGCGAGGAGAGTCGCGCTGTAGAGGGTGTACTGGCTTCGGGGTCCGAACTTGGCGAGCTTGGCCTCATACGCCCGCCGGATCATCTTTTCAGCCTTCTCGCAGCTGCCGGCTCGCAAGTAACAGTCTCCAAGGTCATTGATCATGTAGAGCGTGTTGATGTGGTCTGCTCCAAGCTGGCTGACATACCCTTCCA